>CM077647.1:38911359-40402609 GCA_039707465.1 Rhabdophis nuchalis
GTCCCACTAACTATAGTGGTCTTACTTCTATATAACTAAGTATTTCAATAGTGTCTTAATTGCTCAACTGCTGTTAACATATATAATGTACAAAAGCAGCAACAAAAACAAGGCATACATGTCTGAAAATTATTTTATTACTTTCCTATTTATGCATACACATACCCATTATTCTGCATGTCTAGGATTGCTATTAATTATTCTCATCATTATATTAAAAAAATCAAAAGCTAGAATGGTTCAAGCTACAATCACTGTGTAATCTTAATAGCATAATGGGAAACAGGCTAAGCTATGCTTATTATTTAATATTTCAGAACTGTATAAGCAACTGTTCTGAAAAATGGTAAATTAGAGATAAATCAATAATAATGGGAAAAGCAGGCATTTCAAAACATTATTTTGAATTGTTTACACTTTCTAAAAATAAAAGCCATGTAGCATTTTGAATTACTTGCTGGAATCTCAGCAATGATTGGCAGAAATTGTATATTTTATTGGACAGAATTTAATTATAGTAAAATAAATTCTTAGAAGAAAACAGTTGGATTTCTATGAATGCAATTGTAAGGAAACATTTCTTTACAGCTTATCAATGGGAGGTAAAAACAACTTTGCAAAGTCTCCTAACTCCCACCTGGAAGCAAACTTACCAAAGCTTCAGTTAGCATAGAAACAGTCAGGCAAATATATTCTTGCCCTATAAAATGCTGAATTACCCATGAATTATTAGATAATTTTGCACACATGAAATTGTGATAGCACTGTTCTGTACTTTCATCATATTTTTCCTGTCATTTATTAATTAGGAATATAAAAGGCTGAATAGTTACTTTCATTTTTCCTCTTAGGAGGCATATGTGTCAATTTATTAAGCACAATCATTGACAAAGTTTCATTTCTGATTGTGGCACTTTCAGTTAAACTATTTTGTTAGTCAGGTCTTTATTAAGGTCACAGACCAAAATTACTGCACTGTAAATGCTCTACAACATACTGCATTTCTTTATTCTATAATATATTTGCCACAGTATTTTATGTACAAAGCTATAGCAGTTGGTATCCTCTACCCTTGACAGATGTCAAAAAAAGCCAAGCAGGGTGAGACTTGATTTGTATGGAAGACCAGCAGAACACCAACCTCATATAGGGAACCATCGGGAAATTATTTCTATCTAGTTTCCACAAAAACAATTTGGCTACATTTATGCAGGCACTAGGAATTAAATGCAACCTGAGGATTGTTTATAACTGCAAACCATTTTAAGTCATGTTCTCTTTTTTTGTGTACATTATTCAGTGAAAAATCAATCTTTCCTAAAGGCAATGCCTGATGATGGCACTTTTTTTCATATATTGTATCTGTAAATGAATATTAGTATCAAATAATTAATTTAGATAAATAATGATATACATACCCATCTTTAGTCTGATCTACTACGCCTCCGAGAAGTTGGACTGTATTGGGATTGGGCACCCCATCTCCTATTATCTTCAGGAATCGTGCGACAAAATCATTGGGAGACATGTAAAATTCACCATTTTTTTCAACACTTGCATACTGTTAAAATAGAAGGACAAAATGTTATTCTTAAATTATTAAGTAAGAATATATCTCATCTGATTATATAAGGTGTAATCTCATATAATTATTACATAATTACAGACAGATCATGGTATATTAAACTAAAAAAGAAACCAGACAGCTCAGCCAGATATACACTTATAAAAATACCCTTTTTTTCTTACTTAGTGTTAATTATAATTAGTAATGACAGCCAAATTGACAATGTGTGGTAGACACGTGTTTTTCAAATTGAAATAAAAATCTGTAATTTGAAAAATCTTTGATCTGAAATAAAATCAGAATAACCAAAATTTTCTCATATTACTACAAAGTATAATATTATGCTATAGCTACATACAGTAGTCCTCTCTGTACTACTACATTGAAAGTGGATTCATAATTCACAGATTCAACATGAAGTTAGTTACAAAAATCAATCAAAACTAAAAATCCAGATCATCAACGCTCTTAATTCCTAATATGATACTGTATCAATCATATCTGGAAGGCAAATATGAATGATATTCTGCTGAGACCAAAGACTAGAACTAAGAAAACTTTTATTTGCAGAAAAGAAGCTGGAAAAAGAATGCACTGGTTAATGAATTGTTTCTGATCATTCAAATCAGTTTCACTCTGCTTTCCTCCAAATAGATAAATATCATCTGCCAGAAATCTCAACCATTCAATGCTGGTCATGATGGGTAGGATTTAAAAGAAAAGTTGGTTAAACCTGGTCCAAATCTTGGTTTAGACGGCTGTCTGAAGTGAATATATTTTCTGAATCCTTCATGCTAAAAAATCTTTTACTGAATACCTCCAACATATGCCAGCAGAGCAATTTGTGAAATAGTGAAATATTTTAACTCACTCTCATACACACTTAAGAAAACATGTTTATGCCCATTCATATGCATGTGTACTTAACAGCCATATGTAAAACATTAGTGCTGCATGATTGTGACAACATTTTTCAGATTCTCTCTTTTTTCTACTCCATATGTCCACCTCTTGGGAGTATAAATAGAAAAGAAAGAGAAGTAAAAGCTGAATTTTGAAGACTAAAATTATTCCTGAAAGGAAGAAAGCAAAGTGAACAACAGTAATAAAATTGCCCTCAATTTGTTATTCTGGCCTAAACCCAAGAAATTATATATATATCATACAGGAAGGGTGAAAGGGAGCACACAATATATTTGGCATGTCATTCTCCTACCTCCATCTACAGATTATGATTTCAAAAAAGGAAAAATCTAAAGAGAAGGAAGTAAAAATTCATATATATGTGCGTGTGTGTGTGTGTTACGTTTTTGAGCTGATCAATAAATAAGTCAGGGAGACTAGTATAGATCTATTTTGAACTTTTTAGCTCTCATCAGCTAGCCATACCCTTACTGGGATTCGAACCGGGGCTGTATTCCATGCCAGGCGAGAGCCTTAGCCATTAAGCCAGCCAGGTTCTGTTCCTGCTCAGCTGAGACAGGAGGATAAGTATATATAATTGTTCCACAACACCCTGTTAGGGCCCCAATTAAGGGAGGAGACATACTGTTTCCTTTGCTGCCTAGGCAGAAAAGGAAACAGTATGTCTCCTCCCTTAATTGGGGCCCTAACAGGGTGTTGTGGAACAATTATATACATATACACATATACATACATACATACATACATACATACATACATACATACATACATACATACATACACACACACAGTGTGTGTGTGTATGTGTTACGTTTTTGAGCTGATCAATAAATAAGTCAGGGAGACTAGTATAGATCCCTGACTTATTTATTGATCAGCTCAAAAACATAAAACACATATAAAAAAATTACACAACGGAACTCATAGCTTTCTGTCTAGATGGTACATGATATGCCAATAGTTTCTTCTCAAGGTGTTGAATATCTACTATATTTTATCAAATGGTTGACTAGTTAATAAACTGCCCTGTTTCTTCACTTCCTAACATTGTTAACTGAAAACTTATTTATGACTTTGTACACTTAGATTATCAATTTATGCTTCTTTAAAATTAGAAATTATTGAATTTATTAAAAATTTAAATTATTGTATTTATTTTTCACTTCTTTTTCAAATAAGTGAAAAATAGACTTCAATTCGAATGTTTTGTTTCTGCATTCTCTGTAATCATTCGAAAGATCTTTAAAGCAGATTGGCTAGGAACCATAGCAAAGATTACTATTTCAATACCGGGACTCCAATTTTGCTACCATGTTCCAGTTTCCACCACATAACAAATCAAATTCATGTGAAACAAAAAGGAAATATAGGATATATTCAATTAAAAAGAGGAAACTTAAAAAAAGGCAACTGGGCCTAGGTACTTCTTTAGCAATTTTCTGGATCAAAATAATGCTTTTCAGTTATTTGGAACAGGTTGTCCATTTCTTATCATTGCTATGGACTTCTCCAAGTTGTAATTCAGCAAACAGTCCAATGAGTAAGAGGCTGATAAGATAAGAAATTCATTAAAGTGCTAAGTTTAAACATGCATATTGCAATATTATGAACCTCTTGGGTGTGGTGAAAAGACATTAAAATGCAATTGTAAATAAATTAGATAAACATATTCATTACTACATGTCAACTGGAAAAGATCTGTTTCACAGAAAGCAAAAAATTCTGAACAGAAAATAATAATAATAATAATAAATAATAATAAGACATGCAGTATTTATTTTTTGAGAAGGCCTGATAATATTTATCAGAATTCTTCACAAAACATTATCTATATCAAGTAACAAACTAGGTATCTACTATAATTCCAAGCAAAATTCAAAAAATCAGATATTATTTTGTATTGCAAGATCCAGTGCCTATTACATCAAGCCAGAATTGTGTCTAATCATCTTCATACATGCAATCTGGCTTCCGCTACAGATTTAAAAGACATGCAATATTGGGCAAAGCAGACATACCGGTAATTGTCTAGATGTAAGTCATATACAGGCAATTATTTTCAGGCAATTGTTGGAGAAAGGTAAAAACAAAACTGAAAAATACAAAACCTGAACATCTAACAACAGTGCATTTTTATTATGAAGACAAATTCTCTTTTTTTACTGAGTTTTAAGTAATATTTTAGAAAGACGTTATTAGCGTCTCATACTTATAATTTACTATTAGCCATGTATCTATGTAATGAAGTTGCGTGTGTGTGTGTGTGTGTGTGTGTGTGTGTGTGTGTGTGCTTTCATAGATTTTCACGGGTGTAGGTATGCTGGCATTGCTTGCTTTGGGTATTTTCCCATGTATAAGGCATGGAAATGTTATTTCCATGCCTTATACACGGGAAAATACCCAAAGCAAGCAATGCCAGCATATATATATATAAATCTTAATGGGTCTCTGTCTGGATGATCTCTAGGTTGAGTCGAAGGGCAGAGAAGGATGACAGTTTGTCTCCTCCCTTAAACGGGCCTAAAAACAGGAGCTGTGTAGATTTTCACGGGTGTAGGTATGCTGGCATAGCTGGCTTCGGGGATTTATTATTAGTATATTTATTATTCCCTTATACACGGGAAAATCCCCGAAGCCAGCTATGTCAGCATATATATATATATATATATATATATATATATATATATATATATGTGTGTGTGTGTGTGTGTGTGTGTGTGTGTGTGTGTTAAATGTTTTTTTTAAAGGAATGATTAATAATAACATAGTATCTTCATATATATATATATATATATATATATATATATATATATATATATATACATATATATACATATATATACACACACACATATATATACACACACACACACACACACACACACACATATATATATATACACACACACATATATATATATATAACTAACACACACACACACATAAAACTAACACACACACACACACATATACATATGTATCACACACACAATTAAAACTAACTTAGAACATGGCAGCAATGTAAAACCACATGCTTGTTTATTGGGTGACACCTTGTCTACTGAAAGTGCACACTCAGTACTTTATAACCAGCACACAGATCAATCGATTCCAATGTACGTAGTCATTTATAGGAGAATCTTTCTAAACCTAAGGCTTGAAAACTTTTTACAAGACAGTTATCAAGCAACAAATCAAATAAGTCAGCCATTCTGCACTTCTACATTTCATTTTTTCCCCCCAAGCTAGGACCCCTGCTAAGACATTCAATAACAGAAAGCAGCACAAGGTTTCGGTGTCCCTCTGCTTCTACCCACTGTGATTTATTCTTGTGTATTTGAAATCCAATCACGTACCCCCACACTACATATAGAAAATGACCTTGAAAATGTCAGCTTGTTCATTTTGACTGAAGTCTAATCTTTTAGGTTATGGTAGGAGAGTTACAAGAAGTAGAGTTACTCTGGAAAATTATCATGACAAAAGAGGGAAGGGGGAAAAACATCAGTTCTGTTAGTTTGGGAATAAAGACATTCAAAAAAGTGGTTCTATAGTCAGGTATTTTTCTTCCACTTTGGTAATTATACCTACAGAGAATATGATATTGCACAATAATGCCTAATGGCTTTTTTGGTAAGTTCCTTCAAAATCCACACTGGATAATCACATATTTTAAATACTTAGGCATTAAGAAGTTGAAACATATTTAAGCTTTTGCAGTACAACTGTGGAATACATTTTTTAAGCGTATTAGCTACAGAATTCCAGATTAAAAATATGCAACTAAGAAATTTCAAAATGATTGCTATGTTTAACTAACACATGAAATGATGCAAGGGGTGTAATTGTAATATTTTTTATTTTGATTTCCTTCCTTCCTTCCTTCCCTCCCTCCTTCCTTCCTTCCCTCCCTCCTTCCTTCCTGTTTTTATGATGTGTAATATATCTACTCATCAATTAAACTTCAATATTAATTGTCAATATTAATTGTATTAAAGTTCTGAAATATCCCAATAAAATTACTGGGAGAATATTCTATAAATAAAATTATGTTTCTTAGTTATTTATAAATAGTGGTTTCCTTTAAAAAAAAGTCATGAATAAACTATACGCTATCACATATTTTTTAATTGCCCCCTTGATTTCCCTGATTAGAATTAATAACTAAAAAAATCATTAATTATTTATATATTATGTCACCTTAAAATCAGGAAAATCCAACTTTTACAAGCTAGAATTGCAAACAAGTTTTCATGCCTCATAATTTTTTGGGGTGATATTTAGAAGCATCAAATAAATATTACTGCTTCAGATGAATGGTTATAAATTATCACTGGTTAATTTCATTAGCTACATTAGTGGAAATCATGGAAAGGATTCTCAGAATAATACATGTTTTATAAATTCCTCTAAAAACCCTCAAGACAAGCCTATAAAATGGAATACATGCAGATTAAGATTGTGTTTTATTTCTCCAAATCCATATATACTGATAGCCATTATGTGTTTTCAGATATAAGGCCAAATCATGTGAAAGAGCCTAACACTGGCAATTAAAACCTGACAGTTTCCATTTCTTCTTAAAGCCAATTGTAGTTTAGTAGGTTGAAATTTAGCTTTCTATAGCAATAGTAAATGAGAAAAGCCAGTTTCATAAAACTATAACTTAAAATCATTTTGATTCCACTAATCACAGTTAAGACTATTCACATATTCAAGTACAAAACAAGCAACAGTTAAAATGAACAAACCAGAAACATATGAAGCTGGCCATAGAGCTGGTCAACTACAACCAGAGCTTTCCTAAGCTTGGGAAGGTACTGCCAAGTAGGAAGAACTATTTGCTGTTCAGGCTCTATCTGATTTGTATTTTATATCAAGTTCCGATCACATTAGTAAGCTATTGGTCATCTGGAAAAAAAATGCTTGTAATCCTGAAAGGCTTACAGGGTTGAAAACACAAGGCTAAATTGATCAATGATCTCACTTGAGGTAATATATGTTTAATGTACATAAAAAATAACTACATTCATCAAAAATCTAACTATGTCCTGCACTTTCTTGACAAGGGTTTTTAGAAGTGAAAGAGCTGAGAGAGAGTTACTGGCCCAGTTTGCTTCATGCTAAGGCAGTAAGAACCTATGGCCTACTGGTTTCTAGTCTATATCAGATGTTGACACCAGACTGGCTCTCTTATTTCTTTACTATATTTGTAATTGCTCCATTCAATTTCAAGCTAATGAAATCATTAAAAACAAAAAATAATTACACATAACCTTCAAATGTGTAATCAAATAATAACCAATAATTAAAAGAACAGCATCCATGCCAGAAATGAAATATAATTTATCAATATAATTTTCACTTAATAGTCAATATAATTTGCACTTAATAACAAAATTAAGGAGCTAATTGCTCAGATATATTTTCCCCAGGCCTTTTACAGGCAGAACCAGCCCCTTAAATCAAATAGGAAATCCATAAAGTTTTCTGAAGGTTGGGATTTGTCTTAGGTAGACATATTTCTGAACATTTATCAAGGGATGCATCACATAAATGCTATTATAGTAATTTTGAAATGAGATATTAAACCATAGACTTCTGTGGTCAAGTTGCCTTTTCCAATATGATGCACACTCTCTCATATACATATACATATACACACAAATCAACATTCAGTTAGTCATAGTTAGGGGCCTAGTTATCTGCGGGATCGTATCCTACCCCATACATCCCTTCGGCCGATTAGCTCCCACAGAGAGGGATTCCTCCGGGTGCCGTCCACCAGGCAATGCCAGCGGGCGACGCCCAGGGGAAGGGCCTTCTCTGTGGTGGGCCCAACCCTCTGGAACGACCTACCCTCCAAACTTAGAACTACCACAGACCTCCGCTCCTTCCGCCAAAAGTTGAAGACCTACTTTTTCCATCTGGCCGGCCTGGCCTAATCCACTTCATCTAGCCTGTAGTCTGAAGCTTAAACTGTTTTAATTTGGATTTTAGGGGGAAATAGTTTTTAAGATTTTAAGATTTTTAGCACAGGGTAAGCATTATTTAATTTGGTTTTAATATTTATTGATGATTGTGTTGTATATGTTTTTTAACTTCCTGTGCACCGCCCCGAGTCCCTTCGGGGAAAGAGGCACGGTTTTATAAATCTAAATAAATGAAATGAAATGAAATGAATTCTGCTCACAAAACACTTCCAATTAATGCTGGAAATTAATGTTTAAATTACCAAATGATTAGCATTAACCTTTACCAAGATAAACCTATTCATATTTTTAATCACTGCATTTATTTCTTTATCAAAGAAAGTGCAACTGCAACAAGAAAGACAACACCATGACAAATTATTTAGATTTTAATTATTTTATGTTATAAGAATTATTTTCAAGGAAACTGAAAAAACCATATGAAATAACACGGCAGGTTTTGAAGATTTAACTGCTCATAAAATATACAGTATGTTGCATGATAAAAAGGGCAAAGTAGATAGAAACTTTCACTTTGGGCAATGCTATTTCTCTTTCCAAATAGGAACATTCTTACACAATTTGTCAATTGTTTTTAGAAATAATTTCAATTGCCTAGGCTATAGGATAGCAATGTAAAGCAAAGGACAACTTACAGCAGTACACATTTGCACCCTGACCATTGAATAAAATTAGCATTTATGTAAAGTAACACTGGTATACTAATATCAAATATCATGTTTGTGAATCAGACTTTAAAAAAAACCTTTTTCTAAACAAATAGGATTAATGTATTAACTTTTAGCTTTAACCATTGCCACACATAATCCAAAGGTTTAGGAAAAATGGGTAAACATAATTAAAATAGCTACAAATTTAATTTTATTGATCAATCTCTAAGGAATTCTGACTATTTTTTATAAGGAGCATTGAATTATCAATTCACTGATGTGTTGGCGTACGAATCTTGAGCCAAAGGAGACCACGATCCCTCAGACGACCGGGTGCGAGTCCCTCCTTGTGAAGTGGGGCCCAGGGAGGCAGTTGGGCGTGTTAGTTGTATACCTGGCTCCTCGCTATGCAACAACAGCCCTGCCCGAGCTCCTAGAGGTGATAGCCGAGGCGGCGGTTGAAACGGTTGACTTTTAGTCATGGGGGACTTTAACCTGCCGTCAGCAGGCGAAACCTCTGGTGCAGCTCGGGAGTTCATGGCTTCCATGACAGCCATGGACCTGACCCAGGTAGTTGTAGGCCCTACCCACGAGGGCGGACACACCCTGGATCTCATCTTCGTCTCGGGACAGTGGAGTAGTGATCTGGGAATAGGGGATTTAGTCATCACACCCCTGTCATGGACAGATCACGCTCTCCTTCGGCTCGACTTTCCGATCGCTGCACCTCACTGCGGGGAGGCGGAACCGGAACCGGACATTCCTATATGGTTCCGCCCCAGGCTCCTGATGGACCCGATAAGGTTCCAAAGGGAGCTTGGGCCAATTCCTGTGGACTTGCCCCGCAACTCGACTGAGGACCTAGTGGCCGCATGGTTAAGTGCGGCCACGGGGGCCTTGGACCGAGTCGCGCCCTTGCGGCCTCTCTTGCGGCGACGAACCACCTGGGCTCCTTGGTTTACCGAGGGGCTCAGGGAGATGAAGCGCCACAAGAGACGCCTAGAGAGCAGATGGAGATCATCTCACTCCGAAGCCGACCGAACACTAGTGAGAGACCATATTAGGACTTACTTAGTGGCGATAAGAGTGGCCAAACGTGAGTATTGTGCCACTCTTATTGCGTCCGCAGATAACCGCCCTGCCACCCTGTTTGGGGTGACCCGCTCCCTCCTCCAACAGAGGCCGTGGGAAGCCCCTTTACAGGGTCGAGCAGAGGAATTTGGGACTTATCTGCAGGAGAAAATCACTCGGATTCGGAGCGAGTTACCCTCCATCGACAGTGGCCCAGTCGAGCGTGCCGAGGCTGTTCTTGTGACACCATCATGGGAGGAGTTTGATTTTGTTACTACCGAGGATATGGACAAGTTGTCAAAGAGACTTAGGGCCACCGCATGTTTATTGGACCCGTGTCCCTCCTGGCTTCTACTGGCATCCTGGGAGACGACACGAGGCTGGCTCCAGGGCATTGTCAACGCATCTTTGAGTGAGGGGTCCTTGCCCGCCGTCTTGAAAGAGGCGGTAGTAAGACCCCTCCTCAAGAAGCCGTCCCTGGATCCAGCATTATTAGAGAACTATCGTCCCGTCTCCAACCTTCACTTTTTAGTGAAGGTTGTTGAGAGTGTGGTGGCTCAACAGTTTCCGCGACACTTGGAGGAAGTTGATTATCTAGACCCGCGCCAGTCTGGCTTCCGACCCGGGCACAGCACCGAGACGGCATTGGTCGCATTGGTTGATGATCTCTGGAGGGCGCGGGATAGAGGATTTTCCTCTATCCTAGTCCTATTAGACCTCTCAGCGGCTTTTGATACCATCGACCATGGTATCCTATTGCGCCGACTGGGGGGGTTGGGGCTGGGAGGCACCGTTTTGCAGTGGTTCTCATCCTACCTCTCTGGTCGGTTGCAATGTGTGTTGGCAGGGGAGCAGAGGTCGGCCTCGAGGCCCCTCATATGTGGGGTACTTCAGGGGTCGGTCCTCTCGCCCCTACTGTTCAACACATATATGAAGCCGCTGGGTGAGATCATCCGTGGTTTTGGGGTGGGATATCATCTGTACGCTGATGATACTCAGTTGTACATATCCACCCCAGACCACCCCAATGATGCCGTCGAGGTTATGTCCCGGTGTTTGGAGGCCGTACGGATCTGGATGGGTAGTAACAAACTCAAGCTCAACCCGTCCAAGACTGAGTGGCTGTGGCTTCCGGTGCCCCGATTCAGCCAGATTATTCCAACTCTGGCCATTGGGGGCGAAACACTGGCCCCCGTGGAAAGGGCGCGCAATTTGGGTGTCCTCCTGGACTCCCGGCTGTCTATGGATGACCATGTGGCAGCCGTGGCCAGGGGGGCGTTTCATCAGGTACGCCTGATGCGCCAATTGCGCCCCTTACTGGACCGGGGTGCCTTACGCACAGTCACTCAAGCACTCGTCACCTCTCGACTCGACTACTGTAATGCTCTCTACATGGGGCTTCCCTTGAGGTGCACCCGAAAGCTACAGCTAGACCAGAATGCAGCCGCGCGGGTGATTACAGGAGCGCCTAGACACTCCCACATAACACCGATCCTGCGCGAGCTGCACTGGCTTCCTGTGGTCTTTCGGGTGCGCTTCAAGGTTCTAACGACCATCTTTAAAGCGCTCCATGGCTCGGGGCCTAGTTATATGCGAGACCGCCTCCTGCCCCATACATCCCTCAGACCGATACGCTCCCAGAGAGGGCCTCCTCAGGGTGCCGTCGGCCGGTCAATGCCGACTGGCGACACCCAGGGGAAGAGCCTTCTCTGTGGCGGGCCCTGCCCTTTGGAACGACCTACCCCCTGAACTCCGTACCATCTCCGACCTCCGCCTCTTCCGCAAGTGTCTGAAGACACACCTATTCCAACTAGCCGGCCTAGCGTAGCCCCCAATTCTGACTCATAGTTTTAAAATGGGGATTTTAATTCGGTTTTAGCACAGGTTTTTTAGTTGAATAAGTTTTTTTTAAAAAAGTTTTATATGTTTGTATGTTTTTTAATATGCCTGTGCGCCGCCCTGGGTCCGTTTGGAGAAGGGCGGGGTATAAATTCAATAAAATAAAAAATAAAAAAAATAAAAAAAGAATCCAAAGTATGGGTATTGACTCTGCCTTCTTCCTTTTAGAGGCGGTCAATACCCATTCTTTGGATTATCACATCAATTCATTGAGAAGAAGCATGTCAGGTAAGACCAACACTCTTTCCGTTTGAAGAAGTGGGTGAGTAGAGTAGGGTGAAAGGGACATTTTAATTTCAAAATGCTTACATATCTCTACATTTATACAATAATCACCCAATATTTATTTGATTTCTTGAAGAGTTGTTCCTTTTTAATAACACTATATAAGTATAGCATAGTAATAATACAATGAATTAATGGTTAGAACACTCCAAAAGTTGAATAATAAAGTAAAAGAAAAAGAAATAAAAAATTAAAGAATAAAATATTTACTTCTAACATACCTTCAAAAATATTGTTTTCAGCTCAGCTGGATCAGCTCTCTTGGTTAGAGCGACCTATAAGTAAAAACAATTGTATTAATATGCATGGTCTATACAAGGGATGTCAAAATGTCATAAAAGCAAAAGAAATTCAAACAAAAGAATACACAATGAAATATAAATGTTCTCAAATAAGTTAAGCAGTAGTTTATGTGAAAAATAAATGGTCGCCTAAGAATTATTCAGTGATTTTGCTGGAAATATTCCACAAAACAATGGAACGAATCTTAAGTCTGTAGAAAAATAGGAAAAATTTTCCCATATAGCAAACTCAATCATACTGCTGGATTTCATTTTTATAACCTGATAACAATAGTAAATCCGGAGTATATGCAATGGATACAACAACATAACTGACAAGAGTCTTACTATATGAATTATTTCTGCTGCAACTCTATTTGCTTCATGATGTGGAAAGCTACAGTAGGTGGCAAAAAGCTAAGATGAGTTTAGCACTTGGACAAAGATCAACACAAAACTTCAAGCTTATAGATTGGAATGGGGAGCAAAATAAAAAAATAATCTCAAATATGGTGATGAAAAAGCATTTTCCTGTTGCTGCTTTAAAATGGGCATATCCCTTACTTTATATTTGCTATCTTTTAATTTTTTTTATTTTACGTTTTACTGATTTGTATTTTTTTTTATTGAAAATTGTCCAGAATCATTGGCATACAAGTTTAATATACTATTGTTATTATTGTTGTTGTTGTTGTTGTTGTTGCCAAATGTCAATTCGATTCAAAGTCTAAGACTGGTAAAAACTTAACAGCTCAAGTCCTAACCAGTTCTAACCCCTCAGAGGATCCATTTTGGCTTTCAATGGGCTGAGGGAGGTCCACTGAGTGCTGAACAGAGCCTCTAAATGCCAAATCCCAGAGACTCCATTTTGGCCTGCTGGGGGAAGATTACAGAAGCCCAAATGGAACTGCAGAGAGGCACATGAGGCTGGAGAGAAGACTGCTTGCTAGATCTTCACAAGTTAAGTGATCTGGCATGGCAGGTTGGGGGGAAAGCAATTTGGTGAACATGAGGTATTTCATTGTGTTAGGGAGGCCTTGGGTGGTCTTAGGCAGGTGGCCTGTTCCATCAGTAGGCCCCTAATGGCCTTCTCCACCCTGACATACCTCATGAGAGGGCGCGCAACCTGGGTGTCCTCCTGGATTCCCGGCTGTCATTAGACGATCATTTGACAGCCGTGGCCAGGTGTAGTTTTTAATCGATTTTAATCGATTTTATCTGAGAATTTTACCTGGTTTTAGAACAGGCCCTAAATTTAATTGATTTTTAAAGTATTTTGTATATTGTATATTGATGTTTTGTGGTTTTATTATGCTTGTTCACCGCCCTGAGTCCCGCAAGGGAGAAGGGCAGTATACAAATTTAATAAATAGTAATAGTAATGTACACTTAACGAGCCTTGTACTCGATTAGCGAATGTGTGGGTGAAAGGAGGAAGTGATCACATTCAAAGTACGAGATTCACTGCACAAATCTTTAGGTTAAAAATGGAATGGGCAGGTTCCGTTACATTTGTAACTCAAGGACTACCTGTATTACAATTCCGAGTAGGGTGATTTTTTTGCGAAATCAGGATATTGAGGTCTAAGAAGTTCAAAATTTCCATGTATCTAGGTAGCCGTTTGGGTATTATTATTATTATCTTCCAAAATGTAGTCAGGAATCAAGCTTCACTTTGGCTCACCTTTAACGTTTACAAGAATTTTTTTTATTAAAGAGCGAAAACAAAATGAAAGCAAACAAACCAAGTTCCAGAACAACCATCAAAACTAACTTGACAACAATCAATTTGTTCAAAGCTGGAATGGAATAAATTTGATTGTATATCCAAGCTAATTTAAGGATAAAAACTAAAAAAATAACTTTGGCCAGTAGATTGGAGACCAGCAGTGATGTACTTTGGCATTCCATCAAAAAAATATGCTGTTATGCAATTTACAGAAGGTTTTAGCAAAGTGCATTTTAGTATCACCTGACTCCTGTCTATTATGTTCCAACTCCAAATTATTATTTTAAAATTTGAATAACAAAATCCAGTATTATTGCAGTTCCAACATGCATCTCTCTTTTGTCTTCTGATCCACACAGCACATAACAGACACAAACATCCATAAGGACCAATAGCTCATATAGATCCATACCTGATAGATATAACAGGGGTGGGTTTCTGCCGGCCTTACAGCCAGTTCGGTGCACGTGCGGTTTGCATTTAACAAGCACTTAATCACGTGTGATTTGCATGTGTACTTAATGAGCCTTGCATTCAATTAGAGAATGCATGGGCAAAAGGAGGGAATTATCTCATTCAAGATACAAGATTCACTCGCACGAATCCTCAGGTTATGAATGGGAATAGACAGGCTCCATTATATTCATAACCCAAGGATTACCTGTATAGGCAGTTCTGAGTAGGGTGATTTTTTGCAAAGTCAGGATATTGAGGTCTAAGAAGTTCAAAATTTCCATGTATCTAAGCACCATACCTATTAATTCTCCCCAACGCATGTGCAGTTGCCTGTAACTAGGTCTGTATGCATGCACAGAAGATTAAAAATGTCAAAAAAGTATGCCACGGTGACCGGAGAACCGGTTCAGGGTGTGGCGAGCCTGCCATCCCTACCAGTTCGGTGACCCAGTTGCAATTTCCACTTCATCCAAACTGGTGCGAACCAGTAGCATCCCACCTCTGATGTATAAATAGGGAAATTGTCAAGCAATACTCAATAAAAATTCTTATCTATTAAAGCACAGTGCGAGCTCTCTTCCAACTGCAGAAAGATAGCACTGATTTAATTCATAAAATATATTTCTATTTTAGTGAATATGTACTATGTATATTTAATATAACATTTGTTTGAATGAAAATTGCCAGTAAATAAAATTTAGTCAAATCTTTTACTTTCTTTTTTCAAAATATTAATGTGACTTTAAAATATTTCACCTATTCTTTTACTTAATATGTTTACATGAAATGATCAGCATTATGTTAACTCCAAAATCAATTTTAGAAACTTTGTCTCTACAAGGTAAATCACATTTAAGCCCACATTTTACATAAATAAAAAACAATGAAGTCATTGTTTATTTATTTGAATTTATCTAACTCCAGTGAACTCAGGGTGGTATGCAAAAGTGGAAAAATCCATAAAGCAGATAAAACACCAAATCAAGCAGACAGCCTTAACTAAAATGATCTTATAAACAACAGAAATAAACTAAAACAGGGCTCCCCAAAATGTGATGATGCATTAGTACAACAAATCTCAGGCCTGGGACCGAAGCCAGATTTTAGGAGATTTTTCCACTATATTGGCAGAGTAGGCATAGGGTTTAGATATTGGGAGTTATTGCAAAGATATTTTTCGCTGTTAAAAATAAAATGTTCTAGGATATCCAGGAAATGTTGGATCTTTCTATATGGAAATGATATCCTGGACTTGTTTTAGTTCATCCCATAAGCCTCAACTAGTATGATCAATAGCAAGGGATTATGGGAACTGTAAAATAAAACACACTGAGCCAAAAAAGTTGTCTGTTCCTGCTATTAAATTTTCCTCTATGAATCCCTCTTCCAGTGACTTCAATCATGACAAAATACAGTACATAAAAGCGGCTTTCGATACCATCGACCATGGTATCCTATTGCACCGGCTGGGGAGGTTGGGAGTGGGGGGCACTGTTTTACAGTGGTTCTCCTCCTACCTCTCCGGTCGGTCGCAATTTGTACTAACAGGAGGGCAGAGGTCGACGTCGAGGCCCCTAACATATGGGGTGCCTCAGGGGTAGGTCCTCTCACCCCTCCTGTTTAATATCTACATGAAGCCGCTGGGTGAGATCATCCGTGGTGTGGGGTAGAGTATCACCTGCATGCTGATGATACTCAGCTGTACATATCTACCCCCAACCACCCCAACGATGCTTTCAAAGTGATGTCCCGGTGTGTGGAAGCCATGCGGCTCTGGATGGGAAGTAACAAACTCCGGCTCAACCCGTCCAAGACTGAGTGGCTGTGGTTTCCGGTGCCCCGGCATAGCCAGCTAATTCCATCACTGGTTATCGGGGGCGAGTCAATGGCCCCCATGGAAAGGGCTCGCAACTTAGGCGTCCTCCTGGATTCACGGCTTTCCCTGGATGACCATGTGGCGGCCGTGACCAGGAGGGCCTTTTACCAGGTTCAAGTGGTACGCCAGTTGCGTCCCTTTCTGGACCAGGACGCCCTCCGTACAGTCACTCAAGCACTCGTGACATCACCGCCCCGAGTCCCTGTGGGGAGAGGGTGCGGTTTAGAAATATTAAAATTATTATTATTATTATTATTATCCCGCCTTGACTATTGCAACGCTCTCTTTGAGGTGTATCCAGAGGCTCCAGTTAGTCCAGAACGCGGCTGCGCGGGGGATTTCGGGAACAACTCGAAGTTCCCATGTAACACCTCTCCTGCGCGAGCTGCATTGATTACTGGTGGCATTCCGGGTGCGATTCAAGGTGCTTGTTACCATCTTCAAATCGCTCCATGGCTCGGGGCCTAGTTACTTGCGGGACCGCCTCCTGCCACATACCTCCCATCGATCGATTCGCTCCCACAGAGAGGGTCTTCTCAGGGTGCCGACTGCCGGCCAATGCCGGCTGGCGACGCCCAGAAATAGGGCCTTCTCTGTGGCAGGGCCTGCCCTCTGGAACGACCTCCCCCCCCCGAACTTCGTACCATCACAGACCTTCACCTCTTCCGCCGTTGACTTAAGACACACCTCTTTCAGCAAGCTGGAGTAGCATAGAATTTAATGTAGGAATGATAGAGCCTTAGCTAAATTTTAGCACAGGTTTATTATTTAATTTCTTTTTAACTTTTATATATATGTTATTTATTATTGTATATTTTTTAATGTCCTGTGCACCGCCCAGAGTCCATCTCGACGGAGATTGGTGCGGTTCACAAATCGAATAAATAAATAAATAAATAAAAAGTGGCAAACATAAAATCTAAATTCAGGGTCAATTAGCTGGCTAATAGCAATATTCAACAAAACAAGTCATGCCAACATATGCAATGAAGTGACTAATGGAGAAGAAACTACATTTTCCAGAGTGGGTTTGCAGGATGGTCCAGTGTATTATCACAGCCAATTGGCCTTGATACTGGGTTGAAATGGAAGCCACGCTTCTGGGTTCCTCTCTTCTGACTCCAGTTTCAATCCAGTCTTTGGTCAGAAGAGATTTTTTTGGGTGGCTCCTGATTTCTTCTTACCATCTCCAGACCACTCCTCAACCAGCGACTTTCTGCCTTCCCGAGACATTCCTCCCTTCTCTTGTAAGTTCAGTGGCAGTGGCTGTGGTTTTCCAGCTGCCTTGGATTTGAATTTTGGCTCTGGGAGACTCTGTTGGATGAACTCCGGTGGCCATTTTTAGCTAGCAACCACGTGGAGCCTGGATCCCAGGCAATCAGCAAGCTGAGGAGGCTAAAGGGCTCTGGTTTCCAGCCCAACAGCCTCTAAAGCCCTCAGCACATCGTGGATGCGATTCATTCGACTGAGTGAACACAGAGATAGATAGATATAGATAGATTTTATTTTTCTATACCGCGTCCTCCCAACATAAAATATATACATAAATAAATACAATAAAAACAAATTAAATCAACTGTCCCTGCACTAAGAGAAGACCATGAAGCCACTCGGTGCTGGAAAAGGCCGTGGAAGCAGCTAGGAAGGCGCGCAGTGGTAGCAGACCCTCCGGAAAGCCGCAGGAGCCCCTGAAGGCTCTAATTTTTTCCACCGCAGAACAAAGAAGGGATTGGCTGAAGCTGCCAAAGAGAAGGTGAGGGGCAGATTGGCATCGGAAGTGCGAGGAGTGGCCGTAAGTAACAGCATGATGGCAGACAGGGCCCCTTCTCTCCCTTGTCCCCTGGGGAGGGTACTTCATCTAGGCACGGCCTCCTCCAGGAGACTTAAAGCCTCATCCAAGGCTCATACTTCCTGGGCCAGCCAGAGAGACGAACAAATGAGGCACAGGGCCTTAGTCAGGACCTTTTCTGGGGCAGAGAGGTTCAGGCCCTGCAGGACAAGATAAGTCCCTCCTCATCCAGATCCAGGTCCAGGTCACCCTTGGGGGAATTCCTTGAGGCAGAATTCCCCCCTGGGTCCCCAGATTCCCTGAGGGAGATCAGTGGGGGGTGCTTGCCATTACCCTCCCATTTCTATGGAGGATCTTGACCAGGCAGGTAGTCAGAATGAGTTTTTCCCTCAAGAGACTCAGCGGGGGGGGGGGGGCGAGGAGGTGTGTGTAGAGAACCAGGGCCTTGTCTGGCACTTAAGCCCATTCGCAGTCAGGCCCCAGAGGCTCGCAGTTGGGAGTCATTAGATATGGAGGATCTGCCTGTGGGCCTCCAGAGTCTCATAGAAAGAGCCATTGCCTCCAGTGTGGCTGTGGGCCTGCAGTGTCAAATGACTCAGCCTGTCCCTCAGGGCGAGGTCACGGTTCCCAGCACCATTCGCTCCCAGGCATGGGCTCTGGCCCTTCTGGTCTGTCACCCTGGGCCTCCTTCCCTGGTTAGCGAAGGGTCTGTCATGGGGGATAAGGTGCGAGATCCAGACCTCTCTGAAAATGAGGAAGATCGGGAACCTGACCCCCCTGCCTTCATGGGGTTGTTTTCCCCAAACCTATTCAGATCCCTCGTGCGCAAGGCACATGCCACTGCCCAGCTGGAGTGCCAAGGAGGGGGAGACATCGAAGAAGCTCCAGGGACCTGTCTTTTCCGAGCCAAAACAGCTGAGGAGGAGATTCTTGCACCTCATTTATTCATGGAGGTTGTAAGGAAGCAGTGAGAGACCCCTGGTTCCTTTCCTACTCAGGCAGTAATGATAAGACGATTCTATAACATCGAACCAGTTTTTTCCCAAGAATTGCGGATGCCCTCTGTGGTTCCTCCAGTGGTGGCTTTGGCTGCTCCAGCCTCACTGGTACCCAAGGATGTGGTGGACAACCTGAAGGCAGACGACAGGAGAGCGGAGATGATCCTCAGGAAAACCTTCCAGTTGTTGGCTCAGGCCATTAAGGTGGCGGCCTTCGCATCCTTCTTCAACCGCATGGCTATTATTCGGATGGAGCAAATCCAGGCATGTACTCCTCCCGAGGACGTTCGTCTACACCAGGACCTAAACAAGTTAGTGGCAGTTGCTCAGTTCTCAGCTGATGCAACCTTAAACGCTATGAAGTTTGCTTCCAGAGCTATGGCATCATTCATTGCTTCTCGGCACCTCCTGTAGCTCCGGGGCTGGCATGCAGACAACAAGGCAAAGTGGCAACTGGCCTCAGGGGCCTACACAGGGGCCTCCCTTTTTGGGACTTCCCTTGACCCCATCCTGATGGAGGACAAGAAGAAGAAGGAGCTACTGACATCAACCAAGGAGGCAGAGCAGAGAGCTACTCCCTTTTACCGCAGGTCGGCTCAGTGTCCACAGAAGCAGGACTTTCACCAGACCAGGCACCATCCTGGCAGGGCAGATAGGCAGAGTGACAGGGGATTCAATAGGGACAGATACTGGTTTCAACCCTAGAGCCAACGGCCCTTGCAGGGGGAGGTGGTCATGCCTTCCACCAGAGCAAGTAAGTTGCCTGCGACCCATCCATCGGTAGCCACATGGCTCTGATTGCAGAGGCCTGGGTGGAGATTACCACAGTAGGGTGACTCACAGTCTCCACCTGAAATTCCTCTCCCTTCCCCCAAATTGGTTTTGCTCTTTTCTCTCAGCCAAGCAGGTTGGTAAGCATTAGCGGATGAAATAGAAAATTCGGCATCTGCTAGACATTGGTCCCGGGGGACCAGATGGGCAGAGATTTCTATTCAAACCTCTTTCTTTGGGGGGATTGGAGAGCCATTCTAGACCTAAAGCGCCTAAATCAGTTTTTTGTTTACAGGCACTCTAAGATGGCTTCCCTCAAGTCCATCCTGGCAGGACCTTCACTAAGATGCTAGCGGTAGTAGCAGCCCACCTGAGGGAGATTCCCATTAGACTGTTGCTACCTGGATGGCATTTTCGTCCAGGAGGTGTCCCCTGACCAAACTAGGGCAGGTCTCCAGCAGGTCATTGACTCTCTCCAGGGGCTGGGGTTCTCAATCAACTTCGAGAAGAGTTCTCTCACTCCAGCCACTTGAATCCTTCATCTGGGGGCTTTGATTGATTCCCAGTTGGGTCAAGTGTTTCTTTCCCCAGATCGCAGGTCCAGTTTGTTGAGGTTGACTAAACAGACCTGGAAGGATCATTGTGTTCCTGTATCCCTTCTCTCCAGCCTGCTGGGGAAGTTCATCTCATGTATTGAAGTGGTCCCATGGGCACACCTACACGCCAGGACACTGCAACGGAGGCTGCTCCCATATCCGAGGACTGATTCCAGCAACTCATCGCTCAAGGTACCAGCGACGCCACAGGTTCTGATGTCCCTCAAGTGGTGGATGTCTCCAGCCTTCCTCAAGGGCTGCAAATTCATGGAGCAGGAGTGTCTCGTGCTGACAATGGACGCCAGCCTGTTCGACTGGGGAGCAACCCTAGATTCCCAGCTGGTGCAGGGCTGGTGGTCAAGGAACGACCTTCAGCACAACATAAATTGGCTGGAGCTCCAGGCAGCCCATCTCGTCCTGCGGTGTTCCAATCCACGATGGACGGTCATCACATTCTCGTCTTGACCAACGTCGCAGCAAAGGCACACATAAACCAGCAGAGGGGCATGCTCTCCAAGGCACAGCACACCGAGGCAATGTCGCTGGGACACTGGGCAGAGAAACACCTGCTCTCCATCTGGGCGGAACACATCACTGGTGTCGACAACCATCAGGCGGACTGGCTGAATTGGGAGACGGTAGACAATGGAAAGTGGAGTCTGTCCAGGAAGCTGTTCCAGAACATCTGCCAGAGGTTCGGGAGACCGGTGGTGGACCTGTTCGCCACCACGTCCAATGCACAGGTGCCATGGTTGTTCCCATGGTTTCCAGCTCTGGGAACGAAGGGGGTTGATGCACTTCGCTCCAGAAGGCCAGTCAGGTTGCTGTATGCATTCCCTCCCTGTCTCTCCTTCTCTGGATCATCTAGAAGATAGTCAGAGAACAGGTGGAAGTCATCCTAATGGCCCCTTACTGGCCCCAGGGGGCCTGGTTCACAGACCTGTTGACCTTGTCGGCAGGGAGACTGTGGAAGTTTCCCCGGGGGGAGATGAGTCGTTGGCTTACCTGAACGATCTTCTCTGTGAGCTGCGAGGAGAGGCCAACAATGGGTTAATCCTGCCTTTCTGCCCTTCTGGACTGGATTGATTTTCTTTTAAGCCACGCCTCCTCCCGTGTGCTTGCCAGAATTTCAATTTAGGCGTGGACTAGTAGTCGTCTGGTTGGTTCCTTTATCGTCGTAGGCTTTAATGCAAATACTTCTGTCAACTATAAATACAGTAACACAAACGTTTAACAACACACAACTTGAGGAATCTACGAGCTAGGGCGGGGTTGGCCTCTCCTCGCAGCTCACAGAGAAGATCGTTCAGGTAAGCCAACGACTCTTCTCCTGTGAGCTGCTTGGAGAGTCCAACAATGGGAAAATGCCCAAGCTAAATATTCCCAGGGTGGGAAAAACTGTCTCTGGTAGATTCCGTGGACAAATGCACCTGTTGCAACACTCTGCGCCCAAAGGCCGCCTCTGAAGATGCAAACTTGTCCAATCTGTAGTTACGTACAAACTGGGACGGGGAGGCCCAAGTGGCCGCCCTGCAGATCTCGTCAAGCGATGCCTGGGTCGCCCAGGCCGCCGAGGTTGCCGTGCTTCTGGTCGAGTGAGCTGTGATGCGGCGAGGTACCCTCTGGCGTTGAAGTTCATAAGCTGAGGCGATGCAGCTACGTAACCATCTGCCGATGGTGGCTGGTGAGGCCTTCTGGCCCATGTTGCGGGGCTGGAAGGTGACGAATAGGGCCTCAGACCGCCGATAGGATGCGGTTCGTGTTACATAGTACTTAAGTGCACGCCTGGCGTCGAGCTTGTGCCATCGCCGCTCTCTGGGATGTACCGGTCTTGGGCATAAATTCGGTAGGACGACCTCCTGGGTCCGGTGGAAGGTTGAGTTGACCTTGGGGATGAATGTGGGATCGAGCCGTAGGGTCACCCTGTCCTCATGGATGATGCAGAGGTCGTCTCTGACGGACAAGGCTGCCAGTTCCGAAATTCGGCGTGCCGAGGTGATGGCCACTAGGAAGGCCGTCTTCACGGTAAGACGCTGTAGGTCGCAAGTGCGTAGGGGCTCGAACGGCGGGTCAATCAGTGCCCTTAGCACCACGTGTAGGTCCCACGTGGGGTACCTGTGAACTACCGGAGGTCGGATGTTGGTAGCTCCTCTGACCCCTGGGTGTCTAGCCAGGGATGAGTAGGAGTCGAAGGCTAGCACGGTTGAGAGTGCGGCCGTCTGGCGCCTAAGCGTGTTGGCAGCCAGCCCCTGCTCCAGACCTCGCTGAAGGAAATCCAGCACGTCAGGGATGGAGGCTGAGATGGGTTCGACTCCCCTGGAGCTGCACCAAGCTACGAAGGTCTTCCAGGTGGCGTCGTATATCCTGGTAGTCGAGCCTCGTCGCAAGGCCTGGATGGTCTGGATGACCCCCTCGGAAAACTGTGCTCTTCTTAGCAGTTGCCTTTCACATGCCAGGCGGTCAGTTGCAACCAGTGTGGCTCCGGATGCTCGATGGAGCCCTGCACGAGTGACACCTCCCCCTGCGGAATTCTCCACGGCCTGACTACGGAGAGGCTCACTAGGTCCGCGAACCAGGCTCTCCTGGGCCAGTAAGGGGCTATCACTATGACTTCTGCCTGTTCCTTGAGTATCTTCCGGACCAGGCCCGGCAGGAGCGGAAGTGGAGGGAAAGCATACAGGAGGCCCGGGGGCCAATGGCACCTGAGGGCGTTGACTCCCTCCGCCCCCTGGCACCGGTACCTGGTGAAATACCTTGGAACTTGAGCGTTTGTTGCTGACGCGAACAGGTCGACTGCTGGTTGACCGAACCTCTGCGTGATGCTGGAGAAGAGGTTCGGGTGTAGTTGCCACTCTGAGTTGTCGATGGTGGCTCTGCTCAGCCAGTCCGCCTGGATGTTGCTCTCGCCCGAGATGTGTTCGGCTCTGATCGAGGCCAGGTGTCTCTCCGCCCACAGACCCAGCCGTTCTGCTTCCTCCATCAGTGACTTGGACCGGGTGCCCCCCTGTCGGTTGATGTGGGCCTTGGTGGACACATTGTCCGTGAGTAGTAGCACGTGACAGTTCTTGATCCTCGGGCGGAAGTGGAGAAGTGCTAGGCGCGCAGCTCTGAGCTCCAGCCAGTTGATACTGTGTTTGAGTTCCTCGGGTGACCATTTCCCTTGAGCCACCTGCTGGTCCAGGTGGGCACCCCAGCCGTAGAGACTGGCGTCTGTGGTGATGACGGTCCTTTCTGGCTCTCGAAAGAGGCATCCCTTGGCCAGGGACCTCGCTGTCCACCACCCTAGAGACGCTCTGACCTTGTCTGGGACTGGTACGTGTCTGGGTGAGTCGCTCTCCTTGGCTCGCTGGTGTGGTAGGAGGCACCACTGCAGATGTCTCGAGTGGAGGCGCGCCCAAGGCACAATGGAGAGGCAAGATATCATCTTCCCGAGGAGCTGTGACAGGAGCACGATGGGGGCGGTTCCTGCTGATCCTACCTTCAGCGCCAGTGGGATCAGGCTGTTCGCCCGCTCTGGAGACAGATAGACCCAGCCGGAGATGGTGTCTATGACCGCTCCCAGATGTGTCAGACTGGTGGTAGGGCTCAGGTGGCTCTTCTTCAGGTTGATGGAGAACCCGTGATGTTCGAGGGTCCTCATGGTCAGCCGGAGATCCCTGAGCGCCTGCCGGTGGCTGGACGACTGGATCACGATGTCGTCTAGGTACGCCTGTAATCTGACTGGCCACGCCCTGAGGTACGCCAGGACCGCGGCAAGGACCTTCGTGAAGGTCCTCGGAGCGGACGACAGGCCGAAGGGGAGAGCCCTGTACTGGTAATGCTGGCCCGCATAATAGAACCTGAGGAATCTGCGGTGCGCCTCCCGGACTGGAATGTGTAGATAGGCCTCCTGAAGGTCTATCGAGGTCAGCAGGTCTCCTGTCCGGATGCAGCTCAGGATGGACTGGAGAGACTGCATCTTGAAGCGCCTGTACGCCAGGTGCTTGTTCAACTGCTTTAGGTCTAGGATCCCCCTCCATCCTCCCGAGTTCTTGGGGACCAGGAACAGGATGGAGTAGAAGCCTGACCCTGCCTGCTCTGCCGGAACCGGCTCTATGGCATTTATCTCCTTCAGGTGCGCCACCTCCTGTTCCATCAGAGACCTCTTGAGGGGAGAGGATGGGGTGGGGCAGCAGATGAATCGCCTGGGAGGCATGGAGAGGAATTCCAGCGTGAGCCCTAACCTGATGGTCTGTAGGACCCACTGATCCGACGTGGTTTGCTCCCAGGCCGCCTGGAACAGCTGCAGGCGGCCCCCTATGGGAGCGTCCGTCGGGGAGTCACTTGAACTTTCGGAAGGGACGGGAACCGGATCCTCCTCTGAAAGGGCGTCTGGAGAAGGATTGCTGTCTGCCTCTGTCCCTGAAGGAGTGGCGGTCCTGCCCTCTATCTGGTCCCTGGTTAAAGGGCCGATGGAACTGCCCTGAACTGGTGGAAGGTTCTGTGTTCCGAAAGGACTGCTTTCGAAAGGAACCCGACCTTTTGTGGTCCGACTTCTTGTAGACCGAAGGCATGACCTTCTTTTTGTCCCTGTTTTCCACCAACACCGGGTCAAGGACCTCACCAAACAGTTTCCCCCCTTTATAGGGGGCGGAAGCGATCTTCCACTTTGAGCGCATGTCCGCGTTCCAGTGGCGGAGCCAAAGCAGCCTCCTGGAGGTTACATTGGAGGCCAGACTCTAGAGGCGAACTTTGCAGAGCTCAGGGTGGCGTCGGCGGTGTAAGAGACACCTGCCATTATCTTTCTCAGCTCCTGCCTAGCTCTAGCATCCCCTGCTGGAACCTTCGCTAACAGCTTTCGGAGCCACTTAAGAGTGGCTCTGGACATGAATGAGGCTGAGGTGGCCGTCTTGATGGCCCAGGCAGCCACCATGTGGGTCTTGTGACAGGCCCTCTCCGACCTCTTGTCCTCCGCCTTGAGACCTTCCAAGAGGTCAGGGGGTAGCACTGACGTGGATGTGAGAGCCTGCACTGGGGCATCTACCGGGGGTAGCTTGAGTAGGTCCTCCAGGGGAGCGTCAACTGTGTACAGCTGCCTGTCAATGTTACTGTGCGAGGCAGCTGTGCCTGGCTGTGCCCACTGTTTCTGAACTAGGTTAAGAAACATCTTTGGTACGGGGACTACCTCCTGGGTCTCCTCTGGCTCCTCAAATAGTCCCTCATCATCCTCAGACGCCACCTCAGTGGTGGGTGTGGGGGTGGTAAGCGTCATGCGGGTGGAAACCTTGGCCTTCGATAAGATTGTCTTGAAGGAGGAGCAGTGGAATAAACCCTTGAAAGCGGGCTTCTCTGGGACAGCCTGCTCATCCCCTGAGAATTCTTGCTCTGGGAGCAGATCATCCTCCACAGTGGAATCCCCGCTGTCCAGCGAGGAATGAGGGGAGGGGGATCTTGGAGCTTCTTGGCTTCCAGATGCTTTGGATCTACTGCGCCCCCTGGGGCGCTTGGTCTTTTGCTTAATGCCATCTGCAATGCCCTGTTAATGATGGCCTGCAATTCTGAGGATATCACAGACCCTTGGCACTCCTCAGCTCTGGGCCTCTTGGGGGGCCTCTCTGGAACAGGTGGGGGGGTAATCATTCTGGAGGAGGCTAAGCTGTCTTCCTGAAACAGGTCCTCATCTCCTAGCAAAGAGGGTTCTGGGGACTCATCAGAGGAGAATTCTTCTTCCTCTTCTCTGACTATCTGGGGAATGGATACTGTTGGGATACTGCGATCCACTTGAGCCATCCCCTCTGGATCCTCTATGGGGTCTTCGTTGGCCCTTCGTTGGGCCTTCTCGAATTCTTTTTCAAGGGCTTTTTGCCGCCTGGAGGCAGCCCTGTCTTGGGCCTTGTCCTGCCTCTTCCCCCCTGCCTTGCTCAGGGCTTCAGCTGCGGCCCTGCTGGCCTGTCTCACAAGCCCCCTGCTGGTGGATGGCCCTGGCTGTTCAGAATCTTGGGGAGCTCTCTCCGACATTTTGGGCCCCAGTAACTCACCACTCGAAGATCGCTGGTCAAAAGGGGCTTCAGCCAGGTAATCCTGATCCGCAGGCTTGAGGATGGCAAGGTGGAGCAGCAGATCAGCTTGCAAGCAAGACTCAAGGGCTGCCTCCGCAGGAGCAGGTCTGCACCCGAGCTGAGGAAAGTCTGCCAGATCTGGGCCGGACAGAAACCTTTCCCCCGCTTCTCGCCTGGAGCCGGCCCAAAAAGGATTCTTGTAGAAAATTGGATGAAAAGTCCAAAAGGGAAAAAAAGGTTTTCTTCTTCTTTAAAATGCAGCTCCGCACGCGTTTTAAATGGCGCGCCTTGCTGCTTGCCGGTCGGAAAAAAACAGTCCTCCGGAAGAGGAGGAGCGGCCCGTCACGCCGTTTCCGCCTTCTCTCTGGTATCAGGCGCCCGCCAATGGCCAATCAGCCTCCAAAATGGCGGGCACGATTCAAACGGACGGCGCGAAGCCGTCCTGTTTGACTCAGAGGAAAAAAGGAGCCTGCAGCTGCCGCTGTGAGAGGGCTCAGGCCTGGCCGGTCCGGCGATCTGGGACGTCAGCGGCAGGGCTCCTCGCCACTGACCGAGACGTCTCTTGGCTCCCAGGTCGATCCTCACCTGGGGCCAGGTGAATGGACCCACGCGCGCCCGGGCGAACCCAGGTCGCGTCGGGTCTGCGGCAGCTGGTGAGTCGCAGAGCTTCACCAGCTGCTAGCTGTAAGGAAAAAATCCTAAATAAAATAAATTAAAATAAAATAAATACTCTACTTGGAGAGTCCAACTAAATGTCCTGAATCTCTTAGGGAGAACCAACAGAACGCGTCCTGGGCATTCAGACTGGATTGAAATTCTGGGAAGCACACGGGAGGAGGCGTGGCTTAAAAGAAAATCAATCCAGTCCAGAAGGGCAGAAAGGCAGGATTAACCCATTGTTGGACTCTCCAAGCAGCTCACAGGAGAAGAAGTTGCAGCAGGGGAAGGTTGTGAATCCAGAGCCACAACGGCTCCATCTTGCAGTGTGGAGATTGAGCAGGAGCTTCTGAGGAGCCCTCCTGTCCTAGAGAGTGATAGGGACCATCGAAGCTTCCCGCAGACAGTAAACAAACAGGATTTACGATTCCTCCTGGCGGACATTTGTTTCCTGGTGCCTGCCTGCCAATGTGACCCCTTCCAGGGCCATGGTTCTCCAGGTTTTGGATTTCCTCCAGGACAGCCTGGATAAGGGGTTGTCTCTGGCAATTATTAAGAGGCAACTGGCAACACTCGCCACAGTTATTCCCAGAGAAAGACCCACTCCTCTGCCCCATTTGCCCGTAGGAGGTTCCTAAAGGGGGCGGTCCACTTGCATCCGCCCCCTATCCACAGGTTTCCTACATGGCACCTCCCCACGGTGCTATGGACCCTTAGGGCCGAGCCCTTTGAACCATTGAGGACTGTCACCTGGAAGCTTCTCACTTGTAAAGTTGTATTCCTGGTAGCGATCACCTCAGCTAGATACGTTTCAAAACTGGGGCCCCTCTCTGCCAGGAAGGACCTATGCATGTTCCACAGCAACAGGGTAGTCCTCCGCCTCAATCTGGCTTTTCTGCCCAAAGTTAATTCAGCGTTCCACCAGACGCAGGAGGTGGTCCTCCCGGACTTCTGTCCAGAACCGGTCAGGCAGCAAGAGCACAGTTGGCACCTCCTATATTTAAGATCGGCTCTGCGGATCTATCTGAGGCGAACAGCTGAGTTCCATAAGTCTGAAGCTCTGTTTGTTTCCTTCCAGCCCTCCTCTCTAGGGAAGAGGGTTTCCCCTTCCACCATTAGCCGGTGGATCTGTTTAGCTATTTTCCTCGCCTATGAGGCACAAGATTTGCCGGCGCCGGTCGGTATCACGGCTCACTCTACCAGGAGCGTGGCCACCTCAGTGGCCTAGGCCTCCCAAGCCCCTATTAAAGATATCTGCAGAGCAGCGACGTGGACATCCCCATCACCCTTCATCGGGCATTACAGGCTAGATGCCTTTGTATCTTCAGATGCAGCCTTCGGCTGCAGGGTCCTCAAACAAGTCCTATCTGATCAGTAAGGGCCCACCCTATGGGAAGTAACTTGGGTATGTCCCATCACTGGACCATCCTGCAAACCCACTCTGGAAAATGACAGTTGGTCTTACCTGAACTGTTATTTTCAGAGTAGTTTGCAGAATGGGCCAGTTCCCACCCTAGTGTTTAGGTAGACAGTATTGAGGATGGAGGTGTTTCCCTTGTGACTTGTTTTCAGGATATCAGGAGCACATTCTGCACTGAAACTAGAGTCAGAAGAGAGGAGCCCAGAAGCGTGGGTACTTTCTAAAACTTCCTTCATTTTTTACATTAAATTATCAGTCACTCAGAATAAAATCTTCTTTTAAAGTTTCACTATTTGCTGGTTCTCCTAGTCATCCTGTTCTTTAAAAGAAGATGTAAAAGACATATTTTGGGTTCCATGTTAAAAACTAGACAATTATTTGGGAAAACTTCATTTATTTTCCAAATGAAACCAAGTGTTTTTATTTATAATTCTTTAGATTTATAGTTCTTTTCTTTGTCAAAAATATTGGAAACTTTTAAACTTTTCCATGAATGCATGAATATAATGGCAGTACGTCTTAATAGGTTAAGAGTACAAAAATGCTTTCAACTACTTGAATCTAATTATTTTTAGAGTTATGTGGTACATGGCATTAGCTGCACAGCACTTTATGTTCAAAAAGCTAAGGAGGAGCTTTGAAAGAAATAATACACAGCCCTCGTCTGATACTCCTTGAACCAAGCACTTATTTTCCTAAAATTGCACCATAGCACTTTAACCCCACGTACACTGAAGCATCTTTCAAATTATTAACTCTGATTCAAAAATGAAGTTCAAAAAGAGTAACATTTCAGTATTATAAATAAATATTATCAAAAGATAATATTTTGCCACTTCAAATTCTCTTTTACTAAAATAAACATATGCATTGTCCTTCTGCAATTATAATCTCTTCTATTGAAATAATAGTCAAGTCAGTTTAGAGCACGGGTGTCAAACTCAAGGTCATGGTGCTTTAATCTGGCTCGCGGAGCTGGCCTAGAAATACGAAGGGACTGGCCTGTGGTGCCTCTGGTGGCTAAAACAGGCAGCGTGCACACACCCCAGGCCTTGTTTTCACCAGTTTTGGCAGCACTCTGTGGCGAAATCAGGGCCAAAAAATGAGCCGCAAACAGTTCGAAAATGGCCCGAAAAACAGTTTGAAAATGACTGAGAAACAGCCCACAAATGCGTCTTGTGGGCTGTTTTCGGCCAGCCGAGTGCTGCAGGAGGCATCCATCCTGTCCCCTGCTACCACCCAGCCCACAGAGTAGAACTACAATGCTGATGCAGCCCTCAAAGAAATCCAGTTTGACAATCCTGGTTTAGAGGGTAGATTTTGTAACTTTATATATGCATGCATCATATGGGTGAATACATCACCTCAGAAGAACACAAGCAATGCCCCGAGTAGATAACCCTCTAAATCTTACATTATTCATTCGCTTTAGCCTTTGCCTCTAATAAGAACTATGTGCCACACGATAAGAAACATATTGGCATTAAGAACAAAGCACATAGTTTTGATCTCCTAACTGAATGCTAGCTATTTGGGGATCAATGATATTTGGCAGTTTATCCCTTCTAAAATTCACTAAAATGACCCAAGCAATTGTGGGGTAGGTTGCTTGAAAATGTGTATTATCTAAGTGTACATGCTGTCCTAAGTGTCATAATCTTGTGCTAAGACAGTTATTTGCTCAAGAGCCCATTCAAAAGGCATTGTGCTCTCTGTGGCAGAAGAGATCTAAATTCAATGAATTTTCCAACAACTGTACAAAATAACTCTTACCACTACCACTACAAAAGATTGTATTCCCTATCCCCACTTCATTATCTATAAAAGAATGACCCAATATAGCTGCAAACCCAATATTCTGTTAAAAATTCACAGTTTAGCACAAATGTAATATCCCCACTATGTATAAATTCCAAGGTTAATACCTGCAGGATGTTGCAATTGAAGATAACTAATCATTGGATAGGATCTGAAAAATACTATCCTGGTTGAAATTGTGTGTGTGAGTGTGCTTGCGTATGTGTGGGTGTAGGAGAGAGAGGAGAGAGACAGAGACAGGCAGGCAGGCAGGCAGGCATGCGCGCGCACACACACACACACACAGATAATTTTAAATTAAATAATTTCCAAGAAAGTGAAAATTATATTATTATGCTGTGTTGAACTATAATATAGTTTTATAATATAACTATAACTTTTCTTAAAATTTCAATCAGAGAATATCTTCATGTGTAATACTGCTACAATACTCTTGTTTTTGCAAAGAAAGATAAAAACTGTAATCAGATCAGTGGTGAACAACTTGTGGAATTAGGTCACAGAAGATACTCATATACAGATAAGGTCAAGCAAGGCAGAACTTCGGACAGCTCCCAGTGAAAGTTCAGTGACAGAAGCTGTTATGTTGATAGAGATGCAAATATTTCCCTACCTACATCATTTCTCAGGCATCTCTTTCCAGATTATAGACGCTTCTAACACAATCCAAGCTCTGCAATTTTGGTTCCTGCCAAAGTTCTGATTCAGGAGACAAGGGAGATTTATTTTGGGAAGAAATACCTATATAGCTAATAAATGAGACTTTTCCACTCATAGACAGAGGATTCTGGATTTGGAGAGTGGTGGTGGTGGTGGTGGTGGTGGTGGAGGAGGAGGAGGAGGAGGAGGAGGAGGAGGAGGAGGAGGAGGAGGAGGAGGAGGAGGAGGAATGCCCTGTCAGAAAAAAAAGTAGAAAGGGAAAGAAACTAATTAGTTCCTGTCTAGCCATTCTTGATTAGAAGGCGATAGGAAAAAAGGAAATGTCCACCAGTCAAAAAGAAGATAAAACAGGAAGGTAAGGTAGAAAACATCAATTCCCATGCTTGAAAACTATTCCATCAACATAGAATAGTAAGAGGGGTCCTTGATGCTTTCTGAGCTTGGTTCTTTTCTTGCAGACATTTCATTACCAGAACTGATTACCTAGTTTAGGTAACGAAACATCTGTAAGAAAACAACCAAGGACCCTTCATTTCAATCTTGAGCTATATTCTCCCCGAAGCTGTCAAGATAATTTGTTGCATTTGTTGACAAACTATATTCTTGTCTGTACTACAGAGACTAATCTTGACATATCATATTTGTGAGTTCTTCTGCAAATTCCTAAATATTATGATAGGTGTGTAAAGAACTGATTCATAGTCATGCCTCATAAGACATTAAAGTGAAAAAAATAAGTATTTTCATCTGATACACAACCAAAGTTTTAAGACAATCAGTAAGTTTGGAATGGCACAACATCTGGCATGACTTGGTTTCACCATCATTTATAAAATAAGGCTTACTTAGCAGAGTTTGTACATGCTAACTTTTAAACCATAGTTTTCAAATAATCATGGCTAGATTTCTGCATGCTTTATTCTATGGAAATCTTGAAAAGCGGACTTTGCAATGTAAAGGAGTTAAGGAAGCTTTCATTCAATCATTAAGACAATTGTACTATTTGTTTAACTTGTACAATGCTTCCAAAATTGTTCCTGGCAAAACTACTTGAAAATACAGTATTATGGTATGGAGACACTAACATACCCAATGGAGACACTAACATATCCAAATGTGATGGACATGGGGAAAATTGTAAGAATAACAAAGTACACTTTTAAAAAACCCTAAACTTATTTACAGTTGGTGAAATTGCTAATGACAAATCATCTACTCTTTAAGTAGGAGAGGAGGAGAATATATATGCACCTGACGTGAGGATAGCCAGGAACTTTGTTTTTTTTAATAATATAGATAAAAAATGTTCAAAATATATAGTGTGTTTCTTGATTACAGTTCTTAGAAGTAATATTCATCAGAGTCATAATAATAGTATCCTCTAATGTCAATTTCATAATAACAGTGCTCTTCCATCATCACATTCATATTAATTAGTGACTTCCTTCCGGTTAGCCGGAGGTGACGGTCGGGTCTTGGACTCGTCCGCTGCTTGGTTGCTCCGGCGGCGGGGCAGGGGGCTCTTGCAAAGAGCCCCCACTGCACGGGCAGCTCACGGTGAGTCCCCCCACCTCGACGGCGGTCGGGGGTGGCTCCCGCCTCGCCCTAGGCGCCGGAGAATGAGTCGTGGGGGAGGAGTTCCTCTTTCTTCCCCTTCGCTGATGTAGAGCCGGAACAGCTGCTGAGATTTAAGACGGGCTGAAAGGCGGGGCTGAAGGCAACGCCGAGGCTCATGGCTACAGAGTGGATTGTGAGTGATTTTCACTTAATGCTTTCAACTTTCACTTTAAAAGAAGAAGGAGGAGGGAGTTTGTAAAACCCCTCCTCGGAAAGGAAAACAAAGCGGCGTTTTGAAATGTTCCCCAAGCTTGGGGAGGTTGAGGAATCAACATCCGACTTCTAAACTATAAGTGAAAGTCTTTTACTTTAAAATCTCAATGATACTTTGTATCTCTGTCTGGCAACAATTGAAATGAACTTTCACTAGATCTCCGCGGTTTCCAGAGGGGCGGGGAAGATGGCGTTCCTTTGTTCTCGGCAAGAAATATTTCCTTTTGAAATTTGCTGACACTCCCTCGTCTTCGGGACTGAACTCTTTAACAGTGGATTGATTTAATTGATTATTAGGACCTTTCCCAGATGTGCCTTCTTTTCTTGTTCTTATTTGATTGCTTTTAAAAATTGTTCTCTCTCTGGACTGTAAGCAAATTGAACTTTGAATTTGGATATTGACTTTTGCTCTCTCTTCACCTCACGGACTACCTCTCCAACAGACGCCATATTAGTGACAAGAACTTAATACTTTCATTATGGCTTCAAAAAAGCAGCCACATCAACCCAAGATTATTTCAATGTTATCCAAAGGAACAGAGGTGGAAGCTACACAGTTATCAGCAATAGAGGAAACTCTTCAAAACATCATGAAAGAAATAAAAGAAATCCGGAAAGACAATGTTAGCTCAAAATTGGAACTTTTGGAGACACAGAAAGCACTAATGGAAAATAAACAAAGAATTGATGGATTGGAGGGGGGGACGGCTGAGATGAAGGGAGAGATAAAAAATTCTCAAAGGGAAATTGTGGATTTAGCTGGTCATATGTCTAGGATGGATTTTGAAAGGATGTCTTACTTTTTAAGGTTTCAAAATGTTCCTGAAGTTGCCTCTGAAGATTTAAAAGAATTAATGTGTACGATGTTAGCAGATTACACTAAAAAGAACAAAGAAGATATTTGGGGGTACATCGATCTGATCTATAGAATTAACTCAGCATATGCCAGAATAAATGAGGTACCCAGAGAGATACATATTAAATTTGTAAGAAGGTCAACGAGGGATGGGGTCCTGAGAGCACAAAGAGACGGTCCCTTAATATACCAACAGACTGAGATTGCCATTTTGAAACAGATCCCGAAAAAGATTAGAGAAATAAGGAGGAAATATTCCTTCTTATCAAAAAGATTATATAAAAACCGGGTGTGGTTCAAGTGGTTGGTGCCCGAGGGAATGTTAGTGTTCTGGGAAGGGAGGAGAGTAAGAATTAAAACAATTGCAGAGGCGGAAGCCTTTCTTAAAAAACATTCCCCAATCCTGGAGGATGAAAATGGGGGAACGGAGGGGGCCATGGCTCGGCCCACTGGAGGTCAGGGAGAGGAAGATACAATTGCTAAAAGACTTAGATCTCACAAATGACTTTTTTCTATATAGTGTAATTTCTATCTGGATGTTTATAGAAATAATGATTGATTGCATGAATATAAAATGATATATTTGTATCTCTTTCCACTTTGTAGGGAAATGAAAAATGATTTGTATTCTTATTTATTTTTTTGTAAGAAGCCTCGGAGGGGGCCGACACCTCTGACATAGATGTCCTCAAAATATCTTTGTAACACCTTATACCCTTTTCCTATTTTTAAAATTTTGTAAAAACCAATAAAACTTTTTTTCATTAAAAAAAATATTAATTAGTAATACTAATCATAATTAATAAATTACAGTAAACAACCCTAGTAGTGAGATTAATTTTTCTCTTGTAATCTTTGAGATTCTAACTCCTATTTCTCTTATTTAATCATCGATAGAACAGACCCCATAACTCAAAATGTTCAGTGTCTTTCTTTTCTTTAATTTCAAATATTAGTTTATTGATTTCTGCACATACTAAAATTTTTATTATTATTTTCTGTGGGGATCTCCTCGCCCTTACAATGTGAACACAATTGGCCACTGTTAACACATGTATTGTTAAGTATGCATTTCTTTTACTGTATTTGTCTGATATGTCCAACAGAAATATTTCCGGTTTTAAATCTATATGTTCCTTTATTTTTTCTAGACAGGCATGTATTTTACTCCAGTATTTATTTATTTTTTTGCTTTTGAACATGTCCATCACATGTGGTAATACATGTGGCTTTGGTTGCTCTCTCAGCACTTGGCAGACATATCCTTAAACATTCTGGCTAATCTTCCTGGTGAAAAGTGCCATCTATAAAACATTTTGTATAAAGTTTTTTAGATACAGTAGACCAGGGGTCTCCAACCTTTGCAACTTTAAGTCTGAAGGACTTCAGCTCCCAGAATTCTCCAGCCAGCTTTGCTGGCTGGAGAATTCTGGGAGCTGAAGTCCTTCAGACTTAAAGTTGCAAAGGTTGGGGACCCCTGCAGTAGACAATGTCAATTTATAGTTTCTGTCCCACAACTTTTGCCATTTCTCCTACTGTATGGAATACTCAAAAATTTTAGCCCATGCTATCATAGTTTCTTTTACTTGCTCCTCTTTCATACTAATAGTCAATAAATAATTATATAATTTTTAATCAGTTTGTCCTCTGTTCCTGTTAAAATTTGATCCAATTCTGTTGGTTGTTTATAAAAACCATATGTTTTGGCATCTTTATGGTATCTAGATTGTATCTGTGCATGCCGCCACGCTAAATTTATCCTTTGGATATTCAATTGCTGTTTGTTTTCAATTCCCCCTTCTCATTTAAAATATCTTTGATTCTGAAAAATATAATTGACAAAGGCATTCAGAGCGATGGACTCTGCTGCTTTACCTATTGTTTGATTTGCAAGTCATAATTATTTACTTGGGCCTTCAAGATCATCTGTCAAAGTATTAACCCACATCTGAATGGTGGGTTACATTTTCCCAATCTGACATACCTCAGATGTTTGGGAAATAAAACTCTCATAATTTATCCCTTTGGGTTTCTGGCAAGGTATTCAGAACTGAGAATTCTGGGATTTAATGCCATGGAAAGAAAGATAGTCAAGAAATAGGAACAATTTAATATAAAAAAAACTTCCTTTGCTCCACATAATTTCTAGAACAGGAAGGTACAATTTTTTTTATAACAAAGATTGAAGATGACCTTTGACAGGGCCAGACAGGACCAGTATTCCAATAAGAAACAGAACCATGACAAAAACATGGACAGAGTTAAAACAAAAATGAAATATGATTGTGTTCCTAAAACAATAATTATTTAAAAAATGTTAAAAAGATTAAAAGAGAAGATAATAAATCTTTTTTTTTTTTGCAATTAAGTTCACTATGGTTATGTTGCTATGGTTTTTCCAGTTGCAATGTATGGCTGTGAAAGTTGGACCATAAGAAAGGCTGAACGCAAAAGAATTGAGGCTTTTGAACTATAGTGCAGGAGAAAACTTGGACTGCAAGACAATCAAACCAGTCAGTCCTAGAGATCAACCCTGGCTGCTCCTTAAAAGGCAAGATACTGAAGATGAAACTCAAATACTTAGGCCACCTAATGACAAGTAAGGACTCACCGGAGAAGAGCCTACTGCTGAGAAAGATTGAGAGCAAAAGAAGAATGGGACGACAGGGAATGAGGTGACTGGATGGAATTACTGAAGCAGTAGGTGTGAGCTTAAATGGACTCCAGAGGATGGTAGAGTATAGGAAGGCCTGGAGGAACGTTGTCCATGAGGTCGTGGTGAGTTAGACATGCCTTCTCAACTAACAACAACAAACTTCAAGTCAACTTCCTATTGTTCCTTAATAGATTTTATGATATATCAGGATCATTCAAGACTTCTAAAATATATATTGATTGCTATCATCATAGCTTAAACTCAAAGTACTATAATATTGATGTTCATTTTGAATAATAAAGATATCGTAGCAATGAAATGGAATGAAAGGTTATGTTCTGTGTGGGGTAGGAAACTTAAGATTTGAGTTTTTATAGATCATTATTCATAGAGATATAAAACCCCCACCTGCAGGAATTAAGCAAAGAAAATGTTACATAAACAACTTTCCTGTCCACTTCAAATATCTAAATGCCTCTGAAAAGGACAAAGGTGAAAATTTCAAATTATTTCAACAGCTTAATGTAAGAAGAAAACATACTTAAAAAAAAATGTTCACACATTTCCTAATTTCTGATAGGAGTTCAGAATGAAAGGAAAATTACTATACTCGTAGCTTACAGTGTTGGCAGTATTAACTTAACAGATATGCAGTCTATTCACTAATGTCACAATTGGTCTTGCCACAAATTGCCTATGCATTTCGCCACAATGCTACAATCTGAATACAGCACCCAAAAGATATTTGTTGAAATAATTTTTCATCAATAATTTGTGAATCAAATTTGTGAATCAATAATTTGTGAATCAAACATGAATCAAATCAGTGATGGGATTCAAAATTTTTTACTACCGGTTCTGTGGGGTGGCTTTGTGGGCATGGCAGGGGAAGGATACTCCAAAATCCACATTCCCTCCCTACTCCTGGAGGAAGGTTTCTGCAAAATCACCATTCCCTCCCCACCCCACTAACCTGCTTTTCAGCCCCATTCTCCTGTTCAAGGCAACAACAACCAAAAAATCAGCTGGGAAGCAGCGGGGGCGGGGCCAGCCTATTTGCCGGTTCCCTGAACTCTCCGCTACTGGTTCTCCAGAACCTGTCAGAACTGGTTGAATATCACCTCTGAATCAAATCCAATACATAAAAAGACTCCAATAATCATTGTAAAACAGAAGTAAAATAAAAATATCCATTAGATGAATGCATTGTGGGTTTTTTTTAATTATCTACATATATATTCATCTATTATATGATTTATATGGTTATCTAACCCAGAAACTGTGACCATTGAAGATTAATATAGGGTTAAAACAAAACAGCCATTAAATATTTTTTTAAAAACCAGAAACACTCAAGGCCACCACATATTTACTAGATGGGGTCATTCAATATCTTAGTTCAATGCCTACATGAGGACAACAAGATCAGGATCACTAGAATTACAGAGATCTGATGTTCTAAATGGCAAGCTTGAGACAGAGAGGCTTACCTCCTGTGACCCAATAAGTAACACTGTTTCACCCAGCAATGAAACTCTGTGTCATAGCCCACAGTGTGATCTGATCATGGTAAGGGATTGCTGGTAAAATCCCCAACTCCAGATCACATTGATTTAATTTATACTTGCATCAAGTCTACTCATGTCTCTTCAAAACATCAATAACCCAGCAGTTGTGAACAAATCCATGAGCATCAATGAAAAATTGGTAAGTGGTAAGAAGAAAAAGGGTTCAAGATAGAGGATAAACATCAATAAATTATTGCTTAAATTTCATTCATGCATTCCAACAAAATGTGAAATTAACATAGAAATTATAAAGAAAATGGGCCTCATGATGACATGGTAAACTAAAGATATTCTGAGGAATTTGGGGCAACATTATAAATGAAATTGTGATCGGATGCAGCATCTGTGAAATCTCAACAGGTGAAAGGGATTGTGAGAGTGCCCAAACATACACTAAACGGAGGTTCTTTTTGAGTAGGTGGCAGGAACCAAAGGTTTTATGATTTGTTTGTTATTTTTTTCAATAATTTTATTAGAGATTGTATATACGTTTTATACAATTTCACAAAAGTTAAAGGAAAGAAAATAGAAAATGAAAAAGTACAGATAAAGATAATAGAACTCTTATTTCCATCTCTTTCTTGTAAACTGAGATGTTTCATTTCAGTGTAAATCAGTGCCAGAGGCATAATGCATAAAGGACATACGATTTGACTTATTGTCATTTCTAAGTCACTTTGGAATTAAATTTTTACTTTTCTTTAAATATTGAGAACCTCTGTAACATCAAATTTCAGGGTATTCACTAGGTAATGGTTTTTGTTTTTTTTTAAATTGCAAAATAAAGTTTGGGTACAAGTTTAGGGTTCTTTTTTTCACAATTAACAAAATATTGATTAAAGTGTTAATTTTATAAATTTATAAACAAACTAATGATCCAGCTGGATTTAATAAAATTAAAGCATACAGTACGACTGTCTTTCACGACTACGATAGTGGTATAAAGCAAAATATTTGATTAAGTTGTATTTGAGATGAGTTTGTAATTTTTAGAGGATTAAAATGGGATTTTTTTAAATTAAAAAAACATTTAAAATTTTTTAAAATTTATTTAAAAGATTAGTAATAGAAATGCATTAGATATTTGGAATAAATTGATTATACCTAAGTGGTAACTTGATTTCTTATCACTAGAAATTAATATCCTTTTAGGCACTGAAAACTTCTAAATCCAAATTTGCCCCTTAAGTTAATTAAAATATTGTCTTTAAACACAAAGAGCTGTTTATTTGTTTACAGTATTAAATACATTACTTTTTAATGATTCTCCATATACTATTTTTATAAATATTTTATAAATATTTCCCTCCATGAGATATTTTAAAATTTAAATAACTTTGAGAGAAAGCACCTTAATACTTATTTATACTATTTCTATTCAATCAATCAATCAATCAAATTCGGATTTATTGACCGCACCCTCTCCCCACAGGGACCCGGGGCGGTGCACAGGAGAAACTAAAAACAATATACAATAAATACAAAATACATACTTTAAAACATAATTAAACAATGTTACCCGTGCTAAAAATGATTAAGAACCCATTAAAATGCATTTGGAATCAATAGACAGAGAGAATTATTCAAGGCCGGCCAGTCGAAAGAAATAGGTCTTCAATTTCGTACGGAAGGAACGGAGGTCAGTGGTCGTTCTGATGTCAGGGGGAAGGTCGTTCCAGAGGGCCGGGCCCGCCACAGAGAGAGCCCTTCCCCTGGGCGTCGCCCGCTGACAAAGTCTAGTGGACGGCACCCGGAGAAATCCCTCTCTGTGGGAGCGAATCGGTCGTGAGGATGTATGGGGCGCTATCTGCGGATCGATCTCGCAGATAGCTAGGTCCCGAGCCATGGAGCGCTTTGAAGATGATAATTAGCACCTTGAAGCGCACCCGGAAGACGACAGGTAGCCAGTGCAGCTCGCGCAAGAGCGGTGTAACGTGGGTAAACCTGGTGGTCCCCATAATTGCTCGCGCGGCTGCATTCTGAACTAACTGAAGCCTCCGGGTGCACCTCAAGGGGAGCCCCATGTAGAGAGAGTTACAGTAGTCCAGTCGGGATGTCACGAGGGCATGAGTGACTGTGCGAAGGGCGTCCCGATCCAATAGGGGGCGCAATTGGCGAACCAGGCGAACCTGGTAAAACGCCCTCCTGGCCACGGCTGTCACTTGCTCTTCCATAGACAGCCGGGTATCCAGGAGGACACCCAAATTGCGCGCCCCATCCACAGGGGCAAGATGTTCGCCCCCTCTGGCCAGCGTTGGAGAGAGCTGGTTGAATCGGGCAGCCGGAAACCACAGCCACTCGGTCTTGGTCGGGTTGAGCCTAAGTCCGTTACTTCCCATCCAGATCCGCACGGCTTCCAGGCACTGGCACATCACCGCTACGGCATCGTTGGGGTGGTTTGGGGTAGATATGTACAGCTGGGTGTCATCAGCGTACAGGTGGTACTCTACCCCAAAACCACGGATGATCTCACCCAGCGGCTTCATGTATGCATTAAACAGGAGAGGCGAGAGGATCAACCCCTGAGGCACCCCACATGTGAGGGGTCTCGGGGTCGACCTCTGCTCTCCTGCCCGCACAAATTGCGATCGGCCAGAGAGGTAGGAGGAGAACCACCGTAAAACGGTGCCTCCCACCCCCAACCCCCCCAGCCGATGCAATAGGATACCATGGTCGATGGTATCGAAAGCCGCCGAGAGGTCTAATAGGACCAGGATGGAGGAACATCCCCCATCTCTGGCCCTCCAGAGATCATCTACCAACGCGACCAATGCCGTCTCGGTGCTATGCCCGGGCCGAAAGCCGGACTGGCGCGGATCTAGATAGTCAACTTCCTCCAGGTTACGGGGAAACTGTTGTGCCACCACACTCTCGACAACCTTAGCCAAAAAGGGAAGGTTGGAGACTGGACGGTAGTTGTTTAAAAGAGCTGGGTCCAAAGAGGGCTTCTTGAGGAGGGGCCTCACCATCGCCTCTTTTAGGGAGGCAGGCAAGGAACCCTCACTCAAGGATGCGTTGACAACCTCTTGGAGCCAGCCTCGTGTCACCTCCCAGGATGCCAGTACAAGCCAGGAGGGGCACGGGTCCAATAAACATGTGGTGGCTCGCAGTCGCCCACGTAGCCTGTCCATATCCTCGGAAGTAACGGGGTCAAACTCCTCCCAAACAAGATCTCTCTCGTGGCATCCCACTGGGCCATGAATGGGGGCTAGCTCACTCTGTATCTGGGCGGTTTTCTCCTGCAGAAAAGTCACAAATTCCTCTGCTCTACCCTGTAGCGGGGCTTCCCGCTCCCTCTGTTGAAGGAGGGCACGGGTCACCCTAAACAGGGCGGCAGGGCGGTTTTCTGCGGATGCTATGAGAGTGGCACAATGATGACGTTTGGCCACCCTCAGCGCCACAATGTAAGTCCGTAAATGGGCTCTTACCTGTGTCCGGTCAGATTCAGAGCGGCTAGACCTCCATCTACTCTCTAGGCATCTCTTGCGGCGTTTCATCACCCACAGCTCCTCAGTAAACCAAGGAGCCAGGGTGGTTCGCCGCCGCAAGAGAGGCCGCAAGGGCACGACCTGATCTAAGGCTCCCACGGCCGCACTATTCCATGCGGCCGTGAGGTCCTCCATCGGGGCGCGGGTCAGGGATACAGGAAATGGTCCAAGCGCTGTCTGGAACCCATCAGGGTCCATCAAGCGCCTGGGGCGGTACCAGATTGGTAACTCTGGTTCCGCCTCCCCGCGGAGGGGAGCAGCGGTTGGAAAGTCGAGCCGGAGAAGTGAGTGGTCTGACCATGACAAGGGTGTGATGACTATGTCCCCTGTACCCAGATCACTCTTCCATTGGCCCGAGACAAAGATGAGATCCGGCGTATGTCCACCCTCGTGGGTGGGGCCCTGAATTACTTGGGTCAGGTCCATGGTCGTCATGGAAGCCATGAATTCCCGAGCTACCACGGATGATTCGCCCAACGATGGCAGGTTAAAGTCCCCCATGACTATAAGTCTGGGGGTCTCAACTGCCACCGTAGCGATCACCTCCAGGAGCTCGGGCAGGGCTGCTGCTACATAGCGGGGAGCCAGGTATACAACCAGCAAGCCCAACTGCCTCCCTAGGCCCCACTTCACGCAGAGGGACTCACAGCCGGTAGTCTGAGGCACAATGGTCTCTCTCGGCTCAAGGCCTTCCTTAATAATGACCGCTACCCCACCACCCCTGCCTAGGGCCCGCGGCTGATGAAATGCGTGGTAGCCTGTTGGGCACATTTCAACGAGGGGAAGTCCTCCCTCGTGGCCCAACCAGGTTTCCGCAATTCCTACCAGGTCCGGCTCCCCCTCTGACACAAGGTCACTAATGAGGGGGGCTTTGTTGACAACGGACCTGGCGTTGCAAAACATCAGCCGCAGACCCTGGCTCTGTATTCCCTGGCCACCTAGCCTGCGGGGGTTGTGGCACCCGACCGTTTGCAACCAACGGCTACGTGCCACCAACCGGGAGGATGAAAATTGTCTCCCCTCGGTCCTGCCCCTCCCCACGACCCTCTGAATTGGTATGCCCTCCTGTGGAACGACTCGAGTATCCCCCTTCCTTTCGTCTTCCGCTTCCCGCCGTCGACTGCTATCCTGGCCCTTACTATTGATCACTGTTTCAATCTCCATCTGTCTATATCTACCCCCCTCCCTTGAACCCCCTAAAAAAGATAATTTAAATAAATTAAAAACTAAAAATCCCCTAAGGCCGCGCTTCATGCTTACTTTCCCAATCTGTTTATTTTCTGAATTCTTGTTCTTGTTTTTAAAACATGAATATATTGTCTGCAGGTACATAAAGTCATTTTTGCGTTGTTATGTTTACAAAAACTTAGCAAGCTGGCTTTTTTTATTAGCAAGTTTTATTTATTTATTTTTTCATGCAACTTCTGTAAAATCACACAGAACAAATTAAATTGTTTTCTGTAGTCCAACCGACACTATTTTCAAGCCTGGCTTTACAGGCAAATGAACTTCTGAATGCATATCACTGTCATGATTTCTTACAAACAAATATGCAATCCTTTTCTAGAACTAAGCTAGTATTTAAAAATACTCTACTTCATTTTCTCATCATTCCCACTCAAGAAAATTCTAGTTGTATAACGGAATAACTTGCAAACTTTCAGTTGGTAGATTTAAACCTTCAAAAGTTTGAATATTTAAAGCATTCTGGCACATCATCAAGGCTAAATAAATGATATTCCCAAAGTCATGAGACTAGATCAGGGGTATCAAACTCGATTTTATTGATGGACACATCAGGGTTATGTTTGACCTGGAGGCAGCATGGCCAGGGCGGGCCTTGCCAGCTCGATGTTATTCATGATGGGGGCATCTGTGGTGGCCAAGTGCAAAAGCAGGACAATCCCTCACTCTCATAATTTTCTTCCTTCATTCCTTTTCTTTTTCCTTCCCTCCTCATTCTTCCTTCCTTCCTATATTTCCTTCTTTTGCCTTCCATGCTCTCTTCCCATCTTTTCTTCATTTTCTTTGTCTTTCCTCTTTCCCTTTCACCTTTCAAAGGCAAAAGGGGAAACATTTGATTTGTTTTAGTTTGTTATGCTAGCCTTCTGTCAGAGAAAAAAGAGCTCGGGGGGGGGGGGGGGGAAACATGTACCCTGTACATGTTGCGGGCCTGTCATTTGCTGTTTGCAGGGTTGATCATGAGTCAGATCTAAGCACCCAAAATCGACCGGATACGATTTTATCTAACACCAGATGTTGAATGTTAAATTGTATAATAAGAATATATATTATTAATAGTAATATGCCTGAGAATGTTCAATGGAATTTTAAGATTGGATTGTTCTAAAAGAAAAATATTAGGGCTGAAAAAACCTTAATGATTACAAATATATACAGTAACCCTGTTCCCAGTAATGGCTACTAGAACATCCAGTTACTTTCAGGTTTTATTTCATTTTTAAAAAACATAGAAAAATATAATTGGTATCAACAAGAGACTAATTCACAATCACTAAAAGTCACCTATCTAATTGACACTCACTGGCAGGCTGCATTATTTAAAAAGTAAAGTGATAGACAGGCTGACTTAATGTCGATGACAAAAAAGACTAATGGAAATGTGAAAATCATTCAAAATTCAATGCATCCACTGTAAAACTCTTAATCAGATTTAGACTATGTGATGTGATGGGGCTATGAAGGCAATTTTTACTTATGGGAATAACTTCTAATTGCTTTCAGATATTCTGCCACGTTTGAATATTGCTACTGAAATCTTCACGCTGAAAAGCAACATGCATTACAAATAACAATGAAATATAAAACAATTTTAAAAGGGAATGCAGAGAAAAAATAAGAAGTAACCAGCCTTAGTAAAAAATCTCAGGTGCACTAGCTTATCTTGCAAGGTAAATATAAACATAAAAAAAAGAGAATCCATTAACTTAGTATTAACTAGGGATAAGAAATCTATGCACCTATCATAACAGTTTTTCTCGCTTGTATTTCAGTTATTTTACAGCATCTGACCAGTACAAATTGTATTTGTAAAAGTATACTCTTCTTTTATAGCACTCACAGAGAAGCCACAAAAAAAAGATACACAAGCCATGTGCTTTGAATCCTGAGTATTGTTTAGCTCTGGTTTGATACAATGGTACCCAGCCTTGTTCCTCTAAATATTATAGACTGCAGCTTCCACAGTCTCTTGTCTGTGGCCCTACAGCATGAAGTAAATATGAATGAAAGTTCTGAACTGGGATATGTATCTCTGATTTAGCATGTTGTTTAATCTGAATACAGTCATTGGTTTTAAGGGCAAAAAGTTTTGATGTAGTTTATAACTATGGTTTGAATTATATTAGTTTATCTGCACTGTGGTTCTTTGTATTATACAAATCCAGATTAGTGGTTAAGTAGCAAATCATTGAAAATCTAGCAAAAGGCAAAACAGTTGCAGTTTCCAGTTGAAACATTTCTACTAAACCCATCTACTTTTCAGGGCATGTGATTTGTATTTTTTTTAGCTGAAGAGATGAGAGAAGCAAAGTCTCACATTTGGTTTTTCTTCCTTTATTTTCCTGTCATTCAGAGACTGGCGGATGGACAGACAATTAGAATGTAATTCCCAATTTATTTCTCAAAACTTCAGTCTCTCCTATGTGAGCTATGGCCTCACCTGTTATGGCTTAGTATATTGTATCAATGGAAGGTTGTTGGATCACATGATGAATTCTATGGTTGCAAATTTTAATCCACCAGGAAAATTTCTTCACAAAAGGTAGTATGGTTTTCTGACTCACAAATAAAACACTTTACAAAGCACAATTCACTTTGAACAAAGGGTACTGAACTTTGTGTTCTGAGAAGCTATTCAACATATGAAGAGTCAAGTTATATTTATATTATATTTATATTTTATTAAATTTCTAGACCGCCCCCTCTCCCAGAAGGGACTCGGGGCGATGTACAGGAAAAATTAAAACATCTAAAAAACATGACAATACATACATAATTAAAATAGAATTAAATAACCCTGTACAAATTTATAAAACGTTAAAAACTATATCCCATTAAAACCAAATAAAACAATTTAAATTACAGACTGGGGCGAGAAGCATAAATTAGGCCAGGCCAAGTTATCTTTGTTCTAGTAGAAATCAACCATGTTATCAAATACAGATATTTTTCAAAGATGATAAATCAGATTAAGATTTAAAGCAACAGTGCTCAAGCACTTTTATAAATACTTCTTTCTTTTAATATTTTCCAAATGCATCATTTATTTATGTGTGTGTGTGTGTGTTAGTTTTATGAGCTGATCAATAAATAAATCAGAGAGTCTAGTATAGATCTATTTCAAGCTTTTTAGCTCTCATCAGCTTACTGGGATTCAAATTTATTATTTATTTATTTATTGATCAGCTCAAAAACGTAACACACATATTAAAAAAAATTACACAATGGAACTCATGGCTTTCTGTTTAGATGGTCTCTGGTGATGAGCCGAAAGGCAGAAAAGGAAACAGTATGTCTCCTCCCTTAATTGGGGCCCTAACAGGGTGTTGTGGAACAATTATATATACTTATCCTCCTGTCTCAGCTGAGCAGGAAGAGAACCTGGCTGGCTTAATGGCTAAGGCTCTCGCCTGGCATGAAATACAGCCCCGGTTCAAATCCCAGTAAAGGTATGGCTAGCTGATGAGAGCTCAAAAGCTCAAAATAGATCTATAATAGTCTCCCTGACTTATTTATTGATCAGCTCAAAAAAAAACAACGTAACACACATATAAAAAAATTACACAACGGAAATCATGGTCTCTGGTGATGAGCCGAAAGGCAGAAAAGGAAAAGCAGTATGCTTCCTCCCTTAATTGGGGCCCTAACAGGGTGTTGTGGAACAAGTATATATACTTATCCTCCTGTCTCAGCTGAGCAGGAAGAGAATCTGGCTGGCTTAATGTCAAGGCTCTCGCCTGGCATGTAATACAGCCCCGCTTCGAATCCCAGTAAGGGTATGGCTAGCTGATGAGAGCTAAAAAGCTCAAAATAGATCTATCCTAGTCTCCCTGACTTATTTATTGATCAGCTAAAAAACATAACACACATTTTAATCTGATTTTAGAAATGGGTTTTAATTGACAATTTTAGCATGGGTGCAATTTAATTTAATTTATTTTTAATATCTTGTATTTATTGTTTTTTACATTTTATTCCTTTCTTGTGCGCCGCCCTGAGTCCAATCCGGAGATAGGTGCAGGATATAAATTAAATTATATTAAATTAAATTAAAAAATTAAATTAAATTAAATTAAATTAATAAAAAAATATTAAAAAATTACACAACGGAATTCATGGCTTTCTGTCTAGATGGTCTCTGGTGATGAGCCGAAAGGCAGAAAAGGAAAAGCAGTATGCTTCCTCCCTTAATTGGGGCCCTAACAGGGTGTTGTGGAAACAATTTTATATATGCTAGTATTGCTGTCTTCGGGGATTTTCCCGTATATATAGCATGAAATTGTTATTGCAACGTTTTGGCAAGATCTCACTTGCCATCCTCAGGCTTCGGTCTGCGATTACGAAGGCGTCGCCCTTCCTTAAATCTTGGTGGGGCGGGGGGTGGAGTGCTGACTGTTGTTGTCAGTGGATTGATTGGCTGTGCAGCTGTATCATGATTGGTAGATTGATGCTGATTGGTCTTATTTGTATGTTTCTCCTTATTTTGAATTTCAACGGCTTGTGTGGAAGGTGGGGCTCGTCTGTTGGTCAGTGCTGGTTACCAAATGTCTGGTAGGCGGGAGGTGTTGTCATGTTTGTTCATATTGTTGGGTTGCTTCTCTATTTCGATAGCTTCTCTGATTATTCTCCTGTTCAGCTGTTCAGCCTTGAAGATCATTTTAGTTCCTTGAATGTGAATGTCATGTCCTGTAGTTTTGAAATGTTGATAAAGAGATGAGGTATTAAGATGATTTTTAATGCATTTTTATGTTCTGCGATATGTGCACTTATCCTTCTGTTGGTTTGTCCTATGTAAGTGGCAGGGCAGATTTTACATGGAATTTTGTAGACTCCTTGGCTTTCTAGCTGGATCTTGTCTTTGGGATTCCTTAGGATATTGGTTATTTTTTAGTTGGTGTTGAAGGCTGTCTTGATGTTGTGCTTGTGGAGAATTTTGCTGATTTTATCTGTGGTACCTTTAATGTATGGGAGGAGGGCAATGCCATTTTCCTGTTCTTTGTCTTGGTTCTTGGGGGATGTCTCTTTTTGGATTAGTTTGGTGATTGTTTTTCTTCGGAATCCGTTGGATATTAATGTATTTGTGAGGAAGTGTAATTCGGTTTTCAGGTAGTCTTTGTCAGCTAGGCGTTTGGTTCTGTATATGAGGGTTTTGGCTACAAAGTTTATCTGTACAGGGTAGTGATGGGATTGTGCATTTAGGTAGCGGTTGGTGTGCGTTTTTTTCCGGTAGATGGTGTGTCCCAGGGAGCCATTAGGTTTTTTGTAGATTAGGACGTCTAGAAAAGGAAGTTGGTTATTAGCTTCTATTTCCATGGTGAATTGTATTTTGGGGTGTAGGGAGTTGAGGTGTGTGAGGAAGTTGTCCAGTTTTTCTTTCCCATGTGGCCAAATTACGAAATGTCATCTACATATCTGACCCAGAGTTTGGGTTTGTGTTCAGATTTGTCTAAGGCGTTGGTTTCAAAATGTTCCATGTATAAGTTTGCGATGATGGGTGAGAGGGGTGATCCCATGGGTGCTCCTTCTATCTGTTTGTATCGTTGTCTATTATGAATATGTGTTGGTTAAACCTTTCTGCTCACCAAGATCTACGAAAAACTTGAAGTGCGAAGAGCCACCACCTGGTGTGACCTCATATTCCTACGAAACTGCCGAGACAAAAGCCTCATTCCCACATACTTTCAACTAAAATTCCATTCTAAAACCTCAGCCATCGAAAGGATCCTGAAAAGAACTGAATTAACCCTAATCAGAAATGAACTTCACAGGAAAAGATTCTTGCTAGACCAAATAAACTGGGATCTACTCAAACTCCACCTGAAACTCAGCAACAAAATCCACCCAGCACTCTGGGACAAACTAAAACAACTAGCCTTCTACAAAGCTGAAACAGAAACCTCCTACAAGACAGAAAAACACACCAACAAACTCCAAAGACTAGGAAAAACAACAGAAGCCGAACTCCCCCTCCCACAGCAATTCATGAAACAAACAGTACACAACATATCAGACAGAAGCCTCACCACAGCTGAAACCAATGTCCTTTCCAAAGGATTCAACTTTGCAGTCGCCCCTAAATGTATCCCCACGGAAGACATCATATGCGGAGTGGAAGCTTCACTCACCAAAATCAACCCAGATGAAGCCAATAAAATCAGACTTGCAGTTACTAACGAGCTCTGCTCCAGCAATCCACCCAGAAACCACTTACATGCAGAAGAAAGGAAAGCTCTCTCTAACCTGAAGAAAGACAACAACATCATCATTCTCCCAGCAGATAAAGGCAACGCCACAGTGGTGATGAACACATCTGATTACCACACCAAACTAGCCAACCTACTCCAAGACCCTGCCTACAAACCTCTAAACAAAGACCCCACCACCTACCTGGAAAAACCACCAAAGCCAAAATAAAAGCCTCTCCCATCAGTGAAGAGATCCAGCAAAGAATCATCCCCAGAGAGAAATCTTCCAGATGCCCCAAACTCTATGGCCTCCCCAAGATACACAAAGAAGGAACACCACTCAGACCCATAGTCAGCTCCATAGGCTCACCTCTACAGAATCTTGCCAGGTTCCTCGCAAAGGAATTACAACCCTACGCAGAATCCATCAACTCACATGTACAAAATTCATTCCACTTCATAGAAACAATAAAGAAACAAAATATACAGCCCAGCGATCTACTCGTGAGTTTTGATGTCATATCCCTCTTCACCCAAGTGCCTATAAAAGAAGCCTTAACAGCCATCAAGAACAAATACAACCCCCCCAAGCACATCCTGGATCTGACCAACCACTGTCTAACCAACCAATGGGAAAGAAAAACTGGACAACTTCCTCACACACCTCAACTCCCTACACCCCAAAATACAATTCACCATGGAAATAGAAGCTAATAACCAACTTCCTTTTCTAGACGTCCTAATCTACAAAAAACGTAATGGCTCCCTGGGACACACCATCTACCGGAAAAAAACACACACCAACCGCTACCTAAATGCACAATCCCATCATCTCCCTGCACAGATAAACTTTGTAGCCAAAACCCTCATATACAGAACCTAGCTGACAAAGACCACCTGAAAACCGAATTACACTTCCTCACAAATACATTAATATCCAATGGATTCCGAAGAAAAGCAATCACCAAACTAATCCAAAAAGAGAGACCCCCCGAGAACCAAGACAAAGAACAGGAAAATGGCATTGCCCTCCTCCCATACATTAAAGGTACCACAGATAAAATCAGCAAAATTCTCCACAAGCACAACATCAAGACAGCCTTCAACACCAACCAAAAAATAACCAATATCCTAAGGAATCCCAAAGACAAGATCCAGCTAGAAAGCCAAGGAGTCTACAAAATTCCATGTAAAATCTGCCCTGCCACTTACATAGGACAAACCAACAGAAGGATAAGTGCACGTATCGCAGAACATAAAAATGCATTAAAAAATCATCTTAATACCTCATTTCTTTATCAACATTTCAAAACTACAGGACATGACATTGACTTTCAAGGAACTAAAATGATTTCCAGGCTGAACAGCTGAACAGGAGAATAATCAGAGAAGCTATCGAAATAGAGAAGCAACCCAACAATATGAACAAACGTGACAACACCTCCCGCCTACCAGACATCTGGCAACCAGCACTGACCAACAGACGAGCCCCACTCTCCACCCAAGCCGTTGAAATTCAAAATAAGGAGAAACATACAAATAAGACCAATCAGCATCAATCTACCACTCATGATACAGCTGCACAGCCAATCAATCTACTCACAACAACAGTCAGCACTCCACCACTCCCACCAAGATTTAAGGAAGGGCGACGCCTTCGTAATCGCAGACTGAAGCCTGAGGATGGTAAGTGAGATCTTGCCGAAACATTGCAATAACAATTTCATACTATATACACGGGAAAATACCCGAAGACAGCAATACCAGCATACCTACACCCGTGAAAATCTACAAAAGCAATTATATATATGTGTGTGAATGTGTGTGTGTGTGTGTGTGTGTGTGTCTGTTAATTTTATGAGCTGATCAATAAATTAAATTAGAGAGAGACCAGGATAGATCTATTTTGAGCTTATTAGCTCTCATCAGCTGGCCATACCCTTTACTGGGATTCGAACCGGGGCTGTGTTGCATGCCAGGCAAGGAGCCTAGCACTTAAGCCAAGCCGGTTCCCCTTATTGCATCAGCTGAGACAGGGTATATTTGCCGAATAACAGGTTGTTGTGAAACAATTATATATGTGTGTGTGTGTGTGTGTGTGTGTGTATGCGTATGCATATGTATATGTATAAAACTTTCAAATGGTATTTACCTGTTTTGTAAAAAGAAAAGAGAAAAATACCTGTGGCCTAATTATTATGAGTAATTGTACTTCACTGCCATTCAAGAAGGCCAAGGCAACATTTCTGATACAATTTGTGATTCAGCTGTATGTTTCTTAGGTACTCTTAAAATGTGAAATTATTTTAAAATACAAAAAAGTTAGTAAACAGCTTACTTTTTATTATTTTAACTGTTTCCATTTTTTCAATTCTATAATAAACTAATTCTACAAAATTGATATTTCACGGGATGGAAATGTTGAGTACTTTTCCACCCTTATATATTGTATATAAAGTATATACAATCCAACACCTGGCATACTCAGTGGAAACTGTCCTACTGATTTCAAGCACCCAAAGAACATAAGCTGCTTTATAACATCTCAAAGTATATCTTGATCGACATATTATAAGAATTGTTTCCTTATCCACTGTTTACTGAATAAATCAACATTGGCTGAGGTCAAACAGCTAAGCCATAAATAACGACTTATAAACCACAATTGTTGAGTTTATATAATATGCTAAGCAACACCCAAGTTACATTAGATCTTAGCATAATGTGTGAATTCAACTCATTAGTTCAAAATTGTATCTAATTTTTTCTAGTGTCGAACAGATACTTTCCCATCCTGTATGATTTGGCATAGAGACTCATCCAGGAAAAAAACCATCCCATCTGTCATTGACCTCTACAATTCAGTATTCTTACCTGAAAATAAATATCATTATATTTCACTATGATGATAAATAACTAGGTGACCAAAAATAATTCAACCTAGACTTCAAAGAAGTCTAACTGTTCTCTCCCCTTGCCTGCTGCCGACCTAGGGTTGCAAGCAAGATACCCTATAAATCAGGGGTCCCCAACCCCCAGGCCGCGGACCGGTGCCGGTCCGTGGCTGGGTAGGAGCCGGGCCGCAGGGCCGGAGAGGAGGAGGAGGGGGCAGCCCCCTGGGCAGAGCGCGCAGGAGAGCGCAGGCGGGGCTGTTCGCGCGTTTGAAGTGCGCCTCTTCCTCCACCTTTGTCGACGGTGGGACTCCTGCGTGCCGCAGCAACAGCCCTCCCTACCACCCGTGGATTCCCTTCCTCCCTGCCCCCCCAGAGCTTCCCCAACCGGCATGCAGCCCACTCGTCTTCTTCCAGGGGCTGCGGAGGTTTCTCCCCCCCACCCCCACCCCACAGAGCCTTCTCAGCTCCTGGAAGGAGCCTGACCAGTGCACGAGCGACCAAGCGCGGCAGCGGCCGCCCGGGCGGGGCAGGCTAAGGCGAGTGAGCGAGTCGAGCTGGGCTGAGGAGTCTCCGCGGTGGGGGGGGACGATGACAGACCGACAGAGAGAGGCATAGACACAGAGAGAGACAGGGTGGGAGGGAATCAGAGAGAGCGACACACACACACACACACAGAGGGAGGGAGAGAAAGATAGACAGAGGCACAGAATGAGTGATTAAGTGCCTGAATGCGAGACAGACAGACACACACACACACAGAGTGACAGAGATGGGCGGACGAAGGAGAGAGAGACAGAAAGAAAGAGAAAGAGAAAGAAAGAAAAAGAAAGTGGGAGAGAGAGAGAAAGTAAGAGAGAGAGAAAGAAAGACAGACAGAGAAAAAGAGAAAGAAAGAGACAAAGGAAAGAAAGAGAGAGAAAAAGAAAGAGAGAAAGAGGGAAAGAAAGAAAAAGAGACAGAAAGAGAAAGAGAGAGAAAGAAAGAGAGGGAGAGAGAAAGAGGGAAAGAAAGAGAAAGAGAAAGAGAAAGAAATAAAGAGAGAAAGAGAGAAAGAAAGACAGAAGGAAAGAAAGAAAAAGAAAGAGAGAGAGAGAGAGAGAGAGAGAGAGAGAGAGAGAGAGAGAGAGAGAGAGAGAGAGAGAACGAGAACTTATGACCACAATTGAGCCCAAAAGTTTGGTTGCTACCAAGACCATTGTTAAGTGAGTTTCACATTTTCCAAATTGGCCACGCCCACCCAGTCACATGACTGCTGAGCCACTCAGCCGGTCCGCAGAGTTTTCTTTAAAATGAAACCGATCCCTGGTGCAAAAAAGGTTGGGGACCCCTGCTATAAATTATCAACATTCACTTACATCAGCTTTATTTAAGTCTATAATTCTTAGCTTTTTAAGCCTTAAAAACTAAAGGTCATGTAGCTAAAAAAGATGAAAAATATCACATAACAACTCTAGAGGATGTTGTGCCAGGTGATTGCTGTCCATTAATGTCAATCAAGCTGAGAATCTTTTGGCACAGACCTGCAAACCTGGGGTGACCAAGGAACACATAGGGTGGGTAGAATATTGGCAAAAAAAGTGAGGTCCTCATGAAAAGGACTATCGGGGGGGGGGGGTATTTTTATGTGCTATATTTATGCTACACTATACTCTTTTTAAATCTGTTTCTACCCAAAGACAGAAGTCTATACTGTTCATTCTCTACAATCATAGTTATCTGGGGTTCAAAGGGGCCATGGAAAATGTGTAAGTATTGTAAGTTATAGCATTCTCACTGATGGAAGTATTTTTATTCCATCAGTGAGAATGCTACAACTTACTCTGTGTGTGTGTGTATGCATATGTGTTTGTGTATTCAGAACTAAGTAGAAGTCTATTAAATGACTTCCAGTCCTTAATATGATTCCTATGAACAGGAAATCCCATTCAATGTAAACACTAGAGTAAAACATATACTCAAGTAACAGATTTCCCACCACGGTAGTAACTAGTAACAGATTTCTTACTAGAATCTTTATTTTCTACTAGCTATACCCCGCCACGCGTTGCTGTATTTCTCTCTCTCTATCTATTCCCCTATTTACCTACCTACTGTAATACAATAATACAATAGCAGAGTTGGAAGGGACCTTGGAGGTCATCTAGTCCAACTCCCTGCCTAGGCAGGAAGCCCTATACCATTTCAGACAAATGGCTAACCAACATCTTCTTGAAGACTTGCAGTGTTGGGGCATTCATAAGGTGACCAGATGTCCCGCTTTTGGCGGGACAATCACGCTTTCAAAGAATTAGTCCCGCCTCCCGCGGCCTCTTCAAAATGTCCTGCTTTTTGCCTGGGGCGTCAGCGGGCAGCGGGCAGGCGGCGGGCGCTCTGCATACGCTCAGACAGAGGCACGGGGCGAGGGCAGGAAGCGGCGGGCTGGCGGAAGGGGAGGGCCGGTGAGGGAGGAGCCAGACAGGCACCAAGTGGTGGAAGAAGAGGAGAGCCAGCCGAAGCCCACGTGGCCTTGAAGTTTCCGCTGCGCCGCCATGCGCTGAGAGCAGCCGGCCGAAAGCCCCACCGCTGTCGCCTCCTCGCCCGGCTCGTCCTGGGCGCCCATGGCGGGACGGGCGGGTGGCGCTGGGGCTTCTGGCCAGCCGCTCTCAGCGCATGGCGGCGCAGTGGAAACTTCAGGGCCATGTGGCCTCCGGCTGGCTCTCCTCTTCTTCCGCCGCCTGGTGCCTGTCTGGCTTCTCCCTCGCCAGCCCTCCCCTTCTGCCTGCCCGCTGCTTCCTGCCCGCGCTCCGTGCCTGTCTGAGTGCGTGCAGAGCGCCCGCCGCCTGCCCGGCCCCACCGCCCCACCAGACACCTTCCTGCAGGTGCCCTGCTCGAAGGGAGGGAACGGAGGGAGGGGGTCAGCCTGCGTACACTCCGGCCAGCGAGGGAAGTGTGTGGTGAGGAGCTGGGAAAGCCCCCCCTCCATCGGTGTCCCGCTTTAGGAAAGTAGAAATCTGGTCACCTTAGGCATTCAAAACTTCTGGAGGCAAGCTGTTCCACTGGTTAATTGTTCTAACTGTCAGGAAATTCCTCCTCAGTTCTAAGTTGCTTCTCTCCTTGATTAGTTTCCACCCATTGCTTCTTGTTCTGCCCTCAGATGCCCTGGAGAATAGCTTGACTCCCTCTTCTTTGTGGCAACCCCTGACATATTGGAAGACTGCTATCATGTCTCCCGTAGTCCCTCTTTTATTAAACTGTATTTCTCCCTCTCTCTCTCTATGGGCCACCTGGGAGTTTGCTATCCTTTGTGTTTTGGCACTTTTAGGCTTCCATACGTTGCTGAGGAAATGACAGTTGAAAAGCAGCCTGATGGGAGGAGCTATAGGGAGATGAAAACCTGATCAGTGGGTACATTTTACGTTTGTGTACCTTGCACATGACACATGTATGCAAAGGCACAAAATGAGTACGTATTCTATTATCGGAAGTCCTTGGGAACATTGTGTCAAAATTTGGTGTAAATCGGTGCAATAGTTTTTGAGATTAGCTGCTTTGTACAAACTATTTTACATTTTTATTTATATAGATAGCTGTTGACATAGATCTTCCATTGCCTATACTTCATTGCTATGTTTATTGTTTAGAAACTATTACATTTGTGTAGAACGTTCATGGGATGTGAATAAAGGAAATAATTCAATTATGCAGGCCACCCCTAATTTCAAAAGTTGACTAAAAGCTCTCAGATAGCTATAGTCCAACAGTTATCAGCAGGTGGAAAACATTTTACATTCAGAAATGATACAAATAAAGAACATTATTGGCAGCTTTGTTAGGTTAAATTTGTAAAATAAAGATTTTTGTTTTAAAGCACATTTTTCATCTTTACCCTTTTTGTGGGGACTACCAACATTGTTAGTTCCATAAGACAGAACGTGGAGGGAAAAAACCAGATATTTCTGAAACAGTTAGGACAAATAATAATGCTTCGCAATCTAGTGATAGCAAGTAATCCTATACTACAATTTAGAATACCAAGTAATGACCCCATTTATTGAATTTGGCTCCTTCCCCCAAAAAAGGTTTTAAAGAAATATTGGTTTTTCTCAACTAGTACCGATTATAGCAGAATCAGAGAAAATTGTATGAGACAGCATATAAAGAATATACAGCACAGCAAACAAGGCAAAAATGGCCCAATGACGTGTGTACAATAAAAGTGTTTAGCTGAAAGTTCACTTACCAAGAGATAATTTTGGTATATTATTTCTTATATTCTTTGGCCTGAACCAACTGCAACTTGACACATAACATCTCCATGGAAATTGAGAATCTTTCCCTGACAGATTCAGAAGCACCTCAGATTCCAGAACTGTCTCACACAGGACTTCAATACACATAAATCATAATAATGTAGTAATAAAATAAATAAATTTGGCAGTTAATTAAATTACAAACAACTGCTACAAGCATTGTTTTAAAATAAAGAAGTAATTCTAAAGCCAGACAAGAAATATACAAGTGGCCCTTGACTTAGGATCACAATTGAGCCCAAAATGTATGTTGCTCAGCAAGACCTTAAAGTGAATGTTGCCCCATTTTACAACCTTTCTTGTTACAGTTGTTAAATGAATCGCTACAGTTGTTAAATTAGTAACATAGTTGCTAAGTGAATCTGTCTTTCCCATTGACTTTGCTTGTCAGAAGGTCACAAAAAGTCATCAAGTTACCCCAGGACATTGCAGCCATCATAAATATGAATCAGTTGCCAAGTATCTGAATTTCGATCAAGTGACATGGGGAAATTACAATGGTTGTAAAGTGTGAAAAATGGTCATAAATCACTTTTTTCAGTGGTCACTAAACAAATGCTTTTAAGTTGAGGACTATGTGCAATTTTATAGACAAAAGGCTGTTCCATCCACAAAAGAACAGCATTGGATGTATCATACAGGTTTTACTAATCTAGGAATTTTCAATAGCAATATCTAATTTACACACTAATTGTTTATTATGCAATTTTTGATTGCAGAACATAGTAAGCCATTAATCTTGATTTACAAATCACAGTGGCTAAACATTTTCACCCTGCTAGGCCAAACCCAACTCCCCCACTCCCAAATCCAATCACATTATAGCATGAAGTGTGTGAACCACACTAATTTGTATATTAAGAACAACTCTGGAAAACTGTGCAGTATAAATACAGCATTGGAAAGATCTACAGTATTAGTAATAGCCAAAATATTTCACATTCAAAGAACATTGTTTCAGGAACAAAACACAATTTTGAGTTTAAATGAGCTGTTCTGACTTTCCCAGAAATATTCTGGCATTGCTTAGACCATTTTTTCAAGTACAGTGATCGTAAAACAGCCCCATTTTGTTCCCAAAGCAGTTCCTTCAAATCGAAAAATTGTTGTCTGTTTAGAACTTGAAACACCTCAAACAGCATTTGACGCTCTAGATATCTAAAAATCTTGACATGCCCAGTTTTGAAAGACATGTTCATAAATAGTAAGTGTTAAAGTACCTATTCAAGAGTTTGGACATTGCGATGAAGATGCTTAGCAATTTGAGATGCATATGAAGAAAAATACACTGAAGTGAAAAAAAAAATACAAAAATGAATGAACAAATTAAAATTTAAAAAGTAGGCATGCAGGATTCCGATGTAGACAGAAGCCTTAGATAACATGTCACTGACTCACCAATCCATTGTTTGGCTGAAGCAAGGAGGAAAAAAGCCAAATATTATTAAAATACATTACAGGAAAATGTTTACAGAAACCAGATAGTAACCTTCAAAATTACTTGAGCTTTAATCCAAAAAAAACCTAGCTATATCAGGTCAAATTCTCATTATATTACAATCTGGTTCTGTAATTTCTATGTAAATTTTCAAATTTATAAATATTAATTCATTGCTGACATTTCCAGAAAGAAAATATGATTGGTTTTCTAATATTTAGGATATTAAGAAATTATGCAACTCTCTATAGAAATCTCATGTTTTATAAAATATTTCAAATTTCCATAAAAATATTTAGTTCTCCAAAGCAACTTCAAAGCACAATCTGATTTATATTGAGCTTCAGCATCCAAAGAATGTTTATTCACAGACATATATTATAGATTTAGTTAGTAGGGAAAAATAATTAAATTAAGTTAAATTAAAGGAACAGCATTAAGCCTGCACTTTAGAAACTATTATTCATAAAGTTTAATGGGTCCAAGCAAAAATTTCAGTTTATCCTGTACCTTTATAAACCTTTGTTTGCACAACATACCATGTTTCCCCAAAAATAAGACAGGGTCTTATTTTCTTTCCCTCCCCCCCCCCCCGAAATAAGTACTTGGCCTTCCTTATTTTTGGGGAGGTCTTATTTTTGAGGTGCAGGAGATAGCGAGCATAGTAATCTCATGGCTGCTACTGTTTTGCAATATTTTGGGAAAGGCCTTATTTTCAGGAGGGAGCTTATTTTAGCACATGGACTCAAAAGCTCAATTGGGCTTATTATCTGAGGAGGTCTTATTTTCAGGGGAACAGGGTACTAAACCAAGCAAACAAATATCAGCTGAGTATTCTCTGTAAGTCAACTGTATATTTAATTTCAAGTATACTGAGTGAAGCCACAAAATTAATATATTTGTAAGTTACATTTTTATAAAATAACTCAAAACAATGATATAACTATAGTAATACCTTTTCACTTAGTACCTTTGCCATAATAATCAAACTGTCAGGTGAACTGGGTTGAGAAGGGCTGAGAGACTCAAATTCACCCAGACTCCTTTCATGCTTAAAATATAAGGGAGCTCATGGGCTGTTCATGTTTCAAGGGAGACCATGATGAAATTGGATGGAGCCATGGAAAGAACTAAGATTTCTTTTCGGGTAAGAAGAAGGTTTCAGGAGATTCTTGCTTTTGAATTATGCCAAATCTGTTACATTATATACTACAAGTTTCTCATTCTTCTGCCTCAGAAAAGGTGGGAAAGCACATGGCCGACAGTTATCAACACTATTCAAGGTGCCACCAAAAGAGAGGTTGGAGATTTCTATTAAATAGAAATTTAATAAATAGAAATAGATTCAGAGGTAACATGGTCTTTAGTTATTCACGGTTGTCAAACTATTGGCATCTCATTGCCTTGACATGTTTTTTCCCTTCATGGAGATGGGGTGGGTGTGGCCTGCGCATCTGGCTTGCAGGCCACCAGTTTGACACCTCTCCTCTAAGATATTGTATGATGCCTGGCTAATGGATCTCAAAACAATTTAACAGTATAAATAAAAGCAGTTTTATTATCTATAATTAGACAAAAGTGTTAGATAATAAAATATGATTTGTTTCAATACATTACACTTTAAATCAATTCTTAATACCACACATGACAATATAGTGTCTTCAAAACATTCAGACTCTAATCACTGTTAGAAATTCGTAAGTATCTCAGCAGCCTAGAATAAAAGCCCAATAGAGATAAAAAAAATTATCATCAGACCAACCAAAAAGCCATTAAATTCAAGGATTTTTACACTCTTCTAACAAATGTTATTGTATTTAAGAATAGATATGTTAAACTTGTAGGGCATAAATGAACAAAGGACACCAATCTTTTGTGGCCTCTTTGCAATTTACAACAAAATCTTACATACTTTAAGAAGGTCCAATATGTGCAGTGAAAACAAATATTTTCTAAATTATAGCTTTGGTTAATATTAATGTTGAAGTAGTGTCACCATCACAAAATCTCTTTTTATGTAGGAATTAATATGACAGTTTATACAACTAAATCATTATCAGTGTGACAATATCGTACATATAGCTTATTATATACTTTGGACACTTGCTAGGAAACTGTGATTATTCATTGTTTCTTTTCACACGTCCATCCAATTTTCTGGCAAGCAAAAACTGATCCTGCTATATCTGAGGCAACATGGAAATTATCTCTGTGGTACTGTGTGCATGATAGACCATTCACATAAGCATGGCTTCACTTGATAACTTGCATGTATGAATACATTGGTTCAGCATTTTCTGTTTGGCTGGCTAGCTGCAATGAGAACTTCCTTACTAGAAAATATATTCCCATGATATTCATAATGTCAGTTCCTTACTTTTTCACCAACATAATTCTGAAATTTCACTTTGATCAGCCAGATGCCTTCTGTTCTGCCAGACTACTGCAAAAATACCACCTTATATTATGTATATGTCCTTGTGGATCATTTAGTAGAGTCCATGAGCCATGATTCTTTATTGCTCCATCCAGACAACATATCATCTAAAAAAATTAACTTTCTGACCAAAAGCATGACTTCTATTTATTGTTTTTCCTATTCAACTGTTATTCAGATACATCCTACCAGATTGCTCAGTTTTGTGACTCTAAGTACCATCCATCTCTCCTTCAATTTCAAAAATAGTGCTAAAGTTTTTTAAACATACACACAAAAAATATACGGGTAAAAAACATATACAAATAAACTCAGAGGTACACATACATTATTTCTCATTCTCCATCCCTCCCTCGCTCTCTCTGTATGTATGTATGCATGTAAACATATGGCCCTTGTTTAGTGACCACAATTGGGACTACCAATTTAAGTAAAGTAGTAGCTAAATGAAAATCACATGACTGAGACTGCTTACATTTTTTTCAATTTTCTTTTGCTTTTTGTTATTTCTTTGAGCTGAACTGAGATTTATTTTTGAGGATATCTTGGTATGAAATAAATAACCAAGTGAAAATAAGAACAGAGAGTTGTTGTGAATATTGTGAGAACTCATCACTAAGTTGATTATTAGCACCACAGTAACTTTGAAATTTCTAAAAAATATATCAATTGCTAAATAAGGCCAACCTGTATGATTGTGTATGTATGTGCTTGTAATTTGTTTCATTTGGATGTGACTGCTGGTTTTATAATGGTAAAACATTATTGTTAATGTTTTACCATTTTTCTTTTTTCTTTTCAGTGTAATTTAAATATTAATATTAAAGAGCAAAGTCACTACTTTAAATACCACTGTTGTGCAAACCACTATGAGTAGTGTTGTTTAGTACACTGTCCAAAGTACTAAACCAAAATCAACAAAGATATTGGCTTGATTCACACAACAGTTGTTCTAAGATTAATTGAATGATTTACACAATCAAACATTCTAAATTCATATCATAAAATGAATCATAAATTAATCACATAGCATGGTATATGCAAAATACTATGCTAATATGCATCATACTACTTTATGCTTCAATGAAATGGTTGGAATCAGCTATATGGCTTCTCTAATGAGATGCATGAACCAACACTCCATTTATTGCATCAGTCAAATGGTATTTAAAGGGAGAGGAAAAGAAGCATAGAGACTAAGGCATTTTAATGCCTGAGATTTTTAAATGTACTTGTTAATAAGTAATCACTACACTTTTAATATAATTTCTCCTCTTGGCTAACAACCAGATTTCACTCAATATTTGAATTGGGGAACAGTCAAAGTAAATCAAGTGACTTTTATCACTGTTGAAACCAGTCTTACATAAATATGACCTTTGTGGCATTCTCAGCTCTTTGAACTGTACAGGTGTTATACTCGGAACAGACAGCTATTTCAAAAAGATACTATTCCAACAGAGAAAGAAAATTCTTATGCTTTGCAAGATAGTTTCCATAAACATGCAGGATCTGAATTTATATCTCCAATAGGAAATCTGTTTTCTAAATCAAGAACAGTTTGCAAGTTGAAGAGATCACAGATAGAAATGGCACCCCAAAGCCATTTTATTATTTATTACAGAGGAAAGAAACAGACTCCAGTGGTCACTAGAAAGTGCCAGATTATAAATGGCATTATTTCTCACCATTGGCTATTTTGGCCTCAGCTAATGGAAATTGGAATCCAACAATATTCACAGCCTCCCAACCCATGTTTGAAGACAGAAATCCTGGGCAAATGTACAGTGAAATAAATCCATTAATAAATGTGACTAAGCCCAAATTCATATTTGCAAGAACCAGAATGGATCTTACTATTCAGTTAGGCAACTGACAGTGAAGGACAGGCCTTAACCCACAGCTGTTTTCTAGAAAAGAACCAAGAACCCAGAGGATAATCTGAATGTATCCAAAATACTTTTCTTTCTGTACTGCAAACTCTTTTGCATGTTCAGTAAAACTAAGGAGTATAAGAGGGGTAGGTTGATCTACTAATGGCCATGGACCCTAATAAAACAATCAGACCTGCATCCACAAAAAATACTATCCTGAAAAGGCACTATCAGATCTGGGGGAAATTTGTTAAACTCTGACTAGGCGTTGTGGACACTGGACTACATAAACTAATTGGGCTAAATGGATAATTAGCAAGATTTAGCAGAGAACTTGAGCAAGATCATTATGAAACTCCACTGTCTCCGTTCTCCTCTCAACAGACAGCGAGCTTCTTCCCATCCACCGCCTCAGAGTCATCAGGAAAAGGCCAGAAGACTGAAGACTCTCCTTTCCCTATTCGTATCCGGAAGCAGCGCGGCTGGGGCTCCGCTACCCAAGGCGGGCCATGCGACCCAAGGACAGGCCGTAGGTCACACAGCACGCTGTCCATTTCGACTGCCCCGCTAGCCAAGGCCTGCCTGCAGAAAGCCCGGTTTGGAAGCCATTCGTGCAAGGAGCAGTATAAACCAGCAAGTGTTTCGCGCTGCTCTCCGCGCGCCAGACTCGGGGACTTACCTTGGCAGCCATGCTTTTACCTTCTACAGCCGGCCCCTTTTCCCCGGCACAGCGAACGAAGGCAAGTAGTAAGCGGCGCCGGGTCTGACGCGCCAACCAGCCGAGAGGAAGGGCCGGTTCTGCGCGCCCATTGGCTGAAACCAGCCTCCAAGAGCAGCTGGAGCGCGCGTGATCCGCCGGTGTCCTCGGGCCTGGCGAGGCTGGCGCGAAAGCGGTTAAGCAAATCCATGCCTGGAATTGGCCCCGAGTGGGCTTCGTGCCGAGCTATTTTGTGAATGCACTTTTGGTCTGCTGTTGCAGCTGCGTCCTTTGGAGTGGAAGCGCTGTCTTTCCTGGCCTGTTTTCGTGAATTTGGGACGGATCGATTAAATAAAGAGAGGGAAACAATTCAAAGGAAATCTACCAAAACTGCTGTCCTTGCCGACTTGGCATGAAACTCAGTGCCTAAGAACATTTTTTTTGTCAAAAGTTTACATCTCCCTTCTAAAGGATCGATTACATTTGCTTGTCATTCATATGTCTTTCTCCAGGATAGACGCGTCTCATCGCAAAAGTGTGAAGTGTTAAAATGTTATGGCCAGATTAAGGAAAAATCAAGTTCGTGATGGGTCACAGACTTAAGTATACGTGTTTTGGAGGAAAGGGTGCCAGATGTTTATATCCTGTTTCCCTGGAAATAAGACCTCTCCCGATAATAAACTCAATCTGGGTTTTTGCATGTGCTAAAATAAGCCCCTCCTGAAAATATTGCAACGTAGTAGCAGCCATGGTGACCAGCTCACTGCCTTTTGCACCTCAAAAATAATAAGACCTCCCCAAAAATAAGGCCAACTGTTTATTTTTTTGGGGGGGGGGTCAAAATAAATAAGACTTGTCTTATTTTCGGGGACACTCGGCAGCACACAACACCCTGTCCACTCGCACAGGTAGGGCCTCCGGCTGGTGATCCCCAGGGGAAGGGTCTTCTCTGTGGTGGGTCCGGCTCTGGAACGACCTACCCCCCAACATTCGTACCATCACGGACCTGCGCCTCTTCTGCCGGGAGCTTAAAACTAACTTTTTCCATCTGGCTGGCCTGACTTAGATTTTTAAATAACAAATTGTTAGGGATTTTAGTAAGGGATTTTAGATGGGTTTTAAAGATGCTTTTAGCACGGCTTTAAATTAAATATATTTTTATTGTATTTATATTGTATTTTTGTATTGTTTTTAATATTTACCTGTGCACCGCCCTGAGTCCCTTCATGGAGATAGGGCGGTATACAAATTTGAGTTTGAGTTTGAGTTTTATTTAAACTTATATACCGCTCCCTTTCCCAAAAAGGGACTCGGGGCGGTGCACAGGAAATTAAAAAAGCATAAATAAACATGACAATATACAAAATTTAAAATCAAATTAAATTATTAACCCTGTGCTAAAAATTTACAATAAATTAAAACTATTACCCTTAAAAACCAATTAAAACAATTTATTGTCAGGCTAAAGGCTAGGTAGAATTAGGCCAGGCCGGCCTGTTGAAAAAAGTAAGTCTTGAGTTTCTGCAGAAAGAACGGAGGTCCATGGTCGTTCTGAGTTCGGGGGGTAGGTCGTTCCAGAGGGTTGGGCCCACCACAGAGAAGGCCCTTCCCGTGGGCGTCGCCCGCTGGCATTGCCTAGTGGACGGCACCCGGAGAAGTCCCTCTCTGTGGGAGCGAATCGGCCGCAGGGATGTATGGGGCAGGATGCGATCACGTAGGTAACTAGGTCCCGTGCCATGGAGCGCTTTAAAGATGATAATCAGCACCTTGAAGCGGACCCGAAAGGCCACAGGCAGCCAGTGCAGCTCACACAAGAGCGGTGTTACATGGGAGCATCTAGGGGCTCCCATAATTGCTCGCGCGGCTGCATTCTGGATTAGCTGCAGTCTTCGGGTGCACTTCAAGGGGAGCCCCATGTAGAGAGCATTGCAGTAGTCTAAACAGGATGTCACGAGCGCATGAGTGACTGTGCGAAGGGCGTCCCAGTCCAATAAGGGGCGCAACTGATGGACCAGGCGAACCTGGTAGAACGCCCCCCTGACCCCGGCCGTCAAATGATCTTCTAACGACAGCCTGGTATCCAGGAGGACGCCTAAGTTGCGGGCCCTATCCACGGGGGCTAGATGTTCGCCCCCTATGGCCAGTGATGGCATCAACTGGTTGTACCGGGACGCCGGAAACCACAGCCACTCGGTCTTGGACGGGTTGAGTCTGAATCTGTTCCTTCCCATCCAGATCCGCACGGCTTCCAGACACCGGGACATCCCTTCGAAGGCATTGTTGGAGTGGTTTGGGGTAGATATGTACAGCTGAGTATCATCAGCGTACAGGTGGTACTCTACCCCAAAACCACGGATGATCTCGCCCAGCGGCTTCATGTATGTGTTGAACAAGAGCGGCGAGAGGACCAACCCCTGAGGCACCCCACAAGTGAGTGGTCTCGAGGTCGACCTCTGCCCTCCTGCCAACACAAATTGTGATCGACCGGAGAGGTAGGAGGAGAACCACCGTAAAACGGTGCCCCTCACCCCCAACCCCTCCAGTCGATGCAATAGGATACCATGGTCAAAGGTATCGAAAGCCGCCGAGAGGTCTAATAGGACCAGGATGGAGGAACAATCCCCATCTCTGGCCCTCCAGAGATCATCCACCAACACGACCAATGCCGTCTCAGTGCTGTGACCGGGCTGGAAGTCGGACTGGCGCAGGTCCAGATAATCAATTTCCTTCAGGTGATGGGGAAACTGTTGTGCCACCACACTCTCTACAACCTTCACCAAAAAGTGAAGGTTGGAGACCGGACGGTAATTTACCAACAATGCTGGGTCCAGGGAGGCTTCTTGAGGAGGGGCCTCACCACCGCCTCTTTCAAGTCGGCTGGCAAGAACCCCTCACTCAAAGAAGCATTCACAACTTCCTGGAGCCAGCCTCGTGTAATAATAATAATAATAATAATAATAATTTTGTATACCGCATCCTCTCCCCAAGGGGACTCAGAGCGGTGCACAGGGAAATTAAAACATATAAAAATATATACAAACAATAAATACAATAAATAAAAGCAGATTAAATTGATCGTCCCTGCGCTAAAAACCCCATTAAAACTAAATTCCCTAAACACCCCAGAGGTAGAGACTAACCAAGGCCGGCCAGGCAGAAAAAGTGTGTTTTCAGTTTTCGACGGAAGGAGCGGAGGTCCGTAGTTGTTCTAATGTCGGGGGGAAGGTCGTTCCAGAGGGCTGGGCCCGCCACAGAGAAGGCCCTTCCCCTGGGCGTCGCCCGCTGACACAGTCTAGTGGACAGCACCCGGAGAAGTCCCTCTCTGTGGGAGCGGATCGGCCGTGAGGATGTATGAGGCAGGATCCGATCCCGCAGATAGCTAGGTCCCGAGCCATGGAGCGTTTTAAAGATGACAACCAGCACCTTGAAGCGCACCCGAAAGACGACAGGCAGCCAGTGCAGCTTGCGCAAGAGCGGTGTTATATGGGCTTACCTTGCGGTCCCCATTATTGCTCGCGCGGCTGCATTCTGGACCAGCTGAAGTCTTCGGGTGCACCTCAAGGGGAGCCCCATGTAGAGAGAGTTACAATAGTCCAGTCGGGATGTCACGAGAGCATGAGTGACTGTGCAAAGGACATCCCGATCCAATAGGGGGCGCAACTGGCGGACCAGGCGAACCTGGTAAAACGCCCTCCTGGCCACGTCTGTCACTTGATCTTCCATGGACAGCCGGGCATCCAGGAGGACGCCCAAATTGCGCGCCCCATCCACAGGGGCAAGATGTTTGCCCCCTATGACCAGCGATGGAGTGAGCTGGTTGAATCGGGCGACCGGAAACCACAGCCACTCGGTCTTGGTCGGGTTGAGCCTGAGTCCGTTACTTCCCATCCAGATCTGCACGGCTTCCAGGCACTGGCACATCACCGCTACGGCATCGTTGGGGTGGTTTGGGGTAGATATATACAGCTGAGTGTCATCAGCATAGAGATGGTACTCTACCCCAAAACCACGGATGATCTCACCCAGCGGCTGAACAGGAGAGGCGAGAGGACCGACCCCTGAGGCACCCCACATGTGAGGGGTCTCGAGGTCGACCTCTGCTCTCCTGCCAACACAAATTGCGATCGGCCAGAGAGGTAGGAGGAGAACCACCGTAAAACGGTGCCTCCCACCCCCAACCCCCCCAGCCGATGCAATAGGATACCATGGTCGATGGTATCGAAAGCCGCCGAGAGGTCTAATAGGACCAGGATGGAGGAACAACCCCCATCTCTGGCCCTCCAGAGATCATCGACCAACGCGACCAATGCCGTCTCGGTGCTATGCCCGGGCCGAAAGCCGGACTGGCGCGGGTCTAGATAATCAACTTCCTCCAGGTGACAGGTGACAGGGAAACTGTTGTGCCACCACACTCTCAACAACCTTCGCCAAGAAGGGAAGGTTGGAGACTGGACAATAGTTGTTTAATAGAGCTGGATCCAAGGAGGGCTTCTTAAGGAGGGGCCTCACCATAGCCTCTTTTAGGGAAGCAGGCAAGGAACCCTCACTTAAGGATGCGTTAACAACCTCTTGGAGCCAGCCTCGTGTCACCTCCCAGGATGCCAGTACAAGCCAGGAGGGACACGGGTCCAATAAACATGTGGTGGCTCGCAGTCGCCCACGTAACCTGTCCATATCCTCGGACGTAACGGAGTCAAACTCCTCCCAAACAAGATCTGTCTCGTGGCATCCCACTGGGCCATCAATGGGGGCTAGCTCGTTCTGTATCTGAGCGATTTTCTCCTGCAGAAAAATCACAAATTCCTCTGCTCTACCCTGTAACGGGGCTTCCCGCACCCTCTGTTGAAGGAGGGAGCGGGTAACCTCCCAGGATGCCAGTACAAGCCAGGAGGGACACGGGTCCAATAAACATGGTAGCTCGCAGTCACCCACGTAACCTGTGCATATCGTCGGAAGTAACAGACTCAAACTCCTCCCACAAAGATGTCTCAAGACCTGCGTCCGATAATCCCACCAAACCACATTTGGTGGAGGCCAGTTCGCTCTGGATCTGAGCGATTTTATCCTGCAGATACTCTCCAAATTCCTCTGCTCTACCCTGCAATGGGGCTTCCCGTTGCCTCTGTTGGAGGAGGGAGTGGGTCACCCTGAACAGGGCGGCAGGGCGGTTATCTGCGGATGCGATAAGAGTGGCACAATAATGGCGTTTGGCCACACTTATCACCACAAGGTAAGTCCTTAATTGGGCTCTTGCCTGTGTTTGGTCAGATTCGGACCGTGGGGATCTCCATGTACTCTCTAGGTGTCTCTTGCGGCGTTTCATCACCCTCAGCTCCTCAGTGAACCAAGGAGCCTGGGTGGCTCGACGCCGCACGAGAGGCCGCAAGGACGCGACCCGATCCAAGGCCCCGGCGGCCGCAGTACTCCATGCGGCCACAAGGTCCTCCGTCGGGGTGCGGGTCAGGGTCACAGGCAGTGGCCCAAGCTCCATCTGGAACCTTTCGGGATCCATCAGGTGCCTGGGGCGGAACCACTTAGGAATATCTGGTTCCGCCTCCCCGCGGTGGAATAAAATCCAAGAATAAATAAATAAATATTGTGTAAGCTGGTTACCGATGTGTTTTCAGATGCAATTCAAGATGCTGATGGTTACCTATAAAGTTGTAATGGCTTTGGACCATAGTACTTGAGGGATCACCTTTTTTTCTAGAATTTCTACCCATCCAATTAGATCAAATAGAATGGCCATGCTGCAGATTCTATCAGTCAACAATGTGGCTGATTTTTCTTGCTCCTGTGGAACATTTTCCTTGTGGAAATGATAATTGCCACATCTCTGTTAACCTTTTGTAGAACTTTAAAAACCTCGCTATGCTCCTTAGTCCTTTGGACATGTGCCAAAGGTCCTTCCTCTGAACCATATTGTTAACAGCCCAGACACCTTGCTTTCTATGTACTTCGAAGTACTCCTGTTTTCCCGAAAATAAGACCTTCCTGGATAATAAGCCCAATCAGGCTTTTGAGCGCATGTGCTAAAATAAGCCTTTCCCAAAAATATTGCAATACAGCACCAGCCATGGGGTGACCACGCTCGCCCCTCTTGCACCTCAAAAATAATAATACCTCCCCAAAAATAAAGCCATTTCGGGGGGGGGGGGGTCAAAAGAAAAAAAGGCCCTGTCTTATTTTGAGGAAAACACAGGATATGTTTTAATGTTTTTACTTGTGTAATGCTTTTTATTTTTGTTGTTTTAAAATATTAATTGTAACATATTTTGAATTGTGAGCACCCAGAATTATTGGCTGAAATGGGCTCCCCTGCTAGAACCTCCAAATAAGCTCAAGGCGGCTATAGAAATTGAAGTACTGAGCATGCGCGAAGGAATGGCGGCAGTGCTTTGAGGTGATGGTGACCGGAGGCCCATTTGGCTCCGGAGGACGGGGCCAGCCCCCTTGGGGTGATCGATAAGGGCCGGCACAGCAAGTCAAAGAGCCAGCCGTCACACTGAGGCCTTTCCAACGCCGGTAGATGTGACGGCTGAGACAGGAGGCGCGGTGGAGCGCCGGAGCACCGGAAGGCTGGAGGCCCCGGCGGAGGCTGGCGGAGGCCGGAGTGCTGGATGGAGCACCGGAAGGCCGGAGGCCCCAGCGGAGGCCGGAGGCCCCGGCGGAATGGCGGAGCGGCGGCGGAGCGGCGGCGGAGCTGCGCGGACCATCTGAGATCCTGGCGGAGGCCCTCGTGGAGCAGTGAGGCCGGGTGGAGGCCTCCGCAGGGGATGGCTGGAGAGGTGGCGGCCGCGGAGAGATGGGAGGCACGGCGGACCGATGGGGCGTCGGAGGCCCCGGCAGAGGCCTGGTGGAGTGGCGGAGGCCCTGACGGAGGCCCTGGCATGGAGTGGCGAGCTTGCAATGCGGCGAGACCCTGCGGAGGCCTGGCAGAACAGCGGAGGCCCCGGCGGAGGCCCAGGTGCAGAGTGGCGAGCCGGTGACGCGGCGGAAGCCTTGGTGTGGCTTGCTGGTCCTGGGGAGAACCATCTATAGCCCCAGAAGTCCCAACAGCTTCCAGTGAAAGCCCCATCGCCTCCCCTTCCACCCCCCCAATAAACATCTTTGGAGGGGGGTGATGAGCCGCGAGAAACCCTGTGGCGGACTAATCCGGTAACCCCCCCCCAGGACCCCCCGGTAAAACATCTACGGGGAGGGGGGTGAGAGCGAAGCAAGGACAGCCTGAAGGAGAACAGTTCCAGCCACCCCGTGGAAAGCCCCTACCCGAGGAAGAACTGACTGACTCAGACTATTATCAATTCCCTGTTTGACTTGACTTGCATTTGCACTTTATCTAGGCGTTCCTCCCCTTAAAGCCAGTAATGGAGTCGCGGGATGCTTTTTTACTCAAGGTCCGACCTCCTCTACCTGCGAGAGTCCCCCCTCTCGCAGGTTTGGCCCCCTGGTTTATCTCGGACCCACCTTGAGGATGGATTAATTAATCCAGAGAGGTGGGGAAAACACAAGCTCGGGGTTTTTAAGCAAATTTTTAATTAGGCTTTTAAGGGGTTCTGGGGTGGGGGGAGGGTTTATTCAGTCAGAGGGGAGGTCAAGACATAGGGCCGGCCGGCGGAAGAAGGATAAAGGAGGAGTCCACTAGGGAGAGAGGATTGGGGGTCGTCTCTGTTGAGGGCTGTCCCATTTGATTCATCCTACCTCTCTGGTCGGTCACAATAGGTGTTGGCAGGAGGGCAGAGGTCGTCCCCGAGGCCCCTCACATGTGGGGTTCCTCAGGGGTCAGTCCTCTCGCCACTTCTGTTCAACACCTACATGAAACCGCTGGGCGAGATCATCCGTGGTTTTGGGGTGGAATACCATCTGTACGCTGATGACACCCAGCTGTACATATCCACCCCAAACCACCCCAACGATGCCGTTGAGGTGCTTTCCCGGTTTCTGGAGGCCGTACGGGTCTGGATGGGTAGTAACAAACTCAAACTCAACCCGTCCAAGACCGAGTGGCTGTGGTTTCCGGCACCCAGGTTCAGCCAGATAAGTCCAACACTGGCCATTGGGGGCAAACAACTGGCCCCCGTGAAGAGGTCACGCAACTTGGGCGTCCTCCTGGATTCCCGGCTGTCCATGGAGGACCATGTGGCGGCCGTGGCCAGGGGGGCGTTCTATCAGGGCCCTTCGCACAGTCACTCAAGTGCTTGTGACATCCCGGCTGGATTACTGTAACGCTCTCTACATGGGGCTCCCCTTGAGGTGCACTCGAAAGCTACAGTTAGTGCAGAATGCGGCCGCGTGGGTGGTTATGGGTGCCTCAAGGCAAGCCCACGTAACACCTCTCCTGCGCGAGCTGCACTGGCTGCCTGTGGCCTTTCGAGTGTTGACCACCATCTTTAAATCGCTCCATGACTTGGAGCCTAGCTATATACGAGACCTCCTCCTGCCCCATACATCCCTTCGTCCGGTCCGCTCCCACAGAGAGGGCATTCTCCAGGTGCCGTCGGCTGGGCAATGCCTGTTGGCGACACCCAGGGGAAGGACCTTCCCTGTGGCGGGCCCGGCCCTCTGGAACGACCTACCCCCCGACCTTCGCACTACCTCGGACCTCCGCCTCTTCCGCCAACGTCTTAAGACGCAATTATTCCAACAAGCCGGCCTAGGATAGCCCCCCGTTCTGACTTTTATACATAAATTATAATTTGGTAGGGTTTTTAAATATGGGTTTTAGCACGGGTAAATAATTTAATATATTTTAATGTTGTATATTGTATTTATTGTGGTTTTTAAATAATGCCTGTGCGCCGCCCTGGGTCCTAACAAGGAGAAGGGTATAAATTTGTATATAAATTTGTATATGAATTTATACCCCTAGCAAGGGTATAAATTCAGGGGAAAAATTTAAAAAAAATGAACGAATGAATGGAAAGAGTATTAGGAATGTCTGCCGCCTTGAGTTATTTAAAGGCAGGGAGAATTAAAATAACATAAAAACATATAGAAACTATTAGATTGTAAACCTAAAAAGAAAAAAGTCTAGATTCTGATGTGCAGTCTCTTTATCCCATCCCAGAACTTGAGGGAAAATCCAGGTCTTAAGTGCTTTTTGGAAGGCTAGGAGGTCAGAGAGACCTGCCAAACTTCAGGGAGAAGAGTGTTTGAAAATACAGGGACTGTCACAGAAAAGGCATGCTTCAGTGCAGAGAGACACATTAGTCAATATATTTTAACTCATAGCTGACGTATTTGCAGAATAAGTCATACATAGGGAGGATTTACTGATAGCATTCCAAACCTGAAGCAAATGTGGTAGTATAAGTACATCCAACATAGTAGTCAAAAGTATTTGTGATACAGTAGATTGTGTGAGCTCAATGAATATATTATTATACCCATTAAAGTGCAAGGATACGATAAGCATTATTATTATTACAACAAAGCAACATAGTGAGCATTTACAATGCTGGACTTGTGACCCAAAGATACAGGTTCAAGTTCACCTTCAGCCACAAAGGTCCACTGGGTGATTTTCTCTCAGACCAACCAATCTCACTGTTGTTGCAGGAGAAAATAGTACAATGAGTCTTATATAGGATGCTTTGGGCTTCTGATTTTCATTTCCTATAAATGAACAAACCAGTGCTTCCAATAAACTTAAACTGGCCAGCCTACTTCTTAAGAACATGATTAGTTTTGCTTGAAGTGGTTTCTTTGTGGCCTTATCAGATCCTTTGATCCAGTTAGCCATATAATGTTAGGGCTGAATATGTGTACACAAGATAATGGTTTATTCATTAAACCGTAGTTGGCTTAGGGTATTTAAATACAGACCAATTGTTTGCTTTAAACAAATTAGATTTACACATTACATAAAACCATACATTGATTTGTTTAGTTTAAGGTTACAATAATATGCAAACGCACCCATTTTTGGTTTATCATAATTTTTTAATAGCCATTATTTATAACTTAGTACAATATGTGATCCAGACAAGTGTGGTTTACTCAATAAACTAGAGTTAAGGAAATGTGGCTTGGGATAATGTCAACCATAGCAATGGTTATTTCCAATGGAATTTAGACAGGCTTTTGCACTCAAAGAACTTAATATGACATTTTGCATAATTTATATATGCATGATTGCGCCCTAAATTTTATTTAAAAGATGATATTAAGCTCTGGTGTTTTTATTTGTTATGGTAGAGTTAATCTAATGCAGCCTTTTCTAGTTTGATGCCCTTCAGATGTTCTGAAAATATAAATTCTAGATTTTATAGATAAATTGACCAGAAATTCAAAACAATTATAACAATATTCCAGACAACACAAAGTGGCAAGGGACCTCAATGTTAACTCTGTATGGTGTTGCATTACCCCACACAGATCCATTAGGGGTCCTCCCGGACTCATGACCCTTTCAAGAGCAGGTGGCAGTCCCAGGTAATAGGATCTTTGTGCAACTTCATATTGTTCAACAATTGCACTGTTACCTGGATCATGAGGCCCCGCGCAGGGTTATTCATGCCTTAGTCACATGTTGGCTGGATTATTGCAATGCGTTCTACATTGGGCTACCCTTGAAGAATATTTGGAGGCTGCAGCTGCTGCAGAATGCAATAATATGCACAGTTCTGGGAGCTCCATGAGCTGAATATATAACACTTCTACTGCACTAGCTGCATTGATTACCAGTTTGCTTCTGGATCAAAGTCAAGGTGTTGGTTGTTACCTTTACAGTCCTGCATGGCATGGGTCCAGGTTATCTGAGGAGCTGTCTCTTTCTCCATCCTGCCCCACTCATGCCATTGGAAGAGGATTGCTTCAGATCATGTTTGCTAACAAATTCCAGCAAGTGTATTCGAGGAGAAAAAGCTTTTCCGCTGTGACCCATCCTTTGAAGCACTCTACCACTGGAGGTAAGAATTACTTCCACACTTTTGGCATTGCGGAAGAACATTAAAACATGAGTTTGCCATTTGTCCTATCACGGGGTGTGGCTGACAGGATACGAGACCTCATCCCCATTTTAGTTCTGGTTTTAGTATAGTTTTTGTAATCATTATTTATGTACTTTTAATATTTTAATTATTTTTCTATTTGTTTTATAACTTATAAGCCGCCCAGAGTCAATTTGTAGGAAAGTTGGGCAGTATAAAAATTTAATAAATAAAGATATCTAGAATACTTTTGGTTGGGACACATAGTAGATTTATTTTTTCCTTTGCAGACTTTTTTTTAAATAGAAAAAGAATAAAGAATTTCTAATATATGTACTTTTCTCTCTCTCTCATCTCTTTTTTTCTGATCCACATCCTGCCTATATATAGAAATGAAAATTAAGTATTTTTCAGTTTAAATTGATAATGTGATGATTATGCATTTCTTTCCAAAAATTGGAAACCCCAGTTTCCAATTTTGAACCACATCTGGAAACAAGAAAGAGTATAAAAGTCAATAAAGTAGGTATTAATAATAGGTTTGAACTCAAAAGATCATACATGTATAACTGAAATGTTGAGTGAGATACCTTTTCAGAAAGTCTGATTTATTTGGGAAGATAAGCTTCTAAACATTGAAATAAATAAATAAATACGCTTATGCCTAGGCTGAAACTGAAATTTTCAACTTCTACCTGGGAATTAGATTAATTTCGAAGTAGGCATGTATGGGATTCTGATTGTAAACTTACATGTAGATCTCACTTCAAAACATTTTAGATATTTCAGATTATCAATATATTAGATGAAGACTTTTCACTTGCTTACTATAATTGCAGCATATTATATCTTCCAGTTTCTGGCTATAGCTCTGCCCTTTAAAAAAAATACCCCAGTTTCCAATTTTGAACAACATCTGGAAACAAGAAAGAGTATAAAAGTCAATAAAGTAGGTAATACTAGGTTTGAGCTTAAAAACTGGTTCAGTTCTATACTAGGTTTATATTAATTAGAGTATTGTATGAACCCAATTTATTAAGCTTGCAGTAAAATTGGGTTCATGATGATGATTTCTTAAATTTGGCTGCTGCCTGACTCCCAGCAGTTCCAAGCAATTTATACATTGTTTAAAACATTAAAGACAAGAAAACAGCAAGAGACAAAGAAAAAAGATAAAACATGGCAGAATGACAAAACCAGATAGGAAAAAACAAAATAACCCACATAGTTTAAAGAGGGCTTCCGTCACCCTTGCCAAAGGCCTGGGCAAAGAACCAGGTCTTCAAGACACCAGTGGGTGGGGAGGGGTGTTCAGATCTCATTCCAGAAACAGGCACCTCTGCATTTGCTGCTGTTAAGAATGAATATCAATTCAAAATAAACATTGAACAGAATGTCACAGAGTTGATAAATATAGCCCAAATGTAAGAAATTGTGCAAAAGTAGGAATGTCAGTTTTTCAGTTATGACAGATTTAAATTTGGAGGTTTTTTTTAATGTAATGGTTTATTTTAAAGAGTTGCTAAATTATGTTTTTATCTAGGAGAAGCTAATTTAGAATATGTGGTATATTTTTGCTTATCCAATCGATATCCCAATTAAATTATTGCTTTTATTCCTGGGAAGACATCACCCATTTTTTTTCATTCTCAGAAGTTAGGGTACCAGTTTTCAACAGATTCCAAGTTGTGTGCTGACTTAACTTAAACTTTCATTTAAAATAGAGTAATGCAAAAACTATTCCTTTAACATTCTTACTTTGAAACATGCTTACTTTTGGAGCTCTTCTGTCTGGCACCCAAGGAGGAGCTATTCTGCTAAAACAAGTTTATAGTCAGTCTGTCAAACCACTTTGAAAGTAATTTTTGTCAGAGTGATTTTTCTCAAGTCAAAGGGGGAAAAAAACCATTTTCAATCATCCCTGTGTTCCAAGCAAAAGAAGAAATATAAAAACCTGAATACAGTAGGTAAACTTAACAATATTACATTTTGAAGGCTTCCCCATAAATAATTCAGTTGGTACAAGCTCCTCAAAAGGCAGAAGGTGGTGTACTTCTATGTCTTTTAGGGTGATAATTTTAATTTATTTCAGTTGAGAGTTTTCCTAAAATGTGCTAAGTACATCTATTTTCTGTAAAAAGAAAGTAATTTTCTCTCCCTTGAGCGACAAAATTCTTTGAAATATAGGATGTTATGAGCATGAAAAGGTTATGCAAAAAATCTTCTCCTCTTTTGCTAAACAAAGTATTAAATAGTGATCCATGTGGGGTAGATTTGTTTATTTTAGAAAGATTTTCTATTTTTATACTAAGTATGTGGCTGCAGAGAGTTGGTATAACAAATTTCTAATGAGAGAACTATGGAAGTACATGTTAAAAATACCTACCTACGTCTGTCTGTCTGTCTACATACCTGAATATTTGTAATATTATGGATTAGAAATATAGTTACCATATTTTCCAGAGTATAAGATGCACCTTTTTCCCTCTAAAACGAGGCTAAAAATCTGGGTACGTCTTATATACCAAATACAGCATTTTTTGTCTCCTCAAGCCCTGCCCCCCTCACCAAAATGGCCATGCATAGCCTTATAGAGGCTTCCAGAAAGCTCCTGGGGACTGGGGAGGGCAGAAATGAGCAAAACACAGCCCATTCCACCCCCTCCGTCCCCAGGAACACTCTATAAAGCTATGTATGCTATTTTATGACAAAAAATGGCCCGTTTTCACAAAAAATGGGCTGTTTTTTGCTAGTTTTTGCCCCTCCCCCAGCCCCCCAGGAGCACTCTGCAAGCCTCCTAAGGCTATTCATGCCTTTTATTTGAAAAAAATGGGTCCTTTTTTGCAAAAAACGGGCCGTTTGGGGGAGTTGCAGAGTGCAAAAACTTTTTTCCTCCTTTTATAAGCCTTCCCCCCACCTTTCGGAAGTTAGAGGGATTGATGAGAATTACATTGGTCAAGTGCTGTGCCAGCAGAAATAAAGTTTTAGGTGTTACAGGTGGTCAGTGATTTCCTTCTCCAGCACATGGATAAATACACCTGGAAACATCTACCTACCTACCTACTCTTATTCTCAGAAATAAACAGGACAGCTATTTCATCAAAGTAAAAGAAAATCTGTCCATTTCTTTTGTTGCAACTTCAAATCGGCAATCCTGGAAGGTTAGGTAACCCAATTCATATTTAATCAACTAATTTAATAAGTTAGAAGCATTTTTAGCATTTTTAACAAAATGCATATTTTTTAAATGTTTTAAGCCTTTAATAAGTGTTTTAATAAATACTAAATAGTATAAACATTTTATATTATTACAAAAAGTGCCATTCTGGTTGTGATGAGGCATATATGTTTATGGACCCTTGCATGGAATAGGTGGCATTGCATTAAACATTTTTTTTTCAAAGGATTATACCTTTAAAAAGCTAATCCTATTTTTTGTCACACAGTAGGAAACACCCCTTATAAGATGCAGTTATCAAGGCTCCAGGACAGTTCTTCTAAAAAAAAATTGCAAGTGGAAACCATAATTACATAAATAAATGGTGCCTTTGAGTCTTTTTTTCTGGTAACTACCTGAACTAGGCCTTGCAGTTTTCTTGGCAAGATTTCAAAAACGAGTTGCCATTGTCCTTCTCCTAGAGCGCATACGGTAATTTGGCAAAAGTTTCCCAGTTGCCTTTGTACCCAAGGCAGGACTAGAAGTCACTGTCATCTGGTTTCTAACTTGGAGCCTTAACCGTTATACCAAATTGGCTTGAATCACAAATAAACATCCAGAAAAATACAAAAATTAAATAAACCATTTCCCTATATTTCCATCTTTTAAGAGCATAGATATTCATATTTATTGGCAGAGATCATTATTATAATTGCATTGTTTATTTCTCATTTGTTAAAATGAGGCCCTTTTGTGCTACTTTCTTTTTGCAAAATTAGAAAGGCCATATAATTCCAATAGGTTTCTGGTATAGAAGGTGCTCTTTGATTACTTTGGTAATTAATCATTGTTTATTTTTTATTTGGTATATATTGTATCACTGGTGTGTATGTGTGTGAAAATATACTGGATAATGGTACAACATCAAAATCTGAATCCTGCCGACTTCACTTCCGGTCTTCATTGGCGACAGACGTGTTTCGTCTGCCGCTTGCTTTCTCGGTGGGCTTCTTTGGAAGCACAGGGAGTCTTGAAGGGACCCCCTGCTGTAGGGTAGCTTGTTGGAAGCCCCCAAACTTGGCGGCGGCCAATGGGGTGTTTCCAGCCTCACCCCAGAAGCCGGGAAGCAGAGGGGGGGCAGGATTTGCCCTCTTCACCAAATGGACTCCGGGAGAACTGTTAGGATATTCAGCTTTATATTGGGTTGACAATATATATGAGTCTATGTTCTTAAGGAGTTATGTAGCTTTAAGAACTGTTTGAATCTGATTGGCTGTGAGTATCAGCTATACTATATAATCAAGGTCAGGAATGCAACTCATTCCCTGTTCGATTCCTTGTAATCCTGTGTTTTTCCTGATTGCCATGGAAGAAGGAGGAGGTTTTGTTTGCATCACTGTAAGATAAACTCTGTTTGGTGTAGGACTGTTATTTGTTTGAGAGTTAGTCAGAAGAAGCATTTTAGTTGCTACAAAGTAAAGACTATTTATTTTCTTACTATCACGGTTTAGAGTTTGTTTGTGGTTTACAGTAACATATCCCTTTACTGTCCGGTGAATTACACTATTCCGCATTCTCGGAATGGAGAGAGAACAAAGTCTGACTTGCCATTTGAACTAACTATATGGAGAGGATTGCATAGCAATTACAGAAGACCTTCACTGGGCTGTTTCCCAAAAAACAAAGAAAACAGCTTCTACTTTTCTTCCTGTGAAAGGGAGGGGCAAGATGGCTCCCCTTTGTTCTCTTTTCTACACTTATGAATGAAAACTGCCTTTTGTAACCGCCTGCGGGACATTCTTGATGTCTTTTAATACCCTCCCCGAAGGCTTTCTGGGTCTCTTCTACTACGTGGACTCTCTGGAGATTGATTACAAGGCTTTTTCTCTTTGATGTGCCTCTGTGATTTGGAACAGGGAAGAAGAGTTAACTTTCTATTAGTGGACTTGCCTGATACCTCGAATCGGCCCAACCGTCCACCCTTTTGATGCCATTTCCTTGCAAAAAGACTTAACATCTCTGAACTAAGACAATGGGTCCTAAGAAGCCACCAACTGGTAAATCAACATCGCGCCCCCCCCCTCAGCAACTTCCAGCCCAAGCATGCAGCAATCGAAAATTACCTCATTGCTACAAAAAGAAGTTGCTGGAGAAAGTTCGAAAGAACTATCTGTTACTGAAATGTTTCAGAAACTTATGAGGGGTCAAAGCGAATTGAGGAAGGAAGTAGCAGACTTCAAAGACGAACTCAGAGAAGTAAAACAAAGTATAACAGATAACAAACAAAGGATTATGACGTTGGAGGAGGGGGCGGTCGTGTTGGGGAGAGAGGTTAAGGAGGTCCGAAAGGGAAATCTAGAATTAGAAAACTTTATATCTAAAATAGAATTTGAAAGAATGTCTTTTTTTGTCAGGTTCCAGAACTTACCAGAGATTGAAAATGAAGATCTTAAAGATATTATGAGTACAATTTTAGCAGAATACCTTAAAAGAGATAAAAAACAGCTCTGGTGGGATATGGATCTGGCCTATAGAATTAATTCAGCATATGCTAGAACCCATAATGTTCCAAGAGAGGTACATGTTAAATTCCTCAGGAGGACAACGAGAGATGAGGTGCTGGAGGCTCAAAGGGGCGGACCTTTAAGATAGCTGGACAAAGAAATTACCATTTTAAAACAAATTCCAAAAAAAAATTTAGAGAAACAAGGAGGAAATATTCCTTCTTGTCAAAGAAATTATACAATAAAGGAGTTTGGTTTAGATGGTTACTGCCAGAGGGAATGTTGATTTTCTGGGAAGGGAGCAGAACCAAGATTAAGACAGTAAACGAGGCAAAAGCCTTTATTAAAAAACATTCTTCTCTCCTAGAAGACCAAGATAGTGGGGGCGGGGGAAAGGGCAGTAAGATACAAGATACAGGAACGGAGGGGGCTAAGGCCCCACCTGATGGCAGGAAAGAGGGAGCAATATCGAAAAGGCTCAGGTCACAAAAATAATTTTATTTGAAATATATAATAGAAAATGGCAAAGAAAGAGAAGATTGAACATATGGTTGATATAATGTAAGAACTCTGTTTACGCTTATCCTTTATATGTTACTTCTAAAATTGTAAATCTGTGAGGTTGGGGGGAATTTCTACTACTAGCATGGGGGCTACCAACATTTTTTATGTACCCTTATACCCTTTTCCTATGAATATTTTTAAAACCCAATAAAACTTTTTATTTTAAAAAAAATCTGAATCCTGCCTATTCTGTTTCTGTCCAATATCTGAATGTATGGCAGAAATACAGTTAACAGTTCCTAATATGGACATATAGGCTGAGTTGATATAGCGTGCTAAGCCAAAATATTGATTTGGTTTATAGCTTAAATAGTTGTACAGTGCTAATCAATGGTTTACTCACTGATTCTCATCCTGTGGTCTGCGGACTACTGGGGTCACCATATCTTAACAGTGGGTCCACAACAGCTTGAGCAAATGTTATGACTTAAATCTTAAGTTAAGTCTTGGAAATCTATGGCCATGGTCAGTTGTTACAAAAGGTATTTAAAGCAGGTCTGTAGTTAAAAAAAAGGTTGAGAACCACTGGTTTATCAATAGACTATACTTAAACCAAGCAGGTCTTAATTTGATTATAAACCCAGTAAAAAGGACATCTTTGTTGAATTTCTGTATTTTACATAACTCCATTTTTGCAGACATATAATTATGGAAGTCATCAAGAGTAACTCAAACAATTTTTTACTTACACACTCAAAGAATGGGGCATCAAACAAGTCACTAAGTATAATATGTCTGGGGTGGATATCACACAAGCAATATATTTGTTTGCCAATAGCATTAAGGATCTAATATCTGAGCAAAGGAAGCTAAGTATAGATATTAAATGAATTATAAGGAAAAAAACTACACTAACCCTTCAGTATTCACAATGACTAATACTCAAAACAAGTAAAACAAATTCTTTAGTATTCCAAACTATGCACGAAACAAATAAACAAAGAGTATTCAAAGAGCAATGTTTGATTATATACCATCTTGATAATGATTGTATATTGCTTTTATTAAAATTAACACTGAGGTCAGGAGATTCATGAGTTTTATAGCAGATTTATTTTAATAAAAATTGTCATTTTTCTAAGATAGAGTCCAATTAACCAATGGCTAGCATTCAACTGATGTTAACGATGGTTACACTCACCGTGACTATGTCTACAATCTAATGCAGATGGTTTATATTAGGAATGGTGGACTATGTGGGGGAGGGAGAGAGTTCTCCCGGTTTTAGCTTGTCTATCCAGAGAGACAGGAAGGAAAATTATGAAATAAATTGTGGTTTCATGTATCAGAAGCAAGCATGACATCTCAAGAAAAAAGAAGTGACAAGACACTTTTTTTTAATGCTATAAATGAAGCTGCCTTCCAGTGATTTAGGATTGACATATTCAACAGAAAACAGGGCTGAAAATTTAATGCAGACTATATCACTCAATACTATTTACATGCAAAGCTGTATTTATGGAAATATTGTTTTCTGCATATTATAACTATTTAATGTTCAGGAGTCCTATCTTCTGTAGATGGCCTCCAAATAGAGATTTCTGTTCTTCCAAAATCATTAGGACGGTATCCTTAAAGGCCCAACACTTTATCCTTTCACAGGCTAGATTTTATCAGGCTAGTTAAAAATGCCTATGGCTATTTTTTACATTGGAGAATGTCCCACTGAAGCTAGTTTTAATGTCATATAAGAGTGTATGTATTATACGTAATACTAAAACCAAAAGCCATTGAAGAAAATCTTGATCCTTAGAAAACTTAAAAGCAATTTTTTTTAAAAAAAAGGCTGTCAGTAGGGAAGTTGACTAGATATAATTAATATATGAGAACTTATATTCTGATAATTCTGGTGAAGTAATGGCCTTGGAGGGATGCAGTGGCTCAGTGGCTAAGACGCTGAGCTTGTCAATCAGAAAGAATCGGCAGTTCAGCTATTCGAATCTGTAGTGCTGCATAATGGAGTGAGCTCTCATTACTTGTCCCAGCTTCTGCCAACCTATCAGTTTAAAAGCATGTAAAAAATGCAAGAAAAAAAATAGGGACCACCTTTGATGGGAAGGTAACAGCACTCTGTACACCTTTGGCACCTTTGGAATGACTAGCACATATGTGAGAGGGGAATCTTTGCCTTTAATGGCCTTGGGTCACAAGTACTTGGAAACAACTGAATAAGCATCTTTAGATGCCATACATTGGTGCACAAAGGCACAGGTTTAAAATTAGGAACAGCCTTTGATTTTGAATTATGGTTCATATTTGCTATTTCTTATTAAATACTTTTTTCATTTGTCTCTCTGTATTTTATGATCTGCATTAATTTGGCCCATTACCCAAAAGGAATGTAACTTTAACTTTAACTTTAATCGGATTTTTATACCGCTCTATCTCCCGAAAGGGACTCAGGGCGGTACACAGAAAGAATAAAAAGTAATAAATACAATGATAATATAAAAGTTAAAAATACATTAATACAATGGGTCTGTGCTAAAACATATTTAAAGCTATTAAAATTATATTTATAATTAGGACTATCATAAAAGCTATGCTAGGCCAGCAACATGGAAAAGGTGTGTTTTTAAGGTTCGACAGAAGAGGAGAAGGTCCGTGATGGTGCGGAGGTCGGGGGGCAGGTCATTCCAGAGGGCAGGGCCTGCCACAGGGAAGGCTCTCCCCCTGGGGGTCGCCGGCCAGCATTGTATGGCCGACGGCACCCTGAGGAGGTCCTCTCTGTGGGAGCGGACAGGTCAAAGGGAGGTATGTGGTAGGAGGCAGTGCCGCAGATAGCAATGTCCCGAGCCATGGAGCGCTTTAAAGATAGTTACTAGCACCTTGAAGCGCACCCGGAGGGCCACAGGCAGCCAGTGCAGCTCGCGCAGAAGAGGTGTTACATGGGAGTATCTAGAGACTCCCATAATCCCCCGCGCGGCCGCATTCTGTACTAGCTGGAGCCTCCGGGTGCACCTCAAGGGGAGCCCCATGTAGAGAGCATTACAGTAGTCCAGTTGGGAGATGACGAGGGCTTGAATGACTGTGCATAGGGCATCAGGATCTAGAAAGGGACGCAACTGGCATATCAGGTGAACCTGATAGAAAGCCCCCCTGGCCACGGCTGTCACATGGTCATCCAAGGACAGCCGAGAATCCAGGAGGACACCCAAGTTGCGAACCCTTTCCGCGGGGGCTAATGACTCGCCCCCGATAGCCAGAGATGGAACCAACTGGCTATATCGTGACGCCGGAAACCACAGCCACTCGGTCTTGGATGGGTTGAGTCGAAACTTGTTACTCCCCATCCAGACCTGCACAGCCTCCAAACACCGGGACATCACTTCGACGGCATCGTTGGGGTGGTCTGAGGTAGAGAAGTACAGCTGAGTATCATCAGCGTACTGATGGAATTCTACCCCAAAACCACGGATGATCTCACCCAGCGGCTTCATATAGGTGTTAAACAGGAGGGGCGAGAGGACCGACCCCTGAGGCACCCCACATATAAGGGGCCTTGAGGTCAACCTCTGCCCTCCTGCCAACACGAATTGCGACCGGCCGGAGAGGTAGGAAGAGAACCACCGCAGAACAGTGCCTCCCAGTCCCAGCCCCTCCAGCTGGTGCAATAAGCCGCTGAGAGGTCTAATAGGACCAGGATAGAGGAACAACCCCTATCCCGAGCCCTCCAGAGATCATCTACCAACGCGACCAATGCCGTCTCTATGCTGTACCCGGGTCGGAAACCGGACTGGCGCGAGTCTAGATAGACAGTTTCCTCCAGGTGCTAGGGGAATTGTCGTGCTACCACACTCTCAACAACCTTCGCCAAAAAGGGAAGGTTGGAGACCGGATGATAATTTACTAACACCGCTGGGTCCAGGGAAGGCTTTTTGAGGAGGGGTCTCACCACTGCCTCTTTCAAGACAGCTGGAAAAGACCTCTCACTCAATGAAGCGTTCACTATTTCCTGGAGCCAGCCTCGTGTCACCTCCCGAGAGGCCAGTACAAGCCAGGAGGGACATGGGTCCAATAAACATGTGGTAGTATTCAACCTCCCCATCATCCTGTCCATGTCATCTGGAGTAACAAGGTCGAACTCTTCCCATAAAACGGTCTCAGGACCTGCCACCGCCCACCCGCCAGGACTAACCTCATTGGAGGCCAGTTCGTCCCGGATCTGAGCAATTTTATCCTGCAGATAACATCCAAATTCCTCTGCACGACCCTGCAGCGGAGCTTCCTGCGGCCTCTGTTGAAGGAGGGAGCGGGTCACTCTAAACAGGGCAGCATGGCGGTTATCTGCAGATGCGATAAGAGCGGAGAGATACGTATATTTCGCCGCTCTTATCGCCACAAGGTAGGTCTTCAAATGAGACCTTCTCCGTGTTCGGTTAGATTCGCAATGTATTAAGCAACTCTCAAATTCAACTCAACTTTTATCAAGTTGTAGTAATCTGATGGTTGGTTTTAATTAGATAATAACTTTATTTCATTGGCATCCAATAATGTGCAAACTGCAATATGATACTATTATAGATAGATGATGGTTTTCATTTATCCTTTGGGATCATTTCTATTTAAAGTTAGTATTTACTTTAAAATAAACTGAATCTGAGATTAGTTTTTACATGTTTTAAACATGCCTTAAATTGGTACTACAGTGAAATAGATTATCAGGAAATTATGTATTTATGTAAACAATTTTTTTCTTGTCCACAAGTGTTCTTAGACAGCTAATAAATTTGAACATTCTTCCCCTGTGAAATAGATAAATCTAGAAAAGGCTGCACAAACAGAATACATTTGTATTCTGCTTTAATTTACCTCAGCATTAAACCACCATAGCACTTAATAACTGAGGGGCAATTAACCATAATCAGTAAGTGTGATTTGTTTTTAAGTTAAGAGTACCAACTCTGAATTCAGATTTAAAGTTAGTTTATGATTAAATAACTTTTTTTTTCAGAAAAAAACAATTCATGTGCAGAAGTGGTCATAAAAGTGATGCACTTCTGCAGAGCCATCTTCTGTTCTCCATTTTAAAACTTTTTTGAGGTAGCTTTTGGGGAGTTCTTCAATTTGAAAAGAAAAACCTGAAGAAAAAATGATTACTTCTACCAAGCATCCCAAAATGGCCTCAGTCCTAATTTTTTTGATCTAAAAATAAAGAAGAAAACAACCCTTGGTCAATGAATCACTGCAAATATTGCTGAGACTGATCAAAAAGAAGAGAGATTGCAAATCATAACTGGTCTTTTTGTTATACATTCATAGTGTGACTATCAGCCTTGATTAATATTAAACCATAATCAATATGATATATGAGCATTAGTAAACAGCTTAAAGTCACTTAGTAAGATTGCAGCATGTTGTTACCTAAAATTAAAGATTAGAGTAGTTTATAGCACTTAGACTGATATACTGCTTCATAGTGATTTACACCCCTCTCTAAATAGTTTACATAGCATATTTTCCTCAACATTCTAGGTCCTCATTTTACTGACCTCGGAAGGATGGAAGGGTGAGTCAACCTTAAGCTGATAGGACTCGTGGCAGCTGGCAGTCAGCAGAAATAGCCTGCAGTACTGCATTGTAACTATTGCGCCACCGTGTTACTTAGTCTATAGCTTATACATAAGCCTATACTCTATGTTACTTAGAGTATAGGCTTACATAATCTTGGGATGATAGTCACAATCTTCCATTAACTTCCCAGAACATTTGGTAAAATATAATTTATACTTTGAAACAAGGACTTCTGCATGCAAACAGAATTCTGGATATAATTGTGATAAATATGAATATATAAAGTTGGAGCAACATATAAGGTTGTACTACTATTTCTGAATATAAATCAAGCAAATATTTAAATTGATATATTGAGCATATACTAAGATGGACATCAAAGGATTTCAAAAACAGAGCATTTGGATTATTTTCTAAGGAAAATTATAACATTTATTTCCTCTTCCAAGGGGAATTACTATAATTAATTAGAAAAAAAACACTTTAAACCTAGTTGTTTGGCCTATTATTTATGTTGAGAATCTGTTAATCATTAGCAATCAGATAGTTGCTATGTATGACACACTAGCAAAATCTTTTCAGAATTATTTAAATAATGAAATAGGCTTTTTTACAAATGAATTCTGAAACTAGCTGCAAACATGTAACCAAAGCACTTCAAAGCCTTTCTAAAAACTGTCATTTAAATTCAAGTTGAAATAATCTTTTATGACTATTTTCTAACTGTGTATCTATCAATCCTAAAAGAAAAAGATCTAGCTTCAATTGAACATCAGTCTGTATCAATATGTATCTTTAAATCTATTTTTTTAACTTTTTAATATTTCCACCCAGCATGATAGAATGCCTCTACATGTTGTTCACATTTCCATTCCACATTGGAATGTCTTTATATATTTTAGATAATTTATCTGGCATTATGTACCAACAATCCATCGTTGTATAAAAGTTCTCTTTAAGACATAACATAATGTAAATTTCAATTCTTTTAACCACATATTTTCCCAGTGATCCATCTGTATATTATAACCAAAATTCTCATCCTACTTTATCATACATTATTTAATCTGTTCTTCCACTTCAAATTTCAACAAAAGTGTATACTTTTTAGCAATTTCATTTTTATCATCTTTACAAATATATCAGGGGTGTCAAACTGGATTTCTTTGAGGGCCAGATCAGCATTGTAGTTCTCCTTTGCGGGCCAGGAGGCAGGCGGTAGGGGACATGGTAGTGGGGAAATGGGGCAGACACCTCCTGCAGCATCCTGATGGCCAAAACGGGGTGTGGGGAAGCCACGCACAGCCCCGTATGGCCCATTTTAAGCCTGAATGGCCTCCTGCAGCACTTTACTGGCCAAAATGGGGCACCCGTCAGCTTGGTTTTGCCCTCTATGGGCTCTTGCAGCACTCTGCCAGCCGAAAACGTGCCATGCAGCGGGTCCACATGGCCAGTTTTCAGCTTCTCAGTCTCCAGCAGCATTCTGCCAGCCAAAAATGCAGCCCTTCTTAGCCAGCAGAGACACCATGGGCTGGCCCTTTGATATTTCCAGACTGGTCCCATGGGTCTTGAGTTTGACACCCTGAATTCTATTATATAACTACACTTCTAATTCTGCTTTCCTTTGTTCTATACTATAAGTGTTTTTATCCAGTTTAAAACTTTTTGATAACAAAATGTGAAACATTGACAACTATGTCCTTCTGTCATTAGTTTGTCTCTTGATTTAACTTTATATTCTCCTTGATGATTCACAAATAATTAGTGGTTCATTAATCATTTGTCTTAGCCTGTGATTTTTCTTCTATAAAATACCTCTTTTGTTGAAATCCATAGAGGTGTTTTGGGGCACAGGAAGGGGAAATTCTTGCAATCTCAAAGGGCCAATATACACAGGAGGTCCTCAATTTACAACCACAATTGAGCCAAAATTTATGTCACTAAGTGAAACATTTGTAAAGTGAGTTTTATCCCATTTTACAACCTTTCTTACCACAATTGTTAAGTGAATCATTGCAGTTGTTAAATAAGTAACATGTTCAGTGAATCTGGCTTCCCCATTAACTTTGCTTATCAGAATGTCACAAAATCTGATCATATCATATCCAGTACACTGCAACTATCATAAATATGAACCAGTTGCCAAGTATCCTAAATTTGATCACATGACCATCAGGATGCTGCAACAGTTGTAACTGTGAAAGTGCTCATAACTGTGAAAAGTGCTCATAAGTCACTTTTTTTTCAGTGCCGTTGTAACTTTGAATGGTCACTAAACTGTTGAGGACTATCTGTATATAAATAGCCACCAGACTGAAACCTGGATCAATTTATCTTGATAAATAGTCTCATGAAAATAAAATAATTTTTCATTATTTTTCTTCCAAAGGACTTGAATGGCTTTTCATACTGATCCTACGTCCTTTTGGTGGTTCCTCAATCTTTCCCAACAAAATTCTTTCCAAATGTCTTGTATTTCAACTCCAGTTATTCCTAGCCAGAATTGCTCACTAAATATGATGAAGTTTTAATCCAGCTTATCTGGAAGGCATAACATTATGTGGCGTTTGCTTAGCTTTGTGGACTTCATCAATATGCCATCAAAGGATCTTCTTTTGTTGATGGATCCAATTTCCCCACATCACCATCAGTAAATATATGTAGAGATACAGATGTATTGGTTTGTGGGAGAAAGAAACATCCTGATACTATTAGTGGGACTACCCAAAATAACACCAAAGTCTATGTAAGCTTTTAAGCCCTCCAGAATTGTTCACTGGGCATGTGAAAAAAAGAACTCAGAAAAAAAAGCAAGGAAATTTAGCTACACCTGCAGGACACGCAAAAATGAAATTAGTCTAAAGGTAAATATTATATACACAGAGCTTATTCTTATTCACTGTTTGCACAATGATCTTTTAATGAACTCTACAAGGGATGCCAAACCAAGGGTCCTTAAGACAATTGCTTTAGCTCTTTGCTACCTGGAAAGTGAATATACCTGGCTAGTTTAATATAAATCAGCATACCCTGGTAAGTAGATGTTGCTTTGAATGAAGCTAGCAGAATTATTATCAGATGCCTTAAACCTGGCCCTCTAAATAAGATTTACTACTTGCCCCACCTGTTCGCAGAGAAGCAACAGCATACAGAGAGACTGTTCTGACCCAGCTCTTCATACATGACAAGCACACTGTCTTTAACTAAACGTTCCTGTTCTGACCCAGCTCTTCATACATGACAAGCACACTGTCTTTAACTAAATGTTCCCTTTATTATGAGCGCCAGCAACCCCGGCAAAGAATCTCTCTCACACACACAGCAGGCTAACAAAGTCTCTAAGTGCCTGTGGAAAGCGAAGCTCACTCCTTTTCACCTGAAATGACTCCAATGCACCAGGAGTCAGTCAGTCAGTCTCTCTCCCTCTCCCTCCCTCCCTCCCCCCTTCTCTCCTCGTATTGGAAGCTTTGTAAGGTGTGCTTACCTTTTTTTCCCCAGCAGCGGAGATACACACACATGCTGCAAAGGCGCACCTGACTCTCAGCACTACAGACCTCAATAAAAAATTCCAATACAGTTCCAGATAGGATTCAGAAGTTTGGACTATAAATAGCTGACCAATAGGAAGACAAATAGTTATCTGCCACACCTATTAATCTCTGCCTCCTGCCTTTTATCCCCAGAGACACGGTGGGGCTTAGCTAGCAGCGATGGCTCTTTTGTCCCGAGAACCAGCCCATGGAGTGCTGCTCCTCTCCTCTGCCTTCTGAGCATCAGGCATGGTGCCCAGCTGTTCCTTATCAGACATCTCCAGACCTGAGGGCTGTTGATTCTCTATCTGGGAGCTAATGGATGGCCTAAGCTCCGCCTCTCTCTCTCTCTCTGACATCTGCATTTCCTTTTCCCTCTTGGAGCTCTCAGATTGCCTTGATGCTGGGCCTGACTCCCACTCCACCTCCTCATCTGATTTGGCTGCCAGATGGGCCATCATCTGACAGGCCACACAGAGAGACTTAAATCATCTATATCTAGACCACACCTTCTCTATGGCCTACAACCTACTCAGCAGAGACTAAAATCCAGGAAAAGCTTCCTTAAATCGACAGACATGAAGAACTTGAAGCAGAGTGAAAAACTACAAAGAACCAACATTGGATGTAATAAGTGGAGGAGCTGTTACCTAGGTCTTGTGAAAGCTGGGAAGTATGGAAATCATTGAATAGACTGCATGGATCCAACAAGATCCAGACACATTCTAAATAAATAGAGCAATCCAATAGCTTCTTCTCTTTGTGATATGCAGACAACACATACATATATCTGATGGCATAACAGTGCAATAGAACACAATTGTTGCTAGTTTTGGGGCAAGATCTGTTTAATTTGCATATATTTTAATCTGGTATTTTATATTGTAAATTTTATCCCACAGTATGCCTTAATTGTGATGCTTCTGATATGAATAAACAAAACACTTTCAAAGGTAAGTCCTCATGATGTTACTTCCATCTTATTTGCCTGTTCACCACTGAGGTAGGCAGCCTAAAACTATCAGGACTAATTGTCCTGAATTGGAAATGGGCTTCTAATTTTCCCATGTGGACAATCAAAGATTCAGTCTACTTATCTCCAATCAGTCTGTTCTTGTCAGGTAGAGGCCACTACACCTTCTTGCACACCTGGCTGTGGGACAGACCATTCACATTCCCTGATGAACAGTTTTACACCAATACTAAATCTTCCCTTCCCCTTTTGGAGATACAATGATTTACAAGGAGATCAGCCTTGTGATGTTCCTAATAGAATAGCACACTCAACATGAAATAGACTAAAATTAATAAAATTGGCTCATCTCTTCGAAGGGGGCCCATGTCTCCCAGAAGATTGACATTCTCATGGTTTAAACTTTTTTTTAAAATGGCAACTCTATTTCACATTAGCCAAGGGTAACTTGTATCACCTGCAGTGCAGCTCCAAGCAAAGTGAGTAAAGCAACATTTGCACTTCCTGCCTTGGGAGACCCATAGCAAAGGAGATATCTGCTCTTTTGCCAATGGCTTAAGTATATTGTGAGAACTATCTCCAGGCAGCCCTGCATAGAAGTTCCTGTCATGAATGGAAGCTGCAATGTAGTTCAGACAAATGATTGTCCAATCACTTCTTATAAACCTCCAGCATTAGAGAATCTGCAATTTCTGGGAGCAAGTTGTTTCACTAATTAATTGTTCTGTCAGGAAATTTCTCCTTAGTTCTAGATTGCTTTAATTAGTTTCCATCTACTACTTTTTGTCTTCCTTCAGATGCTTTAGAGAATAGAGTGCCCCCTTTTCTTTGTGGCAGCCCATTAGATATTAGAACGTTGTTATCATGCTATCATAGTCCTTCTTTTCATTAAAAGAGACATACCCTCTTCCTGCAACCATTATTCCTGCGTATGTTTTTAGCCTCCAGTCTCTTAATCATCTTTGCTGCTCTTCTCTGCACTTTTTCTAAAATCTCCACATCTCTTTTTATTTTGTGGCAACCAAAAATGGATACGATATTGCAAATGTCATCTTACTAAAGTAGTATTAACATTTCATGTGATCTTGATTCTATCATAGCTTATCAAATCATATTTGGAGTACATGATGTGAAGACTAGGTCTTTTAAAGAGTTGCTAGAGTAAGTGGAAGAAAAGAGAAGATTACTAATAACAAGGTGGATAGACTTAATTCCAGTAACAAATTGGAATTTTGCTACTCTTGGAAGATTTTAATCATAAGGTTAGAGACATATCATGCTGACGTAGATCTATCTATATATGCACTACATGTTAATGCTAAATTGATGGCACATAATCAGTCAATTTCAGGTGATATAACTACCACGCTCCATGTTGTCTCTTAGAGGCCAATTTTTTTTCTGAAAGGTGCAAAGATGCTTTGCCAGTTCAACCCCCTTCTCAGGCAGGCAGTGGCGTAGCGTGGGTTGTCAGCACCCGGGGCAAGGCAAGTAATTTGCGCCCCCTACTGCTGCTGCTGCCGCCTCCAGGCGCCCCGCGTGCGGCGTCCTGCTTCTCCCACCTTTCTGCCGCCGAATCCTTTTGTTAAAGAGGCTGGAGCCGCCGAGTGTCGTTCAGAGCGGCGGCAGCCGAGGCTGAGGACTTGGCTGGGGGCTCCTCTGGCATTTGCCTCAGCCGCCGCCGCCGCTGCCAGCACTCTCACGCGGGCTTGAAGGATGGCAGCGGCGAGGAGTCGGCATGACAACGCGAGGGGGGCACCCTCCGCTCCCGAGGCGGCCACCTCACCTAACGCTGCCAGCCGCCCCAGCCCGGAGGGACGGCGACTCGACCCTTCTGAGCATGTGCGAAGCCTTTCCCTCGGCCGCCTTCCTTTTGAGGGCCCGCACATGAGCACTGAGGAGCAGCAAAGCCGTTTCCTGGCCGGAGCCAAGCAAGGCTTGGGTGGAACCGAAGCCGAGCGGAGTTCTCGTCTTCGTCTTTGCTGCCGCCGCCGCCGCAACTTTAGACACTCCCGAGTTTGGCTTTTTCGGGAAAGGGCTGCTGTAGCAGTGGTGCCCTTTGCTTTGCCCACGAGAAGGACCACCGGGCGACAGTCAATATATCTCTACAGTTTTAGCAACGAGGCGCCCGCGTGGCAATGAAGTGTTGGGGTCCATGGTTGCAGCATCTGCGGGAACTAACTTTAAAGGAGAGAAAGGGAAACTTTCCCTTTTCCTTCTTTTTAACGGGAATTCCTCCCCTCCGCCGCAAAATATAGGGTGAAGGAGCTAATTCTCGGGATAGTATCCCCTAGATAGGAGCGTACTCAAAGCTGTAAGGGGTGTATTCAACAGTTGAATACACCCCTTACAGCTTTGAGTACGCACCCCCCCCTCCACAGTGGGCGGCGACCCGGCGGCTCGGATCGGATTCGCACAGCCAGCACTGCAGAGAGAGTGAATGAGCCAGGCAGGGGCAGAGAGCTGCGAGTGCGAGTGCGCCCCCCCAGATGTTGCGCCCGGTGCGGCCGGCACCCCCTGCACCCCCCACGCTACGCCTCTGCAGGCAGGAAACCCTACCATTTCAAACAATTGGTTGTCCAATCTCTTCTTTAAAACTTCCAGTGTTGGACAATCTACAACTTCTGGAATCAAGTTGTTTCACTGATTAATTGTTCTAACTGTCAAGAAATTTCTCCTTAATTCTAAATTGCTTCTATCCTTGATTAGTTTCCATCCATTGCTTCTTATCCTGCCTTCAGATTCTTTGGAAAATAGGCTGACTCCCTGTTCTTTGTGGCAATTAGATATTGGTAGACTGCTATCATGTCATCTGTTGTCTTTCTTTTCAGTAATCCATTTTAATACAATAATAATAATAATAATTCACACAGTAGATATTTTTCATTCTTTAACCATTGTAAAATTATTTATTTGTACAATCCCAAATTAACAATCATGTTAACTTTAGACATTAATATAATAATGTTATTATTTTTGCTGTTTTAGTAACACTCAATAACAATTATAGTTTAAATATTAAAGAATGCTAGCCTTTTAGTCTATACTATGAATTCATAGTATTTGCCCTTCTAGGTTGTGATTTCTCCTTTATATATTCTTTATTTCTGATTCCTTCTGTTAGTGCTATAGTTTATTTCATCAAAGAGAAGCAGTGGGGAATGGAGGAGAACAAAGAAGCTTGGCCATCACTATGCAAAACAATTTTCTCAAAGCTTTTAAAAATGAAGCACCAAATATGACTATCCAACATCTAGAGATGATTTATCAGCCTTCAGATACATTTTAAAGAACATGAAAGGTCTTTAAAAGTCCTGGCATTGTAACAGAGTGCATTCTTTGAGACGACTTTAATTTTTGAAGGTAAATGGTTGGCCTGCTTGGCCTTTTAGCCTACCAATATGATCACAAATTCTTCAGACATTCACTGGCAAAATATTTTTTTTAGAAAAAAAAAACCCTAAATCTGTTCCAGTCTTGTAGGTTTCTCACCTTTGCCCACCCCATACCCCTTTTGCATGAAGTCACTGGCCATTATGCCAAGCTACTGCTGATATTCATGCTTCACCTGGCAAGGATATTTGAAACTTCAAAAGCTGCTTATACTGCACTTCAAAGTTAAAGACTTGGGGGGAGGGGGTTAGGGGAAGAAAAAAGAAGCCCAAATGAGGAGCTTTTATGTTTTATCCTCACTGTCAATAAACTGCATTTAAAACTAAAATAAACAAGATGTTGCTTTTTGTTCTGGGCCAATTAAAGAGGCAAGGGTGCTTGCAACATTCAAGTGATTCCTGTTTTTTCCACCTAGAAGATGCATTCGAGAAGGGATTTAATGAAAGTTGAAGTCCCCCCCCCTTCAGAAATAGAGCAGGAAGAAATTGCAGTGTGTCTGCCTCATTATTAAATATTTTAATAGTTTTTTCTATGAGCTAATTCTTTAGTTTACAAAATAATATGGTAGAACATGACTACAAACTCTCAGTTCCATACTTAAGCAAACTTCAAAATGCAACTGAATTAATAAAATAAATGTAGAGCAAAAGTTTATATTGGGGTCAACTGAAAATTAAGCACAGAACAATACACACACAAACACACACACACACACACACACACACACTCTACATTTTTGTAACTTCCCTATAAATTAAGTAGTATTTATCTGTAATACTTTTTTTATTATGGTTCATAATGCCATTCATATGTTCTTCTGACTAGTCCCAATTCTATTCCATGTCATATAGGACATGTTCCTAGCTTGTGAATTCATGTTCTAAATGTAACTTTGGAGAGCACAACCGTAGCTTTTTAACCCTTGTTTTAATTTATTGTATGTATATGGATGATGATGTGTATGTATAATCTTTAATTATATATAATTTATATTTCATATAGGGCGGTTTATAAATCCAATTAATAATAATAATAATAATAATAATAATAATAATAATAATAATAATAATAATAATAATTTATGTTAATAGAAGAATGTTTAATTTTAGATGTAGTGTAATACATATATTATAAACTATATTCACTCTTTATCTTTATCAATATTTTATGCAGCAAAGAAATAGGGAGTAATAAGTAGCTTCACACTATTACCAGATAGGTTTCTTCACTTTGTGGAGTGCTTCAACCATTATTGCATCAAATAGCAATAGCACTTCACTTATATGCTAGTTCGCAGGGCTTTACAGCCCTCTTTAAGCAGTTTACAGTGTCAGCATATTGCCCCCAATAACCTGGGTCCTCATTTTATTGACCTTGGAAGGATGAGTCAACCTTGAGCCTGGTGAGATTCGAACTCCTGGAGTGAGCAGTAAATTAGCCTGCAATACTGAATTCTAACCATTGATATCACTTATACAATATTGTTTATAAACTGAATGTGGTATAAGGTTTCTTGGATTGTAGCTAGTTAAGCTATCCCCAAATTGATGCCTCCCAGTGCATGAAAAGAGATTTCAGGACTTGAAATCCAATATATCTGGGGATCACTAGATTGAGGGAATATGACCAGTCTCATCAGATACATGTGTCAATTGAAATGTTGTAGTCTAAGAGATTTATTTATGATGCCAGAAAACTGTTTTGTTGAAACAGACTAACAGTATTGCCATTCTTGAATACATGTTTATATACAGGATTCAACCTCTCGGGAAAATATAAAAATAGTGGTTTGCTTGATCTGGTGAAAGATAACATGTTCAGGTTGATTAGAATACTGATTTTTTTTTTTTACTTGATAGCTCAAAAGAACGAAAATTTGAATATTCCCTTTTTCATTGCCAGAAAAAGTCTACTCATTCAATCTTCAGCAGTTCAAAGATATTACCATTTAGACTGTTAATTTCTTTATATTATTCATCAGTAGACTGATGAATAATATAAAGAAACAAATATCTGTATACATAATTATAAATGCCATGTTGTAACACCATGCAGGAATTTGATGGCTGATGTGCCTAATTTATAGAGTTCAATGTTCCATATTTTGTTGCCAAAAGTCAATATTCCCCAAAGCCTTCATTATTCTTGGGTTTGTTTTTTTTCCTGGCTGTAATGACCTAATACATTTCTATTTTTTTCTTCTCATTTGCATATGTATTATGTCTAACTCAGTGCTGGATTAAGAACATGTTTTATTTGGAGTGCAGTGTTCTCTTCCCAGGCTTGGATCCAGAACATGCTAAGACTTTTGTTGCATGTATCCCTTTGGGATTTGGGGCTTCTGCTTGTTTGACCTCATCATTTTCAGATTATACGGCAAATCCTTTTAGGGGAATTTCAGAAATAATGTTTTATTATGTAGCCTGCTGTGGAACCCTGGAAACCCAAATGTGGACGTCTAGGTCTGAATTAAAGGAGTCATTAACAAGCTGAGTTTTGGAATTAAGGCTGTAAGCAGAGATGAGCAGCCTTATTTTGTCAAGGACTGGAGTTACTTGGAGATGTTGGTGGATGAATGTTAGTTGGTGCCACACCCACCAAGCCACACCAAGCCCACCAAGCCACGCCCACAGAACCAGTAGGAAAAAAAAAATTTCACCACTGATTTAAAGCCCTATTTTGGCAATCTTTGCTCCCCTCCCACAAGCTTCTTTTTAAATAAAGTTATCAACATTAGGAGAGGCATCTTCAAGGGTGACTCATCATTCTTTTTATTTGTCATTGCTATGATTCTACAGTTACTGAAACAAAGGAAGGAAACAAATCTTGGCTATCAAACAGCAAAAAATAAAATACTAATGAAAACTCATATTTGCTTTATATGGATGATCTGAAGCTCTGTAGAAAAACCAGAAATCAAAATCCAGTCATTAACAGCTATTGTAAAAAAAAATTAGCACAGATATAGCAATGGAATTTGGCCTAAGAAATGTGCTATAGAGCAATAAATCAGTAAAATTATGAACAGTAATGGAATTAAAATGCTGAATGACTAAAGCATCAAGAGCCTTCTAGATGTATCTGGGCATTGTAAGTTAGATAACATCAAGCCTGGACAAGTTTTAAAATACGATTAATAAAGAATACATCTAAAGAGTGAAAAAAGTGATAAAGACAATACTGAATGGTGGAAATGCCATCAAAGCCAACAATACCTGGGTTATAGATGTGATATGGAATTATTAACTGGATACAAACTGAACTGGACAATTTGGACTGAAAAACAAGGAAGGTAATGACTTTGTAGCTTTAATTTACATTATTACATCTCTATGGTGATATAAATACATTATAACTTCAAAAAAGGAAATTAAAACCCATCCCTCTCCTAGAAAATGAAATATTTTAGTAAATATTAAAAGGCAGAATATCTCCCCTAAAAAAGAGAAGTAGAAACTCAGGTAGAAACTCTGCCCACACCCCACAATGGGACATTAAGACCTGAGCAAAGAAATATGTTTGTAGGCAGGAAACAGACTCACGCTTAATAGCTCCCCCACTTTTGTCAATGGACCATTAAGGCCTGAGCCAGCCTATTCTACCTAACCAAGATCTACCCCATCTCATTACCCTTCATTGCCCCACCCACCAAGTTTCAACCAAATTTAGCACCCAATCTACAAAGTTAGCTAAGACCTTCTGCTCCTGGGAATCTTACAACCAATCAGAATACATTTCTTACACAGGAACAGGAAACAGGGAGGTGGGGCTCCAGAGTGGGCATAAAGGGAGTCTCAGGTTCTCTGCCCTTTTCTATTCAGGAACTCAAACCATGTGATTCTGCTCAGGAGCTCAAGCTATGTGATCCTGTCCACCATTAAACAATCTTTCCAAGCAGCCTCCATGTTTCCAGTATCTTTTTCCCCTGAACCCAGAAGGAATTTCTTCCAACAGGACACAGGTTTATTACAATTGAAACAAACTGTCAAAGAAGAAAAGTGTGCATTGCCTGATTACAGAAGATAGAGCAAGTTAAAAATTGAAACTTAATGAACTTGCAGGACATAAAATATGAATATTGAAATAATGTAATAAAAACAAGAATGGAACACTGGCAAGAAAATGCATTGTATGATCAATTTTTACAAAAGGTTGGAGGGCGGGGGGAATAAATACAGGTACAACCTTACAATGGCTTACAACTGGGACATTTAAAAAAAATGAAGGCTTTATTATGGCTGCTAAAGAAGTAGCTATTTGAACTAATGCAATAAAAGCCACAATTGAAAAATTGTTAAATGATTCAAGATACAAAATGTGCAAAGAGGCAGAAGAAATAGTAGATCATATTCTCAACTCATGCAAGAAGATTGCACAATAAATTACAAACAACAGAATAACACAGTCACCAAAATGTTATCGTGTGCCAGTAATAAAAAATTGGTGGGAACATAGAATTGAAAAGCAGTCAAAAATAAGCAGACTAAAATATTACAAAATCTAAACTGAAAAGCTTTTGGCTTATAATACATCAAATTAACCTATGTTACAAAAAAGAAGGGTGGATAATTGATATGACAATAATAGGAGATACTAGGACAAAAGACAAAGAGTTTCAAAGGATCCAAAGTACGAAGATCTGAAAATCAAAATTGAAAGATTATAGCGTAAACTTGCTGTGATTGTCCCTGTAGTTATAGGCACACTGGGTACCATACCAACAAAAACAACACTTAGAGAATCTGCACTTTTAAATACAAGCAATTTCGTTGTATTTAAGTACAATGACAATAAAGATTATACTTATACTTTGACAAAGTTTCTATATATCAATTATAAAGGGCTACACTGTTTGGATCTGCACATATACTACCTCCATATATTATAACATCGTAGATTCTTGGGAAGAACTTGATATATTTGAAGGCCAATATGAGATTTTTAAAAAATTGGATGTTGTGATTTCACATTATATGAAATGTGAATATAACAACAACAACAACAACAACAACCTTTATTGTCATTGTAATAAGATTGTAATAAAATTACAATGAGATTGGTTATGTAAATAATAAGAGTAGCAGACTAGGCAATGGCTTTGAATAGGAAAGTGCTGCACAAGCCCAGCACTTAAGAACGAAACGAATGAACAAAGCTAAAATGGAGAAGACAGCAACAATCAGCAAATGCTGTCTCTGCAAAAAAGCAGAAGAAACATTGGACCACCTAGTTATCTGCTGCAGAAAGATTGCATATACTAACTACAAACTACAGCATGGCCAAGTAGCAATAATGGTGCATTAGAAGATCTGCAAGAAATACTACTTGCCTGCAAGGAAGAACTGGTGGAACCATAAACTAGAGAAAGTAATAGAAAATGGAGCTAGTCAGACTATTTACAATTCAAATAGACAAACACCTACCACATAACTTCCCAGACTTAACAATTGCCAATAGGAAAGGCCAAAAAAAAACCATGGATAGCAGATACGGCAATACCTGGAAACAACAGAATAGAAGAAAAAAAACTGGAGAAAAATCGCAAAATACAAAGACTTGCAAATAAAAATGACTGGCAAAAGAAAGCAAAGATAGTAACAATAATAATAATAGGCATCTTAGATACAATCCCAAAACTTCTGGAACACTACTAGAATTCTATCAGTATTCACAATATCACCATTACTCAATTACAATATATATATATAGATACACACACACACATACACCACCTGAATCCTAGCAATTCTCCCTTCTGAAAACAATTTTATAAGAGCTGATTCCTTGCAAAAGGTTTTTGAAATCAAGCTGATGATCTCATGAAATTTGGCTAAGAATCACAACTTATCCCGGCACCAAATTCTAGACTGAATCAAAATGTGAACTATGGAACTAAGAGCAAAACACAGTAGCCTGGAAGAGGAAAACTTGGGGCTTTCCACGAAGCAGTGTCTAATCTGGATAAATTGAGGGATTCTAGTAAGTAACTTAGTCTATCTGAAGCCTTTGGGGCTTCCTATTTGGGCAGCTGTATATTGAGGTAATGGGTTTGAAAGTAGGAATCTGTCATAGTCAATTCACTGGTCTTGCATCTATTCCAGGAATTGTGTTGCTGCATTTTAGTTTTATTGAACTTCAAGCCCAGTCTGCTCTAGGAAGCATGGACCATTATGAGAGTTGTAGTCCAAAATATCTGAAAAGCACCAGTTGTCCTACCCTTGTTCTACATTGATTGGAAACCACTTCCCAGTGCTTCCAGGAAAATTCTGCTCCTTGATCCTTTCAAATGGAAATGCTTGGAACCCTTTTGCTTGTCAAAAATCTTGGAAAACCAAGTTCTGACCTAGCCTCTTCCACAAAATGTTCAGTATGGATGGGGAAAGGGGGAGAGTAACCTCAAGGGAGAGCATGACTGTCCATCAGTATAGTTAAGTAGCTCTTTGGTTTCAGCCGAATTATTAAAATAATTTTCAATAGCTCAATAAAGGCTGTAACAGGGAATTGTCTAATCAGGAAATCATTATTTTTTTAAAAAAAATTAAACAGACCCCTATCATTTCAGTAAGCTTAAAAATGACCTCTTCTTGAAGAATTATATTGAAGTGCTTTGATTTTACCGATCCAACTAAGGAAGAGGTATTATTATTTTTATTCTAAGGGTTGATCTTCAGAATTACTCACAGGCAGGCTGTCATTCATAGTAGCAACATAGAAAAGAGAAGTTCTTTGATCTCTGGACAGTTAAAGTTGCAAGTAGGTTCCAAGGGGAAGATAAAATTAATGTGTTATACCGTAAAATATATTTTTCTATTATGGAAAATTGTAAGGCAGAGTTGTCTTATTGGTACCAAACCAACAGTGAAGATTATGATAAATTGGTAAAGTTTGGAAACTAATTTTCTCCACTTCTATTAATTACATTACACCTTATTTTGCCAGTTTTATTGAAATAAAAGGGGAGGATCACACATTTTCTCCTACAACAATAAAAAAATAACTAAAGTAAAAGTCACTTACATACCAAGCATCTTAATTTTTCCTGCAATTTAAACAAGAGTTCATATTTTCTCAAAATTAAATAATATTTTACAGACAAACATACATACACACAAACATTGCTTTTTTAATGACACAATTGGTAATTATGTGCACAAATCATACTAAACCAAAATGCAATTTGCTTATTTAGGTTTAGGACAACGTTCAACTATTTGGGTTATAAATTATGGTTTATGGTTTATCAACCAATTCTTCATGTTTCCAATATGGTTTAATGAAAAATAGGAGGCTTTTTTTTTGTTCTTATGCTTACTGGGTTTAATTTTGGAGTTGTAAAAAAAAAGAAGGGGAGAGACTTTCACATTAAAGTATGTGTGTGTGTTTGTGTGTGGAAAAGACTAAGATGGATAAACTTGTATTTGCAGATATAAAAAGGTAAGGATGTATAAATAAGACACTTTTAATTTATTTTATTTATGTTTGCCATCTATTTCATAGTCACGTGATTGTAAGTATGTGCGAAAAAGATAATTTGTGCAAGAATATTAGACAGTATGGAGACTAGTATCTGTAACCATTAACAAAATTATTGCACATAAATCATGACATCACACAAATGACGCAATTATATACTTGGATAATCATGTGTTAAGCAACCACATAAATCACTTCATTCGCATCATGTATTATGTTACATATGTTGTCATTTGCCTACCCCACTAACCTACAAACAGAGAATATTAGAAATCTCATTCCTCTCCTGCCATATAGCATGTACTTTTCATGATCTCTTATTCGTCTTTTCCTTAAATACAAACATAACTTCTTGTCATTCTTACATATTTCAGGTCTCAGTAGCTGGCTTACAACTGCTAACTTGTTCAAAATAATACCGAGGTACTATTTGCAGAATGATTCATCAAGACACTGAGTGGCCTTTCAAATTTTCATTGCTCCAGGTGGTGTTTCTAAACAAATATTTGCACGGGAACACAGCTGAAGTGTGAAGTTCAATATTACTGACAGCATATATTTTTTAAAAACCTTAGGACATTGGTACAACTGTTTGAAAGATTTAAGATGATGTGGGCATGTATTTTGAAGCTGAATAAGCAGAGACCTCTTAACTTTTATTTATTACTAAATAAGCAATCTCATTTAATATGTTAAAGAAAACTCAGGTTACTGGTTTTGTTAACGAAATAGTGATAAAAATCAACCTATTCACATGCTTAAACAGGCCAATCTGTTTAGGATCCAATCATTTTTTTTCTTAGTCTCTAACAGATTCACAATATATCACAGTGAACTTTGATTTGTTTTGAATATTGGTTGTTTCAATCCAGCAGTGATTTGTTACAATATGAACCCATAATTCAATCAATGTTTGGTTTTGTACTAGCAATGCTTAATTCTTTCATTTCTGGTGTTCACCTTGACTGGATTTTGTTAGTTCTACATGTTATAAGTCAATTTTTGCATTAGGGGCTTATTTATTTATTTTTAATCAAGAGAGGAACCGGAAGTGATAAGATGGTTCTGCCCCAGGCGCCTGATGGACCCTGAGAGGTTCCAGACGGAGGTTGGGCCAATACCTGAGACCATAACCCGTGGCTCGACTGAGGACCTGGTGGCCGCCTGGAATAGCGCGACCACGGGGGCCCTGGACTGGGTCACGCCTTTGCGGCCTCTCACCCAATGCCGGTCCACCTTGGCTCCTTGGTTCTCCGAGGAGCTGAGGGTGATGAAGCATAGGAAGAGATGCCTAGAGGGTGTTTGGAGGACCACCCACTCCGAATCTGACCGGACACTGGTAAAGTCCCATTTAAGGACTTACCTAGTGGCGCTAAAAGCGGCAAAATGTAACTATTTCTCCGCGCTTATCACATCTGCAGGTAACCGACCTGCCGCCCTGTTTAGGGTGTCCTGCTCCCTCCTCCATCAGAGGGCCCGGGATGCCCCCTTGCAGAGTTGGGCAGAGGAATTTGGGTGTTATCTGCATGACAAAATCGATCAGATCCGGGACGGGTTAGCCTCCGATTGGACTAGTTCAGACAGGCCAACGGAGGCAGGTCTTGAGTCTACTTTCTGGGAAGAGTTCGATCCTGTGACGTCCGAGGACATGGACAGGATACTGGGGCAGCTGAACACCACCACATGTTTACTGGACCCGTGTCCCTCCTGGTTGGTACTGGCCTCCCTGGAGGTTATACGAGGCTGGCTCCAGGGAATTGTCAACGCTTCTTTGAGCGAGGGGTTCTTGCCGACCACCTTGAAAGAGGCGGTGGTGAGGCCCCTCCTCAAGAAGCCCTCCCTGGACCCGGCTTTCTTGCGAAGGTTGTTGAGAGTGTGGTGGCACAACAGCTCCCCCAGCACCTGGAGGAAACTGTCTATCTAGACTCGTGCCAGTCCGGCTTCTGGCCTGGACACAGCACAGAAATGGCATTGGTCGCATTGGTTGATGATCTCTGGAGGGATCGGGATAGAGGTTGCTCCTCTATCCTGGTCCTTTTAGATCTCTCAGCGGCTTTCAATACCATTGACCATGGTATCTTGTTGTGCCGGTTAGAGGGGCTGGGACTGGGGGGGCACCATTTTATGGTGGTTCTCCTCCTACCTCTCTGACCGGTCGCAATTTGCGTTGGCAGGAGGGCAGAGGTCGACGTCGAGGTCCCTCACAAGTGGGGTACCACAGGGGTCAGTCCTCTCGCCTCTCCTGTTCAACATCTATATGAAGCCACTGGGTGAGATCATCCGTGTTTTCGGGGTGGAGTTTCATCAGTACGCAGATGACACCCAGCTGTACATCTACACCCCAGACCACCCCAACGATACTGCGGAAGTGATGTCCCAGTGCCTGGAGGCCATGCGAGTCTGGATGGGGAGGAACAAGCTTCGACTCAACCCATTCAAGACCGAGTGGCTGTGGTTTCCGGCGTCACGACATAGCCAGTTGGTTCCATCCCTGGCTATCAGGGGCGAGTCATTAGCCCCCATGTAGAGGGCCCGCAACTTGGGCATCCTCCTGGATACTCGGCTATCTTTAGACGATCATATGACAGCCGTGGCCAGGGGGGCTTTTTATCAGGTTCGCCTGATATGCCAGTTGCGCCCCTTTCTGGATTGTGACGCTCTATGCACAGTCACTCAAGCCCTTGTTGTTTCCCGCCTGGACTATTGCAATGCTCTCTACATGGGGCTCCCCTTGAGGTGCACCTGGAGGCTCCAGCTAGTTCAGAATGCGGCCGCGTGGGGGATTCTGGGGGATTCTAGATGCTCCCATGTAACACCTCTCCTGCGCGAGCTGCACTGGCTGCCTGTGGCCTTCCGGGTGCGCTTCAAGGTGTTAGTAACAACCTTTAAAGCGCTCCATGGCAAGGGACCTAGGTATTTGCAAGACCGCCTCCTACCACATACATCCCTCCAACCAGTCCACTCCCACAGAGAGGGCCTCCTCAGGGTGCCGTCGGCCAGTCAATGCCGGCTGGCGACCCCTAGGGGGAGAGCCTTCTCTGTGGCAGCTCCTGCCCTCTGGAATGACCTACCCCCTGACCTACGTACAATCACAGACCTGCGCCTTTTTCGCCGAGCCCTGAAAACCCATCTATTTTGTGCAGCAGGCCTGGCATAGTTTTAATTTGTTTTATTAGGGTTTTATAATGGTATTTAGGGTGGTATTTAAATGTAATTAAATAAATAAATTAATTAATTAAAGTGAAACCACTTCTGGTGGTAACTTCGAGACAAGTGTAGAGAAGAATTCAGGGCTCTGACTTCTTATCTCAATCTACATGTCTGGGTTTAGTAGGAAAACCCTAGGACTAATGAGGCAGAGGGCGATCACCCATTACGAAGTGGGGATACCCTTTTAATCCGGCGTGCAAACGTCTGCCTTGTTTCAATGGTGGACTTGAAGTCTTGACAAACTATCTAAAAGGGGAAGGAAGAATTTAATCAACTTGCTGTGTTATTGAGTGGATTAGCGGACTGTCTTGCGAGTGGAAACAGCGGTGAGTGTCGGCAGAAAGGAAAGATTGCAGAGGAGAACGGGCAAGCAGTGACTCTCCAGAGATAAGGTGAAAGCCCTATAACCAAGAGGCCACTTGTAGGAGAGTATAATATATGCCTCAAACAAAAATCAGAAGGACTTTTATAAAAAAAATTACATGAAACAATTAGAGAAGTTGGATTGAGGAATATTTGTATAATAGATTATAATGCCCTAGGACAGGGGTCCCCAACCCCCGGGCCACAGACTGGTACCAGTCTGTGGCTTGGTAGGAACCAGGCCGCAGGGCTGGAGAGGAGGAAGAGGGAGGAGGGGGCAGCCCCCTGGGCAGAGCGCGCAGGAGAGCGCAGGCGTGGCTGTTCGCACTGTTGGAGTGCGGCTCTTCCTCCACCGTCGTCGACGGTGGGACTCCTGGCCACCGATTCCCTTCCTCTCTCCCCCTTCCTCCCTCCACAGCCGGCATGCCAGCCACTCGTTGTCTTCCAGGGGCTGCCGTTTCTCACACACACACACATGGAGGCTTCTCAGCTCCTGGAAGGAGCCTGAGCGAGTGAACAAGCAACCAAGCACAGCGGGCGGCTGGCCGGGGGGGGCAGGCTAAGGCGAGTAAGCATGGCGGGCCGGGCTGAGGAGGCTCCCTGGGGGGCGGGCAGGGCGGGGATGATGACAGACAGACAGAGAGAGGCACAGGCACAGGGAGAGACAGGGATGGAGGGATGAATCAGAGAGTGACAGACACACACAGAGAGACAGAGAGAGGGAGGGAGGGAGAGAAAGAGAGAGACGCAGAAAGTGATTAAGTGTGTGAATGCGAGACAGACAGACAGACACACACACATATAGTGACAGATGGGCGGAGGAAGGGGAGAGAGACAGAGATAGAGATAGAGATAGAGATAGAGAGAGAGAGAGAGAGAGAGAGAGAGAGAAAGAAAAAAAGTGGGAGAGAGAGAGAAAGAAAGAGAGAGAGAGAGAGAGAAAGACAGACAGAAAGAGAGAGAAAGAGAGACAGAAAGGAAAGAGAAAAAGGAGAGAGAAAGAAAAAAGAGAAAGAGAGAGAGAGAAAGAGAAAGAAAAAGAGAAAGAGAGAAAGGGAAAGAAAGAGAGAAAGAAAGAAAGAGAAAGAGGGAAAGAAAGAGAGAGAGAAAGAGGGAAAGAAAGAGGGAAAGAAAGAAAGAGAAAGAAAGAAAGAAAGAAAGAGAAAGATATGACCACAATTTAGCCCAAAAGTTTGGTTGTTAACCAAGACCATTGTTAAGTGAGTTTCACATTTTCCAAGTTGGCCATGCCCACCCAGTCACATGACTGCTGAGCCACTCAGCCGGTCCGCAAAACTTTCTTTAAAATGAAATCGGTCCCTGGTGCAAAAAAGGTTGGGGACCCCTGCCCTAGGAGACAATAAAAATGATTATGTAAGTGGCAAAAAAACTAAAAGTAAAAAAGAAGTATTACCAACAACCTGTCTTGAGATGATGGAGGAGCTAAATTTAATAGATATTTGGAGAAAAATGAAACCAGAAAAAAAAATTACCTTCTACTGTAATCCACACCAATCCTGGTCATAGTTTGACATGGCATGGATGAATGGGGAAATTGGGGTAGAAATATATACAATTGAAATATTACCAAATACGTGGGCAGATCACAACCTCATTAAAATAATATGGAAAGGGGCAAAAAACCCTAGACGAAGATGGATGTTAAATTTGCAAATATTAAAAGAAAAAGAATTCATTCAAAAATGTGGAAATGAATTGGAGTTGTTCCTTAAAGAAAACACAAAAGAACAGACATCAATACAAAATTTATAGGCCACCATGAAAGCTTATTCCCATGGAATTAGTATAGCATATATAGAAAAAACGCCGGACCCGCCCCGATCTGCGCGGTTCTGTGGTGGTCATACCTGGAGAAGGAGTGTCTCTCTTTTCTGGCGATGGGCGGCGCTGAGAAGATCCTTCACTGGGAAACTCCGCCCTCGGAGCTTGGTGACCGTCAACAGGTAAGTTGCCCGATGAGATCGACTCGCGTCGTGGGGAAGGAGGTGGAGACGAAGTAGGGAATGGATGCTGGCAGTAGGCGGCAGGCCGGCGGCTTTGAACTTGCACTGGGAGCGCAAATGTTTGCCCCCACAGCTGAGACAAGCCTTACCGGTACCAGTTTGTACGATGGGTGACCGGCCAGTAGCCTTAAGACGGCTGACTTCAGAGCCACCATCTGAGGCAAAATCGTCGTCCCCATTCTGGTGATTCACAGATGACGGCTTAGAATAAGCAGCATAGGACTGCTGAAACCTCTGCAAGACAGACGTGGTGCGCTCAGCCATCTCAGAGGCGCGTGCCTCATCAACAGTCAGGCTCAACTCAGATCTGGCAAGAAGGCGTGTCTGCAACCGCATGTCTCTCACACCATATATAAATTGCTCCAATAAAGCCTCTTCAAGATCGGTGAACTCACAATGCACTGCGGAAACTCGGAGGGCAGCAATGTAATGATTGACTGTCTGGTCCTCCTGTTGGATGCATTGCCTGAACGCCTGACACCTGGCATAATGGGACAGGGTGGGGGTGTAATGCCCTTTCAGTTTGTTTAACAAAATGTCCCAACCCACTGTATGTACAGGAGTTGGAGCCACAAGAGCCCGAGCCGTAGCGAACATTTCGGGCCCGCATGAACTCAAAAAAATTCCCCTCTTTCTGTCAGAAGAGAGGGATGTGAGGTCCTGAGCCTGCAAAAAGCATTCGAAACACTCCAAAAAAGCATCCCAGGATTCACGATCAGGAGTGTATTCAGAAAAGAGACGAGCAGTTGAAAAACTGGCCATACCTTTGTCGCCAATGTTTTGTTTGTAAAACAAAGGGAACTGGAACGCAGGCTGCAGTTAGAACGTTTATTAACAGAGATTAACAAGAACTGAGGAACAAGGCCGGAGCCACCTGACAGCTATTTATAGAGACTGCTGACAGACAGAGAACCAATCAACAGTCTGTAGTTTTGCCGCGCTTGGCAACAACGTGCACAAGCCAATCAACTTCCCAGGCTTCAACTCTGCCCGGCACCGGTCGCAAGTCTGGGGACTTAACATTTACTTCATGTGTTATCTATATGAATAAAAATGTAAAATAGTTTGTACGAATCCATTAATCTCAAAAACTACTGCACCGATCTGCCTCAAATTTTGACACAATGTTGCCAAGGACTTCCGATAATAGAATAGCTACTCATTTTGTGCCTAGCACACGTGCAAGGTACACACATGTAAAAGGTACTCACTGAAAACGTTTTTACCTCCCTGTAACTCCTCCCACCCGGCTGCTACGTCATGCACATTCCTAACGGCTGAAAGTGTGAAGGGCTTGAGGCTGTGCGTTGCCAAGGGCAACAGGGGAATCACCTCATGACTGTTGGTCTTTTAGAAGCCGTGGAGTTTCTTCAGTTCCTGGCTCAGGCACCGCCTACCAGGCAGAGCCTGAAGAAACGGAAGGGAAAATTCTCCAGGCAAGTCTTCCCCGGACAGCCTCCCTCTCTCCCCCCGCCCCCAACCTCTTCCCACTACCTGGCTATTCAAAGGCAAATTCAAAGACGAGATAATTTCCCTTCATTGCGGCAGCTTTTTGTGCTGGATTTTAAAAAGGAAGCGGGAGATTAAAGGAACAGTAAAAAAAAAAGTTACTCTGTTTTGCTTGCCAGGGAGCTCAAAATGATAGTTACCCAGGAGTAAACATTTAAAGTGCGGCATGTCTTCACTAGAATGGCCACCCCACGTGCCCTGAGGCTCTGGAGAAGCCTGAAACTAAACCTCCCAGTGAAGTCTTTACAACGTGCTTCCGCTCAGCCTTATAATAAAGCGGTGTTAGGAAGTGAGGTTTCTGGAGCCTTTAAACACGCACAGTTGCAGGAAAAGCAGTAGCTATAAATATGAGTTTCCTGGTCTCATCTGAGATTTCTTCACCAGGGAATTAATATTGGACATTCTTTTTTTTTTGGCTGGTGTCTTTTCAGCCCATTACTGTGCTGGTGCCTATCATTTTTTCATAATGTGCATTATACTTTAGGAACATTTGAAGTTGAACCCATATAATAATTATAGAAGCTGGCATTTTAGGTACGTAGGCAGAGGAAGACATAGCGGGAGAAATGCAGTAGGTAGGTAGGTAGAGGGATACAGAGAGAGACAGAAATACAGTAGTTAGGTAGGTAGGTAGGTAGGTAGTTGGTAGGTAGGTAGGTGGATAGAGAGAGAGGGGGGAAATACAGTAGGTAGGTAGGTAGGTAGGTAGGCAGGTAGGTAGACGGATAGAGAGAGAGGGATGAATATAGCAGGTAGGTAGATAGATACAGGTATAGAGAGAAATACAATATGTAGATAGGTAGGTAGAGGGAGAAAGGGAAGAATACACTAGATAGGTAGATAAGTAGGTAGAGGGATAGAGAGGGGGGAAAATACAGTAGGTAGATAGGTAGGTAGAGGAATAGAGAGAGGGAGAAATATGGTAGGTAGGTAGGTAGGTGGGTAGGTAGGTAGGTAGAGGGATAGAGAGAGGGGGAAATACAGTGGGTAGGTAGGTAGATAGGTAGGTAGGTAGGTAGGTAGAGGGATAGATAGGGGAGAAATACAGTAGGTAGCTAGGTAGAGGATAGAGAGAGGGAAAAATACAGTAGGTAGGTAGGTAGAGGGATAGAGATGGAGGGAGAAATAGGGTAGGTAGGTAGGTAGGTAGGGGGAGAGAGTAAGCAATACAGTAGGTAGGTAGGTATGTAGGTAGAGGGATAGAGAGAGGGAGATATACAGTAGGTAGGTAGGTAGGTAGGTAGGTAGGTAGGTAGGTAGGTAGAGGGATAGAGAGGGAGGGAGAAATACAGTAGGTAGGTAGGTAGAGGGATAGAGAGGGAGGGAGAAATAGGGTAGGTAGGTAGATAGGGGGAGAGAGTAAGAAATACAGTAGGTAGGTAGGTAGGTAGGTTGGGGGTTATACGGTGGTTGTGTGTACACAGTTTGGTTGGCCATTTAACCAGACTGCGCCATAGCAACGCATGGCTGGGTACCGCTAGTATTATATATAAAAATAAGTTAATGAATCCTATTACCTGTGTGAGCTTTCTGGATGTGATTGCTGCAACAAACTCTGACTGAAAAGGGTTACTAACATAATATTTACAATACATCCATTAAAATGTTTTCAAAAATCCATTAAAATAGAACAACCAAGGTTTGAGTCAGATAGTTCTAAAGAAAACAGAATGCTAAATTTGATTTAAATGAAGTATGGAATAGATATGCCAGGCATCAACCTTTCCAAAGATAGTCTGTAGATAAAGGTAAGGTATACTTTTTTAAAAAAACCATCCCAATAAGAACACTCTTATATCATGATTAAATAGCAAGAAATTAATGTTTGTAAAATATGGGGGTTACCTTCAAACTTTACAAACATTAATTTCTTGCTATTTAAACATTGGTATCACATCAGCTTTGTGGAAATGGTTCAAGTATCGAACAAGACCAGGGAGACCCAGGTTCATCCATATTCATCCATGGACCTTAACAGGATGACTTAGGGCAAGTCACTATTCATCAACCAAAGCTAACTCATAGGGTCTTTAATGAGAACAAATGAACAGAGATTCTTGGTATCCCAGCTAAAGTAAAGGTACAAGAAAGATGAACAGGTTTCCCCATTATTTTTATATACTTTTGGGCAGAGGTGGTATTCAGCCGGTTCTCTCCGGTTCAGGTGAAATGGTAGCGGCAGCTGTGAGAGGCTTCGCCCACCCACCCCAACGTAATGCACGAGGACTGCGCATGTGCAGAAGTGGCATGTGTGCTCACATTAGCAAACTGGTGGAGAAGGTAAATGAATCTCACCCCTGCTTTGGAGGCCATTCTAACCTCCGTCACCCCTAACATATCAGCTGAATACTGCTCCTGAATATTTTTTTACAAATACTAAAAAAGGCTTTTGCTATGTTCACACAATACACTAAAACATGGATGTTTTCTTTCTCTTGGTTTATTAAATAAAGCACTATTATTTTAATTCACACAACACATTCATACAAAACATAAACCTATAAATTATACAGGTTGACATATCTAATTTGGTAACCAAAATTAAACAAGCGCATTAAGGCTTAGTATTAACCCAGTGTTTAACTGATAAGATCTAATCTGATAGGATTGCTAACATTAAGAGTCAAGAATTAGAGTATAGATTTGAAAAGGATTCCGTGAGGTCATTTCAACAAGCTCACAAAACCCTTGGGGAAAAAATAGTCTGGTCTAGCATATCTTACAGTTCTCCTATAAAAGAGAAAAAGATACCTTATTAAAATGATTAAAAGCAGATGGTTATGCAGAAAGTTACATTTCCTTTCACCATGCAACAGTGTTCACTCTTGTAACACAATAGGCAAAGTAAATTAAAATGTCTACAGCCATGAAATGGCCTCTTTTTTAAGCAGACCATAGACTAAAGCATATAGACACAAAGAAAAAATTAAGCTTAAATTGTGATGGTTGTATGCTTTGTACAGTATATCAGTGCTTGACATCTCGTTTTGTCCCTGGTGACAAATCATCTTTCTTATAAAAAAATTCCAATGATCAATTTATTTGTTATTTTGTCATTCTTTTCTTAATCTTGCCAAGTCATTTTTATCTACAAAAGTACCATATTTTTCGGAGTATAAGACGCACTGGAGTATAAGACGCACCCAGGTTATGAAAAGGCAATTTTTTTAAAAAAGTAGGTAAGTAGATAGTGGGATAGAGAGAGAGAGAAATAAAGAGAGAGAAAAATACAGTACATAGGTAGGGAGAGAGAGAGTAGGTAGGTTGGTAGGTACAGGGATAGAGAGAGAAAAATAGAGAGAGGGAAATTAGGTAGGTAGGTAGGTAGATGTTTCCAGGTGTATTTACCCATGTGCTGGAGAAAAAAAATCGCTGTAGCACCTAAAACTTTGTTTCTGCTGGCATAGCATTTGATCAGTGTAATTTTCATCAACTATGTCTTATACTCGAAAAATATGGTGCGTCTTATACTCTGAAAAATACGGTGTGTATTTCCATCCCACAAAGAGGCAGCAAGTATTTGTCCAGGACCATTCGATTGATACAGGTAATCCCTCTAATGCATTCCTTTAGTGAATGTTTGAAGTTATGCAATAAGTACCCCCTAGCATTTACAAACAAGTCCCTAAACACAAATTTTGCATCACTACAGTGGTTCTTCGCTCTTACAAACAACCTCAGAGACTGCAACATTCATTCAGCACTATGCAGATTGAAATGGAGCTTCCAAGGGGTGGATCTGCCCTTCTGATGCTCCGTTTGGGATTCCCCTTGCACATTGCAGGCTGAAATAGAGCTGGGCAAGGCAAAGCACCCTTCAGAAGCTCCATTTTGGCCAGCAATGTGCCAGGCAAGGCCTGTGGAGGCCCGAACAGAGTGTTAGAGGGGTGCACCCAGCTGAGAGTAGTCCCCTGGAGATGGGACTACTTGCTAGATCTTCACAAGGTAAATGATCAGGTGCAACAGGTTGGGTAGATGGGGAAAGCAATTGTGGTGAACATGAGGTATTTCAGTGGGTCGGAAGGCTTGGGTGGTCTTAGACAGGTGGCTCGTTCCATCAGTAGGGCCCCCTATGGCCTTCCCCAGCCTGAATTGCCTCATGGGCCTTTAATGAGCCTCACATTCAATTAGCGAATGTGTAGGCAAAACGTGGGAGTGATCCCGTTCAAGGTACGAGATTCACTCCCGTAAATCCTCAGGTTACAAATGGAATGGTCAGGCTCCATTACATTCATAACTTGAGGACTACTTATACTTCTTTTAGTCTGGTCTTTTTAGTAACCCTATTTTATGCCCAGAATCGATTTTTATTTGATTTAAAATAAGAACCAAATCTATGTGTGCCTATCTTTTTAAGGTTGGGTTGTTACTGGGAAATGCTGGGCTAACCTAGACCTTATCCCCACAGCATGAAGAAAACCCTCAGGGCTCTAATCCTTGATATACAGTCTTTTCTTATTTCATGCCGAAAATCTATATTCAGTCATTGCTCAAAGTTTTCAGCCTCCATCTTTTAATGACTATAAAGTACAGACCATTATTCCTGCTTCAAATTCAGAAGGTTTCTTATGTCATCCCAGGTTCCTTAGGTTCTTTTTGTATAAGTTGGAATGTGCTTCTTATATTAATATTATAGTCTACTATTATGCCCTCCAGGCCTAAAATTAATTTTCTAAACTCGGAGTATATATCTGACATTCTTAAATCATTACCTACTTCACAATCCACATGTAGAAAATATGCTAGTAACTGACTTGCATTTCAATTTTGCAAAAGAGAATGCTTTGTTCGTTGCTACAATTTGCTTCAACCTATACAAAAACAAAATCAGTCACCCTGATTCTAATATTCAGATACAGATTTTGTTTTTGTATTGGTTGAAGCAAATTTTAGCAACGAGCAAAGCATTCTCTTTTGCAAAATTGAATTATTCTATTTTCTGTTTTTTATTATATATATTTAATTCAGATTTTCCAGAAATGTTCCTGTTCATCAACTTTTGCATTTCAATTAAATTTAATTAAGAAAGAATTATCTGTTAATAGCATATATTATTTCTAGATATTACTATTAGTACCTGTTGCAATCTGCCATAAGATTCCTTATTGTCTTCCACTTTACATACATATTAGGTACCCGTATATGTAATGTAGATATTGAATATCCACAAATAGTAATATATACAGTTCTATTGTTCATTAAATTACAGTAACATTTCTAACAAACGTGTGTTTTGCATGTCAATTTAAAGTGGTCCATTCTTGCATACTTAAGAGGACTTATTCCTAAAACATCCTATTTAGAATTTCATTTTCAGTTTGAAAGTTTAAACTTTTCCTTATTTTATATTTCTGAAATTCCATGTTCCGATTTTATATGTCTTTGTAAATTGTCTTTCAATATTGGCATTATCAGTAACCAAGTGTCTTCGTGGCTTTCATCTGATTATACATCATATACAGATCTATATAGTTTGTAGACAATTAATGGTGAATTAATTTGCCACCGCAATCCTCTGAATTTGATTTTGGAATTTGTCTTAAATGAATTAGCTTCCCTCATTTATAAAGAATACTACCTGCTCTCATCTCAGTTGTGGATTAATCTTAGGTTCTGCTTCCAAACTTTCTGGAAAATCACTCTATCAAGAACTCATTATTGGGACTAGAAAACCTGTTTATCATATTAACATGATGACACCTTGAAAAGGAAAGCACACACACACACACACACTACTGCAAAGTATGTATCTAGCCATATAGCCTTATCTAATGAAACAGGAAAAATCATTTGGAGAAAGAGAAGAAATTAATTAAAGTGATCTTTAGAAACATTCTAGAAATGGAATATTTTTATTTTTATTTATTTTATTTACATTTATATCCTGCCCTTCTCCGCAAAGGACCCAGGGCGGCGCACAGGAAATTTAAAAAACATACAGAATACAAAAATAAATACACAATTTAAAATATAAATTAAACCGTCTTATCCTATGCTAAAAACCCAATTTTAAAATACCCAATTTAAAACTATCTAAAAGTCCCCATGGGAGGTTAAGCTAGGCCGGCTTGTTGGAATAGGTATGTCTTTAGACATTGGCGGAAGAGGCGGAGGTCGGTGATGGTGCGTAATTTGGGGGGTAGGTCGTTCCAAAGGGCTGGGCCCGCCACAGAGAAGGCTCTTCCCCTGGGTGTTGCCAGTCGGCATTGTCCGGCCGACGGCACCCTGAGAAGGCCCTCTCTGTGGGAGCGTATCGGTCTAAGGGATGTATGCAGACAAAGTTTAAAAGGATCAGTTTGTTAAAAAATATTTCATGGAAAGAAGATTCTTCCTTTATCAATCCAGTTTTTATACACAAAACTACAAAATACCATATGCAAAGCAAGTGATTGGGTAAGGAAGAATTTGTTATTAGGCTTTCATTCTTAGCTTTCCAAAGAAATCTAACCCCTTGGCTTGCATGCTAGTCTTCCTAGCAACATCTGCCCCAAATGTTACAAAACAACCCCACTAAGGAAATTGACTGGGGTACATTATGGATGACTGAGCATTTGACGTTTTAAAAGAAAGCAATGGCCAATACTGAAAATCAGATGCTACACACCTTAACTTTTACACAAATGCCTGTGTGTGTTCCATCTGGCCTCCTATGTGACAGCCTCAAGCCAAGGCCTCCCACATAGATCACCACATTTAGCTTCTTGAAAAACTGGAAGTAGTAATGAGGAGAGCCTTCAGTGTTCATCAAAGGACACTGACTCCATCAGAGACTGTGGGTTGATGGTCTTGTATAAAATACCTCATTGGCTGTAGACCAAAAGCTGTAAATAGACTGTTGCTTTAAAAACTAAAACATCCTAAAAAGATCATGTTTCTTTAACAGCATTACATAAAAACCTTCAGAGAAGACACACACAATATATTGCAATCTTTTTTTAATCCTCTTCATTTAGTTAGAGTGAAATACAAGAGATTTCTATTTTCCTAGGTACAATCATACTTATGAATTTATTTATTAGATTTTTATCCTGTATTTATTACTTTTAAAAATAATTCAATTTTTTTTCCTTAACAGTTAACATTTTATCATGCTTTCTGTTCAGGAAATCATATTGGCCTTGTTACATCCCTGTAACAGTTATAATAGTTTCTACCAAGGTCCTCCGTTCAGACGGGAACAAAGGTTTAATCTGATTGGCTGATGGTCTGACAGTTCCCTATAAAAGGGCTGCTGCCAGACAGAACCTTTGCTGATTTGTACAGAGTTGTCTTGCTGCTAATAAAGAGCTGTTGTTACAAAGACCTAGTCTGTTCTTCCATTCACTCGACCTAATAAGCATGCTATTTTATTATTCCATTAATCCTACAGGATTGCTAGACTGGATACAATTACTGGATTCACATATTTCCCTAAGATGTATCATGGTTTGTTTAGCTTTGACTTGGCTTCAGCGATATATAAAGCCACTAATGCAGGGATGTCCAAACTTGGGAACTTTAAGACTTGTGGACTTCAACTCCCAGAATTCCCCAGCCAGCATAGCTGGCTGGGGAATTCTGGGAGTTGAAGTCCACAAGTCTTAAAGTTCCCAAGTTTGGACATCCCTGCACTAATGTATCTAACTTAAAACAAATTTGCTTGGTTTCGGCTTAAAGTGATATGTGAACTCAGCCACTGGAATCTATAAACTATGATATATAGTTTAATGTAATGTATGAACACAACCAGTGAATGGCACCAAGTCACCCTTTGAATGTTTTGAGTTGCACAGAATCTTCAATTTTGTCTCATGAGCCCCTATTTCAATACCCTTAACAATCTTACTATACTGATTAAGGTTGGAATTGTGATGAGAGATCCACAAGTAAATATCTGTGAGAAGACTAATACATTCAGTCCAACAGAATTCACAAGGCAGGAATTATATAATAATAAAATGTACTTGCATCAGATATCCTAGCAAGACATAGCACTCCTTTGAGTCAGCACAATATCTCTTCAAAATCACTACACATTTCTATTGCCTTTTCACTAATCTCTATGACTTTGATGCTGATAATGTGGTGATCTGATGGGTAACTTTAAGCCACCCATTTTTATCTCCAATCAATCTCTATTTATATCTTTGCTCTCTCAGAGCAGAGAATAATATACCACCTACAGTTTAATATCTGGGCTTCAGACCGAACACACAGACGCAACTCAATAGTTGTGTCCTCATAATTTACAATCATATAATTAACTGAACTGTCTCTTTTTGAAACAATGCAATTACACTTTAATTAAACAATCACATATTAGCTCTGGGTATTTGCATGCTCCCAGCTTTCACTCCATCCCATGTCTTCACAATTGGTAATTGTTTTCTTTCCATATGGCCTTGAAACATAGAGAACACCATGAGCTCACTCTATTCCTCTGCAGTAATTCAAGAAAAAAAAACCTGCAAAACATGTAATCTCATACATGTCCCTTACCCTTAGGTTACCATTGGATATGGGGTAAGGAAAAACCACCATCCATTGGAAAAAGATAAAGAAATATATTTGTTTATTTAAAAAATTTGTGTAGTCACCCATAAGCAGTTCTGAACAGCTTCCTATAAGCTATAAAGTAAACAAAGAAATTGCCAATGTTCTCATTGTATCTTTCATCATATGTGTTTGGTAGTCTACCAATCATAAATAAATAAATGGCTAAATGAAGACCAAGGTGACAGGTTTTAAAAAAAAGAACATAATACAATGGCTTGTTGAATGCCAAAGCACTGTTTCTATATAATCTTAAACCAACTGCTACTACTTTTGACTTATGTAGATGAAATGAAAGCAACTTGGTAATTTTACAATCAGGCACTTTCTCCAATAACTGTCTGTTTTTACAGTTTTTTGATTGAGCGAGAATAATATAACCTCTATTGAAGAAGAGACAAATTCCAGAAATAGATGCTAGGGGAAGAGAGGAAGTAATGGCTGGCTGAAGGCCCAGAGTAGGGAGGCAAGGTGAGAAAACAGTTGCTGCCAATGAGAAAATGAGCTGCTTCCAAGATCTGCAAAACTGCAGCAATTCAAATGAAATTATCAACCAGTTGCTATTTTGCAGAATATATGATGAGAATCAGAAATAAATTGACTCAATTCTCAGGACTATGAGGTCAGTCAATTCAGAGCTGATCTTTAAAAAGTGCCCTTAGTGTGTTTTATGGCCACAGTCCATTTAGCTCAGCATGATGTACCATAGGGGTAGAGCATGGGGTGAGGACTTATGAAGTAATGTATATTGTGACATCGTGGTACAAACTTTGTACTTTTGTACTTTCATTGAGATGTTGCACTCAAGTACATGTTCTTGTCAGCGGTTTGCTGTGCTAAATGGGGATGCTGTGAGCAGAAATCCATGTAATCCATTCTAGAGGATTTCAAGTGAAAGAATACTCTGAGTCACAGCAATCTTTCAAGATTTTAGTTGCAACTAATTCTTCTAGTGTGGGCAAGAAAAGAAAAATTAAAAAAAGCAAATTCTATTAGCACTGGTTTCTGACATCTTACTATTTTATAAAAGCATTCTACAAAGTTGTTTAATTAGCATATATTTAGCTTTCTCCTATGAGAAAAAAAACCCTCAAAATATATTTGAGAGGTCGGAAACAGCTCCTCAATTGTCAGTGAAAAATAAACTTGCCAATTTAAAAAAATTATTTTTAGAACATCTATTTTTAAATTTCTAAAATTAGTCTAGAGATAACAAAGTAGTTAAGCAAAGTCCTAGACTACTTCATTACCTTAGTTATTAGCTTGACAGACTAAGTGACTCTCCCATTAAACATCAATGACAGAAGAGTTGGAGGGTTTAAAAGGTCAATAACTACTTTGATAGGCTTCTCTTGTGTAGCTTCTGTGAGCTTAAACACTGACAAGCTAATTGCTCTTTTTTCCCTAATTAAGCAAACCCTTCTCTATTAGCCTGTTTATCATGATTGCTCATTTTCAAGACCTTTCAAGATCTAACCTAATATAAATTCATTAGTGAATCGCAGAAATGAAACCAACCTCAACTAGTTGACTTTATTAACTTGGGGGTTGTGGAAAGGCAGCAGGAATTCAGCACATAAAATATAGGACCCAAAAATAACCCACCTCATGTATCAAGCTGGAATTTGTGAAGAAAAAAAGATGGATACATTTTAGTTGTATAAACAAATCTAGACACAACTGGGCAACTCCATGAGGATGACTGATCAACCAGTGGTGGTCAAGGAAGCCTCTCTTTGACATACGAATTTTACAACAAAGTTTCTTAACAGGTGTTTGTTTTTTATTCAATCTTCTATGAGGAAGTAGCTTTTAGTACATGCATTAATCCGAGACAAAAGAACTATATATTTCTCTAGAACTGGAGCCCAACACTCAGCTTTTAAAAGTATTCCAATAGATGAATAACTAGTGAAACAGAGGTTGCCTTGTCTTAGGTAGCTAGGTAGCCAGCAGAAAATTCTGTTTGAGTATATCCAGCAAACACACTGGGTAATTGATTTCACCACAAAACAACATTGCCATTATGAAGATCTGAACGTTCAATGGAAATGTACATTCTTAAAAAACTCTTAGTGCGTATTCTACATTGTGCAACGGCAGGATAGATCATCAGTCTCCATGTAACATATTTTTATTTTTGCACCCACATTAGCATGAAAGGAAAAACAATGCTTCATTTTTTTATGAAGAAATATAACCACTTATAATAAAACATTATTACATATTATAAAACAAACTTTTTGTTACAGGAAGATAATACAATGTATCAACTAACATGTTTATTATTGATTTTCTTGTGCAAGTCAAGATGCTGGTTGTCACCATTCAAGGACTACCCGTTTTAAGAACTGTTAACTACAGGACAATCTTCTCCCAGCAATTTCTGCTTACCCAATAATTCCGGATGTTATTTCCTTTCTAAGACTACCACCATAAGAGTCCAAAGCCACTCTGTCCCTTCTATTCCCACTAGGATCAGATCACCAAACCTATTGGCATTTAGAAAAGCCATAAAAATCTGACTTTTCCAGAAAACCTTTGGACTGAGAGTTGGCTTTGCCCCTTTAATAAGTTACATATAGTTACACCTATTTATATGAGTTTGATACGTTATGGTTTATTTATTTTATTGATTTATTTTATTGTTATATAGTTTGATATATTGTATTATCACTCTTTTAATCTATTTTTGAAATGGGATATACACCTATATAGATTTGGTATATGGTGGAAGTAGTATATGAGTATTGTAATAATATAATATGGAATTCCACTTCTGTTACCCAAAGGAATGTCTCCTATGTAACTGCTTATACAGAGGCATAACTAGTGAAAACCAGACTTCATCAAGGGTCATTAAAGAGGTGAATTTAGCTTCTAAATAATTTCTGATTTGCTGAATTGATCCAGAATATCATAGATAGAGCATTGTCCTTGACTGGACAAAGCAAAAGACAGTTTCCCTGTGGAAGCCAGCTTTCATTCAATCCTCACTTTTTGTAACATTGAAAATAAATTCTCAGGGGAAGAAGACAGGAGGAGGAAAGGGAATATGTAAATCTAAACAGAAGTCCCAAATAATCACTGTCCGATCATTTTCTCTGCAATAAACATGTGCTAACAATTTTACTCAAGAGTTACTTTATTTATTTAATTTGCAACGTTAAATGTTGTCTTCCCTGTTTTCTCTATATTTTAATTTTTGAATCAGCTCTGATGTTTTATAACTGAATTTTTCATTAACGCTTTCCCCATGTGCATTATTACATAGCTATTTGTGGTGTTTTAAAAGATGATTTATGGTTTGTTAAGTTGTTATTTCTGGGCACTATTCTTTTCTACAGAACGGCTAAGAACTTCCCAGTTAGGCTGTTTTGGAAATCTTTATGGGTGGCAACTTAGGCAGTTATCTTTTTACAAGACTTTACCTCTTTCTATAAAAATCATTGTACAGTAATTCCTGTCCTAGGAAAATCTTGAAGAAACATTTTCTGTGTTTTTGCTTTAAAGATCTCAAATATTGGATTAATATTTTAATAACTCCACATAGGGAAACTTCTTGATGTAGAAAGTCGCATGTTACAATTTATTCATTTAAAGGCTTGCTCACTTTCTTTCTTGGGACTTTTGTGCTTGGGACAAAACACCTATCCACCTAAGCCAGCATTGATCTTCTATATCATAACTTCTTGAAATGTAAAATCATGGGTTTTTTCACTTCACATAACCCTAATACTTTTAACTGGAAATATCACATATTGTATATAATAATTCCTGCATGCACACAATTTCCTTGGCAGTAATGATATGCAGTCCTACTCGAATATGATTCCAGCCATTTGCATGGCCCTTTAATATTTCAGCTAAATGGTAACATTTAACCAATGTTAGCCTATCTCAAAAAGGGCCAGACTGCTTAGCACTTGAATGGGAGACCATGAGGATCTCCTCGCAATAAGTTAAACTGAAACAATGAAAAAATAATCCCACAAGAGAATAAACTATTTTCATATTGTTGCCCGAATATCTCCATAAAGTTACCAGGACTTGAAAGAGAACTTGAAGGTCATTTCTGATGGAAGCCAGAAGCAAATAGACTTGGTTCAACTTTACATGCAACATTAATTATAAATGGCTTCTTCTAAACCCATTCCACATTATGGCTCTATCTTTCCCCTACCCCTCCTTACTTTGCTAAGGGCAAGAATATTCAAACCAATCATAAGGTTTATGGGGAAGGATTTCACTTCCTTTACAACAAGGATTATGTTCTATCTTGGCAAAAAGCTTCACACACAAATTGACAACAGTAAAGCTGTTGCTTGACTTGTTAAATATTCTGCTAAGAAGAGTTAGTGTGATCCTGTAAAGAAGGCTGAAGCAACAGCTCACCATAGGCAGATAAACAGGAAAGGCAGAAATCTAAACCAAATGCATGGTCACTTCTCCAGAGGTTGCGTAGGATTAAATTTATACACATTGGGGGAAACATGGAATTTGGACAGAATAATTGTTCCTCATATATGGCACTCCATCACTGCAGTTAAAGAACTCACACAGTTTCAATAACTCTCCACACATCATACAGCAGACAGAATATGAAGTGTACCTGAAAGAACAAAAAACAAAGCAACAGCTTGATTTGATCGATGCACAAATGAGAGCAAATATCATAGTTGGAAATAAATTAGTAAATTCCAAAACAAAATAAAAGAACTGAGGGTAAAATACAAATCTACAAAGAGAGAAATTGTTTGACCTAAATCAGTTAGTCATACCTAACACAATAAATAGTGGCTGATAAGATAATTGGGTAATATAACTTAAAAAAAGCATTTGAGTATTGAATAAATGCAAAAATGTATGCCCATATTGCAGAGGAAATAGACTTGGAAGGGTGGCTGAATTCAGAAATTGGATAAGGCTTCTTAATTGTGCTATCCTGATTTAAGAAGAGGAAAGCAAAGATTAAAAGAAAAGCAGCCCCAGATGCACATATGCACAGAAAGGATGACTGGCCGCATGAAAGATGAAACCTGAACAGTTGTTCACAAGTTAGATTTCTATTAGATGATTTATTCCATCCCTTCAGAAAAAGTTGCAAGCATTATCCTTAATCTAGTAACTTCTATAGGTCACATAAGACCAAGCTCAGAGAAGCCTTGAATCCAAGCTGAGGGAGAACAGGACCTGATGAATCTGATACATGTGATAAATGCTACATAGATAAGAATGATATAATAAAGATTCATAAATCTCATTCTGAAAGAAAGAAAGGAAAATAATAGCCATAGAATTTGGACTTATAACCGTGGTCCCCTGAGTTAATTTTTGCTGGAAGAGGGCTGCAGGAGATCATTGCGGTTGAAAACAGGGCCTAGGAGCCCGTTTTCACTGACAGAGCTCTCCACCACAGGCATCCCTGACACAACTGACGTCATGCTGGCCATGCTGCCAATGGCTATCCCAGCCATGCCTACCCCAGCCCTCTGATGTCAAATATAACCCTCAATGAAATAGAGTGACACCCCTGAAATAGGGCAATGTGGAATGCTTAGGTTGCCAACCAGTTAGACATGCCAATTTCCCTCTCCCAATTAGCTTACTGTTATCAACTACCAACTTGTTGCAATTGTTTAGCAGTATTAGTCGGGGAATTATGGTCTCTTTGATACTTGACTTTTATTTTTTTTATTTTGTAAATTTTTAAACCTTATATTTGTTTCCAGTATAAATGAATGGTGGTATTTGAGTTTCACTAACAGCCTATACTTAGATAATGACCTCATAGTTAGCATATAAGTTTAAAATTTAAAAAAAAAGCTGAGCCACAAGGCTATTTGGAAACAGATGTGGATCCAGCATCAGATGAAACTGAAAAATGAAACTCTCTATATTTCTACCAGTGTTCCTTTAATGTGGCTTCTATCAACACTAAAATATTAGAAGACAAAAGGTATGGAGAAAATGATTTGCAGATTAAAACTTTCATTATGCTTCCCTTATATTATAAGCTATATGGCTTATAGCAGTACCATAATGGCTCTTATAAGATTAATGTAAAGATACCATGATCCCCATGAAACTGGAGTTGCCCTTCCATTCTACTATGTCAATCAATACAATTTTATTTGAGTGTGGAGAAGTTACTTATTTATCCATTTTTTCCCATAGCAATCAAAATGATTCTTAGTGGCTGACATGGTAGAAACATTTTAATATACCTATGATGCCTTACTACATAAAATACAATGAAGATTTGAAAGCAAAATAAATCATGATGTTCAAAACATCAAAACAAAGTAAAAGTAAAAATAAAAGATGTTTAAACTCCCTAGCCCTTTAGAATCCTTTCTGGGATAATTTGGTTTTCCTGCCACAGGAGATTGAAAAATCTCAGCATCTAGCTTTAGCTCCTTTTACTTTCTGAACTGGCTGACCAACCATACTCAATGATAGTTCTTAATGGTATTACATCTACATGGGGAGAAGCAGAGGTGATATTTAGCAGGTTCTGACCAGTTCTGAAGAATCAGTGGTGGAAATTTTGAGTAGTTCGGAGAACTGATAAATACCATCCCTAACTGGCCCTGCCCCCATCTATTCTCTGCCTCCTGAGTCCCAGCTGATCAGGAGGGAATGGGGATTTTGCAGTAACCTTCCCCTGGAGTGGGAGGAGAATGGAGATTTTACAGTATCCTTTCCCTTCCATGCCCACCAAGTCACGCCATGCCCATCAAGCCACACCCACAGAACCAATAGTGAAACATTTTGAATCTCACCACTAGCTCAAAACCACTAAGAGGGACCTTGGAGTGCTAATGGACTATCACTTAAATATGAGCCAACAGAGTGCAGCTGCAGCCAAAAAAAAGCTAATACAACCCTTGGTTGTATAAACAGAGACAAAGAATCAAAATCCCATGAAGTGTTAATACCACTTTATAAATCTTTAGTAAAACCACAGCTGGAATACTGCATCTAGTTTTGGTGACATTACAAAAATGATGTTGAGATTTTGGGAAAAATGCAGAGAAGAGTAAAGGCCTGGAGACAAAAACATATGAAAAATGGTTGCAGGAATTAGTATGGCTAATCTAGGGGGGGGGGGGAGGACTTGAGTGATGTCATAATACTATTCCAGTATTTGAGGGGTGCCACATAGAAGAGGGGGTCAACTTACCTACAGTCACTATAGCTTCTGCTATGCAATACTGCACGTATAGTATACCCTCAGACTTTGTTAAACCGATAACAATAGTTTCTGGAAGTTACCCTTTCATGGTGGTGTGGCCTGTCAACTGCCAACAGAGCTAGTTGCAGACTCAGATGAGAAGGAGGTTGAGGGAGAGCCTGGGCCAGCCTCGGAGCCTTTGGAAGGCTCTGATAAGGAAACAGCATCAAAGGCAAAGCTAGGACCTTCTGTCCTCCCCCACATAGGCAGCTGTTTTCAGTGCCTGAGCTAAGTGAAGGGGAGGAATAGATGGTGTCCACCCCAGAGCGTGTATACTCAGAGAGGAAAAGAGAGAGGAACAAAGGAAAACAATAAGCTGGCTCTCAAGGAAAAGCAGATGTGGACGCTAGCCAGCCCCTCCCTGGCTGGGAAATAAATAGTAGGGGTGTGGGAGTGGCTGGTTGTTGCAGACAACCATTTGCTTTTAGGATACAGCAAGCAATTCGGATTTCTTGGCCAGGTCTGTTGGGACTTTCGTCTGATTGATTTTTGTTTATCCATGTGAATAAAAAACTCTTCCTACCCTGTTTGAAAACGGATTTGCGAGTAAGTGGCTTATCATTACATGCTAAGGCTGGGTCAGAACAACACACTGAATCAAACACACTAATTATTATGATAATGATACAATACTGTAAAATGGCTAATCTGTGGTTCATTATGTTACATCAACTCAAACCCTAGGGTAGAGTTGCCTTATAATGGCCCAAAACATTCAGCTAGAACAAAACGTTACATTTAGTACCTGAGAATGCAGTGACAAAGGATTTTCTCACTATTGACACTCTGCCTTTAATGACCTCTGCCAATATTAATTGGCAATTACTTTGCTTATTATAATTTTAGCTGATGTTCATGCACAGACTTATATGAGAATAGTGTAGTTAAGGCACTAGATCCAGAACAGAAAGACTGAGGACTGGGGGAGTGGGGGGAGAGAACCCAACTAGACCATCATTTCTGATTTCCAAATATTATGTAGAAAACCACTTATAGCAGTGATGGCAAACCTATGGCACACATTCCACAGGTGGCACACGGAGCCATTTGGCAGGGCATGTTTTTAGTCCCCCGCAGGCTTCAGGGGCCTTCAGGAGGCTTCCCTGAAGCCTCCGAAGGACTAAAACCGACGCTGTGAGCAAACCGGAAGTCACTTCCAGTTTGCCCATAGAGTTGTTTTTAGTCCTCTGGAGGCTTCAGGGAAACTCCTGAAGCCTCCAGAGGTTGTCCGGGGGGGGGGCTATTTTCACCCTCCCCAGGCTCCTTTAAAGCCTCTGGAGCCTGGGAAGGATGAAAAAAACCATGTAAAAAATGGGGGGGAGCGCATGCCATGTGCACATGCGCACTGGGGAGTGCATTGCATTATGGGTGTGGCACACCTGCGCACAACACCCCTGCGCTCCCCCCTTATGGCATGTGAACCTAAAAAGTTTCACCATCGCTGACTTATAAGGTAGCTTTAGATTAGAAAAATATAACAAATGTCACAGAAGAGGATAGAATCCATTTCTACAAATGAGTGTATCTTTGCCTATAGAAAATAAGGGATAGATAATGCATTGCAATTTTATTATTATTATTATATATTACAGTGCCCCTACTCCTATGCCTTTCAGCATAATTGCTGTAGCTGATGGGAACTGAAGTCCAATATCAGTGGCACATCGCCTGACTATAAGCTAGATAAAGTTTTAGGATGAACATTGTCTCTAGCTCTGTATGCATTTCAGAGCAGATCCTTCCCTTTTGTTGTCTGTCTGTCTTCTTTTTATTCCTTCTGTTGTAATTTTTGTTCTGTTTAGATTCTCAATGTTTCCCTATCCTCCATCATTTCCCTACTTCCTTAGATAAAAAACCATTAAATCTCCTACAAAAGCTTCTGAGGCTTACAGAGTTGAGCTCCAATCATCCTATAGAAGCTTTTGTGGGAGGCAATAGATGTGTACTTTCAGACTTGTACATTCTGATAATATAGCATTACAATAAAGTAGAAGAAGCACATAATTCCTGTCTGGTATACCTGACAAAGCTAACATGGCCTGCCTTTCATTATACAACCATATCTGAGGTTATTTGATGCCTTTCTGCCTTTCTATGCTTCAGCAAGGGCTATACAACGCAGCAAAGGTCCCACTTAAGTGTGGGTCACCTCCCCAGAATTCTCATACTGTTTCCTTCATTGCAGTGGCAATTTATTGCAAATGGCCAAAACCTACAGCAATGAAATAGGGACTTTCTCCTCTTACTTACTACTTCTGGAAATTAATATTTGCTTGTTTATCTCTTGCTATTTTCTATTATGAGTCTCACCTCTTACAGTATCATCTACCTCACAGAAAGCAGTTTATAAACTCACATGCTGGGATTAACAAAGGGGATCCATAGACCAAATTCCTTTGTGGTTGTGGACAGTTCACATATCAAGGAACCTGTTGATTGGCATGAGACAGTTGATCAAAAAGTCCTAGGACTTTTATAGTTTAAGAAATGTGAATAGCAAGAAAGACTGCAGTGCAGGAAAGATTTAACACTAGTGCTACCAGCTGTAATGATAAGCAATGTTCAGAAACATCATCAAGATAATCGTGAAATAAATTCTTAAGTTCCTAAAAATAAACTATAAAGAAAAAGAAAGAAACTTTGAAGATAGTTTTCAATGGTTGTTATTCTAGGCAGAGTCTAGACAATCATTGTTTTGGGAGGAACAAATGGCAAAAGAGAGAGTGGAAGAGGGGGAAAAACTAGGATTAGTTCTTCATTCTTCCAGAATTCTAAGATAGAGGAGGGAGATGAGAGAATAAATATTATGTCCAGAAATATCCAAATCCCTCCTCCCAAAATACAAATGAGACAGTCCATTATATCTCCTCTTGGAAATCTCAACATTCCCAACCCCTGTTGAATCCTGAGTGGAGTTTGGAATCATTTCTTAAACTAAAATGTAAATGGCCTACTGTAGTCATTTGTTTCCTATTTAATGCAATCTGCTTAAGAACCTTTGTAAACAGCAGCTGTACTAGCTCTGACAATCATTTTGTTCTACCACCAGATGAGTAATAACATGAGTTAAAGGATTAGAGCTGTCCATCAAAACGTACAGCACAGTAAAAAGCAGGACTGGATGCTTTTAGTTCTGAAAATGCAATCATCTGTACATACCAACTTTTTATGTGGAAGAAAAAGTCTCTAAATACAATTCTGATTCCAATCTGGTTTCCAAGCTTACTTAATGACGAAGCAATAGTTCACCAAGAATTTGTTCTTCATCCTTTATCATTAGATATAAGTATTCTTTCAGATACAGATAGCACATTGATAAAACAATCAAAAGCCATAACATATATTTTATAAAAGGTTAAGCTTTATTTTTTTATATATGCTTTAAAAAAAATGACTATACCAACCCACTCACAGCTAGTGATATTTTATATCAAAAACCAGGTAAATATTTTCCTAATACAGAAAATTTGTATCTTTCAAATGTTGGTTACAAATGTGATATACCTAACAGCTGGAACGAACTGCATACTCTTGTAGGAGAAGGAATGTTGGTCCTACCTGAGCGTCCTTTCTCGGTGTTTCTCAGGGGGGTCCAGGAATGGGATTATCAGGTCTTAATCTGCCCAGAGACTGAGTCATAATTTTAATCATGCCTTCCTCCTTGACTCCAGTTTTGACGAAGATGCAGTCATGTAGAGTTGATTTTGAATGAAGGTGATGAGATCTGGTGAGGAGAGAAAGGAAGGGAAAGGAGATCCCACCCACCCCTTACCTTACTCCCAGCAGCCTAACAATGGACCCAGGGTGAGGCTTGGACCCTCCTGCAAAATATCAAGAAAGGATGTTCAGGTAGAACCAAGGAACCAGGTAGTTCCTTCTCCAGTATTAATCGCAGAATGGTCCAGGAATGGGATCTACCAAAGTCTATGTCCTATGGGTGGGAACTGATTGGTATGGAATTCCTGCTGCATTGAGCACCTTTTGAAGCACCCTTCACCCGAAGGATTCCTCAGCTCAAGCAAAGGCATCCATCTGATAGTATAAAGGGTGATGGTGAAGTCCATGTGGCGGCCCTACAGATTTTCTGAATGGGGACCTGGGTAGCCCAGGTATGGTGGAGTGAGCCGTAATGCCCCCAGGAACTGCTTGACTTTAAGCTTCGTAGGCTCTTGCAATGGCAGATCATAGCCAACAACTTATGGTGGAAGAAATAACTCTAGTCCCCTTGATGGAGTCCTGGAAGGAGACAAAGAGGGCCTCTGACCTTCTGAAAGAATGAGTTTGTTTGATATAGATTCGGATAGCCCTCCGGACATCCAGCTTATGCCAAATTATTTCCCTGTCATGAGAGGGATCTGGGTAAAAATCAGGAAGTATGATTTCCTGAGCTCAGTGGAAGGTAGAATTAACCTTTGGGAGAAAGGATGGATTTAATAATAATAATAATAATAATAATTTAATTTTATAACCCGCTCTCTCTCCCCAAGGGGACTCGAGGCGGGGCACAGGCAATTAAAAATACAAAGAACAAACTACAGAGTACAAACAACAGAATTAAAAGTAAATTAAATAATTCCTGCGCTAAAACCCATATACTAAACTAAAAATTACCCCTAAAAACCCCCTAACCTAAAAAGAGACTACCCAAGGCCGGCCAGGCGAAAAAAGTGAGTCTTTAATTTTAAGCGGAAGGAGCGGAGGTCCGTGGTTGTCCTAATATCGGGGGGAAGGTCGTTCCAGAGGGCTGGGCCCGCCACAGAGAAGGCCCTTCCCCTGGGCGTCGCCCGCTGACAAAGTCTAGTGGACGGCACCCGGAGCAGTCCCTCTCTGTGGGAGCGTATCGGCCGTGAGGATGTATGAGGCAGGATCCGATCCCGCAGATAACTAGGTCCCGAGCCATGGAGCGCTTTGAAGATGATAATTAACACCTTGAAGCGCACCCGGAAGACGACAGGTAGCCAGTGCAGCTCGCGCAAGAGCGGTGTTACGTGGGCAAACCTAGAGGTGCCCATAATTGCTCGCGCGGCTGCGTTCTGGACCAACTGAAGCCTCCGGGTGCACCTCAAGGGGAGCCCCATGTAGAGAGAGAACCACTCTCTGAGTGGTGAGAACCACTATTAGGATGGATGATACAGAGGTTGGATCTGACAGATAGGGTTCTCAGCTCTGATATGCACCTAGCTGATGTTATAGCTATGAGAAAAAGTACCTTGAACATCAGGAACTGGAGACTGACTGTTTTGAGAGGTTCAAAGAGTTCTCTGGTAAGAACCTGTAGAACCATGGTCAGGTCCCAGGTGGGAAATTTATGGATGACTGGTGGCCTAAGATTAGCCGTGCTTTTGATAAACCTCTTAACCATGGGGAGCTGAGTCAGACTCAGTCTTCCTTCCTCGGCTAGGATGGTGGATAATGCTGCCAACTGTGGGCTGCTGCAGAAACTTCTGGAGCGCTTCCAAAGGGAGATTGGCTTTTCCAATCTCCACATGGCTCATTGGCAATCATGTCCTCAGACATTAAGAAGAGAATTTTGCACAGAAACAAAGAGCTCCTCTATCCATTTTAATTCCTTGACTTATGACCAATCACTTAGCAACCATTAAAAGTAACAACAGATTCCCAAAAAGGTACTTATGACCTGGATTCTAAATTCCAATGGCCGAGCCCCGTCCAGCAGTTACAGGATTGCATTTTGAATGCTTGACAACTAGCCTGCATTTACAAGCAATTGGCAGCCTTCCATTGTCACATGACCGCAATATATTTTTCTCAGAAACTGGCATTTACTTCCATTTCTGGCAAAAATTGCTTATTGTGGACAATAGGTTTACTTAACAATCCTAGGTACTTTTTGCTTTATAAGTGCTGTGTTTGCTTAACAACTGCTGTAAGAAAGGTTGTAAAATTGGTCATACTGATGGCTTGATGATGGCATGACTTACGACTGTAATTCCAGGCTCAGTTGTAATTATAGGTTGAGAACTAACTGTATATATTTAGGTCGCTTTATTGTGTGTACTGAACACTGAGGTAGGTGGTGAACCAGAGCATCAAAATTAGGTGGCCTAACCAGAAGATACAATTTACTTCAGAATATTAGAAATAAGATGAAGTTAACAAGAGTATATTTTGAACAGAAATATTTTATTTGGGTAAATATTTAGTTTAATCCTCTCCCTCCCCTGTCCCAAATTTAATTAGTTTTTTCAGGAAAATATTTTGCAAAGTACATATAATGCTTATAGCATTATTTTCCAAGGAAAAAGGTGCACAAAAATGTTTAAAATATTTTATTACTTTGGCGGGAGGGGTGTTGGGTTAGGAAACTGATATAAAAATAGGTTGAAAAATAAGTAAAGCTGAATAAAGTTAACCTAATGTTCCCTTCTTATGACCTCATCACTGATTAATTAAGTTACTGTTAAGAAAGTTTTTCTTCTCTTGATCTTTAAACTATAAAACGTTTGTCTCTAATATAATCTCAAACTTTCTTATAAATGCTGGATTTTTCCTTTCAAGACTGCTTTGCAACTTATCCCATTTTCTTGTTTTCCTTTAATGGAATTCTTATATTGCTTCTCTACTTCATTAGTTTTGATCCATTGCCTCTTGTTCTGCGTCCAGATGTTTTGGAGAATAGGTTGATCCCTTCTTTCTTCTGGCACTTTCCTTAGATATTGGAACACTGATATCATGTCTCTCCTAGTTCTTTTCATTATACCCAATTCCAGCAACCATTTTTTAGCCTCCAGTCTTTTCATTGTCTTTGTTGCTCTTTCCTGCAGCCTTTCCAGAATATCAACATCTTATTTATATTGTGGTGACCAAAACCTAATACAGTGTACCAAGGCATTAAAAATTCATATTAACACTCCACATGATCTTGATTCTATCCCTCTGTTGGGATCAAGGTATGGCGGGAGCCGGAGACCATATCAGTTTTTGGGAGCACACACTTGCTGTTTACGAGAGGTTGCGCACTCCAATCTCCACGGCTCTACTCGCAACCCAGGAGGTCCGAGTTCCCAGGGCCTGGGCTCGAGGCTGATGTTGTGCAATGCCAGATCCGTTATCAACAAGGCCCCCCTCATCCATGATTTGGTATTAGAGGGGGAGCCGGACCTGGTAGGTGTCACGGAAACCTGGCTGGGTCCCGAGGGGGGGTGCCCCTCATGAAAATGTGCCCGCCAGGCTACCGGGCATTTCATCAGCCACGAGCCCTAGGCAGGGGTGGGGGGTGGCAGTTATTGTGAGGGAGGTTCTAGCTCCGAGACCTCTGTGCCGCAGATAGCCGGCTGTGAGCCTTAGGTATGAAGTGGGGCCTTGGGAGGCAGTTGGGCTTGCTGATCGTGTACCTGGCTCTCCGCTACGTGTCAGCAGCCCTGCCGAGCTTCTCGAGGTGATAGCCGAGATGGCAGTTGAGACCCCCAGGCTATTAGTCATGGGGGACTTTAATCTGCCATCGGTAGGTGAAACCTCTGAGCTGGCTCGGGAGTTCATAATAATAATAATAATAATAATAAATTCGAATTTATTAATCGCTCCCTCTCCCCACAGGGACCCGGGGCGGTGCACAGGAGTAACTAAAAAACAATATAAACAATAAATACAAAAATACATACTTTAAAACACAATTAAACAATATTATCCCGTGCTAAAAATAATTAAAAACCCATTTAAAATACATTTGAAATCTATAGACAGAGAGACTATCCAAGGCCGGCCAGTCGAAAGAAATGGGTCTTCAATTTCGTACGGAAGGAGCGGAGGTCAGTGGTCGTTCTGATATCGGGGGGAAGGTCGTTCCAGAGGGCCGGGCCCGCCACAGAGAGAGCCCTTCCCATGGGCGTCGCCCTCTGACACAGTCTAGTGGACGGCACCCGGAGAAGTCCCTCTCTGTGGGAGCGAATCGGCCGTGAGGATGTATGGGGCAGGATCCGATCCCGCAGATAGCTAGGTCCCGAGCCATGGAGCGCCTTGAAGATGATAATTAGCACCTTGAAGCGCACCCGGAAGACGACAGGCAGCCAGTGCAGCTCGCGCAAGAGCGGTGTAACGTGGGTAAACCTAGTGGTCCCCATAATTGCTCGCGCGGCTGCATTCTGAACTAACTGAAGCCTCCGGGTGCACCTCAAGGGAAGCCCCATGTAGAGAGAGTTACAATAGTCCAGTCGGGATGTCACGAGGGCATGAGTGACTGTGCGAAGGGCGTCCCGATCCAATAGGGGGCGCAATTGGCGAACCAGGCGAACCTGGTAAAACGCCCTCCTGGCCACAGCTGTCACTTGCTCTTCCATAGACAGCCGGGTATCCAGGAGGACACCCAAATTGCGTGCCCCATCCACAGGGGCAAGATGTTCGCCCCCTATGGCCAGCGTTGGAGAGAGCTGGTTGAATCGGGCAGCCGGAAACCACAGCCACTCGGTCTTGGTCGGGTTGAGCCTGAGTCCGTTACTTCCCATCCAGATCCGCACGGCTTCCAGGCACTGGCACATCACCGCTACGGCATCGTTGGGGTGATTTGGGGTAGATATGTACAGCTGGGTGTCATCAGCGTACAGGTGGTACTCTACCCCAAAATCACGGATGATCTCACCCAGCGGCTTCATGTATGCATTAAACAGGAGAGGCGAGAGGACCGACCCCTGAGGCACCCCGCATGTGAGGGGTCTCGGGGTCGACCTCTGCTCTCCTGCCCGCACAAATTGCGATCGGCCAGAGAGGTAGGAGGAGAACCACCGTAAAACGGTGCCTCCCACCCCCAACCCCCCCAGCCGATGCAATAGGATACCATGGTCGATGGTATCGAAAGCCGCTGAGAGGTCTAATAGGACCAGGATGGAGGAACATCCCCCATCTCTGGCCCTCCAGAGATCATCTACCAACGCGACCAATGCCGTCTCGGTGCTATGCCCGGGCCGAAAGCCGGACTGGCGCGGATCTAGATATTCAATTTCCTCCAGGTGACGGGGAAACTGTTGTGCCACCACACTCTCAACAACCTTCGCCAAAAAGGGAAGGTTGGAGACTGGACGATAGTTGGTTAAAAGAGCTGGGTCCAAAGAGGGCTTCTTAAGGAGGGGCCTCACCATGGCCTCTTTTAGGGAAGCAGGCAAGGAACCCTCACTTAAGGATGCGTTGACAACCTCTTGGAGCCAGCCTCGTGTCACCTCCCAGGATGCCAGTACAAGCCAGGAGGGGCACGGGTCCAATAAACATGTGGTGGCTCGCAGTCGCCCACGTAGCCTGTCCATATCCTCGGAAGTAACGGGGTCAAACTCCTCCCAAACAAGATCTCTCTCGTGGCATCCCAGTGGGCCATGAATGGGGGCTAGCTCACTCTGTATCTGAGCGGTTTTCTCCTGCAGAAAAGTCACAAATTCCTCTGCTCTACCCTGTAGCGGGGCTTCCCGCTCCCTCTGTTGGAGGAGGGAGCGGGTCACCCTAAACAGGGAGGCAGGGCGGTTTTCTGCGGATGCTATGAGAGTGGCACAATGGTGACGTTTGGCCACTCTCAGCGCCACAATGTAAGTCCGTAAATGGGCTCTTACCTGTGTCCGGTCAGATTCAGAACGGCTAGACCTCCATCTTCCCTCTAGGCATCTCTTGCGGCGTTTCATCACCCGCAGCTCCTCAGTAAACCAAGGAGCCAGGGTGGTTCGCCGCCGCAAGAGAGGCCGCAAGGGTGCGACCCGATCCAAGGCTCCCACGGCCGCAGTGTTCCATGCGGCCGTGAGGTCCTCCATCGGGGCCCGGGTCAGGGATACAGGAAATGGCCCAAGCGCTGTCTGGAACCCATCCGGGTCCATCAAGCGCCTGGGGCAGTACCAGATTGGTAACTCTGGTTCCGCCTCCCCACGGAGGGGAGCAGCGGTCGGAAAGTCGAGCCGGAGAAGTGAGTGGTCTGACCATGACAAGGGTGTGATGACTATGTCCCCTGTACCCAGATCACTCTTCCATTGGCCTGAGACAAAGATGAGATCCGGCGTATGTCCACCCTCGTGGGTGGGGCCCTGAATTACTTGGGTCAGGTCCATGGCCGTCATGGAAGCCATGAACTCCCGAGCTGCCTCGGATGATTCGCCCAACGATGGCAGGTTAAAGTCCCCCATGACTAAAAGTCTGGGGGTCTCAACTGCCACCGTAGCGATCACCTCCAGGAGCTCGGGCAGGACTGCTGCTACATAGCGGGGAGCCAGGTATACAACCAGCAAGCCCAACTGCCTCCCTAGGCCCCACTTCACGCAGAGGGACTCACAGCCGGTAGTCTGAGGCACAATGGTCTCTCTCGGCTCAAGGCCTTCCTTGACAATGACCACTACCCCACCACCCCTGCCTAGGGCCCGTGGCTGATGAAATGCGCGGTAGCCTGGTGGGCACATTTCAACGAGGGGAAGTCCTCCCTCGTGGCCCAACCAGGTTTCCGCAATTCCTACCAGGTCCGGCTCCCCCTCTGACACAAGGTCACTAATGAGGGGGGCTTTGTTGACAACGGACCTGGCGTTGCAAAACATCAGCCGCAGACCCTGGCTCTGTATTCCCTGGCCACCTAGCCTGCGGGGGTTGTGGCACCCGACCGTTTGCAACCAACGGCTACGTGCCACCAACCGGGAGGATGAAAATTGTCTCCCCTCGGTCCTGCCCCTCCCCATGACCCTCTGAATTGGTATGCCCTCCTGTGGAACGACTCGGGTATCCCCCCTCCTTTCGGGACCTTCCGCTTCCCTCCGTCGACTGCTATCCTGGCCCTTACTATTGTTCGCTGCTCCCGCCTCCATCTGTCTATATCCGCCCCCCTCCCTCGAACCCCCTAAAAAAGATAATTTAAATAACTTAGAAACTAAAAATCCCCTAAGGCCGCGCTTCGCCCATCTCTTCGGATTCACAATACCATCATCAAGATGGGCCCTAGATAGATCAGGGGGCCACACCTGCGAGAGCGGGGACTCTCGCAGCAATAGTAGGTTTGCTCTGGTATACATTAATTATAAATAGATGGTTAAAATTTAAATAAATTATGTAGATGGAATTCGGGTGGGTTTTGGAATAAATACAGATGTTAAAAGTCGTTAGCAATTAATTAAAACAGTTCACTCAGTCAATTCATTTAGATGGTAAAATGAAGTAAAGTGCAAGATGGGTAAACCAGGATAAATTAGTTGGTAAATTAGATTAAATTACAGTTTGTTCGCAATGATGATCATTGGGGCGTCCATAATTGGTTACTGTCACACGTTCTTTAAGACAGTCAGTTCTTCCGGGCCTATAAAGGCCTTGGTGGCGTAATTCTCCCAAACTTAGGAGAGTGACCATAGGGGAGATGATATTTCAACTGGTCAGCGGCCGTCCACGTCCACCTCGGCGCTCCCACCGCCGCCATCCCCCGCGTCACCGCCTTCGCCAGTAGCCTCTCGGCGCTCCCACCGCCGTCAGCCTGGCTTCCAGCAGCCGCCTCAAGCCTTCTCCTCTCTCGACCACCACATGGCTCTCTCACAGCCACCACCTTCCATCTTTCTCCAGTCAACTCCTCTGTCGCCGCCTTCGCCTCTCGCCTCCCGGCACTCCCACCGCCGTCGGCTCGGCTTCCAGCGCCAACCTCTCCCCTCCGCACTCTCTCTCCACTCTCCCTTTCGTTCCACCAAGCCAACATCTTCGCCTCCTCCGCCATCTTTCCTCCATGCCTCTCTCACCGTTCCCGCTGACCACCGGTGCTCTCACCACCGTTTCACCCCACGGCTCGCCACCAATTTTCGGCTTTCTGGAGCTCTTCGGTGCAGCCGGCCTCTCTCCGCCCTGTTAAAACGTCCGGGCGGCGGCCTCTGCACTAACCTCCGTTGCGGCAGTTCCCGCTCCGGCGCTCTCACCGTCCGGGCGTTCCTGTCGCCGGCGCTCCGTCCGCTCTCCCCCCGATATCGCGAACCTCACCCTAGGATGGCCGGGTGGATCCCATGGATGGCCTCCATGACGGCCATGAACCTGACCTAAGTAATTCATGGCCCCACTCACACCGGAGATCACACACTGGATCTTGTTTTTATCCCCGGCCAGTGATCTGGGAATAGGGGATTTAACGATTACCCCCCTGTCATGGACAGATCACTCTCTCCTTCGACTAGACTTCCCAACCGCTGCACCCCACCGCAGGGAGGTGGAACCAGATATCCCACAATGGTTCCACCCCAGACTCCTGATGGATCCAGAGAGGTTCGAGACGGAGCTTGGGCCAATATCGGGAACCCTGACCCGCGACTCGACTGAGGTCCTGGTGGCCGCCTGGAATAACGCGGCCACTTGGGCCCTGGACCGGGTCGCGCCCTTGCGGCCTCTCATGCGTCGCCAATCTGCCTTGGCCCCTTGGTTCTCCAAGGAGCTGAGGGCATTGAAGCGACGCAAGAGATGCCTGGAGGGCATTTGGAGATCCACTCGCACCGAATCTGATCAAACACGCGCTAGGTCCCACTTCTCCAACAAGGGCCACGGGAAGCTCCTTTACAGGGTCGTGCAGAGGAGTTCGGACAATATCTGCTGGATAAAGATCCGGGGCGAGCTGGTCTCCAATGAGGTGGATCCGGGTGGGCAATCGGAGGCAGGTCTTGAGACCCTTTTATGGGAAGAATTTGACTTTGTGACTCCTGATGACATGAACAGGTTGTTGGGACGACTGAATGCTACCACATGTTTATTGGACCCGTGTCCCTCCTGGTTAGTACTGGCCTCCTGGGAGGTTACACGAGGCTGGCTCCAGGAGATAGTGAATACATCTCTGAGTGAGGGGTCTCTTCCGGCCACCTTGAAAGAGGCGGTGGTGAGACCCCTCCTCAAGAAGCCTTCCCTGGACCCAGCATTACTGGTTAACTACCGTCCGGTCTCCAACCTTAGATTTCTTGCTAAGGTTGTAGAGAGTGTGGTAGCTCAACAGTTCTCCCGACACCTGGAGGAAACCGTCTATCTAGACCCGCGCCAGTCCGGCTTCCGTCCCGGGCACAGAACGGAGACAGCATTGGTCGCGTTGGTGGATGATCTCTGGAGGTCCCGAGACAGGGATTGTTCCTCTGTCCTGGCCCTATTAGACCTCTCAGCGGCTTTCAATACCATCGACCATGGTATCCTCCTGCACTGACTGGAGGGGCTGGGATTGAGAGGCACTGTATTACAGTGGTTCTTCTCCTACCTCTCTGGCTGGTCGCAGTGTGTACTGACAGGAGGCAGAGATCGACCTCAAGGCCCCTTTTATGTGGGGTACCTCAGGGGTCGGTTCTTTCACCCCTCCTGTTTAACATCTACATGAAGCTGCTGGGCGAGATCATCCGTGGCTTTGGGGTAGAATACCATCAGTACGCTGATGACACTCAGCTGTACATTTCTACCCCTGGCCACCCCAACGATGCCGTGGAAGTGCTGTCTCGGTGTCTGGAGGCCGTGTGGGTCTGGATGGGGAGGAACAAACTCAGACTCAACCCGTCCAAGACCGAGTGCCTGTGGTTTCCGGCATCTCGATATAGCCAGTTAATTCCATCGCTGGCTATCAGGGGCGAGTCATTGGCCCCCGCGGAAAGGGCTCACAACTTGGGCGTCCTCCTGGATTCAGGGATGTCCTTAGACGATCATGTGACGGCCGTGGCTAGGGGGGCCTTCTATCAGGTTTACCTGATATGTCAGTTGCGCCCCTTTCTAGATCGAGATGCCCTACGCACGGTCACTCAAGCCCTGGTTATTTCCCGCCTAGACTACTGCAACGCCCTCTACATGGGGCTTCCCTTGAGGTGCACCCGGAGGCTCCAGCTAGTGCAGAATGCGGCCGTGTGGTGGATTTTGGGAGTCTCTCGCTACTCCCACGTAACACCTCTCCTGCGCGAGCTGCACTGGCTGCCTGTGGTCTTCCGGGTGTGCTTCAAGGTGCTAGTTACCATCTTCAAAGCGCTCCATGGCACGGGTCCTGGTTACTTGAGAGACCGCCTCCTACCACATTCCTCCCTTCGACCTGTCCGCTCCCACAGAGTGGGCCTTCTCAGGGTGCCGTCAGCCGGTCAATGCCGGCTGGCGACTCCCAGGGGACGAGCCTTCTCTGTGGCGGGTCCGACACTCTGGAATGACCTGCCCCCCGATATCCGTACCATCACGGACCTACGACTCTTCCGTCGGATGTTAAAAGCACATTTTTTCCATCTAGCAGGCCTGACATAGGCTAGGGAATAATTTTAAAATTGATATTTATTGGTTTTAATTCTATTTATCCAAATTTTAGCACAGATTTAATTAATTTAATTATTTTTTATACTTTGTATATTGTTGGGTTTTTATCTTCTGTGCACTGCCCTGAGTCCCTTTTAGGTGAAATAGGGCGGTATATAAATCAAAATAATAAATCTATATAAATAAAAATGTAAAATTCCCTGTGCTCCGCCTCGAGTCCCTTTGGGGAGAGAGAGCGGGTTATAAGTTAAACATTATTATTATTATTGATTATTATAATAAAATAGTTTGTACGAATCCACTAATCTCAAAAACTACTGGACCGATCTGCTTCAAATTTTGACACAATGTAGCCAAGGACTTCCGATAATAGAATAGCTACTCATTTTGTGCCTAGCATGCATGTATCGTGTGCAAGATAAACACATGTAAAATGTACCCACTGAAATGTGCTTTCACTTCCCTGTAACTCCTCCCACCAGGCAACAGTCATTCCTCAGCCACGGAGGCCTCTTGGGGCCAAAAAGGTACTGAGATAGCAAACTCCCAGGTGGCCCATAGAGAGGGGGGGGAGAGAAATACTGCTCAAGACTGTTCTCTGAGGTAAAAACACAGAGGCAGGCTGCTTTAAACTGTTTAATACGAACTGAACCAAACTGTAACAAAGAACCACCCATCTGACAGCAAATACAGTTTAATAAAAGAGGGACTAGGGGAGACATGATAGCAGCCTTCCAATATCTCAGGGGTTGCCCCAAAGAAGAGGGAGTCAAGCTATTCACCAAGGCACCTGAGGGCAGAACAAGAAGCAATGGGTGGAGACTAATCAAGGAGAGAAGCAACCTAGAACTGAGGGGAAATTTCCTGACAGTTAGAACAATTAACCAGTGGAACAGCAGGCCACCATAAGTTATGGATGCCCCAACACTGGATGTGTTTTTAAGAAGAGACTGGAAACCCATTTGTCTGACACGGTATAGGGTCTCCTGCTTGAGCAGCGGGGTTGGACTAGATGACCTCCAAGGTCCCTTCCAACTCTCCAAAGCACCTGAGGGCAGAACAAGAAGCAATGGGTGGAAACTAATCCAGGAGAGAAGCAACTTAGAACTGAGGAGAAATTTCCTGACAGTTAGAACAATTAATCAGTGGAACAGCTTGCCTCCAGAAGTTGTGAATGCCCCAACACTGGAAGTCTTCAAGAAGATGTTGGATAGCCATTTGTCTGAAATGGTTTACGGCAGTGATGGCTAACCTTTTTTGTCTCACTTGCCAAAAGCAGGGGGAGTGCAGGGGTGATGTGCACAGGTGTGCCACATCCATAATGATATGTGCATGACCCCCTGCATTTGGCATGCTTTTTACATCATCCCCAGGCTCCAGAGGCTTTATAGGAGCCTGGGGAGGGTGAAAACAGCCTTCCCCCACCTCCAGAGGGCAAAAAACAGCCTCAAAAGAAGGCCTAAATCAGCTGGTCAGGGCACACATACACACTGAAGCTGAGAGGGCAAAGCCTCGTGTGGTCTAAGAAATGGTTCCGTGTGCCATCTGTGGCACCCGTGCCATAGGTTTGCCATCATGGGTATAGGGCTTCCTGCCTAGGCAGGGAGTTGGACTAGATGACCCCCAAGGGATAGATAGAGAGGGAGAAATAAGGTGGGTAGGTAGGTAGGTGGGTGGGTGGGTGGATAGATAGAAAGAAAGAAAGAAAGAAAGAAAGAAAGAAAGAAAGAAAGAAAGAAAGAAAGAAAGAAAGAAAGAAAGAAAGAAAGAAAGAAAGAAAGACAGTAGGTAGGTAGGTAGGTCGGTAGGTAGGTAGGTCGGTAGGTAGGTAGGTAGGTAGGTAGGTAGAGGGAGAAAGAAAGAAATACAGTAGGTAGGTAGGTAGAGGGATAGATAGATAGAGAGGGAGAAATAGAGTAGGTAGGTAGGTTGGGCCTTATATGATGGTTGTGTGTAGGTGTGCAGGTGTAGATCTACACACAGATTGGTTGGCCATTTAACCAGACTGGGCCACAGCAACGGGTGGCCGGGTATAGCTAGTAATAAATAAATCTGTTAATGCAGCCTAGGACTGTGTTGGCTTTTTTGGCAGCTGCAGCCCATATTTAAGCAATTGTCCACTATGACTCCAAGACCCCTCTCACAGTTACTACTATTGAGTCAGATACCACCTACTCTGTACCTATGAATTTGGTTTGTAATACACAGGTGAAAAATATAATCCATTCATCTGACTTTTAGTGGCAGATGCAAAAGGTATATAAATGGGGCACGATAGCTCAACAGTTAGGGCACTGAACTTGCTATCTGTAAAGCTAGTAGTCTGTGTTGGAGACCTGAGCGCTGTGCATCAGGGTGAGCTCCCCTTCCTGCCGCAGCTCCTCACCACCGAGCAGATTGATTGCAAATGCCCTTTTACACCATAGTTTTGTTTTCACTTTCAGCCAAATTGTTATCTTCCATTATTTTCCATCTTTATAGTTATTTTTTCTTAATACATAAACAATATCTTCAATTGCCCTTTCAGTTACACCAGATTTTCATTTCTTATTTTCTCCATTGGTATATTTTGCTATAAACAACATGTATCCTCTAATTCAATTTAAGCATAGAGAGAATTTATTTCAGATTTTTTTCTACCATTAGCAATATACTATCATTTCTTTATTTCTTAATTAGTTACATAACAATAACAATCTTACTACTATTCTCTTTAATCTACTAATGTAACCCTTCTTCCTTTTCTTCCTCTTTTAACCATTTTCTTTCTAATAGCTATCATTTCTATGGGAAGGTGCCTTTCATGCACATTTGATGTATAAACAAGTTGGCCACATGACCATGGAAAATGTCTTCAAACAATGCTGATTCCTTCGGTCAAGAAACAAGAGATTCAGCCATAGAATAAAAACCTAAGGACTGAACAGGGAAAACCTTTACCTCTTCCTAGATGGGAAGCTCCTTTGTATCACCTTCCATGAAAATATGTATTCCAAACTTGATTCTTTTATGAGTTTTACTGTAATTTCTCTCTTATGATACTCTGATCTTTTGCCATATAGACTTTGTATTTATCTGCAGTTAAACTGGATCTTACTTAACCCATTAAAATAAAAATTCTGCTTCTCTGGATGGATCCCAGGCTGCTGTTCAGTTTGAATAATGAGTCCTTGCCATTGTTACCAACCTTTAGTAATGATTTATTGAAATTTCAATTTATTTCTTCCTTTCACTCATTACGACAGATTTCTCCCAGGTGAGTTACTGCATTGGCTGATTTATTGGCTTGGATGGTATTCAAGGTTATTATAAAATCTAGTTTTTATATGCAGTGAAGATTCTCAAAATGCCTCTTCACTAGTTGGCTGAAAAAACCCTCATTACCCCTAATTTTTATACATTTAATTCATGCAAATATTCAGCTTACGTTCACTCTATTTTGAAGGCTTAGCAACACTAAAATCTTTCATTAAAAATCATGCAGTACTTATGCATAAAAATCATTCCAAGAATTTCCACTACTTTTACTGAGTTTATCTATACATTATTGCACAACTCCTAAAATGAAAATGTACATTCTCTCTCTCTCTCTCTCTCTCGCCCTGCCATTCTCAACTTTTTAATATCTTAGCAGATGATACTAGGTTGTTGACCTAGTGAATATAGTCTACAATAATTGTTGTCTTGTTTCTTGCCTCAATTTTTCCGAAAGCTTAAGAAAAAACTACTTTTTGTCCTAATTCAAATACAGTTTCAGACTTTGTAAATCTCTAGATTCCATTCAAATTTACATTATTTTTTAGAAAAGAAGGTACATACTCCTTACCTTCAATGTGCTCCATTGGAACATTGATACACAAATATGGGGAGATTCTTACACCTGCCATTATGTATTTTACTGCTGTACATAAACTTGCCACTGTATGATTTTAACACCCACTCTCCAGATCATCTCACTCTTATTTCAAAGGAAAATGGATAGTTCTTTTTTTCAATTGTTTTCAGAAAGAAAAAAATAATCCTGATTCCAGGGGAGTTTAGAGACAAAGAAAAGCCTTTATTTAAGGAAAATATACCACTCTTTCTAATGCAGTCATCCTTCATAGAAAACACAGAATTTATATTTTAGATTATTGTTTCCCAATAGGGGCAGTTTTCAGATATATATAGATCTGAAATCTCATTCATCATCTTCAGGCTGGTGCTTCGGGCTTGGTGCTTCCAGGAGCATATATATATATATATATGCTCCTGGAAGCACCAAGCCCGAAGCACCAGCCTGAAGATGATGAATGAGATTTCATCGAAACGTCGTGAAGATACTTCCAATTCTACGCGGGAGAAAACCCGAACAACCAAAGACCTACATATATATATATATATATATATATATATATATATATATATATATATATATATATATATATATATATATATATATATATATATATATATATATATATATATATACTACTCTCCCTGATTTATTTATTGATCAGCTCAAAAACCTAACATGTATGTATGTATGTATGTGTGTACATATATATATGTTAGATTTTTAAGGGCTGATTTACATACATACATACATACATACATACATACATACATGTGTGTTAGTTTTATGAGCTGATCAATAAATAAATCAGAGAGACTAGGATAGATCTATTTCAAGTTTTTTAGCTCTCATCAGCTAGTCATACTCTTATTGGGATTCGAACCAGTAAGAGTATGACTAGCTGATGAGAGCTAAAAAGCTCGAAATAGATCTATCCTAGTCTCTCTGATTTATTTATTGATCAGCTCATAAAACTAACACACATTAAAAAAATTAACACAACAGAACTCATGGCTTTCTGTCTAGATGGTCTCTGGTGATGAGCCGAAAGGTAGAAAAGGAAACAGTATGTCTCTTCCCTTAATGGGGCTCTAATAGGGTGTTGTGAAACAATTATAGATATATATAGATATATATAGATATATACATATACTTATACTTCTAAAATTCTTGCCTGCTGATTAATTGTGGGAGTTGAAGTCTTCCATATCTAGAAATTGCCTATGTTGTAGGCGTGAGTTGTAATGTTGTTGTAATGTTGTTGTTGCTGTTGTTGTTGTTGCAACATTTCCCCTGCCACTGCAAGCCATGATATATGGGATTCTTCATAAGCACTAGAATTCAACCCCAAACTCTGGCAACAGGAGCCTGCACATAGGTAAAGGTTTCTCTCGCACATATGTACTAGTCATTCCTGATTAGGGGGAGGGTGCTCAACTCCATGTCAAAGCTGAAGAGCCAGCACTGTCTGAAGATGTCTCTGTAGTCATGTGGCCAGCATGACTAAACCCCAAATGTTCACAGAATGCTGTTACCTTCCCACCAAAGGTTGCCCCTATTTTTTTTTTTTACATGCTTTCGAACTGCTAGGTTGGCAGAAGCTGGGAAAAGGAGCTCACCCCGTTACACGGCACTAGGGATTCAAACTGCCAATCCAAACTGCTGATTGACAAGCTCAATGTCTTAGCCACTGAGCCACCATGTCCTTGCTAGCCTGCACATAGACAATTAATAAAAACCATTTTCAAGATTTAAAACTAATTTCTCTTTGAGTGAGTCTATTTCCTCAGGGCTATAGGTTTAATCATTCATTCAGGAAATACTGGTAAAGAACTAGCCATTTATAAATAAAAACTCCTCTTTCCTAGAAAAGGATCAGCTGTAGCAGTAGAACTTAATTGTCTGAATTCTTGTTGTCTGACTAGTTCATTTGGTTATTTTATAGGGAGGGGGGAACCCCTACACATCCAAGAATAATTTCCTTTCTTTGAAAAGTGTATCCTTTCTGAAAGAAAAGTTTCACCTGAAAGGAGGTGACTCCTCGTGACTTTCCTCCTGCAGGGCTGGTACATAACAATAAATCATTCATTGACGCTGGCGGCACTGTTCTTCCCAAGAAAAATTCCTCCTGAGAATTGGGACACAGTCATTACTACCATGGGAGGGTGCTGTGGATATTCAGCACAAATCCTGGTCTGAACAGAATTCAAATGATTGGTGAACCTGCTCATAAAAGGGGCCTGGTGCATTCATTCAGGAACCAGCTCAGGGATGCAGAAGCTAATATTTGAATGAGATTCCACATCTTCAGATCCTTTCCTTGAAGAAATAGGATGCATCACCTGATTTACAGAGGAAAACCCTCTATTTTTAAAAATCAATGCCAAAGAAGGGAGTGTAAAAATTGCTCTTCTTTCTTGACAGCACGTGGATTAAACTGATGCACTAATTTCATTGGGAATTTGCTATGGTGCACTTTGTTTCCAAATTTATGCACAAAGGCATATTCCCTAGCACTTAATATATACAGGGAGTCTCAATGTAACTATGAATCAGTTAAATATATTTAGCCTAGGAGATCATTTCTGGTTGTGCTCTCATATTGTTTTCACCCAGAAAATATTATACTCATGCATACTTTGAACTACCTGTTTTAGAAGCAGGGTCTAGGACAAGAGTTTGAAACCAAAGGTATTCCCTTGCAACCTACTCTTTTCTTGGTTTTCTTTTCTTCCTGAAAGTAAGGTGTAGTCAGAGGTAGTATTCAGCTTGTTCTCTCTGGTTCAGAAGAACCGATAGAGGCTGCAGAACGCTTCACCCACCCACCCTGATGTAATGCACGATTATCTGTACATGCACAGAAGGCAGTGCACAAGCACAGAAGGCGGTGCATGCGCTCACATTTGCGAACCAATAGGGAAGCTAAGTGAATCCCACCACAGGGCATAATTATTACATTTACAAGACCATCCAAAGTATATAAAACTGTCAACACATACAGCATTAAAATATTTTTCTTAAAGAGTAAATCAATACAGATAGTCCTTGATGTACTACTGGTATCAGGATTTTTGCTAAATAACGTGGTTGTTAAGTGAGTTGTGCCCAGCATTATGACTTTTTTCACCATGGTAATTAAAGCAAATAATTGCAGTTGTTAAATGAATCATGCAGTCATTAAATGGATCTGGCTTCCTCCATTGATTTGATTTGTCAGACGTCTACTGGGAAGGCTGCAAATGTTGACCACATGACACTGGGGCATTACAATCATTGTAAATACATGTTGGTTTTCAAGCACCTGTATCTTGATCAGATGGCCATGGGGAAAGGTCATAAGCACAAGGTCTAGTTATAAGTCACTTTTTTCAGTACATTGTAACTTTGAAGGACCACCTTTAAAAACACAAGCAATATGTCCAGAAAAGACAACCCCTTGAACAAACTAAATTCTCAAACTCAATCTAATTCACAATCTGGGTGAACAGCTAGGTTTTCAGAGACTTCTTGGTTATCATCAAGATGGGAGTAATAGCAATTTCTCTAGTGATGCTGTTCTGGAGGTCAAGAAATACGTGCTTCTTATATTCTGCTAAGTAACATTTTTCATTGAAGGGATCTGGAATATGCCCACTCTGCCCATTTGTACCTGTGCCATAGGGCTGTACTCATGGGATGCTACGGGTTCCCCCGGGTTCAGGAGAACCCATAGCTAATTCTATGGCTGGTTGAAAAACCTCCACATCCCATCCCTGGCTGGCCATGTCCAACCCGTGAGGCTCCATGGACTTGACTTTCAGACTAGAATCAATTACAGAAAGAAGAACTACCACAACAAAGTTTTTTCTAGTCCCTATCTTTCAAAAGACTGTGGAGAGTCATAATTGATGGATCACCTTCATCCCAGCTCTGCTAGAAGTTATCAACAAATGTGCTCAATGCTGCCTCTGTATTATGTCCTGAAATTGATGAATGAAAGTTGTCCAGAATACTGTCCAGAAACAAGACCATCACTAGTCAAGAGTTGGGAACTATTGGTTTGGTTTAGTACGGTTCAGTTCAGTTCGGCTAGGTTTGGCTCGGCTCAGCTTTATTTCATTGCTGCAGTGCCTGATGGCAACAATCAAATTACATGGGTTGTTTTAAATGTGTGGAAAATACAATGTATAATATTATTGTTGAGCCTTCTGCTGGCTGGGAAATTCTGGTTGTTGAAATCTGCGCACTTTAAAGTTGCCGAGATTAAGAAACGCTGCTATACCCACCAACATATGGCTAAATGTCTTTGTTAAAAATTGAATTAAACAGACCCAGCTGAAGTTCTCTGTGCTATGTTCTGTAAGGTTTTTTTTTTTTTGCTCATGCGTGCAATAACATCCATAAACATGGTGCTAATGCATGGCCCCACTGGAGCATTTATTGCTTGCTTCGCCTGTCTTTGATCTTCCTCTGCTGGGAGCCAATGAATAAATAATACTGCTGATTATGAGCAGGAAACAATCTGATGAGGTTAGATTCCTCAGAGAGCCTTTATGGTATTTCAGTTAACTTGGAAGATGGAGCCCTGTTGTGCCTGCGTATGGAGAAAGGGATATTCTTCTGTCTATAACTGGAATCAGTTAGTTTTTCAAGGCAATCCATTAAGGAGACTAGCAATGCAACATCTACATAGTAATTACACCACTGAATCCACAGGAGTTTGGGCCTAAGTGAAACATATACAGAATGGCATACTGAAGGACAAGAGTTTGGGTGGAAGTAACTGTAGACTAAAAGTAAAATGGATTATTGAATATCTGGAGACTGGAAAAAATATACCTGTCCAGACATAAAAATTAGTGGGTCTTGACCTGCCAGAACTAAATAGGATTTACAACTTGCATGGCATCTGACAAGATTGTCTATTAAATGGGCAGACTATCTTCCCCTGAATGTGACTTTTGTGTGTCTCTTATCACGTAGTGCAGGGATGTCCAAACTTGGGAACTTTAAGACTTGTGGACTTCAACTCCCAGAATTTCCCAGCCAGCATAGCTGGCTGTGGAATTCTGGGAGTTGAAGTCCACAAGTCTTAAAGTTCCCAAGTTTGGACATCCCTGACGTAATGACTATCTGTCATTTGAGAGAGCTTATACAAGAGGAAAAGCAGGCTTTTTCCAAGTAATAAATAGTGCACTTAACTGGGTAAATTGTCTAGCTATTAATATATAGAACACTACTCTGTTCTAATTAATCAATGTATTTTAAAATGTAACCTATAACATATATAATTTCTTGAATTCCTGAACCTTACAAAATTGACTACATATTTCTATCATATACGCACTACAGTGTTACATGCTTCTATATAGTTTTATTACTGTTATCCATATGTTCTATGCCATATGCTAAGTAAATAAGTAAGTAAGTAAATAAATAAATAAATAAATAAATAAATAAATAAATAGAATGAGAAATGCAATCAATTGTTAAATGAGCCTCATCATGTATTTACATCATCATTATTTTTTAATTATATGTCACTCAGTCCCTTTATATCTTTGGACAGCTTACAACAAACCATTAAAGCATCCATTAAAATATTTGTTTTTAAAAAATATAAAACAAAAATTCTAAAGTTATAGCAATACTACTAAAAACCCTGGATAAATAAATTTCCAGTCCCCTTCAAAACTTTAATAAGCAAAGGGGTTGCTTGAACACTAATTAACACTTGTTCTACTGCAAGGATGGGCAATTCCCAATGGGCTACATGAGAAACTGTTGTAGAGGGCTGCTGCCCACCTTGTCATTGTCCTCTAGTTACCCCAACCCCTACTAACACCCACTCCCAGCACTGCTCTATCCCCTGCCAATGCCAACACCACCCTGCCACTACTGAGAGTGCAGTCGGCTGGAGAGGGACAGCTTGTGGGCCAGATATGACCCAGAGGCTATAAAATGCCCAGATCTATTCTATAATATGGATCCCACCATTTAATTTAATTTAATTTAATTCATTTTTCTGTCATATGCCTCCCTGATGAGATCCACAGACATTCAGTTCCACTAATAATGACAGAATGAGGTTGTAAGGTTCTCTTGGTAATCTTTCTATCTTTAAAGCGCTCCATGGCTCGGGGCCTAGTTATATGCGAGACCACCTCCTGCCCCATACATCCCTTAGACCGATACGCTCCCACAGAGAGGGCCTCCTCAGGGTGCCGTCGGCCGGACAATGCCGACTGGCGACACCCAGGGGGAGAGCCTTCTCTGTGGCGGGGCCAGCCCTCTGGAATGACCTGCCCCCTGAATTACGTACCATCACCGACCTCGGCCTCTTCCGCCAATGTCTTAAGACATATCTGTTTCAACAAGCCGGCCTAGCCTAACCTCCCATGGGGACTTTTAGATAGTTTTAAATTGGGTTTTTAAAATTTGGTTTTAGCGCAGGATAGGTTTATTTAATAGTTTTTTAAATTATATTTATTGTATTTTGTATGTTTTTTAAATTTCCTGTGCGCCGCCCTGGGTCCTTTGTGGAGAAGGGCGGGATATAAATTTAAATAAATAAATAAATAATAAAATAAAAATAATTTCTGTGCGATGGCGATTGGGCCCAATATTTTCCAATGGCAATGGCCTTTGAGCAGAATTTCACTCCTTCCCTGGATATTATGACTGAGAAGTCTGCAACTAAGAAGGCAACTTACATATCTGATAAGACCACTCAGCACAAAGAGAAATGGAAGCATGCATTCTGCTTGCACAGAAGTACAGAACATAGAACAGTGAAGTCAATACTCTTGACTCAAAGGCAGTTGAGACAAATATAAAAATACTCTGCATAGAACATGTTATTAAATCTTCCTTTCATCAGCTTTGAAGGCAAGGCATTAAATCTTATAAGCATGAGTGCTCTTCTTGAGTAGCAGATGTAAGCATATAAAGGCTTTAGAGGCTTGAAAAGGCTACGGAAAAAGTCCTTGAGATAATCTGTGAAATTTCAGACTGCTCAGCCTATCCCCCCCCCCCCAAAAAAGATGTGTCATAACTAAATAATACAAAAAATGGCCACAAAATAAAAATCTAGGCAACTTTTTCTTTTACATGCAGAAATAAAATTATCATTAAAAGTCAGCTGAGCCAATGACTCACCAGAAGAAAAGTATTGCCTTAACAATATTTTAGATGGCAAATTCTCATTCAGGGTGCTACTGAAGAGCATTTCATATCTTACATTTTATATTGGGTCATTTAAAAAAAAGTTATGTGAGGTGAGTGGGTGTTTTGGGGAGTGCATATTTTTCTTTGGTTTCTTTGCTTTATGGAAGTCATTTTGGTCCCATCCCAATCCCTATAAATCCATGAACCAGTTAATCAATTAAATTCTATCCAAAGCATAGCATTCAAACTAGAGCTAAGGGGTCACAGTTGAATTTTGACTGAACACATTTTGACTGAACAGTTTCAGGGTGCATTAGGTCAGGGATAAACTATTCAGACTGGAAGAAAATTGCCTCTATACAAAATGAAAATTGGAAGAGGGTATCTTCAGAAGATTCAATATTACAAGGCATGAGGGTCATATTTAATAAGTAGTTATTGTTTGTGCAGTCTAGGTAATTTAGAAATTTACAAATTCTTCTTTAGAGACTTAATGAAACAAGATTAAAGGAATATTCACCTATGTTTGCCACCAGCCACCTGTTTCCATGGTTATACCCTGAAGTAGGTATCCTGGCAAACAGATATTTTGACTGAATGGAGATAGGCTGGATTTACAGAAGTCTAGAGGGTAGCAGATTGTTGTTAGTAGCAATGTTTTTGTAGGGAGGCAGCATTGTGGTGCTTATCAATCTGGAAAGTATTTACATGTCGAAAAATTGAAATTCCATAGTGGCAAAACACATAGCTCAAAGAAAATGTGTGAGCAAAGCTGTGTCTATTTTGTCACCTTACAAAAATAAACAAAACACTCTGGCTCTTATATTGAACTAAATTTGGTTCAATATATGCTAAGCCACAGTTTATTTGTATCAATTCTATTTTGATTTACCTATAAATCATAAATCATAGTTTACATATCATCAAGAAACCAAATTATGGCTTAGTATAATGTGTGAAAGCATAATCACCAAGTGAAAAGAAAGAACAATGTTAATCTAACTAATCTAATGTTTATTAAGAGATAAAGTAAAGTTACTACTGATATTTGTTTCTGTAGTTTTGATGGTACTCCCCACCCCAAATTGCACTGCCACCCAAATCTGCAAATTAAACCATAACAGATGTTGTCCTCTGCTTCTACAAATTTTCTCCAAAAATGGAAATAGATTTTGCACATTAGACTTTTGGAAATGCTACTGGGTGATCTGCATTATACTAGTTGTGGTAAAATGTATCTCAAGTCACAAAAGAAGATGGACAGCCCAGCAGAAAATGTTCAGGATCAGCAGTGATTTGGAGCTAATTTCATGGATGTTTTCCAGTCTTTTCCTTTTTCTCCCCTGATCTTCTGTTCCCTTCTGAACAATAGAGCTTCTGAAATTCCCTTTTTAACATCTTTCACATTGAATCAAGAATACACTAAGCATACTCCCTGCAGCTGTTGCTGGTCAAATTGCTGCTCTGAAGGGACCAGCAGATGAGGTTGCCTCCTTTGAGAAGGTCCAGGCAGAAGGTTTTAGCCCACAGTCCAGCCCACACTCAATCCTGAAATGTGAGAGGTTGGATTCCCTCCCCCATCTACCACTGGCCTAACACACATCAGAGCTTTTAAATGAACCCAGATGGCTGGCAGAAAGGCGAGGCATCCTACAAAACTGCCTGGGGGAATCTCTGCTTGCTGTCATCTTATTCTACAGGCCAAGAGCCTTCAAGATGTCTGTGTTGTTTCTTAATCTGAGATCACTCCTGTTTGAATTTTCTACCAATTTCCTTTTGGAAATGTCACACAGCCATCAGAAAGATACCCCAAGATTGATTTGACTGAGATCAAACATTTCCTTAAGTCCTAGGTTGAATATTATCCTTAATAAAGAACATGCAAACTCACATGCAGTGCATATATCCACTTCAGACTGCAGCTGATATACTGCATTCTATGCCTGCCATGTATAGTATATTTGATTAAGCTGTTAGTTCTATCAGTGAAATAAATTAGCTGTAAGCAATATAAAAGACTGCAAAATTGAAAGTAATGTATGCCGGTCTCCTAAATTTAAATTGTGCAAACATGGGTTTCCTTTTTATTCCTGTGTAAAGATTTGCAAGCAATTACTAGTTGAAAGAGGTAATTACAAAGAGGTTCATCTTTAGAAGATTATTATTGATTTATAGAAATCTGTTCTTTTAATAAAAACCAGATTGAGGAATATATATGATTTTCTTTTACAACCAAGCAATAAGCTGAATGGGAAACATATAAGATGAGTGAAAGATGCTTTTCATGTGTATGCTAAATATTCAATTTCTATTCCTATCCAAGCATGACCAAGGAAGAGGATGGACACAGGGGAAAAAAATCCAGCTATCTTTACTGGGTCAATTTAGTATTTAGTATTTATTAGATTTATATACCGCCCTTCTCCCTTTCGGGACTCAGGGCAGTGTACAGGCAGCGATAAAAATAAATAATACAAAACATAAAATATATTAAAATATATTACATAATTAGCCTGTCCTTAAAACCCCTGCTAAAAACCCCTACTAAAACAGTTTAAAACTACGACAGGCCGGCCACACGAAACAAATAGGTCTTCAAGGCCCGAAGGAAAAGGCACAGGTCCGTGGTCGTCCATAGGTCAGGGGGTAGGTCATTCCAGAGGGCAGGGGCTGCCACAGAGAAGGCTCTCCCCCTGGGGGTTGCCAGCCGACATTGCCTGGCCGACGGCACCCTGAGGAGGCCCTCTCTGTGGGAGCGCACTGGTCGGTGGGAGGTGTTTGGCAGCAGGAGGCGGTCTTGCAAATAGCCAGGTCCCTTGCCATGGAGGGCTTTGAAGATGGTCACTAATATCTTGAAGCACACCTGGAAAGCCACAGGCAGCCAGTGCAACTCACGCAGGAGAGGTGTCACATGGGAGTGCCTAGATGCTCCCAAAATCCCCCGCGCAGCTGCATTCTGAACCAACTGGAGCCTCTGGGTGCACCTCAAGGGAAGCCCCATGTAGAGCGCGTTGCAATAGTCCAGGCGGGAGATGATGAGGGCTTGAGTGACCGTGCGTAAAACGTCACGATCCAGAAAGGGGCGCAACTGGAGTATCAGGCGTACCTGATAAAAAGCTCCCCTGGCCACGGCCGTCATATGATCTTCCAGAGACAGCCGAGAGTCCAGGAGGACACCCAAGTTGCGAGCTCTCTCTGTAGGGGCCAATTACTCGCCCCCAATAGCCAGAGATGGCACCAACTGGCTATACCGTGACACCGGAAGCCACAGCCACTCGGTGATCTCTAGGCTGGCTTAGCCTGGCTGAAAGCCATTTTCATGAGCAGAAAACATGAGGCTAAATTATATGTATTTACAAGCATTACAGGGGGTCTAGATCTTGTGAGGATTCCTAGAGCACATAAAGACAGGCAGGAAACTTTCCCACATGTATGAAAAATTAATGAGGCTACAACTATATGAATATACACTCATTCACAACATTATGAATGGGCACCAACACGAACATTTTAAATGTGCCTGGCTTGTTCATGTAAACTGATTGACTCTAGTTCTCATTTAAATGCGTTAAAACATTCAGGCTGGCATTTTCTTAACCTTACTGTCAGCAGGTAGTAAAACACAGCAGATACAAAAGTGCCTCAGATAAGAGGGGCTTCTTGAGGATTTTCTTTGGGAGGGCAAGTATATGTTGAGTGGGAAAAAAGGAATTTGAGAAAACGTGCCTTCCCTTTATCAATCTTATTCTTTTGCTATTCTAAATGCTTTCTAGTTATCTAGATGCTTCTTTATTGTTATATATTCATATATATATATTCATAGTTTAGGATATAAAATAAAATTAAGAGGTGATTTTATGTGTGGCACATTGGGATTAAACATCAGTGAACTCAGTGGGGCTGCTTTCTAAGTAAACAATCTTTCTGGTAGGGTTACATATCATAAAATTCAGTGATGCTATGTTGTAGCCATTCTTCAGAGGATGACCTCATGTTATTACTATTCTTTTGAGTAGGGCTCATCATCATGTTCACTGCTAATGCAATACTGAGGACTCATTGTTTACGGAGCCTTGCAAGCTTACACTGTTTTAGCAGCAGGATCTGTAACAAACCATGTAGCTTCAAAATGACACCGGACTCATAATGCAGTCATATAAATAGAAATGTTATTATATCATAACACTGATTCAGATATGAAAGTTTGTCATATCACTTTTCCCTTTATCCCTCCATGTGGATCAGAAGTGGTACCGGGTGAACCACCAGTGGCAACAGCCCACCTGCCCAGATGTCATCACAGACACTCTGCACATGCACAGGAGCATCCCATGCACGCTCCCAGTTTCAAACTGGTAGCGAAGGTAAGAGGATTTCATACCTGATGTGGATCCTTAGGAAATCAACAGTGAGTGTATATCCAACAAACAAGAAAGGAGCAGGCAATTGATGGAAGGAAGGGGGTATTTACCCACTGCTTCTTGAAGAAAGAACTACCTATGTAGTTGAGTTCATGCAGTGATGTATCTTGAAGAAATGGTGCAAAGTTACACTCACAGATTATATTTTAATTCTTTGTGTCTCCCAATAAACTCAGTCACACCTTGCATTTCATTGTTAATTGATTAATCAAGTTTTTGTATACATTATTGGATGAACTCAGCTACACAGGTAGTCCTTGACTAATGACCAGCCTCTCAGTATTCAACCATTTAAAATTGCTAAAAACTATTGCAGAGGTACTTAAAAGCTGGTTCTGAAGTTCCTATAGCTACTTCTCCCAGTCACATAAATGCATTTTGAGTGCTTGACAATCAGCCTAGATTTACCACTATTTACACCATTCTGCAGCTAAAAACCCTACATTTTACACTTTTTTTTTTGCTGAAAACCGGCATTTACTTTCCATTTTTGGCAAAATCAGCCCATAGTAAACAACTGGTTTGCTTAACTATTGCATTTTATTTTATTTTAGTTAGTTAGTTAGTTTGTCAAACATATAAAAGATAACATGTATAAGTATAAACATAAATATGAACATAGTAAATGGGTTTGAATAAATGGAGACCGTAGGGCAGGGACTGTAGGCATGCTGGTGTATTATGCACGCCCCTTACAGAACTCTAAGGAAGGGGGTGAGGTCAACAGTAGACAGTATTAGGTCCAAGTTATGGGGATTTGGGGATGTAACAACAGAATCAGGTAGTGTATTCCAGGCATCAACCACTCTGTTGCAGAAGTCATATTTTCTGCAATCAACTTTGGAGTGGTTGTTTGCTCGTGTATTATTGTGGTTGAAGCTGAAGTAGTCATTGACAGGTAGTACACTGCAGTGTATAATTTTGTGTACTGCGCTTAGGTTAGACCATATGAGGTGTAGTTCTAAGTTTTCCAAGTCCAAAACTTCAAGTCTGATGGTAGACATTTAAAAAATATAATATCTTATCATTGTCATAAGCCATTCAGTTGTGCTGCCCTTCAGCCATTCCATGGATTGGCAATCTCCATGCCTCCTTGTCTCACACTAATTCCTTCAGATCAGCCCATTGTCATCCTTCATAGTGTCCAGCCAGCAAGTATTTAGGGTAGCCCTTTCTTCTTTTTCCTCTGATCACTCCCAGCATTATTGACTTTTCAAGTGAATCAGCTCTCATGACATGACCCAAGATCTGCTTGCCGATCTTGGCTTCAAGTGATATTTTTGGTAAGATTCAGTCTAGGACATTTTTGTTTGTTATTTTTGCAATCAATGGGATGCATTATAATCCCCTCCAGCACCATAGTCAAAGGTGTCCCTCTTTTCCTATCTGCCTTTTTCAGAGTCCAGGTTTTGTAGCCATAAGTAGCAATTGGAAAAATTACTGGGGTGACCAAACTTCATTTGGTTATGAGGCAGATGTCTTTACTCTTCCCAGATATTTATGCCAGGCATTGCATTTCTTCCAAGTGCTACATGCCTTCTAATCTCAGGGTTCATCACCTTGTTCAATTTTATAGCCTAGGAAAATGAATTCCTTTACTGTTTCTCTGGCCTTACTGTCAATCTGAAATCTGTCCTGGGTGTTCTCTATAATTGCCATTAACTTGGTTTTCTTGATGGTGAGATGCAGTCTGAATTTTCTCCCTTTATCTTTGACTCTCAGGATGATCCACTCCAGTTATTTCATGCTTTCATCTGCATATCGGAAGTTGTTAATAGTCTTACCACTGATTTTAACCCCAATGGTAGATTCCTCCAAATGTGCATTTTTCTTAACTGTTTCTGGGTACAGGTTGAATAGTATAGGTGAAATCAGAATGAAATCTTGTTGAATGCCTTTTCCAATTCAGAACTATTTTGTGTCTCCATATTCCATTCTTCCTGATCAGAGTACAGTGACTGAATGAACTGGATATCTCACAACAATAAATTAACCCAGAACAATTGTAGTTTTTTTGTTAAATTATGTTTAGATCTTTGATATCTTAGCCCAATATATGAATTCAATTGTTTTCTAGGAACAGACCTCTGCTTAAACAAAATTTGAAATTTAAGCTTAAAGTTTAAGCTTAAACTTTAAGCCGCCCTGGGTCCATTTGGAGAAGGGCGGGGTATAAATTTAATAAAATAAAATAAAATAAAATAAATAAATAAATAAATAAATAAATAAAAGTTATTGCTCATTTATAATTTTTCAGATTTGGCAGCATGTGGACTTCAGTGGGACATTTTGGGAGATTAAGTTTATATATTGTAGAGCTGCCATTCTAAAAACCACTGATTTAAAGTTTTTAAATATGAAAAAGACAATTTATGACAAATGAAGGAGTATATATGTTTAGAATTAATTATAACCAATCTTAATAAACCAGAATAAAATACTTGTTTTCATATCAGAAGTACAAGAGTAACAATGCTTGACTAATATAGTAGTTATAAGAATTATAAGAGAACTAAATTCTCTCAGGCATTTAAATGTATTTAATGCCGTGCAATTAAATAGCCTTAAAAGTAGTTATAATATGGAATGAGGTAAATTACTTTGAAACAATTAATTTACACAAGGTTAAGAATTGAAGGGAATGTAGTCCAAAGGCCAGTCAAGTAGAGTTATTTCTAATAAAATTAGGAAAAAAACCTCAGGATTTCCACCAGTGGTGGGATTCAACAATTTTTACTACCAGTTCCGTGGGGATGGCTTGGTGAGCGTGGCATGGCTTGGAGGGCATGGCAAGGGAAGGATACTGTAAAATCTCCATTCCTTCCCCACTTCAGGGGAAGGTTACTGCAAAATCCCCATTTCCTTCCGATCAGCTGGGACTCGGGAGGCAGAGAATAAATGCGGGTGGGGCAGTCAGATGTACTATTGACCGGTTCTCCAAATTACTCAAAATTTCTGCTACCAGTTCTCCAGAACTGGTCAGAACCTGCTGAATACCACCTTTGGTCTCCACCCACTAAACATGGTTAATGGGACTAAGTGTGTAGATAAGGAACTTGATAGTTGGGAAAGAAGAGGGAAAGAAAGTGGGCAGCCTCAACTAGAGGAAATGGTTAGCTGTTAATCATACCATTCCTGTTGAGAGAGAAGTCAAACTGCAAACTTTTGTTGCAGTTGATCCCACTTTTTAAATGTTATTCTTGAACGCGGTTCATTGAGGTGCTTTGCAAATGTATTTATTTATGCTATGCTTAGAAGAATGGGGATAGGGAAGAGGCAGCCTATGGCTTAACTGTGTTAACCTTTTTCCATTTAATTTAGTTGCTTTTGGGATATTTTCAAATAATTTGTGTAGTATTTCTGAATTACTATTAAACACCCACCCACCCCTTACTTCATTCATTCTTTACAATGGTCATTTCCCACAAGAGAAAGAAAGGAGTAATTAATTTGTATATAGCCAGGATGGCGAACCTATGGCACACATGCCAGAGGTGGCACACAGAGCCCTCTGTGCTGGCACGCAAGCCATCGCCCTAGCTCATATCTCCATGGGACTTCTTTCATGAGCTTCTGTTTCCCTGCAAATGATGAAGCAGAAGCTCACAAAAGAAAAAGAACTTACCTCTTGCCACACTGCTGGTGTTGGGACGCCCCGCCTCCCACTGGCCAGCAGATCTTTGGGTTTCTGCTGTGCATGCGTGCATGTCTGGCACACACCTTTCAGTTTGGGCATGTGCACATACGGTTTGGGCACTTGGTGTCTAAAAGGTTCGCCATCACTGGTATATAGACTACAAAGGATTTAACAGTCTGAAATACTCCAGGATTGTTTTAAAGTTTAATTACACAAAACTCAGCATAAATCTGAAGGCTTGAACATGTTTTTAAAATCCTACATAAAAACTACTTTTATGAACTACTAGATTGTATCACATGACTTTTAGTTTGCTACTCACTTAATATAGATACAATAACTGGTTCAATAAACCATAGTTTATCAATCTGAAAGTTAGTTATGTACCCATGCTTTCTTTTGCATGAGCATTTGTGGGGAAAATTTATTAAACCATAAGTTCCTTCTATCATTCACCCTCAAAACTAAAACAACCATAGTTTATGGTTTGAAAGTGTATAGTCAATTTCAGGTTGAATTTCCAAGTTGATTGGAATCTTGACTGCCTTGCAAAATATGTTCCTCAAAAATTGAGGAACAAAGGAGATAATATATGTGAAAACCAGAGACCTGTAATTCAGAAGAAAGTGTTGAAGGCTGAATAGTTAGCCTCACCTATCATAAGCCAGGGTTTTCTTTAATTATGGTTATGATGCAAGTCATAAGGGTCTGATTCCTACCCAACTAATGGCTTACAAACCAAAATGGCTGGATTTCCGGTTAGGATACTCATAGGCTGTTGTAAAAAAAATGAAAATGTGCTGACCTAGAAAATGATTTAATACAGATTGAATATTTTGAAATAAAAAAGAATGAAACACATGTTTTTCTCTTCTGGATATTAGGTAAAATCAATCATCCCTTATCCTGTTTATATGATTTCAGCGGATCCATGATTCGATCTAGAAAACTGCTCCTTGTCTCCACACCTCATCATGTATTCCCTCTATTCTTTTCAAATATCCCACTTGAAATTTGGGAATAGGACATTTTCACATGGCTTATCTGGAACAATATTATCTCTCTTCTTCACCCATACCACATTCATGAAAACAGATAATGTCATATCGTTGAAATCCCAAACCTAAATGAAATTAGATACAATTCACTCAGATTTCATAACTCCTATGTTTTGTTTTAGCAAATGATATCTGACAGATGAGGATGTGCAGTAGTTAAATCAACTTTGTTCCTTCCCTCTTCTTTTTCAGGTTTAACCCCCAAAATGTGACTTGTTGTTTTGAATACTCTGAGAAGGGTTAAAAGAATGAAATGTGAAGCTCAAGCATCCTAGGCTGAGTTTTAGAAAAATGGAAATCTTGTCTGGCATTCTGTTGTGAAAAAGAAAAAAAATAGTCCAACAGCCATCCTTCTGCTTGGGACTAATTAATTTGCATACCTAATAACTCACTTCCAGCTATTCAAATATGCAGATGAAAACAAGGGTAGCCAGAAACCAAAGCAAAACCACACATTAAGCTGCTTATGATATAATATAATTAGGCTGTGCTGCACTTTCTCTTCCAAATTCCAATTTATCAGGATTGAATTGCTAGGTACATTTTTCACATTGAGGTTTGGAAAAGTTTATTTTGACCTGGCAAATGATTTTAAAACTGAGGAAAAGCAGGTCAGCGGATGGGAGGGGGGGAGAGGAGAAGAGGAAGTATGGATGGAGCTTGTTATCTGTGCAACTCTAGCATACAAAGAAGTGGTGTGAATTTCAACATTCAGGCCTGCATTAAATCAGTGGAACTGTAGAAATGAGGAATGACATAGTTTACCCCAGTGGTCTGTGCTAGAAAGCATATCTTTGAAATGGCTGTATCGGATTCTCATAAGCCATTGGCTCCATTAAAGTCACATGTTTCATTGACTTAGGAAGGAAGGAACTTATTAGTTGTCCTTTTCCTCATTTTGCTCATGACATATGGCCCCTTAAAAAACAATATTGTCCTGAGGTATTCCTCAAGTCAGCACAGTGCAAAGGGGCTCGCTTTTATCTCTCTATCGAAGTACCTCTTAAGTTTATACATTCTTGATTTAAGCTCTTCCCCACGTTGATTGACAGATTGTCACCGTTTAACTCCTTGATCTGGAGAATTTAAGTATTTTTTCTTTTTTTAGCTTTCTGCTACCCTGCCTATACTTTCATTCCCCTCCCCCCTCCCTTCGCTCCTTCATAACCTGCATTTTCTAAGAAAGAGACCATCATGAGAAATAATGGTGGGGTTTTTTTTTTTGAAAAGGCAATGATTGTCACTGAAACCGATATGTCTGTCTGATAACAAAAACTGTCATTGCCTCACATGGAACATGCACCCTCGGGAGATGGAGGACAAAGGCGCCCTTAGAGAAGAGCTCTCAGCCATGTGCTGTCTCTGATCCCCTTGGCTCCAGTCAGAACCACAAGCTATTTTTTTCTCATATGCCACTCGAATGGATCTGTGGAAAAGTATGAAAAGTTTCCGTTTAGAGAAAGGCTTATGTTCTTTGGGGACTGGATAGTCGTTTTCCTTCTTTTCTTTTATATATACACATCCATTGAGTAAAAAATGAATTGTTGAAAGGAAAATACACACACATGACTTTTCTGCAATAACAATCTGATACATTCTTGGCAAATGCATCGTTCGTATATATTTCCAGCTGCATTTTTGAATCACTGCCGAGTTAAATCCACTGTGAGATTCTCGGCACAGCCTGTTCATGGGCACCAGGTAATTGTGAAATCAGGACCTTTTTAAAGAGAAGGCCAGAAGGCCAGCAAAAAGGGCTGGGTTAGGTGAAAAGCACTGATACTCTTCATTCATTCATTCATTCATTCATTCAGAACAGAAAAGCTATGCAGACAAACTCCAGATTTATCTTGGTATTGGCTCACTGTTCAATGGCTCTATGTCAAAAGAAAGACAAAAAGGAGAAAATAAACATGAGGGAACGGGAGAAGACAAATATATCTTAAACAAATATATCTCATTTTTTAAAAAAAATAAGCCTTGTAGTTCAGCATGGGCCAAAAAGCAGGAGATACAGTATAAAAAAGCTGCGATTAAATCTATGGTGCTTGAAAGCCCAAACTGGAATTAGCTTCATTGAAAGATAGAGGTAGCATATTTTACCTGCTTTTATCCACCCCACCCTTTCCGGACTTTTTTCAATCCTGTTAGAAATCCTACCCTTTTAGAAACACGAAAGAGCTGACGTAACAGAACAAATAATAAATAGGTTTAGGTTTAGGTTTTATTCAATTTATATACCGCTCCTATCTCCATTGGACTGAAATAACACAACAAACAACAATAAATACAATCGCAACATTAAAATAGCATTAAATTGAAATAACCTGCGCTAAAATATAAACTAAAATGGTAAAATCCCCATACCTAATCAATTTAAAATTATATTTAATCTAACTCTAAACTAGGCCGGCTAGGTGGAAGAAGTGCGTTTTGAGTGATTGGCGAAAGAGGCGAAGGTGCGTGATAGTATGAAGTTCGGGGGGTAGGTCGTTCCAGAGGGCTGGACCTGCCACAGAGAAGGCCCTACCCCTGGGTGCCGCCAGCTGGCATTGACCGGCCAACGGCACCCTGAGGGGCCCACACTGTGGGAGCGGATCGGTCGAAGGGAGGTATGTGGTAGGAGACAGTCCTGCAAATAACTAGGCCCCGTGCCATGGAGTGATTTAAAGATGGTTACCAACACCTTGCAGCGCACCCGGAAGGCCACCGGCAGCCAGTGCAGCTCGTGTAGGAGGGGTGTTACGTGGGAGCACCGTGAGGCTCCCAAAATCCCCCGCACGGCCACATTCTGCACTAACTGGAGCCTCCGGGTGCACCTCAAGAGGAGCCCCATGTAGAGAGCATTACAATAGTCTAGGCGGGACTTAACGAGCGCTTGAGTGACTGTGCGAAGGGCGTCCCGGTCAAGGAAAGGGCGCAACTGGCGGACCAGGCGAATCTAGTAAAAGGCCCCCCTGGTCACGGCCGTCCAAGGAAAGCCATGAATCCAGTAGGGCGCCTAAGTTGTGGGGCCTTTCCACGGGGGGCCCCGATGACCAGCGATGGAGTCAGCTGGCTGTACCGGGACGCTGGAAACCACAGCCACTCGGTCTTGGACGGGTTGAGTAGAAGTTTGTTACTCCCCATCCAGGCCTGCACGGCCTCAGACACCGGGACATCACTTCAACGGCATCGCTGGAGTGGTTGGGGGTAGATATGTATAGCTGAGTATTATCAGCATACAGATGGTATTCTACCCCACAACCACGGATGATCTCGCCCAGCGGCTTCATATAGGTGTTGAACAGGAGGGGCAAGAGGACCGACCCCTGAGGCACCCCACATGTGAGGGGTCTCGACGTCGACCTCTGCCCTCCTGCCAACACAAATTGCGACCGAACGGAGAGGAAGGAGGCGAACCACTGCAACACGGTGCCCCCCAATCCCAACCCCTCCAGTCGGTGCAATAAGATACCATGGTCGATGGTATCGAAAGCCGCTGAGAGATCTAACAGGACCAAGATAGAGGAGCAACCTCTATCTCAGGTCCTCCAGAGATCATCCACCAGCACGACCAATGCCGTCTCTGTGCATAAATGAAATAAATGAAATACAATCAAAATTTTATTTTTTTTAAAAAGCCTCTTAAACAGATATACTGTAGTCTTATTTGATCTGCTTTTGCCATCTTTACCTAGGATCTTGTACACTGGCCTTGGAATTATACTACAGTTAAATATCTCTATTTCTCTAATAAGGAAAGCAAGATTATGGTAATATTAATCATTTTCCTCTTGGTTACTGTCTTTCACCTTAGTCCTCTGAAGTCCTTTTCTATGTCTTTTCAGAGGGACTGTGACACCCAATGCATGTTACAGTTTGCAAAGAGTTGGATTAAGAGTTTACATTAAGACAAATAGTGAGGTTGCAATTTTACAATCTTTTTTTTTTCAAAGTATAGCCAGCCGAACGAACAGGTTTAAAGGTAGCTTCTATCCATGGGCTGTGAGACTTTTAAATTCAACCGCAATCACTCCATGCACATGCTAGTTTTTTCTTTTTTCTTTTCTCTCTTTTTTGTTTCTGTTATAATTTTGCACCAGTGAAGTTAAAACCAATTTCATTGTAATTTTTACAATGACAATAAAGATTATTATTATTATTATTATTATTATTATTATTATTATTATTATTATTATTATTATTATTATTATTATTATTATTATTATCTGAAAGCACGTCCAGATGAAGTTCATGAATAGATATTTATGTACCAAAATTCATATATCACTGATCATGAATTTAATTGTAGCACTATAATTCTATATATTCTTATTGGGGAATAAATTCCATTATATTGAATAGGAAATACTTGTAATATGTAGACATCCAATCTTATACAGTATATTTTAATAGATATTTTATGTGTGGTTTGTGAATTCTCTGCTGATTAAGACTCACTGAACAGCATATGAAAGATTTTAGATTACCAATTACTGCATTAATGGAAACTTCCATAGAATCAAGCAGACTTTCATCAACAGAAAAAGTCAGTTTGATATCAGTTAAATATAATATAAATACTTGCTTTTAAATATCTTACATTTTATACCACATATGCCCTAGTGAGTCAGATAGACCAAAAGCCAGGTTCTTCCTCAGAGGCATAGAAACCATTTTATCAGTGTCACAGAGTTTTTTAAATACAAATATTCACATAAATGATGCAATAATCTTCTCCAACATGCATGAGAAAGAGATACGGTCTGAGAGGCAAATGAGAATAATGAGAACATTTTTCTGTTTGGAAGGCTGATGAATCATAGCTATCTCTTTCCATAACTGGGCTAAATTCAAACACAAAAATTGTTATTTTTTATGACAAGATCCCATTGATCATTGGAATTGCAATTCCAATGCATATAATTGAATCAACAGATAGCAATAGCATTTAGACTTATATACCACTTTACAGCCTTCTGTAAGCGGTTTACAGAGTCACCATATTGTCCCCAACAATCTGGGTCTTCATTTCACTGACCTTGGAAGATGGAAGGCTGAGTCAACCTTGAGCCTGCTGAGATTTGATCTGCCAAATTGCTGGCAGCCAGTGATCAGCAAAAGTAGTCTGCAGTACTGCACTCTAACCACTGTGCAACCGAGGTTCATAAGCAAAAGATATTTATATCTTTTATAAATTTGAAATCCAGGGGCAATGTAGTAAGCCATTGTTCCATAGTCTCAAAAAAATGGAAATATGAAAAAGATTATAGAGAAATCAATTTGATATTTGGTGTACTTTTATAAAAACTCCTGTTTGAAAATAAGATTTTGTCATTAGCTTACAAATACAAATAGAACCTATCATGTTATTGAGCATAAGTGATTATGTTACAGACCTTTGATAGGATAGATATATCTGCTTCAAGAAATCATTCAGGAAAGTTGTAAGTCAATACCTAGAAAATACAAAATGTATCAAAAAGGTCAAATAATAAAATATTCATCTGTCTATTCCTCCTCTACTCTCCTGTTTCCCAGTTCATATAGTAGATGAATAAGATACCTATTGCTCAGAACTTTTCAGCCATAGATGACACCATGTGATCTTCATAAAACAACTTTTCTGGACTTAGCACTGTCCCTGTATAATGGAAATATCTTCCAATGGAGTCCTCAACATACAACCACAACTGACCCCAAAATTTCTGCTTAGTAAGTGAGATATTTGTTAAGTGTTATTTGACGACCTTTCACGAGTTTTTAAGTGAATCACTGCAGTTGTTATGTTAGTAACATGGTTGTTAGGTGAATCTGGCTTCCCTATTGACTTTGCTTGTCAGAAGGTCACAAGAAGTGATCAGATGACCATGGGATACTTCAACTGTCATAAATACGAGTCAGTTGCCATCAGCTGAATTTTGATCATGTGACCATGGAGATTCTGTAATAATCATGTGAAAAATGGTTATAAATCACTTTTTTCAATGCTGTTGTAACTTGGAACAGTCGCTAAGCAAACCTTTGTAAGTCAAGGATTACCTGTAATAGTTTAGAATACCTTTAAAAGCAATTCAACACTTTCTATAGTGTAGTGCTATAGAAAACTGCTGCCTTTTTTTATGAAAAGTCCCACAATTAGATTCTTCATAGCTGGATGCTGATGGAATACCTGAATGTCCAGTATTTTCTTCCTAAACTGGCATATTATTCTCTTCAGTTTTGGTTAGCATGCTCCTATTATTGTCTCTATCGTACCGAATTATCTAAATGAATCCTTCCATTAAACAAAGTCAACAATTTCTGGAGGACAGAAATAGGTAATGTCACATTGTATTAATTTCCCACTTACTATCAAAGCAACTTCAGAGTTTGCCTTTTGTTCCCTTGCCAAATGCACTTTTCTATTTTATGTTGCTTCGAATGCTTCTCTTTATTTGAAATAAAGCACATCAGCCATTCAAGTTATCCTATGCACAAAGGAACATTGCTTACTCAATGCTTATACTCATCCCTCTCTCAATACTCATGCTCTTTAATACCTTTTAATGTTGCCTTTTTACCATGAGTTTTATAATAGTTCTGTAATAGAACAGACTTATAACACTTACCTCATAAGTAGATATAGGTTGATATCTTATAAGTATACTAGCAGTTCCCGGCCACGCGTTGCTGTGGCCCAGTCTGGTTAAATGGCCAACCAATCTGTGTGTAGATCTACACCTGCACACAAACACGTACACACAACCACCGTATAACCCCCAACCTACCTACCTACTGTATTTCTGCCTCTCTCCACCCACCTACCTACCTACTGTATTTCTCCCTACTGTACTACTGTATTTACTACTGTATTTCTCCCTCTCTCTCCCTCTCTATATCTACCTACCTACTGTATTTCTCCCTCTCTCTATCCCTCTACCTACCTACCTATCTACCTACTGTATTTCTCCCTCTCCCTCCCTCTCCCTCTCACTATCTACCTACTGTATTTCTCCCTCTCTCTATCCCTCTACCTACCTACCTACCTACCTACCTACCTACCTACCTACCTACCGCATTTCTCCCTCCCTCTCCCTCTCCCTATAGCTGCCTACTTACCTACCTACTGTATTTCTCCTTGAATCTTATGGACAGAGTATCTTATGTCATAAAGGATGACATAATACCTGTGGCCCACTGCTCTCTGTGTATCAATCTATCTACCTTTTTTTTACAATTTTTTACATTTCCGTTGTATGTACCTGGCACAGGTGTGACATCTACACAATCGATATATATCATTGGTGCCGTACTTGAAAGGAATGTTGTATGAAAATTTGGAAGCGATTGGTGCAGTATTTTTGGAGATTAGCAGTTTTGAACAAACTCTTGTTACATTTTTATTTATATAGATAGGTATGGTAGGTTGAAGTCTGACAGAACAGGAGGTTGTTTTACTACTATTTTATTTTCTTAAGCTTCCTACTTTTCTTTGTTTTTTAAAAAACATCAGTGGTATACTATTTAATAAAAAATGTGGATTGTAAAACTTTTGCCCTTGGCTCCCAAATAGCCACAAAGAAAGATTGAACTGAGATATTGCAGTAGCCTATAGTCTGGACTGCCCATTCTATAAACTGTTGTCAAAATGTCTCAGTCCAGAGACAATTTTCTTAAATCAATATATCAATGAAGATTCAATGTCTAATAATTTAAGACCTAACTAACTCTCTGCCTAACTAATTTTGCTCTGACTAATGAAGTTGCTTGGATGATTAACACAGATTTTACAAAGTTTGATCTAATTGCCATGATTCATCCTTTAGACATTTCTTAAATCAAGTGAGTGTGAACATACTTTAAAATATAAATTACCTATTAAATAATTACACTACCCTTGGGTATGAGGTAGTTTGCTCTATTCTGAACAATATTTGAGTGGAAGAGATTTGAATTATTATAAATTCAATAGAAAAGCAAAGTGTACTGTTTGAGCAAAATATTAATTACCATGAGACTTTGGGATGGGTTGGCTGGTTTTGCAAACTTGTTTCTATATGTATGAATGGCTATGCTAGCTGAGGCTAATGAACTCTAGTCATATCTAGAAAGAAGAAAGCTGGCTATAATGTATATTCCAGAATGTTACTTTTTCAAATAACAACCCACAATTTTAAATCTTGATTTAGGGTGTAGGTGACATCTAGACTTCTAAGCTGAATCTCAGCAAGAATAGGAAAATGTCACTTGGACATATTTTGGTGCTACCATGTAAAATAAGCTATTAACATGATACAGCACTGTTGTGAGGTTCATTTTACCTCAGATGTTTTTGTGTTTTGTAAAAAGAAAAAGAAAATTCAATGTCTCTTGTTTCAAATGAAACACATTTACCATTGTCAAATTCTGAAGAAGGCAAATTTTTCATCCCATTAATACCCTGCACCTGCTCCAATTTAATGTTTTTGGTGTGTTTTAGCACATGCAAAAAAAGAAATGGCATCTACTTAACAAGACTGGTCTGCTGAAGAACTGAATGAGGCAAACCATATTATGTTATATGTTAATTACATTTTGGTTTAGAGAAACATTTGTTAAAGATACAGCCAAACAATAATACATTGCTAAATTTTATTTTCTCTCACTTCTGGACTTAACCCAAGTTTCTGGAATTTCTTTGCCTCATTATAGATAACATTGATACTGCAAAATTAAATTGGCTAAACATATTTCTCCTACAGTCTTTTCATAGAGACAGAGACATGTATAAAAATTGGACGAACCATTTCCTCTCTGAATAATACATTATTTCGAACTTCAATCTCAATGAACATTTTCATTGAATGAGACTTTTGTTAATATTTGGGGGGCTTGGGGGTCACCATTCCAGGACACTTTACTCTCTCACAGTAGCCATGGGGAACTGGATGGCAGTTCAATATGTATGATAGCCTGATGAAAGGGCCATATGGCAACTATCCTCTATTATCTTGACAAAGTTGATTGCATTGGCAGTGGACTCTTAACTTTAACTATTGACACGTCAATTAATAGCAGCAGCATAATGCTCATGGTTAATACTGCTAGGGCAAGAGGAGGCTAATAAGCTGAGCAGAAAGAATAAGAGACCTGTTTCATAGCATTTTCAGGTAGGAGTGACTATCTTATCCTGTGTCATGTTAGAACTGATCCTAGCAATTTTCCAAAACTGCCTCCTCATTTTGAGCAATTTCTTCTCATTAAATAGACACAACTCACATTATATGAGCCATAACTTATTGGTTTTAGTTTAGTCATGTCAAGGTGGTCTTATCCGTAACCTTTTGGGTATTGGTGACCTACAATATCTACCAGTCCCAATCAGTCAGTTTACAAAGGGCAACCTATTGCCAATTTCTATATGTGGAGTGAACTGAACAATTGTGATTTCCAGGCCATGGATTTTAGTTCCATTGCAATGTAGTCAACAAATTATAGTGTATATAGGAAGGGTACACAACCTTGTTAAAATGCCACGTTTTGAGATGTAAAAAAACAAAAGACCACTTCAATTCCCCCCCCCCCCACCTTTAATATAACATACAGGCTGTACAATTCAACTGAAAAAAAGTGGACCAAAACCTTTTACAAGGAAAAAACAAAACAAAAAAGTACAATAACATGGTTGCATGAGTGTGCACACCCTTGAACTAATAGTTTGCTAAATCAATAGTTTTGATTTATGACATATTCAGTCATTTTGGGTTAGGATTAGGAGCCTGTCAGACTAGCAGTTATCTTGCCTTGGGAATTTTTGCCTACACTTCCTTGCAAAACTCTCCAATCCTATCAAATTGTGAGGGCATTTTCTGGACACATACTTCTTCAGGTCATCCCTCAATTGGATTCAGATTCGGATTCTGGCTAGGCTATTTCATAACTTTGATCTCCTTCTGGTGAAGCCATCTTTTGTTGATTTAGAGCAGAGGTGTCAAACTCAAGGCATCACGGTGGCATCACAAGATGTATTGGGACTTTCCCCTCCTTTCCTAAACCGAGTGTGGGCGTGGCCAGCACATGACGCATGGCCACGCTCACATTTGACAGCCCTGATTTAGAGATATGCTTTCAGTGATTGTCATGTTCAATTCCATCTTCAGCATATTAGCAGAGGTCCGAATATTTTGTGCCTAAACTGATTGATATTAAGATTTTACAGCTTATATGTTATATTAATGATGGAAAAATTCTGAAGTGATTTATCATGGGTTAATTTTTTTTAGATCAGGCACTTTAACAGAAGAGTGTAGACTTTCAATACCCACTGTTTAGTTTATTTATTTATTTGTTCGTACTTTTATACTGCCCTCTCTCCCAAATGGGACTCAGGGCAGTTAACCAAATTATGACTCAGTACAGTGTTTTTCATCTTTGCTGACCATGGAATGTGACTTCTGATATGTGTTAGGGCATATTTTTAATTTTTCCCTATTGGGGCCTAACATAACATGTAGAATAGCTGGGATAGGAATATACTGGTACGTGGAAATGCTTCATGAAAACATTTGCACTGATGTACATTAGTGTAAACTTTCTGTACATTAGAAATGCATGGTGTTTGGGTAAGGTGACCAGACGTCCCGCATTTGGCAAGACAATCCCGCATATTAATAATTAGTCCCGCATCCCGCGTCCCTTTAAAAATTTCCAGATTTTTTGAATATTCCAAATCTTTCTCCTTCTCCTCCTCCTCTTCCCCCTCCCCACCCACCACTCCTCTCCTCCTCCTCCTCTCCTCCTCCTGCGGTCTGACTTGCCTGCCTTGGCGGAAGATCCGGGTCGTGAGGTAGGAGCAGGAAGTCGGGATGTAGCCGCCCAGCTAAGCAGAAGGGGGTGAGGCAGGCAATGGCGGCTGCGGCGGCGGGTCGCTGAATCTGGAGCGGTCCGGCTGCCCCACGGCCAAGGAGGCAGCCATAGCCTCCCCGGCCAGCATGCCAGCCACTCGTCTGCTTCCCAGGGTCTGAAGGCACTCCGTGGGGGGAGGAAGGGAACTGGCTGCCAGAGCCAGCAGGCAGGGTGAGCGGGCACGCGGGGCAGGTAGCGGCGCTCTCTCTCTGTATCTGTCTCTCTTTCCTCCCTCCGCCCATCTGTCACTGCGAGTCTGTCTGTCTGTCATTTACTCATTTAATCACTCATTCTGTGTCTCTGTCTATCTTTCTCTCCCTCCCTCCCTCTCTCTGTCTCCAATTCAATCCCTCCCTCTGTCATTCTCTCTCTGTGCCTCTCTCTGTCTCTCTCCCTCCCTCCCTCACCATCTCTCTCTCTCTCTCTCTCTCTGTACTCTGTGTGTCTATCAGTCTCTCTCTGATTCTCTCCCACCCTGTTTCTCTCTGTCTATCTGTTTCTCTCCCCCCCCCCCCCGGGAGCCCTTTCAGACCCTGGGAAGTGCTCTGGTAGCCTCCCCGGCCAGCATGCCGGCCACTCTTCTGCTTCCCAGGGGCTGAAGTGGCTCCATGGGGGGGGAGAGAAAGGGAACTGGCTGCCAGAGCCAGCGGGTGGGGCGGGCGGTGGCGCCCAGCAACATTCGCTACCCACCTGCCCCGCTTGCTCACCCACCGGCAGCCAGTTCCTTTCCTCCCCCCGCAGAGCCTGGTGGGTGAGCAAGCGGGGCAGGTGGGTAGCGAATGTTGCTGGGCGCCACCGCCCACCCCACCCGAATGCAGAGGGATGAAATTGTGGTTTTTCTACTAGAGCTTCCCAATGTGAGATGCTTATACCTGGTTCAGTGATGCTTTATTTCCAGTAAGCAAAGGTACAATTGCACTTCATTGCAACAGAAGCCTTCTGGGATAAGTCATTTCCCAAATGTTTTTATGCCTTGCAATAATCTGTTAGTTTAAAGCAGAACACAGCAGGGCTGCCAATGGCCTCCCAAATTGAATTTGACTTGTTGAAGCCTGGGTGTAAAACCATTTTACTACCAATAGCTATACTTTACATACTTTCCAGCTTCAATTAGCATTGGAAGGTGGCAAAATGGGCAGGACTATATCACACAGATAAGTTGAGCTGTTAGTGATATATCTGTTTTACACTCATACTTTATTATAATGGGAAAACAATCCTTTGGATTGCAAAGTTTGCAAACAAGCTACAAGAAATTATCTTTGGGAATATGTGTGATTCTGAGCCACAGATTATCCAGATGTGCATGAAGGAAGTATGGCACAAATGGAACAAGCCATTCAAAGAACAATTAAGTTTTAGTTTGCTATGGATAAAACTTCTCAGATAGTTCAAGAATTGTCTTTGTATTGCTAATCCTGATAATAATTCTGCACTATATATTTTAAAGTTTGTACTAGTTTTCATTTGAATATTAGTACAATTAGGATGCTAATAAAACAAAATGGATACAGCAGACTTAATGTCTAGCAACTTTCCCATTCTCCAACTATTAATGAAAAAAATCCCAATGTATTTTCTGTTAACTTCTTTTCTATAATACCACACAGTTTTACACCACACTTGTAACATTTCTGCTAAGCCACCAAATGGAGACATTGAACAATATAATCTTGACTGACTGGAATCAGTAGTTTTTACTGCATCAGTATTTCCAAGCAAGGAACATACTTTTATTCTGTGGACTAAAAATTTCCAGACAGTGGGCAGTGTGCATTGCATTCCTAGGTGTTATTTTGTTTTTAAGAAATTTCAAGGCGTCAGTAATTTCAGTAGTGTAAGTGACACTTTCTTACTTTGCATGATGAGACACATCTGTTTTTGGTTTCTTAATTTTTGAGCATGCTTTACAGTCTAAAGGAAATGGCAAAATGGATGAAATACAGAATTTCTTGCTGAATTCAAGGCATGTTGATAGTGAGAAGATAATTTTTAGTGTGGGAAATAGTTCCCGATTCTGAATGAAGAAAGTGGGAAAATTTATTTGAAACCTGAATTTACCAGTACTTCTTTTTTTAAAAAAATTTTTTTTAATAAAACAAAAATACAAAAAGGAAAAATCATCATTCTACATTTTATCCTTTGGAAAGTAAGTTGACTGGTTACACATAACTCTTATGCATTTCTAGAACCATTATTACTCATGAATAATCACATTTTATAGATTTAAGATCAAAAGATTCATTATATATCTTAATATCATTACACCAGAATTCTCCTCTAATATTCCATATTTGGTCTATCTTCTTCAGACAAGTCTTACTTAAACATAACTACATAATGGCATCCATTGTCTATTCCAAACATACATGCATATATACATACACCTATATATATATATCATCTATAATTTTTCTGTTGCTCTTATTATAACTCATTGTTTATTAACTGGTAGTTCTTCAGTAACAATCTAAAACAGTCTGAAATTTACTAAAATTCTCCCCCATTTTGTTAAACTACATTCATCAGCATTCCTACGTGATTAAATAAAAGTCTTATTGTTTATGTCCAACCTTATACTCATTCCTACACATACATAGATACATAAATATATACCATTAAACTATAACATTATTATTAGTTACTCTTATTATAGATAATTATTTACTAACTAACACTCATTCAGTGTTAATCTAAAACTATCTATCTACTTATTAATAATCAAAGGATAACAACTTTCATTATCAGCCAGTGTCTTTCAAGTAACGAGTTGGACTTATCTCTGTTGCCATTTGTGGCCCCAGTCTCTTTTTATTCTTCTTTCCGAGTTTCTTATAAACTTCTTTTTGCACTTTATTGTCCAGTATGGCTCTCAAATAAAACCGCTGCTGCGAGATCGCTTCCGGCTCCCGGAGGCAACGGATGGGTCTCTGACTCGTCCACTGATCGTTTCTCCAGCGGCTTGGGAACTTTGCAAAAGAGCCCCCTAACCGGACGGACAGCTTGCGGGAGACCCCTACCCAGACAGCTGTCGGGGGGGTCGCACCCGCCTCGTCCCAGGAGTTGGGGAACAAAATGCAGGGGGATGCGCCAATGGAGCACCGGAACAACAGAAAATGAAGAAGCGGGCTGAAATCCGGGGCTGCGGGAAGCACCAAGGCTCTGTGGTCTGCTGTGTGGTTTGTGAGTTGATTTTGAGATTTTGATGCCTTCAGTTCTTTTAAGAAAAGAAGAATGGAGGGGGGGGTTGGAAAAGAGAGAACCCCCCTGAGATCAAGCGCTATTTTAAAACCCTCCCCCGGTTTGGGAAAAGGCAAAAAGCAACATCCGATTTTGAATAAGTGAAACTGGAAGTCTATTAAATGTGGATTAGCCGTTGTTACTTTGTATCTGAGTTTTGCTGCAAGAGAAATGACTTTCACTAGTTCTGCCTGACCACCAAAGGGCGGGGAAACATGGCGCTTCTTTGTTCCCGGCTGAGAACTGTCTCTTTTCATTATGTACATTCCTTCACTGTTACAAGCTTGGAAAATTTACTGAAAAACCAAATCAAATGATTTCCTTTAATATACTATAACTTTTTCTTTCGGATGTTTTGTAGAAATAATTTATTGAATGCATGAATTTTATGAAATGATACATATGTAACTCCTGCCACCTTAAATGGAAAAATAATTAATCTTTGTATGAAGCCGTGGAGGAGGCCTGCACCTCTGATATGGATGCCTCTAAAATGTTCTTTTACACCCTATATACCTTTTCCCTGTAAAAAAAAATTGTTAAAACCAATAAAACTTTCCTCCTTTTTATTTTCTCCCACATTGGATCCATTAGTAAAGTTTTCTGTTAGCATATCTTTATCTTCAACTAAAATGAATATCTTTTTATCTTCAACATTTTCTTCTTTCTCTTTAGTTGTTGGAGCCTCCAACTGCTCATGGTTTAATGTGATAGACAAAAGTTTATCCAATTTTTTTATCAATTCTTCTTCCATATTGTTTCAGAAAATTTAAGATTCCAGCCAAATCCTTCTGATTTTCTAAAGTATCCTCTTCTAGATATGGAACCATGTTAACAAATCCAAAGAGTGATGAAAATTGGTTCTCCCTGCCACCCTGGTCTAAGGTCTATTTTATCTTTTGGTTGGGTTACTTTGATCTTATTGTGTTGTGTCTTCCCAAAAAAAATATTACTGTCAGTTATCCAAGAGCACCTGTTAAAAACAATTCATGCTCTGAAAGTTTCAATAAATAATTTCACCGCCTTCAACCAGCTGCTTCAAATAAGAAAAAATAGGTTGTTTCATAAAGACCAGCCTCTAACCTCCCCGTGGCAGTATTGCAGATTTTCACTTTTTAATATATCCTTCTTCTTTATTGTTAAAAAAAAGTAAAGAGTATAATTCTTATTGGATTTTACAATACAATACAAAAGCAGAGTTGGAAGGGAACTTGTAGGTCATCTAGTCCAACTCACTGCCTAGGCAGGAAGCCCTATACCATTTCAGACAAATGGCTATCCAACATCTTCTTGAAGACTTGTAATGTTGGGGCATTCACAACTTCTGGAGGCAAGCTGTTCCACTAATTAATTGTTCTAACTGTCAGGAAATTTCTCCTCGGTTCTAAGTTGCTTCGTTCCTTGATTAGTTTCCACCCATTGCTTCTTGTTCTGCCCTCAGGTGCTTTGGAGAATAGTTTGACTCCCTCTTCTTTGTGGCAACCCCTGGGATATTGGAACACTGCTATCATGTCTCCCCTAGTGCTTCTTTTTATTAAACTAGACATACCCAGTTCCTGCAACCGTTCTTCATATGTTTTAGTCTCCAGTCCCCTAATCATCTTTGTTGCTCTTCTCTGCACTCTTTCTAGAGTCTCCACATCTTTTCTACATCATGGTGACCAAAACTGAATGCAGTATTCCAAGTGTGGCCTTACCAAAGCATTCTAAAGTGGTATTAACACTTCACGTGATCTTGATTCTATCCCTCTGTTTATGCAGCCTAGAACTGTGTTGGCTTTTTTGGCAGCTGCTGCACACTGCTGGCTCATATTTAAATGGTTGTCTACTAGGACTCCAAGATCCAAGGATTTTAAAAATAAGCAGTAAGTTATAGGAAGAATTTTAAAAATAATCCCAAATTCAAAATTTTAAGTAACAAAAAATAAAACGAAAAGAAATAGTCCAATCACTTTCAAAGGGGGGAAAAAACCCCTTGTTACTGACGCTTCAATCCACACTTTTTATTTATTTTATTTTATTTTATTAAATTTATACCCCGCCCTTCTCCTACAAAAGGACCCAGGGCGGTGCACAGGAAAATTAAAAATCAAAACATACATAAATAAACCATTATTAAAACCCAATTAAACTAAATTACCCCATGCTAAAACATTTTAAAATCCACTAATTAAAATTTATGGCTAATAAAAGACCATATCGGGTGGTTAAACTAGGCCAGCTTGCTGGAATAAATGCGTTTTAAGACGCCGGGGGGAAAGGCGGAGGTCCGTGGTAGTGCGGAGTTCGGGGGGCAGGTTGTTCCAGAGGGTTGGGCCCGCCACAGAGAAGGCCCTTCCCCTGGGTGTCACCAACCGACATTGCCCGACCGGCATTGCCCGGCCACCCAGAGAAGGCCCTCTCTATGGGAGCAGATCGGTCGGAGGGCTGTATGGGGCAGGAGACGGTCTTGCATGTAGCTAGGTCCCGAGCCATGGAGCGCTTTAAAGATGGTAGTTAACACCTTGAAGCGCACCCGAAAGGCCACAGGTAGCCAGTGCAGCTCGCACAGGAGAGGTGTTATGTAGGACTGCCTTGCGGCTCCCATGACTACCCGCGCGGCTGCATTCTAGATTAGCTGTAACCTTCGAGTGCACCTCAAGGGAAGCCCCATGTAGAGAGTGTTACAATAGTCCAGCCTAGACGTCACGAGTGCTTGAGTGACTGTGCGAAGGGCGACCCGGTCAAGTAAGGGGCGCAATTGGCGTACCAAGTGTACCTGGTAAAACACCCCCCTGGCCGTCACATGCTCCTCCATGCACCTGTCACATGCTCCTCCATGCACAGCTGGGAATCCAGGAGGACACTCAAATTGCGCGCCCTCTCCACGAGGGCCAATATTTTGCCCCCAATGGCCAGTGTTGGACTTAACTGCCTGAACCAGGGCACCGGAAACCACAGCCACTCGGTCTTGGACGGGTTGAGCTTGAGTTTGTTACTACCCATCCAGACCCGTACGGCCTCCAAACACCGGGACATCACCTCAACGGCATCGTTGGGGTGGTTTGGGATAGATATGTACAGCTGAGTATCATCAGCATACAGATGGTATTCTACCCCAAAACCACAGGTGATCTCGCCCAGCAGCTTCATATAGGTGTTGAACAGGAGGGGTGAGAGGATTGACCCCTGAGGAACCCCGCATATCAGGGGTCTCAGGGCCGACCTCTGCCCCCCTGCCAACACACATTGCGACCGACCAGAGAGGTAGGATGAGAACCACAGCAACACGGTGCCTCTCACCCCCAACCCCCCCAGTTGGTGCAATAAGATACCATGGTCGATGGTATCAAAAGCTGCTGAGAGGTTTAATAGGACCAGGATAGAGGAACATCCTCTATCCCGTGCCCTCCAGAGATCATCCACCAACATGACCAATGCCGTCTCAGTGCTGTGACCGGGCCAGAAGCCGGACTGGCGCGGGTCTAGATAATCAATTTCCTCCAGGATCCGAGGAAACTGTTGAGCCACCACACTCTCTACAACCTTCGCTAAAAAGTGAAGGTTGGAGACTGGATGGTAATTTTCTAATAATGCTGGGTCTAGGGAAGGCTTCTTGAGAAGGGGTCTCACCACCGCCTCTTTCAAGGTGGTAGGCAGGTACCCCTCACTCAAGGAAGCATTCACAATATCCTGGAGCCAGCCTCGCGTAACCTCCCAGGATGCCAGTACAAGCCAGGAGGGACACGGGTCCAATAATAATAATAATAATAATAATAATAATAATAATAATAATAATAATAATAATAATAATAATAATAATAATAATAATAATAATAATAATTTAATTTTATATCCCGCTCTCTCTCCCCAAGGGGACTCGAGGCGGGGCACATGTGGTGGCCTTGAGTCTCCTCGACAACCTGTCCATATCCTCGGTAGTCACAAAGTCAAACTCCTCCCAAGATGTTGTCTCAAGAACCGCTTGGGACAATCTGACTGGACTAGTTTCCTCGACAATCTGTCCATATCTTCGGCAGTGACAAAATCAAAGTCCTCCCATAAAATAGTCTCAAGGCCTGCATCAGACGATCCCTCTGGACTACTATCTGTGGTGGGCAACTCACTCCGAATCTGTGTGATTTTATCCTGCAGATACTCTCCAAATTCCTCTGCTCTGCCCTGTAGAGGGGCTTTCTGCGGCCTCTGTTGAAGGAGGGAGCGGGTCACCCCAAACAGGGCCGCAGAGCGGTTATCTGCAGTTGCGATAAGAGTAGCACAATAATTACGTTTGGCCACTCTTATCGCCACTAAATAAGTCCTCAAATGGGCTCTTACCAGTGTTCGGACGGATTCGGACTTACAGAATAATAAGGAAAAAAAGGAAACCTCCCAGTTCAAAGCATATTAGATTGATTCCACCACTTATTTCAAGATTAAAAGCTTTAGTTTTACTAAGGAAAAAAAAATTCTTTAAGCAAAATGTTTCAAAAGAAAAAAAATACCTTCCTGGTCTTGCACTTTCCCTTTCAGCTTCCTTCCTTCCTTCCGGAGCCGCCTCCATCTTTGTCAGCCCTGGGGGCTGCCTTTTTGCCACCTTGCAGAAGCTCTTCCCTTGAGTCAAACAGGAGTTTTGTGGTACCCCTGTGACCAGCAAAGCTTGGTCTTCCTCATCGCTGTCCCTACAGGACGGTTTAGGTCCAAATGGACCAGGGGCAGCAAAAGTATCAACGGAGGTCTCAGAGCACTGAGACCCCATGTTGTATCCCCCGCCGCTGCCCCACCCTGCCACTGCTGTCCCTGCCACTGCTGTCCCTGCCACTGCTCTTCCTGCTGCTGATCTGCTGCTGCTTCCCCACCACCACTGCCCCCCCCTGCTGCTCCCACCGCACCCACCGCCAACAATAGCTTGGTAGGTAGGTAGGTAGGTAGGTAGAGGGATAGAGAGAGGGAGGGGAGAAATACAGGAGGCAGGTAGGTAGGTAGGTAGGTAGGTAGAGGGAGATAGAGAGGAGAAATACAGGAGGTAGGGAGGGAGGTAGAGGGATAGAGGCGGGAGGAGAAATACAGTAGGTAGATAGGTAGAGTAAGAGAGGGAGGGGAGGGAGAGGGAGGGGAAACCGACACAGAGAAGGAAGGAGGTTACTGAGAGGGTCTATGAGGGGAAACTTTTTCATTTAACCAAACTTGGCCAAAGCAACGCGTGGCGGGTACAGCTAGTTTTTTAAAAAGTTATGGAGAATCCCAAAAGAGCTTTTGTATGTATAGGTTGTATGTATTGATATTTTCTATATTAAAAATTAAAATTGATGCAAGGCTGTTGCTGCTAGTCAACAGCAGATGATTCTAGGCGGCTTTTACAACAAAGTAAAAACAAAAAGTTGTGTTTATTTATTTATTCGATTTGTAAACCGCACCAATCTCCGTCGAGACGGACTCTGGGCGGTGTGATAGCAAGAGGGACAACATAGATTTAATAAAATAAATGTAATATTGTATTGTTTTCTAACAAAGGTAAGCAGATAATTTTGCTTTTGCAAGGGCTTTTGGGGAATCCCCATAGTTCTAGATCAGCTTTTAAGAAACATTTCCCTAGATATTTGACTGCTGCGTGGTATTTTAAGTTAATTTTATTCAGTCCTTCTGTTTGTGGAATGTCGCAAAGTGTTTTTGTATCTCCTATTTTTTTAAAATATATGTGGACTACCTTATAAGAATTAAAGATAGTCCTTACTTACTGACCACAAATGAGACTGGCAACTGCATTACTAAGAGGTTGCAATTTTCTGTCAATTTTTCCATTGATATTGCTTCTCAGAATCTCGTTTTGAAGGTCAGAAATGGCAGTGGAGTAAAGCGGGCCTCTAGAAATGTCACACCAGTTGCAAGCACCCAAATTGTGACAACGTGACGGTAGGGACACTATGATGGCCACAACTTCTGAGATTAGTTATACATTTCTTTTTTCAACACTGTCATAACTTCATATGATCACTGAACAATAGATCATATTTCAGGGTAGTGCTTTTCCAACTTTGTAGTAACCAGATGACAAAAGTATTTTCATGCAAGAAGCTCCACCCCTTTTATATTTGCACTATGTTTTGCAAATTCCAAAGGGATAAAATTTATGGCACAATGCTGCTTTTATAATTTGAACATATGTGCAGATTCTGTAGAAGACTTTGCCTCAAATAAGAGTTTTCAAAGGATGTTAAAAAATGAGAAGTTATGTATTGGTAAAAATATAAATAGATAATCTGATGAGAATGGCTGCAAAAACATTAGGAACCCTTAGTTAAACACTTTCCCCGCCATTCTTCGCACCCAAAGAATCCTGATAAAGTATCTTAAAAACTGGTCAGTCATGTACCAAAAACAGGATCTTCAGAATGGAGAGTGATGGATTTATTTAATTCAAGGCAATGAAATTAATCACTTAAAAATATAATTCCAACAATTATTTTCTAGATTTTAAAATTTCATGCCCACAGGGCCAAGATTTCAGGATATTGAAATGAATAAAAATATACTAAAATATAGAACTGACTTACATTAATATTTGGTTTCTTGACCTCTGAATACTTAAAAAGCTTTTTTTTAAAATTTCCCAGATAATATGGCAGAGGTGTTTGTTTCATTATCATTTTTGATCAAAGAGTTCAAGAATGAAGCAGAAAAGTCAACACTAAAAGAACCAGGGAAGAATGCCATAGACCAGAAAGAAGTTCTTCTTTGCATACTTTTTCCTTATGTAGGAAATTTCTGCAGAATTACACCCACAATCATAACTACTTTAATGCTCACCCTATTCATTTCCTTAGGAAATTCATTAGTTTCCTTAAATAAGTGGTAATGTCACTTGTGCTTTGGGATTACAAGGGAGATTAAATGAAGGTAATCTTTGCTAGAAAAATCAGGCACTTAAATATTTGGCTCCTGCAAAACGTTCAGAAAGAGTAACTCTCAGTCTTTTCAGCTGCAGTGGTTAAACTCAACATCTTAACTGAAATATTGCTCAATGAACAAAATTATTCCACAAAAAGGAATTGATGTGAGTCAGGAATAAAAGGGTTGTTTGTTAGCATTAGCTGGCATGGGATTTTAAATATTTCCTTTTCTCTGCCAACCCAAAGTTGATAACATGAGTTTCTGAATATATTCCAAGCCTTGGCAGAACTACTTACTTTCTTAATATTTTATACTTAAACGCTTTACTTTCTTTTCTAGAGGCAAGTGGTATTTTAAGACATGCATATATAACAGTGTGGCAATTCTAACAGTTAACACATACAGGAAAGTTATTAATGTTTAACATGTGTCAATTGAAAGAAAAACTGTTAAGATAAACGTTGAGTGTTGCACTTCTAGAATCTTCAGTTAAACACAGCAACTACTTAACACCTTAGCTGGCTGAAGGATTGTTGGCATAATCTTGTAAAATGTCTATTCTGAATTCTACTGAATTCAATGCTGTTTATACCTATTTAGTAGCTGAAAGGTTCTTAAACATTATGATACAGCCATCCCCTAAAATGATAAATTAATTTGTTCTACCATTCATGAATAAAACATGATTTCATTCAAGTTAATGTTGGACAAGAAATATACTACTTCCTGAAACTAGTATTATTTTGATTTAATCTTACATCAGTACTACCAGTAAATTAGACATTTCATTTTTTTTTAATTATCCAGAAAAGTTTATCATTTTAGAAAGCTAGAAATGTAAAATAACTAATAAAAATAAAAATACTGGGTTTTACTAACATGAGCATTTCTACAATAAAAAGTTGCCTACCCTACTATACAGTATTTTGGATGTCATTAGCCAGCATGAAATCATCTACCAACCATACCACCAGGGGTGGGCTGCTACAGTTTCGTCCAGGTTCGGAAGAACTCAGAGGTCAGGGATGTCCAAACTTGGGAACTTTAAGACTTGTGGACTTCAACTCCCAGAATTCCCCAGCCAGCTATGCTGGCTGGGGAATTCTGGGAGTTGAAGTCCACAAGTCTTAAAGTTCCCAAGTTTGGACATCCCTGCCATAGGTAATCTTATGGCCAGTTTGGAGAACCTCAAATTCCCACCCCTGGTTGGTCCTCTCACTTCACCCTTCCCAGGAGTGCCCATCCAGCCCATTTGATATGCAAGGAAAGTGCAGGGGCCATGCAGAAGTTCCAGGAGGAGGGAAAATCTGGCTTCCTGGAAGTCCTAGAAGGCTGGAAATAGGCCCGTTTCTGGCCTCTGGAAGGCCTCCAGAGTCCTAGGGAGGTAGTTTTTGTCCTCCCAGAGGCCTGATGAAAGTCTCCCCTGGAACCTGGGGAAGGTGAAAACATCCCCCCCACTGTAGTACAGGAGACCAACTAGGCCACACCCACTATGGCCTCACCAACCCAGTAACCGGGCAGAGAACCCATTTGCTGAAAATTTTTGAAGCCCAGCCCTGCACACCACTGCTCTGCTTGGTGGATGGTTTTGACTAATGGCCAGACCTATTTGTGTAGCCATCTCTCAAAACTCCTACTGAACTTTACTCCGTCCTGTCCTTACCCTACTGCAGGCTCACACAGGGAAAGCAGAAGCAAATGTTGAGCTGTTCTTGTGCAAAAATACTTTTGACCCCCTCCCTACAGTTTGAAAAACCTATATTTAATTAAATATATTTTGCATCTAGATTTCTTCTGTGCACTGCTTGGAGACTCCGTGCATGGGTATAACTTCTATCTATCTGCCTGGAGACTGAGTTTAAATTGTTTGGACATACCTCCTTGGCTTAACTGGTTTCAGTTTCTTAACTCCGTCTAGCCCAAAGAGCTGTATCTTTACTTCTCTCTTGGTCACTAGTAAGATTTACAGAAATTATTCCTTGTCTTCCATGCCTGAAGTCTCCAACAATATCTGAGACCATCTTGTCATCATTGGTACGATCGGCGGCACTTCTTCGGCGGCTACCAGATAGCCTGTTGGACCCCTGGCGATAAGGCTCGAGCAGGGAGCTGGTCTTCTGTGACAATGCTGTGTTTGGCTCCTGACCAATTTAAAGCTTTGTTCCCAGACATGCTGCTCATTGCACAAGCAGCCAGGGGACTGCTGCCGGAAACCAGCAGCCACAAGCGAGACAGGGAGACTTTTTAGTGGCTATCTGATCTCATGGCAAAATATTTTTTCCACTGTTGTCTTTTGGCATTTGGAGCCAGCCGCCATTTGTGGATCTAGTAACATCCTCCAGCCAGCCACCATTTTACATTGAGCATCAGAATATCAGGCTTCTCAGAGTGAGATTGGCCCAATAATCAGGCAGAGCCTATCCTGTACCGTTGTTGTAGCACCTCTTCACCGCGTGCCTGATTATTGGGCCAATCTCACTCTGAGAAGCCTGGTATTCTGATGCTCCAGCAACACCGACCAGAGTCCTGTGGCGCTCCTGAGGGCTTCATTCACTACACTCACCAACGCCTATCCTTGGGGTCACTGTCCAAGAACTTGGTCACATCCTGGGGCTCTAGGCCGTTTCCAGGTCTCCAATGCTGCAAGCATTGACTCCGTGTCTGAGGACAGTAGCAAATTTCTAATTTGGTTGACAACAGAGCTGGCCCTGGGAAATCCAAGGCCAAGACCCGACACTTATCAACTAAGAAGTTATCCACTGCTGTTGACAGGCACTGCTCTAGGTGCCAGAAAGCCCTTGAAAAGCAGAAAGCCCTTTGAAAAGGCCCAAAAGGCATTCTTGGAGCAGGCAAGTAGCTCTGTGATCATTCAGGATTCTTCTCCTTCTACGAGTAGAGAGCGATTCTATCTGTCTCCTGATGCATCCAACCCTCTGGCCATACAGCCATCCTGCTTTGAGGACACATTTGCTCCATTTGACTGTTTTCCCATGACTGAGGGGACTTCAGTGGGCCTTCCCCATGCTCTGACTCCCTCAACATCTCTCTCTCCAACAGCAGCAGAGAGCCAGCCTACAGTGCCCCCAAGTAATGCGTAGGAAATGTGTGATACCACACTTGGGGAGGAAGGAAGGAAGGAAGGAAGGAAGGAAGGAAGGAAGGAAGGAAGGGGGAGGGAAGAGAAAAAGAGGAAAGGGAATGAATATGTATGGATGGATAGAGGGAGGGAGGGAGGGAGGGAGAAAAAAAGGAGAGGAAGGAAGAACCATGAACTGGGCACCAGATGCAGCTTCAGAGGATGCTTTGAAACAGCATAGCAATCCAGGGCTGTAAGGGACCTCAGAGGTCATCTAGTCCAACCCTCTACTCCGGCAGGAGACCTTTATCATCTTGGTTATTTTGGTGCCTCTAACACAGAGGAGAAATTTCCAGAAATCGCCAGGCATTGCCAGCCTCGCCCCCCTCCCCAGTAAAAAAAAAAAACTAAAGCAAAAACTTCATGCAGTATTAAAAAGAATAGAAAAGGAGGCTGCTATGTATTGTTTAATGGACAGCTAAATTGGCCACTCCCCCATCACATGACCACCAAGCCACTTCCACAAAATAAACCACATCCACAGAACCAAGTAGTAAAAAAATTTGAGACCCACCACTGATGTCAACGATTGCATTGAGAGAACAATGCACTGGCAGGTTACTTTTAAAGATCTCTGCAATTATTGATAAACTAAATGATGTTATTGTAAGGTTCTCGACTAACGACCGGCCACAAGTCCTCGATTTACAACTGACAGCCCGGCAACCAAAGGCTCATGCTTATTGGATAAGACACGCCTGGCTGGAAGCGAGCTTTTTACTCTATTCCTATTGGTTGTTGTGCTTGATAGCTTCTATATAAATGGCTGTCAAGAAGAGCAAGGTGCTGAAATTGTTTGTAGTTGCCTCATTTGCTGTTCTGCTTATTTTTTATTTTTTTTATTTTTTTTATATTTATATCCTGCCCTTCTCCACAGAGGACCCATGGCGGCGCACAGGAAATTTAAAAATATACAAAAGTACACAAAAAATAAATACATAATTTAAAATAAATATTAAATTATCCTGATCCTGTGCTAAAAACCAAATTATTAAAATACCTAATTTAAAACTTTCTAGAAGTCCCCGTGGGAGGTTAGGCTAGGCCGGCTTGTTGGAAAAGGTATGTCTTCAGACATTGGTGGAAGAGGCGGAGGTTGGTGATGGTGCGTAATTCAGGGGGGTAGGTTGTTCCAGAGGGCTGGGCCCGCCACAGAGAAGGCTCTTCCCCTGGGTGTCGCCAGTCGGCATTGTTCGGCCGACGGCACCCTGAAAAGGCCCTCTCTGTGGGAGCGTATCGGTCTAAGGGATGTATGGGGCAGGAGGCGGTCTCGCATATAACTAGGCCCCGAGCCATGGAGCGCTTTAAAGATGGTTGTCAGAACCTTGAAGCGCACCTGAAAGGCCACAGGAAGCCAATGCAGCTCGCGCAGGATCGGTATTATGTGGGAGCATCTGGTGGCTCCCGTAATTACCCGCGCGGCTGCGTTTTGGACTAGCTGTAGCTTTCGAGTGCACCTCAAGGGAAGCCCCATGTAGAGAGCATTACAGTAGTCGAGTCGGGACGTCACGAGAGCTTGAGTGACTGTGCGAAGGGCAGCCCAGTCCAGTAAGGGGCGCAATTGGCACATCAGGCGTACCTGATGAAACGCCCCCCTGGCCACAGCCGCCACATGGTCCTCCAAGGACAGCCGGGAATCCAGGAGGACACCCAAATTGCGCGCCCTCTCCACGGGGCCAGTGTTTCGCTCCCGATGGCCAGAGTTGGAGTAATCTGGCTGAACTGGGGTGCCGGAAACCACAGCCACTCAGCTTCAATAAAGGCTGTTCCTATTACCTCAGCTAGTCTGTCATCCGTCAGTCGGTCCAGACTTCTACAGTTGTGGAACAAGTTTAACTAGACACATCTTAAATGAATTCAAATATACATTAGATATAAAAATGGCAAGAAGAATATAGAAAAATATGAAATATTGACTACACAAATGAAAACACCTAATTTTTAAATAACTAAAAAGACCAGAATACTAGAAAAGCTGAACATTTCTAAAAGGACAAGAAGATCAGAAGTGCTGGTTTTCTCATTAAAAAGAATTTAACCATTGATTTAAAAAGAGCTAATAAATGGGATTAATTCAACAAAATCTCTTTCATGTTTATTGAAAATGATATTTTAAAAGGATTGGTATCAATGCTATTGTGCTAGAGGTCTAAAATTGATTTGAGTATACCCAGCTTAATATGGGGTATTCTCTATTGTCCACTTTAATTTAATATGCTGCATTTCTTAAAATTATCTTATAAAACTTTCATTGTAATTTTAGTACAATGATAATAAAGATTATTATTATTAAAAATAAATTCAGTTTTAAGACATAGATGTATTTTTGAATTATATACTCAATATTTGGAATTCACTGTTATTATGGAAAATTATTGGTTTTGTAATCGTGTGGTACCACAAAAAAAGATGGTACAGGGATCGATGATTGATATGCACTTCCTACCAATGAACTAAGTCATTGATATAATGGAAAGACTCATCAATCTTACTCCATATGATTAAGCTTTAATGGGGCCTAGTGACTTTCTTCATCTATATAAATAAAAAGTTAACTATGAGTTTGTTCAAAACCATTAATCTCAGAAACTACTGCACCTATCGCCACCAAATTTTCACACAATGTTCCTTACAAGTGCACCACCAATGATACATACAGATTGTGTGGATATGGCACCTGTGCCAGGTGCCTGCCACACAAATGTACAACTGCAGCTTTTCTTACTCGCCTACTCGCCCCCCTCTCACCCCACCACATTTTAGCTCATGTCACTTGCACACACGGTCTGCGTCATATCTGCGACAGTCGCTCCTCAGCGCCCTCTCTCTCCTCGTCCGCCGCTGCTGACCCATCGTCACCACCACCGTCACCACTGCTGCTGACCTGCCGCCGTCCCTGCTGCCGCTGCAGTCGCGCTGCCCCCCCACTGCTCCCCCTGCTGCCACTGCTGACCTGCCGCTGCTGCCCCCTGCCACCACTGCCCCCAGCTGCTGCTCCCCCTGCCACCGCTGCTGATCCGCCACTGCTGACCTGTCACTGCCACCCCCCCCACTGCTACCCCCCCCCACTGCTCCACCGCCGCTACTCTTCCCACTGCCGCTGCTGACCTGCTTCTGCCGCCCCCATCCCTGCCCCCGCCGCCAACAATAGGTGGGTAGTTAGGTAGGTAGAGAGAGAGAGAGAGAGATGGAGAAATACAGGTGGTAGGTAGGTAGGTAGGTAGGTAGAGGGATAGAGAGAGGGGGGAGAAATACAGGAGGCAGGTAGGTAGGTAAAGGGATAGAGAGAGAGGGAGAAATACAGGAGGTACGTAGGTAGGTAGGTAGGTAGAGGGATAGAGAAAGAGGAGAAATACAGGAGGCAGGCAGGCAGGTAGGTAGAGGGAGAGAGAGAGGGAGAAATACAGGAGGTAGGTAGGTAAGTAGAGAGATAGAGTGGGGAAGAAATACAGGAGGTAGGTAGGTAAGTAGAGAGATAGAGTGGGGGAGAAATACAGTAGATAGGTAGGTAGGGTAAGAGAGGGAGGGGAAACCGAGGCAGAGAAGGAAGGGGGTCGCTGAGAGGGTCTATGAGGGGAAACTTTTTCATTTAACCAAACTTGGCCACAGCAACGTGTGGTGGGTACAGCTAGTATAAAATATAATGGGTTTTGTGTTGAATCCCTCTTTTCTTTTTCATGTCTGTTCTTTCTGATGTTTTATTTTTTACTTAATTTATTTTTCTGAATATTAACACATCAAAACAAAAAATAATTACAGAGTAAACATGTAGAAAGCTCTGCTGTGTTACTATAACTTCATGCAGCAAATCCTTCTTACTAGAAATCAAGAACAATCCTCATAATTTGATATTTATATCAATTTGAGCATAACTCAGTATTGCTTTGAGTGCAGCTATTATACTGTAACATTAGGGTTATCAAATGCAAGCTGCAAAAATATATAGGATCGTCAGATGGCAGCAAAGAGAATTTTTGAGGTCCCAATCTGTGTTCCCATTGTGATAAAATTGACCTATCATATTTTATTTAACTGTTCATCTTAAAGAAGACAATTTATTGACCATTTATTTTATATCATGTACTGTACATGAAATTCAAAAATTTAGATTCCGACTGTGCAAAAATAAAATGTAGAAGAAACATACTATATAAATAATATTGAAAGTTAACTGCAAATAAACATTACTGAAAGGAGAAAATGGATGTTGGGAAATAGAAAGTGATTCCATTCTTTATGTACATCTTTTTATTTTTAATAACAAAGCTTTAGGATGTTTTAAAATGATCTTGTTCAAGCAAGGTGTAATTTGAATATTTAAGTCAATATTTACTATCTTTTTTTTTTTCTTAAATGGTAATTTGGCATTCTCTTTTCCTTTTCACTTTACTGAGATTTAGTAGCCAGAAGTTTTTACCAGACTAATGTCCTAATTTCTAGTATCACTCAGTTATATTGCTGCCTTGTGGATTAAACTTAAGTTTACTGCTTCATCCCCATTGACCCCAGGGGTCTGTGAAGTAGTACAGGTCAAACTTATTACATACTATTCACTACCCCAATAAACAAGAAGTGTGTTGTCACATTTGAAGCGCTGCATATTTTTCTTAGTAATTATGCCTCATTATATATTTACCATTCAGAAAATGCAGGTGTGGGCTATTGAATCCTGGCCAAAGTGAATCTGCAGAATTGGCAGCCAGTTCTTTGGTGAGTTATGCTCCACTGTCTGTCGGTTTTACAACTGTTTTCACTTGTAATTGAGCTCTGCGGTGCAATATGCAATTAGTCCTATTATAGAAGCAGCTGTATTCACTTTGACAATGGCACTCACCTCCCACCCCCCCTTGCCTTGGCTCTGTACCGTAGCCTGTTGCAGTTCTGCTGATTTGATGAGTGGAGTCATTAAAGCAGTATCTGTCTGAGCTATAGTGGACCAGGAGCCTTTTATAAATAAGATTCTTTCTAACTTGAACTCTAATGCTGTTTCTTGCAACTAAATTATAAATGTGGGTAGGGGAAGCTGTTTCATGCTACAATAAATAGTCCTGTCATGCAAAGATTTGTTTCTCTTCTGAAAACACAAGAACATTGTGGTTTTAGCATAAATAATACCAAAAAGTGCATAGTGAAAACAATACATTCAGCCTATACAATTAATGATAGTTATACCTCAGTAATTAGACTTTCCTTCTAGTCTGGCATCATATAATCTGGCACCTTTCCTGCTTATTTTTGTTGACAATAGATTTATGTATTTCTTAGGTTTTCTCTGGACATCCAAAAAAAAACCAAGATAAATTGGGCAAGCAATTTAAACTAGTTCAAAGTCATCTACTAAGCTCTGTGGTTGAATAAGCTGTAAATTATCTGTAATTCTATACATTAAACTTCACCTGGTTTAGAATTAGATGACTTATTTATTTATTATATTTTTTATCTCATACATTACTTTATAAGTAATTCAAAACAGCAAACATATATAATAGTCCTTCCTCTTCCTATTTTTTTCTCAAAACCACAGCCTTCTAAAATGAGACAGAGTGGCTCAAAGTCACTCAGCTAGTTTTTATGCCTAAAGTGGATTAGAACTCACAATCTTCTGGTTTTTAGATCAGCATCTTAACCTGACTACTATGAACTGCCTCTCCACACCAAACAGTAAAGACAAACTTGAAAAAACAGTTAGAACAGACTTGGTATCAACAAAAAAAACTATTCCCACTGCAAATAATCACAGACAATACAATAGCAAAGTTGGAAGGGACCTTGGAGGTCTTCTAGTCCAACCCTCTGCCTAGGCAGGAAACCCTATACCGTTTCAGACAAATGGCTATCCAACATCTTCTTAAAGACTTCCAGTGTTGGGGCATTCACAACTTCTGGAGGCAAGCTGTTCCACTGATTAATTGTTCTGTCAGGAAATTTCTCCTCAGTTCTAAGTTGCTTCTCTCCTTGATTATTTTCCACCCATTGCTTCTTGTTCTGCCCTCAGGTGCTTTGGAGAATAGTTTGACTCCCTCTTCTTTGTGGCAACCCCTGAGATATTGGAACATTGCTATCATGTCTCCCCGGTACTTCTTTTCATTAAACTAGACATATCCAGTTCCTGCAACTGTTCTTCATATGTTTTAGTCTTCAGTCCCCTAATCATCTTTGTTGCTCTTCTCTGCATTCTTTGTAGAGTCTCCACATCTTTTCTACATTGCGGCAACCAAAACTGAATGCAGTATTCCAAGTGTGGCCTTACCAAGGCATTATAAAGTGGCATTATCACTTAATGTGGTCTTGATTCTATCCCTCTGTTTATGCGGCCTAGAACTGTGTTGGCTTTTTTGGCAGTTGCTGCACACTGCTAGCTCATATTTAAATGCTTGTCCACTAGGACTCCAAGTTCCCTCTCACAGTTACTACTATTGAGCAAGGTACCACCTATACTGTACCTGTGCATTTCGTTTTTCTTGCCTAAATGTAGAACCGTACTCTTTTAACCATTGAATTTCATTTTATTAGATATTGCCCAATGTTCAAGTTTGTCAAGATCCTTCTGTATCTTAAGCCTATCTTCTGGGGTGTTGGCTATTCCTGCCAGCTTGGTATCATCTGAAAATTTCATGAGTTCCCCATTTATTCCCTCATCCAAATCATTGATAAAGATGTTGAAAAGTACTGGGCCTAAAACAGAGCCTTGGGGGACTCCACTGCATACTTCCCTCCATGTAGATGCATGGACTATACCAGGGGTGGCGAACTGTGGCTCTTTTATGACTCATGGACTTCACTACCCAGAATTCCTGAGCCAGCATGGCTGGCTCAGGAATTCTGGGTATTGCAGTCCATGAGTCATAAAAGAGCCACAGTTCGCCACCCCTGGACTATACGTTGAGAGCGGTTGGTCAGCCTGTTACCATCATCTGGGGGTAATGCTGTCTAACCCACGTTCTTCTACTTTATCTAGTAGTTTGTTATGGTCTACCTTATCAAATGCCTTACTGAAGTCCAAGTAAATTATATCGACAGCGTTCCTCTGGTCCACTAATTTTGTCACTTTGTCAATGAATGCAATTAGATTAGTCTGGCATGATCTTTTTTGACAAACCCATGTTGGCTTTTGGCTATTACTTTGTTTGCTTCTAGGTGTTCACTTATTTGTTGCTTAATTATCTTTTCCAGAATCTTTCCTGATATTGAGGTCAGGCTGATGGGTCTATAGTTTCCTGGATCTATTTTTTTTCCTTTTTTGAGGATGGGAACCACATCAGCTCTTTTCCAGTCTTCTGGCAGTTCCCCGGTGCTCCAGGATCTCTGAAAGATATAGTTCAGTGGTTTTGAGATCTCATCTGCCAGTTCCTTCAGAACCCTGGGGTATAATCCTTCCAGTCCTGGTGATTTGAACTCATCTAGGGTAGACAAGTGCTCACTTACCATTTTCTTTCCTATTTCAATTTGTGTTCCTAATCTGATTTTTGTGGGGCTGTTTTTGATAGGTTGGACTATTTTATCCCTTTGTGTAAAGACAGATGCAAAAAATGAGTTAAATAGTTCTGCTTTTTCCCTGTTGCTTGTCACCTTCTTGCCATTTTCTCCCAGCAATGGACCAATTGTTTCCTTAACTTTTTTCTTGTTTTTAATATGTTGGAAGAAGCTTCTGTTTTTTTGGTTATTTTTTATTTTTGTGGCAAACGTTTCTTCATTGTGAACCTTAGCTTTCCTTACTTCATCTTTACAGGCTCGGGCTATTTGCTGATATTCTGGCTTACTTATGTACTTACTCTTTCCACATTTTTTACTTATCCTTTTTGTCTTTCAATTTGTCAGACAATTCTTTATGCAACCATACTGCTTTATTTTGGGAGCTGTTATTTTTCTTCTTCATTGGTATTGTGCTAAACTGGGCTTTTGTAATCTCATTTTTCAAAATTTCCAAAGATTCTTGAGTTGTTTTCCCCTTGAGGATTCTCATCCATGGAATTCTTCCCAAGCTCTCTCAAAAATATATTGTTTAGTGCTAAATTTCTACCCCTGGCCACCCCAACGATGCCGTGGAAGTGCTGTCTCGGTGTCTGGAGGCCATGCGAGTCTGGATGGGGAGGAACAAACTCAGACTCAACCCGTCCAAGACCGAGTGGCTGTGGTTTCCGGCATCTCAATATAGCCAGTTAACTCCATCGCTGGCTATCAGGGGTAAGTCATTGGCCCCCGCGGAAAGGGCTCGCAATTTGGGCGTCCTCCTGGATTCACGGCTGTCCTTGGATGACCATGTGACGGCCGTGGCCAGGGGGGCCTTCTATCAGGTTTACCTGATACGCCAGTTGCGCCCCTTTCTAGATCGGGATGCCCTACGCACGGTCACTCAAGCCCTCGTTATTTCCCGCCTGGACTACTATAATGCCCTCTACATGGGGCTCCCCTTGAGGTGCACCCGGAGATTCCAGCTAGTGCAGAATGTGGCCGCGCGGGGGATTCTGGGAGTTTCTCGTTACTCCCATGTAACACCTCTCCTGCGCGAGCTGCACTGGCTGCCTGTGGTCTTCCAGGTGCGCTTCAAGGTGCTAGTCACCATCTTTAAAGCGCTCCATGGCACGGGTCCTGGTTACTTGAGAGACCGCCTCCTACCACATACCTCCCTTTGACCTGTCCGCTCCCACAGAGTGGGCCTTCTCAGGGTGCCATCAGCCGGTCAATGCCGGCTGGCAGCTCCCAGGGGAAGAGCCTTCTCTGTGGCAGGTCCGGCACTCTGGAACGACCTGCCCCCCGATATCCGTACCATCACGGACCTACGACTCTTCCATTGGATGTTAAAAGCACATTTCTTTCATCTAACCGGCCTGACATAGACTAGGGAATAATTTTAAACTTTGATATTTATTGGTTTTAAATTTATTTATCCAATTTTAGCACAGATTTAATAATTTAATTGTTTTTTATATTTTGTATTGTATTGTTGGGTTTTTATCTTTCTGTGCACTGCCCTGAGTCCCTTTTAGGTGAAATAGAGCGGTATATCAATCGAATAAACTAAACTAAATTAAAAGTGGTACCTATCAGAGATTTCTTTACAATATATATTCCAGGAAAATGTAAAGTACCTTCTCCATCAACTGCAACCCTACTCTACCCTCCAATGGCTAATGAACTTTTTCTGAAACCTGCACACCGAATGCAGTCACAGGAATATTATTTATAGTTTGGTTTTCCTTATTTTTTGCTTTCTTAATAATGATATCATATTAATATCGCAACCTACATGGAACTCTGGTAGAAGTAACAATAATAGAGGCTAAGAGCCAAACCCAAAATGTATCTGCAAATAGTTTGACTTCCAACCTCTTTTCCACCACCCACTACCCTTTGGAAACTGAGAGGAAAGAATTTCTATGATTCAATAAGAAGCTGAGGGTTAAAAATCTGAAGTTCTTTGGGCCCTAGCCAAAACAGGAAGAAGGAAAAAAAGTCAGAGAATGATCAATCCTTGGAGTGAAAAAAAATGCTAGGAGGGGGACATTTTCTTCTGAGGAAAAAGAACTTGGCTGAAACCACAGTGTCAAATTCTGCAGCCCTGGGCAGTCTAGTCATCAACCACTGAGCCATACAATTCCATTCATTGTTGGCACTTAAAACGAGTGGCTGTCTTCTTGGCAGTTAGTCATCCAACTTCTTAGTCCATTGGTGAATCTCAAATCATTGCTCAGCAATTCCATATGTCATGGTAGCTGTGGGTTCCATTGTTTAGGAATTGCCACAACTGTTTTATATGAAGCAAAACATATTTATTACTTTAGAATAGTATTATTCTGAGGTAGCTTATTAAAGAAATTCCACAGCTTTGTATCTCTTTTTAAACTTAAAAAAAGTTGACCTGGTAAGAGTTTCTGTTATTTATCTCATACACCAATCCAAATAAGTTATTGCCATTAAATGAAGTTAAACACTTGCTTTTTTATTTATAGTATTTATTCAATATATATGATTGTCCATTCCACCACTCTGGGCAGTGAATAATCATAAAATATATTTTTGTAAAATTCAGAAAAGTTTCATTAGAATTGCCGAAAATAGTAAATACATTTTGTGCACGTGTTTATTTGATTGATTTATATTCCATTTTCCTCTTTTTGTGAATTATGAATAGCAATGTTAAAAATGTCGTAGCATTTCTTTCTGAATATGTGAAAAGTGCCATAATTTCTAACATAATGTAGATTTGAAAAACTATTTCAGTTCTAAAACAAATTTTATCAATGATGTGGAGAATATATGAACTGAGAAAAATATCATTCTAGAGATCTCTGGAAAATTCCATTTTTTTCTAAGCCAATACTAATCTCTCCTAGGTCATGCCTTTCTGAGAGTGTTCAGAAATTTCTCGAAGTAAATCCTTCAAGCTGGAAGCAGTTCAAAGACATGGTGTTCTGGGCATGCAGTTTTATCTCAAATGAACTATTAAGCACTGATAATGTCAAATTTATGTCCAATTTTTATTTCTATCAATTTAATACCAAAATTTTAATAAAAAATATATTCATGTTATCAGTGCCACATCAGTGTTATCAGAAGTTATGGCCAACCAAGTCTGAAAATAAATTTTAATTTGTCTTTTTTTTTTTTTTTATTGAAAAAGTTTTATTGGTTTTACATTTTTCTATAGGGTAGGGTAAGGGATACAAAGAAATTTTGAGAGCATTCACGTCAGAGTCGTCGGCCCTTCCGAGACCTCAAAATACACAATAAAAAGATAACCAAAAAAAAACATTTTTCATAACACTACAAGGTAAAAGCAAGTACATATACCTAAATTCTCAGTTCCATGCTGTCAGACATTTACAAAAAATCCAGATACAGATATTATGCAAAATTGTTCAGAAAAATCAAGGCAAAGTTATTTTTTCGATCTAAGTCTTTTGGCTATTGTATCTTCTTTTTCTCCTCCCTGGCCCCCAGCGGGCGGGGCCGTGGCCCCCTCCGTCCCCCCTGGATCTTCCCCCAGGGCAGAGGAATGTTTTTTAAGAAAGGCTTCCGCCTCAGCAACTGTTTTAATCCTCACTCTTCCTCCTTCCCAGAACACCAGCATCCCTTCGGGTGTCACCCACTTGAACCAAATCCCATGATCAAACAATGTTTTAGACAAGAAGGAAAGTTTCCTCCTTGCTTCTCGAATTTTTCTAGGAATCTGCTTCAAGATAGTGACCGTTTTTTGTTGGTAAATTAAAGGGTTCTCTCTCTGCGCCCTCAGGATTACCTCTCTGGTTGACCTTCTAACAAATTTCACAAGCTTGAAGTCTTTTTTTGTTGTTGTTGCATTTGATCCTAAATTACCTCAAATACAAAAGGCTCAAATGAAAAAATTAAGCAATATTTGGGACAAGCTTCACTAAGAAACCCAATTTTAATGCATGAAATGGATGCCGAAAAAAATAATAGAAAATATCAAACTTAAAGAATGATGTTCACTTTTTTTATATATATATAAATCATAGGACGCCACATTGCCTGCAAAAGTCAAATTATTTTAATATATTGTCAGGTTCTTCTAACACAATGCTTTGTCAAGCTCTGGAGATGTTTGTGTGACATTTGAGAATGTAGAGCATTGGAAAAGGGGAAGATGTTTTATTTTATTTTATTATCTTATGTTGATGAGTTATCCGAAAGCAAGGGTCTCCAACCTTGGCAATATTAAGCCTGGAGGACTTCAACTCCCAGAATTTCCCAGCCAGCAAAGCTGTCCTAAAGGGAACATGCCCAAACCCTTTATTCCTTTTGAATAAAGTCAAGCCGTTTGAATTGCAAAAGTGAGCTGAACTCACTTTTGCATTTTGCTTGACCACACCGCGGACCTTACTTTCTTTCAATTTGTTTCTTCATCTTCCCAGTCTAGTCTACAGCCCAGCTACCCTGGGAGGTTTTCTACCAAATGCTGATTGGTCCGAATCCTGTTTAGTTTCTGAGCTCAGGCAAAACTAGCCAGGTTGCTTCCACCTGCCGAGACCCACCTGAATGCAACACAGTTTTCATGAATGTAGTTATTCTATGGATTCTTTTTCCTGCTGAGTGGAAGGATCCTCAGAGCATTGTTAGCACATACAACAGTAAGGAAGCAACTACTATGAGTTGTCATGGCAACACCAAAATGGTTGCAATTCCAAAGAAAGCTGTCTCCCTGTCAGTATTTCCCACCATGCAAAAGCAACAGTAGCAGAGAAAATATCGTATTTCTATTTTAGTAGCTCAGTGGCTACTTCAAACACCAGTGCCAGAGAAGAGCAAAAAGAACATATATTTGCATACAGTCCAAAGGTGTTAATATTGATGGCTAAATGCAAATTAAGAAATCAGTACCACAAAGCAGAAGAATTCACCAAAATGGAAAAAACTGTGGCCAAAAACTGGAATATTTTCTCAGTCTGCTGTTAACAAGAAACCTCAGTGACACACACATCCACAACTTTGAAAGTTCACCAAAACTTAAATTTCACATGCTTTTCTTTTAAATTCTTTCCCCTTGAAGCAGTTTTGCTTTTAAGTAAACGTATTTGCCTGGCAGCTACATGCAAACTGAAGTGTATGCTTTAGAAAAGAAGCTGACACATTTGTGATTAGAACTTTGTAGATGCAGAATGAAGCTGAGTATTGGCAACTTGTGAACGTTATGCTTGTTATGATGACCATATACAAGCTGATGAATTTAGGTACTGATATATTGTATTTGTGTAAATGACATCCTGGTGCATATGATGTTGTAAAGTCTACTAAAGGCCTATGGTTGCTAATACCTGTGTTGCTGCCATTATGTCTTTATCATGCTCTTTTAAAGAAACGTTGTTTCAGGCCTTCACAAAAATATAAAAATATATTAATATCTGCCAGAGCTTGTTAAGATGATTCTTCAGAAATGCTAGTTTTGCACTGATTCATACTAGATTTACCTAAATTATAATTTATTGTTTCTTTGAAGTTCAGAGAACTCAGTCCAGGATATTAAATGTTTTGTTTTGGTTTTTTTTAGAATGACATTTTTATAATTCCATTTGGCTTTGGTGTTTTGTAGCCATGTATGAATCAAATTGAACTAAAGAATCAAGGTTTTCATTAGGCTTCAAAACTAGCAATTCTTTATTTGAGAATGAAAAGTATACATCATAGAAATCACAAGGGCCCTAAGGATGACATTATAAAATGTCAATAACCTGTGGACCACAGTTTTGCATAAGTGCCATTTATATAAAAAGGTTGCCTTTATCTAGCGACATGACATTCTGCAGATGCATTATAGATGACCTTATGGTCTAATTATACATTGCAGTCAACATATGAGAGCTGCTTCTACTCTGTGAGGATCCGAGCTATGGAAAATATTAAAAGTCTACCTCACCAAGCAAAAATAAAATTGAAAGGCAGATTTTCTTCAGACATTTTCATTAATTCTCCCTCTCCCAGTTCTAAAGAAAGTTGACTATGAGAAAAAAAAAACACATGTTTTGGCTCATGCAACATCCTCTGGTTCCAAATTTTTTTTAATGTGTTCAAGAAATATAGATTCCACATTTGCACCCCTATTCATTCTGTTTTGTCTTCAGAGCCAGATCAACTGTGCAACCTTATTAGGGATTGGATCAGTTAATAACGAAGTAGAGAAACCAAGAAAGTGTTCCTGTGCTTGTGTCCTCTTCTGCCGTGTCTATAAGTATTAAGTAGTTGTTTGCTGCCATGGGCACAGATTGTAGATCTATAATGTCAAATACAGCATGGTAGTTCTTTATCAGTTCTCATAATCTTATTGGTGATTTTTAAGTGGTCAAGGATGTTCACACAAAGAAGTTCTCTAAAATCCACCATCATAGTAGATTGCTAAAGAATACTTTTGAAACGGATAATACAAACCAAAACTGTCTATGGAAAACCATATGGTAGATTTTATTTTTTAATATTCTCATATCTTTCTGCTCACAGGCTGGCTTTTCTCTCATTGGAGTTTTTACATACTGAAGTTGTCTCAACTGATGAAATAACACAACCACTCACTGTGCCTTAGCAAATGCAATTATTATTTGATACTGACTGCACAATTCTTCAAAATGATACATTATGTTTGAAGTATAATATCACAGAAAAGTATAATATTAATGGCAGAAATAAACACGATTCTATAAGGTATTAAGAAAAACCAGTTAAACATTATTTTTATTTTTAATATAAAAAAATTGCATATATTGAGGATTTCCCCTCTAAAATCTTCATATATGTGCATACTCATTTCAATTAACAAGCATCATTTGTTTCATTTCATTCAACTAATAGAATAACAGACTTGGAAGGGACCTTCTAATTCAGTCCCTTGACCAAGCAAGAGATCCTAGACTGTTCTTGATAAATGGCTGCACAATCCCTTCTTAAAAACCTCCAGTGATGGAGCAATCGCAAATTCTGAAGGCAACCAGTTCCACTGATCAATTGTTCTAACTGGCTGGAAATTTCTTTTTAGTTCTAGGTTGGATCTCTCTTTGATAAATTTCCATCTGTTACTTCTTGTCTTGATCTCAGGTGCTCTAGTCTAGAGAATAGATTGTCCCTTTCTTTGTGTCAACCCCTCAAACATTGGAAGACATAATAGTCATCCCTAGCCTTGTCTTCGTTAAACTGGACATAACCAGTTCCTGAAACTCTTATCAAATGTTTTAGCCTCCAGCTCCTTAATAATATTTACAATAATACAATACAATAGCAGAGTTGGAAGGGACTTTGTAGGTCTTCTAGTCCAACCCCCTGCGTGGGCAGGAACCTTATACCATTTCAGACAAATGGCTATCTAACATCTTTTTAAAGACTTCCAGGGTTGGGGCATTCACAACTTCTGGAGGCAAGCTGTTCCAGAGGTTAATTGTTCTAACTGTCAGGAAATTTCTCCTTAGTTCTAAGTTGCTTCTCTCCTTGATTAGTTTCCACCCATTGCTTCTTGTCCTGCCCCCAGGTGCCTTGGAGAATAGTTTGACTCCCTCTTCTTTGTGGGAACCCCTGAGATATCGGAACACTGCTATCATGTCTCCCCTGGTCCTTCTCTTCATCAAACTAGACATACCCAGCTCCTGCAGCCGTTCTTCATATGTTTTAGTCTCCAGTTCCCTAATCATCTTGGTTGCTCTTGTCTGCACTCTTTCCAGAGTCTCACTCTGCACTCTGCACTCTGCACTCTTTCCAGAGTCTCCACGTCTTTTCTACATCGTGGTTCTACATTTGTTGCTCTTCTCTGCACTAAAGTCTCAATATCAATTTCCAACCAAAATTGTTTGCCATATTTCAAGTGTCATTTTACTAAATAAATATATAGTGGTACAAATGATTCATGTGATCTTAATACTATTCCTCTGTTGATGCAGTCTATGGCTGCATTGGTGGGGTTTGGGGTTTTGTTTTGTTTTTGTTTGGGTAAGTGCAAGCACGTTGCTGGTTCATACTTAAGTGGTTGTCCATTAGGACTTTTAGATCCCCCTCATAGTTACTACTGTTGAGCCACCTATTCTATATCTGTAGGCTTGTTTTTTCTTGTTTAAATGTGAAATATAAAACCTTTCCTGAACTTTGTTGGGCTATCTAATCTGTCTAGATTTTTCTAGGTCTTGGCTTACAAGACTTGGCTATTTTTCCTAGTTTGATGTCATATGCAAAGCTAAAAAAAAATAGGCTTAAGATCTATTTGAAACTGCTCAACTTGAAAAAGATATCAAAGCCAAGAAGTTTTAACAACTATTGTCCACTTTAATAATGCCATCTGTAATCTATAGCAAATGAGATTATCTTTACTAGTTGTTCATCTTCAGATACAAATGCTATCTTAGAGTTTCTGCACTAAACTGCTGGATTTCTGTGCCTAAAATATCTTGAAAAGACGTGCATTTTAGAAATCCCTACTTTCAACTTCTGCCTCTCGTTTGGCCCTGAAATAATAAACCGAGAATCTCTGTGGAGGGCATTTATCATGGCTCCTGTCTGGAAGCTTTCCCAGCTATTTTACTTTCCTAGATTTGGAAAAACAAAACAGAGAAGACTACCAGTTTATCACTTGTCATTTCAGCTAGAAGGGGATAGTAGAAGAACTCTTGTCCATTTCATAGCTCAAATAAATAACAAAGACAGGGTTAAAGTTCCCCTGTTACCTTCATTTCACTTTCTATTGCTGTAGAATGGGGAAAAAATGACTGTGCAGGTCAGTGACAAAGGAAGACAGGTATCTCTGCCATAGTGCAGAGTAATCAATTGGAGCAGAAGTGTTTGCCCACAACGAAATGAAGCACAGCAGGCAAACTGGACATCAGCACCGTTTGAGCCAGCACAAATCAGAAAACACTGCCTTTGACACTTAGCAGAAAAAGTTGGCTAGGAATTGAGTTTCTGGTGAGCTAGGGATGGGTAGATTATGTGTTCTGAGTTCTTGGGTCAATGACATGAATTTACATTGGAGCAAGCTGGTCATGTAGGCCAGTGCTTCTCATTAGGTTTAGGGTTTAGGTTTAGGTTTTTTATATCGCCCTACTCCCGAAGGACTCACAGCTGTGTACAGCCAGAGTAAAACAAATATATAAAAGTTTTTAAAGTTTTTAAAAGACGTATTAAACAATTTGGCCTAAAAATGAAAAAACCCAACCAACCCTGATTAAAATTAATAAAAATTTGTAATTTAAAAATCATTTTTATGCCAGCCCGGTTTGTTGGAAAAAAAAAGGTTTTCAGAGCACGGCGGAAGGTGCATAAGTCAGGGATAGTTCTTAATTCTGGGGGCAATTCGTTCCAGAGGACAGGTGCTCCCACGGAGAAGGCTCTCCCCCTGGGTGTCGCCAGTCGACATTGTCTAGCCGATGGCACCATCAGGAGACCCTCTCTATGGGAGCGTACTGGCCGGTGGGAGGCTCTCGGTGGCAGAAGGCGATCTCGTAAGTATTTATCATCTTTGTTACTCTTCTCTGCATACTTTCCAAGTCTCAGCATCTTTTTTTTATTGTGCTGACCAAAGGTAGAAGAATGCATTCTCAGTCTTTTGACTAAGACCAACTATCATACTGAGGGCAGTCCTTCAAAAGGAGTGGAGGAACTAGACTGAGACAAACCCATGATCTGATCCATGCAGGCTTTGTTGTAAGGATGCCTCTCTAACCATTTCCAGAGAACATGTTCATATGCCACTGCATGTACAGTAATTTGTTGTCCATTTAATTTTTGCATCTCCAAACATTGCTGGATCTATTGATGCTAGGTCAAGTTTGCATCAGATTAGTGTGTCATCCTAACCAAATACATCTTTTAGAATTAAGAGGAGGGAGTGTAAGGTCCGTGCTTGAGTTGTGGCATAGGAACACAAGACTAAAAATATTCAGACTGGGACAAAATGCTTGACAGCAAGTTTTACCAGATAAAAACGAGGCTAAGCAGCAGAGACTGCTTCATAGATTATATAGTGTGGCTATACTGTGTGTATGGATAAGTAGGGAATCAAAACATGATTTGGTGGCAAATGGACATGCACAATACAATCACTTTTAGCATTTATCAATTCATACTTTACATATAAGCATTGTAAATTGTGAGTATATCAAAATACATACAATTCGAGTGAAAGAGATCTATAAAACATAGAATCATGGGGCTGGAAGGACCTTTGAGGTCTTCTAGTCCAACATCCTGCTCATAGAAGAAATCTCATACTATCCCAGTTTATTTTTTAAAACCACCAATGAGGGAGCATCCACAACTCTGGGATGCAAGCTGTTCGATTGATTAATTGTTCTCATTGCCAGATTTTTCCCCCCCTTACTTCGAGGTTGGGTCTGTATTTAACAAGCTTCCACCCATTACCTTTTTTCCTGCTTTCTGGTGGCTAAGGAGAATAAGTCAGTCCCCTCTTCTCGGTGACAGTCCTTCAAGTACGACTATCCCTCAAGATAGTTAACGTATCTCCCCTAATCCTTTTCTTCAATAGGCTGAACATACCTAGCTCTCTCAGCCATTGTTAAAAGGATTTAACTTCCATGCCTTTATCATCTTTGCTACTCTTCTCTGCATACTTTCCAAGATCTCAGCATCTTTTTTGAATTGTGCTGACCAAAGGTAGAAGAATGCATTTTCCAATATGCTACAGTGGAATATCGAGTATTGGACATTGAACACATCAAGAATATATGAATAGAATGTTATACATAGACCTTGATTTATAAAACATGCTTGGGAGCATCAGTCAATAGTGACTGTACATGGGCCAAACAAGGCAAGTTGATAGTTACAATAGTGAATTGAAGCACACATACAAAGAAGCAATCTTTGCTTTGATACCTCCTCACATTTCTTATGCCCCTTTGGATACTAGTAGCATCAATCTGCAGGACTATGATATGATTTTATTATATGTATTCACCTAAATATTCAGTTAACATATGGAATAATGGTTAGGATAAGGCTACACAATCAGGTACTCTCCAAATATGCACATACTGCATCCAGTTTTGGTTGCCACGATGTAAAAAAGATGTTGAGACTCTAGAAAGAGTGCAAAGAAAAACAACAAAGATTTATTAGGGGACTGGAGGCTAAAACATATGAACAACGGTTGCAGGAATTGTTATATTTTAATGACTGTCTTCTTAGTCCTCCTCCAGAAAGATTAATAGCAAGCTCTAATAGATGAAATATGTCTAGTTTAATGAAAAGAACGGACTAAGGGTGAAATGATAGCAGTGTTCCAATATCTCAGGAGCTGCTACAAAGAAGAGGGAGTCAAACTATTCTCCAAAGCATCTGAGGGTAGGACAAGAAGCAATGGGTGGACACTAATCAAGGAGAGAAGCAACTTAGAACTGAGAAGAAATTTCCTGACAGTTAGAACAATTGATCAGTGGAACAACTTGCTTCCAGAAATTGTGAATGCTCTAACACTGAAAGTTTTTAAGAAGATGTTGGATAATTTTTTGTCTGAAGTGGTATAGGGTTTCCTGCCTAAGCAGGGGGTTAGATTAGAAGACCTCCAAGGTACCTTCCAACTCTATTCTTTTCTTTTCTATTCTACTCTATTCTAAATATTCAGTGGGAAAATATTTCGTCTATTAGAGCTTGCTATGAATCTTTCTGGAGGAGGACTAAAAAGACAGTCATTAAAATATAACAAATTATAAAGCCTTTACAGTTCCTTTGAGAGAATGATTAGTCACCCAGTATTCTCCATTGAGTTGATATTGTAGGAAAACGTGAAGCTCCTGAAAAAAAGTTGTGATATAAACCTAACAAATAAATGTGTGTGTGCACATAGGAACATATATTTAAATGTATGTAAGTGCACAAATACTGAAGAATGCATGTGTCTGCATGAGTGTGTATACCTATCCCTCCGCCCCCTTCTAATGAAATGAATAGAAATAAGGTGAACATTTTAAAGTGAAAAAAATGTTTTAAAATATTATATAGCAGGCCAGACCAGCAGGAACTCATTTTTCATTCATGTATGCTAATTACATGGTGCCAGATAGCAAGGGTTCTCTTCCTAAATGGAAAAGTCTATTTATTTTATTTTATTTTTTTATGATGGTATGAGGAAGAAGAGGGGAGGATTAGCATGCACACTAAACTATTCTGCATATCACCTAAATATGCAACATAAAATTATGCTGTCACCTGAAAGGAGAGAACCCTGGCTTTCCTCCTTGTGCACTGTTCTGATGGAAGCAATTAAAGCCTAATCCAAAGTTTAATTATGAATTCCATGATCTGTTTCTCATTATGCTAGGCCATGCCCTGATATCTCTAAGCAGAAGCTGGTTATTCCTAGCAAAATGAGATTGAAGGCCCTTGTGCTTTCTTCTCTTACAGCACAACCTCAGTTCAACATAATTTTATACCTAGATGGATATTTTTAATTTTGTGAAATAAAGACCCAGGTCTGGATCTAAGCAAGGTCACACTCAGGGTGAATCCATTGATATTCCTGTGACTGTATGACTGCATTGGATTTTGCAACATGAAGATGTACTGTATTTTTTAATCTATCCTACCTATCCTTTGTAATTGAATGCACAAAAACTGCATGTACAAGCCCAGACCAAGTGCTATTTGTATTTCTGTTTACTTAACCATCCAAGGGATCTCATAACTATGGTAGTGAAGTGTGTAAGGATCAGTCCACTGATAGGACACCCATTTAAAAATCAGGTTTTCAACCTTGCCATTTATTCTTGAATAAAAGAGTTTGGAATCAAGGAACGAAGGCAGCTCTGGGAGCACTCAAATTTCCCAGACACCTAGCCCTTCCCCTCTAACCAATAAAAGAGTAGTTACGTTAAACTCAAGCATTAAAAGCAACAGAAAGCCCTGCAGAGTTTTAAATACTTTTTCTCACTTTAAAAATCTTTATTATGGTGGAAATTTCACAGACAGGAGAATCACTTCATTTTAGGTGACTAGTTAAAATATCCAGTGAAAGGAGTATGGTACGTGATTAAAAAAAAAAAGGAAGAGTGACGAGGGGTGATTGTAGCTCAAGTAAAAAAAATAAAGGCATTATGGTGAAGAGCAATGTTAGATGGATGCTAAACCTGTACAACTTTAATACGTTACTTTTATAGGATGGAGCTATTTCATAGCAAGGCAGGATTTGCCAGGTTCAAAAATTATTACAAGCTATAGATTTTCATGAACTGTTTGAAAGTTGTCTTAGAGAATACCAAGTCCTGTCTGACAAAATATTGGAGTAGGGAGCAGAATAGGGCTACCAGATTTGGTCTGCAAAATCCAGGATACAGAAATCCAAATTTGCTATCATCTAATGATAATTAAGAGTTTTTCAGACCAGATAGTAAAGTCCTATTGCCAGAAAAAATCCTGTTTCTTTATGTAGTTCCCATTTGATACACTATGTAACTTTGTATGGCATATATCCATGATGGTGAACCTATGGCATGCATGCTACCTATGGCATGCATGCCCTTTCTGGCAGCACGCGAGCTGTCGCCCCAGCTCAGCTCCATCGTACATGCGTGCATGTCCCCCACCAGCCAGCTGATTTTTGGGCTTCTGCCGTGCATGTGCGGTAGTTGGGTGCATGTGGGAGATGTGTATACATGGGTGGGTGGGCCACGCATGCATCTGCAGGGGGGATGGGGGAGTACATTCGCAAGGGGAATGGGGGACATGCTGCGTTCCCACGCACTCTATTTTTGGCCCCAGGAGGGCCTGCTAGGTCCAAAATAGAGCACGGGTGTGTGTGTCACACATGCATGCATGGGGGTGGGGGGAGCATGAGGTGTCACACATTTATGTGCAGGGGGGGGGTCACAGGCACTTTTTATTATGGGTGTGGGTTTTGACACATGACAACAAAAAGGTTAGCCATCATTGGCATATATAAATAACAGATGCAAAATATAAAACATAATACAGTGTATTATGCATATTACACCAGAGGCAGTTCAAATTACCAGACAACCATTCAGAATTAATTCACAAAATCATTTGACCCAATGCCTAGGAGAAGGCAAGATTTTTAGAGCCTTTGAAAAGGCAAGCAGGATCAAGGCCATCTAGAACTTGGGGCTAATTTCATAGAACAGGGGCAACTATAGCTATAACTGGAGGCAGACAATCCCAGAAATAAACAAGTCTTCTGTCTTGAAGAGATTTAAAGAACGCTTTCACTTGTATCTGGAAGGCAACCAGAGGAGCTCACATAATGGATATGCGCCAAAGCTATCACAATCACATCTGCCACCTGTTTTTCAAGCAGGAGATATGAATCTAGGAGGACCCACAAATTATATACCAGGTCAGTACAACCTCATCTGGAATCAAAAATGGAAAATATCCATATCTTCAAAATTCATAGCTACTCAGTCTGCTTTTTTACATCTAAACCCTCCAACTGCACCCAAATTTGAACAAGAACTTTGACTAGCAGGTGGCTTATACAATATCATCAGTATACTGATATTACCTGACACCCTGATAGCAAATGATGTCATCCAGAGTTTCAGGTAGATATAGCACAAAAGTGTGCAGAAAACTGAAAGCCGGCTTTCTCACAGTAAAACTGAGAAGTGGATCAGTACCAATTGGAACTAGCCCTGGAGGAAGGAAAACCACCACAAGACTAGTGGTGGGATTCAAAATTTTTTACTACCAGTTCTGTGGGTGTGGCTTGATAGGCATGGTAGGGGAAGAATACTGTAAAATCTCCATTTCCACCCCACTCCAGGGAAAGATGCTGCAAAATCCCCATATCCTCCCAATCAGCTGGGACTTGGGAGGCAGAGGATCAATGGGGGCGGAGTCAGTCATATCCTGGGAACCAATATTTACTGGTTCTCTAAACTATTCAAACTTTCCGCTTATGGTTCTCAAGAACTGGTCAGATAATGGTCACCTCTGCACAAAACCATGCTTCCCATGTCCAAGCCTCCTGTCTGCACAGTTGGCTACTTGGCAAGGGAAAAATGTTACAGGATTAGTTGCTGTTCTTAGAAGTACAGTAGTCCCTGCCTTTTTATTAGCATTTATAAAATAGAACAAAATTAATATTTTAAATTAGCTTCATAACTATCTGTGATTATAGGGCTATGCCCAGGGATCATTCAAATTCAAATTTTCAAATTCAAATTTAATTTGTAGAACCGCTCCCTCTCCCCAGAGGGACTCGGGGCGGTGCACAGGGAAAGTAAAAACAATAAATATACAAATATAAATACATAATATAAAAACAGATTAAATCTATTCCTGTGCTAAAACCCGTTAAACTAAAATTCCCAGCAGCTATAAATAAGTTTAAAACCCCATAGAAAGAGAGACTAGCCTAGGCCAGCCAAGCGGAAAAAGTGTGTTTTTAATTTCAGACGGAAGGAGCGGAGGTCCGTAGTCGTTCTAATATCGGGGGGAAGGTCATTCCAGAGGACCGGGCCCGCCACAGAGAGAGCCCTTCCCCTGGGCGTCGCCCGCTGACACACTCTAGTGGACGGCACCCGGAGAAGTCCCTCTCTGTGGGAGCGAATCGGCCGTGAGGATGTATGAGGCAGGATCCGATCCCGCAGGTAGCTAGGTCCCGAGCCATGGAGCGCTTTAAAGATGATGACTAACACCTTGAAGCACACCCGGAAGACGACAGGCAGCCAGTGCAGCTCGCGCAAGAGCGGTGTAACATGGGCAAACCTAACGGTTCCCATAATTGCTCGCGCGGCTGCATTCTGGACCAACTGAAGTCTCCGGGTGCACCTCAAGGGGAGCCCCATGTAGAGAGAGTTACAATAGCCCAGTCGGGATGTCACGAGAGCATGAGTGACTGTGCGAAGGGCATCCCAATCCAATAGGGGGCGCAATTGGTGCACCAGGCGGACCTGGTGAAACGCCCTCCTGGCCACGGCTGTCACTTGATCTTCCATGGACAGCCGGGTATCCAGGAGGACACCTAAATTGCACGCCCCATCCACAGGGGCAAGATGTTCTCCCCCTATGGCCAGCGTTGGAGTCAGCTGGTTGAATCGGGCAGCCGGAAACCACAGCCACTCGGTCTTGGTCGGGTTGAGCCTGAGTCCGTTACTTCCCATCCAGATCCGCACGGCTTCCAGGCACTGGCACATCACCGCTACGGCATCATTGGGGTGGTTTGGGGTAGATATATACAGCTGAGCATCATCAGCGTAAAGATGGTACTCTACCCCAAAACCACGGATGATCTCACCCAGCGGCTTCATGTATGTGTTGAACAGGAGAGGCGAGAGGACCGACCCCTGAGGCACCCCACATGTGAGGGGTCTCGGGGTCGACCTCTGCTCTTCTGCCAACACAAATTGCGATCGGCCAGAGAGGTAGGAGGAGAACCACCGTAAGACGGTGCCTCCCACCCCCAACCCCCCCAGCCGATGCAATAGGATACCATGGTCGATGGTATCGAAAGCCGCCGAGAGGTCTAATAGGACCAGGATGGAGGAACAACCCCCATCTCTGGTCCTCCAGAGATCATCCACCAGCGTGACCAATGCCGTCTCGGTGCTATGCCCGGGCCGGAAGCCGGACTGGCGCGGGTCTAGATAATCAACTTCCTCCAGGTGACGGGGAAACTGTTGGGCCACCACACTCTCAACAACCTTCGCCAAAAAGGGAAGGTTGGAGACGGGACGATAGCTGGTTAAAAGAGCTGGGTCCAAGGAGGGCTTCTTAAGGAGGGGCCTCACCATAGCCTCTTTTAGGGAAGCAGGCAAGGAACCCTCACTTAAGGAAGCGTTGACAACCTCTTGGAGCCAGCCTCGTGTCACCTCCCAGGATGCCAGTACAAGCCAGGAGGGACACGGGTCCAATAAACATGTGGTGGCTCGCAGTCGCCCACGTAGCCTGTCCATATCCTCGGAAGCAACGGAGTCAAACTCCTCCCACACAAGATCTGTCTCATGGCATCCCACTGGACCATCAATGGGGGCTAGCTCGTTCTGTATCTGAGCGATTTTCTCCTGCAGAAAAGTCACAAATTCCTCTGCTCTACCCTGTAGCGGGGCTTCCCGCACCCTCTGTTGAAGGAGGAAGCGGGTCACCCTAAACAGGGCGGCAGGGCGGTTTTCTGCGGATGCTATGAGAGTGGCACAATGATGACGTTTGGCCACTCTCAGCGCCACAATGTAAGTCCGTAAATGGGCTCTTACCTGTGTCCGGTCAGATTCAGATCGAGTAGACCTCCATCTTCTCTCTAGGCATCTCTTGTGGCGTTTCATCCCCCTCAGCTCCTCGGTGAACCAAGGGGCTGGAGTCGTTTGCCGCCGCAAGAGAGGCCGCAAGGGCGCGACCCGATCCAAGGCTCCCGCGGTCGCAATGTTCCATGCGGCCATGAGGTCCTCCATCGGGGCGCGGGTCAGGGATACAGGAAATGGCCCAAGCGCCGTCTGGAACCCATCCGGGTCCATCAGGCGCCTGGGGTGGACCCAGATAGGTGATTCTGCTTCCGCCTCCCCGCGGAGGGGTGCAGCAGTCGGAAAGTCAAGCCGGAGAAGTGAGTGGTCTGACCATGACAAGGGTGTGATGACTATATCCCCTATACCCAGATCACTCTTCCATTGGCCTGAGACAAAGATGAGGTCCGGTGTATGTCCACCCTCGTGGGTGGGGCCCTGAATTAGTTGGGTCAGGTCCATGGCCGTCATGGAAGCCATGAACTCCCGATCTACCTCGGATGATTCGCCCAACGATGGCAGATTAAAGTCCCCCATGACTATAAGTCTGGGGGTCTCCACTGCCACCGTAGCGATCACCTCCAGGAGCTCGGGCAGGGCTGCTGCTACATAGCGGGGAGCCAGGTATATGACCAGCAAGCCCAACTGCCTCCCTAGGCCCCACTTCACGCAGAGGGACTCACAACCGGTAGTCTGTGGCACAATGGTCTCTCTCGGCTCAAGACCTTCCTTGATAATGACTGCTACCCCACCACCCCTACCTTGGGCCCGGGACTGATGAAAAGCGCGGTAGCCTGGTGGGCACATTTCAACGAGGGGGAGTCCTCCCTCGTGGCCCAACCAGGTTGCCGCAATTCCTACCAGGTCCGGCTCCCCCTCTGACACAAGGTCATGAACGAGGGGGGCTTTGTTGACCACGGACCTGGCATTGCAAAACATCAGCCACAGGCCCAGGCTCTGTATTCCCTGACCACCTAGCCTGCGGGGGTTGTGGCACCCGACCGTTCGTAACCAACGGCTGCGTGCCATCAACTGGGAGGATGGTCTCCCCTCGGCCCTGCCCCTCCCCACGACCCTCTGAATTGGCATGCCCTCTAGTGGAACAACTCGTGGTTCCCCCCTCAAATCGGATCCTTCCATCTCCTCCCGTCGGCTACTGGTCCGGCCCTTTCTTTCATGTAGTTCTTTTGTCTCAATCTGTCTATGCCCACCCCGCTCCCTGGTTCCCCCTAAAATAGACAAAAATTTCCTTATTAAAAATCCCCTAAGGCCGCGCTTCGCCCGTCTCTCCGGATTAATAAATCCTTCCTCAAGACAGGCTCTCGATAGTTCGGAGGGCCAAACCTGCGAGAGCGGGGACTCTCGCAGCAGTAAAAGGCTTGCTCTGGAGTACATATCAGATAGAATTCATAGTGGGATGTGGGTTAAAATACAGAGATTTTAAAATGTCGTTAGCCATGATTTTAAAATACATTTCATTTCATAGATGTTAAAAAGATAAAGTGCAATAAAGTGCACTAAGCATGAAATAAAGTGCAATAAAGTGCATCTGTGAGGTTTAAAGATGGTATAAGCTCGTAATGTCAGTTAATGTGCATTTAGTTCTTCCGGTCCAAGAATCTTTTAGGACAAAGTTACCGTCTTACGGGATAACGTGGCTCCGTTCTCTAGGTCTTACATCCTGGGTCTTGGGAAACCACAAGGGGAAGATGTTAAAGTTGTTAAAGTTGTTAAAGTTGGTCAGCAGAATCAGCATGGTCAGCGTAGTTGTTCACATTCACGTTCATTTCGGCGCTCACACCGCCGCCCTCTCCTACGCCACCGCCTTGGCCGCTGGCCTCCCGGCGCTCCCACCGCCGTCGGCCTGGCCTCCAGCAGCTGCTCCATCCATTTCTCTCCCAAGCCTCGCGGCGCTCTCACCGCCGCCATCTTCTTCCTATCTCCATCCATCATCGCCATCCTCCGGTGCTCTCCCCTCTCCGGCGCTCCCACCGCCGCCATCTCCTGCAGCTGCCTCGCCACTCGCCATCTTCGGCGGCTGCCACACCATTCACAACTCTTTCTCTCACCACCATCTTCTTTCTTTCAACGCCACCAAAGCCGACGCTGCTGACCTCGCAGCGCTCTCACCACCATCTTGGCCCCCATGGTGAGCACAGCCACAGCCAGCGTTGGGAGCCCCCTAAACGCGGCCAGCACCCCCGTTCTATTTCAAGCGCCAGGGACGCCGGCCTCCGCTCCGGCTCCAGCCTCCATTCCGGGAACGCCCCAACGCTCTCACCGTCCTCCGCGTCCTCCACGTCCCCGGGGCCATATCCACTCCCAGCGCCTCCGAAAGTTCCACGAACCTCATCCTGGGATGCCAGGATGGATCCCTCACAGAGACCCCAGCCCACAAAATGAGGGGCTGGGGCTGGGGGCACTAAAGGCCCACGACCTCCGCAGCCCACACGGAGCTCCGGAGCTAGCCCGCCATCTTGCGCATGCGCTCTCCTGAATCTCCTGAATAATTATATATATATGAGAGAATATTTTCACAACTCCTGTTATGGGCCCCTTTAAGGGAGGAGACAGACTGTCATCATTCTCTGCCTTTCGGCTCAACCCAAAGACCATCTGGGCAGAGAGCCAATGAGATTACTGTTGTTTTTATTTTTTATTTTTTATTTTTATTTATATTTATATCCCGCCCTTCTCTGCAGAGGACCCAGGGCGGCGCACAGGAAATTTAAAAAACATACAAAATACAAAGATAAATACGTAATTTAAAATATAAATTAAACTATCTTGTCCTATGCTAAAAGCCAAATTTTAAAATACCCAATTTAAAACTTTCTAAAAAGTCCCCGTGGGAGGTTAGGTGTTGTGTGAATTTTTTAGATATGTGTTAGATATATAATTATATGAAATTGTTTCCACAACACCCTGTTAGGGCCCCAATTAAGGGAGGAAGCATACTGCTTTTCCTTTTCCTTTTCTGCCTTTCGGCTCATCACCAGAGACCATCTAGATAGAAAGCCATGAGTTCCGTTGTGTAATTTATTTATTTATTATTTATTTATTTATTTATTTATTTATTTATTTATTTATTTATTTATTTATTTATTGACTTATTTATTGATCAGCTCAAAAATGTAACATATATAATTATATTTATATGTATATCCTGTTACGTTTGTGCTGATAAATAAATAAAGGAAGACTATGATAGATCTATTTAAAGCTATTTAGCTCTCATCAGATAGATAGATAGATAGATAGATAGATAGATAGATAGATAGATAGATAGATAGATAGATAGATAGATAGATAGATAGATATTCAAATAAATCAAGAGATTAGTTATACCAATGTGTTTGAAGCCCACCCTTTGTACTTGCCTGTGACATAGATGTACATGGAGGGCTGGCTATCTAGTTTACTGCTGTGAACATCGTTTGGACTTCAAAATTTGAATTTTGAATTTTGAATATATATATATATATATAATTGTTCCACAACACCCTGTTAGGGCCCCAATTAAGGGAGGAGACATACTGTTTCCTTTTCTGCCTTTCGGCTCATCACCAGAGACCATCTAGACAGAAAGCCATGAGTTCCGCTGTGTAATTTTTTTATATGCGTGTTAGGTTTTTGAGCTGATCAATAAATAGGTCAGGAAGACTAGTATAGATCTATTTTGAGCTTTTTAGCTCTCATCAGCTAGCCATACCCTTACTGGGATTCGAACCGGAGCTGTATTCCATGCCAGGCAAGAACCTTAGCCATTAAGGCAGCCAGGTTCTCTTCCTGCTCAGCTGAGACAGAGGATAAGTATATATAATTGTTCCACAACACCCTGTTAGGGCCCCAATTAAAGGAGGAGACATGAGAGCTAAAAAACTCGAAATAGATCTATACTAGTCTCCCTGACTTATTTATTGATCAGCTCAAAAACCTAACACACATATAAAAAAATTACACAACGGAACTCATGGCTTTCTGTCTAGATGCTCTCTAGTGATGAGCCGAAAGGCAGAAAAGGAAACAGTATGTCTCCTCCCTTAATTGGGGCCCTAACAGGGTGTTGTGGAACAATTATATATACTTATCCTCCTGTCTCAGCTGAGCAGGAAGAGAACCTGGCTGGCTTAATGGCTAAGGCTCTTGCCTGGCATGGAATACAGCCCCTGTTTGAATCCCAGTAATGGTATGGCTAGCTGATGAGAGCTAAAAAGCTCGAAATAGATCTATACTAGTCTCCCTGACTTATATATATATATATATATATATATATATATATATATATATATATATAACGTTTTTGAGCTGATCAATAAATAAGTCAGGGAGACTAGTATAGATATATACTAGGATATATATATATATCCTCCCTCCCACCATGGATTGCACTGATAGAAAGGTCAAATATTAGGAGAAGCATAAAGTTATGATAATTTGGTTAAAATTTTTATATAAAATAAACACAATGACAATTCATAAAGGGTCAAAAAGCCAAGATGCAAAGCACTTTTTAAAGTCTGCACAACTATATAAAATATATACATTTGGAATTACAAGTTAAAACAATTCAAGTGATATGAAAGAGTAAGCAAACTTAAAAAATAGAAAACCTTATATCCAAGGAAAATAAAAATGTATTTATTGGGCATCAAAATGATACTAAGAAGGTGCCAACTATTTTTGTAGCCAGGGATCTCGCTCTTAAAAAACTATGAAAGTCGTAAGTTAAGTTTTCTGAATATATTTGTGTTTATTTTGTGGTTGTTTTGATTCTTGCAGTCCAGTCTCGGAGTTTTAATCTTTAATAAATTCTGAACACATTTCAAATATTTAAAAAGTGAAAAGAACTGAAGAACGTAATCTTTTTGTAGAAAGAAATAGATGGATGAAATCTCTCTTCCTTTATGCTATTGCTAAATTTATAAGCATTTAATCAATTTAGTTTGAAAAATATGTTTATCTAGACAAAGTATAATCTTTATTTAATGTCCTATGAGATGAAATCTATCATCTAAATTATTCTAAGTCAGTCCTTGAATAATAATTGTCTCTGAATCCCAATATTGCAAGCGATTAGGGAGCTTTGCAAAAATTATACCTTGCTTTCCTAAATCTGAAGCTTGCCATGCCTGCTTATATGTTTTCAACCTAAATCCTTTTCTCTCTACAGAAAAAAAGATAAAGCCAACCATTGGGGCCTGCTTATTTAATGAGGATTTATGTCATATCAGGGGTAAGTGACATTTCCTACCTTTCAGAGAAGCACCTGTATTAATTGCATTTCCTGTTCTTGTATTGCTTTGTTCAGAAGAAAAGAAAATCATCTCAGGTGAGTTAACCTTGCTTTCGGAGGGCACCTGCAGTTATCTCAGCGCTTATTGTAAATCAAAACATGTTGAGCCTTTAAAGCAGCCAAATAAAGAGGTGCTGACAAGGGGGTATGCCAATAGGATTAGGAGCCTTTCTCACCACTTGTATTATCGGGATGTGAGACTGAGTCATGTTAAATTACAGGGGAAAGAGGTATTCCCAGATATTCTACAGACGAAGGATTCATTTGCTTGTTTGGTAAGATGAGGAATAGGAGGAAAATGTAGTGTTTTGTGAATTTCCTTAAAGAGAGAGAGAGAGAAATAGAGACAGAAAGACAAGCACCTTCCTTTTAGCCTAAGGCTTCTATAATTGACCAAGATTTTTCAGAGAGATTTGATCCATCCAAACCCTGTTAGAACTCAAGCCTCTGGCTGAGATCACAGCTGAGGCGAATAAGAATTAGTCTCCTCTCTCCTATGCAGCAAACACAAATTCCCATCTATTAGGATAAATGGCATGTCGTTCAATTTAAGCACAGGCAAACAGAGACTGTCAGATTTGGGAAATGACAACTGTTATTTATTTATTGAGAATATTTATATAGTTTTCCTTATCCTTTCCCCCCTCCCTTTCAGCCGCTATGACCCTAGCAGATCCCTCATTGCTGCAAAATATTACCACTCAAAGAAAACTGAAGCCAATAGGCACTTAATAGGAAAGTCATAGTTGTTTTCTAAGGTAAAACCAAATTAACATGCAACAAAATATATAAGCATTCACTTCTTTTACAAGGGGTGCAAAATAATTATTTTTCAAAATATCTTGTTCCCTTTCAATTAATATTTAGAAATATTGTATAATCTAATCAATTAATAATCTTTTTGTAAGATCCCTCAACAAGATTTAGCTCAAGTGATGCTATGTCATGCAGTTTTTATCTCGAAAGAATTTAGCACTGCCAATTATAATAAAGACACAATCTCAAATAATTCAGATTGCAGAATAACAGAATTGAGATGGACTCTGGAGGCCTTCTAGTCTAACCCTCTGCCTCAGGAGTTATACCATTCCAGGCATATGGCTATCCAACCTCTTCTTATAAGGAAGAAAATGGAGCAATACAATGTCTGCAGAAGAGTTTAATTGATTAATTGTTGTCACTGTCTGGAAATTTATCTTTGGTTCTAGGTTGCTTCTCTCCTTTATTATCTTTCTTCTGTAAATTACTTCTTGTCCCACCTAAGGATGCTTTGGAGTGTAGGTTGAAACCCTCTTCTCTGTGATAGCCCCTCAAATATTGGAAGACAGTCATCATTTCACCGTTAGTGCTTCTCTTTGTGAGATGAAAACCAAGGAAAATAGGCAGCAGTGTGCAGGTTTTTAAACAATCTTTATTAGCTGACTTCCAGATGTATGTTGAAAATTTTACAATTCCCAGTCAGCAAGAAAATGATCAGATAAGAAAGCACTACCATAAAACATGATGGAATCCAAACTTGGCCACTTTTTTATTTTAGATGATTGTTTGAACATAATTTCCCAACTACACTTTCTCCTGCTACTTTTATGTATAGAGAACAAGATGTGAGTTAATGAACAAGTTGATCTTGCAAGTTGTCCATTGCAAATTTTGGAAGCAATTCAGTGTATTGAAATATATAAGAACAAGAAAAATAGAGATTGTGTAAATAGCAAATGTGAAACCCTTTGCTAACCATTTTATAATTATTTAATAAATATATAAATGACTTTGCAGGCCTTTTTTTTAAAAGTCAACATGTAAGGGATGACATTATATGAAGAGACTATATTTTGTATTTTGGAGAGATGCCGAAAGAAATTAAACTACTTATGTTCCTCTGAGCAGTTACCTGTTTGAACAGCTGGAGCAGAGGTAAAAATCAGCTTCAGATCAGAGCCAAAGCTGGAGAATATATACCCTGAATTATATTTTCTTTCTTCTTTTTACTTCTAGTCTTCTGTTTGAAGCATGTACATGACCAACCTGTTTTCTCTTGCTGGTAATAATTTCTCTAAATTAAAGGTCGCTGCAGTTTTTCAAACCTGCCAAGGGTCTGTTGTTGTACAGGCCACTGTTATAAGGAATCTGGCTTTCAAATGTTAGTACTTAGTGCCAAATTATACCTGATGTAAAGATCTGAAAGTCATTTGTCAATCCACAGGCCTTCTTTTGTTGGAATTACTCATGAGAAGAACAGGGTTTGCCTTAAGTCTTTGCTGTAGGGGAAAAAAAGTAGTTTATTTCATTTCCAAAAGAAAGACAAAGCAAAAATTTTTAAATACCAGTGGTTAAAATATAGGGGGAGAAAAAAAACCTAACCTCTCCTTTGCTTGTTTGTGCCGTTTATTCCTTGCCCAGTATCTTCAACAAACTTGATCTTGTATCCTATAAACTATCCTATCCAGACTGCAAAAATCTCATGGTCATTAGAGCTGATTTTTTTTCTGTCTTTTTGCTCCCATACCCAGTGAATGTCCAGATATTTTACATAAATTGGTGCTGTGTAGAAGTATGAGATGAAGGCAAGAACGAGGTTGATAGGTAATAAATATTGTTCTATACGTTGCTCCTACTACTTCTTTTATCTCCCCAGATCCTGAATTAGGTATTATTTCAGCTGTAGCAGTATGCCCTATGAACTCTGAACAACCTAGTAGCATCCATGATGTTCACTCTTGGCAGCTTTCATAGATGAAGTCATTTATGTTACAAACCCCCAATTAACATTAGATGGCAGCAAAGAGATACAAAACACTCTGAAATTTGCTGCTATCTAGTGTTTGCTACCCAGATAGGAATATTTAAGACAGAACACTTTTGACTGGTGAGCATTGCATATACACATTCCTATATTCTAAGCAAAAGGAAGACAGGTGTTCTCTCCACATTATCAATGTAATAGTTGTAGGTGAGTGTAAACAATATTTAATGGGATTAAGGAAATGTTAGGGAAACATTTTGAAGGCTCATGTCTACTGTGGTAGTTGCATAAGAGGGGAAACCCAGCCCTATAATTGTTTTCTCCTAGCCACTTTTAGTTGGGACAAACTGTGGAAGGATCAATAAGTTCTCAGTGTAGAACTGAAAAATTCTATGTATGTTCTTTTGAAATGCATTAAATTTAAAACCTGTTAGAGATCGTTATATAATCATTATTTGTTTGCTTAAATGTACAGCAGGCAGTGTGTGTTATGTTACAATTAGAGCAGCAATAATATTTTAACCATTATGAACCTTTCATGTCACACCAGCAAAGTGAATTACATACATATTTTTTTGTTATAACAGTCACAGCAAGTCCAATTGATCAATGAAGTAATTGGTTTATTCAAAAGCTGCTTTGTTATCAATGGAATTCTGTGCCAGTAAAATGGATAAAAATACAGTCTAAAAAATTAAATTTAACAAATAATAAACTGAATTAACAAACCCTTTGCTACCCCTGAAAAGAACTCATGTACTTAGGGAAAGTGGAAATAAAGTATTGATTATGCCCATAAACCATTAAAAATAGATGCTACATATCTTCTGATAAGTAGGTGATAAGTGATAAATAAGGTGGTAAGTCTTCTGATAAGTAAAGACTTTCCCAATCTTCTGCACTCCAGATGTATTAGGTCTAGGATTTCCATGCTAGGCTTCTACACTATATCTTGATTAGTGAATTAAGCCATCTTCTAGACCAGGGCTGTCAAATGTGTGGGCCAAATGAGTCTGGCACTGGTCACACCCACACCCAGTTTAGCAAAGGGGGAAAAGTCCTGATACATCACATGACACAACTGTGTCATGTGAGTTTGACACCCCTGTTCTAGACTATACAACAGTGATGGCGAAACTATGGCACGTGTGCCAGAGGTGGCACTCAGAGCCCTCTCTGTGGGCACATGTGCTGTTGCCCCAGCCCAGATCCATTGCATTTCTCCCACAGGAGGGAGGGAGGGAGGGAGGGAGGGGGGGGAAGAGAGAGAGAAAGAGGGAGGGAGGGAAAGAGAGAGAGAAGGAGAGAAAGGAGAAAGAGAGAGGGAGGGAAAGAAAGAGAGGGAGAGAAGAGGGAAGGAGAGAAAGAGAAAGGGAGGGAGAGAAAGGGAAAAAGAAAGGGAAAGAGAAATGAGATTATGAAAATTTTTCTTTTATTGTTGCTAAACATAATATTTCAAAAGCAGGGGGGGAAATGAAGGGGCATAAAAGTGCATTTATCATGGTTTTCTTAGAACAATTAGCTAAACTCTGCCTTGTTTATCATTATTTTAGGTAGTAAAACCTCATTATTCAGGTTCAATTGACATGCTGGCACTTTGCAATATACTGTATAAGTGGGTTTTGGGTTGCAGTTTCGGCACTCGGTCTCTAAAAGGTTCGCCATCACTGCTATACAATATACTGAATCCTAAACTGATCCAATAATAGGAAAATAAAACTAAGTGAAGGATATTGGTTTACTTTTATCATTGATTGATTAATATACCTGTGTTCTCATAATGTCATTTCATAATCTTAGGCTACCTCTACTTTGTTGTCATTCATGTGAACTTACTAGAGTTAGTTTCCTAGAAGAGTCAATAAAGCAAGCAATGGAAAAACTAGTCTGGACTATACTACTATCTTTTGATGATTAATAGTTTGTTATTAATCCCTTAACTATTTTGGTTAAACACAGCTGTTGGAGAAAGCTGCACATTGCCTCCTTTTCAGCATTAGAATGCCAATGTGTGGTTTCCTTAGTTTTGCTAAAAGATGTGTGAACTTGACCATCTTAGCATTGCATGAATTCAGCTGTCCGAGTGTAGCAATTTGAATGGCAAACTAAAATGGATAGAAGGATAAATAAACAGACTAATTGAAAGATTGTCCCTAGGACAAAACAGATTTAAGTTGATTACTGTAAATAAAACCATTTGGGAGAAAAGAACGATTTAAAATATAGACTAGGCTCCAAAGAACAACTTAGTCTTAAGCTAGAACTTACATGTTTGCTTTAAAGGTCTCAGTTAAAGTTGCAGCACAAACTACTTCTGAAATTACCCTCTATTTCAAAAGCAATTTGTCAAATTGCTCAGAGAAGGAGCTGCGTTATATCCACGCGCTGAGATCCATGAATTCAATGAGTACTTTACAAATATTTCAGCAGAACTGATCAAAATGTTTTTCTAAACCAAGAAAATGTATGCACTATTTGCAACTTTAATTACTCTTCTTTTTAAAAAGTATATTTTTCTAAATGGCTTTTTTTAACTTGGATTTAATGTTTACACTATGGAGTTGTACTTTTTTTTTTTAAATGATGCATTTAAAGAAATCAGTTTTTTTTTTAATGGGTGTTTTCTATACTGTATTATGAATGTTACCTTATTGAATGTACTTAGTAAGTGCATAAAGATATAATTTGCAATAAATAAAAACACATATTATGTTGCAATATCAGCAGCATAATATCAGCAGCATATCCAAATTTGGAATGTTCCCCTAGCTCAGGGGTAGTCAACCTTTTTATACCTACTGCCCACTTTTGTATCTCTGTTAGTAGTAAAATTTTCTAACCGTCCACTGGTTCCACGGTAAGGGTGATTTATAAAGTAGGGAAGTCAATTAAATTAAAAAAGGAAAGAGCTTCAGTATCAGACAAAACCCCTACCACCCACCATGAAAGCTGGAACGCCCACTAGTGGGTGGTAGGGACCAGGTTGACTATCACTGCCCTAGCTGATCTCTAAGGGTCTTACACTGAAACTTTTTAAGAACATTCTCTCTAAAGTTTATTTAAAATTGCTTCTTATTAGCCCATGCCATGTAGTCTGTTTCAGATATGTTTGGATTCCAACTACCACGGTCCCTACCAATAATGCTTAAAAGCTGCTAAAATGTTGAAAATGGAATTCAATATATTTATAGGAGACCAGTTTGAGTAACAATGGCCTACATATAGTATCCCTCAATAAACATCATGTAAAACCAACAGAGATATTTATCCTTTATGCTTTCCATTTGAAAGAATCATATATCATCTGTTACAGCCTGCCCTGTGTTCATCTTTCACCTGGCCTATTGTTAGCAATATGAGCTTCCTATCTTTCATTCAGTTTAAATCTTTTTTCCCACCATTCACTTTGGGCAAAAATAGGACTTTCCTATCTTATGTATTTCTTACCAAATAGATTTTCTTATTATCATTTAAAAGTTTATTTATTTAATATTTAATACAATACAATAGCAGAGTTTGGAGGTCTTCTAGTCCAACCCCCTGCCTAGGCAGGAGCCCTATGCCATTTCAGACAAATGGCTATCCAACATCTTCTTAAAGACTTCCAGAGTTGGGGCATCACAACTTCTGTAGGCAAGCTGTTCCACTGGTTAATTGTTCTGTCAGGAAATTTCTCCTCCATTCTAAGTTGCTTCTCTCCTTGATTAGTTTCCACCCATTGCTTCTTGTTCTGCCTCAAGTGCTTTGGAGAATAGTTTGACTCCCTCTTCTTTGTGGCAGCCTCTGAGGTATCAGAAGACTGCTATCATCTGCAAATTTGATGATTTCCCCATCTATCCCCTCATCCAAATCATTGATGAAGATGTTGAAGAGTACTGGGCCTAAAACAGAGCCTTGGGGGACTCCACTGCATACTTCCCTCCATGTAGATGCAGTTCCATTGAGGACTACACATTGAGTGCGGTTGGTCAGCGAGTTGCGAATCCATCTGGTGGTGATGCTGTCTAACCCATATTTTTCTACTTTATATATTAGCAGGTTATGGTCTACTTTATCAAATGCCTTGCTGAAGTCCAAGTAAATTATATCAACAGCATTCCTCTAGTCCACTAATTTTGCCACTTTGTCAAAGAATGCAATAAGATTAGTCTGGCATAATCTGTTTTTGACAAACGCATGTTGGCTTTTGGCTATTACTTTGTTTGCTTCTAGGTATTCGCTAATTCATTGCTTAATTATCTTTTCCAGAATCTTCCCTAGCATTGAGGTCAGGCTGATGGGTTTAGAGTTTCCTGGATCTATCTTTTTTCCTTTTTTGAAGATGGGAACCACATCAGCTCTTTTCCAGTCCTCTGGCAGTTCCCCGGATCTCTGAAAGATATAGTTCAGTGGTTCTGAGATCTCGTCTGCCAGTTCCTTCAGAACCCTGGGGTGTAATCCATCTGGTCCTGGTGATTTGAACTCATCTAGGGAAGACAGCTGCTCGCTTATCATTTTCTTCCCTATTTCAACTTGTGTTCCTAATCTGATTTTTGTAGTGCTGTTTTTGGTTGGTTGGACTGTTTTTTCCCTTTGTGTAAAGACAGATGCCAAAAATGAGTTAAATAGTGCTGCTTTCTTCCTGTTGCTTGTCACCTTCTTGCCATTTTCTCCCAGCAGTGGACCAATTGTTTCCTTAACTTTTTTCTTGTTTTTAGCATGTTGGAAGAAGCTTTTTTTGATTTTTTACTTTTTTGGCAAGCCTTTCTTCATTGCGAGCCTTAGCTTTCCTTACTTCATCTTTATAGGCTCAGGCTATTTGCTAATATTTGACCTTAGTTATGTCCCCCTCTTTCCACTTTTTATATTTATCCTTTTTGTCTTTCAATTTGTCAGAGAATTCTTTATGCAGCCATGCTGGTTTCTTTTGGGAGCTGTTATTTTTCTTCTTCATTGGTATTGTGCTAGACTGGGCTTTTATAATCTCATTTTTCAAAATTTCCCATGCTTCTGGATGGGGAGGAACAAACTCAGACTCAACCCATCCAAGACCGAGTGGCTGTGGTTTCCGGCATCTCGATATAGCCAATTAACTCCATCGTTGGCTATCGGGGGCGAGTCATTGGCTCCCGCGGAAAGGGCCCGCAACTTGGGCATCCTCCTGGACTCACGGCTGTCCTTAGATGATCATGTGACGGCCGTGGCCAGGGGGGCCTTCTATCAGGTTTACCTGATACGCCAGTTGCACCCCTTTCTAGATTGAGATGCCCTACGCACGGTCACTCAAGCCCTCGTTATTTTCCGCCTAGACTACTGCAACACCCTCTACATGGGGCTCCCCTTGAGGTGCACCCGGAGGCTCCAGCTAGTACAGAATGCGGCCGCGTGGGGGATTCTGGGAGTTTCTCTTACTCCCACGTAACACCTCTCCTGCGCGAGCTGCACTGGCTGCCTGTGGTCTTCCGGGTGTGCTTCAAGGTGTTAGTTACCATCTTTAAAGCGCTCCATGGCACGGGTCCTGGTTACTTGAGAGACCGCCTCCTACCACATTCCTCCCTTCGACCTGTCCGCTCCCACAGAGTCCGCTCAGGGTACCGTCAGCCGGTCAATGCCGACTGGCGACTCCCAGGGGATGAGCCTTCTCTGTGGCGGGTCCGACACTCTGGAACGACCTTCCCCCCGATATCCGTACCATTAAGGACCTACGCCTCTTCCGTTGGATGGTGAAAACACATTTCTTTCATCTAGCCGGCCTGACATAGATTAGGGAATTTTAATTCGATATTTATTGGTTTTAATTATTTATTTAAATTTTAGCACAGATTTAATAATTTAATTGTTTTTTATATTTTGTATATTGTGGGTTTTTTATCTTTCTGTGCACCGCCCTGAGTCCCTTTTAGGTGAAATAGGGCGGTATATAAATCAAATAAATAAATAAATAAATAAATAAATAAATAAATAAATAAATAAATAAATAAATAAATAAATAAATAAATAAATAAATAAATTCTTGAGTTGTTTTCCCCTTGAGGATTCTCATCCATGAAATCCTTTCCAAGTTCTCTCTAAGTTTATTGAAATTAGCTCTCTTAAAGTCCAATATTCTACTTCATACAAAATGAGTTAGTATTCTCTGATAGCTGTGCTAAGCTCCTTCATCCAAGAGAACCAAATTCTGAGCATTTTTTTCTTTATTACAACTTTCTGTTACTAATTTTTTCAACTCTCTGCATCTGCTTAGGAGTATTATCTCTGACAATGGTTCTTGCTTTGTCACACACTTTGACATGTATTCTTCACCTGTTCTCCTTAATTCAACAAACTTTTATTTTTTGCCTGACTTAACACATGCAATAAATTTTAAGCATGAATGGTGCAATTCACTTTTTTTCTGATGTCCAATGGGAGTGTGACCATGTGCCCTGCTTTACAGAATATCATCTTCTTTGTTGACATCTCCTCTTTGAACAGGGTTCCAACCTAATTTCTGATTAAAACCTTCAGCATCATTTTATGGATGGCAGACTACCTAGTCAGCATCTTTCCTGTTATTCTGAGATGATATGGCTTTGTTCAAATTTGCATAAGTACAGACATTGGTGTACTTTAAGAAATAAAAAGAACTTTTGACTTTATTCGGTGAAGCAAAACTGCCGAGAGGTCTTTTCACAACCAAATGTATTCGTAGTTCTGTGGATTTCATCAGTCTTATTACTGACTTTTGGAGTGTATGAATCAAAGTTGATTCTTCATTGACTTCATGGTCTCCATATAATTTCCTTGGCAGCTTTAACAAAGTGGTTTATTTTTCTTTTCTTTTCTTTTTTGACTTTCCAATCTAGCCTGTAACCCAGATATACCTGTGTGGTTTCTCAACAAGTACCAGGATTCTGACTTTCCAATGGCCGTATCCAAAGCTTCTTTTGAAGAATGTGGGTATTATTTGAAATCAACAGAATCTTGAATCTGCCTCTATTGCTATCTAAATAAAATTGCACATTTGCTATTGCTTCCTTCATGTTGTCACAAGGAAATTATCTCCTGGTATCATGGGAAGAAGAGGGGAGGAACTGACATCCTGCTTAATCCTACCACCCAGATAAATGGTTCTTAGTGTTGCAATATTATGTTTTGAATTTTTGTTTCTGCTCTAGTCTTTCCACACATTCTCTCCTGTATTTCTCCTTGCTGGCAATATTTTGTAACACAATGGAGAGTTCAATGGGAGGTTTAAGGGACAATTTATAACTAAGTTATCAGTACAAGATAGATTGGGTGCTTTTCTTGGGTGGAAGACAGGCCCTCCTCTGAGCATTTTGTGATTGATATATCCAAGGGTGGTGGAAGGGTAGGAAACAGTTGTAAATCAGCTAATAAGCAAAAGCTAAGCAACATACACAAATATTAAGACAATGCAGGGGCAAGAAAAGAAATCCCATTGCTAAATGAAATTATACACACCTCGAATTATTTTGTATTATTAAGGCTGTTTTTAGGGTCTCTCAGCACGGGTCTTTTCTCATGTACCTTTCTGAATTTTTCAGCTAGAAATGCACAGGCTCACTGGCTTTAAAGAAAAAGGTTTATTCTGTTTGACTGACAGAACTAGCATTTAGTGTGATTAGTAATGGCAATTTTTGTACTTTGCTTTATCTAAGTACATGGGACTAACTACCTTTCTAAATGCCTTAATAGAATCATTGTTTCACAGGTGGAAATCTTACAGCCTCTGGTATGAGTGACAGGATCCTGCATGATTGATAGAAATTTCTTAGGTATCTGCTTTCTCCTGTTTGATTATAGCCTTCTCAAAGTTGGTTCCTTTGGCTAACTGCCTTCAACCTTCAGAATTCCCAATTAGTGTAGTATACTCCCTGAAGAGTATTAAATTCTGGAAAGTTGTCTGGTTATTAAGTACTACCATATATATTATTTGATATTTAATTTATACCCTTATTTTTTCCCATGGAACACTGTAAAGACTAGCATAGTATATTAACAAATTTTAAAAAGTAAAATTATTAGTAATATAATTTAAAATGATCCAGTTATAGAAGTTCCAATTAATTGTTTGTTGCCATGGCATAGAAATTGACTTTTAATATGCCTAAATCTAATACTTTTAATAGTTATAGGCTTTATGTTTTCTTTAATACTATGAAATTGTGGCCATATCAATTGAGAGCAAACTCCATTTCTTACTAGCACCAATGATGTTACCTAGTTTGGGTAATGAATGTCTGCCATAAAACAATCAAGCTCAAAGAGCAGCAACGGCCCATCCATATAAATTTATGGATATCCCTCCTAAGATTATTTCATTAAGGAATATGTCTAATGTATCTCCTGGTCCAAAGACTGTAATGAAGTTTTAATTGAATGCTAATACAAGAATTCAGTATTGATTACAGAAGAAAGCTACGTAAAGACAGCTAGCAGGCACTGACCAAAAGCAGTGAGAGATTTTTATGCTGTAAAAACTGCTTGAAAAGATGGATGGCCATTTGGAGATATTAAGACCTCCCACCTCTTTCTTTTCAGTGAGATATAAATGGTAAATGGTGAGAAATTGAATATGCAATGTAAAAAGAAGAAACTAGCCATCTATATTGTCTGTGTAAATCACTGGAAAATACACTAAGCAAGTGCACAGCAGTGCCCTGGGAATGTTAATAATGTTAATATAGTATACATACAAGGATTCATTTAATATATGATTATAAACCTTAAACCTCAAATATGTTTTAATGTCAGGTTTCACCAAGTACAATAATTAAACAAAGAAAGAGGGGTTTTTGTATATTTTTAAATCATGTTTAAAAAAAGCATTTCAACATTTAATGAACACTTGGAACATAATATTTGTGCATTCATATACTTAGTATTGTAGAAATAAATATTATTTTAATAGAAATAATAATACAGCTCATCACATTGATGAAAAGACTTAAATATTCTGTGCAGGCAACTTCAAGAATCTTAATTCTACCTCTTATAGTATTTTTTTATTTTAAAACTGAGTTTAACACAAGACCTGTATAAATACAGCATACTTGGACTGTAAACCAAAAACATTGGTTCAGTGATACAAATGATTTATGGATTACATACTGTATGTTTATGTAATCTTCGTCAACCTTGGTACCAGTTAGTTTATGAGCTAGCATGGTATGTTTTTCCAGAATATTAAGTGCCACATAGTTTGGGACATTCTGAGTTGTTCAAAACCAATTTCTAGAAGGCAACCAGCCTGAAGAAAATTAGTTTATGTCTTAGCATTATTTATGAACCTAGCCTTTGAGCTTTACTTGTAGTTAAAAAAAAATCATGTTTTAATGTGATAGGAAGACATTTTTTCTATTCACTGAAATTACTTCTAGAGCGCTGAAAGCACATAGATTGGTTTTGAGCCAGGGATGAAATTTTGAGTAGTTCAGAGAACTACCTCTACTCAGAGGTGGTATTTGAAGGCAAATACCACCTCTGGCTGGCCCCAGAGTGGGGTGGGAATAGAGATTTTGCAATATCCTTCCCCCAGGAGTGGGAAGGGAATGGGGATTTTGCAGTATGCTTCCCCTGCCACACCCACAGAACTGGTAGTAAAAAAAAATTGAATTTCACCACTGTTTCGAGCATACTTTGGTAAGTTTAGATCCTGTATTTCTTTGAATTGTCTGATTTGATTTAGAAATCAATTATACAAAGCACATGAATATTTTTAAATAAAATGCTAATTTTCATTTTCATCAAAAGGACAAAGCAAAACAATGAATAAAAATGTAGGAACTGCCTCAGCAAGTGATTTTGGAATTTCTGAAAGGCAGTGAATGGTTATTATTGAATATATTTTTCTTGCTTTTTAATTACCATCAAGGAGTGTCCTTCTGACATGACAATATATCTTTACAGCAACTATGCACATTTGCCAATGAGGAAAGGTGATAGTAATCCCACCGTTTTCCTTAGCAACGAAATATTTACTTCAATACCCAAAGATTTTTGCATGCAAAATTGTTTTCTTTTGTTCTCTAACAAACAACAAACTCCCACATTGTACCACAGACTTTAAAATAGTAGCTTAATGTAAAATTCACAATAAATTAGTTAACTCATTGAAAATAGAAAAAGGAAAGGTTGTTTGAAAAAATTGAAAGACTTGTTTAAGTTCCAGTTAGCATTTTTAATGTTTTTTTTATAGTGGCATGTTATTTTAGTTTTTCATTTAGTTTTCATGTAAATGATATGATCATTTAATGCATTTTATTCCAGTAATGCAGTCCTTTCAATAACCTCTATTCTTTTGTCACTGTTAACATTTTTTATATCTGCCTCTTTCAATACAATATACTTTTTTCTCTGTAACCACAGTTCCTTTATCTTTAGCAAAAAACAACAACAAATTAGACAATTTGTTTTCAATTGTATTTGAAAACTTACTCTAAAAGGCGTAATCTTTCAATAAAATGTTAATACTCAACAATTTCCTTTAAGTGTGCAACAGTAATAGTGAAGGAGCTAAAATCAAGTAATATGATATCATAGTGCTTAGATGCAACTGAATTATTTTTTAACATACAATAAAATAACCAATATAGATGCATGCACCCCCTCTAATTTATACTCTCAAGTGAAAAAGCTATCACACTTCTTAAAACTGTCTAGATTACTATTCCACTATTAGATTTATTTTTTCTTGCTCTTCAGATGTAAGAAAATTTTTGAAAAATTACATGAACAGAGCAAGGAGAAAAAGTATTAGCAATGCTCTTCTGAATGTTCTTAATGTAAAACAAGAGTAATATTTCTGTTCTAGTGGTTATGTTCTTTTTTAAATCTGTTTCCATAGTCTCATTTAAAAAGCCAAGGATTGTTCAAAAGGACCTACTTAAGAATGGAGGTGGGAAGTGATGGAAATGACATGCTGGGTTTGAAATAGGAAACTTATTCTTAGCAGCTTACCACCAATTTAAGGAATATTTGGAGATAATTTAGACAAATCTAGAGGGGCAAATTAAGTGAAAACAATACAATGTCTTGATCTTTGGAGTAGCTGATTCTTTGTCACAAAAAATATCCTTAAAAACCATGGGCTTTTTCAAGATGAAGTCAAAATTCACAATATCAGTGGTCACCAGGCAAAGCCCTATGATGAAGCAGGTAGGGCTTCAATCATACAATCCTGTATCCAAATAAGGTTTATATAGCATATGAATGAAATATTTTTAAGTAGTTTATGTTTATGATGTTTTGAGTTATAAGGAGTTAAAGAACTAGGGATAATATGTATGTATTATTTTGTTAAGATATTTTAGTTTTATTTTGAATTTTTTGAATTTATTTATATTTATATCCCACCCTTCTCCACAGAGGACCCAGGGCGGCGCACAGGAAATTTAAAAACATACAAAACTACAAAAATAAATACATAATTTAAAATATATATTAAATTATCCTGATCCTATGCTAAGAACCAAATTATTTAAATACCCAATTTAAAACTTTCTAAAAAGTCCCTATGGGAGGTTAGGCTAGGCCGGCTTGTTGGAAAAGGTATGTCTTTAGACATTGGCGGAAGAGGCGGAGGTCGGTGATGGTGCGTAATTCAGGAGGTAGGTCGTTCCAAAGGGCTGGGCCCGCCACAGAGAAGGCTCTTCCCCTGGGTGTCGCCAGTCGGCATTGTCCAGCCGACGGCACCCTGAGAAGGCCCTCTCTGTGGGAGCATATCGGTCTCTAAGGGATGTATAGGGCAGGAGGCGGTCTCGCATATAACTAGGCCCCGAGCCATGGAGCGCTTTAAAGATGGTCGTTAGAACCTTGAAGCGCACCCGAAAGGCCACAGAAAGCCAATGCAGCTCGCGCAGGATCGGTGTTATGTGGGAGCATCTGGTGACTCCCATAATCACCCGCGCGGCTGCGTTTTGGACTAACTGTAGCTTTCGAGTGCACCTCAAGGGAAGCCCCATGTAGAGAGTTTTATGCTTGTGAATGTTATACCCTGTGCTTGTTCTGGGAAGTCTGGGGAGGGGGGAGGGGGGAGGGAGGGGGGGGAGAAATTGTCTGTAATTTTCATAAAATCTTCTAATAAAAAAAAGGGAAAAAAAGAAATTGACCAAATTGATCAACCCAGACTTTCTTGATGTACTCAATAAATAAACTACAGGCTAGCACATGATATGAATCCATGCATTATGTCTTGGTATTAACACAACTTTTCACAAGATAATAATAATAATAATAATAATAATGATGATGATGATGATGATGATGATGATGATGATGATGATGATGATGATGTTATATTCTACGTAGATACTTGGTTGATACCTAGGATGCTGGCAGCAAACTGTATCAACAATTAGCACCAGTCAATAGTATTTGTAATATGCATTTTTAAATGTTCAGTTGGCTGAGTTTCATGTTTTATGAATAAAGTAAATAATAATAATCTTTATTGTCATTGTAATAAGATTGTAATAAAATTGTAATAAAAAAAGATGAAGCAAACAAGAATGTATTTTCCCATCCTGTGCGATCTGGATGTGCCTTTAAACTCCTGCTTTAGTTTCCTTCTTTAAAAGATTGATGGACAGGGCAGAGCAGTACATTCACCTATGACTCTCACGTCTCCCAAGCTTATAACTGAACTTTTCATGCTAGAAGGCTTAAACACAAGAAGATGTGACCCATCCAAGAATCATTCTGTGATTTATTGGAGCCTTGAAAGAAAAATAGCAAGCCCCAGCACTTTTAATAAACTAGAGAAGGAATGAAGCTGAAATCAGGTATTTGGAAAGCAGGATAGTATATGTTCTAGTCCTTCCTTAGGCATGGACACCAGCTGGGTCACTTTAAGCCAGTCACTTTCTTTGAGCCCAACTCACCTCATGGGGTGGTGGTTGTGGAGAAAATAGGAGGCAGAAGGAATATTAGGAATGTTTACCACCTGGGATTAAACAAATCTTTAAAATAAATAGAGATACTTCTAGCAAAATGTAATCATGTAATTTCAACGAATGTATGTGCAGCTATCAGAACTTCAATTTTTATTATTATTATTTTTTGTTAAGCATCGTTTTGGGAGGACAGATGTAATTTCAACCAGTTGCTAAGCAGCCAGTCATTAAACAAGGACTGCTGTTTTGGAAGGTATCAAAAAGGATCATACACTTTGCAGATGTACATAGTCATGCCTTCTAGTTGCAGCAGTTAGATATATTATTATTATTATTTCTTTCTTATTTTATCACCAAAGCTTTAATATAAATATTGCTTGCTATTTGCATTATATTAAAATAGCTGTTCCACAATTAGTATATATGGTTCCACAAATTCCTTGGAATGCTGCTGGTTCCAATAATAGATTACTATTTTCCAGAGACCCTCCTCTTAAAGATTTGGGAGGACATATTTTGAATTGTAAGAGATGCTGCAAAATGAACTTGAAATGTTTTGCATGCAAAATAGACCTTTTACCACTGACTACAGTACATGCTACCTATAGAGAGTAAATCTCGTTTTAAATGTTTTCTTCAACCAACATCTCAAGTCCTTTGAATTTTGTCCAGCTTTTAAAATCAGTTATTCAGTGTAGTTTTCTTCTCTTTTGTTCCATATAGTATTTTTACTATCTTGTGCAACTGATAGAAGGCAATTAACAGCAACAATTTTGTATGAAACAGCTGCAATAGCAACAGCACTTACATAGTGCTTTATAGCAATCTGTGAGGGATGCACAGTATTCGCATATTGCCCTCAACAATCTGAGCCCACATTTTACCAAATTCAGAAGGATGGCAGCCTGAGTCAATCTCGAACCCAGCCAGGAGCAAATTACAGGCTGTGGACAGAATTTGCCTGCAATGCTGCATTCTAACCACCAGGGCTCTGACATTGTGGGTTGAATAGTCTTTATGCAGGACTGGACTATCCTCAGAAAAGATACCCTACCCAAACTTTCATAAGTTATTATTGTCCTCAGGTACAGTGGCATCTTTAAAGTAACATACAAATGTCACTCCAAGTAGCTTCTTTATGTACACTGGGAATGGTGATATTATGTCCTTCATCCTTAGCCACGGAAATACCCTGGTTGACCTAATCATAACTATATCATAGGCTTATACCCAAGTATCTATGGTAGTAGTTCTCCCAGATTCTTTTTAGAACAGGGGTGTCAAACTTGATTTTATTGAGGACTGCATCAGGATTGTGTTTGAACTTCAGGGGCCGGGGGGGGGGGGGCATAGCCAGATTGGGTGCAGCCAACTCGATGTCACTCATGTCAGGAGCACTTGTGGTGGCCATGCACTTTGCCAGTGAAAACAGAGCAGAGGTTTTTGGGTGGCAGAGGGCTGCAGGCCGTTGGAGCCGGGCCATCCGAAGGTCCATTTTCACTGGCAGAAACACTGCAGGCCAATCCATCGCTGTTTCCAGGGTGGCCCCACAGGCCAGATCGAAGCACTGCATGGGCTGGATCTGGCACACAGGCCTTGAGTTTGACACCCCTGTTTTAGAGGTACTAAATTTAAATGCCAAGATAAAAATGGACACTAAGCAAAACTCCATTTTGAAGGCAGACTCAAACTCATTCCTGATCAATCACTTTGGAAAACAGAACAGTATCTGGGACCAGGGCTCACATACTAACAAACAAATGGTGAGTTTCCACATAATGAAAATGAGTGTTGCTTTGATTTTAGAAACCAACTTGAAATTTAAGTTTTTTCGAAAGTGGCCTAAGTAGCGATACAGTCATTACATATTAGCTTGAAGGACTGATTGTAGAGGCAGCAGCTTACAATTTCTGCAACTTTATTCTTTTGTTTTCATAAAGCAGGAAATAGCAGTTTTCATTATGTAGAAATGTAAATATTGGCAAACCTATCAAATATGAAAACTAGCATTACAACTTTAATTGCACACTTCCATGTGATCCGATTTTAGTTAGTCTCTACAGATACACTGAAGGCATAGTTTGTTTTGCAGTCTTTAAGTTGTCAGGGCCTTCAGGAACAGAGAATAGTAATTCTAGGATCAATAATGAGACAGATATTGTTCACCTGATGTGTTTTGTTTTTAAGGAAATCATGAGACACTAAACAGATGAGAAAGGGGGGGGGCTATAACTGTTTTCAATCATACTTACTAAATTTTCTTTTCTAGATATATTGAAAAATGGCAGAGAATAACAGCTTCAAGACCCAGATTAACCAAATAAAGTACAGTAGACTGAAATAATTCTGACTAATTCAAGTCCTGTGAGAGATATTTGGACTGAAGCATCTGTACTGTTATAACTTCATGTATCTGGCAATGCTGTAAATCTCAAGCCAACTATTCAGGTTGAAAGATATATTTTACAGAAAGCAAGTATGAGGTATATAATAGTCAAGACCCAAGGTGTTATTCCATTAAAGGTATTTAAGACTGGCCTTATATTTGATAATTGGGTGACACTGAATTACTGTCTTGTAGAAACTCAAGACTCAGACTATGAAACTCCAGGGGTTAGACGCTCATGATTTAGTTATGGTGCAAGTAGGTATAGAATGTTTTTTTACTGCAACATGTACATCAAATAAAATACTTCAAGTATCTGTGATCTAAGATTTTACCTTACATTTCTTTATAAACTTCAAGTTTGTCCACACGTGCATTTCAACTGTATCCCATGTTTTGGATTCTCACATTCTTTTAATGCTTACTAGAACTACATGTAAAATTCCAACTACGGTACATAAAATACCAGAGTAAAGAAGTAGTAAGAGCTTAATATTTGGCATTTATTATTAAATTTGTATGCCACCCATACAGAGTATGCCACTCTATAAAGCAACTCTAGTAGCTTAGTTTACATTGTCTCCTATATAAATCACTAAAAAGAAATTAATCTTTTTTTAGGAATTCTGTATTTGCTTTTCATTGCAGTAACAATCTCAAGACTTCAGTTTTGTTTGATCACTTACTCCAGAGCTCATCAATATAATTTCTCCCCAATATGTATGTTTGTTAGATTTGCAATTAGCATAGATTATGGATTTGTACTTATATACCAAGAACTGTACAAGCAAAGCAATTTACAGCAATTTGTAATATTTTCTATTATCCAGAGGTTTGAGTCTTTGTCTTTCACTGCAAAAGTAAGACCAGAAAAACTGGTTCCAGAACAGTTTATTGGGGACACATTTCCTTCATTCCACAAAATTAAAATTATTATTCCCTCTTCTATGTAGCATTCTGTATTCAATTTATAGTTGTCCAACATATTATTTCAGCTTTTTTCATATATTTTTCAATCAACGGCTTATTCCTGCTATGTCCCATCTGCATGTTTATAAATCATTAGTGATGTTTTACCTTGGTATGTGCGGGTTACCAAAGCTAACAATTTCAATAGGTAAGTTATTTAAAATTATGAAGAAGGAAAAATCTGTAGTAACAATACATACAGGTAAAAAGGTTTAGTATGGCCTTAAATTTAAGTCTTCAGTGATTATACCATTCTTCATGATTCTATCAATCTTTTTTGTAGCCAAGTTATATTTTGCAATAACCAATTTTGAATACATTTATAAGGGAGAAATCAATATAAGGCAGATATTACAAAAAAACAATTATTCATTTATTGGACATGCTTCCACTGAAGTAAAATTCCCTTTGTATTTTAAGGTTTCATAGACATTTAATTCAATGAGTCCTTTCCTTGTTGAGTCATACATGTTCCTAATTCACCTACAGTTCACTGACATTCTGCTCTTTTCTAATTTTTAAACAGGGACAAGGAAAGAATGGTCTGTAGAGTGCTGGGTATGATTATAAGCTAGAAAGGTTTTCTAAAGTTGCCACCTTGGTTCTGATAGCAGAAGTCAGCCAGACAAAGAGGGCTGTGTTAAAAGTTCCAGTGATAGGAGTGAACTTTAAATGCTGTATACCACTTGTGTGAAATTAAACTCACCCAATTGTTTCATGTGTAGATGAGACAGACGGACATATAATATAAAGCTACATGATCACAACTTATCACTTCTCTTGATATCTGAATAATTTGTTAAGCTTAATTTTCTATTTGAAACTCACCTTCCTTCTATTCATGGAGGATAAACTAATCCATCTTTCTATGTATCTTCTACATTAGTGTTTCTACATCTTGACAACTATAAGACAGCTTGACAACTATAAGAAGTGTAGATTTCAAGTCCCAGCATGCTGGGTTAGGAAATTCTGGGAGTCAAAGCCCACACATCTTAAAAGTTACATAGGCTAAGAACACTGTTCTACATGACCTAGCTATCTGTGGGATCGCATCCTGCCCCATAGATCCCTGCGGCCGATTCGCTCCCACAGAGAGGGACTTCTCCGGGTGCCGTCCACTAGGCTATGCCAGCGGGCGACGCCCAGGGGAAGGGCCTTCTCTGTGGCGGGCCCGACCCTCTGGAACGACCTTCCCCCCGAAATCAGAACAACCACGGACCTTCGCTCCTTCCGACAGAAACTAAAAACGCACTTCTTCTGCTTGGCTGGCCTAGGGTAATTTAAATTTTTAAATTGTTTTAGGGGTTTTTAGGGATAGTTTTAGTTTTATAGGGGTTTTTAACGCATGGCCAGTTTAATTTGTTTTTAATTTTGTATTCTGTCTGTTTTAACTGTTTTAATTCCCCGTGCCCTGCCTCGAGTCCCTTCGGGGAGAGAGAGCGGGTTATAAATAAAATTATTATTATTATTATTATGAGTACTTCCTTGATAAAATTATAAAGGGCCATCTTGGCATTTAAATCCCTTTTACTTAGGGATTAAAGTTATTGTTTATAACTTTATATATAATTTGTAATATAAAATTGCATATAATGAAGAGTATCAAAAGTTTAAAACATTTATAGGTTCTCAAAATGATGGCAACTTTTGCTTTATATTTATAAAATGACTCGTGAATTTAAGTAATAAATTCATGACTAACCTACTCAAGTAATCATTTGTTTTCTTTTTCAGCAGTGTAAAATAAAACAATATATTTATAGTGTAAGAATTTTTCTTCTGAAATATTTAACTGAACAAGGTTAAATAAGTGTTTTTGGTTATTAATACTAATTCATGCCCCTTTGCTTGATGTTGTCCCCCAGTATTATGACTGCATGGCAAAATAAGAAATGATCTCTTGTCTAAAACATAAAAACTAGCAATTTCATATATTCATTCTGCATCATTTTGTTTTTACATGACTTCATTTCCACTAAAATCAGCAGCTTTGTTTTGCAGGTAAAATGAGTTATAAATAAAAATACTAATAGCAAATCAATTATACTGCACTACAACTAGAAAGTAAACATGGAAAATACATTTACTTTCAACAATACATATATAGCTAAAGCATGATGTGGGATTAGCATCCACTTCAATTTTGTCTTCTAAAGTAATTGTTTGCTCTACAAATATATTAAATACAAAATTTCAGTTCATGAAATTTGAACATTTTTTTAAAATTTTCTTTATTTAACTAATAATAGATAACATTAATAAATCAACATTAAAATAAAAGCATGTTTATGAATGGTGACTTTCTATTTTGGGTACTTAGTATTCAGCAATAAATCATAAATGTACATAATGGAATTGTTCGACGGATAGTTAGCTACATTGAAAAAAAGAGTGTATTTGTCATTATTTTTTAAACACCATTAGAAGCTATGTAGTTTCCATCTTGTAGCAATGCTTTTCCAGTTCCGCTCTGAAAAAAATAAGACATTTAAAGTATTCAATTATTAAAAAGTTACCTGATATTTTTTATTATTAAAAATGTATTGAAATCAGGTTGTTTATAAATTGGTTTAAATCAATTAAATATTTTTCATTCTTATGAAAGTTACTCAATTACATTTATAATAGTTCCCCAAGCAGATATTTGGTTGAATGCAATCTTGAACTTCAATATCATCTCCAGGTTGGGGGCAACTTGCCTCCAAGAACCAATTGCAAGAGAACAATGGCAGGAGGGAACTTGGCCTCCATCTCCTTGGAACTTATTTGGATGGTTAATGCGAAATGAGGCTATATCCTACCTCTTATGAACTGATAGTCATGGCCAAATTGATTTAATGTAAAACTAAAATTACACATAATTGATTTCATCCAAACTAAAGCACAACTTATATACCATATATATTGTATTTTATTCTCTTAAGCTGGTAAATTATTATTTTTTATTAATAACTCACCATATTATCAAATACAAATGAAGTATCTTAAACAGGAGCATTTTCAAACTACCTTTTATGAAGTTAGCATTTATTACCGATATAAAATTAAACTTTACGAAATGTATTTTATCTATAACGGAAATTTTTGAAGTGCTAGAAAAGAAAAGAGGAGGTAATGCTTATTTTATAACACACCAGCTATGTTAAAAATTATATCTAAACAAATTATATCTAGTTGCATTATCATATGCTGTAATAAAGCAGAAGTTGAATTTATTTTCAATACTTTGAGATATAATTTTTGTTTTAGGGGTAATCTGTATATGTTTTCATTACTGATATAGAATGTTTCAATATACCTTAACTGGTTAGAGAAATCATCTTCCACATTATCATCATCCCAATTATCTTCCCACACATGTGCATCTTCATCTTCATCTAAACCAGCCCAGTCTAAAACAAAGCAATGAACAATGTTTTAATAATTCATGAATTTAGGCAACATTGGATATATCTCAGTAATTTATAGATCAAAGTGTTTCATTCCTTTTTAATTTCCAACAGGTTTAGGTTTCATGAATAACATTTTTTAGGAATGGTACGTGCATTTGTTTTGTTTCTCAAGCAATGTTATCAAAAACTTTGATAAACTCAGGTTTCATCATGAACAGAGATCATTTAGTACTTAGATCTGGGCCAGAGCCATAAATCATGGTTTGTAAAAATGACTGCAGTCAAATACTACAAATGAATCATTGAAAGATCTTCTCAAAACCTGACTGATAATTTACAGCCACCAATATTCCCAATTTGTAAGTTTGGACCACCCTTGTTTAATTTATAAGAAATGAACAAGGTGAGTGAGAATCGAACAACCCATTTAACAAGATGGGGCAAGAAAATGAAATAAAGTAATAAAAGAATGGACACCAGATTCTGGCTAAATAAAGATCGCTTATGAGCGCCTAATTTACATTAGGAGAAACTAACGGGTTTAGAGTTCTGGCAGATGGCAAAGAAAAATGAGAGGTCAGTTACTCTATAGGTACTGCTCCAATATCATTTGAAATTATAATAACTGGGAATTTAATGCCTATGTAAATTGAACATCAGACCTTATTGGCTTTTTAAAATAAGTGGAAGCTCAGAGTCTTAAACAGTATGCTTTCCTATCTGGCTTTCGTACTATCAGCATAAATATATAAATCTGAGATGCACAATGAGAAAGGCTGATACGTGAACAATTTTTTAGCACACATCAGATTTGGTAGTTACCACTATTGGTTACTAAAATCAAAATAGTCTATTCAAATGTTACTTATCTCCACTATTCCCATGCATCACAAAGCAGAGTTTAGTCTTATTCCTAGTGATAGTGTTATTTGATGCAAAGCAATATGCATTTGCTGAGTCAATTCACCAGATTTGCAGAGAAATCATTACAACTTTATCCAGTGGTGCTTTTCAAAAGACAGAATAGTTTAAGACATTAACATTTTTCTTACTAAAAGTCATTTCATCATCAGTGTATGCACATTTGTGCAAGAAAAAACCCTAGAGTTTTTTATATTTTGAAAAATGCACTGGTTTGGTACAGATGTACTCATACATAATTCTGTTTTTCAGATTATGAAGGAAGTCTCATTAAACAGGCACTTGCTTTCCAGTTACTCTTCTTTTAACTTTACTACAGGTCAGATTTTAGCACTGATTAACCATATTTTGTATTTAAGAAAATTGATTATAAACCAGAATTAGGGATTAATTTCAAATTGTATTTAATGTCTGTGGTTTAAAAAAATATTACAATCTTAACTGAAATTAAGGGCTTGATTAAAAAACTTTTTTCATTTAAATGAAATGCTTAATTCTCTAAACAAGGATGGGAGAGCTTCACAAAAGGGATATTCAAAAGAGAATTTCCTCTACTGTCTAAGTAAAGCAATAAGGAACATTGTAAAAGATCTCAAAGATACCCAATATTGATTATCAGTTTTAAGTTACTGTTGTTTTGATAAAATCCATTACATTGATAAAATCCATTACATTACACTTGGATTCAAACTTTACACTTTGTTTAATGTCTAAATAAAAAAATAAGAATTATGTTTTTATATATAATCATACTTTAATAATGAATCCCAAGTGTACATCTGTGGAAATAAGAAACAAATTCCAGTAAGTTTTTCTAGATCAAGAAACACTGTAAGTAGTGGGAGCAGCCAATAGAGAAATTTACCTCAAAGAAGCCGAATACAGTTAATATTATTCTCCAGTTCAATTTCAATTTAGTAATAAATTTGAAGGTCATTTGATTATATTTTAATAAACTGAGGGTTTTGTTCTTTTAAAGTTATCACAGTGAAGTCTAACAGGTGTATATTTGATTAACTTCTATAATTCTAGCTTTACCTTACCTGGACTACTGAAAAGAAGTGGAAATTAAAAACATACTAATGAATACAATGAAAATAAAATGCTTTATTCACTTTTTGTTGAAAGTTAGGAATATAGCATATAACTGTAACTGAAATATTTGTCTCAGTGTATTGCCTATTTAATGTATATTTGAATGCAGTTGATTAAGTCGTATCATCAGAAAAAATGTATTTTATTGAAAAAGATATTTGTAAAAAAAGGTGCCTTCAAGAAAATGGATAGTGACTTGTGGTGACACATACTTATTACACTGCAGCACATTACACACTAATTTTCTAGACAAAAAACCCCCCAATAATTTTTCAATATGGAAGAATTTTCCTAACAACTTTGGATAACACAATGATGGATGATGGATTTATCAAAATATAAGACCAGGGACATAATCAGCATGTTTTGTATAACTTTCATCATTCTGAATTTGATTTGTATAGGAATATTGTCACCCCAGATTTTTATTCACTATTAAATCTGCTTTAAAACAAATAGAACTAAATTGGTTTAAAATGAATAGAACAATTCATCTTTTCAAAAATAAGATAGTAAGACTCTTATTTATGTAGCATATTCCAAAGATCCTTTTTCAAAAAGCCACTGGTCCATCTTAGTTGTTTGATTGAAAATGTTTTGCTTCTCATTCAGGAAGCTGCTTTAGTCCTGAAGTGAAAACTTTTCAAAGAAAAAAACAAGGAAGTCAAGTTGCCTTTTGGAAATGCATAGTTGGGATAACCATAACCTGGATGATTAAGAATCTCTTTAGGTATTAATGCAGCAGTATGCACTGATACACAAACACAATGCGCACAGCTCTGTGTGAGAGGGAGGGAAAAAGAGATTTATTTTAAAATGAAATTGTTTAAACTTATGTAATATTAAAAAAAAGTTTTTGAAAATAACTTCATTAAGAATGAAGTTGTTGTAGCATAACAGAATACCAATAAAAGCAGGGCAAATCAATTTCAGATTGCTGAATACAAAATTGAGTAACAATTAATTCCTAGAATGTAAGAAACTTTAAATATTATTTCAGAGTGTTTTTATTATATAATTAACATATTTTTTCACTGCAAAACTTGATCATAGCTTCATATATCAATTGCTAATTGATTTAATTTGCATTAAAATTATTGTATATGAAACTTATCACTTCTAATAAAGTGAAGGCTTTCTTACTACTAAATAGGTAATAAACCTCAGTTTATACATAAAACAATAAGTACCTTATACCCAATGAACACAATCAAATCCATAATATATAAGGGGCACAAATCAGAGCAATTTTAAATTAAAACATGGGAAAGTGAATTTATTTTAATCCAAAAGCACCTCTGCAATTAAACATAATAAATTCACAGCATTAGGATAAGACTTCTATACTTACATTGTTTTAGTTTCCTAGTATAATTTATCTTAATTGCTTATTTAGTATTCTGTGACTATCACTGTGTGTTGTTTCTTATGATTTATGATGATTTATCACATAACTTTTATGTATACTGAAAGCTTATGTACTGAAGACAAATTTCTTGGTATATAATCACATTTGGCCAATAAGGAATTCTATTTTCCTGTGTCATGATTTTGCTACATTAATTTACAGCAAATATGTGTGGTTCCTAATTTATTCGTTATTAACTGCATGTTACTATTCAAATCGAAAGTTTTGATACCACAAGTGTTATAAGCATAAATCACCCACTTACACTCCCTCATTTAGATCAATCAAGACACCATTTGGTGTGCAGCATAAATGGCTTGCTCAAAACATTTGCACTCGATCCAATCAATAGTTATGAGGCGTCGTCCCCTCATACCTTTTGATCCTAGTTTCCACAAAAGAATACCCATCTATTTTTTTTAGCAACCTAAAGAAAGCCAAGCATACACGTGTGTTTCTAAAAATCGATTTTTCCAGTTAGAGTGAACTTATTCCCAAAATCCCCAGCCAAGTCGAAGAACTTCAAATTACGCCTCCGCTTCAGAAATAACGCGGCTTTCTTTCGCCCCACGGAAAGTCTGACTTCTTTTCTGACAAGAGAAAAGTGGGGGAGGGAGTCCGAACCTCCTTGTACAATGCCCGGAACCTCTTTAAAGATACCGCGTGGGGGAGGGGGCTCCTCACGGGGAACGAGTTGAAGGGAGGCCTGCTTTGGGGGGGGGGGGGAGTCCCGCCATCTACAACCATGCATAGCATCCAGCTGTGTCGGCTGGGGATGATAGGAACTGTAGTTTCCACCTTTGGAAGGCCAAGGAAGTTGCACTGGGAGGCTTTTGTGCTTCTCCGCACCCAGACCAACGAGGCGCAGTCACAGACGAGCCGCTGCGAGAAACCCGCGTTGGTTTTCCCTCTCTGCCTCCCCGTTTCTTAACCTACCTTCGGCAGGAAACTCCTCGAACTCGTCGTCTTCTTCCAAAAGCCCCAGATCTACGGGTTGCTTCTTTTCCGACATCATGGGCCTTGGCCTGGTCTTGCCGCTCTAGGAGTACCACTCTACTGAGAGTGACGAGATAGACACGCGGACAACGGGCGGCGCCTGCGCCTTCCACGCGAACAGGGCGCAGGCAGCTCGTCATTTCTCCCCTCCCCTCCCCCCTTGCGCAGCTTTGAGAACTTTCTAAATCTTCTTGGAGGAAAGGGAAGTAAAGGAAAAAAGGGAAGAAAGGAACCAGGAAGAAGGCAAATACATCATTAAATAGATGGATGAACCATCTCTGCTTTTCTTGATTTGCAGCATAGATTCTTCTCTTTCTCTTTCTGTACGCTTAATAATTCTGAAATAGGTTTTGTTTAGAATTGCTCACAAACTTAATTCCTGCATTACTTACAATTCTTTTTAGTAACACTTTTACAGCAGAGTTACTACCATTATTCATATAGGGACATTTTAATTATTGAGTTTATAAAACGATTCCACACATATAGGAATGAATAAATTAGAAGTTGGTATGATTAGAAGTTACACATCAAATTTAATCTGAAATCTAAGGTTTTATTGCAATCTGTACTTTACAATAATCTACATATATTTATATAAAGTGGGAATATATATGTGTATGTTTTAATTATTGGTTGAATATTCTTTATTTCTCATAAATTCATTCTTTAAATTATTAAAGATTGGGGCTGTATGTATAATAATAAAATAATAAATTTAATTTGTTGACCGCTCCCTCTCCCCGAAGGGACTCGGAGCGGTGCACAGGGCAAATAAAACACACACACATAATTAAAAACAGATTAAATATTATCCCTGCGCTAAAAATTCCCAGTTAAAAATTACTAAAATCCCCATCTAAAATTACTAACCCCATCGAAGAGAGACTACCCTAGGCCGGCCAAGCAGAACAGATATGTTTTTAGTTTTAGACGGAAGGAGCGGAGGTCCGTGGTTGTTCTAATGTCGGGGGGAAGGTCGTTCCAGAGGGCTGGGCCCGCCACAGAGAGAGCTCTTCCCCTGGGCGTTGCCCGCTGACAAAGTTTAGTGGACGGCACCCGGAGAAGTCCCTCTCTGTGGGAGCGAATCGGCCGTGTGGATGTATGAGGCAGGATCCGATCCCGCAAATAGCTAGGTCCCGAGCCATGGAGCGCTTTAAAGATGATAACTAAAACCTTGAATGTATGTATATACTGTATGTAGCTATGTATATTTTAAATATACTAATAAAAAATAGACCCCTCCATTTTTAATATTTTTTAAAAAAGTAGTATACAAGTATTTCTGAAAAACTTATCAGACTAAGATGAAAGTTCCCAGTTTAAATCTTTTACCACTTATCTGTTTTTGCTCTTTGCTATTCTTTTTTGTTTTTAATCTCAGTTGACAAATTAGTTTTGGTATCAGTAAGGTTGTCCTGTAGACTGAGATGCAACAAACTTGCAAATCTTAACTCCCTAGTTCAGTGATGGCGAACCTTTTTGCGTTCGTGTGCCAAAAGCGGGGGGAGCGTAGGGGCAGGCATGCCACCCCCATAATGCTATGCGCAAGACCCCAACGTGAATGTGCACATGATCAGTGTTCTCCCCCCCCCCCATTTTTGGTGTGCTTTTTTCACCCTCCCCAGTCTCCAGAGGCTTTATAGGAGCCTAGGGTGGGCGAAAACAGCCTCCCCCCCCCCCCCCCCGAGGCCCTCTGGAAGCTTCAGGAGCTTCCCTGAAGCCTCCAGAGCATGAAAAACCGGCTTGATGGGCAAACCGGAAGTTTGGGAACAGACATCGGTTTGCTTGTAGAGTTAGTTTTAGCCCTTCGGAGTGTCCAAGAGCCTTTAGGAGGGTGAAAAATGGCCTCAAAAGAAGGCCGAAGTCAGCTGGCCAGCGCACACATGTGCGCTGGCCAGCATCGGGCAATGCCTCACGTGCCCTGGCAAATGGTTTCTGTGTGCCACCTGTTGCATGTATGCCATAGGTTCGCCATCATGGCCCTAGTACAAAGGCAAGTACCTGATTAATGAGTCACAATAAGTAAGACATTTTCTGGATGAATTTTTCTTCCTTAATCACCTAATTAAATTTCACCTGTTTTATGGAGTGTATGTTGAAAGAAGCACACTGCCAGAATAAGTAAATAACTTTATAAGTTTTATTAATAGCAAATAGCATTCAAAAGACATTAGTATTGCAACTAAAAGGTATTTTGTAGCTATTCTGACCCATTCTGCTTAAAAATATTTGAAAATAACAGAAGAAAACTAGAAAAAAATGAAGATTTATACTAAAGTACTTCATATCATTTTATAAATAAATTTAAGTCTATGAATACATTTGACCGTAAAATTTTCTAATGGATCTCTAGATTTAGTTTCCAGATTATGAGAACAATGCAGTTTTACTCACAGTGTATTTAGGATTACAGTTTTTTTTATATTGCGAGTCTTTTACATCTTCCAAATTTTGAAATTCAGTGCAGAAAATAAAAACCCGTCAATAGGGTTAAATCCTTTTTTTGTGGTTTTATTTAATTTCCTTTATATAAAATCTAGGGCTATTATCTAAATTCCTCAGCAAGAAGAGGTCCAAATATTATGGCTTCTTAACTTTCTCTTGAAGAATGACTTTTTCTTGATAGTTGTGTGCTGTATCACATTGTGACAATAAATTGCATGTCTCACTTATTAAAACTTAGAAAGTTATGTTGCCCCTTCACTAATTGGAATCCCATCTTCAGCTAGTATTATCCTCTTACTTTGGAATTGTCAGAAGTGTGTGTGTGTGTGTGTGTGTGTGTGTGTGTGTGTAAAATTTGCTTCACATAGTGTATGTGGGGGTACATTTATGTGTGTCTGTGCTTATATATACATACATAATTTGCCACAAGTCTTTCGTGCCTGGGCATATCTCAACCAAACCCCAAAGCTCTGCTCTAAACCATTCTGTTATAATTATAGTTCCTACTTCGGGAATCAAAACACATTTCTTCTTGTGGAAAGCCTGTTGGATTTCAACCAAGTTTTTGTGTGTATTTCATCTATAAAATTTCCTTTTTGAACATTGTTAATTCAATTATAGCTACATCTAGAACTATTACAAGCTATAAATTGATCTCACTGACATCCTACTATACACTAATCATACAAAACATTTCACATTTTTAGCAAACCATGTATGTAAGAGTTGCCAGAACTATGGGAGGACAAGTTTTTTTCTTATAGGCAATGTAAATTGCTGTAACATACTATTCAGAGAAGTACAATGGTCCAGACTGCAAATAGCAGATATACAGCTAAGTGTGGGAAGTGTTCTTTCTTGCAAGAGGAAATGTTTTGGGGAGAGGGGAGGAAATACTGGTCCATTCTGGGCTCCCATTTCTTCTCTATCAACTTAATTATTTGGATGATTATTAGCAGTAGTGTATGATACACTGTCTTAAGTTATTTTCTTTTAGTAAACGTGACTCCTAGCTCAGGAATAAGAGAAAGAGAAAGAGAGAGGCACTGGAGAAAGAACGTTTTCAAAGAAAGATGTAAAGAGGAGCTGAGATGAGCTGAAATGGCGAAGGAAAGAAAGAGGAATAAGAGAAAGAGAGAGAGAGAGGCATTGGAGAAAGAACGTTTCCAAGAAAGATGAAATGAAGAGCAGAGAGGAACTGAATTTGAGAAGGAAAGCAGAAGAACAATGAGTAAGAGACAGAGAGAGGGGATGGAGAAAGAACGTTTCTGAATAAAGACGAAAGGAGGAGCAGAGAGGATCTGAAATGGAGATGGAAAGTAAAAGGAATTAAGAGAAAGAGAGGGGGGGGGATGGAGAAAGAACGTTTTTCCGAAGAAAGAGCAAAGGAGCAGTGAGACACTAAAATTTGAGAAGGAAAGTAAGAAGAATAAGTGAAAGAGAGAGAGTGGGGGATTGGATAAAGAACGTACACGAAGAAAGATGAAAGGAATGAAAGAAAGGAGAGAGAAAGGAGTTAAAAGTTGGAAAAAAGCGGCAAGAAATGGTGGGAGCAATTTGAAATGGAGGAAAACAAGTATGTTTTAAGAATGTGAAGGAGCATAGAGGGGTTGGAATGAAGATGAACATGGATGAGCATGGAGGAGTTGAAACGGAGATGAACTTGGTTGGATCATAGAGGAGGTGAAATGGAGAAGGGATATGTGAGGAAGAAGAGGAAAAAAGAGAGGGGGGGATGGAAAATGAAAGTTCCAAAGTAAGTTGGAAGGAATTGAAAGAAGGAAGAGAGAAAGGAAAGAAAGGATAAAAAGAATTGGAGAATTCTGAAGATGGAGAATAAAGTAAAGAACATAGAGAAAGTAGAAGGAACTAAAAGATTGGAGAAATGGGCTGGGCAACCGGGCCGTGAGGTCGAGAATTCTAGGAGCCAAGTAACAGCCCAGGAAGATCCGTGCAGTCAGTCCATTATGGCAGGGAAGGCATAAACAGAGATAGCACGGGCCTAGACGTTAACCACCGAACAGTGTGACACATCAATTGACCACACTACACCCACGCTGACTGAAGGCTGTTTGTGTTCATTATGTCATCTTCTATTCCCCCCTCATCAGTCTCTCGGACAGATCTTAATTCTTCCCAACCAAATGGATTTTCTATGGCATCAGATTTACACCTCTCTAATTAATCAAAGTCGTGCTTATGAAATTTCCCTCCCTGGCCAAAAATGAACCCCCTCACAACTTTATCTTACCCTATCATTTATTCGAGGCAAGATCTCCTTCGCCTGCGAGAATGTCCCCTCTCACAGGCATGGCCCTCTAATCTAACAAGGGCCCATCTCGAAGAAGGACTTATAGTTCCGGAGAGATGGACGAAGCGCAAACTTAGAGGGTTTTTGTTCAAATTTTTAATTCGTCTTTTAAGGGGTCCCAGGGTGGGGAGGGTAATCAGTCAGTAGGGGGTCTGGGCATAGGGCCGACCAACGAAATTAGGAGTAGGATTAAGGATTGGTCTAACGAGGAGGGAGGGGGAGGGGTCGTTCCTGCAGAGGGATTTCCCATCCATACGGTCCTGGGGAGGGGGAGGGGCGGTGGGAGACAGGGTGTCCATCTTAAGTTGGGGGATCGTGGCCGCTGGTTACAAGTGATCGCTTGCCCCAACCGCCTGTGCTCCCCTCGGGGACTAGGCGGTCAAGGTTTACAGAGCCACGGCCCCAGGCTGATGCTCTGCAACGCCAGGTCCGTGGTAAATAAAGCCCCCCTCATAAATGACCTAGTATCAGAGGGGACCCGGACCTGGTGGGAATTACGAAAACCTGGTTGGGCCCCGAGGGGGGTTTACCTCTCGTGGAAATGTGCCCACATTTCATCAGCCTCGGGCCCTAGGCAGGGGTGGAGGAGTGGCGATTATTATTAAGGAGAGTCTAGAGCCGAGGGGGATCACTGTATCTCAGACTACCGGCTGTGAGTCCCTCTTTGTGAAATGGGGCCTAGGGAGGCAGTTGGGCTTGTTGATTATATACCTGTCTCCCCGTTATGTAACAACAGCCCTGCCCGAGCTCCTCGAGTTGGTCGCCGGGATGGTAGTGGAGACCCCTAGACTTCTAGTCATGGGGGACTTTAACTTGCCATCGGCGGGCGAGGCATCTGAGGCAGCTCGGGAGTTCATGGCTTCCATGATGGCCATGGACCTGACCCAATTAGTTCAGGCCCCCACTCACAATGGAGGACACACGCTGGATCTTATTTTCGTCTCTGGCCAGTGGAGAAGTGATGTTGGAACTGGGGACTTAGACATCTCACCCTTGTCATGGATAGATCATTCTCTCCTTCGGCTGGACTTTCCAATCGCCTCACCTCACCGCGGGGAGGCGGAGCCAGAGACACCCAGATGGTTCCGCCCCAGGCGCCTGATGGACCCTGAAAAGTTCCAGAAGGAGCTTGGGCCAATACCTGTATCCTTGACTCGTGCCGCGGCTGAGGACCTAGTGGCAGCATGGTATAGTGCGGCCGCGGGGGCCTTAGACCACGTTGCGCCTTTGCGGCCTCTCATGCGGCGTCATCCCACCCGGGCTCCTTGGTTTTCCGAGGAGCTGAGGGAGATGAAACACCACAAGAGACGCCTAGAGAGTAGGCGTCCTCTCGATCTGAATCTGATCGAACACTGGTAAGAGCCCATTTGAGGACTTATTTAGTGGCAATGAGGGTGGCCAAACGCGAGTATTGTGCCACCCTCATCGCATCCGCAGAGAACCGCCCGGCGGCCTCCTTCAACAGAGGCCGCGACAGTCCTCCTTGCAGGGCCAAGCCGAGGAATTTGGAGAATATCTGCAGGATAAAATCACTCAGATTCGGAGAGAGTTGCCCTCCACAGATAGTGGTCCGGAGGAAGTATCCGATGCAGGCCTTGAGACTATTTTATGGGAAGACTTTGACTTTGTTACTGCCAAGGACATGGACAGGTTGGCGAGGAGACTAAAGGCCACCACATGTTTATTAGACCCTTGTCCCTCCTGGCTTGTACTGGTATCCTGGGAGGAGACACGAGGCTGGCTCTAGGCCATTGTGAACGCTTCTTTGGGTGAGGGGTTCTTACCTACCGTCTTGAAAGAGGCAGTGGTGAGACCCCTCCTCAAGAAGCCTTCCCTGGACCCAGCATTATTGGCTAATTATCATCCGGCCTCCAACCTTCACTTTCTAGCGAAGGTTGTAGAGAGTGTGGTTGCGTAGCAGTTTCCTCGCCACCTGGAGGAAACTGATTATCTAGACCTGCGCCAGTCTGGCTTTCGGCCCGGTCATAGCACTGAGACGGCATTGGTCGTGTTGGTAGATGATCTCTGGAGGGCCCGGGATAGGGGTTGTTCCTCTATCCTAGTCTTGTTAGATCTGTCAGTGGCTTTTGATACCATAGACCATGGTATCCTTTTGCACCGACTAGAGGGGTTTGGGGTGGGTGGCACCATTTTGCGGTGGTTCTCCTCCTTCCTCTCTGATCGGTGGCAATACATGTTGACGGGGGGACAGAGGTCGACTTCTAGGCCCCTCTGATACGGGATACCGCAGGGGTCGGTCCTCTCGCCACTCCTATTCAACACGTATATGAAGCCGCTGGGTGAGATCATCCGTGGTTTTGGGGTAGAATACCATCTGTACGCTGATGATACCCAGTTGTACATCTCTACCCCAGGCCACCCCAACGATGCCATTGAGGTGATGTCCCGGTGTTTAGAGGCCGTACGGATCTGGATGGGCAGTAACAAACTCAAACTCAACCCGTCCAAGACCGAGTGGCTGTGGTTTCCAGCTTCCCGGTTTAGCCAGTTGACACCATCGCTGGCCATGGGGGGTGAAAATTTGGGCCCCGTGGATAGAGTGCGCAATTTAGGAGTCCTCCTGGATTCCCGGTTGTCCCTGGAGGATCAGGTGGCGGCCGTGGCCAGGGGGGCATTTTACCAGGTTCGCCTGGCCCGCCAATTGCGCCCCTTACTGGACCGGGAGGCCCTTCGCACAGTCACTCAAGCACTCGTGACTTCTCGTCTGGACTACTGTAACGCTCTCTACATGGGGGTCCCCTTGAGATGCACTCGGAGGTTGCAGTTGGTCCAAAATGCGGCCGCGCGGGTGATCATGGGAATCTCAAGACATTCCCACATAACACCACTCCTGCGCGAGCTGCACTGGCTACCTGTGACCTACCGGGTGCATTACAAGGTTTTGATGACCATATTCAAGGTGCTCCATGGCACGGGGCCTAGCTACCTTCGAGACCGTCTACTACCCCATACATCCCTTCGACCGACTCGCTCCCAGGGAGAGGGTCTTCTCCGGGTGCCGTCGACCAGACAATGTCGGTTGGTGGCTCCCAGGGGAAGGGCCTTCTCTGTAGTGGGCCCTATCCTCTGGAATGGCCTACCTCCCGATCTCCGTTCCATCACAGACCTCCGCTTGTTTCGCCGGCACTTAAAAACTTATTATTTTCATGTGGCCGGCCTAGCATGATCTACTCCACACCCATTGTTTTTATAACAAATCAAAATTTTAATTTATGGGTTTTAACTTTAAACTTATTTTAAGCAGGGTATTGATTTAATTTAGTTATTATTTAATAATATTTTGTATTTATGTATATTTATTTTAAATCTCTGTTCGCCGCCCCGAGTCCCTTTGTGGTGAGATGGGTGCGGGTTACAAATGTGAGTGAGTGAGTGAGTGAGTGAGTGAGTGGGTGAATGAATGAATGAATGAATGAATGAATGAATGAATAAATAAATAAATAAATAAATAAATAAATAAAAACAGAAGCCTAGTGTCAACTCATTCATTTTTCACTGTTTTTCTTGCATTACTTGCTGCAACTTCTTTTCTCAGATATAGGCAGAAACGTTACCAAATTTTCTTTCTCTCTCATCATTTACCTCTCAAGGTAAATTTTTCAGAGGGAAATATTTTAGAGTTACTGAACTAGCTTATTTTCTGACTTCAATTCCTGATGTCTTTGGGTCCATAACATACTCTTTCCTTATGAAAGGCTCATAAAGGCTCAGCTTCAATTGCATTTGAGAAGTAGATAAATTATTATAAGGCTACTGCCAATTTCAGGTTTTATGTTTGCAAGCTATTGGCAGTTATAGGAACTTCACTTTCTACTCTCCCAAGAATGCAAGTTGCAGTAAAGAATAAAACCTCAGACTCCTTTGCTGCTTAGTATTGTTGCTGTTAGTTGCAAAGGCATGTCTGACCCATAGCAACCCCATGGACAATATTCCTTCGGGCCTTTCTGTCATCTACCATCCCCCAGAGTCCATTTAATCTCACACCTACTGCTTTGGTGACTCCATCCAGCCACCTCATTCTCTGTCCTCCCCATCTTCTTTTGCCCTCAATTTTTTCCAGCATTAAGGTCTATTCCAGTGAATCCATTCTTCTCATTAAGTTGCCAAAGTATATGAGTTTCATCTTGGTATAATACCTATTAAACACATTTTTCAGCTTTTGTCTCTGTTTAAAAAAGAAATTAGCCATGAAAAAAAATAATATTTATAACTCTTTAATCAATGAAAAGACCTGATTCTTCTGTTAGGCCTCTTATAAAAATGTTTGCATGTATCCAGCAGATTGATTTTTTTTAAATTGCTGAATTGCAGTTATGTATAATAACAATTTTTATATGTAACTAATTTGTCATTACAGTTTTTCTTCGGCTTTTGCAATCAGATTGCCGATGAAAGAAGAGGTAGATGAGGTCATCAAATGTCAAATACATATCACTCTCACTTTCCATAAATGTATTCTACAGTTATGGAACTAGAGGGTAACTGATTGGATTTGGTAAGATACCTTCCTGTGGTGCCTGCAGGGAGCAAAATTTATCACTTTAAAATGAAGTTATATTCTGTTGGGGTTGTTAAATTGAGCATCTGACAAAAGAAGAAAACATATTTTGTGGTAACTTTCAGCAAGTTTCAGAAAGGTTAAAACTAATTTCAGCTATAAAATAGCAATAATGACCATAAAGCTGCATTCCTAATAGTGTCATATTTGCATGTGGCATTCTGAATTTCTTGCCATATTTTTCACTTTAAAAAAAATAACTGAATAGAATTGAGGCTACTTTAACAGAAATTACATTAAATGAATATATTGAGAGTAAGAGAGAATGACTTAAAGTTTCAAAAGGGTTTGTGGCATGCTTAACAGAAACAGTAAAATCACATATATTCAATTTAATTTTGCATTCTGCTGGTGATTCAGACTAATATAGAGTTCAGAGTGTACATGGCAGAACAAGTTTGTGCCTGTGGAGTCTCTGATGTGTTTTCTCACTAGGCACTTACTTCGCTTGCCATATAATAGTATTTCCAAGTTCCTGGTTCTTTTCCTTGAACACCAAGCGGCTGATTCATGAGTCAATGACTAGCACAGCTGGCTTGCAATGTGTCCTAGATTTAGAAGGGGGAAATATGCAAGACCCACACTAGGAATGTTTTAGAGAAGTTGTAACTTGTTCTGTAAATGGTCAGAGGTTAGGAAACAGTGAACATTAAATCCCCTAGATCTTTACATTCAAATCTGAATAAGTAGGATCATAGCTAATTTTATAAATAGCAATAATAGAAAATCACAAACTCATGATATCCTTCATAGCTTGTTACTTGACCCCTTTTAAAATGTACAGTTGGCAGAGCAGTTAGAAGTTGATCTAATACTATTGCATTCTTTGCCTGGTTACAAATGATTTCTTGGAACATTCTTGTTCCGACAGCATATTGATTCATTGATGGCCCTTAAGGAAATTTCTGTACTATGATCCTAATTATTTGTAGTTTGGTCTTTTCTGTTTATATAAATCATAGAGTTGTATGAACGACCAGAAATAATGATAATACTTTGACATTATATTAATTGGTGCAATTATGAAATAAATAATATGATACATTTACATCTCTGAGAATTTGTTTTACATGAATCCTTGCTTTACCTGTAGAGTGATTTAGAATGCTGTTAACTCTATCCACTTATTTCCTCATTTTAAATAACCTGTTACTTTCTCCCCAAATCGCATTTTTATTTTTTGAAGGAAATGATGTATTGTAATTAAGAAATAAAACAGGAGAAGAGCCTTAATGAAATCCAGATCCTTTGATTTCACCCAAACTATGTTTTCTAAAAAAAAGAGGCAATCTAAAAAGTAAGAAGTTAGGACTGCCCTTGTTGCTCTATAATTGGAGTGCTATATCATCAATCAGTTTCAGAGAACAATATTTTGACCATCTATAGAGAGTTACAATTTGTCTAAAACATTCCCAGTGTGAATCTTGCATATTTCTCCCTTTCTAAATCTAGACACATTGCAAATAGACAATAATTTTTGTATTACAAAGACTAACACAACAATTTGGCTGACAATGTAACTAAAATAACTTTAGTTGGCAGCAGTCTACAGATCATTTAGATTAATCTTCTGTGACAGCATAGTTCTTTAAACTTGTTTCTTAATTGGGTTATTCCAGATCCATTGGACCTTGAATTTGCTAATCTTTTTGCTGGAGGAAATCAAGTTAGAAAAAGCCATATTAAACTATATTGACCAGAAAAACGTAATAAAATTGGTAAAATCACAATACTTTATATTTTCAAATTATGCATGTACTTTATTTCAAGACACTGTGGTAATACATGATAGAATTGGACATATATATCTCAACAGAATTTATTTAATGTTAATGTATTCATTTTAAGATAAATGAAGAATTTTAACAATTTAGACACACCAGATTGGATTCTCAAGTGTCATATTAGCTGTATCAATCAAGTAAAATTGTGCACTTGAATATAACAGCACATGGTTTCAATGTGATCCTCTTTGGTTGAATTAATTGGAAATCTCTCCCACTCTATTATCTTATAAATTCTTGAACAATGTAGATTGAATCACACATATCATGTTATTACTTGCAGAATGATGGATATAAAAGCATTTGACTGGGGAATAATCCATTTTACTAAAGGACCAGACTTTCTGGAAATAATTGTTAAACCAATAGAATAGATCAGGCTTTAAAAAGTACCCTCAATCTGGTATATAAAATCTGACTAGATTGTGGGGAGCCTTCCCTCTTGAAAATATGCCCACCAGTTTTGCACTTGACATTAGCAAAAATAATGAAGAGTGGTTAGTGTCATCTGTAAATTATTGATGGTTCAGATAAATTCTGTGCCATAGGAAGTTGTATCCTTCAGTTAATTTGGATTTCTGGCTGTGGTATCACCTTCCAGCAACACAGCATCATTCATCCCTGACCTGCTAGATTCCATTACCATATTGGCAGTGAAGATCGAAAGGCTGCTAGTCCTTAAGGAGTTCAATTTGCTAATAGGTTAAATTGCATCTAGGACAACACAGGCCTACCTCAAGTCATCAAAGCTCAAGGCATATCAGTGTTCATACTTTGAATGTGATTTTTGGATTATGATTTTCTGAAGGGTTTCAGGAAATGAAATAAGACAAGTGGAGGGCAAGTCTAATTAAAGTAAAAAACCTGTATTGGGGTTACAGGAAGCCGTTATTGAACTAGCATTCCTGGACAATTTTGCCCATTCTTCAACTTTCCCTTTTTTATGGAAGGCTGTTGAGGATCTGGTCAGGAAACAGTTCTAAAAGATGAATAAAACAGATTTTCTGGATTTATTTTAGTCAGGCTTCAATCCAGGATTCAATATGAAGACAACATTGGTTACACTTGTCAGTGATCTTGTGTGGAGCTTTATTTATTTTAGTATCCTCTGTGGTGTTGTGGTAAGGACATTCCCATTTTTTGGGGAACATAGCAGCTCTGAATGATTCTTTGTTCTCAGCTTTGCGAAATTGGTTGAAAAATGGCTAGTTTGATGAACTAAAGAACAGAAAGTAAGATGTTGATGTGTCTGAAAAATAAAATATACTTTATAATGTATTTTAATCATGTTGCACTTATGTTAAATTACAGAAAATAAAAATTATGGGAGGGAAAGGCAGGAATGTCAATGTTATAATCACTATCTAATGAACTAAAAAAAGCATTTCTCTAAGCAATATCTACAGATATAGTCCCTTACATATAACAATATATTAGTCTTTCTCTTTTGAAATTGAATAAATCAATGTTTGCTGTATTTTTTCTTCTTTCATTTCTTTTTTCTATCCCCATAAAGTACTATGTACATTGACAGTTTGGTAATATTTGATAATCACTATCACCATTCCAATCATCTTATGAACTTCCCATTCTCCATAATTTATAATGTAAATACATTTAACTGGGCCCTTAGGAGCAAAGCATATTTTAGTAAACAAAGATGAACTTCCTTTCTCTTTATTATATTTTAAGAGTACTAAGAAAATACTATGTGTATGAGTATAGTCTATGAGACTATATTAAATTCCTAGATGTTAATCTTTGAAAGTTAGCAGTTCTTAGTATCCACATTGGATGGGTTACCCTTGACTTCAGTCAATCAAGCCCTTGCGTCTAGCATTTCCTACAATTTCCTTATTTTCCCAACAGAGACAGGCCTTTTTTCAAGGTAGCATCACCCCTCCCTTTCTATCTATCTATCTAGCCCATCCATTCATTATCTTTGATCCATAGTATGCTTTGTATTTAACAAAAGGCACTTTGAGAAGGATGCATGGATGTGAAACAAAAAGGTCAAATGAAGTCTTGTGGCATCCTGCACAATTTATTTTCATTTTTATGAATCAAGACTATTGCATCAGGTAGTTGGAATAAAATCTTGTGAGAGAATTTAAATACATGCAAGAATGAATAAAAGAGTGAGGGTGTAAATAGGCTTTCATTAATAATTTTATACTCTCAAAACTAACCAACATTCTTTGAATTTTCCAAATGAAATCACAAGGTGACATGATTTAATGTTAATATATACTCATGCGGGTTTCCTAGCCAGGCACAATAAATATTGTTAAATCATTGCTATGTTAGGATTCATTGATTTCATTGGGATTTCTGATTATTTTTAGCCAGGTACAGAAATAACTGTTCACCAGATTTCATTTTTAGGGGGAAACCTCTTCAGCATTGATAGCTTGTACATAATATGAAAGACTAAGTTACGCATTGCAAAAGAATTAAAAATGAAAGTTGTATGCAATGGTTTAATCAAATTCAACATTAAAAAAATAAACTATGAGTTTACACAGATTTACAGGGATTTGGGTGCAAATACAAATTTATTTTCCTTCTACTTATAAAGCACTAGATTTTATTTAACAGATTAACAGAGTTGCAAGGGAACTTGTAGGCAATTTAATCCAACCCCCTGCCCAAGCAGGAGACCCTACACCATTTTTGACAATTAGCACTCCAGTCTCTTCTTGAAAGCTTCCAGTGATGAAGCTCCCACAATTTCTGAAGGCAAACTGTTCCATTGGTTTATTTTTCTCACTGTCAGAACATTTCTCCTTATTTCCAAGTTGAATTTCTCCTTGATAAGTTTCCATCCATTATTCCTTGTCTGGCACTCAGGTGCTTTGGACCCCCTCCTCTCTGTGACAGCCCCTCAAATATTGAAACACTGCTATCATGGTCTTTCCCGTCACTAGATTAGCCATGCCCAGTTCCTGCAACTTGTATGTTTTGTATGTTTTGTATGTTTTAGCCTTTAGTTCCCTAATCATCTTGGTTACTCTTCTCTGCACTCTGTATACAGTCTCAACATCTTTTATTGTAGTAGTGACCAAAATTGAATGCAGTATTCTAGGTGTGGTTCTATTAAGGCTTTGTAGAGTGGTATAAATATCTCATTTGATTAGAGATTGATACACATGACAGTTACAACACTAATTAACTAATTCTGAAGATATACTGGGAATAACTAGGAATCCTAAGTGGAGATCCTTGTCCACTCCAAAATGCACAACTAATGGTTAAGAGTTCATGGCCTTTATATCTTTAATTAACTTAGAAGATGGTGTTAATGGGATATTAATATACTAAGAGAAACTTATATTGTGTCTGCTGGGAGGCGAGGGGGTATAATATCTGAATGAGAAACTTATTTTAAGATGGGGTGAGGGGGGGTATAGTATTTGTATGTGATTTATATTACATGTCGGGGGGGGGGGTAAAAAGGGGGAAAATTTGTGTGAATAAAACTTTTTCAATTAAAAAAAAAAAGAGTTCATGGCCTAGTCTATTACTGCATGTAGATGAGCATCAAAATAACAATCTTATTGTGGCTGAATTTATGAGGGATCCATTTTGTTCTAGAATCAGAACAATTAAATGTTCTGCAAGGAATACTTTCAAGAACTAAATTTATCTTTGGGATGCAATCTTATTAATTATTGATACCGTCATCCTCATCTTCACCATTATTAATGCTGCTGCTAGTCATTTTAGTCATTAGGCATTTCAAAATAGTCAGAATAAATTTCTGTTTTATCACGCCTGTTTGGAAGTTATGCATTTATTTTATTGTCTTACGCACAGGTGTATATGTATTCCATCTTGGACTATGTGTTACAATTCACCTCTATGGCTTTCTTGAATGCATGCTGAAACACATGAAAATAAAATTAAAAATACAGACACAGACACATGAAACATTTATATTTTATCTTTTTTTTAAAGATATTTTTATTTTATTTTCGATTTTCAAAGTAAATAACAGCATATATACTGTTACATAGCCAACATCATTTTGTATTATTAAATGTTTACATCATTTCATTTTACCATCATTTCATTTTACCATCAACTCCCAGAAACCTCCCAGAGGGCTCTTCTGCTCTCCATACACCATATTTGTGCCTTATCCATCATTTTCTTTCCCCTCTCTCCTCCTCCTCCCTACCTCCTTTCTTCCCTCCGACGCCCTTCCCTTCTCTACTTCCCCTTCCTCTCTCCTTCTCCTCTCTCCCCTTTCCACTCCTCCTTTCTCTCCTCCTCTTCCCTCTCTTTGCCCTCTCTCCTTTCTCTCTCTTCTTCCCTTACCTCTCTCCTCTACTCCACACTCTTCATCTCATTTACTTGGTGTATTTTGGCCTCTGAGCCAGCTCTATTTTGTGTTGATGATATTTATAATTTCAGATTCAAGGTTTATTGCTTAATTTTCATATCGATTATTACAATTCTTATATCTCAATCCCGAATCTTGCTAGTTGTTTTAATACCCTTTTAAGTAAAGCCTAATTGTATAATGACGTTCTATTTATAAAACCAAACAAAAAAGAACCAAAAACAGTATAGATAAATGTAAATAAATTTAAATATAAGAAGACCTAATCGGGTATCCATAAATTCTGTGCCTTCCAGGGATAGTTATTATTCATGGGTAGTCTCATTTTATTAATTTTAAATCTAACAATTTATCCTGTGATTCAATATCAATATCCACAAGTCTTATCAAGTATTCTAGCCTCAATCTATTTTTTCTTTAGTAATATCTTTAAATCCTATTTGCTATTAATATCCCTTATTTAATCCCCTCATATCTCTATAGATTCCATATAATTATCTAAAATTTTATGTAACTGTTAATTGATTGATCATTTACCAAGAGTAATAGTATTCTATAACCATCTTAATCGCATAATTCCCCATCTATAGATAAGCAAATATATATCATTCACTAACACATCATCTTTCTATAACCATCTAAATAGTATAGTTCCCCATCGATAGATAAACAAATATATATCATTAACAAGAACATTTACCAAGAGTATTCTATAACCATCTTAGTAGCATAATTCCCCATCTATAGCTAAGCAGATATATATCATTCGTTAACACATCATCTTTCTATAACCATCTAAATAGCCCAATTCCCCATCTATAGATAAACTAATATATTTATATTTTATCTTGAAACCCTGAAATCCCAAGTTACTCTATTCATTTTTTTGTCAGTAAAATGTCTCATCAGGATGGAAATGCAAAAGAGAAAAGAAAGTAAATATGCCAGTATTGTATCTGAAAGTAAGGAGAAGAAATCAGTGTTCCACATTATTTGAAAATGTAATACTGTTTCCTGGGGGGGGGGGGATGCAATACAACAGGGAGATTGAGTAAAAAAAGAGCTGAAAGCTAGTAAAAACTTGTTGTACAATAAAGAACTCGTCTTTCACAGCTCTTGCATTCTTTTGTTGAAAACAGATAGTTGCCAATTTGCCATAAAGAAGCATTTACCAATGTTTAAAAGGCCTTGCCCATTATAGGTAGTGCTGAATTTTGTATATAGCTTTTATTGCTAAGGGGACACATTTTTACCAATATAGCTCCTCATCAAATGTGCTTTTATCCTCATATTTGTATGGCTTTTAAATTAGATAGCATTAGCAAATATATTAGATAATGATGAGGTTTTTTGCTAACACTTTTTAAACATTTTTTTTACAGGTATCTGGATAAATATTTGTTGTGAACTCCATTACTGTTCAGTTTCAGCTTCATGAAGGTATGAGGAGTATATCTGATGTGAAGATTAACATATTACTTTTGTTTTTCTTTTTATCAGTAATTGAAAAACATCTGAATATTTGTCTATCTTTATTCAAAACACTGGCTTTCAGAATTAAGTTTGTTGCCTAGGCAGGATTAGAAGATTAACCAAGTAGTTAATATTTTCAACTAAAGACACCTTTTAAATAGTAGAAGATTAAAGCACAAAGGGGGAAAAACATAGCAATGTCTCATCACATTTTCTTCCGTAAAATCAAGAAATACCATATTACCCAACTGATTCTTCCATAGTGAGAAAAAAGAATACTTTTGGATGAAACAATCGTTTTACTTCTTGCCAAATTATGCTTGAATTAAGTGCATTTTAAGGAAGTGGTGCCTATTTATATTTGAAAGTTCTAGTGAAGCAATTTACTCATTCTTTGCACATATTTGGGAGCTCTCAAGGATCTGGCATCAAAAGCAACCATTAATTCCAACATTTGTAACTTCTTTACCAAACAGCAACTGTAGCGGAAAACATTACACAACAGGATGTTCTGCAACCACTGAAGGATGGTGTTTCACTTTGGTAGTATTTGAAATGGATCAAGAAATAAATTATAAGCTGGGCAGCCCAATTCATAACCCACTAAAGTTGGAGTTATAGGATATAACCAAATTTAATTCCACTGGTGTGGGATAGTAGTCACTAAAATTAAACTGCCACAGGATGTCATAACTCAGTTACACACTATGAAGGAAACCCTGCAAAAAAATTTTTGCTCACATATAGTCTTACTACCTGGATACCCATGTTCCGCTATGAATCTATGTAATCAGGCTTGATAAATTGACATGTAAAGCCCTCAGGCTGGATGAGTCACGTGCTAGCCATACAATTGATCCATATTTACTGCTGAATAGATGTTATCTCCCTCAACACCTGAAGTGGTAAAAGAGTAAGTTAAGAAGACAGTTATTATACTCCTGTTTTAACATTCTACAAAATGCAGCTCTTGTACAAAATACTGTAAGCTATTAGTTGTATTACAATTGTAACACATGTGTAATGGTGGAAGACCATATTCTTTGTGTATAAAATATCCCACATCTCCAAATAGGACTTGAAACCAAAAGTGTTATATTGAATAACCAGGATGACGGGAATAAATCATGAATTCCTCATATGAAAGTTCTAGGTTAAGCAGAATAAAATGAATCAGTTACAATTCTATGTTCTTTAGCTATTAATATGTAGGAAAACATAAATAATTACTTTGAACCTCATTGATAAAAAGAATGGATTGCAGAATGAAATCAATAAGTTATTAAGGGTAAATATAAACCACCATTACCACCAAAAAAACCCAGAAAGCAAACTGTATATCAAAATAAATGCTAGGAACTGTCAAGAAGAGGAAAGAAGCCAATGCCAAGAAAGACAAAATTTCAAGAAGGAACTTAACAATGCATTTCAGAAAATTATTAGAAGAGACAGAAATTAGTATTACAACAGCTATAAAGTCTCTGAAAATAGGAAGACATGAAAAAGAGAAGTCTTCCAAAAGATATCCAAAAACAAAAGGAGATTCCAATCTTGAATGTCAACAGAAAGATAGCAACTTAGTCTGAGATAAATACATAATGGAAGGATTATACTGGATTTTTTTACTACAGAGGCAAGAAAGCAAATGGATCATCAAACAAATCAATCTAGAGTTCTCACTCAAGATGCAAATGATTTCCACTAATTATCTTTCTGTGGATCCACCATACAAAGATATGGATTATTAGAAAGGGCTATAATGCTGGGGAAAGTAGCATGATGGCAGCAAGGTGCACTATTGGAAGATCTGAAGGCCAAGTTTGGAGTCGTTCTAGTTACGTGAAAGTTGGCATGACTTGATGGCATAGAATTCATTTATTGTTCAACTCTATATTTTTCATCAGAAGTACAGTAGATGATTATACTGCATATGTAGATCAATGCAGATGCATCTAGAACTAGTCACAGTCATGTCACAATGGTGAAACATACTTTGAAACTTGACATAAGCTTTGCTCTTATTGTCCTTAGATAGATTTAGATAGATAGATTTATTTTTCTATACCGCGTCCTCTCCCCTGGGGGACTCGGAGCGGTGCACAGGGAAAATTAAAACAACATAAAATATATACATGAATAAATACAATAAAAACAAATTAAATCAACTGTCCCTGCACTAAAATCCCCATTTTAAAATTAACATTCCCTAACCCCTGAGGTAGAGACTAACCTAGGCCGGCCAAGCAGAAAAAGTGAGTTTTTAATTTCTGACGGAAGGAGCGGAGGTCCGTAGTTGTTCTAATGTCGGGGGGAAGGTCGTTCCAGAGGGCTGGGCCCGCCACAGAGAAGGCCCTTCCCCTGGGCGTCGCCCGCTGACAAAGTCTAGTGGACGGCACCCGGAGAAGTCCCTCTCTGTGGGAGCGAATCGGCCGGGAAGATGTATGGGGCAGAATCCGATCCCGCAGATAGCTAGGTCCCGAGCCATGGAGCGCTTTAAAGATGAGAACTAACACCTTGTATGCAAGGCATATGATTTTTGATTCACATTTTGTTACTTGTCCCATTCTGCAAATATATCTAAACCAATGGCTTAAGAGCGGAGGAATATGTATTTTGCTTATAAATATTCATGAATGACTGAAGGTTATAACTCACTGCCAGAATAGAACATTACTATATTGAAATTTAATACAGATTTACACACACACACACACACACACACACACACACACACACACACACAGATATTTTATGTCTAGAACTGAGTTCTTTTGAATTTTTAATTTATGGCTGATCCCTGAGAACTGTAGCTGTTTGATAGAGTTCGATAATACTTACAAGAATACTTATTACTAAAAGTGTGTTGATTGGATCACATCCAATTAATTGATTTAATTTGGACTGTTTCAGTTATGTCAATTAACACTGAATCATTTTCTCCAAAGGATGGTTTTATTATTATTATTTGATTAAAAATTGTTGAATTATTATTATTTGATTAAAAACAGTGTATAATGCACTATTTGGGCTAAGTTAATTATATGAACAGACAAACAGATAAAACCAACAAGAGTTTTAGTGGTATATAGATTAGATGCTCTTATTTAGCAATTGAGTTAAGATGTTTAAAAGTGTGTGCTAACTAACTTGAGCCAATTTGGAGACACACATTTACCAGATTTCTTCTCTGTTTCAGTTAATAATTCTTTTATTTCAGCCCTTTCCCTTGAAGTGGATTGTTCCTCACATCCTCTCCCTGCTGCTTTAGAGAATTATTTGCTTGTTGCATCCTCTGGAGTGTTTTGAGGCATACTGAGCTCTTGGGAAGTCTGAAACTCATGAAATCTGATGCTTTGGACATGAGCCTTGGGAGAAGATGGGTCCTGAAAAAATAGTCTATTTCCCACCCCAGTCTCTTAAGAGCCTCTACTTCTCCCGGAGACCTGTCTCTATGTCTCTCCCCCACCCCAGCCCTCTCTTCCTCAGCAGCAAACACTTGGGCATCAAGGGAATAGTGGGAAGAGGCAATTCCTTGCTTAGCCTGCAGCTGCCTCAACTTCAAAACTTGCCTCAGGCCTCCATCGAAGATTTCTTTTCCATCACCCATAGGACAGACTTTATAAGAGCATCACATCCATCACACTTAATGTTTTTATCTTAACATTAACAGGCAGACATAAACCCAAAGTCCAAGTATTCACTTGCATATTCAACATCAAGGCACATTGTTGCTGTTTTACTGGCATGTGAAATTATTTAACCACAAACAATTCTTGGGATAGATGCCCAGAAATCAAAGACTGCCATTTTTGGTGCACAAGATTGATAGTTATCTAGTAAAGCTAGCAGCTCCCCCAGCCGTGTGTGTGTGTGTGTGTGTGTGTGTGTGTGTGTGTGTGTGTACACGTTTAGGGCTTGCCAGATCTGAGAACGAGCTGAAACTGGCTACATACCTGAGGCAGCTGTTACACTAGTGGCGCCTGGATTCTTCTTTCTCAGACACAGGGCTGGCTCCCCTCATCTTTCTCCTCCCTCTCTCTGCCCCACAAATCTTTCCCTTTGCCTTTTCATCCCAGGCTTCCCAGGATCTCAGCCTAGTCTTACAGTCTGGCATTCAAGGGCTGTCTACCTGGGTGACGATCACATGGTCGCCCTGCCTGCAGGCTTTAGAAAAACCAAGCTTTATCAGTCTTATCTTTTCTTTCTCTCTCTCTCTCTCGCCCTCCCTCCCTCTTTTTGATTTCTGATTGAGATTAGGCATTGTCATGGCAACTGGAGAAAGTGACAGGGGCTCTCCAAGCATGCTTCTTTCTTTTCCTTTTCTCTTCTCACTGGTGCCTAAGGCTTGATCTTTTACTTCGGGCTCCATCAACAGACAATTGTCAACTTGACCTGCCAGGACTCCATTAACGAAGACAAGGGCTCAATGCCTTTGTGAACACCATCTCTGATTCCTAGGGATGAAAAAGGTGGAAAAGCTAAATCAGCTGAGAAGAGAGTCCCTAATCCACAATCAAATTGTTTATTGAAATAAAGTGAAGTTTATTGAAATGAAGATATTTCTTAACTAAACAGTCGGAGGAAATACAAAGAATCTGGAGACATATTAAAAAAGGATTTTCAGTTACCAGAACAGAAATCTGAACTCCCCTTCCTCTCACTTTTTTTAAATAATTTTCCAGTAGGAACTGCAATGATTAATATTTAAAATTATGAAAAGTATCCATCATTTTGTAGCCTTGACAGTTACTCAGATTGAGTCTACCATTTCCAACTTGTCTGTTAGAGCATAGATGATAGATAGATAGATAGATAGATAGATAGATAGATAGATAGATAGATAGATAGATAGATAGATAGATAGATAGATAGATGGATGGATGGATGGATGGATGGAGGGATGGAGGGATGGAGGGATGGAGGGATAATGGACAGACGGACAGATAGATGGATACGGATACTGTTTTTAAAGTTGCCAAAAGTAAGGGTCTGATTCATTTTCAGCTCTATCTTTGAAATATTTTCAAAAAGATCCTTCCAAATTATATATATCTAGGAAAAATACTCATATATAATGTTGAATGGTATAGTACATTGATCTATAAATGTTTTAATAACTAAGATGGTGGTAGGCTGTTTAAAAAAAAAAACCTTTGCAGAGTTACAAATGTACCGACCCAAACCATGGACCCATTTTTTTTCATGGTCTCATTCTGATTCATTTTATTAAATGTCCCATTACATCCCATGTAGGGAAAGGGGATAAAAAAGCTTTAACAGAACTGAACAACTGTTACTGATAGCAACTTCTAAAATATGGGCAAAAATTAAAGCCAATCACCAAGCATGAGAAATAGTTAAGAGCAAATCAATAGGTAGTTTATAATTACAGCATACCAATTCTGATTTGACTCACTCCTTCCATTACCTCTAAGAATACTATCACCCATTATTTATTTTCCAGAGGAAAGCTACTTTCCTGCTTTTATATACTATTTAATTAGTTATTCTTAACTTTCAACCTGTTTCTTGATTGCAGGAAAACAAAGGTGGGGGGTAGCAAAACTATTTCATTTAAACATTTCTAAACTGGTTATTTATGAATAGTATAAAACCAACTATATAGATTGTTCAGGAATAAGCTTTTTAAAAAATAGTTTTAAAAAATCTGTGTGTGCACGCACTCTCCCTCCTCTACCACCATTCTGTAAGGGTGCTGTATTGGTCCTTTCATTCAACCAAGTTATCTGTCAAGAAGAATTTAAGTTTCATATTTTTGTCTTGTCAGTTGTCAAAAGGACTGTCGGCTAAGAGCTTACACTATGCTTTGCCAAGAGGCCTATAGCTTAGAGTGACAATACAACCTTAGATATGTGCTTCCAGGCCTCAGATAATCCTCTCACTTTCCTCCTCAGCAGCTCAGTTATGATCAGTCTTAAGTTGCATATTTCGGGAGGTTTTTATCCAGATTTTGCTGATAAATGCTATCAGCAAGAATGAAATGAAATACAGCCATATTTAGCTCTTGTTACCAGTCCAGACCTGGCTGGAGACATTTCTACATTCTATAGAGACAGAATTCATATTAAACAGTTTAATGCCTATTTTCCCAGAAATGAAAACCAGGAATGCTAACACTGGTTTTGGTTGTTGTTTTTTAATTTTCCTTGTCCTGTTGCCAAGCTGGAAATGAGCATGCGCCACTGTGCAAATAAGTTTATTTTAAAAAAAAGTTAGTGTTCATTTTCTTATATACATGTAAGCTATCTGACATATATTGTTTTTCAAAATTATATTTATGGTTTGGAAAGTACACTCACATAACAGGATTTTAACATTTATGTAGTGTTGCGATAAGGAAGAGGGAAGAGGTATAGTTTGGAAATACACTTAGTTTTAAGGAGTCTGCATTGTGTTAGTTCTCCCATTTTTGCATTTGTTCTTGGATAAAGCACAGAAAAGCAATCAATAGCACACCTCATTTATGTCAGTCTGAGCAACTATTATCAACCACTGGCAAATTAATTAGAAACATAGTTTTACATAGTTTTACAGACTTGCTTCCTTCTCCTTAGGCACATACTGTATAGTTTAGGAAATAAAATTATGTATGGGTTCTTCCCTTTTAAAAGTTTTTGAAGGCAAATCTATTACTAGCAACTACCAAGAATAACTTGTTTTGTGTAGGGATTGCAATGTGCCACCTAGATACTACTGTTGTGACCCATTCTTTCACAATTGGTATCACTCTTGCAACACAATTTCTTGTCATTAGAAGAGCCATTAAAAGCATAGCATTAAATTTTAAAAAGAATAGTTCTGTTTTTTGTTTTCCTGTGTACCTCATCTATTTTGGTAAAAGATGATGTTTATCCCAAAGTAAGTTCCATTATAATGGCAGAAGTTAGGTGTCTTGGATTGAAGGGGAAATTATTAGCATCTAAAATCAATAAACTAATTAAAATTAGAGAACAAATGATTCCCACTCTGGGAATAATCAGATTGCAATACTGCCTTATCATTTGCACTTCTTGGCATTTCATTTATCCCTGTTTATCACATCTCAGATCCTCAGATTCTGAATTGCAAAAGTGCTTTATCAAGCAAGTTGATGAAGAAAAAAGTTTGGGGGTAGGAGGAGAAGAAAAAATATGCCTCATTTTGGAGTTGTTTATTCCATGTTTATTCCATCTTTGGGGGGGGGGGTGTTACAATGATAGAAAGCTATCACACATTTTGATTGAGTCTTATCAGGCATAGAATAACGTTAGTGGCAATAAGGAATATTCCGAAGCTTGCTAGCAAAAAAGAAGTAAGCAAATGTTCTCCATTTTTAGAAATATAAGTTCTAAATATTCAGCTTAAAAATTCCCTTACATGAAGACATGCAGTATCATTTTATTTTGACCAATAACCAAATTAAACAAATAAGAAGATAATTTAAATTAGCATTTAATTTAAAGGACACTGAAGGACACATTATGGTTATGTTTGACCTCAGGGGTGGGGGGTAGTCAGGGTAGGCATGGCCAGCTTGACGTCACTCATATTGTGGGTGTCCGTGGTGGCCTGAGCACTTTGCCAGTGAAAATGGGCTACAGAGCTCCATTTTCAGTCATGACAGCCTCCTACCACCCTCGGCAGTGTAAACGGAGCTTGAGGCGTTTCATGCAGGCCCCTGAGCTTTGATTTTGATGACAGTGGGCGGCAGGAGGCCATCACTGCTGAAAACGCAGTCAGGGAGGGCCACGCACAGACCTCCCAAGCTCCGTTCTCACTCCTCTGCTGTTTCTAGGTCGGCCCTGTGGGCCAGATCTAAGACCCCAGCAGGCCAGATCTGGCCCATAGGCCTTGACTTTGACATCCCTGATATAAGCCCACAATTAAAAGGAGCAAGGAAAATACCTTGTTCTAATCAAGAGGCCGTGATTCATTTTCCATGACATATCATACAAGCTAATTCACAGAATTTGGCCATCACCGACAAACAAATAATTCTTGGTAGCATTAGAACCACTATAAAATTTGAAACAAGGAGGTATCATACATCTTTGCAGTGCTTAGGAGGTCATGTTCTATTGATTCAACCTTGTAAGTTGCAAGAGCAAACTTTTTTATATATAATATGGAATTTTCCAATAGTTCCCAAATAGAACTGCTGCAGCTAACAGCAATTCTTGTCAGCATGAAGGCTTTTCTATATTTGGAAATTCTTATATTGAACAAATAATTTACTGGTTTATATAGAACTACTGGTTCTATCCAAATAAAGTAACCTGGTGATACATTCAATTATGGTCCATATCTGTTATCTTTAATATTGACTTTGGCGTACACCAACCCTAGTGCCAAGATGGACCCTGTAGAGAAGCCATACAACTGGAGCTTAGTTTCCAAAAGTTAACTGCAGGAAGATTGGCAGGAGTATATAAAATCAGTCCAGCTCAAGAGAGTCAAGATCAGTTTTAACTAATAGCTAAAGATTATAAAACAGAACCTCACTTCTAATCTAAAAGATTAAATACCTAATCTTTTATTGTATAATAACATTTGGAAATATAGCAATTTTGAAATATCGGTTACGTATTTTAACTGGATTACTATGAATCCATGGTTCACACAAGGCATGATATATGATTTGATGTGTAAAGAGTATAAAGCCAGTCAACACTTTTCTGTAGATGCAGATAATAGTTAACCATGTTTAACTGTGTATATATTTGATAGCTAATGTACATAAAAGTTAACTGGTGCAAGGTGCTATAAGTTGAAGACAGCTTATAATTCCAAAATTTCTTATACTATGGAATTTTTTAATATTACAAATTATAGTGACCGATCATATAAACAAAATTCAAAAAAAAAATCACTGTTTAGCAGAAACTGAATCAAAAAATGCACTTGCTAGAAAAAATTACAATGAGGTAGAAATCACTTCTAGCTAATTTTCTTCTGAATAACAAAATATAAAGATATCTTCATGGAAGAATTAAAAAAGGACAAATAGAGCAAAATAACATTAAATGACATCTTGTCTAATATCATATAAATGATATTCCCTGGTCAGGAAATGCTCCCAAAGCCAGCATAAGGTTAAGTTTATTATCCATGTGGATTGTTGGTTATCAAAATAGAATTAGCATCGGCCAGGAAGAAATCTTGCATATGTTTAAAGAAGTATAAACAGTGATCAAACGAATGAACTAAGTATGTGTTATAAGCAAGAGTTAGAATTGGAGGATGATGAGGAAATTCCCGGAAGAAGAATGATTTATTGGTTTATTTTGATCTTCCTTCCTTCCTTCCTTCCTTCCTTCCTTCCTTCCTTCCTTCCTTCCTTCCTTCCTTCCTTCCTTCCTTCCTTTCCTGCCCATCTTACCACAATGTAACTTTTGTTGGCTTAAAATCATAAAAGTTGAGAGGGCGGAGCCGCGCCGCGCCAATATAACATAGGGTATCAGTGCTTTGCCGCCCCCTAGTCCATTCGGACCTAAACCATTTTGTAGGGACAGCAATGAGGAAGACCAAGCCTTGCTGGTCACAGGGGTACCGCAAAAACCCTGTTTGACCCAAGGGAAGAGCTTCTGCAAAGTGGCAAACAGCCCCCAGGGCTGACAAAGGCTGAGGCAAGCTCCGGAAGGAAGGAAGGAAGCTGAAAGGGAAAGTGCGAGACCGGGAAGTTATTTTTTTTCTTTTGAAACATTTTGCTTAAAGAAACTTTTTTTTTTTAGTAAACTAAAGCTTTTAATTATGAAATAAGCGGCGGAATCAATCTAATACACTTTGAACTGTGAGGTTTCCTTTTTCTCTTATCTTTCTGTAATTGTGGATTGAAGCGTTAGTAACAAGGTTTTTTTTTCTTTGAAAGTGATTGGATTATTTCTTTTCTTTCTATTTTTTGTTACTTAAAATCTTGAATTTGGGATTATTTTCATAATTCCTCTTTAAGACTTATTGCTTATTTTTAAAATCCAACAAGAATTATGCTCTTTAGACTTTGCTTCCGGTTTTTGAAGGTTACGGACGTACTTTGTGCTTCGTCCGCCACTTGCTGTACTGTTGGGCTTCTTTGGAAGCACGGAAGGCCTCGGGGGGGCCTTCTGCCGAAGGAGCAACTCACTGGGAGCCCCAGCCTGGTGGCGGCCAGGCCCCCTCCCCCAGCCTTACTCTAGGAGCTGGCGAGCAAAAAGGGGGGCGGATTTCACCTCTTCACCAGATAGAACTCGGGAGCTATGCAGAATAAGAAGAGTAGCGGAAACGCCCGGAGATGAAAGACTTTCCCTAATCTCTTGAATTGCAGATAAAGGATAAGCGATAAATCACTGCAAGTGCTAGTTCAATCAACTTGGAATGCTGATTGGAGGGGGGAGTTCTCAACCCCCCTCGGACGGAGCGGCTATTAACCGATTCCTCTCCATTTGAAATGGAAAGATTAACTTGCTATTTGAACAAACTAGGTGAAAGAATTGTATCGTATCACATTTGCAACTGTTTCTTACGGAGCTCTTTTAAAAAGTAAGTAATTGGAACTTTTACTTTTCTTCCTGTCAGAGGAGGGGCCAAGATGGCTTCTCTTTGTTCCCCGCTTATAACTCCTCTACAGTGCTGAAGCTTTTCCCTCCTTAATTACTTAATTACCAAAGAAGGATTATAAACTCTTTACTTCAGACATTCCTACCAGAGGCTCTCAAGTCTCTCCCAATACATGGACTCCTGATTGTGGACTGTAAAGTTTCCTCTACCATCTCCAGCCCGACTACACAGTCGAAAATTTCTATATTCTTACAGAAAGAACCTGCTGGAGAGGGCTCAAAGGATCCGTTGATTGTAGAAATGTTTTGGGAAATTGTGAAAAATATGAATAGCATGAATGAAAATATGAGTGAAATGAGGAAAGAGATGTCAGAATTAACATTAGAGCTTAAGGAAACGCAACGAAATACAATGGAAAATAAACAAAAAATTGAAAAGCTAGAGAAGGAGGTGGCTGAGATAGGGGGAGAGGTGAAGGAGGTTCGGAGGGAGGGTTCAGAAGTGGGAACAAACATGACCAAAATTGAATTTGAAAGAATGTCTTTTTTTCTCAGGTTCCAGAATATACCAGAGTCAGAAAACAAAGATCTCAAAGACCTTATGAGTACAATATTACCAGAATACCTTAAAAGAGAGAAAGATCAACTCTGGTGGGATATGGACCTGGTTTATAGAATTAATTCAACTTATGCCAGGATAAATAACGTACCAAGAGAAGTTCTTAGGAGATCCACAAGGGGTGAGATATTGAGGGCTCAATGGGATGAAATTTTAAAATGCCAGGATAAAGAAGTAATCATTTTGAAACAGATTTCGAAAAAGATTAGAGAAATAAGGAGGAAGTATTTTTTCTTGTCTAAGAAATTATATAAAAAGGGAATATAGTTCAAGTGGTTATTACCAGAGGGAATGTTGATTTTCTGGGAGGGAGGGAGAGTAAAAATCAAAACACTAAGCGAGGTGGAGGCTTTTATTAAAAAACATTCCCCCCAAATGGGAGGTGAAGATGGGGGAATGGAGGGAGCGATGGCCCTGCCCGAGGACAGGGAAGAGGAGTCAATTGCAAAAAGACTCAGATCGCAAAAATGAGTTTATTTGAAATACTATTGTAATTGTTGATACAAGATAAAATGGCAAAAAAAGATGATTGAATATACAGACTATACAATGTAATCTTTTTATATGTTTATCCTTTACCTTTAAAATTGTAAACTTATGAAGTTTGGGTAAAGCCGCCACCAATGGCAGGAAAGCTACCAAAATGTTACCTGTACCCTACACCTTTTTCCTTTGTAAAATTTTTGAAAACCAATAAAATACTTTAAAAAAAAAAGAATTATACTCTTTACTTATATTTTTAACAACAAAGAAGGATATATTAAAAAGTGAAAATCTGCAACACTGCCACTGGGAGGTCAGTGGCTGGTCTTTATGAGACAATCTATTTTTCTTATTTGAAGCAGCTGTGAAAATTACAGAGCATGAATTGTTTTTAACAGGTGTTTTTTGATAACTGACAGCAATATTTTTTGGGGGAAGATATAACATAGAAGGATCAAAGTAATCCAATGAAAAGATAAAATAGGCCTGAGACCAGGGTGGCAGTGAGAACCAAATTTCATTACTTTTTGGATTTGTCAACATGGTTCCATATCTAGAAGAGGATACTTTAGAAAATCAGAAGGCTTTGGCTGGAATCTTAAACTTTCTGAAAAAACATGGAAGAAGAATTGATAAAAAAACTGGACAAACCTTTGTCTGTCACACCAAGCTATGAGCAGTTGGAGACTCCAGAAATTAAAGAAAAAGAAGAAAATGTTGAAGATAAAGAGATACTTAGTTTAGTTGAAGATAAAGATAAAGATATGATAACAGAGAACTTTACCAACGGATCAAATGTGGGAGAAAATAAAAAGAAGGAAATTCTAAAAAGAGAATTTGAGGAATGTGAGCCCTCATTTTGGTCATCAAGGAAAAGAGAGAGGTGGGGGGGGGGAGAATTGAAGATGGATGTAAGAGGAGAAATCTCTCCAGAAACACTTGTGACATTCAAAGATAAACAACGTGTAAAGCTAGAAACTGGGCAGCAGTATTATTTTAGAGTTATACTGGACAGTAAAGTGCGAAAAGAAGTTTATAAGAAACCTGGAAAGAAGAATAAAAAGAGACTGGGGCCACAAATGGCAACAGAGATAAGTCCAACTCGCTACTGGAAAGACACTGGCTGATAATGAAAGTTGTTATCCTTTGATGATTAATAACTAGATAGATTGTTTTAGAATATCATTGAAGGATTATTAGTCAGTAAATAATTATCTACAATAAGAGTAACTAATAATAATGCTAAAGCTTAATGATGTATATATATGTATCTATGTATGTGTAGAAATACATGAGTATGAGGTTGGACATAAACAACTAGACTTATTTCGTAGGAATGTTGATGGATGTAGTTTTTACAAAATAGGGGAGAATTTTAGCAAACTTAAGATTGTTTTAGATTGTTATTGAAGAACCACTAGCTAATAAACAATGAGATATAATAAGAATAACGGAATAATTATAGATAATATATTTATATCGGTGTATGTATATATGCATGTATGTTTGGAATAAACAATGGATGCCATTATGTGGTTATGTTTAAGTAAGACATTTCTGAAGAAGAAGATAGACCAAATATGGAATATTAGAGGAGAATTCTGGTGTAATGATATTAAGATATAATGAAACTTTTGATTTAAAATCTATAAAATGAGATTATTCATGAATAATAATGATTCTAGAAATGCACAAGAATTATGTGTAACCAGTTGACATACTTTCCAAAGGATACAATGCAGAATGATTTTTCATTTTTGTATTTTTGTTTTATTAAAAAATAAATAACATATTCTAAAAAAAAATCATAAAAGTTAAAAATATGTGTATATAATAAAAACAAATAAATTAATAAGAAGAAATTTCATGACAGTTACAACAATTAATTGGTGGAACAACTTGCTTCCAGAAGTTGTGAATGATCCAAAACTTGAAGTTTTAAAGAATAGATTGGACAACTCTTTGTCTGAAATAATATAGGGTTCACTGCCTGAGTAGCGGGTAGACTTAATATTACAAGATCAAATAATGTAAAATAACTAAGTACATAAAAATCTGAATTATCCTTGTTCTATAGCTACATACAACAGGAGAAAGGGCATGCTTGCTCTTGGTTGCAAAACACAATACTACAGCAAAGATAATTCAACATATTTTTATGAATGCCCATGAATTCTTAGCAATTTCAACTAAAATAATATTCTGTAGAAAATTAAAAATCTTCTTTCTTCAGTTCTCTCTTATCCAACTCCTCTGTAAAGATACAAGCAAGAAGTATGTGAGTCAATTTATTACTGTTTTTTCTATAATTGAATTTTTATTTCTGAAATTCAATAAATACATCTTCAGACTTCTTTCCAGTGTAAATCAGTGTTTATTTACACTATTTCAACTATCGACCTTTGCAAAAGCTACAGGTTCATTTAATTCAGAAAGGATTTATTTATAAACTGCAAGCATTCAATTAAATACACAGTGGGACACTGTTAAATTATAGCAATGAATAGAATTTAAAGCTGCAGGTTTTAAATTGTTAAATATTTCTCATATTCTTTAAACTGTGGAAAGTTTTTAAAAAAAAGACAAATTGGCATAATGGCATGGTGAATTTTAATTATGTAATCTTCACAACTGTCACATAGATGTTGCCCAAATCTATAGAATATTGTAACAGCTTTTCAGATATGAGAGTGGGGGAGACACCTAATATAGATTGGATGCTTGCAAGGAAATAGTTTTTTTTCACATTTGTCTCTTCATGAGACAAATAAACACATTAGTGTTTATTTCATTTTCAGATTTGCAGCCTCCAAAGCTCATTCTGTTTATGTATTTTGTTTAAAGTATCTGTATATTTAACAGTCATACAGTAAGTTATTATTACTAATAAAGTAAAGCCACAATTCAGTTTTTGAAAATCTGAATAAAACCTTTTGGTTAAAGTGAGAAATATGTTTAATGATGCCATTAATGCTCGGCCCACAAGTACTTTATTTCAGACTAGCAGAATTTATTCCCTATGAATGCAAACCTCAAGAGACATTGGTAAGTTTAATGATAATAGTATGAAAACATTTTCTAAAAAAAAAAGATTTCCCCATCTCTTCTTTCTCCAAAGGATTCATGAAGATGTCTTTCTTAACAAAACTTATATTGTATCCACAGAATGAAAACAGCAATAGTTGTAATCTGCACACATTTCATTTATGCATAATATTAAAAAATATACACATTGCAATAAAGAACATTGGATAATATTTTGGAGAATATTATCATCACAGGGATCACAAAAGCAACTCCAATGAATGAAGTCAATTGAAGATATGTGATTTGATGCAATAGACATGGACATTTGCTCATGACTTTGCTATTTCTTAGGGAAAAAATCATTTCATTGCCCTGCACATTTATCCCCAAATCATAAGTTTATTTGCATATTTTATTCAGATGTAAATATTGTCATATTCTGATATTAAATGGTTACATTTTAATTTTCATGTAGGAATTTCTCATATGACTTTCTGATCAAATTCAGTTAAAAACAGAACAAAAAAAAAGAATTGTTTCACTGTGCTTATTTCTATGAGTTCTGAATAAGAATTGTGATTTTTTTTTTAAAAAAAAAGGTTGCATGTTTAATATATTGTTCTTCTAGAATCAATACACAGGTATTGATTCTGGAGGAAAAAGCAAAATAATGTTTGATATGATAATATCTTCCCAGATTCCCAAACGGCCTATTCTGTGTAGAATAATTACCTTTCTTGATAACGTCATATTCCTTAACACCTCAACTGCTCTGAAAAAGTCCAGACAAGTAGATTTAATATTATTTTAAGACTTTTAAGATTACTTGTTGGTTTTTCTCTTTCTCTCCCTGAGTCATTTCCATAAAAGAAAAAAAGGATTTCCCTTTATACCAATTAAAGATCAGCTCTTACCTCTTCTTTGTTCCCCCTTAAGAAGTTAACCCCTGCTGAGATTTTCCCCAAGGCGGCTGCAAAGCCACACAGGTGAGCCTCCAGCAGCTTTAATGAGAATAAGGCAGCCCTGATTTTCCAAGAGATAAACACAAATCTTTTATTCCCACCAACCAGGAAGAAAACACAGCTGACCACAACTGTCTTCAGAAAAGTTTCACTAATTGCTCTTGAAGAGCACACATGTATATGCTTTAGGTAGACACAGGTACACACACTCTTCAAAGCAAATATAATACTGAAAATACGCTTTGCACTTTTCCTTTTTTGACAATAGTTATTACAATGCAAGACGTTAGAGGTTTGAATAAAGCTATATGTCATCATATCAATCTTGAGGATTCCCTAGCCCTTATCTAAGGAAACCTCTTTGGCTCTTTGACTTCCACAGTTGATTATAGATAGTAAAGAGGCCAACAGTACACCAATATATTGTTACTGCTTGCTATTTATCATGACTATTTTTAAAGAAAAGTGGAGTGAGAAGAAAAAAAGACAATCTGTGAAGTTGTCACAAATAAAAAGTAAGATCCAACAATAATGGTTGATTGTGTTTCCAAGTATTTTTTATTGCTATTAGATATGCTTAGTACAAACCATTTGATGACATACTAAGTACAAACAAGATTCAAGCAACCATGCAAGAGTCCAATGAATGCAACAAAAACTCTGGCTTTTTGTTCTTTTGTTAGAATAGTGCCTACTTACTATTAAAAAGAAATTATTTCAAAACAGAACAGAAAAAAACCCTTGCCTCTTTATTAGTGGAATGCTTTTGAAAGTGGAAACAAAGCTTATTTGATAATTGGAGAGGAATGGAAAAAATTAAATGATATCATTTTCTTTCTGTTTTGAGTTGACAGATGATATATCCCCATCTATACCAGTTTATTTTATTTGGCTGGGGAATTCTGGGAGTTGAATGTTTGAATTCTGGGAGTTCCATGTTTGACAAGCACTAGTCTTCCCAATCCAAACCCTACCTTTAATTAAACATACATGATGATGAATAGCAAGGACATGAGTCATTTAGCAGAATTTATCTGAAACAACTTTTCAAGCTTTATTCTTTCAAATGTTTAGACCTCTTGCTTCTAGTATTCTTGGTAGCTCATGTGTTGGGTGATGAGTTGTAGGCGAAAGCTTATGCCCAACTTTTGTTCATTTTTAGCTTTCTTTTTGATTGTTTTTTAATGTTTTATATAATAAACTAATAGTAAATCAGTAATTATTAACTATTTTTTTTAGTTTATACACTATCAAACATCACTTGTTTGAGATGGATGGCTATGTAAATTTGAAAAAATAAAATACCTGGAATAGGTAGGAGCTGAGGACTCCACGTGATTATTTTGGAAATCACCTGAACTTGAGTTAGAAAACATAAGCCATTTGATATCAAGAGATGCAAATAATATTCAAAATATTATTAACTATGTAGCTTTTCTCGATAATTACAACACATTTAATTTCATTTAATATTTTTCCTAATTTATCTTTAATTCATAAACCTGTCAATTCCATCCCCCCACCCAATGAAAACATAGAAAGGGTATGCCTCTGTGTCTATCTCTGTCTATCTCTGTCTGTGTCCATGTATTTTTATCGGCCTTTTCTTTTTCTTGTGAATGAGTCTTATCGACGATATCTTACAGATAAATACTGGCTACTTTGAGAAGAATAGTATAAAACAATTGAATGCTAGTGTTTTAATTGTCTTTACAAAAATACTATGCTTGACTGCCACTTATGAATAGGTTAGTTTTTAGCATATTAACTTTAATTATTTATTTTTGTCAGGGTTTCAGATATTTTCCTTGCTTTGAACTCATTCACATTCAAACTCCACCCCAAATACTTTCTACATTAGATTTATAATTGAAAGTGAATATATTAATATGCACAGTGTGTATAATTCAGATATGTTAAAATCAATAATGATTCAAATAATGCCTTAATGTTGGAAATGGATAATCCTTGACAACTTTTATTGGATCAGTTCCAATTGTTTATTTTCACAAGCTTTTGAGTCACTCAAAGATCTACTTTAGGCAACAAGATTTAAGGGATGAAAGTGGATTGACAGCTAAAGCCTAACCTAATTTACTTAGCTACCCTGATATGAATGAGTCTAAAATCTAAACAAGTTGCATCTACTTAGATTTTCTCTTCAATTTAAGATTTTATTAAGAGTACTTTGGTCTCCTTATATCTAATTATGCCACACAAGATCTGGAAATATATCCATGATAAAATTCCATGCACCTATTCAAAACTAAACCTTTTGTGATCCTACTTTTAGATAAAGGAATAGGATTGTAAATCTAGAGTGAAAATGCCTATTTGAAAATTGAAAAATAATAATTAAGAAACAAACATTATTCATCAATGTTCATAGAAAATTCTATTGTTCTCCAGGACTTGGGCAGTTATTAATAATTATGTCACATATTACCGAGTTGAACACCTTAAATGTTGAGTCAAGGTTGTTGCTATTTTTTTAAATTTTAAATCACATTCCTTTTGAAGAATCATTTTGCCTAATAGAGTCAAGAAAGAATGTAACTGAGATAATCTGTATCTTTTTCCATCATCATCCTTTCATCCTTCTTTCCCTTCTAAGACACAAGGTGAAATATCCAAGTGCTTGTCCTTCATCAATTCTTCAGTGAGCAACAGAGCAGAAAGCCCTAATATCTATTCATTTGTAATCTGTCATTCTTAAAGTATTAAGGACAATTGACTTCACATGTCTTAGATAATTAGAATAGTCTTTCTTTGCTCTTGATTTTAAAGCAAGCGTCTCCCTATTTTAATGTATCTTGTCAGCTGTATACTAAATTTAAAGACAAGAACATTGGATAAAATTCTATCTAAAAATATGAAAACATTATTTGCCCTTCCAAAGATCATTAATAGAAAAAAACAGTTTTATATTTTTAGAAAAAGATATGAAAAAGCTATGTTAAAGTGTATGTATGTGTGTTTTTATATATTGTATGTATACAGTACATTGAATTTGTGTGGAAGACTTAGAAATCATAGCATTATAGCATAGATTGGAAAGTTTAAAAAAAAATTCCAGAAGACTTTTGTGGGGAGTCTTCTGGTCTACATGGTCATATTCAAATATTCCAAGAAATCAAATCTTCATCTTAAATCTATATTTGTAAATCTAACAAAACAACAATTGCAAAACTTTTAATTCATTTGCAATAACTACACATACAAGTTAAATGTAAATATATTCTGCAATTCAATATAGCTTACCACAACACCTCTGTTCTGATACTATGAGGCTCCATACTATAATTTCAAGAATACATTCAAAACGTCCCTCTAAAATGTACTTTTGAAAATGAAAAATTATTAAATACATAAGAGATAATAATGTTAACTCTAATCAATCTCAAGCAATTTAAATAATACTTTTGACTTGGCCGTATATCTTTCATATCATGTTCTGCAATTTTGTACTTTCAAATACACCCCAACATGGGCAATATGTAAGTTCCAGTTGTCAAACTCAAACTTCATTATTGTCCTTGTTAGCTGAAACTGATGGGAGTTGTAGTTTACCAACATCTACAATGTTATAAGTTGTCTACCCTTCCCTGATGGTTATAAAGTTTGTAGGGAAAAATGACTGTATGCTAGTGAATACAATTGCAATTTTCCACAGGCCAGACCCCAGATGGCATAGAGTTTGTAATTCTCTGTTGAAATGAAACCAATTATATCTTCCCTGAAGACTTTGTAGGAATGGGCAAACTGCAACAACAATTTTGCATTATGTTCTTTCTCAAAAAGCAGCAGATGCACATTGCTGGTTTTCTCAAAGCTAATTACATGGAAATGAATTGTATTGTTGTACAGCAGCTTTCACCAACTTGGTTTTGTCCAGATGTGTTGGACTACAACCTCCATCTATTTGCCAGCAGGTGCAACCCAATACATCTGGAGAAAAACATATTAGCAGGTACAAATTTGGAGCTTTATTCATGGCAATCCTAAAGAGAATCCAATTTTGGTTGTGGTGTGGCCATTGAAAGATGAATGAAAGAGCTTCTAGTCAGATGTTGTAATTACCAGATTCTCTTGTGTGTTTTGCTACTGGCAGGGGCAGGACACAAAAGAAGAAGATCAAACTGCATAAATCACAGCCTGGGGATGGGACAAGGCTACTCTCATGGACACCAGAGGATAAACTGAGATTGCTAAACCATTTCAGATAAGCTCTCATTAACTAAATGAAGACAGGCACCAAACCTATTTCCAGGTAAAGTATTGTGGAATACTGCCCTAAATTGGAGGGGAGAGACAGTTTTAAAAATTACTTCATATTGTAGAGAGTTCTGCCTAATAATCTTACACAATAAGTTTAGCACTATCTTTTATATCATATAAAAGATTGGATTATAGAGAAATGCAAACTCCCCACCACTGCCCTGGCTCTTGTGAGATATGATTATTGTAAAGTATTTTTTCTAAATCCAAGGCAAAGTCTACATACCTCATCATACAAACATCATACTTCGTGTTTTTGTATGTGAGTGCAAAATATCTAAATGGTGAATAATACAATATGTTGTGAATGATTGAAAATTGCCCTTTTTTCTTGAGGATTGTTTACTGGAAAAAAAGAAAAAAATGAACTTGTGATGTATGGATTCGATGATTAGAAAAGTTACCGATTTTCCTGGTTAGAAGTCTCTCTACCTGATTGTCTGATGTTCTGACTACTGCAATGAGCTCTACATGGAGTTACCATTGTAGAGTAGCCAGTAGCTTCAGCTGATACATAATGCAGCCACACAAGCCACATAAGTAATCTTGGGTGCTCCACAAGAATGACATATAAAATATTTCTGCTGCAGGGGTAGGCCGCTGTGGGTTCACAGGGGTTCAGGAGAACCTCTAGCTAAAATTTTGTGTGGTTCGGAGAACCCCCAAATCCCATTCCTGGCTGGCCCCACTCCACCCCCCTGCCCCTCCCAGGATTCTCTACCTGGCCCGTTTTGGATGCAGGTAAGTGCAGAGTGCACATGGAGCCTTAGGGAGAGCGGAAAATGGACATACCATATGTTTGGGCCTGTTTCCAGCCTCTGGAGCATGGGGAGGCCGTTTTCACCCTTCTGGAGACTTGAGAAAAGCCTCCAGAGCCCGGGGAGGTAAAAAAGCCCCCCCCCCCCCGTGGTGCAGGAGGCTGACTAAGCCACACCAACCATGACCATGTCCAACTAGCAGCCAAGCAGAGAACCCCTTGCTAAAATTTTTGAAGCTCACCTCTGCTCTGCTGGACATAGTGCATTGGGTCCCTCTTTGCTTCCAGCTCCAATTCAGTTGCTGGTTATGACCTTTAAAGCTCTACATGGCATGGAGTCAGGTTCCCTGCAGAACCATCTTGTCGCCACTATATGAACACATCTGGTTAGGTAGGGAGGATACATTACAAATCCTGTCAGTTAAATAATTTCGACTGGCAGGGTCTTTGCCATTGCCCATGCTCTGGAGCATTTTCCTCCTAGTAGCAAGGCACTTCCCACTCTCATGACCCTTTGAAAATATCTAAAAGCCTGGCTCTGCTATCCTGCTTGGGACTTACAGAAAGGAGTTCCTTAATACTCTCAGGGCCCTCCCCTTGTCTAATTCTGAATTTTATAGACAGGGGTAGCTAGCATCTTAATATAATTCTATAAACAGTTTTTATATTTTACTTGCATTTCAACCAAAGTCTCTCTGTGAGGGATATGGACAATTTCTAAGTCAAATAGAGAAAATTAAATAAATTAATATTTAATAATAATAATAATAATAATAATAATAATAATAATAATAATAATAATAATAATAATAATAATAATAATAATAATAATAATAATGTTTAATTTATAACCCGCTCTCTCTCCCCGAAGAGACTCGAGGCGGGCACAGGGAATTAAAAATACTAATACAAACCACAAATAAATACAGTGTTAAAATGAAATTAAACTAGCCCTGCACTAAAATCCCATGTAAAAAACTAAAACTAAGCCCTAAAAACCCCTAAAAATAACTAATTACCCTAGGCCGGCCAAGCAGAAGAAGTGTGTTTTTAATTTTTGATGGAAGGAGCGGAGGTCCGTGGTTGTTCTGATTTCGGGGGGAAGGTCGTTCCAGAGGGTCGGGCCCACCACAGAGAAGGCCCTTCCCCTGGGCATCGCCCGCTGGCCTTCTTCGTACAGTGGCCTTCTTTATACAGAATACAGAAATAGATCATTTAGGTAGATTTTCCTCTGCTTATGCCCTTCTTCTGATATGCAAGTGTACATATTGTACAGTTTTTAAGTTTGGCAAATTATTTAATCTTCTCTGAATTTATATAAGAAAAATATAACTGGGAAATAACTGGCAATTACAGTTTCATTATTCCTGCCATCAAAATGATCTTAGAGTAAAAGTTTCTTTAAGTACCCCATCTCTCTCCATTTTGTATCATTCTCCTTTTTTGCCTTAAGGTACAAATTGATTTTACACATAGATAACATCTTTATATTTTTAGTTTTAAAAATTAAAAATTATATAAGATTGAACAATTAGAAATGAATGTCAGATGAAAAAGTCAGTAGACGTATACTTCCTCCCACGGAATACTTTCAGCCATTTTAAAAAAAGATTCTGGTGTTATATACCATAACTATCTCAATCTTTTGTGCTCATTTGCTCACTCTCTTTTGTCTTTACACTAAAATACAGTATGAAGAATAAAAATAGTGCCTTTAGGCAGGCTTCAATTTCATACAAGCTACAGCAGGAATTAAATAAAATGTGCTGTGACTTTAACATTCATTATAACTTTGTAACAACTGGTCTCATCCAAGGTTAGCTATCTATGGACCTGGTTCTGTAAGCCATCATTTCCGAAAGGGGCCACATTGAAAAAAATGGTTCTGTGATCACTTACCAGATATGTAGCCTTGAGGACTGCTGGTAACCAGGTATCTTAGACTGCTATGACATTCAAAGCTGCAATGGTAATGGACGTAAAATATATTTTCAAGAGGACATTAGGGGGAAAAAACTCTGTTTGTTAGTAGTAGACAAAATTGGACCTATACCTAAGATAAGATTTCTGAAAAAGAATTTCATTTAAATGTTTTTATCCTAAACATAATCTCTCTAAAAGAAATTCTATCAAACTTTAAAATTTTCGGAGTTTAAAGGTCACAATTTTTTTGTTATTTTCAGTTCAGGATTCAATTATAAATGGCATTACATATAATTATGAGTCCATTCCAGAGATGAGTTCCTACCTATTCATTCTGGTTCGGCTGAATAGGTAGTAACTCCGGCAGACACGTGACCCTATTGGATCTATGATTGGCAGCGCCATCTTGATTTTCTATTTTAAACCCTATAGAGGGTTTTCCCATCAGATCGGTCCTGGGGAGGGGCAGAGGTGGTGGGAGACAGGGACCGCACCATTTGTTGGGGGAACGTGGCTTCTGGTTACAAGCGGTCACACGCCCCAACTCCCTGAGCTCCCTCCGCAATCTAGGAGGTCAAGGATCACAGAGCCAGGGCCCTAGACTGATGTTGTGTAATGCCAGGTCTGTGGTGAATAAAGCCCCCCTCATCAATGACCTTGTGTCAGAGGGGGACCCGGACCCGGTGGGTATCACGGAGACCTGGCTGGGCCACGAGGGAGGATTACCTCTCGTGGAAATGTGCCCGCCAGGCTACCGTGCTTTTCATCAGCCTAGGGCCCTAGGCAGGGGTGGAGGGGTGGCAATTATTGTTAAGGAAGGTCTTGAGCTGAGGGAGACCACTGTACCTCAGACGATCGGTTGTGAGTCGCTCTACGTGAAGTGGGGCCATGGGAGGCAGTTGGGCGTGCTGATTGTATACCTGGCTCCTCGCTGTGTAACAGCAGCCCTCCCCGAGCTCTTTGAGGTGGTCGCCGAGATGGCGGTGGATACCCCCAGACTATTAGTCATGGGGGACTTCAACCTGCCATCGGTAGGCGAGACATCTGAGGTAGCTCGGGAGTTCATGGCCTCCATTTTTATTTATTTATTTTATTAAATTTATACCCCGCCCTTCTCCTTGTTAGGACCCATGACGGCCATGGACCTGACCCAAGTAGTTTATGGCTCCACGCACGATAGAGGACACACTCTGGATCTAATTTTTGTCTCTGGTCAGTGGAGGAATGATCTGGGAATAGGGGATTTAGTCACTATACCCCTGTCATGGTCAGATCATGCTCTCCTTCGACTGGACTTTCCAATTGTCATCCCCCACCGCGGGGAGGCGGAATCAGAGTGCCCAAGATTGTTCCGCCCCAGGCGCCTGATGGACCCGGAAAGGTTCCAGAGGGAGCTTGGGCCATTACCTGTGTCCTTGTCCCGTGACTGACTGAGGACCTAGTGGCCGCATGGTATAGTGCGGCCATGGGGGCCTTGGACCGGGTCATGCTCTTGCGGCCTCTCAGGTGGCGCCGACTCACCCAGGCTCCCTGGTTTTCTGAGGAGCTGAGGGAGATGAAATGCCGCAAGAGATGCCTAGAGAGTAGGTAGAGATCTTCTCGGTCCGAATCTGACCGAACACTAGTAAGAGCCCATTTGAGGACTTACTTAGTGGCTATAAGAGTGGCCAAATGTGAGAATTGTGCCACTCTTATCGCATCCACAGATAACCGCCCTGCTGCCCTTTTTGGGGTGACCCGCTCCCTCCTTCATCAGAGGCCGTGGGAAGCCCCTTTGCAGGGCAGAGCAGAGGAATTTGGAGCGTATCTGTTGGATAAAATCACTCAGATTCGGAGCGAGATGCCCCCCACTGAAAGTGGCCCAGACAGATTGCCCAATGCTGGTCTTGAGACAACATCTTGGGAGGAGTTTGACTTTGTCACTACCGAGGATATGGACAGGTTGTCGAGGAGACTTAAGGCCACCACATATTTATTGGACCCGTGTCCCTCCTGGCTTGTACTGGCATCCTGGGAGGTTACACGAGGCTGGCTCCAGGATATAGTGAACGCTTCTTTGAGTGAGGGGTTCTTGCCTATCACCTTGAAAGAGGCGGTGGTGAGACCCCTCCTCAAGAAGCCTTCCCTGGACCCAGCATTGTTGGTAAATTACCGTCCGGTCTCCAACCTTCACTTTTTAGCGAAGGTTGTAGAGAGTGTGGTGGCACAGCAGTTTTTTCATCACCTGGAGGAAATTGATTATCTACACCCGTGCCAGTCCGGCTTCCGACCCGGTCACAGCACCGAGACGGCATTGGTCGCGTTGGTGGATGATCTCTGGAGGGCACGGGATAGAGGTGCTCCTCTATCCTGGTCCTACTAGACCTCTCAGCGGCTTTTGATACCATCGACCATGGTATCCTATTGCACCGACTGGGGGGTTGGGGATGGGAGGCACTGTGTTACGATGGTTCTCGTCCTACCTCTCCGGTCGGTCGCAATTTGTGTTGGCAGGAGGGCAGAGGTCGACCTCGAGACCCCTCATATGTGGGGTTCCTCAGGGGTCGGTCCTCTCGCCTCTCCTGTTCAACACCTATATGAAGCCGCTGGGTGAGATCGTGGTTTTGGGGTAGAATACCATCTGTACGCTGATGACACTCAGCTGTACATATCTACCCCAAACCACCCCAACGATGCTGCCGAGGTGATGTCACGGTGTCTGGAGGCCGTAGGGGTCTGGATGGGAAGTAACAAACTCAAGCTCAACCCATCCAAGACCGAGTGGCTGTGGTTTCCGGTGCCCTGGTTTAGCCAGGTAAGTCCAACACTGGCCATTGGGGGTGAATTATTGGCCCCCGTGGAGAAGGCGCACAATTTGGGTGTCCTCCTGGACTCCCAGCTGTCCATGGAGGATCATGTGACAGCCGTGGCCAGGAGGGCATTTTACCAGGTACACCTGGTTCGCCAGTTGTGCCCCTTACTAGACCGGGACGCCCTTCGCACAGTCACTCAAGCACTGGTCACATCCCGGCTGGACTACTGTAATGCTCTCTACATGGGGCTCCCCTTGAGGTGCACCCGAAGATTACAGCTAGTTCAGAACACGGCCACGCCGGTGACTTTGGGAACCTCAAGGCGTTCCCATATAACACCTGTCCTGCACGAGCTGCACTGGTTGCCTGTGGCCTTCTGGGTGCGCTTCAAGGTGTTGATCACCATCTTTAAAGCACTCCATGGCTCAGGGCCTAGTTATATGCGAGACCGTCTCCTGCTTTATACATCCCTTCGACAGATCTGCTCTCATAGAGAGGGTCTTCTCCGGGTGCCGTCGGCCGAGCAATGCCGGTTGGCGACGCCCAGGGGAAGGGCCTTCTCTGTGGCGGGCCCTACCCTCTGGAACGACCTACCTCCTGATCTCCATACCACCTCGGACCTCTGCCTTTTCCACCAGCATTTAAAAACGCACCTGTTTCAGCAAGCCGGCTTAGGGTAATCCACCCAATAAATGACTGAGGGCTAGTTGCACAAATTTTTAATTAGAGGGTTTTTTAAACAATATTTTTAGTGCAGGAGGATTAAGTTTAATAGGGTTTTAGGATGTTTTATATTTTGTATTGTATATTGTGTTTTTAAATTCCTTCTCATAGGAGATAGGTGCGGGATATAAATTTAATAAAATCTAAAATTTAAAATCTAAAAATCTAAATCTATTTTGTACATGTGCAGAACAATCTTCATTTAAAAATGTAATTTTTATTCCTTTATAAATGTGTGCATGCAAAACATCGTTTTAAGTTAAAATGTGAGTGAAGCACACATGCGCACACATTGTTTTACTACCAAACCAGTAGTAATGGTAGCTGTACCCACCCCTGGTCTATTCTAATTAAGAGGTAGATCATGTTGAGGTTGAAAGGACTATGTATCTTTGTAGTTCTAAAGAGGGAAAGGGAGGGGGAAAATATCTAATTCATAGAAGCTTCCAACAAGGGGAGGGGGCAATGAGTATACTTCAAAATGAGCACATTTTAAGTCATTTCATAAAATTATTGAAGATTTGTTTTCTATTCTCAGAACTACACTGGCTACCAGTGTATTTCCAGGTGCAATTCAAGGTACTAGTTGTCATCTTTAAAGCCTTACATGGCTTGGGACTGGATTACCTGAATCATCAACTTTTTTCTAAGAGTTTCTACCTGTGAAACCCAATCCAATAGACTGGGCAAGCTGCAAATCCTGTTAGCCAGTTAATGTTGACTGGTGGAAACTAGAAGATGGGCTTTTTCTGCTGTAGTCCCTGCCTTATGGCATAGTCTTCCCTCATAGATTAGAATGGTCTCAATCTTTTGACTTTTCACCAAGCTTTAAAAATTTGGCTATGTATCTAGACCTGGGACTCAGAATGTATTAAAGGCCCCATTACGTGGCTTTATTATTAGTTGATTAATAATAATAATAATAATAATAAATTTAATTTATAGACCGCTCCCTCTCCCCGAAGGGACTCGGGGCGGTGCACAGGGGAATTAAAAAACGTACAAACATAAATGCACAATAAATATATAAAATCAGATTAAACAATTTATCCCTGCGCTAAAAAACCTAAAATCCTAAAAACTAAATCCCTTAAAAAGCCAATTAAAACAATTTATATATTCAGACTAAAAATCATCATGTCTGCTGTTTATTTATTTTGCTTTTATTGTTTTGATACCCTTTCAAATGTTTGAATTGTTTTAGAATTGTGAGTTACCCAGAGTCACATGGTTGAGTTGGGTGGCTATAGAAATTGATTAAATATATAAATTTGCAAAATTGCTATCATGGTGGATTTTGCTAGTCATAAAACACCCTTTAATTGAGAAGTGATTGAATAAAGATGTTCCTCTAAAATCATTTTCTGTATTAGATTTTAGACTTCAAAACAAGGAACTGAGCAACAGCAAATACAATATATTTTAATTATTATCTATACTAATAAGGCTGTATAAAATCCAAATGAAAATAAAGATAAAAATATTGGAGATGACCAAACTCTAGTTTGCCAGAAAGTTTTTCTTAAAATATTCTTTAAAAAAAAAGTAAAAAAAAATATTAAACAGCTAAATGTCAAGTGCTAAAATATTATCAAACGTTTTCTCACCAGCCAATACAAATATAATAAAAATAGCAACAATGAAAGTAGTTTTGACCAACTGCAAATCGTTATTGAGAAATGAGAAATCGTAAATTTTCCATTTTGGACTACAGGTTTTTAAAAGCATGTGCCAATTCATATTATCATGTGGATTAGATTATGGAAAGATGGTCAATTTATTCATGAAATTCAAACATGCCTCTGGAAACAAAAAGAAATTATGAACAGAATGTATGTGCAGGGTTTCAAAGGAAGTGTGTGTGAGAGAAGAGGGGGGAGGGAGGGAGAGAGAGCGAGAGAGAGACTTTAATTACTGACATAAAGTGATTTCCCATGAACAATTAGCATGAATCATATAATCAGCTGTAAAGGTATGAAATGGAAGAGACCTATTAGATAATTAATTTGTCTTACTGCAGAGTAGAAATGTTTCTGACTGTACATGGTAATGAAGGCAAATGCTCAAGAAAACTAACTGATTGGGATAAAATGAGAGTTTGTTGATTTCTTCGTACTATATTTAACCTAGTGCTGGAAATATACAGACTGGTTGTTTACTCCTAGTTTTGCATTGGTAATCCAGAATGAATGCTAGTGACATATAGGAGCTTTTTACAGTACCGTATTATACAAAAGTGTTAGATTACAGCAGTAATAATTAATAGCTATGATTATTTAGAATTATACTTCAGCATATAGGGCACCATAGTGGAGAATTTTAAATTAAAGCAACTTGAAATTATCAATGAGCTGGGGGGGGGGGAAAGAAGAAATTACAACATCATTATGCAATACAGCATTTAGTTTACTAGAGATGAGTGAATTTCCCACTGATTGAAGTTATTTTTATTTACTATACATATGGACTAACTCCACAAAATCAGTAAAACTCACTAATTGTATTTTTGTAAACCGAGGAAAAGAATGCATTTCCTTTAGTGTTTTTTTCTTTTACTTTTCACAGTTCATTTCACTGCTTCTTTGTGTGATTAAATGAAGTCAAACACAGAGGCATGAAATAATCAGTTAAGCAGGCCTTGGGGACAAGGTAATTGTGGAGCCCTTTTTTTTCTTTTACTTTGTTTTAACTTTAAGTTTGGGTTTGTACTTTGCTTTTCTGTTGTTGTAGTTCCTTTTAATAAGCTGGCTTTTTAATTGTAAGCCAACTTCAGTGCTTTGGAATACGGGCAGCCTATAAATTCAATAAATGATTTTCTAGAAGCCCCTAAATTGATTTAATTCAATATTTTGGATTTGCTAAGACATGCTATCTATTTTCATAATTGTGAACAAAATGAAGGGACTGAAAGAATTCAATTCATTTATATTTTATTTTCTATACTCTGCCACTTTTAATATCACCTTACAGTATATGGACAAAATAATAATAAAATTCTCTATGTAGTATCAACTAATTAATTTAGATGACTGTTAGAATAGAACAAAATTAATCTGTCTAATTATTTGAAAAGCACTGCAGGTTTATTATATGATCCAGCAAGTATTACTAATTAGTGCATGATGAGAACACATCAAAGAGAAGTACATATATAACACAATTCACGTAGTTATATACAAAACTTCTTGGGGATACTGCAGTAACCTCATAAGTGGATGTCCAATTCAGTTACCCAGGCGATCGTCTCTGGCATTGCTTCATGCAGATCTTCTGAGGAACCAGAGAATGCATGTCGTGGGCAATCTTGCACAATATGTTTAATAGTTTGCATATCATCACCACATTTGCAATAAGGGGAATCTTTCAATATCCCCTGATACAGAGCAGAGGTACTTCTTCCAGTATAACACCTAATTCTGTTCAATTTTATCAGGCTGTTAAAAAATAGGTGGTTTGGTAGAGAGATCAGAAATGGTCAGACCTCAAGAAGATTCCTTTCCCCAGATATTCTCAGGATTAAACTGGGTAGGTAGCTGTTTTCATGCTGGCCTACAGGATTTCAGTCTTGTGATGGACTGTACCTTATCTTGGTGAATGGGTGGTGGGGGTGGGGGCTTTGTTGTTCTTCATCCTTGACCATAGCCAAGTGAGAGCTTGTTGTTTTCTAATGTGAGGCTGAATGATATTGCTGACTACAGGTTACCAGTGCACGGGAGTGAATTGCAATGTGCCAGAGTTGATACGCATTGCCTAATAGAGGTAAACATCGACCATTTGGTATATGCTGATACAATGCTGGTACAATATTCAGCAGTGGAGTAAACTAAAAGCAAGTAGTAGTATATAGTAGTATACAGTATAATTCTGTGCCAATGAAGTACGAACTTTTTTACAGGGAAAGGAAATCAGGCATATTATGCAAAGATGTAGCTGTCTGTAAAATACACTAATGTTGTGAAAAGTGGAAGGAATGAGTAAAAGAGAATAACCAGCATGGTGGCTGGACTCTATTACAATGATGAGCACACTACTGGATGAACAGATTGGGGTAGATTGTCATGAAGAAAATCTATCTATGTGGTAGGAGTCAAAAATGACTTGATGGCATATAATCAATCGAAAGTTGCTGGTTGTCAGCCCCACTAGGTAGATCAGACCAGGATATTATCTATAGGAAGGCTATACCTACTTTTATGAGATTGGCCTGGGTAATAGTTATTGCATATTTCCATCAAGTCATCTTTCTCAATCTCTATGGTGCTTGATCCCAGCACATCAAGAAGAGTCCATTACAAATGATCACCTTTGTATGACAATATTTTTGCTTGCTGCTTCCTATGTTTTCAAAAATAAAGGTAGGTATGAAGGGGAGGCTATGAGGGGGTCTGAGGGGGATGGTATATGCTCCATTATTCTCCATTACAAGCCCTAAATGTCAAAAAGTAATTATTTCACTACTGAATTTCAGCAAAGGGAAATTGTGTTATTAGAAAAGGAAGGCTATTAAACATTGAAGTTGCCTTAAAAAGCTTAAAACTTTCCAGGAAGAAAAAAGTATTGGAAAAAAGAATCCTGCTTTTGTCATGGTGGGCATTCTGAAGGCACCTGAAAAGTTGGGGTTTGAGTTGCAGTTTTTGGTCTCTCAAAGATTGCTATTTCCTGGTTTATTGTAAGCACCCTTCGTAAAATCTGGAAACTATGATGTACTAAATAAAGCACAGTAAAGAAGCCATGGTTTACTATGTTGTATGAAATGTATATATGAGAAACAATTGAAGCATAAAAGAAGAATAAAAGAAAATACACTAGTACAAGCAGAAATTGATGTGTAACATAGACAGTGGAGGTGGTGATTTTTTGTAAAAAATGTCCTTTTGTTATGGGTATAACAGAGAGTCTTTTAATAGGACCATAGATCTACCACAGAGTCTTCTAATGTGGTGAAATCACTTTGTTGATGATAATGCTATTTTTAACCTGAGCTGGCATGTGTTAACCATGTAGAGGAAGTAACAGGGTCAGAAGAAAGGTCAAGGTTGGGATGGTAGAAGCAAGCCTCTTGGGACCTCCAATTTAGCAAGGATACATTTTACTTGGAAGCTGAAAGCAAAAGCCACTGCAATTATCTTGCTTTCAAAATCCACAGACAGGCTTCAAAGTTTATGATGCTTTTCAGAGCTACTGACATTCAAAGTTGAATTTTAACAGTGAATCCCAAAGTAATGGAATGGAAAATAAGTTGTTTATACTGATATTTCTAGCATTTTTTTTCCAAATTTTATTTCAGTTTCAAAACTACATTTAGTACTTGCACCTGTTTGTCAGTCACTAGTGCATAAGTGATTTTTATTTTTGTATACTGCTTTATACATTTATGTATATTTATGTGTCTGTATGCAAAACCCATTTAAGCATGGAATCATAAATGAATAAGTACAAATAAATCAAATTGAAATGTATCTCTAGGAAAAAATGTGATGTTGGATGAAAATAGTTAAGTCATTCCATACATTTTATCATTTGCCCTATACCTATGGACATCTTTGTACTGAAGGGGGGGCTGACCATGGGTCTTTCAGTTGTAGTCTAATATTTTAACAATTGCACGATAATGGGTCCACATTATAGTGGAATTTAAGGCAGTGAGCAAATGTATGGTTCAAATGGTTTGAATATTGCCATAGAGAGCACTTGATTCAGAAATGTATATACATACAAAATTAGATACAAGAATATAATAAACCACATTTTATTGTCTTCACTTGCTCAAGATGAATACAATACATCAGGGGTCCCCAACCTTTTTTGCACCAGGGACCGGTTTCATTTTAAAGAAAATTCTGCAGACCGGCTGAGTGGCTCAGCAGTCATGTGACTGGGTGGGTGTGGCCAACTTGGAAAATGTGAAACTCACTTAACAATGATCTTGGTTAGCAACCAAACTTTTGGCCTCAACTGTGGTCATAAGTTCTTTCTTTCTTTCTTTCTTTCTTTCTTTCTTTCTTTCTTTCTTTCTCTTTTTCTTTCTTTCTTTCGCTCTCTCTCTCTTTCTTTTTTTTTGTCTGTCTCTCTTTCTCTCGCTATTTCTTTCTTTCTGTCTTTCTCTTTCCCTTTCTCTCTTTATTTCTTTCTCTTTCTTTTTTTCTCTTTCCCTCTTTCTCTCTCTTTTTCTTTCTCTCTCTTTCTCTCTTTCTGTATCTTTTTCTGTCTCTTTCTTTCCTTTCTGTCTCTTTCTCTCTCTCTGTCTTTCTCTCTCTCCCACTTTCTTTTTCTTTCTTTCTCTTTCTCTCTGTCTGTCTTTCTCTCTCTCCCACTTTGTTTTTCTTTCTTTCTCTTTCTTTCTCTCTGTCTCTTTCCTTCATCCGCCCATCTCTGTCACTCTGTGTGTGTGCGCATGTGTCTGTCTGTCTTGCATTCATTCAATCACTCATTTTGTGTCTCTGTCTATCTTTCTCTCCCTCCCTCCCTCTCTCTGTCTCTCTATTTGTGTCTGTCATCGTTATCGTCGTCCCCCCCCCAGCCTCCTCAGCCCGGCTGCCACGCTTGGTTGCTCGTTCACTCGGTCAGGCTCCGTGGCTGGGTAGGAGCCGGGCTGGGGAGGAGTGAGGAGGGGGTAGCCCATTGGGCAGAGCGCGCGGGAGAACGCAGGAAGAGGGTGGGGGTCTTCCTCCACCCTCGTCGACAGAGGGACTCCTGTGCGCTGCCAGAGCAACCCTCCCTATGGCTGCCAGTTCCCTCCCCCGCCCGCAGAGCCTCCGCAGCCCCTGGAAGAAAACGAGTGGCCGGCATGCCAGCAGGGGAGGGAATCGGTCCGGCAGCGCCCAGGAGTCCCTCCGTCGACGAGGGAGGAGGAAGAGCCACACTCCAACGGCGCGAACAGCTGCGCCTGCGTTCTCCCGTGCGCTCTGCTCAGGGGGCTGCCCTCTCCTCCCTCCTCCTCCTCTCCAGCCCTGCAGCCCGGCTCCCACCCAGCCATGGACCGGCACGGGTCCACGGCCCGGGGGTTGGGAACCCCTGCTCTAAGCAGTTTATAGAGTCAGCATATTGCCCCCAATTATCTGGGTGCTCACTTTACACCACCCCTGAAGGATAGAAGGCTGAGTCAACCTTGAGCCAGTGAGATTTGAACTACCAAATTGCAGCTAGCTGTCAACTGAAGTAGCCTGCAGTACTGCACTCTTATCACTGTGCCACCTTGGCTCATATTAAATATTTCCTGTTCCTAAACGTAAATCAAAATTCTTGTAAGATAGTATATCGAATATCATAAGGGTTTCCCTTGGACTCACATCTGATTACGTTAGTGCTAAATTTCATGCTATACCAAAAACCAACATTTAGAAGTAATTTGTTGAATTTGAAATTTGGTGATAATGTATATCCTTCAGTATATTTCACTCATCTATAAAAGGTTGCTTGTTTCAACAGTCCTAGACATATTCCTTTGCTTTCTCAGTACCAGATAGTTTAAACCACATAAAATAGAATATGCCCATGCTACAGTCTGAGTCTGAACTGTTCTAAGCATTCTACTACTATATTCATTTGCTAAAAGAAAGAAACAAAAAAAACCCACACAATTTGTTTCTGATGCAATTTAAACAGTCTGTAGCAAAATGGTCTTCCCACTTCTAACTCCATAAATCAGATCTGGGAGACATGTAGTGAGAGAGAGGCCCTGGTCATGAATAAATAACACTTTGATTCCTCTTGGAAAATAAGAATGATAGACGTAGCACAACATGGTGATATTCCTCTCTACTGAAGTTACACAGTAAAATAAATAAAAAGAGTCACTAAATTGAATAAATTAATCTGGTTTGTTAAAATTTGGGTTAGAATATTAGCAGATTACAAATAAATAATTGTTTAAGCAATAAGCAAACCCAGTTGCAAACTCCACCTGAAAATATTTAACAAAATCATTTTACTTGCATACCTAATTCTTGTAGTCCACATAAACTTTCTAGCTCACTATCATGCGTCATTATGAGCATATACAGTCAGAGTTGTGTATTTGAAGAGACTGTAATCTCATCCCTTCTAATGATCTTGACTACAATCCTGATCAGGTGAGCTTATACTTGTGCTTTAATCACCTAATAAACCAACCATTTTCTTTTAGCTCTTAGCAAAGAGTAAATAATTCAGAATTATTGGGATTGCTTGCCACCGTTCAGTTGATCAACTGGGTGATTGGGAAAAATGAATGTTCCTCTCTATGCAATTCATGGGGCATAGTGTACTTACACATGATATAAATTAAGAAAAATAATTTGCCAGAGAGTAGCTTATCTAATAATAATAATACTAATAATACTAATAATACTAATAATACTAATAATACTAATAATACTAATACTAATACTACTACTACTACTACTACTACTACTACTACTACTACTACTACTACTACTAATAATAATAATAATAATAATAATAATAATAATAATAATAATAATAATAATAATAATTTAATTTAATTTATAACCCGCTCTCTCTCCCCAAAGGGACTCGAGGCGGGGCACAGGGAAATTAAAAATACATATAAAAACCATAAACAATACAGTATTAAAAAAGAATTAAACTAAAAACCCCTATTCCATGTTGCAGTTAAGGCATAAAGAATCAATTATGATTTGAACAAAATGGTAAATAATTTGTTCTGGTTTTTTATAAGAAGCACCATAAGGTATCATTAGAGATGGATTGATTGATTGATTGATTTCTTCATTCTACTAGCCATAGAACAAAAATGCAATTCAGAAAAATGGCTATTCTGCCAGGCATATTGGAAATTCCTTGTAGAAGCCTTGGTTCCAATACTATGGAGAGACTCACCTACCAAATATCTCTGCTTTTGACATGTATATGACACAGGTGCAGATACAGGGCTAACATACGGGAACAATTTTCTGATTCATTATTCAAAGCCCTGGAGGAGAGTTGGAAAAAGATGTTATGACATTGGTAAGAATTAACATTTTTCTTGAAGAACAAATATCATTCAAGTGTTTTTCATAATATTCAATGATTAAGCTTGGGCAATGAGGAAATATAGTTGTTATATATTCTATTATGGTTCTTCTGTTAGGTTTCACAGAATTTTAATTTTTACATCTCTAGTGAAATGCATCCCTAAGAATGCATTGGATTATTCTTACATTTAAGTCTGGCTCCTTAAAATGGGAAGCTATTTTGCAAAAGGAGCTAATTCTGTCCAAGATTAATTAGTTTCAAGCTACAGTATAAACCTAAGGGGGGTGTAAGTCCTTGTGCTTAAGAATGTAGAGAATTGTAATCTATGGACAATGGACTTAGCGAATATGTTAGTGATACCAAGTTTCTATCTTGAGGATTGAACTTGCACATGACATTAAGCCATACTTGATCTGAGTTTGAGGTTAGTACAAATATGAATACAGTTTACAACCATGCTTTGTAAATTAATACACTATATAATTAAGCTTACAAATGTTTATTTGATATGAACTCAATCTATGTAAGATAGTTTTATACATATTGACAAGTATTAATCCCCTTATGTCTGAGTGTTTAAGAATGGTGATGGAAGTCATTCAGCTATTCCGCTTTGAAAAAGGTAAAATGCAGGTGTCAACACTCCCTTTTCCTCCTCCTTCAGCTCATATAATTCCAATGATGATGGCAAAGAGAGAGAGAGAGAGAGAGAGAGAGAGAGAGAGAGAGAGAGAGAGAGAGAGAGAGAGAGAGAGAGAGAGAGAGAGAATATGGATAGGTGCACATGCAGATACAGATACAGATATAGATAAACTGGGTGAACAAATTTCTCCAAGGGAAAGCCAAACTATTCAATAATTTTTCAGGGATAGGATTTGTCTTAGACATATCAGCAAGACTGCCAAATAGAAGGAAAGCCTAACTTTTGTATTCCTCTAGGATTTAAGAAGTGTGCGGGACGCTAGGGAAGATATAGACTACTATACAGGTTATAGTTTAATGACAGACAAGACTATTGTTTTTAATGCCTAAGCTTTGAATGTTGTTTGTCCATTACATTATAGCACTGTAACCTTTATGCTTCTGAAATATATTTGAGCTACAGAATAGTGTATATTTTTAAGGGCACCTAGTTATAAGACAAGGATATTTGATGCCTCCAATTATTATCCTAAATTTTGACATATTTGTGTTTCAGAATAGATTTTATTTTGTTTGCTTATTTCTTTCTTTTTGAATGAATGCAATCTTCAGGGGAAAATATAGAGCTAACATAAGTAAGTAGTGCACCTGTTTGGTTAAGAACAAGTCTTGACCTCCACCAATCAGCCTCTGTGCTTTTATTAGCCACGTGTTTCCTGATTCAGAGAATATTTCTAGAGAGGGCAAATTGGTCTGGGACTGAAGGAGTGTTGCAAGCGAGACAGAAATGGTCAGATGATAAATAGCTTTCCATAATACCCAAAGTTCATCCAGCTGGTTACATACTTTTTTTTCTTTGATTGATGGTGTTGATGTTCTAAATAGGCTTAAGATATGCCAAGTACAAAACCTATAACAAAGTCCATCAAGCTCACATCACAGATAGGCAAACAAGCCTGTTCCCAATGTATAGTTATTCTAAGAAGGGTATTGCTGTTTCATATAACCTTGCAAGTGTTCATCTGGTTTCTGTCCAAGTTAGACAAAAACTATTTTCTGTTCAAAAATAAATGAGGGTCACTTAGGGTCTGTCTGAAGCTTCCAATTACTATAGATTTGCACTGAAACTGGACACCCTTTGCAGTTACTCTACTTGATTTTTTAACAGAAATCAATATGGTATTTTTCTTCTGTTGTGTCAATGAAGCAAAAACAAATATGCAGTCAGAAATATGTTCCATTTTGCTTGAGAGAACTCTTGTATTATATAGATTTTAAAACAACAATAATGATAGAAAAAACAATGGGACACAAAAACAAAATAGAAAATTGGCTCAGTCTTAAGTATTGTACCATCATATACATCTTCATTTACTGTTTCTCTAACAGATATATAATTGAAAGCAGCAGAGAAGTGTTTCAATTAATACTTGCATTGTACAAGTTAGTAATGTCACAACAGATCTGAAGCCATAAATATTATATTTATAAAGAATGCAGAAAAATAAGACATTAATGTACTTTCCACTACAGTTACTTGGTTTTCCTTCCTTCTACAAATTGTCTCTTGTTTTCTTAGCTCCCTGAAGTTTCAGAACTGTTGCCTATTTATCTGGTTGATTTAGGACAGAATTTCTGTTTAGAATCATTGACTATGAATGTTATATTTAGAAGCTTTTCTTCATTCCGTATGGCAAAATTATGCATTTTCCCCCAAGTTAATATTATATTTCATTCATTAAAGCCTCCTGTTAACTGTATACCCATTTCTTCATAAATAATTTCAGGTTATCTTGATGAACTTATTGAAATCAGTGGGACAAATTTAATTAAGACTATGTTTTTATAATATTACTTGAAAATGGACTTTGTTGAACTTATGATTTATTTTCGAATAGAAATATTCACTACTGTAAGTTTGTTTTTAACAAGTATACCTAAGCTATGGTGTGATTTCATCATTAAAATATTTTATCCTCATACAAATACTTTTTTGCTGGTGTGAATTTTTTTTTCCAATGAAAGACAATGGAATATTTCTTGTACTTAGTTTGGGAGTTCAGAATAAAAGTAAAAGTTGGCAATATTGTTTAACAGTAATAAGTGTCATGAATGTCACTGTCCATGGGAAAAACATTTACTTCTTAGAAACTATTGTTTCTGGTCAAGTGGTGTTTCAGGTTTTTTTTGGCTGTGCTAAAAAATCCTGAAAAACCTGTTTGAGCACAGTTATAGTGAGACAAAGAAATGCATCAACCAAATGTGAACAATGATAATTTCTGTCATTTCAATTTCCAACACTGAAACAATTATTTTCTGTTTCCATCTGAGTTAATTGGGCTCTTCAAAAGGATTTTCTTGAAGAAAAGAGTGAATCAGAAATTTGGAGTACCAAATGTAGATAGGCTTACCCAGCTGTGTTTATGTCAGTGATTAAAGTCTTACTGTGTTCTGACCTCATGCATTGAGATGGCTAACCACCTGAGTATGCTTAGCAGCCATTTACATTTGAGAGGCTTAGTTTCCCCATTTGAGTTTACCAGATGTCCCTATACATGGAGATGCTCAGAAAATGTCAGTGATACAGAGCAACATTCTTATTGCAAATCCACACGATCCTAAGCATCTCCTTAGGCTTCCGGTTTGGGTGTAAATTTGGAATTTAGTCCCATTAATTGATTTTCTTATAGTAATGTAAAAAAGTTGGGTCCCAACCATGTCGGAAAGATTACAATAGGAGCAATACAATCCTATACATTTCTCTGCAGGAATAAATATCACTAAATATAACCACATTAATGCTTAACTGGGCAAGTGAATAGGACCATAGGCTCAGTTATTTGCATTTTTCCTGAGAACACCTGTTGTACAGTTCTCTTTCTGCTTCAGACCAAAAGGTATACAATATTTTCATCTAGTGCCAAAACTCAGAATGAAAGTTTCCAGCAAGCTTAAAATTAGGTTCAAATTTGCTTAGATTCAAGTACCTGCCTGAACTGCATGGCAACCAAGGGGAAATATTTATTGTGTTTATGCATCATACTATTCTCTCTGGTGAATAGCATAACTGAATCACACCCACTGGGTGTTGAAAGTCAGAACACTTTGACCATTGATTTCAATGAATAGATTTCACTTTATATGTGTGTATATCTAGATCTATGAATCTTTACATCCCACATTTTTACTTGGCAGCTAGAAGATGTTAATTCTTGTAAAAACAAAAACAAGAGAATTATGAAGTACTATTCCAAATTAGCCTGCATAGATTTCCTCAATATGCTATGCAATTAAATCATCACAATGGCTATCATAGAATTCAAATTACACTGCAAATTGTATTAATATGTAACAACTATACTATTGTAACTTAGCTCAATTGTACAGTGACTTCTTTTACTATTATCATAATACACACTGCTAGCCAAAAATTAGGGATCACTAATTGCTCATGCTAATCCTTTGCCTTATTACAACTTGTTTAATAATAGGTAAAGACCAGTAATATCCAACTCCAGGGCTCAGTGCTCATCTCTGTTTCTTGGCCGAGGGCGTCAGCATTGTCCAAAGATATTTTCCATGATCACGTAGCCAATAGGGCTACACACCAAAGGCTGTTGCCTTCCACCAAATCTCTATTAATCTACTTTCATTTGCATTATTTCAAACCGTTGACGTAGAAGAAGCTGAGGAAGGAACAGGAGTTCAGCCCATCCACAGCACTAATAATAATAACAACAATGACGACAGCATATTAAATTTATATGATGCCTTACTCCCAGAAATACCCAAACAAATAACAAATTGTTAAAAGCATTTTAAATTTTAAAAAAGCCAAAAATTATAATTGTGCCCTGCCCACCTGCGCATGCACGCACGATCACTCCGTGCGTGAGGCAAAGCAAATAAACACAGAGAAAACAAACATGGATGAAAACAAGGAAAAAGAAGGAAAGGGACACAAATTATCCTTGCTAAAAGCCTAAGCAAAGAGCAAGATCTTCAAGACCCTTCAACACACCACTATGGTGGAGGCTGTTGCATCTCAGGAGAAATCTGAATCTCAGATTTCAGAATAAAGCACAAATGGCTGTGCTCACATACCTTATTAAAACATAAGCCATATTTTGCAAGCCACAATGGTGACTGTAGTTCAGGAGATATGCTAAATGAAACCCAAACACATTATGTGATGTTCTCTACTTAATGGGTGCAAAATACATCTTCCTCCTCATGTCCCAATTAGCATAGTTATAGCAATCCAGATTTGTGGGAAGTTTGGAGAAGATACATATGTATTGCACAGGGTGGGTCAAGGTACTACAGTAGGTGAGGATCTCCTCCCTGTACATTGATCCACCGGTATACAGCTGAGGATGAAGAAAAGGAATGCTTGGTTTATTGTGCCAAACCCTTTAACTGAGGTAAATGTGATGCCTTCCTATAGTTTACAGCCCTTGCTTCAGGCAAGGTAGCTAGAAGAATGGAAACTACATAGCTGTGACCTCAGACATGGAGGAATCCACCTTTTCACTCTCCACCATTCACCTACTGCAAACAAAAGCCCAAAGTGTCAGGAGGAGAAGGCAGTTCGGAATTGCCCTTTACAAAAACATTGGCATAATAAGGGTTGGTTCCACTTTAATGGCCACATCCAGAGCTTTTGTGCACAGAGCACAAAAGATGTCTGATGTAAAGGGTTCATCATTTATTCTAGGTCAGCCTTACCTTTACCAGATTTCCTCTTCGACTGGCATAAGAAAGCTGCCTAAAATAAGAGGGTTTTTTTTTTAAAAAGCTACAAGCATCAGATTAAAATGACAATAAGAACAGCAAAAAGAAACAAAGAAGTATACATATGTGAACATGTTTGTACCTGTATGTCTGTGTGTTTGTGTGTGTGAGAGAGAAAGTGTGTGTGTGTGTGTGTGTGTCATTTCATTTTGTTCAGGCGGCAAGAAAGTCTGTTGTCACTCAGAAGTGTCAGTGGCTCAGGTAGAAACAATTTAAATAAAGAAGATGGGAAAATATCAAGAAGGAAGGAGAGTGTGAATATATCTGATTCAGGAGAACCAGGTGTGAAATGAAAATGAAGTGGAACAAGCAAGAAAAAAGAAGAAAAAAAAGAAAGAGAATTGTTCTGCATTCAAATACTCTCAGATTGTTATCGGCCTTGGTCAGCTGCTGCAGGGCTTCTGCCTCACCTTGCTAAAGCTTTGATGCCAGACACCCACTGTGACCTGAGCATTTCTCCCTCTTGGTTTTCCCATTGAAAACATTGCACAGCAGGAAGGGAACTATGGATGGCAGGGGTGCCTTTGGCAGATTCTTATTTTTCAAAATGACCACGGCTGCATTGCCACAAAGTATCATTTTTATCTGACTATAATTATTTTTATTATAATTCCAAATGACTACAGTTCACCCATCATGCCTTTGTATCAACAGACCAATCTCTCATTTCCCCATTGTATCCAAACCGAGGCATTCAAGACTGCTACTAAAAAAATATTTAACTGTATTTTGGTCAGAGGAAAAATGATCTCTGGAGTTTTCTTTATAAAAAGTAGCAATGAAGTAACTTACCGAGAGCAATTGCCCTGGACTTAATAATATTATAGGGACCATCTTTAAAATAAGCACACATTGTGTTTGGGAATATTTGACATATCCTTGAGAAAATGAAATACATAATTAGAACAGTAAGTAGCAATAGCACTTAGGCGTATATACCGCTTCACAGTGCTTTACCTCCCTCTTTAAGCGGTTTACAGAGTCAGCACATTGCCTCCAACAATCTGGGTCCCAATTATATAAATATATAATATTCGGGGATTTTCCCGTGTATAAGGCATAGAAATGTTATTGCAATTGCTCCTGGAAGCACCAAGCCTGAAGCACCAACCTGAAGATGATGAATGAGACTTCATCGAAACGTCGTGAAGATACTTCCAAATCTACGCGGGAGAAAACCCGAACAACCAAAGACCTACATACAAACACCCGCGAAAACCTCAGAAAACAAATATATATATATATATATATATATATATATATATATATGTATGTATGTATGTATGTATGTATGTATGTATGTATGTATGTATGTATGTATGCATGTATGTATATATGTATATGTATATATTACATAATATATATATAATACATAATATAAATATAAATAAGCATTAGCAACAATGTATGTGCCTAGCTACCTCACTCATGATTATAAAATAAGATCAAAAATGAAGTGAGATTACTACTGTGGATAATTGTAGGATTTGACAAGTCATTGCTCCATTGATTGCTACTGAACTCATGATCATTTTGAAACTGTTTGCTCTGAAATACAACCAGGCTGACCTCAACCATGCAGTTGACTATACTGCATTCATTAGAAAAGATCCTATCAAAGAATAGTTGGGCAAATTAAAGACTCTGGCACCCAGACAAAAATCCTCATTCCCAAATCCTGGAACATAGTGCTGTAAAATAGTTTCACTTCATTCAATGTGAAAATATGATCACCATTTAATTCTTACCTGGTTATTTGCGGGACCGCCTCCTACCACATACCTCCCTTCGACCTGTCCACTCCCACAGGGAGGGCCTCCTTAGGGTGCCTTCTGCCGGACAATGCTGGCTGGCGACTCCTAGGGGGAGAGCCTTCTCTGTGGCAGTCCCCGCCCTCTGGAACGACCTGCCCCCCCCGACCTCCGTACAACCACGGACCTGCGCCTCTTCCGCCGGGCATTAAAAACACACTTATTTTATGCGGCCGGCCTGGCATAGTTTTTAAATTTGATCTTAGCAAGGGTTTTTTATGTTTTTAGCATGGGTTTCTAATTTAATTTATTTTTAATATATTTCTACTGCATTTAGTGTTATAGTATTTTATTACTCCCTGTGCACCGCCCTGAGTCCTGCAAGGGAGATAGGGCGGTATATAAATGTGAAAAATAAATAAATAAATAAATTATGAATTGTCACACTTTGTCACAGGTCCTGGAGTAGCCAAAATCCCCTTGCCCCTTCTCTACACAAAAGAAACTGAAAAAATATTACTAGTAATGCCCCCACCCCACCCATATTTCCTGTATCATCTGCTTTAATAATCTGAGTAGTTCCTATCGGAAAGGGATAATGCCAAGCCACCTTTCCCCTTGAAAGAGCACTAGGGTGTCTTAAGGAAGGAGGCATGCCAAGAAAGAGTTTCTGAGAATGAGAAAATGGTCCCTCCAACAGCTCTAAAGAATCTGAGAATTTTAAGGACTGTAATATTTTGATTGGCATTTCAACTATATTGCAGCTAAATCAGAAATAAATGGGCCCAGCTATCAAGCACAGATAGTTCTGTTTAAAAGTTCCATAAACCAGTAAAGAGCAATAAGTGGTGGACATCCATGTGGTTGCTGTTGTGGTACTTACAGTTATTATGGAATACATTTTGCTGCAAAGAAAATTGCGCTTTTGAATTTAGCATTCTGTAGGATGCTAAATTCTGCTTTAGATAGCCTGACAAAAATTATCGGTAAGAGAAATTTAAAACTTAGTCCCTAATCAACCTACCTTCTGCTTAGCACAGTTTTCCAAGTCTGCTCATATTATATAAAAAAGAGTTTTTCTAACTAAAGTTAATTTTTCCCCTGAGCAAACAAAATTAGTTGGATTCAGAAAATCATGTTTTAAAGTATTTTACAGGGAAGTAAAATAGCAAAATGCTTTTATTTATATAATATCTTAACACTGAAAATCAATGCATCCTTCTCCTTTATATTGTTACACATCTCATCACACATTAAACATTAAAAGACAATACAAATCCCAACAATAGCTACTTAAATGTACAAATATTAGAAGATAAATGAATTAGATCATACCAATTCTCATACACATACATGCACGTGCGCACGCACACACACACTCTGTGTGTAATAAAAATGGGAAAGATGTACAGTGTGTGTGTGTGTGTGTGTGTGTGTACAGCCCCTACATATTTGCCATTTTTATTTCAAACATAGCAGATAATTCTTTGCTGTCTGATTGCCAGATCACTCAAAGTCTTTGTTTTTCTCAACATGTGTGCAATTTTCACTATTTTTGTCCAGCAGTGACCTTTGGAATTCCAGAATAATTTTTCCTCCCCTTCCTGGTGCCCTTATGTGACCCAGGAAAACAAACATCTGAGAGACCTCTGGGCATCTTTCACATCTGCTGGGGGATATGATGAAGGCCATTGTGTGATGTGTTTTGAACAGCAGGTGTTGGAGTCGGAAAAGACTGGGTTGGTTTAGAGGGGATGGGCTGGATCTGTGCTTAATTCTTAGTTCCCAGGCTATTTAGGGAACAGCTTAAAACAAACCTAATCTGCTTCTACAAATTTAACATAGTAAAACCCACAATGAAGAATTGCTAATCAGATGCTCGTTCTCTTTTTTTCCAGGCAGGGTTTTTTGGGGGGGGAGGGGGGGCAGAGAATCCAGAAACTTTATTCTTAGGAATTCCATTCTTACTTATTTTTGCTTTGCTTTGTTTTTAAGTAGAAGGCAATAAAAATGTTTTGCCATTTGCCTAATATCATCAACTATATGTAAGGCTTAGATGTGATTGTGACAAATATTTATTCAGTGGCATGAGTTTCAAATGGAGTCACATCCTGATAGTCATTTGGTGAAAATTGCACCTCCTTTCAGCAACACTGGAACAAGGAACTGGAAAAGAATAAGGCTGAGGTCCTGAGGAGTATTGTACCTATACACCATCTCTTCACGTCACTTCTGGTTTATAGAGGAGCTTAGGGAGTTGAAAAGGATAAAATGATGTCTAGAGCACTACTGGTGAAAGACAAGATACAAATCAGTGGTGCAATTCAGCTGGTTCTATCCAGTTCGAGCGAACAGATAGCAGTGGCAGTGGGGTTAGGGTTAGGGTTAGGGTTAGGCTCCACCCACCCGTCAAACGTCATCATGTCCTGTTTTTGATGTTCTGAGCATGCGTGCAAAGTCCTGCATTCACATTTGTGGACTGGTAGCAAAGGTAAGTTGATTTCACCTCTGATATGAATCCAATCAATCATTATTAAGGCCTATTTTTTGACAGAGTGAGAAAGTGTTAGTATTCCACTGGTCTTATTGCATCTGCAGAGTCCTGTGTTCCTGAATCGAGAAGCCCGTCTCTCAGTCACCCACATCCTGGTCATCTCTACAACAGATTACTGCAATGTGCTCTACACAGGCTACCCTTGAAGAGTTTCCTGAAGCTGCAACTAGTGCAAAATGTGGTAGTGCAAACATTGCTGGGCATTCCTAGATGTGCATGTAACACCCCTGCTACAAGAGCTACATTGGCTGCCAGTTTGCTTCCAGATCCAATAAAGATGATGGTTATCATCTTTAAAGCCATTTATGGCATGGGGAAAGGTTACCTGACAGAAAAGAGAAATGATATAAATTGGGTGAAGAGGTTGATATTACACAACCAAAGAGATAAAGATCTGCCTTGAGTAATGTAAACAAGGCAGCTTTTGTTTTTATTTTAAACTACCTATAACAGAAATTCAGAGTAGACAGGATAAAAATTGAATCTTAAACTAGTTAGGTCCCCTTGTTGCATTACTGCTATACTAGCTCTACTAACTAAAGCAATGAAGAAAACAACTATTTGTTGGCATTTTTAAATATTAATTGTGAAAGCCAGAACTGACTCTATGTTTGTTCATCCTATATTCCCACTAACCGAAAAGCTCTACAAATTGCAAGTAACAAACAACAAATCCATTTTTGTACTCTTGCTTTTCGTCTGAATAAAACATATCTGTATTAGAAATGAGTGTGAACTATGCTACTGCATAAACTATATTGCATAAATGTTATTTTCAGATTTCTTTATTGTTAACCATCTTTATTGATGAGCTCAGTAAGAAACTCAGTAAAATCGCCTAAATGTACCTCTTTATAATTAAAAGATTATATCAGACATTGTGAATATATGGAGAGAAATATTATATAACTTAACAATCCAGCAGCAACTTTTGTTTCAGCATGCATTAATAGCAAGTTAAGATGGAAGGAAGTATATGCCCACATTGTTTTCCCATAAACACCATACATATCTTATTTCTCTAGAATCTTTCTACTTCTTATCAAATTCTGTCAGGCAAGAAGAGTAAAGAATGCGGTTGTTCACACTTATCTGCCAGGCATAAATGCTATAAATGGATGATTACTTTAAATGCATCTACTTTAAGAAGAGTGTTATGGGATTGCACAAAAGCATCATGCTGTTTCTACTTACAGTGAAGCACTTGGAAATAAATAAGTTGATATAATCATTGTTAGCAAACCCACAAAAATTCTTATTACCTTTTTAGCCAGATAAGTAACCACTCCTTGAGCAGAACTGAACATGGATTTTCATAGAGAAGGCAACTGAGCTGGTTCACTTGTATGATCATAAGAATAATACATGGATTTTTCTTGATCTCGTAGCTTAGGTGTCTTCTTTCATTCTTTTTTGACAACTTTGTTCATTATTGAACTCCTGTATTGATTCTCTACTTTGTAAGCATTCAATCTATAAATCCAAAGATATCCCAATAAATTTTTGGTACACAGCAAAAGAAAAGGTCTCCTTTCTGAAATTCTGTGGTTGGACATGAAGAAAGACAGTCTTCTTCTTCAGATCCAAGCTATGAACTCCAGTTTCCTGAATTCTTTCTATTTTTAGGAAAGACATCAAAGACTTTCCTCTTCAGATTAGCCCTTTCTGTTTGATTTAACATTAACAGTGATTGTAACTTATAAGATTTTAAAATGTTTAATTATTTAATTGCTGCTAGAGACTTAAGTGTCCTATGGGGAGAAGAATTTTATATAAATCTGACATGTAAGTAAAATTCAATAAATAAGTTTGGAGCATGAAAAGAAGCACAAGAGGAAGAGTTTTATGACTCTTATTTCCTTTCTTGATACATAGGAAGCTCTGGCCTCTAGGATCTGCCATAAATGAACTGAAGTAACTTACAAAATAGGAAAATTAATAAGGAAAGACAAATATGCTGACTTGTCATAATTCATACATAGTTTAATACTTAATGAATAACTTTATAACTTTTATAAGAAAATAATTCAGTGATTAAATTTAAATTAAAGGAAAGCAATCACTTTAAAAGCTTGATTAGAAAAAGATTCTTTTTGCCATATTAAAATTATAATGCAGGAAAAATTGTGGACTGTACATCAAACATTGTCAGGGAACTGAGATTTAGTATACCAGATTCACTGCAAAAATGTAGAGGGCCACCAAGGGCAGCTGAGAGTTGGGGCTTTCTGAATTTTACTGTTGGAGAATAAAGTTACTTCATCCACTCTAATACAAATTCTCAGATAAAATTTTATAATGCGTATAATATCCTGTAGGTACAGTTTTGTGGACTGTTGTAATAATGTAAACATGATGTAAATGATAAGTCCAAAAGTCTAGCTGGTAATATTGTAAGGGGAGAGTAGGAACAGTAAGTTGAACTTTTTGCCATGTTTCTTTTAGTTCAATTCTCCAGTTGATGTGTAGAGGTATAACACAGGTTGTAACATCATATAACTTTTACAATTACATATTTGCATTCTTATATATGACAAATAAACCTGTTGTGATGTTTTCATGATGACACTCATGTTTCTCAATTGCTCCCTGGCCAGAAGCCCATTACTTTGAATATAGTGACAAAAAATAGGTCTTGATGGTATTATCATATCATCACACAACACAAAAAGGCATATTAGTATGTGATCCAACCAACACACCAATAATCAAGTAGACAACTCAAAGGTTAAGAGGTTTAATATTTTTGAATTCTACGAATGAACCACTAGATGGTCTACTTTATTATCATTAATTATTGTCTGGGTTTATTGTTAGTTTTTATAATGTCACATTACAGAAGAGTCACTAAAACACTATTTGCTGACTTTTGCTATGCAATTGTTTTATATCTAGGATGTAGTTGTTTTATGACTGGATTAAGTAATCACTATTATTTTGCAGTCTATGCATTAAATATTGTTAATGCATAAATATTGTTAAGGGCATATGATGGCTCAATCACTAAGATGCTGAACTTGTCAATCAGAAAGGTCAGCAGTTTGGTGGTTTGAATCCCTAGTGAGACAGGGAGTCCATCATTTGTTGGGGGAACGTGGCCGCTGGTTTCAAGCGGTCACTCGGTCAACCCCCTGTGTTCCCTTCGCAGGCTAGGAGGTCAAGGACTACAGAGCCGGGGCCCCAGGCTGATGTTCTGCAACGCCAGGTCCGTGGTGAACTAAGCCCCCCTCATTAATGACCTAGTGTCAGAGGGGGAGCCGGACCTGGTGGGAATTACGGAGACCTGGTTGGGCCTCAAGGGGGGTTTACCCCTCATGGAAATGTGCCCACTGGGCTACCATGCATTTCATCAGCCACGGGCCCTAGGCAGGGGTGGGGGCGTGGCGATTATTGTTAAGGAAGGTCTTGAGCCGAGGGAGACCACTGTGCCACAGACTACCAGCTGTGAGTCCCTCTACGTGAAATGGGGCCTAGGGAGGCAGTTGGGCTTGCTGATTGTATACCTGGCTCCCCGCAATGTAACAGCAGCCCTGCCCGAACTCCTTGAGGTGACCGCCGAGATGGCGGTTGAGACCCCCAGACTATTAGTCATGGGAGACTTTAACTTGCCATCGGTGGGCGAAACTTCCGAGGTAGCTCAGGAGTTCATGGCTTCCATGACAGCCATGGACCTGACCCAACTAGTTCAGGGCCCCACTCACGATGGAGGACACACGCTGGATCTCATCTTTGTCTCTGGCCAGTGAATGAGTGATCTAGGAACCGGGGACTTAGTCATCTCACCCTTGTCATGGACAGATCACTCTTTCCTTCGTCTGGACTTTCCAATCGCCTCACCCCACTGCGGGGAGGCAGAACCTGAGATGACAAGATGGTTCCGCCCCAGGCGCCTGATGGATCCCGAAAGGTTCCAGAGGGAGCTTGGGCCAGTACCTGTATCCTTGACCCACAACTCGACTGAGGACTTAGTGGCCGCATGGTACAATGCGGCCACGGGGGCCTTGGACCGGGTCGCACCCTTGCGGTGTCTCACGCAGCGTCGACTCACCCAGGCTCCTTGGTTCTCCGAGGAGCTGAGGGAGATGAAACGCCGCAAGAGACGCCTAGAGAGTAGGTGGAGATGCTCTCGGTCCGAATCAGATCGAGCACTGGTAAGAGCCCACTTGAGGACTTACCTAGTGGCGATGAGGGTGGCCAAACGTGAGTATTGTGCCACCCTCATCGCATCTGCAGATAACCGCCCTGCAGCCCTGTTTGGGGTGACCCGCTCCCTCCTTCAACAGAGGCAGAGCAGCTCGCTCAGATCCGGAGCGAGCTGCTCCCCACAGATAGTAGTCTAGAGGGATCATCCGATGCAGGTCTTGAGACAATTTTATGGGAGGATTTTGACTCTGTTACTGCCGATGATATGGACAGGTTGGCGAGGAGACTAAAGGCCACAACATGTTTTTTGGACCCGTGTCCCTCCTGGCTTGTACAGGCATCCTGGGAGGTTACACGAGGCTGGCTCCAGGATATAGTGAATGCTTCCTTGAGTGAGGGGTTCCTGCCTACCGCCTTGAAAGAGGTGGTGGTGAGACCCCTCCTCAAGAAGCCTTCCCTGGACCCAGCATTATTGGTAAATTACTGTCCGGTATCCAACCTTCACTTTTTAGCGAAGGTTGTAGAGAATGTGATGGCACAGCAGTTTCCCCGCCATCTGGAGGAAATTGATTATCTAGACCCATGCCAGTCCGGCTTTCGACCCAGTCATAGCACTGAGACGGCATTGGTTGCATTGGTGGATGATTTCTGGAGGGCGCGGGATAGAGGTTTTTCCTCTATCCTGGTCCTGTTAGATATCTCAGTGGCTTTTGATACCATCGACCATGGTATCCTATTGCACCGACTGGGGGGTTTGAGGGTGGGAGGCACCGTTTTACGGTGGTTCTCCTCCTACCTCTCTGGTCGGTCACAATTCGTGTTGACAGGAGGGCAGAGGTCCACTTCAAGGCCCCTCACATGTGGGGTGCTGCAGGGATTGGTTCTCTCGCCACTCCTGTTCAACACGTATATGAAGCCGCTGGGCGAGATCATCCGTGGTTTTGGGGTAGAGTACCATCTGTACGCTGATGACACTCAGCTGTACATCTCTACCCCAAACCACCCCAACGATGCTGTCAAGGTGATTTCCCGGTGTTTGGAAGCCGTGCGGGTCTGGATGGGCAGTAACAGACTCAAACTCAACCCGTCCAAGACTGAGTGGCTGTGCTTTCCGGCGCCCCGGTTTAGCCAGGTGATTCCATCGCTGGCCATGGGGGGCGAATTATTGGCCCCTGTGGAGAGGGTGTGCAATTTAGGAGTCCTCCTGGATTCCCGGATGTCCCTGGAGGACCATGTGATGGCTGTGGCCAGGGGGGCCGTTTTACCAGGTTCGCCTGGTCCGCCAACTGCGCCCCTTACTTGACCGGGATGCCCTTCGCACAGTCACTCAAGCACTCATGACTTCCCGTCTGGACTACTGTAACACTCTCTACATAGGGCTCCCCTTGAGATGCACTCGAAGGTTGCAGTTAGACCAGAACACGGCCGCGCGGGTAATCATGGGAGCCTCTCGGCAATCCCATATAACATCTCTCCTGCACGAGCTGCACTGGCTACCTGTGACCTTTCGGGTGCGTTACAAGGTATTGATGACCATCTTCAAGGTGCTCCATGGCACGGGGCCTAGTTACCTGCGAGACCATCTGCTGCCCCATACGTCCCTACGTCCGATTCGCTCCCACAGAGAGGGTCTTCTCAGGGTGCCGTTGGCCGGGCAATGCCGGTTGGCGACGCCCAGGGGAAGGGCCTTCTCTGTGGCGGGCCCAGCCCTCTGGAACGATGTACCTCCCGAACTCCGTGTCATCTCTGACCTCCGCCTGTTCCGCCAGCGCCTAAAAATGCACTTTTTTCATCTAGCCGGCCTGGCATGAACTACCCGACACCGAACTGACTTTTATTTGATCAAAGTTTTAATTTGGGGGTTTTAATTATGTTTTAGCGCAGGGTTGGGTTTAATATAGTTTTAATGAGTCTTTGTATTTTGTATATTTGTATATCTGTATTTTTAATCTTCCTGTGCGCCGCCCCGGGTCCCTTTGTGGGAGATGGGCGCGGGATATAAATAAATAAATAAATAAATAAATAAATAAACAAACAAACAAACAAACAAACAAACAAACAAACAAATAAATACTTAGAGGAGTGAGTTCCAATTACTTATCCCAGCTTCTGCCAACCTAGAAGTTAGAAAAGCACGTAAAAATGCAAGTAGGAAAATAGGAGCCACCTTTGGTGGGAAGTGTTCCGTGTGCCTTCAGCGTTTAGTCATGCCAGCTACATGACCATGGAGACATCTTCAGACAGTGCTGGCTCTTCGGCTTTGAAACAGAGATGAGTACCACCCCTTAGAGTTGCGAACAACTAGCAGCATGTGTAGTGGGAACCTTTACCTTTACCTATTGTTAATGCATCCAGTGTGTTTTATATACCAAGTTTGTCAAGGAGCTCAAGATAGCATACATAACATTTCCCCTTCTGATATTTATTGGCAACAATCTGTGAGCTAAACTGAGCTAAGAGAGAGTGACTAGCCCAAAGGTACTCGGTAATTTCTAAACCTAAAGAAGGTCTTTGAACCTGGATCTCTCCAGTAGAGACCAACACCTTAACCACTACCACAATTGTTGATGATGGGTAACAATCGTACAAACTGATTATAAACAATAGGAAAAAGAAATCTAAAGTCATTTGGAAGTCTACAGTTCAAATAGATAAGGATCTGCCATACAACACCCGAGACTTAATTGTTGACAAGAAAACAAAAAAGTCTGGATAGTGGACATTGTGGTACCTGGAGAAAGCAGAATAAAAGAGAGAAAAATTGGAGAAAATCACAAACTATAATGGCCTGCAAAGAGGGGTAGAATAATTGTATCAAAAGAAGACAAAGATATTACTAACATTAATAGGTATAATCTCAAAACATCTGGAGCACCACATCAGCATTGACAAAACCATTATTCGTCCATTTCAAAAGATAGCTTTACTTGGACATCTTACAAAACCTTTAATGCCATCAAATATCAACATCTGCCTATCCCATGTCCTTGAGAAGTATTTGATAGATGGAGACAAATATCAAGAACAATGTAAGAGAAGACCATCTTTTGTAGCTTATGAGGGAAGCAGTCTTTAGACAATCAGCCCCAAATGTTTAGACTTAAAAGTCAATGCTAACGTCTTAAAATTGGTTTTTTCTTTGGTAAGCACCTGACAAGAAGTGCAGATCTTTCTGTACATCAGAGATGGTATTCAGCAGGTTCTGAGAAGTTCTGGAGAGCCTGTAGCAGATATTTTGAGTAGTTCTGAGAACAGGTAAATACCACCTCTGACTGGCCCCACCCCCATCCCAAGTCCCAGCTGATCGGGAGGAAAAGGGGATTTTGCAGTAACCCCCTGGAATGCAGTAGGAATAGAGATTTTACAGTATCCTTCCTCTGCCGTGCCCAGCAAGCCATGCCTACAGAACAGTAGTAAAAAAATTTGAATCCCACCACTGCAGTACACACATCATATGATCCTGTGTACTTTGTACCAGATAGAAGCTTAATAATCACAGATCACAGCAATTGCATCTCCCAGACACTTTTCATGCATAATGTACTATTGTCCCAGACTGAAAACCTGAACTTTCAGAAAAAATTAAATGCATTATAGTGCCCTTAAATATAGATGAATATCAAGTCCAATTTATGGTAAGTACAGTTTTTCTAGACCATTGTCTTTTCTGGATTCTAGATAATTCTTCATAAGACTAGTACAGTTGAAGATGTATCGGGGAATGGCTGAGGTTGCTGAGATGGGTTAAGTTTCTTACAGTGCACTTGAAGTAAATCAAGCTGGAAAGATGGTTCAAGACAGGACAGTCTTCTGCCTTGATTCATAGTGGACTGTGCATGAAGCTCCTGGTTTAGACCAATGTTTGCAGTTACAGGAACAGGAATTTAAACACCTTAGAAAAACAAAGAGGTGTCAGATGATACATTGTAGGATCAAAATTCTTACCATGAATGTTAAATATAAATATATCTTGACTGAAAATTCTGCCTAGTGGAATGAAGGAGAAGGGACTTTTCCCTGTGGTCTCTGGCCTGGACTGAGAGAAAACTGGAGAAAATCACAAAATATAAAGGCCTGCGAACATTCTGCCACCAGTAAGGTGAGAACTGGGAAGCTAGATATGGTTGATGGGATAAAAACAGGATTTCATCCACATGCTACCTATCTTTGTGGTTTGTTTGTTTTTTAATACAATTCCTCTTAATTTTTTTTTAGAGTTATTCTTTTACTATTTGTCAACTGTCCAGAGTCACTTTACTGATGAGATAGACATCATATAAGTTTAATAAATCAATAAATAATACACCATGACTGAAAAATAGAATAGAATTAGTATTAAGAATAAATAATTTGGAGAAATAAGCAACCTATTGTTTTTATTATTTAAGATACAGACTATGTCCCAGTGCCAACAGGAAGGAAAGAAAGGAGAAGGATAACAGATTATTTAAGTCCCTGAGGTTCCTCAAGTTTTATACACTATTTTAAAAAAATCTCCAATTAATCCTAATTGATCATCTTGTCAACTCACTGGCTGCCTCTACAGGACCTAATTGGCTCTTCTGCATAGTAATCGTCATCTGTTGCAATTGCTGCAATAATTTCTTGAAAATGTTTCATTAATTCACTGTTACAACAGAATTAGTTGACACCCTGAGAATCTAATTAATTTTCAATTCTAAATTATGTGCTCTTTTTTTCCTTTTTATCCATCTCAATCCATTTTTTTTCTTTGCACCTTAATCCTTCTAGAAATAAGGACATTTTTTTCTGACATGTTAATAATTAAATATGCTGTAAACTTTTGAAGATGCTCTCAGAGTTATATCTAATTTTGGTCAACATATATAGTCATGGGGTCTCAAGGTATGAGCCTATGCCATAGACAAATTCTAAGAAGGAAAATAGGATAAGCATCTAATATTAACACATTTGACCTTTACGCATGTTACTTTAGTCAACCATCTGGTCATAATTCTGTAGCGGCTATAATAAATCAATAGCAGAGATGTCTGGAGAAAAGGGGAATAAGTTTCTTCCCTTTTGTATGTGTTGTGATGTTGCATCCACATTTGAAAGCAGTGGAGCTTGTGTTTCGGTGGTACAACATTGCTTTTATTGCTTTGATGAAAGTCTTCTGATCTAAATGGAAGGAAAATGGATGATAATAATAATAATAATAATAATAATAATAATAATAATAATAATAATAATAATAATAATAATAATAATAATAATATTTAAATTTCTATACCGCCCTTCTTCCTTCCGGGACTCAGGGCAGTGTACAGGCAGCAGTAAAAACATGAATAAAAACATAGAAAACAATTAAAAACCTATTAAAATACATTAGATAATGAGTAGCCTGTCTAAAACCTATTAAAATCCCTACTGAAACCATATAAAACTAAAACGTTTAAAAGTATGCCAGATTAAAAACTATGCCAGGCTGGCCGCTCGAAATAGATAGGTCTTCAAAGCCTGACGGAAGAGGCGTAGGTCTGTGATTGTCCGTAGGTCAGGGGGTAGGTCACAGAGAAGACTCTTCCCCTGGGGATCGCCAGCCGACATTGCCTGGCCGACGGCACCCTGAGGAGGCCCTCTCTGTGGGAGCGAACTGGACGGTGGGAGGTATTTGGTAACAGGAGGCGGTCTTGCAGATAGCGAGGTCCCCTGCCATGGAGCGCTTTAAAGGTGGTTACTAATACCTTGAAGCACACCCGGAAAGCCATAGGCAGCCAGTGCTCGCGCAAGAGAGGTGTCACATGGGAGCATCTAGACGCTCCCAGAATCCCCCGCATGGCCGCATTCTGAACTAGCTGGAGCCTCCGGGTGGACCTCAAGGGAAGCCCCATGTAGAGAGCATTGCAGTAGTCCAGGTGGGAGATGACGAGGGCTTGAGTGACCGTGCGTAAAGCGTCACGATCCAGAAAGAGACGTAACTGATGTATCAGATGGACCTGATAAAAAGCCCCCCTGGCCACAGCCATCATGTGGTCTTCTAGAGACAGCCGAGAATCCAGGAGGACACCCAAGTTGCGAGCCCTCTCTGTAGGGGCCAATGACTCGCCCCCAATAGCCAGAGATGGTACCAACTGGCTATATCGTGACGCCGGAAGCCACAGCCACTCGGTCTTGGATGGGTTGAGTCGGAGCCTGTTTCTCCCCATCCAGACTCGCACGACCTCCAGACACCGGGACATCACTTCAACGGCATCGTTGGGGTGGTCTGGGGTAGAGATGTACAGCTGAGTATCATCAGCGTATAGACCTCTTACAATCCTGAATTGTGTGAGAGGTATTCAGTCCTATTTTGTTTCTGGGCCTGTCTTATTTAAATCATATATGCTCCTATTTTTACCTTGAAAATTTTAAAAATTAACACCTACATGTTGGCTTCTTCAAATAAGTTGGAGCAATTATGTACCAGTGTAATGCACTGGAAAAATGAAATGCATTGCAGAATGTGCAAAGTTGACAGGAGAGAGGAAATATATGTTGGCTGAGAATTATAGGAACTAAAATGCCAGGACTGCTGACCCAAATCCTTTATTTTTGTTAAGAGGAGTAATTTATCCTGACTGAGGACACAGGCAGACAGGGGAAGTCACTATGATTTCATGCACAGCACAGTGGCACCACACAAATGACATCAATTATGCTTTTGTACAATGGTGTCATGACATACATCATGTCCTGACTTCCCTACCCATAGCAGACGCCTGTGCTGAGAGATGGTTATTCTCATGGCTTCCCTATTATTACAGAACTAGTATGGTAGAAAGATGTAATGGAATGTGTGAACCACCTTGAGGAACAAGGGAAAGAGATGCTGCCTAGGAAACAGACAAGAGAAGCAGACGTGGCAGTGATTTAATGGTCCAAGAAAGAATCTTAGGAAGGACCTGCCCTAATTGATCAGACAATTGCAAGTGGTGGTTGGAATTTTGTGCCTTAAGATTTGCAAGGTTCTATTAATATTACCTTACAATAATATTAAGATTAATAGAATTAATTCATTTAGTCTTGTTTCCTACCTGGTTTCCTCGGCAATAAGAGTAGGGAAAGGAGCAGAGAGCAGGTTTTGCCACTTCCTTGCCTGCTCCTTGCCTCCCCCCCCCCCCGCACACAGTTATGTCTACCTGTGTGGTCTGGCAGGAAACATCAGAACTGTGAGTGAAATCATAGTGTTACAGTCCAATGGAAGTATCCCACAAAAATACTTCATGTAAGAAAAAAAAGTCTGTCTAGCAGCCAAAAATAGTGTAGATGTAAAATTCTATAAGCACCACTAGACATAAATGTGGTTACCCTAATACAGACACATGGAGTTTCCATTGCCCACAACATAAAGATTGGCAGAACAGCAAAAACCAAGCAGAGCAAAACACTTTATCTAATACTAATATGTTTGCAAATGGGAGAAAATAAATTCAATTTTAAGTTTTCTGTTTCTTAGGCATCTTAGCTCCCCCCACGTTAGACAAGGTAACTCAGTTAATTTATGCCATTTGGAATTAAATGTAGATTGTCTTCATACAAAAGTCTTGTTAAGGGGAATAGGAAAGGATAATATAGCATTTTTAGGATTCATTCCTACTCTCTGAAGCAGAAAACCTCACATTTTATTCAGTATCTATAATCAACCCTTGTTTTAATGGATCAGTTGGGGAATAGGATTCCATTAAATGTAATGTCTGCTATATATTAAAAGTGATATTTCAAGCTCCAAACTCTCATACATGATCAAATCTGCTCTATTGATAAAAGGGAATTGTTTTTGTTGTTTTTTTAAATTTGTAAACCGCTCCCTCTCCCCACAGGGACTCGGGGCGGTGCACAGGGAGAATAAAAACAATAAATATACAAACATAGCATAAAAACGAATTAAATCTAATACCTGTGCTAAAAATCCCATTAAACACTAAAATACCCTATAATTAAATAAAAACCCCATAGCAGAGAGACTACCCTAGGCCGGCCAAGCAGAAAAGATATGTTTTTAATTTCAGGCGGAAGGAGCGGAGGTCCGTGGTTGTTTGAATATCGGGGGGAAGGTCGTTCCAGAGGGCTGGGCCCGCCACAGAGAGCGCCCTTCCCCTGGGCTTCGCCCGCTGACAAAGTCTAGTGGACGGCACCCGGAGAAGTCCCTCTCTGTGGGAGCGAATCGGCCGTGAGGATGTATGAGGCAGGATCCGATCCCGCAGATAGCTAGGTCCCGAGCAATGGAGCGCTTTAAAGATAATAACTAACACCTTGAAGCGCACCCAGAAGACAACAGGCAGCCAGTGCAGCTCGCGCAAGAGCGGTGTTACATGGGTAAACCTAGCGGTTCCCATAATTGCTCGCGCGGCTGCATTCTGGACCAACTGAAGTCTCCGGGTGCACCTCAAGGTGAGCCCCATGTAGAGAGAGTTACAATAGTCCAGTCGGGATGTCACGAGTGCATGAGTGACTGTGCGAAGGGCATCCCGATCCAATAGGGGGCGCAATTGGCGAACCAGGCGAACCTGGTAAAACGCCCTCCTGGCCACGGCTGTCACTTGATCTTCCATGGACAGCCGGGCATCTAGGAGGACACCCAAATTGCGCGCCCCATCCACAGGGGCAAGATGTTTGCCCCCTATGGCCAGCGATGGAGTCAGCTGGTTGAATCGGGCAGCCGGAAACCACAGCCACTCGGTCTTGGTCGGGTTGAGTCTGAGTCCGTTACTTCCCATCCAGATCTGTACGGCTTCCAGGCACTGGCACATCACCGCTACGGCATCGTTGGGGTGGTTTGGGGTAGATATATACAGCTGAGTGTCATCAGTGTAAAGGTGGTATTCTACCCCAAAACCACGGATGATCTCACCCAGCGGCTTCATATATGTGTTGAACAGGAGAGGCGAGAGGATCGACCCCTGAGGCACCCCACACGTGAGGGGTCTCGAGGTCGACCTCTGCTCTCCTGCCAACACAAATTGCGATCGGCCAGAGAGGTAGGAGGAGAACCACCGTAAAACGGTGCCTCCCACCCCCAACCCCCCCAGCCGATGCAATAGGATACCATGGTCGATGGTATCAAAAGCCACCGAGAGGTCTAATAGGACCAGGATGGAGGAACAACTCCCATCTCTGGCCCTCCAGAGATCATCAACCAATGTGACCAATGCCGTCTCGGTGCTATGCCCAGGCCGAAAGCCGGACTGGCGCGGGTCTAGATAATCAACTTCCTCCAGGTGACGGGGAAACTGTTGTGCCACCACACTCTCAACAACTTTTGCCAAAAAGGGAAGGTTGGAGACTGGACGATAGTTGGTTAATAGAGCTGGATCCAAAGAGGGCTTCTTAAGGAGGGGCCTCACCATAGCCTCTTTTAGGGAAGCAGGCAAGGAACCCTCACTTAAGGATGCGTTGACAACCTCTTGGAGCCAGCCTCGTGTCACCTCCCAGGATGCCAGTACAAGCCAGGAGGGACATGGGTCCAATAAACATGTGGTGGCTCGCAGTCGCCCACGTAACCTGTCCATATCCTCGGAAGTAACGGAGTCAAACTCCTCCCAAACAAGATCTGCCTCGTGGCATCCCACTGGGCCATCAATGGGGGTTAGCTCATTCTGTATCTGAATGATTTTCTCCTGCAGAAAAGTCACAAATTCCTCTGCTCTACCCTGTAACGGGGCTTCCCGCACCCTCTGTTGAAGGAGGGAGCGGGTCACCCTAAACAGGGCGGCAGGGCGGTTTTCTGCGGATGCTATGAGAGTGGCACAATGATGACGTTTGGCCACTCTCAGCGCCACCATGTAAGTCCGTAAATGGGCTCTTACCTGTGTCCGGTCAGATTCAGAACGAGTAGACCTCCATCTTCTCTCTAGGCATCTCTTGCGGCGTTTCATCACCCTTAGCTCCTCGGTAAACCAAGGAGCCAGGGCGGTTTGCCGCCGCAAGAGAGGCCGCAAGGGCGCGTCCCGATCCAAGGCTCCCGCGATCGCAGTATTCCATGCGGCCACGAGGTCCTCCATCGGGGGAGGATGGAGGTCCTCCATCGGGGGAGAATACCAGTTTAAAAGGAAGGAATAAACATTATATGAACTGATTAGTCAAAAAAAGAGACTTTGCCCTTTCTTTGGGATGAAATCAATTATTGCTTGAAATCTAAAGTCTGCTAAACCAAGATAATTAAACCTAGGATTTACTATGTTAATAAATGGGAGAAATGTAGTTTCTGACAGCAATAGCAATAGTACTTAGACTTATATACCACTTTACAGTGCTTTACAGCCCTCTCTCTAAGCAGTTTTACAGAGTCAGCCTATTGCCCCCAACAATCTGGGTCCTCAGTTTACCCACCCCGGAAGGATAGAAGGCTGAGTCAACCTTGAGCCTGGTGGGATTTGGTCTGCCAAACTGCTGGCAGCCAGTTATCAGCAGAAGTAGCCTGCAGTACTGCACCCTAACCACTGTGCCACTGTAGCTCTTGATGCCTGGACTCAACTATTAAATTACTTAAGCCAGCAACAAGCAAGCTTTTAGAGTTTAGAGTGGGCAATGGAATACTCTTTATTTTCTTCTGAGATTCTATTTTTGCCTTTATTTCTACTCCGATCTCTCAAAATTTGAAAATGAGTGTTTCATATTTATTTGTTTGAATATTTACATGGCCAGCATACATAGCATCCACGTTTAGCACTGATGATGTTAGCTAGTTTGGGTAATGACACATCTGCAAGAAAACAACCAAGCTCAGAGAGCACCAAGGACCCTTCAGCATCCTTCTCCTTAGACACTGGTGGAAAACTGCTGCTGATAGCTATTTGGGATGAACAATGATATCAAGATGTCATTTAGAGCCTGCCTATGAAGTGAACCCTTGTTCTACTGATTGCCCTCTGGTTCCTCTGCTTTTTTCTGTAGGTAAGAGCTGGCAGTAGCACTCTGTGGATGAACAAAGATTTATGCAGAATAGAATATGTGATGATAAAGCAGTGGTGGACTACTATGGATTTGCCTGGGTTCGGAAGAACCTATATCTAACGCTATAGCAAGTTCAGACAACCTCCAAATCCCACTTCTAGCTGGCGCACCCCACCCTGTCCTTCCCACCCCACCCTGCCCTTCTCAGAAGTCTCCATGCGAATGTGAGGTAAGTGCAGGGCCTGTGTGGAGATTTGGGGAGGGGAAAAACAGGCCTCCCAGAAGTTCTGGAAGACCGGAAATGGGCCAATTTCTGGCTTCTAGATGTCCTCCGGAGCCTGGGGGAAGCAGTTTTCACCTTTCCAGAGGCTCGAGGAAAATCTCTGGAGCCTGGGGAAGGTGAACCCCCCACTTGTGGTGCAGGTGGCCAACTAGGCCACACCCACCATCACCACGCCCACACAGCAACCGGGCAGAGAACCCATTGCTGAAATTTTTGAAGCCCACCCCTGCGATAAAGAGACAACTTAGATTACTCCACTGGTAACCCTACCAACAGAATTAAAGTACATCCAAGAGGACAACATAAACACTCAAGGAATAAGCCAGAAATGAAAAGCAAGCCAAGAAATAACAGATTTATCTTTGAAACGAATAAAATAATATTTAAAAAGAAATAATGGAATGTGTACAAACAACAGATTTGAAAGTCAGCCCCCTTAGCTTTCTTTTTGCCAAAGAGCAAATTGAATTGGATATGGCCTTTGAGTCAGGATCCTACTGACAATGCTTGTACTCTTTAGAAAGCTATTCATAAAGGTGGCTGGTGTATAATTACAATTAACCATCCCTAATAACTTTCAATTAATTGAAAATGGTCATTAAAGTACTCATTTAACAGCATATTTGAATGTGAACATATTAGCTACTGATTAAAATGAAGCACCAGTTGACAGAACAGCTCCTCTTGATATCATTGCTAGAGATATTTTCTTTCTTTCCTTCCTGACTTGAATTGAGTTACAGACATACATTCATGAAAGCAGGTTTCTATTAACATAAACCTGGAAGAAAGAGAAATCATATTCCAGAAAACTGGAAGAAAGAGAAATCATATATATTAAGTAGATCTCACCTCAATGAAGGAATGAAATGTTGGAAGGGGAAATGGAAATTAAAAGAATGAACCATTAACAAAAAGCTCCAGACATTGATACACTTTTTTCACTTTACAGCAGAATTATGTCAACATCCTATATGGAAATATTTCTGATATACGAAGATGGATGTGTGGCTTGCACATTTATATGGCCGTTTACATATTTGAAGATGCCTTGCCTGAATTTTTGCTTGAAATATTTGCTTGAAATAATAATCCTAATAATAGGATGAAAAATGCTATATTAATTAAATAATTATTTATAATATCAGCAATACTAGTAGGAATAACAATTTCAAATCTTTTAAAGAATACTTATTCATGAAGAAAAACACTTTTGCAGTGGAATATTGGCAAACATTTTACTGGATCCACCCTATCCACCTGCTTGAGTTGTGCAAAAATTATTTTCAGCAAACAAATAAATACAGCAACAATCCATAAAGGAATCAGCCATGAGACTGCTCTAGACATCTAGTGTTCAACTAATATATGAACAAGGCCAAGGGACCAAAACAGGATTGGCTTGGTAGGTTACTTTCTATGAAAGATTTTTTCCTACAGCTTTTATTTTCTTAGTGAATTTAAGGATGAACTTTGATTTTTGACTCTATAGTCAGTCCTGTAATCTAGTCTCCCCCAGGGCATTAGAACCTGGGTCATTCCTACTAAAATTGGCAGTGAATGAGAAAATAATATCTCTAGGAAGTGTCAGAAAAAAAGTAAGCTTCTAGGAAGCATATGTAATTAAGAGGAGCAGAAAGTTTAATATCTCCACCTCTTCTCAGTTAAATCCTCATTCTGACTATAAGTTTTCCTATTTAAATAATGTAATTAGTTTAGTTTTGACTATTTTTTTTCTAGATTGAATTGGTAGTCATGGGGACACACATTTGCTGGAAAATAAATCCTGATATCACCATTATCAACTCCTAATGCTGGCAAGAAATAAGAACTTTTTGCAAAATCACACTAAACTACAGATAGTCTTCAACCTACAATTGGGGTAGAATTTCCATTGCTAACCAAGATGGTTGCTAAGTTGGTCATGCCCAATTTTATGACCCTTTCACCACCATTGTTAAATGAAACTCAGCAATTAAATGAATCACATAGTTGTTAAGCAAATCCAGCTTTCCCCATGGATCTCAACGTTACAGGGTACAGAGTGATGAACACATGACCCCAAGATGCTGCAACCATTGTAAATAGTTGCCTGTTGTTATTTTGATCACATGGCCATAGGGGTACTGCAATGGCCATAAGTGCAAGAACTGTTTTTTCCCCCACCAGTAACGATATGGTTGCTAAACAAACGTCTGTGCAGCAAGGAGTACTCATAAATAAAGGCCATTCATTGTGTTTTGGGAAAAATGAAAGATTATTTTATGTGTTAATGATGTTTGTCATCTGCCTTAAAAATATATTCGGAAGTTGACAATGCAAAGAAAAATAAAATGGCTTTTATTTATATTATTCTCTATGGTTATCTATTAATAGGTTTGGCTGATCCGAGCACGCCTGTCTTATTAGCAGACTGTATATTTATTACTGTGCAGGTTTTCTGATGTATTCAATTATTTTTAAACACAAAATTAGGTGATGAAGTGACAGCATATCTGAAACATATCCATATATTTTTAGATGGAACTGATCCTTCTCCCCCACATAAAACATGTAGCAATGATGACAATGATGGGTGGACAATCAAAGATTAGATATAGAGATGGAAAATAGTTTAAGCAGTTTGCTTTCTAAAACAACTTGGCTCAGTACCTCTCTGAAGAATGCAAATCAATATTATTTTCCCCAGCCAGCTGCAGGACTTGGAATGAGGCCATTGGAAAGAGCAGGAACAATTTTTTGATACACTTAGGTGACTTTTTTTTTTTCAGGGACTGGGGGAGAGTTATACTGGAAATGGAGGTAGAATGTCTTTGGCAGGCAAATTATTCTCATTTCCACTAGTAATAAGTCCCCAAACCTCTCACAATGCCCCCAAATTGCACTAATAAGATTCAGTGACAAAGCGACCCAGTGCAATGAACATGCAATTTGTTCAGATTTGAGGAGACTGAAAGGGAGTTAATAGGAAAATTAGAGCAGCTTGACTTTCAGAGGCTTTCTGCTCCGTTTTCCTCATTTTGCAGGAAGGAAGCAGCACTGCAGTTTTAACAATGTTCCTCCTAAATTTTGGTGGCACAATCATGATCTGATAGATGTTGAGAGCTTAAAGGAGAAGATATTTGTGGGCTGCTGAGAGCAGAAACAGGGCACATGTTCCTGCCCCACTGAGATGTAAATGCATATTGTGTGATTGCTATCACTTCTATGAAGGACTTTTTGTAAATAGATGTTGTCCTCCCACCCCGGAGCCATTTTGTAAGATAATTCAATACATTTTTAAAAAAAATTCAGGTATGTCTGCTAATTTCTATTATATGCATATGTAAACATAAGTCCGCTCTTTATGTTTAACATATAGGGGGAAATGTTGCAGATATCATAAAAGCAACAAAAGTCTCAAGCATCCTTCTGATTCAATTTCCTTCCTTCCCCTCTCTCCCTCCCCATCCCTCTCTTTGATCCTTCCTTCCTTCCTTCCTTCCTTCCTTCCTTCCTTCCTTCCTTCCTTCCTTCCTTCCTTCCTTCCTTCCTTCTTGCCTGCCTGCCTGCCTGCCTGCCTGCCTGCCTGCTATTGATAAGAAGTTAGGTCCAAGTTAGGTCCAAGAAGAGATCCAATTTTCCCTTGAAGCCCAAAATGACTTTGGACCTGTCACTGCTTGGAAACTGCTTACTTTGCTAGAAAGAGGGATCCAGTAGGGAGTTAACCTTGAATCATTGCCACAGCTGCAAGTGTCCTAGAACTGACCCCCACCCCATCTCTGAAGAGAGGATGAGCCGTCTGATTCTTATATTAAAGTACAATAAAGTCGTTAGCTTTAATATTTCATGTATGGATCCAGTTGCCTATGTCTGACAATCACTCTCAACCTCAGAAGGTTGTTATAGAGAAAAGCAAGAAAAGGGAATGCTCTGTATATTAATTTGAGCTTCTATTTGAAATGCAAAATATGCATCTTAAAAGATAAATCAAATACTTCATAGGTATTAGTCATCATTTTTAAAGCGCTCCATGGCTTGGGACCTAGCTATCTGCGGGATCGGATCCTGCCTCACACATCCTCACGGCCGATTCGCTCCCACAGAGAGGGACTTCTCCGGGTGCCGTCCACTAGACTTTGTCAGCGGGCGATGCCCAGGGGAAGGGCTCTCTCTGTGGCGGGCCCAGCCCTCTGGAACGACCTTCCCCCCGACATTAGAACGACCACGGACTTCCGCTCCTTCCGTCTAAAATTAAAAACACATCTTTTCTGCTTGGCCGGCCTAGGGTAGTCTCTCTCTATGGGGTTTTAGTTACTTATAATTGGGAATTTTAGTATTTTAATGGGGCATTTTTTAGCACAGGTATATGTTTAAATTATTATTATTATTATTATTATTATTATTATTATTATTATTATTATTATTATTATTATTATTATTATTATTATTATTATTGTCCCTGAAACACAGCACTACTGTAGGCATAGTAGTAGTTACAGATGCTATGGTATTATACATGTTTAATTATAATAATGTATGGAAAAACTGTTAAAAACAATTTAGCAGGCATATGGTTGTGTGTCTGCCTGTTTTTTTCTACATACATACAGGCTACATTCTCATGGAGGATTTATACCTGAAGGGAAAAAAAACATTTTCAATGTTTTTCTCATGGTATTTCTTTGTCCACCAAAACCTCATTGCCTCTGACTTCGCAAAATCTAGGTCAACTTTTCCATCATGTGCTTTTCATATGTACTGGACTTGAACTTCCATAATTCCCAGCTAGACTTAGACTTATTCTGATTAGATGATAGATCTGGAAGTCTATTCCAGTTTCATTAATTCTTTGGGGGTTTAACTGCTTCTCCCTAACACCGTTAAAAAGCTCACAGCAATGTTTTACTCATCGAGAAGATATGTGTCTTTTTCAAAGCTGTTGCCTCAATTTAGCATACAAATCAGATCTGGTCTCCATTATATTGATTATATACTACAAATTGATAGAAGTAACTCAGATTCTTCAATGGAATGATCCCTTTCCAAACAATTTTGTTTTTATCAATATTATAGAAAAAATATGTACCTCATCAATTGAAATTATGACATAATCATTTTGACTTGTTCAAAACTTTATAGCTAACAACAACTAAAATTAAAACTGATGAACACCAAATTAAATTAAAGCTGAAGAACAGCGTGTCTTCACAAGTTGTAGGTGTTTCATCCTTGGATGTTTTTAAAGAAAAGACTGGACAACCACCTATGTGAAAAGGTGTAGAGCCTCTTGCTTGAGCAGGGGATTGGACTAGAAGACCTCCAAGGTCTCTTCTAGCTCTATTCTGATTGTTTAACCATCCTTCAATATAGCTTATACCAATATGATGCTTAAACCTGAAAGAAAAGACATGGAAACAACCATAAATGGGTTTGGAATGGCCATCATTTATCCGGATACAACATCCACAAATAAAGCTTATCAAAAATTGTCATGTCCACAATTTGCTGACATACTCTTTGTTTATATAATTGATACAACTGAGTACAAAAATATAAAAATTATTATAACCAATGCTAAAACTCTTAGTAGTGACACATGCTTGTTGTGATTCGGTGTACAGCAAGATGATGAGTGTGATTAAATGAAAAGCAATTACTTACAATTAATCAATTATCATGATAAAATTGGTAATGATGATGTAAATAAAAAGGCCATTGCTGGCAAAACCTCCGGATTGGTGCTCTTTTAAGTAGGACCAAGTTCAAATGTTTCAAAAGCTAGTGGAAGAAGTATTCCAACAAATACTTCTGCCTTAAGCTCTCTCTCCACTTGTTTTCAAAAACAAATATTATTTTTGTCAACAGCCATATCCTTGCGTACATGTGCTTCAAACTGCTATGTTTGTAGGGCACAGAAGGTTGATATAGTTGCGAATGAGATTCTGCCAGCTATGAGTTGCTATTTCTGTCCCCAATAAGTGCATTTGTGATTCTCTGTTGCTTCTGCAACAAAGGCATTTATGTGTTTGCTCCTTTTTATTACTTGGGGGGTGGGGGACACTTTGTCTACTGCAACATTTTATGTGCACTCCATGGGTTATTTCCAGGTGCTGCTGATCACAGCCATTTGCTTCTTTGACAGATTTGAGGTGTCTGGCTCTAAAGTAAAATTGACAAAAGTTCTAGCTGTCCCCTTAAAGCCTAAATTATCCATTACAAATATAGAAGACATGAATGGAATAGAGTGGGTGGGAGATAGTCCAGTGCTTCTCACAACCTCCCACTGTGCCAATATTTGTCACTCAAACTATTGCTGAATACACATCCATTGTTCTTCTGAAAGAGCACTAAACCCGCATCCAAAAATATCCTGCTGACAGATCAAGGAAGCAGAGTAGGATGTTGCAAGGTGTGTAAGGCCATCTGAAAGGCTCCTCATCTCAGAATTTCTCCACAGTCTCTTAAGCTTGCCCTGCTTAGTAGCTTTAAGGAATGCTCCTGTTGTTTGTTTTGCATCATGCAATGAGTACATATAGTCTGATTTACAACAGTTCGTTTAGCAACCATTCAAAGTTGCAATGGCACTAAAAAAGGGGGTCTTAAGACACCAACCTTCACATTCATGACAATCATAGCATCCCCTTGGTCACATGGGCATGTAGCAATCAACTTGTATTTATGATGGTTGCAGCATCTTGAGATCACGTGATCACCTTTTGCAATTTTACCAGCTGGCTTCTGGCAAGAAGTCAGTGGTGGAACAACTGCAATGATTTGCTTAACCACTGTGGCAAAAAAGATTGTTAGGCACAATTCATCTTAACAACCACCTTTCTTTGTAATACAAATTCTGTTCTCAATTTTGGTCATAAGACAAGGACTATTGGTAGGTTATACGGGCATGAATTTTAAGACTGGTTGTTAGGATTTTTTTATATGCTGTGGTTGGAGAGACATGAGATGAGCTATTAGAATTACTTTTAAAGTTTTTCTACAAGAAGCTAGCTAGTGTTTATGGTGCATTTGTACATATAGCAAAAATAAGTGCTGTGTCAATACAATACAATACAATACAATACAATACAATACAATACAATACAATACAATACAATACAATACAATACAATACAATAGCAGAGTTGGAAAGGACCATGGAGGTCTTCTATCCAACCCCCTTCCTAGGCAGGAGCCCATTTCAGACAAATGGCTATCCAACATCTTCTCCAAGACTTCCATTGTTGGGGCATTCACAATGCAATGCCTTCTGGAGCCAAGCTGTTCCACTGATTAATTGTTCTAACTGTCAGGAAATTTCTCCTCAGTTCTAAGTTGCTTCTCTCTTTGATTAGTTTCCACCCATTGCTTCTTGTTCTACCCTCAGGTGCCTTGGTGAATATTTTGATTCCCTCTTCTTTGTGGCAGCCCCTGAGATATTGGAACTCTGGTATCATGTCTCCCCTGGTCCTTCTTTTCATTAAACTAGACATACCCAGTTCCTGTAAGCGTTCTTCATATGTTTTAGTCTCCAGCCCCCTAATAATCTTTGTTGCTCTTCTTTGCACTCTTTCCAGAGTCTCCACATCTTTTCTACATCTTGGCAACTAAAACAGAGTGCAGTTTTGGCCTTACCAAGGCATTATAAAATGGTATTAACACTTCTCATGATCTTGATTCTATCCCTCTGTTTATGTAGCCTAGAACTGTGTTGACTTTTTTGGCAGCTGCTGCACACTGCTGGCTCATATTTAAATGGTTGTCCACTAGGACTCCAGGATCCCTCTCACAGTTACTACTATTGAGCAAGGTACCACCTATATTGTACCTGTGTATTTTGTTTTTCTTGCCTAAATGTAGAACCTTACTTTTTTCACCATTAAATTTCATTTTTTTAGACAGTGCCCAATGTTCAAGTTTGTCAAGATCCTTCTGCATCTTAAGCCTATCTTCTGGAGTGTTGGCTATTCCTGCCAGCTTGGTGTCATCTGCAAATTTGATGAGTTCCCCATTTATTCCCTCATCCAAATCCTTGATGAAGATGTTGAAGAGTACTGGGCCTAAAACAGAGTCTTGGGGTACTCCACTGCATACTTCTCTCCATGTAGATGTAGTTCCATTGTGGACTACACGTTGAGTGCGGTTGGTCAGCCAGTTATGAATCTATCTGGTGTTGATGCTGTCTAACCCGCATTTTTTAACTTTATCTAATAGTAGGTTATTGTATACCTTATCAAATGCCTTACTGAAGTCCAAGTGAACTATATCGATGGCATTCCATTATGTCATTAAAGTTTCTTGTGCTATTGCACACACACACACACACACACACACACAGACACATCACACCACAGGTGTGAGGAGTCTTTATTAAGCTTCTCAGATTGAATTGGTATTTCCCAGCAATTCCCTGTACCAGCATCAGCTCAACCACAATGAGTTCCACAGGTGCAGAGATGGGTTGCTGCTTGTTCAAGTGAACTAGTAGTAGCGGCAGCAGGAGGCTCCACCCAGACACTTCTGTGCATGTGAAGAAGCATTGCAAGCACACACAAGCGCGGGAGCGCACCCAAACTGGTAGTAACAAAATTGGCAACCCACCACTATACAGGCTACTCAAATGAAGTCAACACTAGGCAAAGGCAAGTCCAAGTTCCAAGACAAAGGCAAACCATAGGAAATCCAAAGGCAAAGGAAACAGCTGAAGAGAAACAATCCAAAGTTCAGGGCAACAATACACAGCAAGGAAATGAACACGTTGTCCCCAGCATCATCTCCATCTGTCTGCTGTGCTAAATAGTAATCTGTCAAAACAGATGAATCTGCCTCCTCGTGAGTAATTTGGCTGGGCTTTGTCGCTGCTCCTGCCTTTCCTCTGTCCTGTGTGTTCTTGGATCAGGTGTAGAAAGCATTTCCTCTTCCTCATCACTGACCACTTGCAGCTGCATGGTTTCCCACCTGAAGTCTCAGGGCTGTCCTGCTGCAGTTGTGCTTCAGCCAAATCAGACGGCTGCTTGGAATCATTGACCAACTCCTCTCCTGACATGGCCAGAAATGGTTCAACTTCCTTTGAGCTGACATCTGGAGAGGTATCTGGGGAAGCATCCAGGGGCATTATCACACTTCTGCATTGATCTCAACTGAATACATGAATCATAAAGAAGAAAAGGTATAATAATTTTAATCTTACTTTAAAATCCAGATCCAAGATAATAAAATCCCATTAACACAGGAAAATTTGCTTTGCCCTGGAATTGAGACTATTATCTCTCTCCCATATCCCATCTCTGGAAAATGCATCCTATGCTTGAATTGTCTTCCATAATTCTTATACTACTTCTAATAATAAAACCAATTCATGTCTGCTCTTTCAAATCTTGAAATCATGTATTACTGTTGTTTTAAAATCAAGAGGTGTCATTCTGTTTCTCTGGGTAGAAAAATATGTTATAGGATATGATAATTTTCCTCAAATAATTAAACATTATTCGATGGCTTAGGAAGCTATGTTGCTCAATGAAGTTTTATTCTTTGAACTTGAAGGTCTAGAACAGAGATGGAAAACATGTGGTTATAAGGATGTCTGTGGTCCCAACGACCAATTTTAGGAGCTTTCCAAGTATTCTGAGATCATACCACTGTAATTCGGAAATAAAATGGCCAAATTTGATCTGCACAATTTTTTAGGGTTCCACTGCACACAAATTGAGGATCAAAATGTTTTTACACATCAATTTTCATATTTAAAATGGTCTAAAATCTCCTAATAGGGAGATTTTCAAAGAGATCGTTGGAGTATGTCCACTGTGGCTCTTGGAAGTGAAATTCCTAAAATGAAAGGTTTATTTTCCCCTGAATTAGAAACTTATTCTGAAAAAGACAAAAGAGGAGAATGGAAAGTTAGTGAATGTTATAACATTTCTAAATGTCAATGAGTCACTCAGAAGCAATGAACTAATAATTAATTTCTTTATTTTTGGATTCTAGACCCAATGGTCTTTGAGGACCCCTCTTCTTTAAATGGGTTGGATCTTATAAGGGGTTTTCTTTAATATTTGGCTTCTATCTTCAGAGGAAGAAAATGGAAAATGACCCTATTACATCTTATGCACTAGATCAGGGGTCTCCAACCCCCGGGCTGCAGACCGGTCCCGGTCCGTGGCTTGATAGGAACCGGGTTGCAGTGAGTGGCACAACTCTTAGATAGGGCCAGAGAGGAGGAGGGGGGAGGGGGGCAACCCCCTGGGCAGGGCGCATGCTGGGGGCGGGAGAGCATAGGCGCGGCCGCTCGTTATGTTGGGGGCCTGAGAGGGCGAGTGAGCTGACTCACCCTCTCTGTGCGCTCATGTGCTGCCTGTTCCCCCTCCCCCCCCGCTCCCCCTCTACGCCGGCCAAGCCATGGCCACCGGTCCGCGGAATTTTTTTAACATGAAACCGGTCCCTGGTGCCAAAAAGGTTGGGGACCTCTGCACTAGATGACCCAGGAACAAATTTAAGTACTGGGCTAGAATTTATCCCATTTGCCAACAATTCCTGGATCTAGATTCACTAATACGCACCCACATGAGCAGTATAGCTATCTGGTTGAATATTAGACAGAAGACTGAATATAACTATCAGTAGCTAATAACAGATGTTTGTAGTTTTTATTATTTATTAACATTTATTATGTATTCATCTTTTTTGGAAGCAAAACCTTCCAAATATAAGCTTATGAAATTGATTACTTTTTGCTCATCGTCTGATAGACTTCATGCATATACTGATCCTTTGTTGTTGACTGTGACTTTGTTTATAGTCTTGTATTTGCTATCTGGAACCTTGTTTAGTACACAAGGGTTTGGCTTTTGACTTATGATCCAACTTACCAAATATTTTCCTATGGTATAGGAGAAATCCCTTTTTGGAATTAATTCACTGATTGTATAACTATTGTTCTGCTGCTTTCTGATCTTCTCTGATTTCCCATATAAAGCATTGGATATTTGCCACAATGGCTTAATTTGATACACAATCTATGTCTGTACCTCACTTAGTGAGTTCAGGGAGTATTTTGTTTCTATAAAGGACAAAATGCAGTTCCTCTGTAAGCCCTTAGTAGTCCTTATTTGTGTGCAAATTCTTCAAGAGTACTCAGATATCTAAGGGTTTGGAAAACCATGCCAGAAAAAAGACTTGCAAGATTTAGCCTTCCTGTCCTTTTTCCAATGAAAATACATGAAGAGAAATCTAGAATTATATGTAAGTCCATTTGCTTTTTGATATTACCACATCATTTCCACTTCTGGCAAGGAGATGTTGCTGAGGTTAATTCTGGGCACTCTTTCCCTGAGCACATTGGCACCTTCCTCTAATTTTGATAGAGGCCTCATTCACGGAAAGAGACATGGCAGCCTAGCGGCCTTCCAGTTCTTCTCACAGTCTTATTTGTTGAGTCTCTCAAGCTGCTGTCTGAACATATAAACATGTTACACAGACAGCACACTAGATGAAGGTGAAGCACAGATGATTATATTTAAGGGCTTACAATAGTCATTAAGAGCTCTTTAACCACAGGTCCTGGCAAGGCAAAAGGAGGGTCTCTGACTGCCTCTTTTGGCTACTCTGTCAATTGACTTTCTCTTTCTTCCTCATTGAAAAGCGGCCAACTGTGTTAACCCAGTGGCAATGAAAAAAGCCCCCCCCCACCCCCCCCCGGGAATAAAAACATACATAATAGGATTATAAGATTTGGGGCATATAATGTTGCTGGAGATGATTTATTTGGAAAGTTGATTTTGTTTTAGTGAAAAACAAGCATCAGTCAGCACACTTGGGAGTTCTGATTCCCCTCCACCTCCTTGCCAGATACAATCATTCTGGTTTGAAAGACATGATTGCCTTTTAATGTGGAAATTTAATGTGGAAAACAAGGTTACACTAGGAGGGGGAGGAGGAGGAAGTGAGATTAAACTCCTTTTCTATAACAAAGTCACTTTGAGATATGCAGTACAACACCCTGACAGTGTCCAGATCCCCTCCTATTCCTTTATATATCAGAACAGACAGAAAACAAGGAAATTGTGCTACCTCTTACTTGTAACTTCTGTTACATCTCTAAAAAAAAAAAAAAAAGGAGATGGCGGTATTGGTGATTGTGCAGAGATTAAGTCTGTGTGTGTGCACATGTGTGTGCGTTTTAAGAAAAATAAATAGACTTCAATTGCCTGCAACCCAGAAAATGCAGGAAAAGGGCAGCAAGAAGAGATATCGAAAGAGAGAGGAGAATGTAGTCAATACCATCAAGCTATTGGGACAAAATAATATCCCTTGTTCTTTTTGATAGCTCAGCAGCCCAATTGACAGCCCACAATTTGGCATATTCAAACAGGGTTTGGATTTGGAGCTACTAGACATCCTTCTTCAAATGGATCAGGAAAATAAGCAATATTAATAATAACCATAATAAAGAGCCTTGTCATTTTAGAAGGCAATCTTCCTAAGGATATAAAGAGAATATGAGAAAGGGTGATAGAACCCACTTTCAACCTCTTTTAAGCAAAGGTCTATTTCAAAAGCTTTGAGCAAGAGAAAGATGCTTCTGAAAACATTGGCAGAAGGAAAAAGTGAAAAATTCATCAGATTTCTTCTCTTCCTCCACCTTCCTCTTGTCTTCTCTTCCCCCCGATATCTTTCCCCTCATTTTTGTGGATAAGATCTGGTACAGTTACAAAAAGATTGCCTTTCTAATTACTTCTTTCCATAATGATAAAGGGGATCCATAATTTTCATTGATAAATTTCTTACATCCAATATTGTTTACCTGCAGAGGCACTCCACCTATGTGTTTCATATGTTTGCAATTTTATCTACCAATATGTGGTCTAACTTTAGGCTATATCTCTCTGATTAAGAGAGGCTGAGGCACAGGTCTTTTCCATGTTAATGCCAGAAGGGCTGAACCAACCACAACTTAAATGTCCTCCAGATTTACCACAACTTAGTCTTGTCTCCTTCCCTTCTCCTTTTTTCCATTCCCTGGAAAATTTCTGAAGAAAAAGTTCCTATACAGTCTTTATTTGTAGCATACCTAGATGGCAGTAAACAGAACAAATAAATAAAAAACAAAAGAAAAACTTATTAAACAAAGTATAAATTGGAATAATGGAGAGATAAGGATAAGATTGGAGAAGGAAGCAGAAACACCTAGGAATGTGGATCTCCAGAGCAAAGTTACTTCTTGTTTTTTTTAACTTGAAAGCACTACTGAACTACTTTCTCGTTACATAGTTTTAAGTGGAGAAATTTTGCAGAACCAGGGATTGCCCATCCTAGTTTACCTGTGTGAAGCTCGTTTACTTTTTCCAAACCAGCAGTAGTAGAAGCGCATTCCAAATAGAATGACAGCCAGTTGAAAGAAAGTCACTCTGTGAGTGGGAGGGGCAGTCTCTACATGTGAATAAGTAATATATAAAACAAATAAGTAAGTAAATAAATAAACTTGCCAAACCTTGCCAAATAAATAACATTGCTAACATTGGCAATGATGGTGGAAATTGCTTGTGATCTGAGGAGTGGGGGTTATTGTTTTTATTGTTTGTATTATTTTTATTGTTTTATTGTATTGGATTTTATTTTTGTAAGCTGTCCTGAGTTATGGGTGGCTGAATGAATGAATGAATGAATGAATGAATGAATGAATGAATGAATGAATGAATGAATGAATGAATGAATGAATAGTAATCACCTACCACTAAAGATAGCAGGCAGGCAAGGATACACCTGACATTGTCAGGATAGTGGCCGGAAAATTCCAAACTAACTGGGTGATTGATATGAAGATAGAGAAGAATTTTATGAAATGTAAATAAGCACTCTCTAGAACATGCAGTACAAAAAAGAAGAAAGGAGAAGTCTAAGTCTCCGTTTTAAGAAAGCACATAGGGTTTAGGGGCTAACCTAGTAAAAATACTGGACTACTTTTCCAATTCCCTTGAAATTGTCATTATGAAAACTTTTACAGATCTACCTAATCAGACAAAACTAAGGAACCAAAAGTGGATTTTCTATGAAGTCTGAGAGAGATAATCACAGTCTTGAAATTTTTACAAATCTCTCTTCTTGAGTGGTACCTCAGAAATATTCCTGAATTTATCCATATCAGATCTTGGCAATATGAGTTCATGGAGACAGAAAAGAGATTAATGTGCAAAAGAAGTTCTTGGTGTAATTAATCCAATTCACAATATGAATTGCAAGCCACCATACAGTGTGTGTATGTGTATGTGTGTGTGTGTTATGTATATACCGGTAGGTAAAAAAAAAAGTAAAGGTTTCCCTGTGCAATAATGCCTGACTCTAGGATGCAGTGCTCATCTCTATTTCTTGATCGAAGGAGTCAGCATTATCTGAAGACATTTTATGTGGTCATATGACCAGCATGGGTATACGCCAAATGTAACAGAATGCTGTTACATTCCCAACCAAAGTGGTATCTATTAATCTACTTGCATTTGCATGCTTTCAAACTGCTGGTATGGGCAGAAGTTGGGACAAGAACGGGAACTCACCCCTTTCAAACCCGGACTATCAGCTTTCTAGCTGATGAGCACAGCATCTTTAACCACTGAGCCATCGTGCCCCCATGTATATATGTACATATTATCTACATAATACATACTACAGATACAAGTTTATTAGTGAAGCAGTAAAGTATTTAGGAAATGTGCAATAACCGATTAGCTTTTAAACCAGATAGATGAATTTTAAAGGATCCATCTATTAAGGATTATTTTGTTACCAGTTCTGTATATGTATTAAATATTTTCTTTTACATCATCTTAGTGAATTTCAGGTGCTGTCCTACTACAAGATTTTCAGGATCTTCATTTTTTTTACGCATGTCAAAAGTAGTAGAATTATAAAAGAACATGAGACATATATTGGAAAGAAAATATATAAGGCTAAACTGGCATGGTCATTTAAAATGCATTATATGTATTTTAATAGTTATTTTTGGGGCATTCTATACTGAAGGATGGATATAGATATATAATAAGATGACCTGCAGATTTATTATTCTGTTGAGTAAAGTATGTTGAAAGTAATATTGTCTAACATTTAGCGAAGTAATAGATTTACTAATAGAAAGAGAACAATAAAATGAAAGTGATATTTGCTAAAAGTGTATGTACATATATTGTTTGGGGTAGATTTGATAGAGATAGGTATTTTATAGTTAGGGTATATATTTTTGGTTTTTTAATTGTTACTGTGTTAAGATAAAACATGTAATATGGGGCACATTAATTTAGATTATTGGTAAACATGTAGATTTCAGGAATGCCATTTCCAATGAAGTGTATTTTTAAAAGAATGTAAAGTTTAATGTATAATTAAGATTAAAAATTCTTTTGTTAGGATGAAAAGAATGGAAGAAATATGAGATTTTAAAAGAATAATATTTACAATATAATGTAATGTACAGAGATGAAACAAAATGAATAACAAAAAAAGAAAATGGGTTGATATAGACATCAAAATTGAGGATTCTGGTTATTTTTAGATTTTGTTTAGATTTATTTTTAAATTAGAGATTAATTTTAAATCTTGTTTGCTAATGACAAGCATTTTTGAATTAGATAATTGATTTGTTTTAAGATTGTAGAAATATTATACACAGTTAGATATTGTTTATAATATGTTTAAATTAAAGTAAGTTATTATCTGATTATATTTGTATCTGTATGGAGGCAAGTCAGAAGTCGCTACCTCTCTACCTCTTTATCGGTCTGCCGGTATCTCTCTCAGATTATTTATCTCTATATCTATCTATCTATCTATCTATCTATCTATCTATCTATCTATCTATCTATCTATCTATCTATCTATCTATCTATCTATTCTCTCTCTTTCTCTGTCTAGCTCTATATAATATGTTTGTGTGTGTGTGTATGTATATGATACACACACATACACAGAGAAACAGACAGACAAAGAAAACTGTTCTTCTTTTTTGACTCCACTTCTCTTTTTGCTATTATTATGTAATTTATCCTCTTTAAATTTAATAAAAAAGTTTTAACAAACTAGTAGAAATCTAAATCATTTCATATTTTATACAAAGATGTTAGGCTGTTGTTCTGAGCTTCAAGCTCTTGGCCATTTGGTTGTGAACATTTCATCACCATTCAAGGAGACATTGTCAGTGCATTTTGAGTTATGCTTGTCTGTCAGAACACTGACTGTTAAATATCTTTTTATTTGATGCAAATTAGTGTAGATGTTGTTTGTCTGGCTACTTCATGGTTTGATTTTGGACTTTTTGATTGACTGGCTGTTGTTACCAAGGCATGATCTTTCATTTTAAGTACCGTCTTTGTAATGTAAATTAGTATTGTTTGTTTGGATATGTCTGAGTCACGGTCTGGTTTTGGATTGCTTGATTGGCTGGTTGTTGTTACTGAAACATGGTCCAATTTCTTGTGAGCTGATGGGTTATGATATTTTGTTGTTGCAAAGTGGGATGCTTGTTTGTTAGTTTTAAATGCTATCTTCAGGATCACAGTTAATGCAGTTTTTTTGTTCTCAGCAATTGGTAGACTGGATCAATGTCAATATGCCTGTTTATCAATTTATTGGTAGAAAACCAATGCTATATACTTATTCTCATACTTCAGGAATACATAAAAACATAAAGTCTGTTCCTTAATGTTCCCAGAGTTAGCAGATATTGTTTGACTATTGCTATTACAATTTTTTTAAAGTATGTAATTCAGGGAAGGCTATGAATGTCCTAATTTTTCTTAAAAAGTAATTTGCACCAATATGTCGTTGCAAGGCAATATACATATGTTTAAGGCAGGAAGAAAAGAAAGGAGAAACCAACCCAATAGAAGAAATAGCAACCTAATCAGAAAAAAAACCTGTTCATATTCTCAATTATCTTTTTAAGCATCAAGAAAGAATATTAAATGATTTGGTGAGATATGCATATAAAGAATCATGAGTAATTGCATCTGGCATTTGCTCATCATTTCCTGTCATCAAATGTTCTCCCAATGACCTGCAGTGCCAAAATGATGATTTCAAAAGGAGGCTTAAAAGGATGCAGCTCTAATGTTCCTTATGAGATGGGATTGAAATGACATAGGGCCTTTTACTTCTCAACGTAATTTGCTATCATCATGTTGGGATAGTACATTCAGAATGCATATCAGCCTATTCTCTTTCTTAAATCAGAAGAGAAAAGCGCATTTATTGCAGGTTTCCTTCCAAAAGGCATGACAGAGATTATTATAACTGCTGGGGACAGAGAGAACAAAATCATCGGTGTTTATTAAGAGGTTTTATTAACTAAAAGGCAATATAAAAGGCAATATGAACCCAAGATGCTGAGATACTTATATGGGGGCTTGGGGCCTGCACTTACAGGAAGGATTTGTAGTACTCTAAAATAAAGCAGAGATGGGGTAAGAATAGAGAAGGCTCCAGTTCTTTTATCTACATAAGGTCACTAAAATTCTAGAAATAACTGCAAACCCCATTTGTTTGAGGAAAAAAAGGTAACATGAGAAATAGATTCTTGCTGATTCTGACATAAATATATCACTGTCAAAAGTGCTGAAATCACTGCTTTAAGGTACACCTTGTAAAAGAATGTCTTTACTGATCTTTACTATGATGGCTTTAGGGTTACATGTGATATAATCCAGGAATAAGCAATTCTACTACAATTGATCACCGCTCCTGCTTTTAATTGGCTACTTTGAGTCACTTGCAGCATGTCAGTGACACAATTTACATAACTGAAGGATGAAATTGTTTGGTTTGTGGGGAGGACTAGAATTGTTCAAAAGATTTGCTAAACAAATCAGAACATGCCTCTGAACATTTGCAGCATTGGAGGGGGAGGCTGTATACAGCATAGGTTCCATGAATTGCATGTCCCTAATGTAATCAATAGAAGAAGAGATAGAGTTTCCTTCTGATTCAGATTAGAATTGCATGATATTTTATAAATTTAGGAACAGATTGAAAAAGAGAATTCCTTCCATAAAACTTCCACAGGACTTTGAATTTATGATTATAGTTTCTATTGGCTATACCCGGCTACGTGTTGCTGTGGCCCAGTTTGGTTAAATGGCCAACCAATCGGTGTGTAGATCTAAACCTGCACACATACACACAACCACCGTATAACCCCCAACCTACCTACATACTGTATTTCAACCTCTCTATCCCTCTACCTACCTACCGTATTTCTCCCTCTCTATCTATCCCTCTACCTACCTACTGTATTTCTTCCTTTCTCCCTCTATCTACCTACCTACCTACCTACCTACCTACCTACCTACCTACCTACCTACCTATTGTATTTCTCCCTCTCTATCCCTCTACCTACCTACCTGCTACTGTATTTCTCCCTCTCTGTCTATCCCTCTACTTACCTACCTACTATATTTCTTCCTTTCTCCCTCTATCTACCTACCTACCTACCTACTGTATTTCTCCCTCTCTGTCTATCCCCCTATCTACCTACCCACCTACTGTATTTCTCCCTCTCTATCTATCCACCTACCTACCTACCTACTGTATTTCTCCCTCTCTATCTATCCCTCTACCTACCTACCTACTGTATTTCTCCCTCTCTATCTATTCCTCTACCTACCTACTTACCTACTGTATTTCTTCCTCTCTCTATTCCTCTACCTACCTACCTACCTACCTACCTACCTACCTACCTACCTACCTACTGCATATCTCCCTCTCTATATGTCTCCCTATCTACCTACCTACCTACTGTATTTCTCCCTCTCTATCTATCCCCCTATCTACCTACCTACCTACTGTATTTCTCCCTCTCTATCTATCCCTCTACCTACCTACCTACTGTATTTCTTCCTTTCTCCCTCTACCTACTTACCTACTGTATTTCTCCCTCTCTATCTATCCCTCTACCTACCTAGCTACCTACCTACCTACCTACTGTATTTCTATCTATCTATCTATCTATCTATCTATCTATCTATCTATCTATCTATCTATCTATCTATCCCTCTACCTACCTACCTACTGTGTTTCTCCCTATCTATCTATCCCCCTACCTACCTACCTACTATATTTCTCCCTATCTATCTATCCCCCTACCTACCTACCTAACCTACCTACTGTATTTCTCCCACTCTGTCTATCCCTCTACTTACCTACCTACTGTATTTCTCCCTCTCTATCTATCCCTCTACCTACCTACCTACTGTATTTCTTCCTTTCTCCCTCTATCTACCTACCTACCTACTGTATTTCTCCCTCTCTATCTATTCCTCTACCTACCTACTTACCTACTGTATTTCTTCCTCTCTCTATTCCTCTACCTACCTACCTACCTACCTACCTACCTACCTACCTACTGCATATCTCCCTCTCTATATGTCTCCCTATCTACCTACCTACCTACTGTATTTCTCCCTCTCTATCTATCCCCCTATCTACCTACCTACCTACTGTATTTCTCCCTCTCTATCTATCCCTCTACCTACCTACCTACTGTATTTCTTCCTTTCTCCCTCTACCTACTTACCTACTGTATTTCTCCCTCTCTATCTATCCCTCTACCTACCTAGCTACCTACCTACCTACTGTATTTCTATCTATCTATCTATCTATCTATCTATCTATCTATCTATCTATCTATCTATCTATCCCTCTACCTACCTACCTACTGTGTTTCTCCCTATCTATCTATCCCCCTACCTACCTACCTACTATATTTCTCCCTATCTATCTATCCCCCTACCTACCTACCTAACCTACCTACTGTATTTCTCCCTCTCTGTCTATCCCTCTACTTACCTACCTACTGTATTTCTTCCTTTCTCCCTCTACCTACCTACCTACCTATTGTATTTCTCACTCTCTATCTATTCCTCTCCCTCCCTCCCTACCTACCTCCCTACCTACCTACTGTATTTCTCCCTATATATATATATCCCTCTCTCTACCTACCTAGCTACTGTGTTTCTCCCTATCTATCTATCCCTCTCCCTACCTACCTACCAACCTACTGTATTTCTCCCTATCTATCTATCCCCCTACCTACATACCTACTATATTTCTCCCTATTAATCTATCCCCCTACCTACCTACCTACCTACCTACCTACCTACCTACCTACCTAACCTACCTACTGTATTTCTCCCTCTCTGTCTATCCCTCTACTTACCTACCTACTGTATTTCTTCCTTTCTCCCTCTATCTACCTACCTACCTACTGTAATTCTCCCTCTCTATACCATTTCAGACAAATGGCTATCCAACATCTTCTTGAAGACTTGCAGTGTTCCCCTATCTACCTACCTACTGTAATACAATAATACAATAGCAGAGTTGGAAGGGACCTTGGAGGTCTTCTAGTCCAACCCCCTGCCTAGGCAGGAAGCCCTATACCATTTCAGACAAATGGCTATCCAACATCTTCTTAAAGACTTGCAGTGTTGAGGCATTCACAACTTCTGGAGGCAAGCTGTTCCACTGATTAATTGTTCTAACTGTCAGGAAATTTCTCCTCAGTTCTAAGTTGCTTCTCTCCTTGATTAGTTTCCACCAATTGCTTCTTGTTCTGCCCTCAGGGGCTTTGGAGAATAGCTTGACTTCCTCTTCTTTGTGGCAAACCCTGAGATATTGGAAGGCTGCTATCCTGTCTCCCCTAGTCCCTCTTTTATTAAACTGTATTTCTCCATCTCTCTCTCCACTTGAGAGTTTGCTATCTCAGTGCCTTCTTTTGGCCCTTTTAGGCCTCCGTACAGTGTTCCTGAGGAAATGACTTTTGGAAATGCCTGGTGGGCGGGGCTACAGGGAGGTGAAAACATGATCAGTGGGTACATTTTACATGTGTGTACCTTGCACACGAGACACGTGTGCTAGGCACAAAATGAGTAGGTATTCTATTATCGGAAGTCCTTGGCAACATTGTGTCAAAATTTGAGGCAGATCAGTTCAGTAGTTTTTGAGATTAGTGGATTCGTACAAACTATTTTACATTTTTATTTATATAGACTAGCTATAACCAGCCACGCATTGCTGTGGCCCAGTCTGGTTAAATGGCCAACCAAACTGTGTGTAGATCTACACCTGCACACATACACACAACCACCATATAACCATATAACAGTACCTACCTACTGCATATCTCCCTCTCTATATGTCTCCCTATCTACCTACCTACCTACTGTATTTCTCCCTATCTATCCCTCTACCTACCTACCTACTGTATTTCTTTCTTTCGCCCTCTATCTACCTACCTACTGTATTTCCCCCTCTCTATCCCCCTACCTACCTACCTACTGTATTTCTCCCTCTTTCTCTATTCCTCTACCTACCTACCTACTGTATTTCTCTATCTATACACCTACCTACCTACCTACTAACCTACCTACAGTATTTCTCCCTCTTTGTCTATCCCTCTACTTACCTACCTATTGTATTTCTTGCTTTCTCCCTCTACCTACCTACTGTATTTCTCCCTCTCTGTCTATCCCTCTACCTACCTACCTACTGTATTTCTCCCCATCTATCTACCCCCCTACCTACCTACCTACTTACCTACCTACTGTATTTCTCCCTATCTATCTATCCCCCTACTTACCTACCTACTATATTTCTATAGTAGGTAGGTATATACCCCCCTACCTACCTACCTACCTACCTAACTACCTACCTACTGTCTCCCTACTATACTCCCTATCTATCTATCCCTCTACCTACCGACCTACCTACCGACCTACTGTATTTCTTTCTTTCTATCTATCTATCTATCTATCTATCTATCTATCTATCTATCTATCTATCTACCTACCTACCTACCTACCTACCTACCTACCTACCTACCTACCTACATTTCTTCCTTTCTCCCTCTATCTACCTACCTACCTACTGTATTTCTCCCTCTCTATCTATTCCTCTACCTACCTACTTACCTACTGTATTTCTTCCTCTCTCTATTCCTCTACCTACCTACCTACCTACCTACCTACCTACCTACCTACCTACTGCATATCTCCCTCTCTATATGTCTCCCTATCTACCTACCTACCTACTGTATTTCTCCCTCTCTATCTATCCCCCTATCTACCTACCTACCTACTGTATTTCTCCCTCTCTATCTATCCCTCTACCTACCTACCTACTGTATTTCTTCCTTTCTCCCTCTACCTACTTACCTACTGTATTTCTCCCTCTCTATCTATCCCTCTACCTACCTAGCTACCTACCTACCTACTGTATTTCTATCTATCTATCTATCTATCTATCTATTTATCTATCTATCTATCTATCTATCTATCTATCTATCCCTCTACCTACCTACCTACTGTGTTTCTCCCTATCTATCTATCCCCCTACCTACCTACCTACTATATTTCTCCCTATCTATCTATCCCCCTACCTACCTACCTAACCTACCTACTGTATTTCTCCCTCTCTGTCTATCCCTCTACTTACCTACCTACTGTATTTCTTCCTTTCTCCCTCTACCTACCTACCTACCTATTGTATTTCTCACTCTCTATCTATTCCTCTCCCTCCCTCCCTACCTACCTCCCTACCTACCTACTGTATTTCTCCCTATATATATATATCCCTCTCTCTACCTACCTAGCTACTGTGTTTCTCCCTATCTATCTATCCCTCTCCCTACCTACCTACCAACCTACTGTATTTCTCCCTATCTATCTATCCCCCTACCTACATACCTACTATATTTCTCCCTATTAATCTATCCCCCTACCTACCTACCTACCTACCTACCTACCTACCTACCTACCTACCTAACCTACCTACTGTATTTCTCCCTCTCTGTCTATCCCTCTACTTACCTACCTACTGTATTTCTTCCTTTCTCCCTCTATCTACCTACCTACCTACTGTAATTCTCCCTCTCTATACCATTTCAGACAAATGGCTATCCAACATCTTCTTGAAGACTTGCAGTGTTCCCCTATCTACCTACCTACTGTAATACAATAATACAATAGCAGAGTTGGAAGGGACCTTGGAGGTCTTCTAGTCCAACCCCCTGCCTAGGCAGGAAGCCCTATACCATTTCAGACAAATGGCTATCCAACATCTTCTTAAAGACTTGCAGTGTTGAGGCATTCACAACTTCTGGAGGCAAGCTGTTCCACTGATTAATTGTTCTAACTGTCAGGAAATTTCTCCTCAGTTCTAAGTTGCTTCTCTCCTTGATTAGTTTCCACCAATTGCTTCTTGTTCTGCCCTCAGGGGCTTTGGAGAATAGCTTGACTTCCTCTTCTTTGTGGCAAACCCTGAGATATTGGAAGGCTGCTATCCTGTCTCCCCTAGTCCCTCTTTTATTAAACTGTATTTCTCCATCTCTCTCTCCACTTGAGAGTTTGCTATCTCAGTGCCTTCTTTTGGCCCTTTTAGGCCTCCGTACAGTGTTCCTGAGGAAATGACTTTTGGAAATGCCTGGTGGGCGGGGCTACAGGGAGGTGAAAACATGATCAGTGGGTACATTTTACATGTGTGTACCTTGCACACGAGACACGTGTGCTAGGCACAAAATGAGTAGGTATTCTATTATCGGAAGTCCTTGGCAACATTGTGTCAAAATTTGAGGCAGATCAGTTCAGTAGTTTTTGAGATTAGTGGATTCGTACAAACTATTTTACATTTTTATTTATATAGACTAGCTATAACCAGCCACGCATTGCTGTGGCCCAGTCTGGTTAAATGGCCAACCAAACTGTGTGTAGATCTACACCTGCACACATACACACAACCACCATATAACCATATAACAGTACCTACCTACTGCATATCTCCCTCTCTATATGTCTCCCTATCTACCTACCTACCTACTGTATTTCTCCCTATCTATCCCTCTACCTACCTACCTACTGTATTTCTTTCTTTCGCCCTCTATCTACCTACCTACTGTATTTCCCCCTCTCTATCCCCCTACCTACCTACCTACTGTATTTCTCCCTCTTTCTCTATTCCTCTACCTACCTACCTACTGTATTTCTCTATCTATACACCTACCTACCTACCTACTAACCTACCTACAGTATTTCTCCCTCTTTGTCTATCCCTCTACTTACCTACCTATTGTATTTCTTGCTTTCTCCCTCTACCTACCTACTGTATTTCTCCCTCTCTGTCTATCCCTCTACCTACCTACCTACTGTATTTCTCCCCATCTATCTACCCCCCTACCTACCTACCTACTTACCTACCTACTGTATTTCTCCCTATCTATCTATCCCCCTACTTACCTACCTACTATATTTCTATAGTAGGTAGGTATATACCCCCCTACCTACCTACCTACCTACCTAACTACCTACCTACTGTCTCCCTACTATACTCCCTATCTATCTATCCCTCTACCTACCGACCTACCTACCGACCTACTGTATTTCTTTCTTTCTATCTATCTATCTATCTATCTATCTATCTATCTATCTATCTATCTATCTATCTATCTACCTACCTACCTACCTACCTACCTACCTACCTACCTACCTACCTACCTACATTTCTTCCTTTCTCCCTCTACCTACCTACCTACCTACTGTATTTTTCACTATCTATCTATACACCTACCTACCTACCTACCTACCTACTACGGTATTTCTCCCTCTCTGTCTATCCCTCTACTTACCTACCTATTGTATTTCTTGCTTTCTCCCTCTACCTATCTACCTACCTGCCTACCTACTGTATTTCTCCCTCTGTCTATCCCTCTACCTACCTACCTACTGTATTTCTCCCTATCTATCTATCCCCCTACCTACCTATCTACCTACTGTATTTCTCCCTATCTATCCATCTACCTACCTACCTACCTACCTACTTACTATATTTCTTCCTTTCTCCCTCTACCTACCTACTGTATTTCTCTCTCTCTATCACCCTACCTACCTACCTACCTACCTACCGTCTATCTATCTATCTATCTATCTATCTATCTATCTATCTATCTATCTATCTATCTATCTACCTACCTACCTACCTACCCACCAGGTAGGTACCCACCAGGTAGCCATGAAAGCAGCTTAGCCAGCTGCTTTCATGGCTAAGGCAGGACTAGAACTCACAGTCTCACACTTTGTAGCCTAGTGCCATAAGCATTAGGAAAAAAATGGCTCTAAATAAAGCAGAATATGGTCAATATCCTTGAACTGTTTTGTGGCACTGAAAAAAATACTCAGTCTTAAGAGCTTTATTCTTGCAGAAACAGAACAAGAAAACAAAATTTAAAATATCAATGTTCTGCTGTATCAAGAAAACTATCAGATCTGAGCTGCAGCTGTAGTATCCAAGGGTGGGCTACCATGGGTTCGCCTGGGTTCAGGAGAACCCATAGCTAACATTATGGCTGGTTCAGAGAAACTCCAAATCCCATCCCTGGCTGGCCCACCCACCCCACCCCTCCCAGGAGTCTCTATGCGGCTCATTTTGGATGCAAGGTAAGTGCAGGGCCCGTGCAGAGACTTGGGGAGGGGAAAATGGGCCTCCCAGAAGCTCTGGAAGGCCAGAAATGGGCATCTTTCCGACCTCTGGAAGGCCTCCAGAACCCGGGGGAGGCAGTTTTCACCTCCCAGAGGCTTGAGGAAAACCTCCATAGCCTGGGGAAGGTGAAAAACAATCTCCCTGCTATGGTGCAGGAGGCAGCCAAGGCCACGCCCACCATGCCTACACCCATCCAGCAACCGGGCAGGGAACCCATACTGAAATTTTTGAAGCCCACCCCTGGTTGTATATTTTTGTTGCCATCTTACCATCATGTTCCTGTTTTTGTTCTTCAAAACTTTAAAGTAAAAAATTTATTTAGTTTACCTAAAACCAGGTTGTTTGGTGAGATTAAGGGCAGTGCCACACCACATTCAAACGAATCATAGTTGAGCCAAAAGTACATGAGCACAGTTTCTCAATGTCATGGAAATGCAAGGTTAGACCTTTTTTCAGCCACCACAGAATACTAATATGGAAGTTTTCTTACATCTTGAGACAAAGTTCAATAATATTTATACTAAGGTTTAAAACAAGCTTTTTGACTTAAGATCTGCATGTTACTTTTGAAAAGTATTCAAGCACCACCATTCAAATTAGTGGGTTAATTTATTGTGTATAGTTAGGAGAAAATGCCTTCCATCTCAAACCTGTTGGAATATCAAAACTGATGTTAAAACATCATAACAGCACCCATCTCCCATAGTTTAATACTGGCATTTAGATACCAGAGATTCATTGCCTCTAAAAATAAACAAATGAGATGTAAATTCCTTTAGCCTTTTAACAACACATAAATTGAACTGTCCTTTTATCAACTCTCCAACAGCTGCTAAAGGTTTGCAGTGACTTGTGATTAGTTTAATCGGTGGGTTGCAACCAGACATAAATTACATCATTCCCATTGAAATGAATGGAATTTTAGTTATGATTAATTATCCATATGTATTGCAGTAAAAAACTGAAAGGAATGACACAAAATCCAACCCATAGTTTTTACTATAGCATAGTTATTGAGCAAGAGCTATTTGTTTGTTCTAAATATAGGATGCAAATTGTGGGTTTTCATTCAAAATAATATAAAATGCAAGAAGCCTGATTCTAGGTTATGATATACTATGATATACAAATGCAGGAACATAGAATGAATTGACTATATGGATCGATGATTTGTAATGCATCAGCAGAAGGTTCTTTTCTCTAATTATTTAAAGCAGGCAATGAGAAAAAAGACTTCTCTTCCACTACAAATTTATCTATCAGAACCCCTGAATTATGAACAGTCACTATTTATTTGTATATACATACGTGTCAGAATATATTAGATAACTTGATGTACCTGTAATTTCACACTTACCTTTTTTTGATGCACTTCAGGGCTCTAGAACAATCACAAGTGCATTCTTAATTCCATCCCTGCCTGCTGCAATACATTTCTATATCTTCTATCAGCATATCTGTAGCAGAGCTGGTATTCAGCAGGTTCTGACCAGTTCTGGAGACCCGGTGGCAGAAATTTTGAGTAGTTTGGAGAACCGGTAAATACCACCTCTGACTGGCCCCATCCCCATCTATTCTCTGCCTCATGAGTCCCAGCTGACCTGGAGGGAATGGAGATTTTACAGTATCCTTCCCCTGCCATGCTCACCAAGCCACAGCCACAGAACCGGTAGTAAAAAATTTGGAATCCCACCCTGATCTGTAGTATCCTGTAAGAGAGGATTGGGGAGTGGAAGGGAGGGAGGGAAAGCAGGGTAGGGTAGGCCAGGGCAGGGCAGGGCAGGGCAGACAACACAACACAACACAACACAACACAAAATAGGAATGGGTGGGGAAGCATCAGAATTCAGTGGAAATGTACCCAAGTATTTTAAAAACAGTTTAGAATTTAGGAGAAGACTCTGGAACTGGAAAATATTTCTGCCTAATTCCCTGAAAAGATTATAGTTGCCGTCATCGTCATCTTTTTTATAGTATAGGTTTTAGTGCCATTTTACATCATGTATATAATAAAATTGGTTAATTGATTAATTAATCTTATCATTAAAAACATCATCATCATCATCATCACAACCATCTTTTTTATCATTAAAAACAAGCAAAAGAGAAGACAAAATCTTGCCTCAACCCCTATTAACCCCTAATGACATTGTTAATGGTGAAGGTCATTGAAGATGATGTCAACAGTGCCTGGAGGGCCACAGATTCCCTAGCTTTGATGTGGGCAAGTATAAGCTAGATGGACCAATGATCTAATTCCAGGCAAGACACTCTTTCCATGGCTATGACTTCTGCCATGGGCCAGCAAAATAATGTGGGTTTGGAAAGAGAGAACAGAATTAGCTGTTCACATATTAGAACAGTCTATGTGGAATCTTTTCCTTTTACTCTCTATTCTCTCTCTCTCTCTCTCTCTCTCTCTCTCTCTCTCTCTCTCTCTCTCTCTCTCTCTCTCTCTCTCTCTCTCTCTCTCCACACACACACACGCACACACACACACACACACACACACACACAGCTAATGAAAAATGCAGCCTGAAAGGGAGACCACAGCTCACAGGTTTCTCCTGGCATGACAGATGATCAGAGGCCTAATGTCAGCAAGGGGCTGGACGAGAAGCAGTCTTTCACTGGGTTTGTCTTACTGAGAGGAAAAACAGCTTTGTGTAATAACTTTATGGCAAATGTTGGCAGAGGATTTGCACTGCATATTGAAAGGGAGACATTTCTAACCACAACCCGAGGAACCACACTTGTTTACTCTGGCATCTGGCCACCAGTTGTTCATAGGCTTTCTGTCTCTACTCAACATGTTCCAGTCTTGGAGGCGAAGTTATTACCAGTAGTTTCCAGGACATTCCGCTAGGCTAAGCAAAATTGCCCTGAGCAGGGGTTAGTACTTTTGAAACATAGGCCATTTTCAATATAAAATGAAAAGATACCAAACACCCTCCCTTCCTGGGTTGTGGTCTTTTCAGGGACCATGCTTTTAAAATATGACATGGAAGGGTTGATTAGCACCCTCCATCAGAAACCAGACACATGAGCTGTGAAAGGGCCAAGCACCAACATAATATAATCCCTTGAGGGGCAAAGTATAAAGGGACAAAGGCAGTTGATCTCTAGTTGACGTTTAACTATAGCATACACAATAAACGCCACAAGTTATCCAGCAAGTTCCAGTGCATTGCAAAGATACATTTACAATCTTCATACAGTGGATCAGTCTCTTTTCTTGTGTTGCCCCACCTGGCTCTTCCATCACACTGAAACTGATGAAAGAATTTTGCCATGGATGTCCTACATACACAAAGCTGCTCTGTTCAACCCCAATAATAACGATAACAATAGCAATAATGATTTTGGAATATGCAATTTTTGTTACAGCAGTTTTATAATTGACTGCGTAAGAATCTATGGATGCATGCACACTGCCTTCATAATGTGAACACACGGAATCTGAAAGATTTACAGTATTTAGGTCATTGAGTTCAACTCCCTGCTCACTGAAGGAACACATTTGCATCATCTTTGAAAGAATTTCCCATTATTTGTTTCCACAAGCCAGTGAGATACACATCTCTTCAAAGTAGGTACATTTAGTACTTTACAAGTAACAAGGTTTTTGTGTGAGTGAATAAATGAATGAATGAATGAATGAATGAGTAAAGTGGGTAGAATTCAGTGTCAGAATACATGTTTTGCCTACTTCTACTTTAACACCCAAGATTTCTACCTCAAAACATCTCATAGTATACTTGAGACTCTGGAAAAGTCCTTTCACCCAGAGTAAGGCAATGTAAATGGTATATAGTAATTGCATATCTAATTCAGCCTTCCTTGGTTCTTTCCTTATGCATTGCCCTCAATTCCCTAAATCCTTAGACAGTGTAGCCAGCAGACATGCTGGCTAGAGAATACAAGAGCTGTTGTTTTAACATGTTGGGATTATTTCTGAGCTAGAAATTAATTCATATTTATAGTTTATTTGATTTATATACCGCCCTTCTCCCTTTTGGGACTCAGGGTGGTGTACAGCCACAATGAGCCCAAAGTTGTTTTTTCATTTTGAATACTCTAAAAAAAATTCTCTGGACTTTCTTATTTATTTCTCCTTTCCAACATGGCCTACATAAAATTTATTCAAACAAAAGAAATTTATTGGGAAAAGAAGATAGGGGGGGGGGGGAGGATTGAATTAATATTGATGAGCAGATACCATTTTGTGGGGATTAGTTTAAAAGAGAAGAAAGCAAGAAAATTTTCCAATCCTAAGGAAACCAAATTTATTCTTTCCTTGGAATGCACGAAAATTGATTGATACAAGGACACAGACAAAATATGGCTGCTTCACTCTCTCCACCTCGATTTGCACTGGAAAATTCAAGCTTTTCGAAGTAAAGAAGGAAAAATAGACAGGTAGAGAGTGGCCACATCAAACAAAATCCAAGGGAGGCCAGGGATACATTTGACAGCTTTTCACTTCTCTCTTTGTTTTGAATTTCACTAAATCACTCCCATCTGGGGATTGTATATTTTCAATGGCCTCTCCCAGCAATGAAGACCTGTAGTGCCAGTCTTTCAAATACCAGCTAAACCTATCTGCATTCCTACTCCCTTTGATGGGGCATCAAGTCTATGTCAAATAAGATGGGACTCAACTCAAGAGACTAAAACATATGCTCTATCAAGATCAAGAATCATTTTTTTTTAAGAAGGCAACAATATGGGTAAAAATGTGAACCAGAGTAACTTAAAAGATCGTATCTTTTTCAACATTTATTAATTGCAGGTCCATTTTTTCAGCAGGAATTTCTACTAAAAATGAAGCTTATTTATTTCCTTATTGGCAAGATCATCTGTAGATTGAGCAACATTTCGGGTGAACAATAGGAGGCCACCCAATTTTTAGATGACCGCTCATCGCAGAATTTCACCAGATGTCCATATTTAGTATCAAGGTGTCTCCCACCCAGGCTCAGAGTCAAAGGAACAGAATTTTAATCCTAATTTATTAATTTCTTTTTACAGTAGTTTTAAATTTAGGTGTTGTAATCCCATACTAATGCAGTGAGTTTTAGTCACTGGAAACAATCGGTAATTTGGACTGTAGACTGTAAATCTGTGCTTCATTTGCCCAAAGGAGAGTCTGGATTGCATTTCTCTATACTTGGTGTGGAATTCCCTTTTCCTAAAAGAGATTATGAATGTGTATATAAGCATTTGTAGCTACATAAATAATGCAGATGCTACTCATTACCATGTCTGTCATCCATTTGTTGTCACATTCTATGCAGCTGTCAATGGGTAGCAAGTTTACTTTCAAATAAGCAAATAAACAAAACAGTTCTATGACCTAGTTTGTAATATTTATTTATTATGAATTATGCATATTTTATTAGCATGGTGCTAATGATGAAGTCCTGGTGGATTACCCAGCTCTTCAACAGAACAAGTTATATTTGCATATGAAACTGCAAATTTGCATAGCATATTATCCGAATCAAAATTTAGTGCTTCTGCTGTGCAGAAGCACTAAATTTGTTGGTTAATATATGCATTTTTATACCTAATTTATCAATCACCATTTTTGCTTCTTTTTTCACAATTCCTTTTCAATATGAGAAAAAAAACTACAAACCTAATTTTTTCATGAAAAGCTACTTCCCATTGGACCTTGGATTGTCTCTACAACTATTGTGTTTTTGCAATATTTATTTTGAAGTGAAAAATAGGAAGAAAATATTAAAACTTTGGGTAATCTTTTCTAGCCTGCTACCATCCAAATCTACCCAGTTTTTCCTGCTCACTGGTAAATAACAGAATATTTCATTCTTTGCAGTGCCAAATCTCAAAATTCCTGCTAACAAGACCAAAAATCAAAAGAATTAAGAATAGGAACAGCAAAGTGCATACAATATAATCAATTTCCCCAAAAGTGGATAAGATGAACGTGATCTGGACCACCTATAAAGAATATAGGATCACTATTCTTTTATTTTGTGGCCTGATACTGTCTTACTAAAAATTGGGGAGGAGGGGGGATATCCACTTTCATAATTCTCATGGTAACTATTTTATCACATATGCTTCCCCATATACGAATTTATGGCATACCAGAATTCCATGCCTCAGGTCATTTCATAGCTCATGCATTAATGCATGATAGCCATGTTCTAGTGTCTAAGGGAGAGGAGAAAGTCAGTCTATTCTCCAAGGCACTGAAGGTAAAACACAAAGCAATGGGTGGAAACTAGTCAAGGAGAGAAGCAATCTAGAACAGTTAATCAGTGGAATGAGTCAAAGTTGTGGGTTCTCTAACATTGGAGGTTTTTAGGAAGGGTTTGGACAACCATTTGTCTGAAATAGTTTCCTGCCTGAGTAGGAGGTCAGACTAGAAGACCTCCAAGGTCCCTTTCAGTTCTGTTCTGATTATTATTATTAAGGTGACTGCTTTACATCAGTTTTACTATGCCTGAAAAAAACACTTTTCCCTCTATATTTGAACAAGTACTTTATTGCAGCAAACACCACCTGAAATTTTCTTTGTTGAAAAGGATAAACCAGTTTAGATGTTATTCTGTTAAAATGCATATAAGCTGGTAGATATATGACAACATTCCAATATGGGTGATTTGAAATGATGTGAAATAGAGAGAAGATGGAAATTTTAAACTCAGTACAGCTATACAGATTGTCTATTATATTTATTGTTATTTGTAAGATAACAAACCAGGCATAATTTTAAAGCTAGAAAACAGTTAACAAATAAAAGAAATTGATAAATATTACATATTTAATATATTAATAAATAACTTGTTTTTACAATATTGATTAAAAATTTAGCCACTGTAATTTTTGTAATTTTCAGTTTTTAATCTAACAAATTTTTACTTATTCAGAAATACCTCTTCCTGGCCTTGCTTTTAACATAGGTCAGATAACATTCCATTCCTTTAGTGATTCTTTGAAGTTACAATACTGGGGGGGGGGGGGGTGACTTACAGCTGGTCCTCATACTGATAGCAAAACTTTTAACAGTTGCAGCATCCCCATGGCCGTATGATCAGAATTTTGGTATTTGGCAAACAGCATGTATTTACCAGAATTGCAGCTTCCTGAGGTCATGTGATTACTATTTGTGTCCTTCCCTGACAAGAAGTCAATGGGAAAGTTGGATTCATTTAGCAACCCCTTTATTCACTTCACAACTTCAATGATTTGGTTAACAATCTTGGCTAAAAAAAAGGTTATAAAATCAAGCACAACTCACTTCCTTAGCAACAAAACTTTGATCACAGTTTTGGCCATATATCAAGGACTGTAGTATGTTTCATGAGAAATGGAAAAAACACAACTTACGAAATTTGTTAACTTTTAGGGTTATTAATAACAAATAACCCTAAAACAAAATAACCCCTCAGTTTATACCCCGATACACCTACCTGGACAGACTTTATCAGCTACGACGGCAAGAATTTAAGAACTGTAAGATCTATAGAACTGCAATAGCCGGACTATGCCTCACTGGTATACATGAAATTTATTCGAACTGTGAATTATTTATGTTTTAACATCAATTTTAAACATCAATTTTAAATATTATATGTTAGCCAACGATGTCTTCCATAACCAACTATATGACCCATCTTATATTTATATCTAATTATTTAATTATTTATATATTAACATGCACTCAAGGGCAGACCTTTTATTACTGCGAGAGTCCCCTCTCTCGCAGGCCTGGCCCTCCGCTCTAACGAGGGCCCACCTTAATGAGGGATTAATTAATCCAGAGAGGTGGGTGAAGCGTGGTCTTAGTTTTTTTTTAGTAAATTATGTTATTCAGCTTTTAGGGGGTTCCAGGGTGGAGGGAGGGATTAGTCAGCCTGAGGCTAGGGTGAGGGTCAAGCTAGCTGGCGGAGTGGATACGGAAGCGGATGGGTCCAACAAGGCGGGGGGAGCAGGGGCCGATTCCATGGAGGGTTTTTCGATCAGTACGGTCATAGGGAGGGGGAGGGGCATTGGGGGACAGGAATTCCATCACCGGGAGAGGGGGCGCGGCCGCTGGCTTCAAACGGTCACTCGCCCCAACCCCCCCCCGTGAGCTAGGTGGCCAGGGTTTACAGAGCCAGGGCCTCAGGTTGTTGTTATGTAATGCCAGATCCGTGGTTAACAAAGCCCCCCTCATTAACGACCTTGTGTCGGAGGGGGACCCGGATCTGGTGGGAATTACGGAAACCTGGTTGGGCCATGAGGGGGGTTTACCCCTCGTGGAAATGTGCCCACCAGGATATTATGCATTTCATCAACCGCAGGCCCTAGGCAGGGTTGGGGGTGTGGCGGTTGTTATTAGGGAAGGTCTGGAGCCGAGAGAGACCACTGTGCCACAGACTACCGGCTGTGAGTCCCTCTACGTGAGATGGGGCCCTGGGAGGCAGTTGGGCTTGCTGCTTGTGTACCTGGCTCCCCGCTACGTATCAGCAGCTCTGCCCGAGCTCCTCGAGGTGATAGCCAAGGTGGCGGTTAAGACCCCCAGACTTGTAGTCTTGGGGGACTTTAACTGCCATCACTCGGTGAATCAACTAAGGTAGCCCGGGAGTTCATGGCCTCCATGACGGCCATGGACCTGACCCAGGTAATTGAGGGTCCCACACATGAGGGAGGACACACCCTGGATTTGATCTTTGTCTCAGGCCAGTGGAAAAGTGATCTTGATGTAGGGGAACTAGCCATCATACCCCTGTCATGGTCAGATCACTCACTTCTCCAGCTCGACTTTCTAACCGCTACACCCCACCGCGGGGAGGCAGAACCGGATATTCCAAGATGGTTCCGCCCCAGGCGCCTGATGATCCTGAGAGGTTCCAGACGGAGCTTGGGCCATTACCTGTGACCCTGACCCGCGCCCCGATGGAGGACCTAGTGGCTGCATGGAATACTGCAGCCGCTGGGGCCTTGGATCGGGTCGCGCCCTTGTGGCCTCTCTTGCGGTGGAGAGCCACCCGGGCTCCTTGGTTCACCGAGGAGCTGAGGGTGATGAAACCCCACAAGAGACGCCTAGAGAGGAGATGGAGATCCACATGGTCTGAATCTGACCGAACACAGGTGAGAGCCCATTTGAGGACTTACCTTGTGGCGATGAGAGTGGCCAAGCGTCATCATTGTGCCACTCTTATCGCATCTGCAGAGAACCGCCCTGCCGCCCTGTTTGGGGTGACCCGCTGTGGGAAGCCCCTTTGCAGGGTCGAGCAGAGGAATTTGGTGTTTATCTGCAGGATAAAATCGCTCAGATTTGGAACGAGTTGATCTCCACCGAGAGTGGTCTAGAGGGATCGTCGGAAGCTGGTCTTGAGATACCATTTTGGGAGGAGTTTGACTCTGTTGCTTCCGAAGATATGGACAGGTTACGCGGCCGACTGAGAGCCACCACATGTTTATTGGACCCGTGTCCCTCCTGGCTTGTACTGGCATCCTGGGAGATTACACGAGGCTGGCTCCAGGAATTAGTGAACGCTTCATTGAGTGAGGGGTTCTTGCCTACCGTCCTTAAGGAGGCGGTGGTGAGGCCTCTCCTCAAGAAACCTTCCCTGGACCAAGCATTGTTAATAAATTATCGTCCGGTCTCCAACCTTCACTTTCTGGCAAAGGTTGTAGAGAGTATGGTGACACAACAGTTTCCCCGTCATCTGGAAGTAATTGATTATCTGGACCCGTGCCAGTCCAGCTTCCGGCCCGGGCACAGCACTGAGACGGCATTGGTCGCGTTGGTGGATGATCTCTGGAGGGCCAGAGATGGGGGTTGTTCCTCCATCCTGGCCCTTTTAGATCTCTCAGCGGCTTTTGATACCATCGACCATGGTATCCTATTGCATTGGCTGGAGGGGTTGGGGGTGAGGGGCACCGTCTTATGGTGGTTCTCCTCCTACCTCTCCAGCCGATCGCAATTTGTGTTGGCAGGAGGGCAGAGGTCGACCTCGAGACCCCTCACTTGTGGGGTGCCTCAGGGGTCGGTCCTCTCGCCGCTCCTTTTCAACACATATATGAAGCCGCTGGGTGAGATCATCCGTGGTTTTGGGGTAGAGTATCATATCTACCTGACGATACGCAGCTGTACTTTTCTACCCCAAACCACCCCAACGATGCCATTGAAGTGATGTCCCGATGTCTGGAAGCCATACGGATCTGGATGGGAAGTAACAGACTCAAACTCAACCCATCCAAGACTGAGTGGCTGTGGTTTCTGGCATCCCGGTACAACCAGTTGATTCCATCACTGGCCATAGGGGGCGAACATCTAGCCCCCATGGATCGGGCACGCAACTTAGGCGTCTTCCTGGATACCCGGCTGTCTATGCAAGACCATGTGACGGCCGTGGCCAGGGGGGCGTTCCACCCGGTACGCCTGGTGCGGCAGTTGCGTCCCCTATTGGACCGGGACGCCCTTCGCACAGTCACTCATGCGCTTGTAACATCCCGGCTAGACTACTGCAATGCTCTCTACATGGGGCTCCCCTTGGGGTGCACCCGAAGACTACAGCTAGTCCAGAATGTGGCCGCGCACATCCATGTAACACCGCTCCTGCGCGAGCTGCACTGGCTGCCTATGGTCTTTTGGGTGCGCTTCAAGGTGTTGATTACCATCTTTAAAGCGCTCCATGGCACGGGACCTAGTATGGGGTAGGATGCGAGACCTCATCCTACCCCATACATCCCTTCGGCCGATTCGCTCCCACAGAGAGGGACTTCTCTGGGTGCCGTCCACCAAGCAATGCCAGTGGGCGATGCCCAGGGGAAGGGCCTTCTCTGTGGTAGGCCCAACCCTCTGGAATGACCTACCCCCCGACCTTAGAACAACTACGGACCTCTGCGCCTTCCGCCAGAAATTAAAGACTCTCTTGTTTCATCCGGATGGTTTGACCTAAGCTATTTACCTAGCCTACAGTCTGTACCTTAAATTGTTTTAATTGGGTTTTAGATGGGGTTAATGTTTTAATACTTTTAAATTTTAGCACAGGGATAATTTATTTAATTCGGTTTTAATTATTTATATTTGTGATACTATGTGGTTTTTAATTTCCTGTGCACCGCCCCAGGTCCCTTTGGGGAGAGGGTGCGGTTATATAAATCCAAGAAATAAAATAAATAAATAAAATTTAAAAAATGGGTTGAAAAATAAATATTACATAATATGTAATCTATAAGGGTTGACCTCTTTTCTTTTCTTTTTAAATAAAAAATGTAAATGTTTCACAAAGAATGGGAGCAAGTTTGATTTTCAAAACTGGACTATAAATATTTGACATTATAATTATCGGCTGGATCCTTCTCCCTTCAGGGAAAATCTCTAGTGTAATTTAATGGAAATCTCTGTACCTGGTAAGGTTGCTTGAATATGCTCCACTTTTCTGTCTAAGAATGTAACGTCAGACATCATCCCCAATATTTCTTTTCTCATCTCTTTCTTCTTTTTTCCTTAGTGTGTAGCTATCACCTATTTTGGAAATAGTAGTTCTAATAGAAATATTGCCTCAAATAGTGTTTGAATTTACTATGTTTTGGATAGAAAGGGCTGTTACTACTTTTCTCATAACGTGTTTGTCATCTATTTCTTGCAACTGCGCGTATTCTACAAATGTTGCTGATTAGATCAGTCTCTGGCAATAATGAACACCATCAGGTCTGTTTATTTCTCAATAGATTGTTCAGAAAAAAGGGGATGCCTTTTCTCTCTATACCATTCTGACCCAGACTTCCCCAGCAGCACGAAGCTGAGTCCTTGTCCCGATAAACCCCTTTTATTTAATTTACAGTGAATTCTTCTCCAGAAAAATCCCGGCCCATGGTCTTTCAAGATAGTTCACTGTTGTGGCCCAGCCAGCTCCGGATGAGCTGCTGATGGACTCTTCTAGTGAGGAGTCCTATGAGTCTGCTCTGGAGGAGGGGGGAGACCTTGAGGAAGCAGAGCCTGGTTGGCCACCAGGAGGCGCCTGGGTCTTGGAGTAGTGGGGAGGATCAGAGCCAATTTGTCCCTGATGCTAGATTGCACAGGGCTGAGAAGGGGAGGCAACAGTTACGCCAGAAGCGAGCTTGGAGGCCCTGAATTGGACTCAGCTGGTTAATGAATGGCCCCTCCCAAGAGAGTTTATAAGGAAGGCTGGGAGGAGGAGTCATTTGCAGGGAACAACATTGACAACAACGTCTTGTACATTCTGGTTAGTCATGTCTGAACAATCTTTGTCTTTGTTACGTGAATTAAGACTCGCAGTCAAGGAGATGTTGGCAAGCAGCCAAGGGAGATAGTGGCAAACAGCCAAGCTTGTGTCCTTTGGTGGGGGCAGAACAGTTCACAATTACTGACCTTTATCAGGCTTGGAGAGTGGCTTGGAGAGTATCCTTCAGATGCCACAATACTTGGCAAAAATGCAGGAATGAACTAATTGTGTCCTGCAAACACTGCTCCCCTTTCATTCTGCTTTTATTCCCTATGGGAAGGGCCTTTCACCATTTACCTGTGGCTTTAGTCCCAAGTCAACCCTTTTCTTTAGCTGTTTCCTTCAGATGACAACTCTGCACATGCACACACTGGGAACTGACTCACTGATGTCTGATTCCAAAAGGAGCTGATAACTGTCAGATCGCCCTGGCCCCATTTCTGCCCTTGATAGAGAGCCTTCCCCAGACTCCAGGACTGGCTCATGTTCCTCCCCAACCTCCTCACTGTCTGAATCTGTTGCAGGCTCTGCTGGCCACTGGCGGGCCACAACACATACATCGTATGAAGTGATCATTTCTATTTCGTCCACCATCATCAGGTTGCTGTATTTGTCTGACAATTGGCTACCCAAAGACTATTTAAGATGCCATTGCTCAATATGGAAGACCCATGAGTTCTTCTTGCTACATTTTATACTGATATAAGGGTTTTTTTGTTCGTTTAAGTAAATGGTCAGCTATATCAGAGTGTGTAGAGAATCCAAAAAGAATGAAATAACTCAGGATGATATTTTATCTGAGCTATGCTATTGCCATGAATCCAAACTATCCATCCATTTGATCATTTCAAATTCACAATTCACTCCTGCCACACAAAGTGGGAAGCTACTCCTTACTCTACTCACATAGTAAAGTTGCAGTTTTCCCCACTGAATCCAGAGGAGCTACCTATGTAGTTGCTACAACTTGAAGACAAGTGAATGGCACATTATGTTTACGTTTATTTAAATTTATATACCGCCCTATCTCCCTTGTGGGACTCAGGGCGGTGAACAGACAATTATAAAACATAAAACATCAGGTACAATAAATATAATAAAAACAGATTAAACAAAAACCTGCTCTAAAAAGTCCCTAATAAAACCCAATTGATAAAACAAATTTAAAAGCTACGCCAGGCCGGCCGCACGAAATAGATGAGTTTTAAGGGCCCGGCGGAAGAGGTGCAGGTCCGTGGTTGTGCGCAGGTTGGGGGGAAGGTCATTCCAGAGGGCCGGAGCTGCCACAGAGAAGGCTCTCCTCCTAGGGGTCGCCAGCCGGCTTAAGGATCAATAATCAATAATCAATCAATCATAATTAATTAATCAAGCCAGAGGAGCACAAAGAAATCTCAATATTATCTATAAGGCTAAAACTTTGGAAAGAGAAGTCTGAGTTGGGAATGATATTATAGGCCTAATCAACAGCTACCACGAGAAGACATTTGGTGATCTTTAAGCCAGGAAACAGACTGTAGGAAGTTAGCACCCACCCCTCTCCTAGAAAAATGAAATAGTTTAGGAAATATTAAAAGGACAGAATATTTCCCCTAAAAGGGAAGCAGATACCTCAGGCCCTCCCTCGCCTTAGTCAATGGGCCTTTAAGGTTTGTGCCAGTCTATAACAAAGATTTACCTCCTTCAGGCAGAGCCATAATAAGATTTACCAAAAGCCCCTTCATTACATCATCACCAGCAAGGCTCAACCAAGCCTGGGACGCAGACAAACTACAAAGTTACACCTGCATGGCTCCATGGAAGTCTGATAACCAATCAGAATACAAGATCCAATTCAAAAGCCCAGAGAGGATATAAAACACAGGCACTCTCAGCATCTCTCCCCCCTCCCCTTTTTTTTTTTGCCTAGGATCTCAAACCATGTGATCCTGGTCATCAACAAATCTTCTTTCCAACCAACTTCCATGAATCCAATCTCTTTTTCCCCACTTGGAACTGAACTCAGAAGGATATTTCTTGCAACAAGACCTTCATCATCTACATTTAGTGATAGCTGAAGATAACTCCAAGTGACCCTTTTTCTCTTTAGCATTGTAGAGAATCCTGCATACTTTTAGATTTCTCTTTTTTTCCATTTGGGAGTCTTGTGCGTTCAGGATCATATTTTGTAGAATTTCCCATCCTTTCTGAGGACTTTTCTCTTTCAGGATTGCCATTTCCTCTGGGTTTATCAAATTTTCTTCCTTTGAAATTCAAATATGGAAATCTCACCTTTCTTGGTACTTCCTCTTCTGAATATCACTAAAGCAAGGATAAAATCATTATTTTCTCCAAGGTGCCACTCACCTTTATTTCTTTATGCTCTGCTACTGTATCTTCCCTAGGCACCAGTTCATTTTCAGTAGGTATTACTATTAACTTTTCCATAATACCTTAAAAAATGAACTTCTTGCAATGGATTTCTCTGTTTGACAATATGGAACAGAAAAGGTGAAATACAATATGATGTCAGGAAAAAAAGGATCAGATTTACTATACATTTTTGGCAGACTGGACTCATGAGAGTTGAAAGCAGTTCATAAATCTCTATCTGGAGACATTTCCATTTCTTTACTGTGCTCTTCCTGAAGTGAAAAACAAAATTAATGTTAAAATTTTTAGGAAATATTTTATAAGAATTATTATACATTTTACAAAGTTGTTTAATATTAGAAATGTTAAGTTATAAGAGACTTTGTTCAATTAACAAGCTTATTACTTGCTGAAAATGAATTTCATGATCTTTTTTAAATAATTGTTTAGACTACAGATTTCCTGCTATAAGCTTGCTAAAATCTATTATCTAGGGAGACTTTTTTTTTCTTTTCCTGTATATCCCAGTTCAGAAAAGGATCAGTAAAAATATCATTTTTTCAGTAATCAAGGGAAGGATTATTTCAACCTACAACATTAAAGGTCTATTAGATTACTTTCCTCTTCTGCCTTTTTCTTCCTGTATCTATTATCAAGGCAGTGGATTTTATAACATTTATGTTCATTTTTTCTTTGCTACAGCATCTATTAATCTCTCCCCCTTATATCTCTTCTATCTTCTTGGTGTTGTTGCCTGCCATCGGCCAGCAGATCTGGTGCCAGACTCAGACAGTAAGGAGTCTTGAGGAAGGCTCTGATGAGGGCTCTGAATCAGGGGGCAGAGATGGGACCAGGGCTGCCTGACAATTATCAGCTGCCTTTGGAATCGGAGATCAGTAGCGCAGAACAGCTGGAGCCTGTTCCTAATGTGAGCAGAGCTGTTAGAAGAAGGGAACATTTAAGGAACAATGGCCGACTCGGCAGTAAAGGCATGGGTGGACAGTGAATGGCCTTTCCCATAGGAAATAAAGAGGAGTGAAAGGGGAGGGGAGTTTTCAGGAGACAATTAGTTCAATTCATTAGGGTGAAGATCTGTTCCTGACTTCTTGCCAAGTAATTGCTGACACAGCATCTTGTTTGGAAGATATCGGCCTGGAAACTCTCCAAGCCTGATAAAGGTCTGTAGTTGTGGAATCTTATGACAGACTTTTTGCCAGGACTTTGCTGGAGAGGAATTCCCTTTAATCTAAATAAAAGAGGTTTTATCGGGATTAGGAGTCTGCTTCATGATCCTGAGAAGACTAGATCAGAACATTTGGTTTGACCAGAAGCCCCTTTCTCTGATCATCACAGTTGATATGCTGAGATCCCGCTTCGTACACCTTGTATTGCCACATTTTTCTGTGCACTTGCTGGTGTCACTGCTTTTCTCCTACAACTGAGTCTCTGAGCCAAGACATACTTACGACTGAACTTTGGAGGCACAGGTCCAGACCTGTACATCTAGAGCAAACCAAAATTGTGTCCACATAACAACATGCACATGGTAATCTCATGCTGCAAAATCCACATGTAAGTAATTGCATTTCAACATCTGGAGTAAGTATATAGCTTTTCTCTCACAGTGTTGTAACATACATTCTATTATTTCCTATGGCCTTTAAAACAATATTAAGGCTCCATTCAGTAAAATTGGTAGGAGTTTGGCGGCCTCGGTCACTGGAACCAGCAGTGACCCAGGCCTGCCATGCCCCCGAGCCAGTAGGTGTCACCATCTTGTTTTTCACTTCTACACATAACAATTTTTATTGCACTGCACATGTGCATGCAGCACACATCAAGCATGTGCGAAGCTAGCCCACGAGTGAGTGAATCAGCAGTAGTGCGTGCCAGAACCCATCCCTGAGCCAAAGGGTCTGGGCAATTGCAAGTGCTTGACTATGTTGGTATAACAAAACTTCATAGATTGTATCTACATGAAGCCTTCTGTCAGGATTAAAAAAAATAAAAGTGGAGTGGAGACACTACTTAAACAAGACAACAGCTAAATAGAAATTCAACTCACTTATACTGTGGAAGTAAGCCAAAGAGAAAATCATATGGATGAGTCCTTGAAAAAAGGTTAACAAGACATTTGTATTGTTGGCCACATATGAAGATATATTCTCTATTTCCAGCAGATACAAGATAGCCACTGCTGCTCAGTTTATGTAGGGCTGCGTGGCCTTCAACATTACTTACATCCTATAAGGCAACCTTTTGGCAATTAGGGACCATATAGTCTATCTAGATTAATATATTCCATCCTAGGTAAGGTATGTCATCATAGGTTATACTTTGTCCTGTGTACAAATATTCATTTGGGAAATAATTTCTTTCACAGTACTTTGAAGTTACATCCTGTATTTATAATTATTTAAATATTGTGTCTCCTACACCATATTATGTTTTGTCAATAGCATGTAAAATGTTGGTATGTTCTCACACTGACACCATTCTTGTACGCATTTCTACATGGATGAATTTTTTTTTCTAAGCCCCTAGATTTTGGCTAGATGTTTCCAGTTCTGTGAAATAGATTATACATTACATTATCTAGACAGTCATGTCACTGATGAAGATCAAGAAGCATTTCTTATGAGATGATTTTACTATGTAAACTAGACCTTGGAAGAGTTACCCACTGATTTAGAAAATCATAGCTCTGTGGGATCTAAGAATTTAGTACATTTAATTCTATTTCATTTCACAGTTTTAATCTTGTAACTTAGGAGTCTGATGATAATAAGGGATGTTAATAGGAAAAAGAGAGCAGAAGCTAAACTAAGCTTAGATATAGGTAACATGGCAATCACTCTACTTAAATCCATATGCACTGTAACATCCAACTGTGTGCAAATACTCTTTAAGTTCTTCACCCAATTTTTTTATTTGAGGGACAATAAATTTCTTCTAGGGATTGGTTGTTTATGAATGGGGTTCATCATTTGAAGTAGGGTAGCATAGTCTCTATTTTCCACCCTGCAGAATTATATTGTTGTTGCTATCCTTGTAATGATGGCCTAGTCAACACTTTGTATCTTTCACAAAAGATAATTTCTTCAACAGATTTGTGATTAGTATTAAATGCCTAGTAAAACCATACATTCAAATGAATTAGTAATAGACTCACTAGAGTTAGAACTGCAGACGATGAAAAGGTATAGTGTTTTAATATCAAACCCAGCTTTCATTCTTGTCTTCAGACATTCTAATAGTTGATCATCTCAGTAAACAAATATTGATATATTTATGGTATTGTCTGTTCTTAACCATCTTTTTATAATAGCTGCAAATACAGCAGCAATGTACAAGACATGGGAAAGAGGGGGCTATGACTCCACCCGGGGACAGGGAGAAGGGAGCAGGCTCAGGTAACAAAAATAATCACATTTGAAATATAATAATAATAATAATAATAATAATAATAATAATAATAATAATAATAATAATAATAATAATAATAATAATAATAATAATCTTTATTGTCATTGTAATAATATTGTAATAAAATTACAATGAAATTGGTTTGAGCGCCGTGCCAACACCTGCACCAGGTGGGATACAGACAGCAGTGACAGCCACAACAGGAATCTCTCCAGGCAAACAAAAAGGCCGACAAATGACAGTTGAAACAAAATGGCCGACAAATGACAGTTGAAAAGGATCAATTGTACTTTGTCTTTTATTATCCATTTCTTCAAATGTCAATATAGTAGAAAGTGACAAAGAAAGAGATGATTGAACATACTGTTGATATAAAGTAAGAATTCTGTTTATGCTTATCGTTTATACGTCATTTTTAAATTTAAAAATTTTAAAATTTTAAATTATTTACAAAAAAAAAAGCTGCAAATAAAACATACAAAAAATAATATAATAGAAATGGAGTCTTTCTAACAATAAAATGACCACTCCAGAATATACAACTGCCATAAACTTTGTGTGTTTGTTTGTTTCTTAACAAATTTGTATGATCATCCAACTTACAGGAGACTCTGGGCAGCATACTTTATTAATAGTATTGTTACAGATAGAAATTATTATTAAAGGTTTTTGTTGAATAAAATAGGCAAATAATTTCTCTTTTTGCTCTTTACTAACTCAAAAAGGATGACCTAGCTGAGCAGGGACAGATGAATACATTGAATCGGTAGGTGTTCCAGCTGCAGGTAACACAGATATTATGACAGATAACTTTAAAAACTAAGATTAACAATAGTTACCCCAAAATGCTAATCCCCTACTCTACTGAAATAACTATATCAATACTATAGATCACAAACTCACAATGACACGTTGTCATCATGTGATGTATCACAACTTTTTTCCCCTATGCTAAACTGGGGTGGGCATGGCCAGAGTGTGATGTATCCAGACTGCGGTCCACGGGTTTGACACCTTGGTATTGATAATTCAGCCTAGACCAGGGGTCTGCAAAGTCGGCTCTTTTAAGACTGGTGGACTTCAACTCCCAGAATTCCACAGCCAGCCATGCTGGCTGTGGAATTCTGGGAGTTGAAGTCCACCAGTCTTAAAAGAGCCGACTTTGCAGACCCCTGGCCTAGACAATGTATAAATACCATGCAGCCACCTTCTGGGAGGAGACTTCATGGTATCTGAAGCAGAACATCCAGATTCAGTCAAGGTTTTGTTCCATACCTTTTGAATTCTCAAGCTTCTTCTTTCTGCTAAGTATTCAAGATGGACAGTAATTTATATTTATATGTATTTATATGTAATGATGTAGGCATATATATGTATATAGCATATCTAAATGTGTATTACACATTGAGACTAGGCAACAGAATTTCATTTTTAATATGTGCCAATGTGACCACAATAAAAATGACAATAAATGTTATCTATCTATCTATCTATCTATCTATCTGTCTGTCTGTCTGTCTGTCTGTCTGTCTGTCTGTCTGTCTGTCTGTCTGTCTGTCTGTCTGTCTATCTATCTATCTATCCATCTATCCATCTATCCATCCATTCATGCATCCATCTATTCTCTCTTTCTCTCCCTCCCTCCTTTTTTTACTTCTACAATCATGAAGATGTAATGGTAAAATTGATTTGATTATCTTTTTCTATTTCATTCTAAGATACGTTCAACTTTTTTATATTGGAAAAGAGGTTGTTTGTCAGCTTACTTTATGCTTGTAACATGGCTGTTTTTGTGGGTTCCTTTTTCCGTTAATGAATTCTCTGATTCTCTGGAGTGTTTTATCTAGAAAAATGAAATATTGTGGGGGCGAAATCCTCCTTGGCTTTAATTAAAGTATAAATTCTCATTATAGACTGTAAGATTTTGGGATGGATTGTAATGAAAAATCAAGTGCACACAGATACCCTTGACTACCTGTCTCTAAACAGTAAGATTTTCAGGGAGGACAGTATAATGGAGACAATCAGATTGACAAAAGCAACATCATGATATCATGAAACAAGCCCACAGTTTTTTCATTCATGCATTGCAGCTTTATTGATATGCATAAAGGGGACAGACATTATGGCATGATGCTACAGTAGTGTTTTGTCATTCAGATATGCTGCTATTCCTAAATACCTGCTAATTTTTATCTCCCACACCCTCCATAAAAATATTCAGCAATAGAATATGTGATTTACAAAAGATTTAGATACTATCTAGGTGCCACTCTCATAGCATCCACAGAAAACCGCCCTGCCGCCCTGTTTAGGGTGACCCGCTCCCTCCTCCAACAGAGGGTGCGGGAAGCCCCGCTACAGGGTAGAGCAGAGGAATTTGTGACTTTTCTGCAGGAGAAAATCGCTCAGATACAGAACGAGTTAGCCCCCATTGATGGCCCAGTGGGATGCCACGAGACAGATCTTGTTTGGGAGGAGTTTGACTCCGTTACTTCCGAGGATATGGACAGGTTACGTGGGCGACTGCGAGCCACCACATGTTTATTGGACCCGTGTCCCTCCGGGCTTGTACTGGCATCCTGGGAGGTGACACGAGGCTGGCTCCAAGAGGTTGTCAACGCATCCTTAAGTGAGGGTTCCTTGCCTGCTTCCCTAAAAGAGGCTATGGTGAGGCCCCTCCTTAAGAAGCCCTCTTTGGATCCAGCTCTTTTAACCAACTATCGTCCAGTCTCCAACCTTCCCTTCTTGGTGAAGGTTGTTGAGAGTGTGGTGGCACAACAGTTTCCCCGTCACCTGGAGGAAGTTGATTATCTAGACCCGCGCCAGTCCGGCTTTTGGCCCGGGCATAGCACCGAGACGGCATTGGTCGCGTTGGTCGATGATCTCTGGAGGGCCAGAGATGGGGGTTGTTCCTCCATCCTGGTCCTATTAGACCTCTTGGCGGCTTTTGATACCATCGACCATGGTATCCTATTGCATCGGCTGGGGGGAGGTGGGAGGCACCGTTTTACGGTGGTTCTCCTCCTACCTCTCTGGCCGATCGCAATTTGTGTTGACAGGAGAGCAGAGGTCGACCCCGAGACCCCTCACATATGGGGTGCCTCAGGGGTCGGTCCTCTCGCCTCTCCTGTTTAACACATATATGAAGCCGCTGGGTGAAATCATCCGTGGTTTTGGGGTAGAGTACCATCTCTACGCTGATGATACTCAGCTGTATATATCTACCCCAAACCACCCCAACGATGCCGTAGCGGTGATGTGCCAGTGCCTGGAAGCCGTACGGATCTGGATGGGAAGAAACGGACTCAAGCTCAACCCGACCAAGACCGAGTGGCTGTGGTTTCCGGCTGCCCGATTCAACCAGTTGACTCCATCGCTGGCCATTGGGGGCGAACATCTTGCCCCAGTGGATGGGGCGCGCAACTTGGGTGTCCTCCTGGATGCCCGGCTGTCCATGGAAGATCAAGTGACAGCCGTGGCCAGGAGGGCGTTTTACCAGGTTCGCCTAGTTCACCAGTTGCGCCCCCTATTGGATCGGGACGCCCTTCGCACAGTCACCCATGCTCTCGTGACATCCCGACTGGACTATTGTAACTCTCTCTACATGGGGCTCCCCTTGAGGTGCACCCGAAGACTTCAGCTGGTCCAGAATGCAGCCGCGCGAGCAATAATGGGTACCGCAAGGTATACCCATGTAACACCGCTCTTGCGCGAGCTGCACTGGCTACCTGTCGTCTTTCGGGTGCGCTTCAAGGTGTTAGTTCTTTTTCTGCTTGGCCGGCCTAGGTTAGTCTCTACCCAGGGATTAGGGATTGTTAATTTTAAATGGGAATTTTAGTGCAGGGATAGTCAAATTTAATTTGTTTTTATTGTATTTATTGTATTCATGTATATATTTTATGCTGTTTTATTCCTCCCTGTACACCGCTCCGAGTCCCCTAGGGGAGAGGACGCGGTTATACAAATAAATATTCGATTCAATGCAGTGGTGGATTTCAAAAATTTTTAGAACCTCTTCTGAAGGTGTTGCCTGCTTTGTGGGAGTGGCTTGACGGCCATGTGACTGGGTGGGGTTGGCCAACTTGTAAAATATGGTGAAACTCACTTAACAACGCTCTTGCTTAGCAACCAAAATGTTGGTTCAGAAACTCTGGCATTTAAAGCACGCAAGTCTTAAAGCTGTCAAGTTACAAGACCCTTGCGCCCCTAACCCTTTAGAAAAAAAAACCCCAGGGGTGTTCAAACTTGACAGCTTTAAGACTTATGGACTTCAACTCCCAGGGGGAGGGAGCTGGAACTGGTTCTAAATGGCACTGTACATTTGTGGAATCTCTTCTATAGAAGAGGTTAGAACTGGCAGGAACCCACCCCTGCTAAGTTGACTTTTCTATTAATATTCTGTTTCTAAACTAAATGGTTTAAAAAATGCAGAACATATTTTGGCTTAACATAAGTAAAATTTGCTCACTGCTCTCTTAGCAACAAAGATTAATAACAATTGTTGTTGTTAGTTGCGAAGTCATGTCCGACTCATTGTGACCCCATGGGTAACATTCCTCCAGGCCTTCCTGTCCTTTACCATCCTCTGGAATCCATTGAAGCTTGTGTCTACTGCTTCGGTGACTCCATCCAGCCACCTCATTCTCTGTCGTCCCATTCTTCTTTTGTCCCCAATCGTTCCCAGCATCAGGCTCTTCTCCAGTAAATCCATTCTTCAATGGATCAAATCAAATCAATCAAATACTTTGGCCACCTAATGAGATGAACAATTAAGAACAATAAATACTCTATTGTAGATAGAGTTAAACCAGTTATAATCCAGAATTGTTTCTCTTTAAATTCAAATAACATATGACAATATATTTTGAAATAGTGGATTATTGGTTTCTTCCTGAGTTATCATGATTTTAATCCTTGTAGCGCTCTTGTATATTGCTTGTCCGAGTTATACAGAATTGTATAGTGAATCACTTTAATTCTTTGAAAATTCAACAAGTTCAAACTTCATGCATTTCAAACATCTCCACACTTTTGACAGAAAGAACGTTCCATGCAGCAAGAGGTTTTCTTGATGCATAAATAATAACTATGATTAAGATTTGGCAATGAAATGTTAAAAGAAATATTTTTGCATAAATGTTTCCATTTTACAGAAAGAAAAAGCAAGCATGTCTATTTATTTATATTTGTTTGTCACCCATCTCATTGTATATCTTTTAAGACTACACGACTTTCATTGCATCATCACAAAAAGTTAGGCCAGCATAACATGTTTCTGTGGGCAATTCCTATCCTCCCTCTATTTCTTCTTTTAGTTATCACTCAGTGGCAGTCATCTGATTTCTCTCCAATATCATGGATGATAAATCTAACTGATCCTCCCCACTGCTGTCCCCCAGATTACTGTGAAATGGTGTTAGAGTAAGGAGTGAAAGGGAAGTACTATTTTGATAACACTATAGCCGTAGTTGTCAAGTCAATCTCACCTGTGGATTTAAAAAGAGATGGAAAGACAAAAAAGATGCACTGAAACATATTTGTCTTGCAGTTAGGAACAACTGGAGAAGTATTTCTTAAACATTTTTCTCTCAGTACTCCTTCAACCTTTAAAAATTATGGGGGAATCCAAAAGAGCTTTTGTGTGTATGGTTTATACATATAAAGAGCCATGGTGCCACAGTGGTTAGAATCAGAGGTGGATTACTACTGGTTCTCACCGGTTCAGGTGAACTAGTAGTGGGAATTGTGACTGGGTCACTGAACTGGTAGGGACTTCAGGCTTGCCATGCTCCCAAACTAGTTCTCTGGTCACCATGCCTTTTTTTTTTTGACATTTTCAATGTTTTGCACGTGCACAGACCTATGTACGAGCAACTGCACAAATCGCACACACACTGAACTGGCAGTAACACCGGCAGAAACCCACCCTGGTTAGAATGCAGTATTGCAGACTAATTCTGTGGATGGCAGATAATCTGGTGTAGTTCATAAAAAGGAAAGGCATTGACAAAACATAGAGGCCATTGGAAGAGATTCTGCAAATGTTAATACTGGCTGTGAAGATGATGCCATGCACTGGAAGTTAATCTAGTTGGTGTGTGCACTCTATATGAATGAGTTACCCCTACAACAATTAATCACAAAGTTGGATGAGAAGACCTTGTCTAACAACAAATGGGCAGATAAAATTGGCAACATGCTAGAACACTGCAACAGAACTTGACATTAATCCTTCATTCACCAGAGTTTCATTTGGTAAGCCTTTCATTTTACTGAGTAACAATGTTTTAAAGGATCTCTTTACTGATCCCACAGGTAGTAAGGACAGGAGAACTTCCCATAGATCTGTCTCTTCTGGAAATTGGCCCTGTAAGCCATTCACACTGGTTGACACTGGTTGACAACTGCAAATAGGCTTTGTCAAATATGGGTTTCAAAAAATGACTTTAAAGGCAAAAGTATCCAAAACATAAAAATGATAATACATTTTTTTTTTGAAAAAAGTTTTATTGGTTTTTACAAAAAAAAATAAAAAAAATAGGAAAAGGGTATAAGGTAATACAAAGATATTTTGAGGACATCTATGTCGGAGGTGTCGACCCCCTCCGAGGCTTCTTACAAAAAAAAAAAGATAAGATAATACAAATCATTTTTCATTTCCCTACAAAGTGGAAAGAGATACAAATATATCAGTTTATGTTCATGTAATCAATCATTAATTCTATAAACATCCAAATAGCGGTTACACTATATAGAAAAAAGTCATTTGTGAGATCTAAGTCTTTTAGCAATTGTATCTTTCTCTCCCTGACCTCCAGTGGGCGGAGCCGTGGCCCCCTCTGCTCCCCCATTTTCATCCTCCAGGATTGGGGAATGTTTTTTAAGAAAGGCTTCTGCCTCTGCAATTGTTTTAATTCTTACTCTCCCCCCCTCCCAGAACACTAACATTCCCTCTGGCATCAACCACTTGAACCACGCCCCCTTTTTATATAATCTTTTTGATAAGAAGGAATATTTCCTCCTTATTTCTCTAATCTTTTTCGGGATCTGTTTCAAAATGGCAATCTCAGTCTGTTGGTATATTAAGGGACCGTCTCTTTGTGCTCTCAGGATCCTGTCCCTCGTTGACCTTCTTACAAATTTAATATGTATCTTTCTGGGTACCTCATTTATTCTAGCATATGCTGAGTTAATTCTATAAATCAAATCGATGTCCCCCCAAATATCCTCTTTGCTCTGTTTAGTATAATCTACTAACAATGTACACATTAAATCTTTTAAATCTTCAGAAGCAACTTCAGGCACATTTTGAAATCTTAAAAAGTAAGACATCCTTTCAAAATCCATCCTAGACATATGACTAGCTAAATCCACAATTTGCCTTTGAGAATTTTTTATCTCTCCCCTCATCTCAGCCATCCCCCGCCTCCAATCCATCAATTCTTTGTTTATTTTCCATTAGTGCTTTCTGTGTCTCCAAAAGTTCCAATTTTGAGCTAACATTGTCTTTCCGGATTTCTTTTATTTCTTTCATAATATTTTGAAGAGTTTCCTCTATTGCTGATAACTTTGTAGCTTCCACCTCTGTTCCTTTGGATAACATTGAAGTAATCTTGGCTTGATGTGGCTGCTTTTTTGAAGCCATAATGAAAGTATTAGGTTCTTGTCACTAATATGGCATCTGTTGGAGAGGTAGTCCGTGAGGTGAAGAGAGAGCAAAAGTCAATATCCAAATTCAAAGTTCAATTTGTTAACAGTCCAGAGAGAGAACAATTTTTAAAAGGAATCAAATAAGAAAAAGGAAAGAAGGCACATCTGGGAAAGGTCCTAATAGTCAGTTAAATCAATCCACTGTTAAAGAGTTCAGTCCCAAAGACGAGGGGAGTGTCAGCAAATTTCAAAAGTGAACATTTCCTGCTGAGAACAAAGGAACGCCATCTTCCCCGCCCCTCTGGAAACCGCGGAAATCTAGTGAAAGTTCATTTCAGTTGTTGCCAGACAAAGATACAAAGTATCATTGAAATTCTTAAAGAGACTTTCACTTGTAGTTTAAAAGTCGGATGTTGATTCTTCCACCTCCCCAAGCTTGGGGAACATTTCAAAACGCCGTTTTATTTTCCTTTCGGAGGAGGGGTTTTACAAACTCCCTCCTCCTCCTTCTTTTAAAATGAAAGTCAAAAGCATTAAGTGAAAATCACTCACAATCCACTCTGTAGCCATGAGCCTTGGCGTTGCCTCCAGCCCTCGGCTTTCAGCCCGTCTTGAATCTCAACAGCTGTTCCGGCTCTCCATCGGCGAAGAGGACGAAAGAGGAAAACCCCCCCACGACTCGTTCTCCTGCACCTAGATCGAAGCGGGAGCCACCCCCCCAACCGCCATCAAGGTGGGGGGACTCACCGCAAGCCACCCGTGCAGCAGGAGCTCTTTACAAGAGCCCCCTGCCCCCGAAGGGGCCGCAGAAGCAACCAAGCGGCGGACAAGCACAAGACCCGACCGTCGCCTCCGGCTAACCGGAAGGAAGTCGATAATACATCATTTGTGTGTACTACCCTTGCTGATTCAACATCAAAGTAAAATATTCCTGGATTGAAGGTCTGTGTTGTGTGTTGTTCCAGCTACAGCAAGTCAGATTGCAAAAGAAAGCTATAGTAGATGCTATTTTGCCAATCATTCAGCACTCAGCATGGTACACTTTCAGTGAAATGGTAATCAAGATACCCTTGTGTTCAGATGGCATTCAAAAGAGGAGAGCTGGTGTGCTTGAGCGGCACAGATGATTATACACTGGGAGGTTTTTCTATACATGTACAGAAATCCATGGCAGAGCATCCACTCTCCTGGAGCTGATTGACTGGCCTGAAGGAATATAAGAGCCATCTTTGATGTGCAAACTGTCCACAACAAAAATAAAAAAGTTCATTGATGAACCAATGCAAGTACCACAGTGGCCCTACATGCCCAACCAATAGAAAGATATGTGAAACAGGTCACAGAGGCAGCAAATGGAGCGTATACACATGGGAAACATGAGGGTTATATCAGAGGCCAAGTTGGCAGCTGATGTTGAAGAACAAATCAAAACAAAACTTGATGAAACTCGCTTAAACGTTTTTGTAACTCAGATAATTGCTTTCTGATGTTAGTTTATTTTTGCATGGATTATTTTTTGCTTAGCTAGATAAGATTAATGCAGAAAACAAATTTAATTTTTGTAGCACAAGATGTAATTTTGAGACAACAAAGTTAGCAGTATTTGGTTACAAGTGAATTTTGTGAGGTATATGATCAAATGTGGATTTACCATTCCAAGCATAATTGCAAAAATAACAGAAGATTTGAATTCTTGGTGTAAAAACACATATTGTTAGAACTCCTCACTGAAAAAATTGCAAAAGTTAATTTTCACCCCATTAAATGACATTGTATCATGGTTTTAGACAATAGCCAAAAGAAAATTTGGCTTGCGTTTCACCCCAAGAAACCCATAGTTACTGTATCATCTCAAATAACTAACTGAACCATGAATAATGTGTAAGTTTGGACATCTATTAAAAAGTGATATTTTTCTGAAATTTCATTTATGGGGGTGGGGGATCACTAGAAGATGAACCCTTCTGAATTAGGTGTTTCTGAACCAATATTCTGTTTGCTACAGTGTTTCTATGGAAGTTCACACACGCACAAAAAGATTTGAAGATATTAACTCTACCCCATTACAATCCAAATTGAAGGTTAGAATACACCAAGAACTATTGTTAACCCTACAGATAGTTTATTTGTTAGACATCAGTTTACAAACTAAAAATTCTTTGTTTTTCCCTGCAGGCATTTTACAATCAGTATGTTTCTTTTTCTTTCTGGAATGCTGGCACTAAGCAGTGCATAGCTTTATTGCACTACCAATCTGGTGCTTTGAAAAGAGGGAAGGGATTAGCGAAAGAAATATAAAAATGAAATAGTGGAGCAATGGGATCTAAATGGGAAGGGAAATTGCTTTCTACAAGCTGTGTAAACTTCTATTATGACACAAAGAACTCTGTTCTCTTCCAACACAATATATGCTTAGTTTGCTCTCTCCAATAAGTAAGACAGACTGAGGTAAAAGAGCAGTTGGACTACTTAAATCAAAGTTGAAAAAGGGCGAGTACAGAACATCATTTTTAAAACCATGGATTACTAAGTCTATGTGGCCGTTTGGTCAGCAGTTTTGGAGCTGCTACATATTTAGGCTGGCCAGATTATGACAGAACCCTACTGATTTTGGAGGAAGATCCAAGTTAACTGTTTATTCATGCACTGCTAAATTGGTTGTCATTGTCAAATGCAGCAGGAAAAAAGAGCTGCAGTATTCTTTCACCTGATCAAAACATTCCAGATTAAGGGAAATGATGAGGCATTTCTCACCATTTGGTAGGACTACAGTGAAACAAATGACCAGCTGAAACCTGTTATATGCACTTTATATGCTAAATTACTATTTAGTTATTATCCCCTATAAAATACATTCTAAATCAATAGTTTGGATCAGATGCAGTGGGAAATACTTTCGTTTGATTCACTCAGTAATAGTGGGAGATAATGTTCATGATTAATAGATAACATTCTAACTAAATAAGCAGAGCCTGCTTATGTGCTATACTAAAGGGAAATAACTTGCTTTAAATGAAGATAAACATTTATTGTCTGTTATTCATGTCCTGCCAAATATACTACATAACCTTGCAGGAGTTTAGTATAAACTGCTCTTTACCATATTGACAAGTATAAGTATATATGAAGCAGTTATGAAATTAGTCATCTTTCTAGGTCAACTGTGAAACAGATCAGAAATGTATTGGCTAATTGTTTCTCCATACTTGTTATTCAACCATTAATTTTACTGCGCATTAATTTCATGTTAGAAGAAGTTTTAGCAATGTTTGTTAGGATCCACTTAAAGAAATGGAAAACCTGTGGTGCATCAGTAGCTACTGCTACACAAATTAATCAGAAAAAATAATAATATAACTCTGAATGATATTTCAACATAAAAGTTCCAAATCTTCAAATGGGTATTTTTAATTAAAGGATCCAAATCCTAGTTCAAATAGCAAAAATTATAAGTAGTACATCTCCTAACACAGGGGTCTCCAACCTTTGCAACTTTAAGTCTGAAGGACTTCAGCTCCCAGAGTTGAAGTCCTTCAGACTTAAAGTTGCAAAGGTTGGAGACCCCTATAACAGATGTACAAACAGTTGCTTTACTAAGGTGCCAATTTAGGAATGTTCCTATTCTGAGTCTTCTTGAATCTTTTCCCAATATTTACACAAATAACTTTCTGCTTTCTTTTTTTCATTTAGGTGCAAGGTAAGTTAGAAGGAAGAACCTTCTTTTCATCAAAACACAAAAAAGTGGATGAACGGGGAATAAATATCCTGTCCAAACCAGCTTCAAAGCTTTGATTTATATTTCACAGAAAGTCTCTAAGGAGAATTAGTTTGAGTGAAAGACAGCTGATGAATTCCAGAGAACTTCCAAGAGCCAAATACATAACACTGTGAGAAAGCATGATAAGTCAAAGTACAAAAAGTCCTTGACTTAAACAGTTCATTTAGTGACTGTTCAAAGTTACAACAGCACTGAAAAATGTGACATGACCATTTTCACAGTTACGACCTCTGCAGCATCACCATGATCATGTGATCAAAATTCAGAAGCTTGGAAGCTAATTCATATTTATGACCATTGCTGTGTCCCACAGAGATGTGATCATCTTTTGCAACCTTCTGAAAGCAAAGTCAGTTGGAAAGCTGGATTCACTTAACAGCTGCTTAATTTATCAACTGCAGCGATTCACTTAACAACTGTGGCAAGAAAGCTCTTAAAATAGGGCAAAACTCACTTAACAAATCTCTCACCTAACAACAGAAATTTTGGGCTCAATTGTGGTCATAAATAGAGGAATCCCTGTAGTCTTAAGGACAGCCTTCTTCATCCTGGCAACCTCCAGATATGTCGGATTACAAGTTCCACCATTCTAAATTAATGTTGCTATTCCAGTTCAGGAGGATAAGAGTTGCAGTCCATCAATCTCAGTAGGGCATAGTTGAGAAAAGGTGCCTTAAATTACAACGTTATCTTGAAAAATATAATCCATAACTGAAATGTCTTTGGATCATTCCAGATAAAACATTCAACCTTGATTTAAATCTATGCAACATGAGGCACTCTATGTGCTGTTGTCTTTTATCCTGTGCTTTAATTAATGTGAACCCCCCCCCCCCCCAAAATCAAAGTTTTAATTCTGGCAAAACATACCTAAGATATACTCCCACACCCAATAAAATTATTAATAGAGCTATTGTTATAACTTATTGAAAATAAAATGTTGTGTCATCTGGAAACAATCTATAGAAAATGTACACATGCTTTAAGGAATTATATAAAAAGCTAACACCCTGAACACTCTGGCCTAGTATAAAACTACACTGCACTTTGCAACTATTGTTACTTTTTTCCCTTTTGGATTAGAGTTTTTGCCAAGTAATTTTCCAGCTACACTTAATAAACTAATCCACCTGGATTAGCCCTTTGAATAGAGGAACAACAACAGGTTCTTCTAATTATCAGGCATAGAAGGAGTCCTCACACAAATGTTAAGCTATTCATACATTCCAAATCATACTTATGTCTTAATGTTTCTACAGTTACACCATCTACAAGTGCAGACTTAGCCCTTTTCAAAATTCTTATGACATTTTCTAGACCAGGGGTCAGTGATGGGATTCAAAAACGTTTACTACAAGTTCTGTGGGCGTGGCTCGGTAGGCATGGCAGGGGAAGGATACTGTAAAATCCCCATTCCCTCTCCACTCCAGGAGAAGGTTACTGCAAAATCCCCATTTCCTCCAGATCAGCTGGGACTCAGGAGGTAAAGAATAGATGGGGGCGGGGCCAGTCAGAGGTGGTATTTACTGGTTCTCCGAACTACTCAAAATTTCCGCTACTGGTTCTCCGGAACTGGTGAGAACCTGCTGAATACCACCCCTGCCAAGGATTCTCAAACTACCAAATGCCAAAGCCATTAATCCACCCCGTGCAGGACAAGGCTACCCCACCCACAATGCCTCACTGACCTGCCAGCCCCACCCTTCGGCCGAGCACAAGACTTACCTTTGTGAGCCCCGTGGGCTGGAACTGGAAAGTAATGTCAACATTTTTGACTTGCAGAGACATTCTGGAGGCAAAAGAGGTGGAAAATGGGGCACACAGATGCCCTGGGAAGCAAAAAACAAGCCTATTTTTGGCCACAAAATGGGCCATTTTAGCCCAATTGTGGCCTGCAGAGATGTTCTGGATGTGAAGGAGGTAAAAAATGGAGCACACAGACACCCAAGGAGGCCAAAAACTGGGCTATTTTAGCCTGTTTTTGGCCTGTTGAGTGCTTTTGGAGGCAGGGGAGGTGAAAACGGGCCTGTTTTTCATCTCCCCCACCTCCAGAAGATTATAGAGAAAGAGAGATAGACAGAGAGATAGATGGAGGGAGGGAGAAAGAGACAGAAAGAGAGAAGAGACAGAGACAGAGACTTGTTGATTGTAAGCTCCTTAGGACTCAGAATTGCTGCAAAACTGAGTTTCCTGAAGTGTACTACTAGACTCCTAAACAACTGAAAAAATGATATAGTAAAGTCAACCAAAAGAGCAATATGGAAACAAAACGAAATAAAACACCACATTGTTTAATGGACTGTTAAATTGGTGATGCCTACCTAGTCACATGATCTAGCCACACCCACCCAATCACATGACCACCTAGCCACACCTACCCAGCTGGCCGGCCTCTCAAAGGTCTGAGGGAGGGTGAATTGGCCCCCTGTTTAAAAGTTTGAGGATCCCTGTTCTAGACTTTCCTTCCACCATTTTTCTTAGATCCTAGCATTTATAGCATTTATCTCAATTCAGCTCCTCAGTATGTTACTTTATCATTTTCACAGTAATATGCATTTTTCTCAATCTCTTTCACTTCATTCTTCCATCAATTATTTTGATGGAATCCATTATTCCCATTAGTTCATACAGACATCATTCTGTTATTTCTATCTGTATTATTCTGACACAACTCTTTTCATTCTGTTCCATGCAGCTTACACCTTAACGTTCCTTTTGTCCTACATCTATTCACTCCAGTGAGAAATTAAACTACCTTCTAAAGCATGACTTTATTTTCTTAGCGTTTGGTTCCTTCTTCCTAAAATCATTATACTTTTAATATAGTTTCTTTCTCTGTCTCCTTTTCTTCTATGTCTATTTTCTCCAAAATCCAACCTCTTATCTTGAAGGTAAAAAACACAATCTCATTAAAAATAAAGAAAATAACTTTTGATCTAAAAAGGAGCAAATGAAATATGTGTCCCCTTTTCATTTTTAATCCTTAGATATATTCAACATTGTGCTGTGATCACAATCAGCAACTAAAAACGCAAAGGAAAACGTTGGAGAAATATTCCACAACCAGAACAAAATGGTGCAGTTCTTCTATAAATGAAAATATTATGAGAGGGAAGAAGATGTGAGTTAATATTCAGAGTACAAGAAGATATCTTACTGTTCAGGCTACAGAATTTATTATTTTCTTTTTATTTCTATCCTGCCTCTATTATTTTTATAAATAATTCAAGGTTGCAAACATGAAGAGAAGGACCAGAGAAGACATGATAGCAGTGTTCCGATATCTCAGAGGGTGCCACAAAGAAGAGGGAGCTATTGAACTATTCTCCAAGGCACCTGGGGGGAGGACAAGAAGCAATGGGTGGAAACTAATCAAGGAGAGAAGCAACTTAGAACTGAGGAGAAATTTCCTGACAGTTAGAACAATTAACCTCTGGAACAGCTTGCCTCCAGAAGTTGTGAATGCCCCAACCCTGGAAGTCTTGAAAAAGATGTTAGATAGCCATTTGTCTGAAATGGTATAAGGTTCCTGCCCACGCAGGGGGTTGACTAGAAGACCTACAAGGTCCCTTCCAACTCTGCTATTCTATTGTATTATATATCCAACACAACTTCCTCTTCCTATTTTCTCCACAACAATCCTGTGAGGTGGGCTCTGCTGAGAGGGAGTGACTGGCTTAAAATCAACCAGCTGGTTTTCATGACTAAGGTGGGACTGAAACACAATGCTGAGAATGCACATTTTAGGTTTATATAATCCAAACAGAGAAATCTAAAAGAAAGAATCACACTTGACTCAGCAGAGGGAAAGACTGGGCACATCTGATCCTTTCATGGAGGATGAACCCTGCATCTCTCATAGATTTGGTATGAGTGTGATAACTGTCTCTAGTCCAATTTCAATTAACAATTTGGGTCAAAATGAGTAATAAACTGAAGTTGATTTATTTTTTTTAACCCTAATTAAGAATAAACCATTTTGAATCTAATCTCCAGATCAAACTTTTGCACCATTTTAATTCATTCTCTCAATTATTTTTAGAGAAAGAATGAAGCACATAAATTTAAAAAAACTTCACTGAAGGACTATACATTTGATTTTACAATTAGTTAAAAGAGTATAGTAACAAAACATTTGGAGAGTACATTCAAATCTTTAAAAGCCTTCTTAAATCAAACCTACTCCCCTCTTTAATGTAAGTGAAAAAATTAAAATTTCCCTAGCTTTCTTCAGGTTTTGCAGTATGGAGCATATATAATGAAATGGCCATAGCAGCATTGTGATGCAAACTCTACCTCTTCTGTTTCCGCATCACAACATTAAACACAAGTATATAAGAGAGGAACAATGCACATCTTTGTCATTCTGATGATAGCTAGGTACATCTGTCAAATTGCCCTCACCTCAAGCATCTTGGCTAAAATAAAACTGCATTGTAGATGCTATGATTGCAATCTTCAAATAAGCAAAAAGTTTAGAAAATGAACTCCAGGAAGCTATACATTTGACCAAAGAGCTAAAAGGCCATAGTTTCTGTAAATGTATTGGTCTGGAATTCTGAGAGTTGCAATTCAACATATTTGCAGAGAATAAGAGACTGATGAAGGCTGATTAAGTCATTGTTACATTTAAGGTCTCTACAGTTTAAATTCTAGAGACTGACTATAATCTCTATAATTATATACAGCCCACGGTTTCTAACCCTTGGCCTTTCTAAAAGGTGTGAACTTACTTCCCAGAATTCACGAATTGAAGAGAAACGGACTTACCTCTGAGAATTCAAGAATTGAAGTCCACACCTCTTAAAAGAACCAAGGTTGAAAAAACACTTGGTGACAAAGTCCTTGCTAATGTTATGTTCTTATGTTCTCAGAGGAATATAAATTGGAAGTTTCAACTTCCATTTTAGATTCCAATAACTTGCTATGTTATCCAAACCTGTTCACAGTGCAATCACACGAAAGATGCTGTTTTCAAATTATATTTTATTGAACTAGCATGTTTTCACTTAGTAGTATGGATTAATTCAACAAAGTTATATCGAAAGCAAAATGAATTAGTTTCCAATTCTAGTCACTTTCTGACTGATAAGTCAAGGAAAAGACAGGAATCTGTAATGAGGCTCATGATACCAAATTATGATGGGCAAGCCAATTCATTTGATTTTAGATCACTCTGAAGGTGGAGATTTAGAGGAAACCTAAAGTCACTGAGGTCCCTTTAAGCCTTCCTCTGTCTTAGTTCAGGAACTGAAATCGAAGTCTTTATGCAATTGACTGTCCAGCCACCAACTAAAGATATTTTGTGACAAAAGATCCTCCATCTCTTTGGGTGGTACTACTGTTGAACTGCTCTTAGGAGTTACAATCTGAAATCTGCCTTTCTATGACTTACATCTGTTACTATAAATGCACACCATAGCTCTTGACTATTTTCTGTTTGACATATTTTCAGTTAAAGGAAGAATATTACCTTACTAGTAGTCAACTGTTTCTCTTCCAGGTTAAACATGCTCCCTTTCTTCAATTTCACTTCATGGTCCCCTGATCATTCTCACTGTTCTTATCTGAAATTCTTCCAGTTGTCTGTGTCTTACTTAAAGTGCCTAGAACTAGACAGGGAGCTCAAGATGGGGTCTGATTAATGCACAAAAATGAAAATATAGATCATATAAGCTAGAAATGACTAACCTGCAGGAAGATGTAAAAACAGATGGACTGATGTTTATGATAAGTTTACTACAGTGGTGAAATTCAATATTTTTTTTACTACTAGTTCTGTGAGCATGGCTTGGTGGGTGTGGCAAGGAAAGGATATTGCAAATCTCCATTCCCACCACACTCTGGGGCCAGCCAGAGGTGGTATTTGCTGGTTCTCTGAACTAGCAAATTTCCACTACTAGGTCTCTAGAACCTGTCAGAACCAGCTGAATTTCACTCCTGGTTTACTATTATTATCTCCCTTGAAGATCAATGAGATTACCTCAGGTTGAGAAAGAATGTAAGGACTGATGTTATTTGGTTCTAGAGGACTAGAGGTACTTATGACCCAATCACATCATAACTGTTCAAAGTTACAATACGCTTCAAAAATGTTTCTTAGTTACATGACCCCATTTTGGATGCTTGGCACTTAACAACCATCATGACTTATGACTAAAATTGTGGGCTCAGTTATGGTTGTAAGCCAAGGACTATCTGTTTGGGCTTTTTCCTCCAAAATCAGAATCTGGGATATTATTACATCTGAACATAGCTGATGAACATCCCAATTAGTAGCATATCCTATAATGGAAAGTACCAAAGAGAGCCAGTGTGGTGGTGCTTAAGGCATCAGGATAGAAAACAGGAAACTATGAGTTCTAGATCTGCTTTAAGAACAAAGACAGCTGAGTGATCTTAGACCAATGACATTCCCTCAATTCTAGCAAAGAAACTATGGCAAACCACTTCTGAAAAATCTTGAAAAAAACTGCAGAAATCTGTCCAGACAGCTTCTGAGAATCGACATAATTGAATGAGGGGAGAAAATACCCAAATAAACACATACTACACATCTAATTAGTTTACGGGACTGAAACATTTACTGTATATCTATATAATGCGGTCTGTGTATGTGCATAGAGGAATGGGATTAGACAGGCAGATGTACCAACTCAGCCATGGCTGATCTAAACAAAGCTAAGTGGGGTGGACCTGATTAGTGGTTGGATGGGAAACCACCAGGAAAACTTACAGCTAAAAGCTAAACTGGAAAGTTTAAAAAAAAAAATTCATAGAGAAAGGAAATGGCAAACCACTTCTGCAGGGTTGCTAAGAACAAAACTTGAGAGAATCATTACCTTATCTTTAAGAACACAGACAGATATTTAGGGTAAATTAATATATAATTTAACGTGTGTTAACTTATCTTGGCTATATAAACACAAATGCAGCACAAGGAAAATAATGAACAAGAACATCTGTTTCATGTTGGGTGAGTGCAGGGTGCCGTCACAGCATTCTACTCTTATAATTGAATTCTCAGTGCTTTGACTTGCAATCCCCTTAATCTCTCATCTTAAATGTCCAATTATTTCCTGATACTGATAACTCTCCAGTGCAGGCAATGGAGGTCCTATGAAATGGAATAGCTGTATTTTGCCAGACCACTTTTTCCCTGTTGTGTGATCACCTGATTACTGCTTTGATCACCCTTTATAAATAAAAGGATTAAGATTTTTTTTTCATTATTATTTTTAGTGTTTGCGTGAAGCATCGTTAGCCTCTAGGGATGTATTGAAAATGATCAGCATTTTTGTACTACAAAGAAAAACCCACCTGAAGACTGCAAATAGATGAATGCTTGCTGTGAGGTATTTTTTAATGTTTCATATGCAGGTAGTCCTTGACTTATAACAGTTCATTTAGTGGACCATTCAAAGTTACAACGGCACTGAAAAAAGTGAATAATAATAATAATAATAATAATAATAATAATAATAATAATAATAATAATAATAATAATAATAATAATAAAAATTTTATTTATAACTCGCTCTCTCTCCCCAAAGGGACTGGAGGCGGGGCACAGGAAAATTAAAAGCAATAGACACAAACAGAGTACAAAATTTAAAATCACAATTAAACATATCCTGCGCTAAAAACATCTACAAAAACTAAAAACTGTCCCTAAAACCCCTTAACACTATAAATTAATTAAAATTACCCTAGGCCAGCCAAACGGAAGAAATGAGTTTTTAAAAGCTGTCGGAAGGAGCGAAGGTCTGTGGTTGTTCTGATTTCGGGGGGAAGGTCGTTCCAGAGGGTCGGGCCCGCCACAGAGAAGGCCCTTCCCCTGGATGTCGCCCGCTGGCACAGCCTAGTGGACGGCACCCGGAGAAGTCCCTCTCTGTGGGAGCGAATCGGTCGCAGGGATGTATGAGGCAGAATGCGATCCCGCAGATAGCTAGGTCTGTTTGACTGTTTTTCACACTTATGACTGTTTTTCACACTTATAATCATTGCAGCATCCCCATGGTCACATGATCAGAGTTTAGCTGCTTGGCAACTGATTCATATATATGATGACTGCAGTGTCCCATGGTCATGTGATCAATTGCAGTGTCCCATGGTCATGTGATCAGCTTTTGTGACCCTCTTATAAGCAAAGTCGATGGGAAAGCCACATTCACCTAACAACTGGGTTAATAACTTAACAATTGCAGTGATTCACTTGACAACTGATGGTCGTAAAATGGGGTAAAACTCACTTAACATATGTCTCATATAGCGACAGAAATGTTGGGCTTTATTGTGGTCATAAGTCAAAGAATAGCTGTATCTTATTTGCATATGAAATATGCATATGAACTGCGCATGCGCGAAGATGGCGGTCTGCCACCGAGCGCTATGAGGGCCGCGGGAGTTGTGGGCAGCTAGGACATGTCGCCTGGCCCGTTTGCCAACTTTTAGGGCCAGGCCCAGTGAGACGCTCACCCTGGCTGCCTTTTGAAGCCAGGACGAGCTTCCAGGGTGATCCGGCGGCTCTGCATGGGCCATCGGAGGGAAGCTGGCCGGAGGCTCCAAAACGCCGGGGAGGCTCCAAAACGCCGCGCTGCTCCGAGGCTTGAGTGGAGCGGCGCGTGGCGCGGAAGAGAGAAGGAAGAGAGAAGGAGAGAAGGAGAGAAGGAGAGGAATGGAGGAACAGAGCGGAGTGGAGCCGCGCGGCGTGGAGGAGAGGAGGAGAAGAGCGGTGCCGGTAGGAGCTGACGAGCGGAGCCGGGACGGCCAGTGGGTGGAGAAGTGACCAGCGCTGGAGTGGACATCGGAGGCCAGCGACTGTAAAGACCTGGGGAGGCCAGACAGAGCCGGACCTGGCTTGCTGGGGACCAACTGGACTGGCATGGGCCGGCAGGGTAACATCGAGGCCGCAAGGCCTGGCTGGGCCGGGCCGGGCCTAAGGAGATCTGGGCCTGGCAGGCCGAAAGATACCAGGAGCGTTGGAGGCGTTGGGGCCGAAGGAGATGCCACCGGGGACAAAGGTGGGCAGTGGAGGCTCCAGGCCGAGGAAAACTGGCCTCAGCTATTAGAACTCTTCAGCTGAGACCCTTAAGACCCCTGGTATTGTGGGACTGGAGGAGTCCTTGAGGACTACAGGCCGGGACTAATTTACAACTGGAAGGCCAAAGCCACCCTCTACCCCCAGTCTGATACATCTATATGAACTAACTCTCCCACCTTCGATGACAAACTAACTATTTATGAACCATGATTAACTATCTTTGAACCATGCATGATTTTTTATGAATTTATGAACTACTTATGAACTTTTTAGAGCCGGTCTAGACGTCTCCTGAGTTTAATTTGTACTATACATATTTTAACATCTATTTTAATATTCAATAACATCTAGAATTTTAATGCCCTGTCTAACAACTCCTCTGACCTTATATTTTATATATATTTATACATATTTATATATATCATATTTATGACATTCACCATGAAGTACTCTAAGGCAGACCTTTTCTACTGCGGGAGTCCCCCACTCGCAGGTATGGCCCTCCGCGTCAACGAGGGCCCCACCTTGATGAGGGATTCTGTATCAAGAGAGGTGGGCGGGTCGCAGTTCTAGGGGTGTTTGAACAAAATTCTTAATTTGGCTTTTAGGGGGTTCCAGGGAGGAGGGAGGGATAGTTTACAATTTAAATGGGGGATTTAATCTGGTTTTAGCGCAGCGTTTGTCATTTAATAAGTTTTTAAATTATAATTGGTACTATTTTGTATATTGTTTTAAATTCCTGTGCGCCGCCCTGGGTCCTCACGGAGAAGGGCGGGATATAAATTGAATAAATTAAATTGAAATTGATATACTTACTATTATATATTTGTTTCTATGCTGCTGATGAGACAAATTACTAGCAGTGTAACTAAATATCTGTCAATGTATTTGCTATATTAATCTGCTGTATAATGTCCTTGCATCCCAGCTATTACCCAATTTGACCACAATAGCAAATGCCATTTTCTAAGTGCCATCCAAAGCTCTTTGATATGTCCCATAGTGTGCCAACAGTCACTGGGACCACTATTGCCATGATCTTTCAGCTTCAATTTTCAGATCTTAATACTTTGTGATCTTCTCCAGTTCTTTGTTTTCTATTCTACTGTCCCCTGATATTGCCACATCAATTATCCACACTTTCAAACCCTAATTAAATCTGGTGCACCAAGGTTTCAACAGATTGTATTTAGAAATCCTACAATATTTTTACCTGATATGATGGCGCTTACAAATGGGGAGGTGATGGGATCAACTACAATGAAGAAGCAATTTCTCAGGAAGGAGGGAACACATTCAAAAGAGGAGGGAAAGGCAAGAGTCAACAAAACATGGAGCTGGATTGGAGGCAGAGAAAAAGGATTAGGATAGCCATCACCCAGGGCATCTTCACTAGGGTGAAAATAATATAGGATTAGTCTAACAAGATTTTCTCTATTTGGTGTGAGCAAATAAAGACCTGAACTTGGTCTGGAATGTTCTGTTGGTTTTAAAACTTGTTCAACTATACCAGTAAAGGCGAACCATTTTGTAAACATGTGCAAAAAAATTTGTGTGCGTGTGCCCTATAGTCACAATACAATGCACCCTACCTACCTGTGCATACTCATGCGACCCCCCTTGCATGTGTGCATGATACCCCCATGCATGTGTGCATGACACCCTGGTACTTCCAAACACTTCTGAACTTCCTGAGGGGCCGGTTGGGCCCATTTTTCACCCTCCCCAGGCTTCGGAGCTTTTCTGGAACCTGGGGAGGGCGAAAATGGCCTCCCTGGCCCTCCGGCCTTCCAGAAGCCAGAAACAGATCTTTTCTCAACATCTGGTTGGCCCTTTGGGCCCATTTCTGGCCCTCCCCAGGCTCCAGAGGCTTTTCTGAAGCCTGAGAAGGACGAAAATGGCCTCCCTGGCCCTCCGGAAGGCCAAAAATCAGCTGGCCAGCACGTGCATGCACACTGGAGCTAATGGTTCGCATGCCGGCAGATATGGCTCCTCGTGCCACCTGTGGCACCGGTGCCATAAGTTTGCCATCATGGAATTAAATGTTCTCATCATTTTTCATTACTGGCAAATGATATTTTTTCCACAAAAGATTCAATGAATCGCATTGATTACTGTATTGCATCACTATTTATAGTCAGTTTGTGCAATTTTCTATATGATCTATTGTTTATCCTGTTTGCACAATCTGCACATTGGATTATTTGATTTTTTTTCTTCTAGTATTGGTCTTGATTGAATTAGTTTGAATATGTGGCTCTTCAACAATTACAGTGAAGCCTGCAATTTCTTTTTTTTTAAGAATATTAAAATTATTATATTATATTGTTACCATTGTTATCTCTCCTAATTAAGGTTACAACAGTATTTAAGAGCAAGTTATATTTAACACAGTAAAATCAAGCCTCAATAGAATTGTGAATAGACATCCTACACACATTTGTCAAGGAAGAAGCTTCACTGACTGCAGTTGAATTCATTTTTTAATAAATACACTGCTACACATCTTTGTTACAATTACACACTTAGCAAGTACATTTTTCAGTCCTACATATTCATCTAGAATCAAGCCCCATGAACTATAGAGAAACTAACTTAACAAGTAGATATATACTGGAACATACAGAAAATCTTCATAATCCTTTATTTTTGCCATCTTAAAACGATAACCTATTCATAGCAATCTTTCAACTTGCTCTTAACAATTTTTTGTCTTCCTTGTTCTCGCTGATCATCAAAACCAAATCCCACCAAGTCTGACACGACTTACACAAAACAGATGAAGCAGGACTGAAATCCAGCAGGTTCTGACAGGTTCTGGAGAACTGGTAGCGTAAATTTTGAGTAGTCTGGATAACTGACAAATGCCACCTCTGGCTGGCCCCAGAGTTTGGTGGGAATGAAGACTTTGAAGTGTTATTCCTCTGAAATGGAGTGGGAATGGAGGTTTTGCAGTATTCTTCCCCTGCCACGCCCATCAAGCCACACCCACAGAACCGGTAGTAAAAAAAACATTTAATTTCACCACTGAGCTGCAGGAATATGAAAAGGCTACTAAGGCTACTGATACATACTTGATCATAAAACTGAAACAAAAATGAAAGGGAAGAAAAAGAATATTAAACTTGTCCTTGCACAATCTGCACTTTGAATTATTTGTTTTTTTCTTCCAGTACTGGTCTTGATTGAATTAGTTTGAATATGTGGCTCTTGAACAATTAAAGTGTTACGCCATTGCAACCCAAATCGGGATGGGGGGGGGGGGACAACAACACCTGAACATTAGGTTGCTAGACCAACTTTTTAAAAAATTTATACATGGACTTTTTCCAGTTGCATTTCCATGCAGTGAAGAACTGAATTGACTACATTTCTGTTTCTTTTATTACTGCTACAAAAACCTTGGTGCATAGTGAAGATTTTTTTTTAAAAAAAAAATTAAAATCACCTTTTATTATTATTATTTTTTCATATCTTTCTGCTCTTTCCAACCTCTCCATCAATTACAATTTATTCCTTTAAGATGTCATAATGTTTTATGAAATTCAATATATGTCATTTGGATGAATTGTTATTTACTGCATTTTGTTGCAAGCTTCTGTGGATTGGCTATGCTAAGAATGTGTGCTTTATAAACATGTAAAACAAAACAAAAAAACTGTCTTACTCCTCTCCTCCAATATTTTTCCATCATTACCTCAGTGGAGGAATAAACGGAGATATTTAGCACAAGAGCTAATAGAACACCCCTGAAACTGAATTTAAGGGTCTCTGTACACAAGCAAGTACTGAGACGCTTCTAGATCAGAGGTTCCCAAACTTGGTAACTTTAAGACTTGTGGACTTCAATTCCCAGAATTCTCCAGCCAGCTCTGCTGGCTGGAGAATTCTGGGAGTTGAAGTCCACAAGTCTTAAAGTTACCAAGTTTGGGAATCTCTGTTCTAGATCATTTAACCCCATCACTGGGAGAGTGATCCAATCAAGAGGCCTAATTTTAAACTTCAGGCAACCTTCCTTGTTGCCCAGAATTCAAGCATTGAGAAATCTCTAAGAAGATTTGTAATTTTTTTTTTTACTACTGGAAGACTATTCTTTGAGATTCTCCCAAAAGGAATAAGGGCCATAGGAAGTTAAAACCCACCCCTCTGCTAGAAAAATGAAATATCCTGGGAAATATTAAGAAGGGAGAATATTATATTTCCCTAGATAAGAAATGGAGAAACATGTTGTAGGCAGGAAACAGACTCACTCTTAATAGCACCACCTTTGTCAATGGGCCATCACAATGCTTGAGCCAGTCTATTATACATAACAAAGATCCCCCCCTCAGCTCCAGGATGATGAGATTAAGGCATGATAGTATTAGCCCTTTACCCATCTCACCACAGGGCATCTAGGAACACAACCAAACTTGGGACTCTAAAGACACACAACCTACAAAGTTAGCTAAGACCCCCCCACACACACACACCCCTGGGAGTCTGACAACCAATCAGAATACATTTCTTACACAGAAACAGGAAGCAGAGAAGTGAGGCTTGAACAGAGAGTATAAAAAACTCGGGCACTCTTATCAAGCCCCTTCGCTTCTTTTTCTTCACTCTACATCTTCGAAGCATGTGATCCCCCTTTTTTGCCTAGGACCTCAAGCCATGTGGTCCTGTCCACCATTAAAACCGTCTTTCCAAGCAGCCTCCATGTTTCCAGTGTCTTTTTCCCCACTTGGAACTGAACCCAGAAGGACATTGTTTCCAACAGGCCAAAGGGCAATCCAAGGGATACATACTCAGGATAAGGCCCCATATCTGAGCTACAGGAGTCCAACGAATATTAGATGACAACATACCTATTTTCTGAGTATTCAATCACTTAGTGACCACCTGAAGTTACAAAAGATCCTCCCAAAAAGGTGATTACTACCCAGTTTTGAACTTCCAAAAGTCCCCCTCACACAGTCATTATTGCATGCTAACCAGCTTTCACAGCCCTTGGAATCCTGCAGTCATGAGACCATATTTTATATTTTTGCTTTAAAAAAAAAAGATTTATTTCCAGTTTGGCGGGATGAAATGCCCCATAGCAAACAATGAGTTTGCATTATGATCACCCCAAAAGAAGTTGTAAATTCAGATCAGTCGTGTCAGTGACTCCTTTTTGAACATCATGACTTGCAACTGTAATGGGCAAAAGTCCAATATGGTCATAAGTCAAAGACTTAAGATAATAAGTCATGGCAATAGTCACTCTCAATGGTGAGAGTGGCAGAAAGAAGGTGAGAGGATGTCGTCGGAGAGAGGAGAAGGCTGGTGGATGTTGCTGCGGGCGGAATGGTGAAACGGAGTTGGAATTGGAGGAGTTGGATGGTGAGAGGAAGTGAGAGGATGGAGAGAGGAAGCGTGGAGTGAGGAGAGGTGGAGAGAGGAATGGAGGACGATGATGGAAGAAGGAGAATGAGAAGGAGGTGGAGTAAGGAGTTGGAGAAGGAGATGGATTGGAGAGGGAGTTGGAGAAGGAGAAGGAGATGGAGACGGAGATGGAGGAATGGATGAAGAAGCCACGCAGCCAGATCGTGAAATGGTGGATCGTGACCGAAGAGGACCTAGGAAGACCTTGAAGTGAGTGCTGGGCTTGGAGGTGGTAAGCCGTGTCCCACATCCCTCCGTTTTACATCAGGCTGCACGATGGACCATCTAGTCATGCGGCACTAAACGCAGATTGAGACTTATGTGACCGAGGAAGAAAAGTGGAGGGGGTTTGGATGACACTGAACTGTGTTCCCCCCATCTATAAGATCATCAGTCTGACTGTCTTCTCCCCTCTGCCCTAAATGGATTATATCCACTTATATACACTTTGCACTTGTCACTTTATTTTACCCTGGACTCTGTTTTGGACTTGTTTTGGACTTGCACTTTGTCCCCTAGGTATGGATGACCTCTGTGTTTTTAGTGATGTATTCTAGGCGTGATCTCCATTGCCTGCAGGAGTCTCTGCTCTCGCAGGCCTGGCCCCCTTGTCTAACACGGGCCCACCTCGAGGATGGACTGATTGCTCCTGAGAGGTGGGCGAAGCGCAAACTGAGAGGGTTTCTATTTAATTTTTTAATTCGGCTTTTAGGGGGTTCCAGGGGGGAGGGGGGAGATAGCCCAGGGAGGGGACGGCATACGATAAGGCTGGCCGGCGGAAGTAGAGAAACGGAGGAAGGGGAAGGGGAGGCCGTTTCCACTGAGGTTTTTTCTATCGTTCCGGTTCTAGGGAGGAGCAGGGGCGGTGGGAGGCGGACGTTGGAGGACCGAGGCTGCTGGATACAGGCGGTCTCGTGTTCCAATGCCCCGTGCTCCCTTCGCAGACTAGGAGGGCAGGAATCACAGGACCGGGGCCTTAGGCTGATGTTATGCAACACCAGGTCCGTGGTACAAAAAGCCCCCCTCATTTATGACCTTGTGTCAGAGGGGGACCTGGACCTGGTGGGTATAACGGAAACCTGGTTGGGCCACGAGGGGGGTTTGCCCCTCGTAGAAATGTGCCCACCAGGTTATCGTGCCTTTCATCAGCCAAGGGCCCTAGGGAGGGGTGGGGGGTGGCAATTATGATTAGGGAAGGTCTTGAGCCGAGGGAGACCACTGTCCCTCAGACGACCAGATGTGAGTCCCTCTTCATGAGGTGGGGCGTAGGGAGGCAGTTGGGCGTGTTAGTTGTATACCTGGCTCCTCGCTATGCAACAACAGCCCTGCCCGAGCTCCTAGAGGTTATAGCCGAGGCGGCAGTTGAGACCCCCAGACTTTTGGTCATGGGGGACTTTTACTTGCCATCAGTAGGCGAGACCTCTCGAGTAGCTCGGGAGTTCATGGCTTCCATGACAGCCATGGACCTCACCCAGGTAGTTGTAGGCCCTACTCATGAGGGGGGACACACCCTGGATTTGATCTTCATCTCGGGACAGTGGAGTAGTGATCTGGGAACAGGGGATTTAGCCATCACACCCTTGTCATGGACAGATCATGCTCTCCTCTGGCTGGACTTTCCAATCACCTCACCTCACCGTGGGGAGGTGGAACCGGATAGTCCTAGATGGTTCCACCCCAGGCTCCTGATGGACCCGGAAAGGTTCCAGAGGGAGCTTGGGCCAATTCCTGTGACCCTGCCCCGCAACTCGACTGAGGACCTAGTGGCCACATGGTTAAGTGTGGCCACGGGGGCCTTGGACCGAGTCGCGCCCTTGCGGCCTCTCTTGCGGCGACGAATCACCAAGGCTCCTTGGTTTACCGAGGAGCTGAGGGAGATGAAACGCCACAAGAGACACCTAGAGAGCAGATGGAGATCCTCTTGCTCCGAAGCCGACCAAACACTAGTGAGAACCCATATTAGGACTTACTTAGTGGTGATAAGGGTGGCCAAACGTGAGTATTGCGCCACCCTTATTGCATCCGCAGATAACTGCCCTGCCGTCCTGTTTGGGGTGACCCGCTCCCTTCTTCATCAGAGGCCATGGGAAGCCCCTCTGCAGGGACGAGCAGAGGAATTTGGGATTTATCTGCAGGACAAAATCACTTGGATTCAGAATGAGCTACCCTCCATCGACAGTGGTCCGGTGGGAATGTCCGAGGCTGGTCTTGAGGCACCATTCTGGAAGGAGTTTGACTTTGTTACTACCGAGGATATGGACAGGTTGTCAAGGAGACTTAAGGCGACCACATGTTTATTGGACCCGTGTCCCTCCTTGCTTGTACTGGCATCCTAGGAGATGACATGAGGCTGGCTCCAGGAGATTGTGAATGCCTCCTTGAGTGAGGGGATCTTGCCTGGCATCTTGAAAGAGGCGGTAGTGAGGCCCCTCCTCAAGAAGCCTTCCCTGGACCCAGCATTATTGGAGAACTATCGTCCGGTCTCCAACCTTCACTTTTTAGTGAAGGTTGTTGAGAGTGTGGTGGCCCAACAGTTTCCGCAACACCTGGAGGAAGTTGATTATTTAGACCCGCGCCAGTCCGGCTTCTGACCCGGTCACAGCACCGAGACGGCATTGGTCGCGTTGGTTGATGATTTCTGGAGGGCACGGATAGAGGCTGTTCCTCTATCCTAGTCCTGTTAGACCTCTCAGCGGCTTTTGATACCATCGACCATGGTATCCTATTGCACCGACTGGGGGGGTTGGGGCTGGGAGGCACCGTTCTACGGTGGTTCTCGTCCTACCTCTCTGGTCAGTTGCAATATGTGTTGACAGGGAGGCACAGGTCGACCTCAAGACCCCTCTTATGCGGGGTTCCTCAGGGGTTGGTCCTCTCGCCCCTCCTATTCAATACATATATGAAGCCGCTGGGTGAGATCATCCGTGGTTTTGGGGTGGGTTACCATCTGTACGCTGATGACACCCAGCTGTACATCTCCACCCCAGACCACCCCAACGATGCCGCCGAGGTGCTGTCCCGGTGTTTGGAGGCCGTACGGATGTGGATGGGTAATAACAAACTCAAGCTCAACCCATCCAAGACTGAGTGGCTGTGGTTTCCGGCACCCCGGCTCAGCCAGATTACTCCAACTCTGGCCATTGGGGGCGAAACACTGGCCCCCGTGGAGAGGGCGCGCAATTTGGGTGTCCTCCTGGATTCCCGGCTGTCCATGGAGGACCATGTGGCAGCCGTGGCCAGGGGGGCCTTTCATCAGGTTCGCCTGATGTGCCAATTGCGCCCCTTACTGGACCGGGCTGCCCTCCGCACAGTCACTCAAGCTCTCGTGACATCCCGACTCGACTACTGTAATGCTCTCTACATGGGGCTTCCCTTGAGGTGCACTCGAAAGCTACAGTTAGTCCAGAATGCAGCTGCGCGGGTGATTATAGGAGCCTCTCGATGCTCCCATATAACACCAATCCTGCGCGAGCTGCACTGGCTTCCTGCGCTTCAAGGTTTTGATGACCATCTTTAAAGCGCTCCATGGCTAGGGGCCTAGTTATATGCGAGACCGTCTCCTGCCCCATACATACCTTCGGCCGATCCGCTCCCACAGAGAGGGCCTTCTCAGGGTGCCGTCGGCCAGGCAATGCCGACTAGCGACACCCAGGGGAAGAGCCTTCTCTGTGGCGGGCCCTGCCCTTTGGAACGACCTACCCCCTGAACTGCGTATCATCTCGGACCTCCGCCTCTTCCGCCAGTGTCTAAAGACATATCTTTTCCAGCAAGCCGGCCTAGCCTAACCTCCCGTCGGGGCTATTTTAGATAGTTTTTAAACTGGGGATTTTAATTTGGTTTTAGCATAGGATTGTAATTTAATATGTTTTTAAATTTTGTATTTATCGTTTTGTATGTTTTTAGATTCCTGTGCGCCGCCCTGGGTCCTTCGTGGAGAAGGGCGGGATATAAATATGATTTTTTTAAAAATCCAGATTTTTGCAGCTAGATCATCCTGATTATGGGGCAAATTAAATTATGTACCTTCAAGTTGCAATAGCAATACCACTTAGATTTATATATTGCTTCACAGTACTTTAAAGTGCTCTGTAAGCTGTTTACAGAGTTAGAATATTATCCCCAATCTCGAGCTGGTAAGACTCAGACTACTGGGGTGAACAGTAAATTAGCCTGAAGTACAGCATTCTAACCACCTTGCCACCATGACCCAATGCTCAGAATCAGGCTGTAAATGTAGCCTTAACCATTCATTATGTTAGACAAAAACAAATCCAAGTTTGCTTACAGTGAAGCATATTCAAACACAGAGCCGTACTAATCTTTATGTGGGTGGTAGCTTGCTGCTATCAAACGTTAGTCATAAGGCTCTAAGGATAAAATATCCAAATACTAAAGACATCTGCCATTTAAATTTATGAACTGGCCCTCAGTTGAGGTAAAGTGATATCAGCCTCTTCAGAACACAGTTGGCCAAGTTCCTATGATCATCCAGGAACCTTCACATTCTAGGCATTATTATTATTATGGTTCATCGCACAGTCAGGCAGATGTTCAGACTGGATTAGGCATTTTTGTCTTCCTATTTAGTTCTTTCCAAGGACCTGGAATAGACAGCTATGAAAGTTTGATGATGTTGCAGATAGATCACAAGGATGTAAGCTGTTCCAAGCAAAATCATATTTTGCAATTCACTGATGGTGAATTTATTTTATGCTGATGACTTTCAAGTGATGCTCCAGTTATGGGATTTGCACCCAAAGCACCAATTACTATTGGTACTGTCATTTTTTTAAATAATAACAACAATTTTATAAAGACATTTTTTTTTAGAAAGGTGGTGGATATTTCATCATGTATGTGATGTTAGGAATTATAGGAAGGGGTCTATTTGTCTGTTTTGATTTATGTTTTTAAAAATGCAGAGTTTAAGCCATAGGAGTACCTCCAGCGGAGCCTAACGCCAGATAAATAAGTACAGGATTGTAGGCTGCTCAATCATAATTTTCTTAACCATAATTTATCAAACAAACTACAGCTGAATGGATTCCTACACTATCCTGACCACAAATGAGCAAACCACATTGTAGTTTAAGGTATTGCGTGAACCCACTCACAAGTAACCTGATATCCCAAGGCTCTAAATATTTGTTGCTTCGATCCAAAACTCACTTCAGATTTCCATAAGATTTACTAGCTTGTAAATGTGCCTAGAACTGTTACCTGAATCCAACCAGGTTCAGGGTGCTAAACAATTCAAGCCATATTATTAGATGTAATTGGACTGGGGGTTCAGATATTTAGACAGGAAGGATTTGAACTATTGTGTGATTTGTGTTGCTTTTGAGTAACATGTGTTTTGAGTAACATGTGTCAGTCTCTATAGTTGTTATTCAATGAAGCAAATCATGGTTTAGCACCATGTGAGAGCCAGAACACCCTATAAAAATATTTTGAGCATCAGGTAAAAAATAAAATTCTCTGTTTTAAAACATCCTCCTGGTTTGTCTAGGAAGGAAATTTAAACTGAAAACCTCTTTCCAATATAAAGACCATAGCCTGAATATGGCAAATAACTGTATAGTATAGAGAAAGAAAGGGAATTTGATTGGGTGCCTAGACAAATAGACCTTAATTGAGTTCATGTGTCTGTGCATGTATTTAAAGCACAACAGTTTGTAACTCTCGTCCCCTTAAAGAATTCCATCATCTCTCCTAACAGCCACATCTGCCTGCATTCTCAACACAACCCACCCAAAACCTCCATACAGATGTGAAATAATGTAACTCCCATTCCTTGATACACACACACACACACACACAACTGCGGGGGTGCGTAAAAGGGGGGCAGGGCAAATAAAATTGCAGTGGATGCTTGTGCCTGTGTATGCAAAGAAAAGAGGTAGGTAGGAAAACAGAAAAGAAGACAAGGGGAAGAAGATTTTTCTCCTCGGCTCATTTGTTTATCTCCAGATTTCCAGCCCAGCTAGACACGCACCCCTCCCCACACATACATACCCCATTCCCGACAAATTCATTTGAATAGCTTTCAAGGCATAAAATGGAAACGTAGCTCCTGCCCTCTATTTCAGCAGCAGCAGTAGCAGTGTCCTGGCAACAGAGCAATTTTCTATCATCAAGGATAAATGGCATCGAACAGAACATTCTGATAAAAAAAAAGTGTGTGCGTGTGTGTGTGTGTGTGTGATGGTGCGGAGGGAGGGGGGCTTTAGCCAGAGAAGATCGTGATTGCTGCCCTTCCCGTCTGTCATCCCATTACAAAACCCTCTCCTCCAAACCTGAGCTGCATGCTGTCAGAGCTAATAACATCTCTGTAATAAAGAAGTGAAAGGGGAGGGGGGAGGGGGGAGGAGGAGGAGGAGAGACATAGCATCCAGGCACAATGTTCCCATTTATGACACAGAACTCCTCCCCACCCTCCCACCCAACCCTCATCTCATCCACCCCCTTTCAAAAAGGAAAAGACCCAAATTGCAAAGATGTATCTTTGTTTGGCTGGCTTGCAAATGAAATAAACACAGAGAGAGATGTTCCCCTATTCTTGCCACTCCATCCAGAGAAGGGGCCGTGGCTTCACTATGCAGGTGACAAAAATCGATCCTGGAAGGCAAGATGGGAAGAATAATATAAAGAGGAGAAGGCGGTTTTAAATATACCATTCCTGTCATTCATGGAAGAGGTAGGGAAGGGGGTGGGGGGCCGAGAGAAGCAAACGCCTCCCTCCCTCACTAGCAGAATGGAGGTTGTGAGGAGGAGGAGGTCCTTTAAAACAAGGGCAGCATCAGCAACATTCATGCTTCTGGATCTCCCAAATGATGTGGGGGTGTCCCAGAGAATGGCATCGCTAAATATTAAGTCAATAAATGGCCTGGGATGATGCCCCCCAAAGCAGGTTGTCGGCAAGCTGTGGCTCAGAAAAACTCCCATGTGAGGCTCTTGGAAGAAGAAACAGGTCATTCCAATCTTTCATGCAAGTAGCCTGGCTGGAGGGGCCGCTGGTCTTGAAATGCAGCTTTCTTCAGTCTGGCTCCTTTCAATCCAAGGATGGACCAAGGTTTCCACCATGACTGATCTGGAGAGGGAAGGCGCTCCATCTGCAGAGGGTGGGCTGGAGTTGAGCACAACAGGAGGGCTGAGGAAGGCCTACAGCAAACAAAAACACAGACACCGCCAACAGGGTATTACTCCCCAAGGAAGGAGCATGGTAAGGCAGCTCTGTTAAAGGTGCTGGGGCTCATTGTTGGATATGGACCTCTAGCTAGGCAGGGGCCATTGCGGTTACCCCCATAATATGTCACTCTTCCTACTCACCTTTTAAACTGGTAGGTTTCTCTTAGATTTGCTAAGGTCTGATAATGGAGGCAGACTGAGGATTTCCCTTCTCTCTGATCTCACTTTGGGAGAGAGAAACTCTGAAATTCAGAGACATCTTCCTCTCTGGTAAATATTGTGCGTGTTTATTCTGGAAGTGATTTTCTTTTTATGGTCATTTCATTCCATCCAAATTACGGCCTGCTGTCTGCCCAGAACAAACTGTGAATCCCACCCTCATTGATGGCTGCAGATCCCTGTAAAATGATATATAAATCATTTATCTAAAGCATAGCAGAAAAAGAGAGAACTAGTTTCAATCTAGTACGCTGGACGAAATCTAGCACAGTGGTTAAGCCAGTCTGTTGTGCAAATCCAGAAATTTGAAATAATAATGATGATGATGATGATGATGATATTGTTAATAATGCTAATAATGCTAATAATGCTAATAATGCTAATAATGCTAATAATGCTGCTGCTGCTGCTGCTGCTGCTGCTAATAATAATAATAATAATAATAATAATAATAATAATAATAATAATAATAATAATAATAATAATAATAATAATAATAATAATAATAATAATAATAATAATAATAATAATAATAATAATAAATAATGATGAAGCATGTCACAGTGAAACCCATTGTCATCGGGGCACTTGGCATCATGTCCAAGAATTTTTCTAAATACATCAACAAATTGCAGCTTCTTGCAATTACATCAGCAGAACTGCAAAAAACTGCACTACTTGGAACATCTTATATTTTAAAAAGGTACTTGGTTAATTCCTAGGATGCTGGCAGCAAACTATATCAACCATTAGCACCAGTCAGTGGTATTTGTAATGCATTTTTAAATGTTCAGTTGGCTGAGTTTCATGTTTCATGAATAAAGTAAATAATAATAATAGATTATTAATAATTGAAAATAAGCAGCAAGAAAAAATCACAAAATACCGGGACTTGCAAATTGAAGTTGAGCGACTGTGGGAAAAAGAAATCATGTGTTGTCCCAATTGTAATTGGAGCCCTTGGAGCAATACCTAAAGGGCTACCTCGCTATGTAGAAATTCTAAATTTACCAGATTTGAACATTCTGACTCTACAAAAAATCATCCTACTTGGAACAGCTTATATCCTCCGATGTTAACTTAACAGTTCCTAGGTCACTCAACTTGGTCAGGACTCGAGCTGTTGAGCTCCCAATCAGCCCCAAAGGCTGTGAATCTCACCAAAGATTAACTACAGAATAATAATAATAATAATAATAATAATAATAATAATAATAATAATAATAATAATAATAATAATAATAATAATAATAATAATAATAATAATAATAATAAATTAACCAGCGGTAATTGTATCATAAGAGTGGTGTCATTCCCCCCCCCCCCCCCCACTATGCTTACTGGAGTGCTCATTGCACTGAAATCTGTGTAATTTGAGCTATTTTATAGAGGAGAGCAGCTTTCCTAAATCACCATGTATTTTGGACTAGATTGGATGGAAGCTGTTGACATGTTCTTGTGATAGTGCTTGGTTAATTAGAAGAAGATTAGACGATTCATCAGTCTTTACATCCTCTATTGATGTGATGAATACAAACTAGTGGTTCTGAACAAGGCTTTATTGCACAATTATCTTTTGTTCTGTACTACATTTTAAGAGGGCTTCATAGGAACATAGCCTTCATACCTTTTCCTATCACTTCAATTCTCATTTTATTTCCATTAAAAAAAAATATTAAGATAGAATAGCTATACAGGGGATCTTTGACTAACATTCTGGGAAGAGGCACACGTCATAGCATGATTTGACCCACACTGACTTCAACTAGGAAGAAAAGCCTGACCTTCCTTCTCTTGTTCAACTATGACTCTCCCCATTATGGCTACAGAAATAGGAAAGTAACATAGAGAAGAAGAGCAGAATTCCTCTAAAAATATTATTTATCTCGATCTTTTTTAGAAAGTCACCTCTCTACCAGCATCTAATCTTTTAGATTCTTTTTGGCGGTTGATCAATGTGGTTGATTGAGGAAGATGAGTTTAGCTCAAGACAAGTTTAGGACTATTGGGGCCAAAATTAACTTCTTCCACTCCCACTGATTGATTTCTGATATTCATTATTTACTTGTTATATTTATTTGCTGCCTATCTCAGGGGCTACTCCGGGAAGCTTACAACAATAAAAAGGAAGAAAAAGGAAAAAAGTATAAACAGAAGTAAAATAATAAAACAATAACATAAACAATAACAAAGGACCATAATGAAAATAATGTTTCAGTGCAATTGAAAAGATGGATAAGTGGAGATCAGAGTTGGGTGTGAGAGGAGCAAGTGGCATTTCCCATTGATCTAGCAGTCACTTCCAAGGTACAAGTACACTAATTTTCTGTAGCCCTGCCCTTGATCCAGGTAGGACTATTATGTGAATACAAGTTTAGGTTATCACTTTGACTCTCAAACTGAAGGACAATTTAAGGCTACTTTCTTAACCGGAGTCCACAAAACATGTCTGTGGCTAAAAATAGTGGCTACACCATGCAACTGAAATCCTACTCTTTTTCCATATGTTGCATGCACAGAGGTAATGCTTCAGTCTTGCAGCTGCCACCTTGACTTTTTTGACCTTCTTGTAGTCACCACTGTCCATAGAAATAAATTGGGTGGAGTGGAAAAGAAATTCCTGGTACTTCACACATGCTCAGCATCTTATGTAGAATTGAACTCAGTTGGAGTCACTCAAATACAATGATTTCCATTAACAACTATTGTGTAGCAGTAGGTTTTGGTGCTTTATTTGTTGCTTTTCAGTTGTATGGCCACATCTACAAAAGCAGCATATGTACCCAGAGAAACAAAGAGGATAAAGTGTAAACAACAGGGCTTAATGAGAAACAAGACGTGCCTATGGCACTGGTTAGAAACCACATAATGCAGTAAGAGTGACCGTTCACAAGAAATCATTAATAACACAGTGGCTGAGTTCACACCACATGCTAAGACATAATTTGGTGAATAAGCAACAATAGCATTCATGCAACACACTGAGCCAAAATCAAACAAAGGATCAGTGTTTAGCACATGATATGAATGCTGCCAATCTTTTCAAGTTTATTATGTTCACTTAAGATGGCAAGTTTAAATTTTATTGAAAAGGGCAGAGATTTTGCCCAAAGTTGACTGTTGCAGGCACTCTGCACTATGTTTTGTGAAACCATAATAACTAATGAGATTATAATCCATTGGAAGGAGCTGGTTTCTTAATTCTAGTAAGTAATGTAAATAACATCCCTAAATTAAAAGGATCTCATTAGCATTTATTATTTATTATTCTCTTAACTCACATGGTACAAATGAAGTTCATCAAAATAACTCAGTATTAGCTGAAGTAATCTCTTAGGTTTGGTTTTGATTCTCATATTTCTTTATGATAGGACTGAAAGTTTGGTTTCAATTGAATTTTTTAATCTGAAAATGAAAACAGCAATGAATGGAAATTTCACAGCAATGAATAGAATTGCAAAACATGGTTACTATACCTTCAAAAATTACCCAACTTTCCAAATTGAGTTATCTTCATATCATTTTTTAAAAGAAGTATTTTCAGAAGTTGAATCCATAACTAATTAAGATATACAGTCATACACAACCATGGATTACATGCAATGCACCTTTTGCTTATATTATTTATTGTATCTTTATAAGAACTAAGTAATATTTTATGTAAACATAGAATTAAAGTATAACAAAATAATTAACAAAGCATCACCTGAACTCAATAACAGTTCCATACACTTAATAAATTCCAGTTGTTTACTTTGGATGAATCCTCAAATACATGGAAATCTTCCAATTCTATGGTACTTAGCTGGAAATAATTATGTTGAAATCAGAGGAACCTATTTCTAAATTTATATATGAGATCATATGCCCATCTCTTTGATAACAGATCTTATTTTTTTTATTAATCTGATTTGAAGAAATCGGAGTACCTGATCAATCAAATGTGTCCTTATAAAGTCTGAAAGAATACCTTTTTGTCATCAGATTTGGATTAGATGGACTAGGTGAAATGGGTGCTAGAAATTTCTCAAGGATAAACATACATGTGATGTTGGGTTAAGATTAATAGTTTATAGTTCTATGGACTTAGTAACAGAATGTGAATTTAAATCTACAGTACTAAGGAGAGAACAGTCTAAGTATCACCTGTTCAATTCATAGAAAGACCTTCTTGTACATTAGCTCCCTACTGAATGTGCATCTGTACTTCTGAATGTGTTTACTGAAGTTGCATCTGTACTTCTGAATGTGTTTACTCTCTGACAACACATATATATAGTTGTCTGCTAGAAATATTCCAAATGATGCTTTTGCTAAGTTCAAATCACTGGGAGTTTTGCAATTTTGGCTTAGATGAAATTATTCATGGGGCTTTCCTAGACACTCCCTCCAATATAAATTAAATCCTTAACCCAGGCTTCACAACCCATGCCCTCCAGCTGTGCTTAGTTTCAAATCAAATCAAATCTTTACTACTGTCAAAGATCAACATAAGGAGGGTGGGGTACAGTCAATTAAAAAGCATGGAAAATACATTAAAGCCTAAAATAGCAATTATAAAAAGCTAAAATATATATAAAACAGAATTATATATAAAAAGAGGGGGGAGCATTAGATTGATATAGGGAATCATAAAGGATAGCATATGGCAAGCTAAACCTATTACAGTACAGAGCAGTGTAGAATGACAAACTAGATGCTCACTAAGTCTAGTTTATGACACAGGTCATCTGATGGATTTTAAGCACTGCTGTATAGAACCTGGCATTATATGTTGTAGCACAGTTAGTATCAAAAAGAAGCAACAAGGAGTTATAGAATTCTCTTTATACCACAATGGTGAGATGATGCTACTACTACTGTCTCTGTAATACAGGCATTGGAGAAACACTGCTCTGTGGTTTCTGTGTGTTGGAATCACAGAGGTATTGCCTCTTCCATATTCAAACTTCAAGGACAGCTGAGGGGAGGGCATGACCTTTTGCTAGGCTAAAATGATTAGGTATTTCAAGAGTGAGTTACGCCATAGGGGAAGCAGAATATATGTTGGATTTTCTGGAAACAAAGGTTGGAATACAGTTGGAGCTTTGTGTCTGCTACACACTGTTTAATGAGTTTTTTGTCCTAATCCATATCCCATGTTGAGTAGAAGACTCTTGTTGTTAGTAGGGCAAGGTAAAGATAAATGTTCCCCTGCACATGCGTGCTAAATCACTTTTGGCTCTAGGGGCGGTGCTCATCTCCGTTTCTAAGCTGAAGAGCCAGCACTGTCTGAAGACGCCTCTATGGTTATGTGGCCAGCATGACTCAATGCTGAAGGTGCATAGAACACTGTTACCTTCCCACCAAAGTGGTCCCTATTTTTCTACGTGCATTTTTTTTACATGCTTTCGAACTGCTAGGTTGGCAGAAGCTGGGACAAGTAACGGGAGCTCACCCCATTATATGGCGCTAGGGATTCAAACTGCTTGAGCTACCGATCTTCTGATTGACAAGCTCAGCATCTTAGCCAGTGAGGCACTGTGTCCTCAGGAGTAGAGAAAGACCAAGGGGGGTGGAGGAAATAGTCAGAGCCATCAATTAAATATAATTACCCATGAATATAGTGATGAGGCCTTTGTCTAGTCATGGCAATAGTAACACACATTTTGAGATTTGGAGAGAGAAACCTTAAAAATTTGGATTGAACAAGTTCTATCTTAAATTTTGGAGAAGGGGTCCAGGTGGCAACTCTCGTAATCCAGAAGTGGCATCACTAAAGCTCAGGACTGAGTTGTGAATCATTTGGGACTACATTTGGGATAATTGTGGAGACTGTCTTCTTTATTTTAAAAACATTTTTGAAAGTAGTATAAGGAACGGCTTGACATTGAGTAGTGCAACTTCCATTGCAATGATAGTTCCTCAGCACTTACTCTGACATGTAATTCTTCAAGCATGCATTATCCTACTTACCAGTTTAGATCTAGCTGCTCCCAAATAAATGGGACTGAAGAATGCTGTACCAATGTAGGATGGCCTTTGTATCAGGATTTGGATTATGGAAAGGAGTGAGATCAAATGTATCAAACCCCTGAATATTTTGTGCTGGGCCTCTTTGGGGACTTACCTCTTTAGAAATAAGATATAAAGTCTCCAGTTCAACTTCTGACTAGGTTATGTGGATTTTTCTCGGCAACCGCTTTGGTTTGTCAATGCTTTCTCCTGGGTGTTTGTATTTCTTGGATGTTTTGTATTCCTTGAGAGAGATTGTCTCAACCTGTCTACTTTATTCCTCCATGGTGCAATCATGATCAAAAGGAATTCTTCTGCCTTCAATCTTTCGACTAGGGCAGGATCCTCACTAGTGACTTACAGCATTACTGTCATTCAGCATTATGTCAGAATAACAAGGATAAGCCACATCAACATGGCTGGATGATGTTATAACATGCTGTTTGTCATTAGTGGTTACCCTGATCCTCTAATGTTTTTATTTCTGAACTCAGTAGCAAAGCTGCCTTATGTTGATATTAGAGATACCTGTTCTTAAGTGGGGGTTTTATTTTGAACCGCAGCAGCAGAGTTTTGAGATGTATAAAATTTGGAATGGTGTGTTATCAGCTGGACCTGTTGTGGTTGTAATCAGAAATGTGTTTGGGAAATGCTATATCCTGGTCACTAACTAGCTTCTCCTATCAGTGTTTTTCTTCCAGTGTTTGCTTTTGCTATTAACTATATGCTTCTAGAGTCCCTTATGTATCTATCATTTCCTGACCTACGCACTTTCAATACCAAATTTCCCCCCACATTTCTGGCAAAGAAGAGACAGGTTGACCATGTTTATTTTGTTTTATTTTAACATTGTTCTGTAAGATGTAGCAGCTCCAATTTCTCCTAATGCAATTTCATGAAAATAACAAGCACTGAATATTTAGAATTTTATTGTTTATTTGTCCATTTCAACTATTGCTTCTCATCTGAACTTAGAAAGATGGCTGTCCAGTGGAAAGTCAATTTCACTTCTCCCACTGCTAAATCTAGCCAGTTGCACAATCATGGCAAAGTTTGCCTTCCTCTCTTTTGATTATGAGGCTTTGTCACATGTTTCCTGATTTCGCATTATTTTGAGAAAGCTTCAGATTGAGGGGGGGGCAAAGAAAGTCCTCTACAAAAACCAGACCTTCTGCATTTCTGCTGCAACATAGCCATTCCCCTGCTTGGTGACTGTTGAAAGTGGGCTATGGCAAAGGCAGAAAAACTGGTCACTTTGTCTCTTAGTGAATGGCACAATCACAAATGAAGATAAAAGCAGTTGGATATGATATAGATACAACACAGGACGGGAGTTGCAAATGTAGGCAATAAGCTTTAAATTGCCAATGTTTTGACCTAGTTCAATGATGGATGGATAGATGGATGGATGGATGGATTCGTGGGTGGGTGGGTGGGTTGATAGGTGAGTGGGTGGGTGGCACTTTAACTCAATATGTCAACATTTAACTTTCCTTTAGCATAACCAAAATATTATTTAACAATATAAAACCTGTCCTCATATCTTTCTCTAAAAGATGCTATAAGCTATTAGTCTCCCATCCAAATATTAATTGGGCCTAACCCCATTTAGCTTCCAAACTCAAAGCTTCCTTAACCTTCTCAAATTCAAATATACCCCTTTCCCCTTAATAATCAGAGAGATTGTATCTTGCTTTATTATGCTTATTGGACATTGATAAAATGACCCACTTTGTAGTGGTTAGTTTATGATTCAGGGTGAGGCAGAAGATCAGAAACGTTGCTAATGGGGGTAATCCTTGGTTCAGTTCATTATTGTTTCACATATATCACCAAGTCTAAGTCATCTGATATGAAGGAAGAGGCACGTTCATGAAATTAAGAGCCAAAATGAATTAGCTGCCTCTTCCAAGCAGAAAAATGGATACTGCTTTTCTCTTGCACTGGAACAAGCCTAAATCCTCTGGAAACTGAGTTTGAAAGAGAAGCAGAATAATGGCTGTAGAAGGAAGAGAAGGCTGGCAGAGTTTCAGCCATGACCTGGCGCTGAAGGTCCCTTTGCTAAAAAGAAGGCTTGAATTACTTACCTCTTGGCTTAGAACAATTTGCAGAAGGGAGCCTGCCTACGAGGAACAAGAACTACAAGAAACCACAAGGAACAATGTGAGCTCCTTGAAAATGGGGCTCCTTGTTTACATTTGCAGGAGGGAGTGCCCAGGGTCAACTTTAGCTGCAAGTACAAAGCAACTATTGTCTCTAGCACCCTAGTTCTATGGCTCCAGGACCAAGTCTTATATAGGTGGGAGCTGAAGAAGCATTTTCCTAACAGTGGGGATATAATGCAGGTCTGAGGATTTGGGGACTCTCTTGCTGAAGGACAACTTCTCTCAGCTCCAGGTACCCAGCTGAGGATGAGGATAACAGGAATTGTTCCCCAGTAAATACCTGGAGAAATACAGCACTACCAACCTAAATATAAGGAGATGAAATATTGTGCAGGTCTATGGTTATATTGCATGCAAATGATTGCCTCATCTCGAACCCGTTTATAATCCCTGGCAAACCAAGTGGGTGGGGAAATGTCCCATATCAACTTTCATGTTAGAGGCAAATTTACAAAAATTTACTCTAAAACCACTGAAATTCACTTGGGCAGAAAACAACGGTTTCTAAGCAAATATATCTATTTGCTATCTAAAGGGATGGGCCAACAAGGGAGCGATATTTGTGTAGTTAGCTGTCATGTGCAATCTTCACACATGATACATAGAATAGATTCATAAAATCTATAAGTGATTTGACATCACTTTAATGTTAATAGAAATTGCAGCAAAGTAATTTCTAAAAGATTTGGGTCCCAAGCTCAACCATTGCCTTTACCAGGCATTGGGCATGTTATTTCATATTTTCTGCCTTCATTTTCCATCTACCTGCCAGCAAAAAGGAAAGAGAATGAAATGAAAGCTGTAGGGGGGGGGGGGAGGATACCATCAAATATTCTAATAAAAAAGTATTTATCAAACTAGGACATAGTTGGCCTGATTCACACCTAATTTTAACTCATCATATATGGATTGGTGGGCTTTGACTTAAGGATTATGGAAAAAGGTACTCATTTGATTTAGCATTTTATGTGAATCAGCTTGTTCAACAAACCAGGGCTAAAAACAAATTCTGTATAAACATTATATATGAATGTTGTTTATAAAAGAGGTGAGAGGTCTGATTTAGTCCAACTAAAACCTTGAATAGGCCTGACTGCGGAGGAGCGAGACTTTTGTCAAACTGGGTTGTGGATTGCTTATTATGAGTAACATCTTAATTAGGCTGGTTAAAAACGATGTGAGTATATTTAGATTTTTCTCACACCTGCATTCACATTCTGACACACAAATTCCACTTCCCTTCCCTGGGTGGTTTGATAATGTCTCTCCATGGATCACTTGCAGTATAATTAATTCTCACGTTTGTTTTCTGGTCTGCTGAGATCTACAATAGAAGGGAGGGGTGAGGAAAGCAACTGCTGTAGCTGGGGAAAGAAAAAGTTGCCTTAGAGCCAGAGAGTTTTACCTGATGTGGTCAGATAATGAGAATTTTTTTCTGGGGGAAAAAAAGAAGAAAAGAGGGTGGGTGGGAAATGAAGGAAGCAGAACACTGGAGAACATCCTACCCCACCACCCTCACCACCAATTTGCACTGGCTAATCAAATAAAAATTTAATTGATTGGTGAAAACTTTCCCAACAAAAGTGAAAACGTTGTCTTTTTTTTGTTCCTACCCTGTTTATTACTATTCCATTTGTAGGCTTAATAAAATGCTTTTTTAAAAAAAGGCAAAAGTAAATAATTATCTTTTGCTCAGGTGAGAAAATAATAAGTTCGCAGCTCCGTCGAAAGAAGCGTAAAGGAAAGGAGGCAGTGGGGCAGCTAGGCCAGGCGAAACAAGGAAGGAAAGAAAGCGTACCCGTGCTGCTTTCTTGGGCGACCCGCTCCTCAACTCCCCACTCCCTCTCCCGTCCAGAAATGCACACCAACGGGGCTCAGTTCCTTGTCGCCGGTAGAAGTTGGCTGCCGAGCCTAAAAGATTGATGGAAGGCGTCAGCTTGGTCGGACGAGAGCCTGGAAGACGCGGCCAAATGAGTTCGAGAGAGGCTGAAAGAATTGGCACCCGCAGGCTACCACTCGTCTCAGCCAGGATTGGGAATGATGGGAGAGGTAGCGAGGCTTATCTCTGGAAGGCCGGGTGGTTGCTGAGACCGCTGAAGAACAGGCAGATATGCGTTCCAGCGCGACTCAGATTCTCTCTTGAACTGGGAGGCGGGCAAGGACAATTCCTGCAACTATTACGTCGTAAGTAAAGTTCAGAGCTGCCTTGAAAGGAGTCAAGATTCTCTCCCCCTCCTCCGCCTCTTCTCTTTTCCCCCTTCTCCTGTCCGCAAAACTAAAGCGAATTGGGGACACACAGCTATCCACTGGAGCACCTGATTCCGGGGCCACATTGGGCTGCAGAAATCGGAAGTCAAACAAGCGGGGACGGAGTGGCGACGCAACGCCTGGCATTAAAACAGAGGAAGGGGGAGGAATGCCCGCAATAGGCATATCTCAAATTTCAATTTGCACCAAGCTCTCTACCTCGCGAGGCTGTCAATGAACTCGGAACGGAAGGAAATCCCTCTAGATAACAATACAGGCTGATTTTAGTTGATTGGATGAGTTCCTTTCGTATCCCTATTTTTAATTAAAGAAATAGCTCAGTTCTGGTGGCAACGTAATCGGCGTTGGGATGCGTGGCATCAAGACCGATGCCAAGGCCTTTATAGAACAATGCTCAGCCAGAATAACGGCCAGCCCAGAGGATAAGGAAAGGACTAGCGAGGGGCAAGCTTCGTTTTGTGCCCAGAGGCACTGCGTGAATTAAAATTTGCGCTCGGTCTCCTGAAGTCCACGCTATGGTTTCAAGCGCGACTTTCCCCTTGCACAACAGCAGGAGGTCTTCAAGGTCGGCGATGACCACCTGAATCCCGCGAAGTTCCAGCGATCACTAATCAAATATGGAAGCAGTTTGCTCGGACTGGATTCCAGATAACGAAAACCTCGAGACCCTCAAAACGTGGCTGTTCCTCGATGTTTCCAACAGAACCAGTGGAAACTGAGTATAGGCCAAAGAGCAACCTCCTGGCAGGAAAGCGCCCTCTTAGAAGCACCAGAAGCGGGGAGAGCCATAAACGCTCCCTCTGGGCCTTGGCAGAGGCTCTTCAGCTACGCTTCTGGGCCTGCAGGGTCAAAACTTCGCGGAGTTGTTGCGCAAACGGGGTTCTTGATACGGTTCCGGGGAGCTGCCTCGACCAGAGCCCGAAAAGGAAGAACTGAAGCGATTCGCTTTGACCATCATACCCCCAAGGGTTGTGTTGTGTCAGCCGCATTCTCCGTGCCTGGTTGTGGTTAACAATGATGGGGTTCTTTACCTCCACACTTGGCCGGAAAAGACACATCGAAATAGGGTTAGGATTAAGCAACTAAACTAAATCCCGTTTCCTTCAAGGGGGGCCGTACAGGGGTCAAATTCAGCAGGTTCTGACAGATTCTGGAGAACCGGTAGCAGAAATTTTGAGTAGTTCGAAGAACGGCAAATACCACCTCTGTCTGGCCCCAGAGTGGGGAGGGAATGGGAATTTTGCAGTATCCTTCCCCTCCCACGCCCACCAAGTCACGCCCACAGAGCTGGTAGTAAAAAAATGAATTTCAACACTTAGCCCCTCTTGCCTTCCGCTTCTTTCTACCAAAGTAGAAAGTAGTCTCGCTTAATAGCCATTCTGGCCAAATAGCAGGAAAGTTACAGTTCAACAGATCTAGTGGCCAGGGGTTGGGAGCAGCTGGACTGATGTCAGGTTTAACCCACCTCACTCACTCTAACCCACGAATACAGTGGTGTATTAACTTTTAAGCAGACTAAGCACGTGCTTAGGGCACCAGGCACAAAGGGGGCATCACAAGGTTGAGAAAGAAAGAAAAAAACAATGAAGATTTGTACAGTATGTACAAAGGAGGGGGGCACCAAAATTTGTCAGCGTTTAGGGCACCAGTGAGCCTTAATCCGCCATTGCACACATGACTGGGCCCAGTCAAACCGTTTATATATTCATCCTCCCTCACTATCTCCCCCCCCCCCCTCTTTCTTCCGATATAGGGTTGTTGGTTTACAACCAGAAATCCTGCGCAGCAGCACACATTGAATTCATCTGAACCGAGGATCCGGTTTAAATTACGCGACAAATCTGAACATGAGACAGTGGCAGGATTTCTGCGGGTTCTTCCCTTCTGCCTTCGATTATTCGGCCCAAAGGGCCGCACGGGGAAGCTGGGGGCGCGGGGTGGGGGCTCTATCTACAGCTCCTCTCTCTCCCCGCTCACCACTTCCTTCACCCTAGTAGTCGGGAAAGTGCTCGACGCCTCCCAGTCTGTTCCCGTTTCTATCCAGAAAGCGGGGGAGGGGCAGAATCCAGGGGAAAGGGAGGGGGAGCGCCTGCTTTCTTCCCTTCTTTCAAGGAATAACAGCGTTGAACTTTCCTTTAGGAGAGCTTCCTGTCACACGGAGGAGCTAATCTCTGTGGCTTCCCTCTCGCCTGGTGTTCAAGAGATGGCAATTTTATTTCCTGGCAGCACAGCGAGACCAAACGGGCCACCTTTGGGAGGGAGGGAGGGAGGGAACAACGAAGGATGGAAAGAGGTAAAGGAAGGAAGGAAGGAAGGAAGGAAGGAAGGAAGGAAGGAAGGAAGGAAGGAAGGAAGGAATTTCCTGGCAGATTCTTTTTCTTCTAGATCCAACTGTTGACGAGGTCAGCATAAATATAGTGTCTAACAATGAAAGCAGACACTCACCTTCCATTTATTCTGAAAAAGCTTTTTGAACTGCTCTGAACTTAGGTTTAGGTTTATTAGTTTTTTATACCGCCCTACTCCCGAAGGATTCAGGGCAGTGTACACCCAAAGTAAAACAGATATATAAACGTTTACAAACAGTTTTAAAAGCATATTAAACAATTTGGCCTCTCCTAAAATTAAAAAACCAAACAAACCCCCGATTAAAATTATTAAAAATTCATATTTAAACAATATATAGATTGGAACAATCTTAGAAAGATTGTTCCAATCTATATAGGATCATTAGACATTGTCCCAAGAAGGGACAATCAGACATTGTCCCTTCTTGATAGAAATAGCAATGCTACAAGGGGGAAAATACAATCCAAATGTGTTCTACATATTCTATCCATCCCACACACTGTGGAGAAATCATACCTTCAGGTACCTGCTGCTAAACCAGGAAACTATGATCTCTAGACTTACCTTAAGCATGGAAGCCAGTTGAGTGATTTTGGGCCAGTCACCCTCTCTCAGCCCAACCTAATCCACCACACAGGGTTGTTGTGTAGAAAATAGGAGGAGGAAGAAATATTATGTATATTGATTGCCTTGAGTTATTTGTAAAGGTAATAAAGGTAGGATTTTTTTAAAAAATGTAATAAATAAATAGTGCATTATCTTTAGGCAGAGAGGGCTCCTGATATAATCCCAATATAAAATTGGGCATCACTGGTACTATGAGTGTGAGGGCAAATGGCAATTTTACACCCACACTATCCAACCAATATTTCTGCACTACTCCTTTTCTTCCCCACTCCCACAAACTCTCCTTCAAAATAAGAAAGAGTGTCTAAATATTATCTACTTTGGATCAGAGTGGCAAGAAAAGAAATGGAAGGGAGCTGTAATTTAGAAATATTATAAATCCAATTGTTCATGCATAGTTAGGATTGATATCAAGCAAATGGGCTCAGACTAAGCAGAGGAAAGAAAAGCATTTCAATATAAATGAATATTTGTAGCTTTTTGAGGTCATTTAGCCCCCTTTGATGTGTGTGTGTGTGTGTGTGTGTGTGCTGTTTCTTTTTTACCCAATCACTGTGGTTATTGGTCGACAAGGTTAAGAAAGGGAGCTGTACCCTGAACATATCTGGATAGCACCGGGTTGGGGATAGTTTATTGCAATGAATTATTTGCCTTCCAAGAAAAAAACAACTTTGTTTTGAAGACACACAGAACTTCAAAAATTACTTTCTCTTCTCATTCGTTGTGCCAGCTGGAGGAGGCCAGGGAAGCGGTCAGAGAACTGAGATGAAGCTCAGAAAGGATATCCTAGAAATGAAATTCGAGGTGCAAATTTATACCTGCTTACACCACACAGAGCCTCCATAGAGTTTCCTCTAAAATATGGCCGGCTTATTAAAGCAGCTCCATCAACCTCTCCTAAAGTTTCTGGTAACAGTTTCGGCCATGATAACTGACAACCAACTTTACAAATGAACAAGTTTATGATGGATAAAGTACTGTGGATATTGTTAGACTCACAATCCCCCAGGAAATTAGTCTAAAAAAAGAGAAAAGAAAAGGCAAACCGAACCTTGGAATAGCTGTTCGCCACTGGAGTATTAGCTGTAAAGTTAATATTTAAATAACACAAACGCGATGATAAAATGCATATCTATTTTAAAAAATCAGTCTGGCTTGCAGCATGTTGGTATCTCCCAGTTAATTTTGAGAATAACTTTCCAGTATCCCCCAGTCTCTACGGCTTCTTCTTAAAGCCTCCAGAGATGATGGACAGGGATGGCAAGAGCTGCAACAGCCCTTCCTCCGGAGGGCGCCAAGGTGGCGAAAGGAGGAAGGGTAAGACTGGTCAAACTGGTTTTTCTGCCAAATTCGCACTTAAAACTTTACTCGTGGAAATTAAAACACGTTTGTAACGAGACATGTTTCTGGGCAATCGCGGAGGAACGTTTAGGTATTTTGGAAGCTGACTAAATTGTACCAACTCTGCATGAATATCACTAGAATGCTGCTCTTATCTGAGTGTAAGGAGTCAGCAAAATCCTTGAGAAGGAGCGTTCCGTTTTTGGACTCGAAATGCTGGACTCTGTCGAAGTGGATTGCAGCGCTTGAGGGAGAGAGATGACCTCTCCTTTGTTCTAGCAAATTGGGTTGGAGATGGACTCCTAAAGAGACGGCACCTTCATTGACATCCATGGAATCATTAAATGGTGCGTGGTGGCTGGTGGCCGCCAAGCCGATTTCCTTCAAAAGCAGGAATGTTTGGGAACCGTCGTCCCATTGGGAAGTTCTTACACATCTGAAGTCCACCTCTCTGCAAGTGTTCGGGGGCTGCCAGAATTCCCTTCCTTCAATCTATTACCTCCCTCAGATTAGGATCGGAGTAGGCGAGGAGAAGAAGAAGAAGAGGAGGAATCAGAGGCATCAGCGTAGGTCTGCGCGCATCTAGCAAGGGCACCACAGGGCATTGGAACCAATAAAACTCCCAGCTGGAAGCCCCCATTCTCCTCTGTCGGAGCTGAGGGCCCCGTTTGCAAAGGCTAAACGACTAAGGGGATGAGGAGGGGGGTGGAGGTGTAAAAGAAAAAATGTACACCTTGGACAAGGCACAAACAGGAATCTCTTTTGTGAAAAGGGTTCAAATCTGCTGGACAGTAGTACTTTGCGCCTCGATGTTTTATGCTTCACGTGAAGCAAATAAAATTGGGTTCCTTTCCTCACCAGCAATTGGGGCAACCTTTGTTTGAAGTTCCAGGTATTGGTGTTGGCTCTCTGGGTGGGAAATTCTCTGTAATCAAATTTTGCCAGATTCCTATTAAAGTCTTAAGACTACTAGATTAATGATTTCGACTTGTTTTATTCTGTCCCTGAATATTTGAAACACAAGGAAGTCAACGGTGGTGATCTGTCCACCATCGACGTTTCACAGTTCTAACTGGACAGTTTTAGCCTTGATAGGAGATTTGGCTGCAGCAAAACAAAAAACAAAACAAAAAACGATCACCTTAGGAAGAAAAATTGAGAAAGCGAGACAAGGCCCTGGTTTGCAACTGTGGGTAGAAAGCCACCTCTTCCGTTTTAATTATCTTAATTCTACCAGTAAATGAATTTTATTTGAGGGAGGGTAGAGTAAATTGAGGCCATTGCTACGAAATGAAAAAGATAAATCACGTTCATGGAGAGGAATGTAGACTTGCAGCAAAGATAAGACGCAAAATTTCAACTGAAAACTAAACTGGATTTTTCTCTCAAGGTCTGGGACTAATTTTGCCACATCATTAAAATAGAAGTTGTAACTACACATACACAGTTTGTGCCACATCATACACAATTTTGCCACATCATTAAAATAGAAGTTGTAACTACACATACACTAGTGATGCACTAGTTTGATACTCACCTCATTCAAATAGGAAGGCATTAAATTTGTGGTGCAACAGTGCTTTGCAAGCAAAATGTTCAATCCTAGTCTTTCCAGGCAGTGCAGAGAACCCACCCCCCACCCCCCAGTCCTTTAGTGAGTCAAAAAGTTTTGGACACTGAGCTTAAGCTCCTCTTGTCAGGCATTCCTGTTATATAGGAGCGTACATAAGCATGCAAGCATACATTTTCCTCCCCCCCCCCCCATTGTAAAGTATTTTGGAGAGGGGTTATGAAATGATTAACTTGGTGTTCCAAGCTGATATAAGTAACTAAGCTTCTTCTTGCTTGTGTCAAAGTCGCTTGTCAGACTCAGAATCGTAAAAAAACTTATTTCCAACTTTTTAAGTCTTGGATTCTACCAAAGGCTAACAGGACTTCTGTAAACAAAATTTATAATAGTGCACTTTAGATTCTTGATAGTTACAGTTGTTATTGATACAACAATACAACGTGAGGTGACAAGTTTATTGTGTTCTGCTCTTTCCAAAAATCACAACAAATTCTGAAACTTGAGAGGCCCTTAGGTTATTATTTTGATAATCTGTTCAAATCTGAAATCATTACATTTTCTGAAAAATGGGCATGTGTTATTCGTTCAGATTAAATATTTTGTACAGTAAAATTCCATCCTAACCAGCCTTTCAAATGAGTTCACCTTAGCAAATAAACTTCCTACTAGACCTTTTTCTTGCATTATTTAAGGTGGCTGAACTAAAAGTACTGAGAGGCCAAAGTCAATGTTCAAGACAGGAAAGAAAGGAAGGAAGGCTTGGAATATTGGCTTTCAGTCAGTCTTTATAGTTTATGTCTTACTATTTCACCTTGTTAGATTAAGTTCTTAAATAACAACAATACTTTAAAAGAAAAAAACCTTCACAGCCTAGTCTCACTAACTGAAATGAAGGCTCATATAGTTCCATGAGACACCTCCTCATAAACTCAGAACTTCCTGGTCCAAAGAAATTAAAAGCCTTTGAAAGGAGTTAACAAAATCCTGAATGGGACTTTTATCTTCATAAGGAATGTATGGTTGTATTTGGAAATCACTAAAATTAATTTCCATGGGTTTTATTTTCAATAGAGTCCCATACTTCAAAGGAAACCACTATGCTAAGGATATGGTGGGCAGGAAGGACTTTTTTCACCTGAAAAGATTCTTTGCACAACTCACTTGTGGTTTATAGTAACTTTCAGCTCTCACTGTAATGATCTAGTAATAATGAAGAAAGGCTTTTACATCACCAGGAGGATAGCTGTAAAGACACTACAAATCACTGGTTTAGAAATAGCTACAAGGCCACCACTAGCCTTACTCCCTTTAGGTTTATTAGATCTGAAAGGAGTAAATGAAGGAAGGGTGGAACAAAGGGTTGAGAAGCAGCATTTCTTCCTAAGGCAGAGAAATGACGGAGATGACCTTAGAGAAAATGGGGCTTTTCCCACTCTTTTTACCTCACCTATTCATATCAAAGTCTGGAATCTTGCATTTTAAGAGAAATGAAAAGAGCTCTATAGAAATAACAAGTGAGTTGAGGTTTCTTCCTAGATAGGCCTCTCTGGGGGAAAGGCCCCTCAGTAGGAAAAAGATTGCATGGACAGAAAGTCCAGAACCCGGGAAGTGGGGGGGGGGGGGGGTTACCAACATGGTTTGTAGGGAAAATGAAGTGGATCAGGTAAGAGGTTAAATCAGTGGAAGAGACAGGAAGAAAGGAGAAGGAAGGAGAGAGGGAAATGGATATATAGAATGATATGGTACAATTATGAAAATAATTCCTATAACTATGACTACATTATGTATTTAAAAGAGACTATAAATCTATGATTAGGAGAATTTTGGTTAGAATCAGGGTGTGTAAAACTATGCATATTCAACAAGCACTGAAACAACCTGGAAATGTGATGTATTATAAAAATGTACAATAAAATAGTTATTAAAAAAAGAGAGGGAAGAGAAGGACTCCTGTTCCACAGTAAATGAATTCAATAAATATTTACTGCCAACAATGACATTTTTCCAACTTAAGAGTCATTAACCCCAGCCAACGAAGAGCCCCAATCAGATTGATTTGGCTAATTGAATTGGTGGAAATTGGCAGTATAATACTTCTGCTGTTTGACTGGGTTTGATGCTTCAAATGAGGGAGACTTAGCAAGAGATAGAAAGGGGGGGGGGTCTGTTTTATAATTTAGAAAATAGATTTAGATTTAGAAAACAAAGGTTCGATCTACAGCAGACAAATTTTGGTATGAAAATTTCCATATTGGTCTTGTTGGATGAGGTCTGTGATCTGTCATCCTACAAAGCTCTTAAGGGGGGGAAATGAAGTATTAAGAGCTTCACACTAATCTCACTTTTCTCTGATATGCATTAGTAAATTTTTCTTTGTGCTCTCTTTGCTGTTCTTTCCCAAGTATAGGGAATGAGATCTATAAATTAAGTGGGAGGGTTTTATTTATTTATTACAGGTATGCAAGCCTTCTAAATACACAGAACTGTTCACTTCAATAAATCTTATGGAACTGGGAGACTGGCATATGTTTATACAAAAAATACTTTGGACCTTTAATTGAAATAACATTGTGGATAATAGATGGGGGACATGCACAAAGACATCAGAAATAGTTATACTTTAAAACAGATTGTGTTTAAATGTGTGTGTGTGTGTGTGTTAAGTAGGCATAAATAAGTAACAGAAATTATACATTGCATATAAATTCCAAATCCACATAGCAAATAGTTCCTAGTGGAATTTCATGGAGAAGAAGAACAAGGAGGGCAAAAGAAGAAAAGAGGAGAGAGAGGAAGCAGAAGGGTTTAATGGCAAACTAATTTCGCCAGCTTTTGGCTCTGGTGCGACCCTCTCCCGCCACCGTCGCCCGTATGCATTATTTTTCCTATTTATTTCCTTGGAAGCGCCCTTATCAATAAATTCTCAGGTACCCAATTCCCGGTTTTAAAACGAGGTCTAATTCTTCGGCATGGAATGCCATCGAATTAGGTAATATTTATTCCCGGGTAAGAGGAATGTAGGGATCAAAGCCCCCCCCCTCCTCCTCCTCAATGTCAGAAGCGGCGTTAGAAACCGGGGAAAGGAGCGAGGTCGACCTGTTTCTTAAGTGGCCCCCGGTTCCCCTTTGGCTCCGTGCGGGCGTTCTTATATGCAAAGCGTGGAAAATGCAGCGAGTTCTCGACACCTGCACAGCCCCGGCTGTCCTGATCTTTGTTAACAAGCAGCTTCAGGGTATAAAGCAATAAACCTGCCAAATCTACCTGTGCGCTAGTTACACCCTACAAATAAAACATCTTAGGAAACTCTTGGAGATACGGTACTTAAGGTCTCTTCCCCCCCCCCCGAACAACCCGCCCCCCCCACCGATACTTTCACGCTTTTCCTTCCTATATAAGTAGGCGCGTTTTTAAAAGTTGTTTTAAGATTTGTAAAGGTACAGCTCGAGTTACCCCCTTCTCCGTTTTAGAGTGGATCCCTTGTTAAAGAAGGCGAGGACAAGGCAAGACACTCAGCTGCATTCAGAGTTACTGAACCGACCCCAGAAGCTCGAGGAGTTAAACGGCGAGGAAGAAAAGTAGTGGGATGGATGAAAAAAAGGGTGGGGGTGGTGGAGAATCCATACACTCTGGAAAAGACACACCGCGGACAAAATGCCCTGCAAGGGAGTCAGGACCTTGCTTTGCCAGCCACAGTTCACACCACCCCTGTTTACACAACCAGAGTGCAAAAGTACAGCTCTTTTAGAGCTTGCTTTCGGTGGTCAGCGAGATGTTAAGACAAGAAAAGAAAACGAGAGGGAACGCGGGGGAAAAATAATCTCTCTACAAAGTGATTGCATGCATTTTCTTGATCTGAATAGTTTTCCTCCTCCTCTCCGTTTTTCAGAAATATTTTATATTGAGAGCCCCGCTTTCCTCCAGTCTTCGGTTTCCTCTGACTTTTTCCAATGCTCCATTTTCCTACCTGGCTCGTCTGTAAATCGCCAAAGATCCTAATTCTTTTAGCCTTAGTGGATGCCAGATTAAAACAAAACCAAACAGGAGAACAAAATAACTCCGGGGAAACGGCTGACTTGTCCCGAAAGAGATCGCCAAGAGATCCAGTGCAGACTCGGTTCCCAGCTCATGTGTTTCCCCAGTCCATCTTTGCGAGAGATGTGGCAATACCACCTGGCTGTTCAGCTATAAATCTCCTTGCAAATAATAAATGGATTAATAATAACAAGGTATGAAGTTCTTTTTATAGAAAAAATGGGAGAGAATTGAAACTAAATGCGGCAGTTAGACAACCATTTTGATAAGAGGATAATTGAGGCGACACTGGTGTATAATTAGAGGATAATTTATGCTATATCCACTTTTATTTCACCTCCCAAAATAAACCCAGTCCATAATCATTACAGGCAAATTGTTCTGAATTTTATAGCTGCAATTTGAACAAAGTAGTGCAGTTAATCATGGGAGATTTTCCCCCTCTTTTTTGTGTGTGTATTCCTGATTAGAAGTCTAATTGCCTCCTTTCGGAAAGTAAAAATAACTGCGAAGTGACTCTATTTTTATCATTAACAATGTTGACAATAAAATAAAATCAACTGGAATTGTAATCGAAAGGCAAACTTGGGGCGAAGGCACTTTTCCTCGGGTAGTTTATATTGCAATCAAGATTTGCCAAACCACTAACCGCATGTCTCATTTGCATATATTTGAAAGTATTACAGGAGCTTCTGTTTTCAATAGGGGGGAAATGTATTACTGGCAGATCTCTAAGGATTCGCCTTCGGATCAAGATGCTTAAATATAAACGCCATTGTGGAGATGAAGGAGATTCCTCCAACATTTGAGATCCTTTTTTATTGAATGCTTCCTGTGACGGCTTGTTCTGGATATACCCCATTTCACGTTGTAAATTTTGTGTTAAATTAGGGCTACCACGGTGCAATGGCCACATTAATCGTATTAAGGGTCACTGTGCTTTTCTTCTGGGAGGGACATGTTATGCTGTTGTAGGTTGTAATGCACACGCATAAGGTGAGGTATAGTGGAATGGCAGAGTGATACCTTCAGGATGGAAGTGTACCAGTACACAGACATACTCGGGCAGACGCATGGAAGGGCAAATCATGGTATATTTACTGAATAGGCACCTGATTTTCTAAGCTAGAGTGCTGTTTGGGAACGTAGCTTTGTTGCGGTGGTGGTGCGGTGAAACAGCCACATACGCGCACGCACGCACGCGCGCACGCACACATAGACTTGGTTGGTTAGCTGGCTGGCTGCTTCTAGCTGGCTCAAAGCTTTGAAGTTGTACAGAAGGTGGGCTGGCGCAGACGCCAGTAGAAGTGCCCGGGCTTGGTGACGTCAGGGGTTGAGTGACCAATGAGGAGGCGCTGCCCTTTGGAGACAAACCATTCGACTTGGGCGTTTATTTATTTATTTATTTGGAGGGGGTGTGCGCTCGAGCGCGCGCGCGTGTTGTATTCCGTCTTCCCTCCCTCGTTTTCTTGTCTGAAGCCTCTAAGCTGAAGCTCAACTTTTAAGAGAATAAATCCACCTTAAAAAAACAGAAGAAAGAAAAGAAAAGAAATCTCTGCCTTAAACTCCAGCAGCTTTAAGCGCAGAGGCACCCTGGTTCAAGGGCGTAGAAACAGACCCCCAAATCAGAAAAGAACAAGGGCGACGGAGGGAGAGAGAAGGGGAAAATCCCCAAGTCCCTGGCTGGAGGGCAAGAGAGGAGAGGGAGGAAGCCCAGGAAAGTGGGACTTGGCAGCGCGTCCCTCTCTTCCTGCCCCCTCTTTCCTCGCTTCCTTTCCTCTCCCTCTCCTTCTTTCTCTCCCTCCCCAGCGCCTCGCGCACGCCTCCCCTCCGCCCCTCCCTCAGTTAACAAGGCCCCTCTCCCCCTATTGCTCTCGCACGCTCTCTCCTTTCTCCCACCTCACCCCCCCCCCAAAGATACATACACACACACACTCGCCAGAAAAAAAAAGGGGGGGGGGAGAGAGAGAAAGGAAAAAAGGAGGGAAAGGGGGGGAAATATAGCGAGCGAGCCCCGGCGCTAATTCCCGCCCGGCGCAGGCTAATAGGCTCCCTCGAAGGTGGCGGGAGCGCAAGGGGGCGCCGAGCCGGGCAGAGGCGCTCGTCGCTGGCTGCCCAACTTGGATGATGACCATGACTACGATGGCTGACGGGCTGGAGGCGCAAGACTCGTCCAAATCTGCCTTTATGGAGTTCGGGCAGCAGCAGCAGCCGCCGCCGCCGCCGGCGCCTCAGCAGCCTCCCCAACCGCCGCCGCCGCCGCCGCCGCCGCCTCCAGTGGCACAGGCGCCCGGCGGCTCCTCACACTCAGCGCAGCAGCAGCAGCAGCAGCAGCAGCAACAGCAGACCTCGCCGGCGGCGGCCATGGCGGGCGCCCACTACCCTCTCCACTGCCTGCACTCTGCGGCGCCGGCCTCGCATTCGCACCCGCACCACCAGCACCCGCACCCGCACCACCACCACCACCACCACCACGCCGCGCCTTACGCGGCCGGCCCGGCCGGCGCCAACTCCTACAGTCACCGCTCGCTCGCCGCCGCGGCCGCCGCGGCCGCGGCCGCCTATCCCTACGTGAGCCACTCGCAACACAGCCCTTACCTCCAGTCCTACCACGGCGGCGGCGGCGGCGGGAGCGGCGGCGGGAGCGGGAACGGGAACGGCACGGGGAGCCAGACGCGGCCGGACGACGCAGGTGGGTGACACTGACGCGCGCGCGGATCTCAGCCAAGGCCTCCCGCACCTCGGCCGACTGCCCGGTGTGGCCTTCCTTCCTTCCTTCCTTCCCTTCTTTCTATCCTTCCTTCCTTCTTTCATTCCTTCTTTCCTTCCTTCCTCTCTTATTTCCTTCCTTTTCCTTCCTTTTACTTCCTTTTCCTCCCTTTCCTTCTTTCCTTCCTTCCTTCCTACCATCCCTTCCTTCCTTTCCTTCCTTTTGTCCCTTTCCTCTCTCCTCCTATTCTTCCCTCTTTCCGTGCTCCCCTATTCCTTCCTTCAGCTTTCTTCTGGCCTTCAACGCGTTTCCTTCTGGCTTCTCTCCTTTACACCTTGCCTCCTCTTTCTTTTCACTCGTCTTCCCTTGCCCTTCGCTCCGATGCACGTTTCCTGCCAAGTGAGTACCCAGGCAATGTACAGGACCTGGCGTCTAATTCCACCGTTTGTGGATGAAGACGCCCGGCTCCCCGCACCCCCTTTCGCGCTGCAGGTCTCTTTGAAATGATATTTTCTCTGCCCGATCCGGAGCCTGTTTCTCCGGGAAGGGAGTCGCAACCAGTTCAGTGCAACTAACTCTATTCTTAATGTACGTGCCATTTGCAGCTCCCCCTCCCACTATCCTGACTTCTTTTCTTACACCAGCACCAGTCGCATCGGCAGCTCCCTGATGTTCTTCAGATTCACTCGAGTGCTATAAGAGAACCACAATTCCGGTTCAGGGGAATGCGGGTTCCCCCCGTGGGTTCTGCAAGCATTGTCATACACTTAGACGCTTCCGATGGACTGTGGAGTGCAAGTTGTATGCTTTAACAAAACATTCGCTAGGACCAGACTGGCCTTCCGCAGTTCAAAATTATAACTTGTTTGTTTGGGCTTTTATTATTATTATTTTTAATGAATGTTTGTTTAGCCCACGAGTATGCTTTCTGCGGGGCGGCCTGTACCCGCAGAATTATTTTAGAAAAAGCAGTGGGCCCTTTGCCTTCTGCTACATGATGTGCACAAAATTGACAGGCTCACTACGAAAACGAATTCCTCCTCAGCCAAAGGCAGAAGCCACAGAAGTTCCAGGAAGGAAGGAAGGAAGTAAAAGGAAGGAAATAAAAGGAAGGAAGTAAAAGGAAGGAAGGAAAGGGAAAGGAAGGAAGGAAAAGGAAGGAAGGAAAAGGAAGGAAGGAAAAGGAAGGAAGAAGGAAGGAAGGAAAAAGGAAAAGGAAGGAAAGAAGGAAAAGGAAGGAAGATTAGGCAGTGTCAGACACAAATGACTTCTAGGTCCTCTTAAGTGCCTTGTAACAGAGAGAGGATGTGTCCTGAGCCTTGTAAAACCATGTAAAATTTCAAATTATATATGTATTTTTATCCATCTTTCCACTCAGCTAATCTCCAATAAATATTTTAACGAACCAATAAAAGTGACTAAATCAGCAACAGGGTCAACATGAAAGGTTTCCTTCATATATTTGACTGTGGTTATCTATCCAAACAGTTCTGGCAATTTCTCTGAATTTATTCACTGAGAGAGAAATAAATTAACCTGCGTTGGTATAAAATGAGGATAATCATGTAAAGAGAAATGTTCAGATAATACATGTTTATTTATGCTAATTCAAAATAAAAGGTGTGGTTTAGAGGGGTATTTAGATAACCACAGTAATTATAAACTAATTTAAAATGGGTGTTTCATTAAAATTATTTTCCTGTTGCAATTCTTGAATTTGTCCTGGAATGAAGACACCTGGATTATTCCCACAAGTAGCAGTGTTTATTTACTTGAGGGGGAAAATCTCCACGCACTTTATTAAGTATCATTAAGTAATAAGTTTTTGCCTGCAGAAATGCCAGGAAAGTCGATAGGGTCATTTTGCAGGTAAAAGTGAATCCACTAAAAAGGGCATTTGATAGTCTGCTTGCCTTATCTACCTGCCCTCACCCTAATGCTTATACAGTTTTAGCAACGATCTTGGGGCAGTTTTATCACTTAGATACTATCAATCTCCCCTCCCAGCATGAACAACAGCACCCTAAGCCAGGCATGAGGTGTCTTTAGCTGCCCCTCTTCCTTTCCAATGCACTTTCCGTTTTGATTGCAGATCAACAAAAAACCACAGTGATTGAAAATGGGGAGATTCGATTTAATGGGAAAGGGAAAAAGATCCGGAAACCTCGAACCATTTACTCAAGTCTGCAGCTGCAGGCATTAAACCACCGCTTCCAGCAGACCCAATACCTGGCACTTCCAGAGAGAGCAGAGCTGGCGGCTTCATTAGGACTTACTCAGACACAGGTAATTCCCAGGAAAGACCAGGTCTAGGCAACCTTTAGGAGATGAGGTCAGGACTGACATGGTGGTGGTAGTAGAAATGAGATTTTTTTTAAAATGTATAATTTCCTTGGACTAAGAATAGAAACTGGAGAACAGTGGACCACCTAAACATGATCTAAAGTGTATTGATGGGCTATCAGTTCTCTGTATAGAAGATATTTGGAAATCCAGGTCTAGTTCAGCTATCTCTACTTTTCATTTGCCTCTGATCAAGGCAGACAGTGTATTTAGAAAAAGGCATATCCACCAGCTCAGAATGTGGGTATTTATCTACTTTATTATAGTCAAAATATCGACTATAAAATGCTCACTAAGATAGAAAACTTAGAGTGTGATTTAGAAATATATATATACACTGCATATATATTTAGAAATATATAATACTTCATATATATGTGTGTGAAGTATTAGATGTAGGAAGAGTAGAGCAATCTCTCCATCCTAGTTTGAGATAGTAGAAAGGTTGTGGATATGCTGGAGAGCCTCTGGGCCCAAATAAAACACACCTACTTTAGTGATATTCAATAGTAAATTATCCTGGATGAGTAACTAGAATCCAGTGGGTGCCCTTAGGCTAAATGTACAAAAGGTGCTGATAGAGGCTGAGGATCAAAGGGAAGCGTGTACAAAATTAGAACAAGTTAAGCTACAGTTAAATGTGGTTGATGTGTTCTTGGTTTCTCTGCAAATTTAAGCCTGAATGACACACAGAGTATTATTGACTTGGGAGAGAGAAATACAGCAATTAATTGTACTCCCGGATGGCAAAAAAAAAGTTGCAATTTAAAACAAAAAAGTTTTTGTGGCATTTACATTTTGGGCAGGAGGGTGGGAGAATCAATCTCATACCTGCTCAGGACTTGCAGTTAAGATTGTAAGTCAAACAGAAAATTAAATTCAGAGAGTTGAGATTCTATGTCTTAAGGTAATACGGCGTGAACTTTGTGACCAGGTAAAACAGGAACTTGTATTCTGTCATACAGATTAAATATACTAGAAAATTAATATTATCATAAAAAAAGAGGGATATTGTCAGTTTTACTCCTGGGAGTTCCAACAGCTATCCCATTTGAAATGACACACACTTTGCGGTTGTCCATGTGTTATATTCTTCTTTTGAAGTCTCTAACTTTTTTAGTTCCTCCCTTATCCCATATCTTAGATTTTTTTTTAACAGCGCTCAAATCAAGCCAGCGATCACCACTTAAGCTTCAAATCGGCTCATTTTTTCTAGCTCTTTCCTGCTGACCACCAAAGGACCTGCTGCACAGGGGCTGTTTTTGATTCTCCTGTAACTTTTTTTTTATAAGCCAAGCTGGACTTCCAACTATACTGACATATTTGTGATTTAAGCCAATTTAGGCCCCCTGAAGCCAGTCAGCTGCCAGAGTCATTTTAGAGCCTGATCTTAAAAGCTCTTTCAAGTCCAAGTGGCACCCCCTTCGTAAGCAGATTTATTCAGGAGTAGATCCAGCTGACCAGTGAAACCGCTGAGTATGTGTTTCTAGGACTGCACACTCATCCCACTGTAAGTGAAGAACCAGCTGCACCAGTCCAGGTGAAAAAGTCTGCTAAGGGCAGTTCCAGGTGCTGGAGGATGGGGATTTGAGATGGGAAGCCACTAAAATACGAATCAAGATTGTAGATAATTATTTTTGTTGAATACAAAACAAAAAACAAAAACCCGGAACCTGAGCATTCTCTCCCTTCTTCTTTTATTCAAAACAGTGTTGCATGTTTTTAATTATGCAGCATAGTATACTGATGGCTATCACAGCTGTGCACGTCTATAGCTTATGTACCTGCGTAGATGATTTCAATGGCTGCATACAAAATAAGCAAGCAGAACGAATGAGTGCACTGCAATGGTCTCATAGAAGAAAAGGGCCCTTAAAAATAAATACAGTAAAATAAAATGTAATACTCGGTTACCTAAGGCTCCTTTGTTGCAGGTAACTACAGCAATGAGAATGAAGGATGGGGAGGGGAGGATATTGGACTTTATGATTCAGGGTAGTTGGGCTGTATTGCTCCAGATATAAAGAAGGGAGGGAAGAAAGGAAATTTCCTTTGTCCTCTTCCCTCCACTGGCTGCTTTTAAGCTGCTGTTCTACAGGCATTTCGGTGACTTCTGTTTTTTGATTGCAGGTGAAAATCTGGTTCCAGAATAAGCGTTCCAAGTTTAAGAAACTGCTGAAGCAAGGCGGCAACCCTCACGAGACTGACCCACTGCCCGGCTCGGCTACCCTCTCGCCGCGTTCTCCAGGTCTGCCTCCGGTCTGGGACGTTTCAGCCTCTGCCAAAGGAGTCAACATGCCTCCCAACAGCTACATGCCTGGCTATTCTCACTGGTACTCCTCTCCACATCAAGACACTATGCAGAGACCACAAATGATGTGATCGGTCCAAGAACAACCGCTGGGCTTGGCCGTCGGGGCCAGCTCGTGGGTCTTGGGGTGAATTGGGAGCGCGTGGCAAGAAAGACGGACTGGGGCGGTTCTGCCTTCCCCTCGCCTTTAACCTCAGCAATTGATCTTGAGCTGAGAGAAACCATTTGCGTTGCGACCCACGTCAGATGCTCTCTTTGGGATATTTTGTTGGGGATTCAAAGGCACCAAGCCTAATGGGAGTACAAGTCAGAGAGAGGAAGAGAGAGAGAGAGAAAGAGAGAGGGAAAAAAACCCCAATTACAGCCTTTCCCCTCTAGTCCACCGCACAGCAACTTAAAAAAAGATCCTGTGGAATGAAAAAAAAAAAAAAGCTAACAAACCCTATTTTTATTCACCAAACCCAAATTAGCAAAACAAAATGGATAGTGGGAAGGTATTTTTTTTTCTTTACGAAGAAGGAAATGCCATCCAGGGAGGAGGGTGCGGGCGGGGGTGTTTGAGGGGGGGGGAGAATCTGGCTTTTAATAAGAATATTTTGTACCTCCCCCTCCCACCCCCAGGCCAGCAGAATCGTGAATCTTGATCGGAACTGGTAATCTTTTCTTTCCCAATCTCTCCCCCGCCTTCTCTTCCTCCTATAGTCAATAAGCCAGTCTAAACGAATTTAAAGCACCTGGAAATGACCAGAAGTTCTCTTGCGCATGCCCCATTGCAACCAACTAGAGCTCTGCATTTGCGCCACCTTTATTTATTCTAAGGGGGCTTCCAGGAGGGATCCTTTCCAATGGATTCCACCCGGGGGAGAGAGGGAGGAAGAATCGGGGAAAGTAACAAAAAAATTGACCTGTTCCAAAGGCTAAAATTCCGACCACAATCCCTTCCCCATACACTTCTGCGTTGTTTTTCAGCTGCCGACAGTCGCGTTGTACATATTGTTGAATTTTAGTTGTATATATATATATCTTTGTATGTTTTGTCTCCTCCTTTCATATATAGAGTAAAAAGCCACAAAATGTGCGAGAGTCCTGCTTTTAATTCTGTGCGTTGACAAGTTTCTTTCTCTTTCGGCTTCCCATCCTCCCGGTTATTCAGAGAGCCAAATATTACGACCCGTCCCACCAGCGCGCCCTCCCTCCACCCCCAACCCACTCCCGTTTCCGAAGTATAGATGGATTCTTTATGACTCCCTTCTACTGGAGCTTTACTCTTTCGAGGTTGCCTGTCAGAGACAACTGCTTCCAAGTCCACATCCTGGGCTTAGCTGGAGTTCTCCAGACTATTTTTTTTTTTTTTTTTGCACAACCACCCATCCCATCCCAGGAGCGGAGCAGCACCACAAGAGCCCAGTCTAAGGGACGAGAAGGTCTCTTTGGAAGTTTCTTCCTCAGCAGGTGCCGGTCAGTGGAAAGGTTTTACACACAAGCATACCCACGCTTACAAGCCAGTCATAAAATCGTGTCTCTTTAGGGACCGCCCGACCTTCCTATCTGCCCACTCTAACCGGTGAAGATTGTTCCCTACAGGGAAGCCTGTCTGAATCGACCGAGGGTGGATTTAAGGCGACGCGACCTTCCCAATCCAGATTATCTTTCTGGAAAGCCTTGAATTTTCTACCTGTAAGCCACCTGGGAGTCGCGCGCCTTTGTCGACGATATGAGGGTGCCACCCGATGATATGAGAGTGCCACCCGTCTCAGGATTTTCGGCAGTTCCACCGGGTTTCCCCCTTCCTTCCACCCCACCCCCACCCCCCGTGCCCCACACACGCACGCCAAGGTCGGCTGCCTTGGTGAGCGGAGGGGTGGCCCAGTGGCCGGCTGTTCTTCGGACCGACAGATATAAGCTGCCTCCGGTTCTTCGGGTCTGGCAGAGCGCTCCTGGTTTCTCCAGGCAAAGGGTTGCCGCGAATGATATCCTTGCGAGGTGGTGCCAAAGCGAGAAATCATCCATCATGAAAAGCCCCTTTCGTCACACAAGCAGGATGCCCCATACTGAGAGAATTAATGGCTAGAGCCCTGGGCATCCTTCAAATTATGAACCTTGAAACCACTGAGCCATTTATCAGAAGTCAATGGAGATTCTCGGAGTGCTGAATATAATGACAGCTACATACAGTTGTGCAAAAGGACAGTCACTATAATTAGACACAAAAGCCAAGACTACTTACCAATATACCAGCGCCGGTTTTTTGTTGAGTAACTTCCACGCTCAGTCAGTCTTCAGAATGGCTTAAAACCGATCAAGTCTTGTCATTTTCTACCATTCGCATTGTTACATTTGGAGGGGGAAAATGTTTTTCTTTTCTTTTTTTTCTCCCCCTTCCCGTGCCTACTGTGAAACTTTGGGTTCAGCTCTCCCCAGGATCAATTGTGAACAAAGCCCCCAGCTGCAGTGCCATCCAATTTGAAGCAGACATTGGGGACAATTTAAGGTTTTTATCCATAAGAAGGTTTTTTTCCCCCATTCTCTTAAATGCAGCCATAATTAGAGTAATTTTTCATGTAGCCCGCTGATTACAGCGTTTTTACCGTCAAAGATAATTACCTGTAATTTTCTTCCACTTTTAATACTAAAAAGCCATCTTTATTTAGATTCAGGAACAGGAAAGGCGAAACAAAAGAGGGAAATTATTCTGTTATTCATACACAAATTGCAGAGACATAGGACCTAAAATTGAAAATTAACCAAAATTATAATGCTAGGAAGAATGGAAGAGAATTCTGAGGTACAGCTGGTTATGGGGTGCACTGACTGGTTCTGATTTGTGTTAGGGGGCAAAAGCTATTGAGCGTTTAAATCAAGGGTATCCAAGTCTGTCATAGATGAGCCAGCTATCCTGTCCCCCAAATTTTCCTGATGAAGAATAATCTTGAAAACCAAATGAGCCACAGAGAAAATGGGGAAGGAAAGCCAGAGGAGCCGGGGAAGAAAGGTTTCACAGCACACTACCTCTGCCATGGATAGGCCTCAGTGCTAGATAAATATAACTGTTGCAAGATGATGCAAGACGCAAATCTCATGCTAATGAAATTAGGAAATCACTCCCTGCTTATAAGACTTATAATGCTTTGCACCCCGGCCTTTCACCGGTTTCATGCAATATTGTTGGTTTATTTCACCTCAACTGGTTTCTGACTGACCTATCCAGCTACGAGTAACACCCCCCCCCCCTTTCCGTGCCGGGCCACACTCGCTGACAGAAGCAGCCTATTTCCTCCAAAGTAGAAGGGTATTCTAGGTAATATATTAGATTAGTTCATTTAAATCAGTGGAGCTAATCATAAGCTCCCCCCCCCCCCTCAACTGGAATAAAAATGAAAGAAAAGGATGTGCACCTCTCCCTTGCCTTTGCTCCCCACCCGGCTAAATCTCTTTAGAAGTGTGGATGTGGAGTGGTGGTGGCGGCGAACAATAGAATTTGATTCTTTTATAAAAGGGCTGGGTTTTTTTTTAGATCAGCAAGGACCTTCTGCACAGCAAGAAGGTTCAGATTCTACCCATCCAACTGATTCCCAGAGGAGAGCCAGAGGGGGATGGCAGAGTAGGGCAAACCTGCCAGTCGACTAGAACCTATAAGTCTTCTCAAGAACAGATTTTTTTCCTGCTGTCCATCAGCAGTTTCCTTATATCTCACTCTAGCCTCCTCCCCATCCAGCGAAGCCCCTCTCGGTTGAACCAAGGTCCCTTTCTAAATCCAGCATTCTTCTGAAAAGGAAGGAAAGTCATGAAGAAGTTCGGTGCCGCTTGAGGGGGGGGGGGAGAGAGAAAATGGGTCTTCCATTGAAACCGAAGGCAAAATTGCCCCGGGAAATCGGGTGGCCCTTGCTACCAATTGTTTCCTTTAAAAGCATTCAATAGATCTCTTCTGAAATGCTGCAGCGGAGAGAGGGAGGTGACACAGGCCTACTGATTTTGCCCAAGCCAGATTCACTGAACTTTCCATCAACAACAACAGCAACAATAATAAAAGAAAATATTTCTGCAATCCTTTGAACTTGTTTTACCAACCCGATTCTCTGCCACCTGGCCTGATGACCTCATCCATAAGAAGAGGCCTTTAACTTTTGTCTAAAGAGCGGATAAAAGGTTTTCAGGCCAGGAGAAGAATACAACAAGCAAAAGGCTGCTGGAATAAGTGGCAACGACTTCCCACTCAGAAGTCCCGAACGAGGAGTAGAAAGGAAATGTAGTTTAAGAAGAGGAATCGGGATTTCAGCATCTTCAAAGCATCTGAGTGGGTGGGGCGAGGAAGGGGGGAGGGGAAGCAGGAGATAATTGAGAATTTAAGAAGTAAAAAAAGAGGGTCCGGAATGACAGCTCGCTCTTCTTTCAACGCCCCGTCTCTAAACATATTTGGCTGGGAGAAAACTCCTAGTGGCATTTACAGCCAGATATTAAGGATGCCTTTAAAAAAAACAACCACCCAGTAGGATTTACCTTAAATACATTCGCAGAGCACTGAAGCTATGGGAAAGCGCGCGTGCACCTAGACACACACACACACACACACACACACACACAGGCTCTCGGAGGATTTGATCTTTTACAGTGGGGCTCCTCAGGATTGGAGCTGGCAATGCGGGTCAGGAACCCCCATAAAACTGTTAGAGAAGTGACAGTTCCAGAGCAAACGACCGTCCCTTTTGCTACTGAAATCATAATGGCCCCCTCTTGTCCGTTTTGAGGCGCCTTATTCGTCTCCCCAATAGTCGCCTTCCCTTTCCCCACAAATCCACATTGACTGCGCTGGCAAGAGTGAACCGGGGTTTACTCAATTAACCCAATCGCCTGCATTCGCACGACTCGCTGAACCATCAACTCACCACGCAGGCTGGATTCTCATGGCCCTAGTCTCAAATGTGGTTGGCTGGTTCGGGCTTCAGTGGGTCATGGGAACCCAGCCACTCGTTCTGAACACCACGTGAATCGTGGAGCTCGCCTTGTCGAGTCAGCGGAGCCGGCCGGCAGAAGGCTGCCTTCCAGAGGCACCCAGCTTGATCTCCTAAAGTCCCAATCAGGGAAGAAGGCAGGCGGGCAAACAAACCACAGACAAATGCTCCTTGTCCTCACTTGACTCGGTAAGGTCTACTCCGGAGAAAGGAACAGCCATAGGGCTGCTAAACAACTAGTCTTTTCTTTCTTTCCTTTCCTTTCCTTTTTTTAAGAAGAACAATAACCATCATTTCTGTATAATGGGAAAAAGCTGAAGGAATCATGCGAAGTCGAAAGAAGGCTTAAAAATCCCAAGAAACCTCACCCAATCGAGACAAACAACTTACCCCCGTGCAAACCTGTTAGGCAGAGATGAGAGTCTAAGGAAATCTAGAGTGAAAAGAAGCAGTGGAGGATATATATTTTTCCCCCGTGTTTCAGGGCAGAAGCTCTTTCTCTAGATTCTTGGTTGACTGAGCAGATCCAGGTGTGAAATTGTTTGCACACCCCAGCACCTCTTATATTGCCAGCAAAATTAGCTGTTATTACTGTCACTGTTTAGTGATGGTTAGCTTGATAAAAAAAAAAACCGCTGTAATCAAGACCTGGCGCATCTTTGCAAATTACGGATAATTGTAAACGTCCAGATTATGATAATAGCATCCTAATCCAGCCTGCAATATAATTATTACAGAGTGTTACATCTGAAACTGTCCAGTAGGGCTAATTCGGCCATTATTTAGACCTCTTCCCCCTCTCCTCTCCCCCCCCCCCCTACCAATGGGTTGCTGAGCAGAAAATGTACAATTGTAATTTCACGGGGCACTCAATGTGTAATGATAGAGGAAGAAGGGGAAAATACAAAAGTGAAATGCGAACGGGAGCGATTAAATCAAAACGTGGAGGGCTGCGAGAAGGGGGGGGGGGAGAATAGGAGCTGATACAGAGCAGAAGAAGAAGAAGAAGAAGAGCGAGAGTTAAAAACCGAGCAAATCAGAGGTCCGAGGCTGGGCTGGCGGGCGATTGGAGCTTTGTTGTGGAATCACCAGAGACAGGCAGCGGTAGCTTTCCGGAGGCGCGCTCGCGCCCAGCGCCTGAAATCTTCCGCCGGAGCTCCGTTCCGGATATATCATGAAAGGGAGAGCGGTTTTCTTTTCCTCTCCGGGCCTGAGCCGAAATCACCTTGCTTCCACTGAGCCAAACCTGAACTCAAGAGTATGGATTCCAAATAGAGCCTTTATGGATCCCAACGGACAGCAACGAAGATTCCTCCTTCTAAGCCTGGTCAGCCTGGCCCTGCTGTAGGTGCCTTTCCTGCCCCGTCATTCCTCCGATGGGTCTCTTGACTTTCGCCCCAAAGCCCTCACTCTGACTGCCCCACTGCATTAAAAAAAAACCCGTTGGGTTAACCCGGAATCCAGCACGCTGGCTGCCTCCCAAGGCGGACAGGCAGGTACCGCAGGAAACGTTTAAGCAAGACAGGAGAGCAAAAGTACCTCTTCCTCACACTCCTTGGCCCCAGCGGAAAACTTTACAGTGCAAATATGATTACCATGGACTGCCATAGATCCTTGCATTCTCCAGATACACTGTAATTTCAAAAAGGGGCTCTATTTCCTAAGCGGATCGCAGCCTGACCCTCTAGTACTGTTTAGGATTAGACCGTGATAATCCAGGGATTCGGTTTTATTTAAGGCAAATACAGTGGTATCTATTGTTCGCCTGGGCGATGTATTATCCTGAAAAAGAATGTCCTTGAGATTCAATCTCCACGTTCCAAAGACCCGTTTTCCTCCTGCAAATTATCTCATTGGACGAATCCTCGGGAGCCCAATGGGCAATTATCCGGGCAAGGTCTTAATTGCAATTAATTAAACAAAGCAGCTTGCTGGAGATTAGAGTTCTCTTTTATTGTCTGGGGCACTGAGTAAATGCGGAATGCAAAGACTATTTCGAACCATCAAAAGAAGGTACTTGATCTAACCACCACCTTTTACGTACTTACACGTTTTCACATGTAACACCGCAAACCTGAGCCAGTTAGATTTGCAAAAGACTCCCATGAAATCAAGGGCTTAATGATGAGGATATTTAAGAAAGAACACGAATGAAAAAAACATTGGCTTTCTTTTTTTTCCTAAGCAGGTTGCTAGGCGGGCGATGTTGCTGGAACAGGTCTTTAGGATTAGTGTCTCAAGCCGAGAGGGTCACTCTTACGGGGAACCGTAAGAGAGAATGAGACCTAGAGAATTTACAATTTATAGGCTGGTAAAGGTGTCAGTTTATTCTCGCCTGAATTAGGTGCAGGAATGAATCGTTTTATAAATTAAAATGATGTGCGGTGCCGTGTCAAGGCCTGGTGTTCTTGGAATCGACATTGGGATCAAACAATTGGATGTTTTGCCGCTACCAGCACAACCCCTCCCCTTCCCTTTCCTTCCAACTTCTTAACGGGGCTCTGGCAGCCACCATTGAACCAGAAGTGGTGGGGTGGCATTTGTCCAACCTCATCTTTTTGTTCCTGGTGGGATCCAAACTTCGGCTTCTAATGAGGTTCCCTGCTCCTTGCATTCTCTTAAGGACTCCCCACGCCTTGGAGATGCCCTTCTAACTTAGACCGGGAAGGAGTAGGGAAGAGCCCTTTAGGATGCGTTCCAAGGAGAGGCTGCAAGGTTTCTGGCCTCAATGGTGGTGCACAGACGGGATCCCTGAACTGCGAGGGTGGGGTGGGGGTGGGGTGGCCCTGAGTGGAATGCTGGCAAAACACAGCTGGAAGGGGAGACGGACCTTGGTGATGACTACGGATCCTTTCGCTGTCGCTTCAGCTACTTCTCATCTTCTGTTGCCTTTGGGTAAGGTTTAACCCAACGAAGAGCCCCGCCCCCACCAGCTAAAAAACGCCGCGAACCGTCTGGCACAACACGAAAATTGACTTCTGCCAAACGGATCGCCCTCCGGCCTGGAGAAAGTGAAGGTGTGTTTTGCTTTGATTTTGAAAGTCGTCACGACTGGAGTTTATTTCCTAAAAAAAAAAAAAAAAAAAAAAGATCGGTCTGGGCGAGGATCAGACCTCAGGAAGATAGGTCTGGCAGACGATTATATTAATATTAAACTCGGCCGGGCTATGAGAAGGAAGATGAGGAGGAGGAAGATCACTTCTGCCTTTGCTACTGCGCAAATCAGCTTCTCAGCGTGCGCACACCCGTGTGCGCATATGCCCACGCCTTTGTCCTCGGGGCTGACCCATGAAGCAGACAACCGAATTAAACCTGGCTTAGTTGCCTGGAGGAAGTAGATCTGCATCTTTGCTACCAGTCGCCAGGCCTTTTCCAAAGTGATAAAGTCTAGCCACTTTTTCGAATGCCACCCTCCTTCTTGCTTTATCAGGCAAGAAGGAAAAGATGGCCCTAAAATTACTTAGTGGTTGCTTTAAATAAACCCGAAACGGGAGGCCTCCAACTGTTTGGAACCTCGACATTTGCAGCCTATTCGGTTGCGGTGGCTGGGAACATTGTGAGTTGTCCTTCAGCACTCCTATTAGATAGCTGATCCAACCTAATTTTGCATAAAGGCCACAATCTCGTGGAAACATCCCACGGTACCTTTTCTAGGCAGGTAGGATGAACGTATCTGCTTTGAGAAGCTACCGGCCAGTGCTTTCCTAGCACGTATAGAGTGGGATTAACGCTTCACCCCTTTCCTATAACTGAAAGGCATTCGAAGTGGGGCTTCAGCGGAACTGGAAGGCTGCAGGGAGCTCCTTAGCGGGAGGGAGAGAAGGCAAACGCCGAGGCCTAAAAACTCCGAGTCATTCGAGTAAGCTACACCAAGGAAGCCAGAGAGCGTCTCGCTAAGGGCGAGGTCAGCGCGGAGAAAGAGCAGCCCCTTCTATTCCCGCGCCGGCCAAAAAGCACAGAGCTACAGCCCCGACGTTGCCGGGCGAGCAGATCCAACCGAGAAATTTCCTAACAGCGGCCGATTCGCGCAGCGTCGGGAGAGCGCGTGACCTTGCGTGCCTCGTCCCGAGAGCGCGCGACGAGCTGCTGGGTGGATGCGCCTGTGGGTGTCCGGGAAAGGAGGGAGGGAAATGGAGGAGGGGGGATTTCCTGGGTGGAGATCAAGGCCGGCGGAGGTTGCGGGCTCTCCCTCTCTCCGGTCTGGGCTTCTTTCGGCAGCCCTTGTGGCGCAGCCCTGGAGCCATTCGGCACCCACAGGAATGCTCTTCTCCCGGTTCTCCGCCCGCCCGCCCCCTGCGGCTGCCCCAGCGTTGCTTGGAAGAGGAGCAAAGTGGGGGAGGGGAGGGGAAGGGAAACTGTCTGTTAAGAATAGAGTTTAAAGCGCCGTTGATTATATATGTATCTTTGTTAGGGAATGAGCTTTGTGCAGTCATTCCTAGTCCTTCTGCCTCCCCACCCCCTCCAAAGACCAGCTCGCTGCTGGTGCGCTCTTCTCTAGCCATAGTTATTCAGGCGCCCACGCTGGTGTAGGGAAGAAAGTCTGACAGAAACATCCACACTACCTCCCCATAGAACGAAGAAAGATACTTCCTTTGTCCAAGGAAGCGGGAGGGGACAAGGCGAAAATAAAATTCTCGGGAAAGAGATAGTGAAACGGGGACCTACTAAAGGTTAAGGCAAGAAGTCCCTATGCAGAAGCTGCTCCTTGTTCTCGGACATGAAGGCAAGGTCGGACAAAATCCAAGCCAGAGGAAGGAGGGCACGATGTGGGGTTCGGGGTGGAGTCCCTGGCAGGCTATCAAAAGAATACACCTCTATGTCTATGCCCATGCTTATACACCCAAGACTCTATAGCCAACGAAACAGAGCTATTGAACGAAGGCACCTGGAGGAGAATCTAATAGGATTTTCTACTAGTCAAAGGAAGGAAAAGGTACAAGCTCTTCGAAAGGTCGCCTTAATGGCAAGCGAGCAAGGTCAAATTGTCGTGATAGGTCGAAATTGAGCAGTTTTATTAGCATGCACAAGTTCGAATCCTTAACTAATCGAAAGCTGCAGAATGTAGGTTGAATCCCATTTTATATGTCAGTGGAGCACAATTCCCATGATTCTTAACATCTGCTTTCTGTCTCTCAGCATTGCTCGCTGCGTCCGCCCTCAGCAGAGTCAATAGTGTAATCTTAAAGGGCAAAGAATAGGTGAGGTGAGCTGTACTAATGCCCAGAGCAAAACGCTCCTAAAATGACTGCAGGGATGGCCACGTGAACAACATTTTGTAGAAAGGGGTCAGGTTAAAACAGCAGGGTATTCTTATGTTTGGTTCTGCATCACATTCCCAGGCATAGGGGTATCAGGAAAGCAATCTCATTTTAGTTTTATATAAACTAGGGAAAGTCAAATACTATTTTACAAACGAACTTAGTTCCAATAATACTACGTACTTCTCCTGCTGATAGGAGCCAAAATAGAATGAAGGAGGGAGGGAGGGAGGGAGGGAGGAAGGAAGGAAGGAAGGAAGGAAGGAAGGAAGGAAGGAAGGAAGGAAGGAGCCTAAAGGCTGGTAAATTTGCTCCGACCACAAAAGGAGCCTTTTCTGAGGTTTTGTGTCCAAGTTCTGAGGCATATCTTGCTGAACTCCTCAGGTGACAGGATGTATTTTTTAATTAGTTTTCTTTATGTTCCAACCTTCTTTCCAACATGGAAACGACTCCTAAACCCAAGCTGCTATTAAAAGCCTACCCTTTGCGCAGGGCGCAGGAGATTTCGAAGGAACGCCTTATTGTCGACATAAGTGCTGAAGAAGGATAAGAAAGGTGTGTGTGTGTGTGTGTTTGTGCGTGGTGTGTATCCACAAGGGGGGGGAAACCCCGCTAGTTGCCTACTACTACCCCAGCACTGTTCACTTGGCTACCTTGGTTTGGGGGTGGGTTGGTGCAAGAACCCCGAAACAAACCCTCTCCTTTTTCCTCAGCCACCCTGACCAGGTTCCGATTAGGTTCAATTTCGGAATTGGTGGCGCGGAGAAGAGGACCCAAAGAGAGAGACGCGACAAAGGCGCGTGCGACCAAATCCGGTCCTGTTCGCAGGTCGCCTTTGTTTCCTGTCCGGAGGCGCAAAGTCTCCGGGCCACCTTCTAGATCTGTTACTGCCCAGGTTCGGAGCTCCTTTGGAAAGAAATGCACCGTCTGGCACCGACCAGCTATTATTTCTGGCTTTCCCCCGAAAATTCAAGATAATAAAATGAAGCAGAAATCCGGGCTGCCATCCCCCGCGCATTTTGTTGTTGATCTTACTCAGACCCAGGCCCGCTTCCCCTCACCCCTTTTCCCCCCAGGTCCTTTTTCTTGGGGAAAGATTCATCTTTGTTCCCTCATTCAGCAGAACAGGCAGCGGTCATAGCTTTAGTCTCCCATCGCCAAACCTACCAGACTTTCTGGCAGATCTGAAGACCTCAGTAAAGAAAGATTGCGGGAGTTTTTCGAAGCCTCGGAACCGCCCTAAAATGGGGAGAATCGGGACTCGACCTATGAGGAACCTGGACGAGATAGAGAACTGCTCTGTATTTTAGCCTTCGAAGATTTAAGGGCTGTTTCTAAATAAACGGCCATAGGACTTCAGTCCAAACAAAGAAAGAATGGCAAAGGATGAAAATGAGGCTGAATGGAAGGAGCGAACAGTTATTAAGTGTCCGCTACTTCATTTCCAATAGCAGAAGGGAGTGGGGATAGCAACCTGCCATTTCGCATCTCTCTCTCTCTCTCTTTGTCCTCACAGTGGAAATAATTTTATTTATTCAGAATATACAGTTTAATTCCTCTATCTACAAGTATGTACATGATTAAAATGACATTGAAAAAAAGTCTCTTGAAAAAGTTGAGGTCAATAAGATTTCAAGGCACCTTTGAAAGTGTCCAGGCTGCAGAGAACAAAACACAAATCCAAAAATCCGCCTTCAAAAATAAAAGAAAACGGAACAAAAGCAATGGGAGGGGGGGAGGGCCGGAAAGTTCCCTTTGAAATGCAATAAATTACATGCACAAGCTTTACACATTTCATCCTGTTATAGTTTCCTTAAAGAGAAGGTCCCCCTTTTTATTAATTATTATTATTAATTATTATTATTATTATTTCCCTTCATGAACAAAAGCAATTAAGTCCAAAACAAGAGAGGAAGGAATGGTGGTGGTTGTTGGTTGTTGTTTTAAAAAATTGATCGCCCGTTCTAATAGATTGTCCCGGAAGCCAACACTAAGGAATGCTGGAGGGAGCCGTGGGACTGCAGGTGGCCGTTCAGAGTGTTGGCGCCGGAATACCAGGAAGAGGAGTTCTCCAGGTAAGTGGGCGCGGGCGACGGGTTGGAGGTTGCCCCGTGGGTGTGAGCATGGTGGCTGAGAGATCTGGCCGTGCCCTGAGATTCCCACACGGCAGGGGACTGTGGGGAGTTACAAGCCATCGGGTCGCTGGCGCTGGGACTGTGTTCCGGAGGCATCTCTCCATTTTTCATAATCTTCTTGATCTTGGACCTTTTGTTCTGGAACCAGATTTTCACCTTGAGAAGGAAAAAGAGGCGGCAAAAGTCAGAAAGGAATGGCGGGGTTGAATCCCAACTTGGACTAGCCCAAATGCAAAGAAAGGGCTGACCGGACCCTCCCTCCTGAAATCTTTTCTCGGCCCGGACTTAACCGGCGGAAGGCAGCTCAAGACGCTCCCTTGAATCGGTCGCTTTACGATCACAGCTTCCCGAGCTCTGCCTCTTCCTGAGGTCCCCAGTGACGCGCTTACTTCGGAGAAAGTGGAGATGGTTAAGTGGGGGCGAGACTGTGAGAACGCGAAGAGTACCCTTAGCGAGCGCAAGGTAGCAGCTTTTCAGGATCCTAACACGGGTTAGGCAAAATACTTCTTGGCCTTCCGCCGGGACTAAGACTTAAATCTCTCCTATTGGTCGGACTTGCCTTTATCGGGCAAAAACAGACTCCGGAAGGGGCCAGCGCATCAGAGATAAGAAGGAAAACAAAACACTTTGTTATTTCAAATACATGCCCGGAAAATACGAAATGCAAAAACGAAACAAAAAAAATCCTTAAAGGAATGGCGTTTATACTATTAAAAACGGCATACCTTATAGAGTGTCTATATGCTTTTACCCAGATTCTGGACGTGGGGCAGATATTTAAACCCTAGACCAGCAGTTGTCCCAAATAGCTATGAAAACATGGAGGGTGAGGAGAGGAAAACAGGAACGGGAACAAAACAAATAAACCAAACGAGGACGCCGGTTGAACACGACTCCTAACAAAAGTGAACGAAAACTTGATGCACGTAAAACCCTTTCTGTGGGACCCAAGCCTCCACAGCAGTCCCCACCACCGTCCTCCTTAGCTTTCTGACAAGCCGACTCCCCTCTCTTGAGCTGATCAGTAGAAGATCCTCCCACCTTACCCCTCCCCCATTTCGATCCCGAGAAGGTGAAAAAACTCGGGGACGATCGAAAAGCCCACCGTTCGGATGCTGGGAATCCAGGCTGTAAACAAAGCACTTGGGAACCGAGTCGGAACTGTGGCGAAGTTAAGCCCGGTTAATTTCCACTCGGTGAGGCGCAGCTTTCTAAATGTGCCTTGAGATCCTCTTCCCCGCCCCAAAGGGATCTGGCTGATGCCGCTGACGGTGGAATCAGGCGCCCATTTGGCGGGGAAGTTGGGTTCGCCAGAAACCTCGCAGGGAGAAATGCTCGGGCGGAAGATTAAAGGAATGAACGTTCAACACACGCCCGCACGCATGCCCTCCCTCTTCCCTGCCCTCCTCCCGTGCCTTCCGGCCTATAGAAGCTCCTCGCGGAGAAAGGACTCCGGGCTGCTCAGCAACACCGCAGATAAAACTGTCCCTTGGAGAGCAGCCCAATCCGGAATTGCTGGGGGCGTTTCGCCCACCGTGAGAGACGGATTGGGACCCCAAGCCCCGGCCGCCGGTCAGTCCTTACCTGAGTCTGCGTCAGGCCTAAAGAGGCGGCCAGCTCGGCTCTCTCGGGCAGAGCCAAATACTGGGTTTTCTGGAACCTCCGTTGTAAAGCCGCCAGTTGAAAACTGGAGTAAATCGTCCTTGGCTTTCGCACTTTCTTTGGTTTGCCATTCACCATCCGCACCTCGGGTTCAGTCACTTCTTTTTCTATAGGGATATATAGGGAAGGGGGGTGGGGGAGAAAAGCAGATTTAGGATGAGGAAGAGGAGGAGGAGGAGGAGATGGTTATGAAAACTAGGCACCCCGCCCACTTCCCCTGCCCCGAATCTGGCAGATGGGCCCACAATTATCCTGCTGACCCAGACTTGGCTCAAATGTGTAAACAAATGCAACGTGTTTGGTCTGCAGAGACCCTGGAAGATCAGGAAGGTGCGGAAACGGACTGGCAGGCCCAAATGCCTGGCCAGTGTTAAATTAGTTGGAGGGCAGGCGTGGCCTCTTATGCCGAAAGGTATTCTCTCTCCGGGATGGTTATTTATCTGGCTAAGCGTTTTATGTGAAAGGAGAAGGCAGGAACTGAGTGGCGGAGGTGCGCGTGCCCGCCAGGAGCTGGAGGAAAGAGGTGGGTTTTAAAAACGTCGCCTTAAAGCCGCCTTTTGATTGTACAAAACTTTGCATATTCTCAGCCCTGGTCCTGCTTTCTCCCCCACCTCGCCGTCTTTCTCCCTCTCCCCGTTTGGCTGGGCTCTTCATGGATTCAACCCTACCAGAGACCTTCTGAGATATGAAGAGTTCAAAGCCCCCCCCCCCCCATCACCACCACCGGGAGAAAGGAAAAAGGGGGAACGAAAGGAAGAGAGCGTTTCCCTCCATCTGAGCCGAAAAAGTAGCCAAATCCGGCCCAGACAGAGAGTCGATTATACAGAATAATCTCGCCGCCGATCGGCCGGGGGTGGGGTAGGGGGAGAAGAGAGGCGCGGTTGCGTCTGGTTCCTTTTACGAAGACCCAGTGCGCCACTGGCAGTTTCCCTCTATTTTGGGGAGAGCGTCGGCCAGCCGAAGAAACACATAGGGTGGTGGATGAAAGGAGAGAAATGTATATACACGTTTCTCTCTCTGTGTGTGTATGTATGTATATATGAATGTATGTATATATGCATGTTTGTATGTATGTATGTATGTATGTATGCATGTATGTGTATATACACACATACACACAGACGCACATAAAGACTCATATGTATGAATTCCGGGTAACTACAAGGAAAGTGGCGCGGAGACTTTCAGGCAGCCTCAAAAAGTTTCCTCGCCTTTGATTCACAGAATAGGGCCGGGCCGGGGTGGGGTGGGGCGGCGTGGGGTGAGCGGTGGCGGAGAGGAAGAATTCCGAGCTGCTTCCAAAGAAGCGCTTCATTTTCCTCCAGTCTCCTTCCCGAGGAACCACAAGGAAGCCGTTCCAACCGCGCTTCTCCGTGTGTGGGAGCAAACCAGCATCCGAATTTGGGCGTTCGTGTTAGCGCTATTCAGGAGACTTTCGGTGCCTTCCTCCTCCTTCCACCGGAAGGGGAAGAAGAAGAAGGAGAAGAAGGAGAAGAAGAAATAAGAGTGTCCCCATTTGCTCCCCTCCGGAATTCAGCCGGTCTTCATGCAAAAATTATAGAAGGGCTCAGGTTTTCCAGTCCCTTTGCGATATTAAAAAAATAATAATAATTGGGTACAGAAATGTGGGGGAAGAGAGGTTGAAATAGTCTATCGAATAGCCCAATTTTTCACAGCCGCGCTCCTTTTGTTGTTGTTGTTAACGCGTAGCCCTTGGAGGAGGGGGGGACCCTTGATTGCCCCACTTTCCATTTTCCAAATTCGCTGCCTTTCGATCCTGACTTTGGGGGCGACAAAGAATGCTTATTTCTCTCCATCCCCCTCCCCTATCTCAGTTCACCCTGCAGACATGGAGCCTTCAGCGGGAGCGGGCATCGGAGCTTCAGCTTGGGTTCTCAACCAAGCTCAAGCTCCACGCCGTCCCCAGGCGGCCTGAGAGAAGCGGCTTATCCCCTACCTGCAGTGGGCCCCTCGGCCTGTCCAAGCACTGCTCTCCCTCCTCCCCATTCCCTGCCGGTGGCTGCTGCGGCTGCGGCGGCGCCTCTCACCTGGCTGGCTGGCAGTACTCGGCGCCCTAGTGTAAGCCCCGCCGTACTGGTGGTAGGGACTGGCATAGCTGTAGTCGGCGTAGGCTTTGGCGGGGTAGTTGGCGGCGGTTCCACTCATGCCCTGGTAGGGGTACTGGTAAGGATGGAGCGCTTTGCCATAGGATGTCGAGGAAGGCGAAGCGTAGCCATGCGGGGCGCTTCCCGGAGAGCTGTAGAAGTCGGGGTCCGTTGCCGAAGACTCGGGTAAAGTGGGCGACTCTTGGGGCGGGTGATGCATGGTGGCGGCAGTTGCGCTGCTCGGAAAGGGGGACTGGAAATCGCTGGATCGGATGGTGGGCACTCTTCTGTCAAAGACCCCTGTCATAGCTGGCTGGCAGGCAAGCAGGCAAGCGGCGTGCGTGCGGCTGGGTCTTCTAGGCAGCCATGGCGGGGGGAGCGAGGGAGGGAGGGAGGGAGAGAGGGAGGCGGTGGTGGCGACGGCTGGGAGCTCTCTGGAGCTGGTTATAGCTCTGGCAGACTGCTCGCAGGGAGCGTAGAGGCTTGGTTAAATCCTTAATTGCGCTCTTACGCACAGCGGGGTGGATCGGGTTCCATTGGCCAGAGCAATCAGGAGCAGCGACACCCTAACTCGCCCAACTAGTTTAGCACAACAAAGCGCTCTGCTGGCTGGCTTCCTTTGAAAGTTCCATTCACGCTCCCTTAAAAAGAAGGAGGGGGGCATTCGAACGTCACCATTATCTCGGGGTTCTGAGCCTTGTAGCCCATTGGCCGGGAGGGGCAGAAATGGCGTTTAAAAGCATGGAACCGTCAAGTTTGTGCAATTTACAGACAAGGAGGAAAATAGCGCCTTGGGGAATAAGGCTTTTCTCTCCCGCTCCCCACGTGTGAGCGCTTGGCCCCTGTCTTTCCATATCAGTGCGCAGCCCCAGGTCCAAGTAAAGAGGATGGACGAGGCGCGCGTCAGTTCTCAGGCAATGCGTAGAAGCTTTCACCTTTCCCTTGGGCGTTCTTGGCAAATGTGAAATTAGTGGGTCTTGAAAGAGGTGAAGAGATAAGGAGATTTTACAAAGATAAAGAGATAAAATAAAGACACAAATGCATACAAAGGAATACGCGGGCTCGAAGTAGAAAGGAATCACATCCGAAATAAGATTTTCTTTCCAGACAGGATGTTGGACAAGCCTCGGACTTTCCTAATCAGTTTTTTCTATTCACAAAATGGGCCTAATCGTGAAGGTAACAGCAAGGCTGTGGAGGAATATTACAACAAGGGATTCCACAGAGTCTTTGGGACAATTTCAATTAATTTATTCTCAAGCATTAAATAAGCCATGAAAAATTCTGTTAAATGAAACGAAGTTTCATTTCACTGACCTGAGTATTCTCAGTGCTGTAGTGTAAGGCTGCATTTGTGTCTTATTCTGGAGTCAAGATGAGTAAAGACCCAGTTGGCATGAAATGCTTTCTATTTCATTGTAGATCTCGGGAAGCCTTTATCAAATCATCTTATGAAAATACAACTATTTATTTCAGAAAATGTCTCCAAGGAAAGACATCAGTGACACTGGTGTAAAGGCAAACCCCTTTCTGAGGTCAGCTGGGGTCGTAACCATCCTACTTTAACTTGGGGTGGGCATGAGGAAAGGCACAAGTGGGCTTCTAGTAGAGAATTGCACTGTATGGGAAAACTTTCACCTCCTCCAAATCACGGTCATTTTTCAAGTGTGTAGGTGAAGAACATGCGCTTCTATACTCTAAGGAAGTTCTTTCTCTTCTCTTCTCTTCTCTTCTCTTCTCTTCTCTTCTCTTCTCTTCTCTTCTCTTCTCTTCTCCTCCTTGCCAGCATGGCAATAAATATTTACTCTCCAGCATTCAGCAACAAAAATAGTTTCCCAGATTAGCTGCTTTGCTGGAAGCAAGGCAGAAACCCTCATCTACAAGGTTATCTGCCAAGTTGAGCTATTGAGGGTCAATAGCTAGATTTCAGTCTCACACTTTTTCCTCCCCCTCTCCTAGTCAATGGCTCCCTTGCTATTAGAGTCCCTGCTAAAACTTATCTTCCTTTTCAAGATGGCTTTCTCCACTCCCCGTGTATATTGGACTACAGTTCCTCTAACTTCATAGCCAAGCAACCTTCCCCAAATGCGTTGGCCTACAATAGTTGGCTCCCCACCCCCCAGCAAAGTGGCCTGCTTCTATAGTGATCGGTGCACAACCACAGGGGCCCTTTTGCAGTGGAGGGAACAACCTCTAAAGAAGTACAAATATATATATCTGAAACGTCCTACCTACTATGAGATTTCCTAACCAAAACCCTCGTGTTGGAGCCGTAATTACTGGGCTGAAGAACTGAGGCCCGGATTGTGACCTCTCCCCAGATACACTTTGAATCCAATTCTCAACGTTCACCACTGATTTACTTTGGCTAAAACCAGAGGGACATTCAGGCACATCTGTAGGACCATTCTCCATGGAGCCATCATGACGTCTCATGTTCTCCATCATCGGTGGTGGGGAGGACACCTGGTTTGGACAGCGATTCTGAAATCGCTTCAGATACCTTGTATGATGATCGGCAAACCTCTTGGAAGAGGGCTGAGGAAGGAGAGGGAAATGAAGGTGGTAGAAATTAATGTGTGTTTAAAAAAAAAAAACCTCAAAGTCAGGCAAACAAATCCGGCGCTGTTTTCAATGGCCTGGAGCAACAGATTCTTTTGCGAACTGTTTATTCTCCAGATTTAGGACTATTTGCTCTGCGAAGACCCGATAACTGCGCTCTTGTGAGCTTGCTTCGTGTGCAGGAGTCTCCAGCGCCTTGTTTGCTTTGGAAACGGGCGCAGCTCTTATAAAATCGCATTAAGCAAATCCCCAGTCGTTTAATTACAGGACTCACTTGATCTAAATAAATGGCAAATCACTTTACCAAAAGCGCAGGCACCCCACCGCCAATCGACGGCCGGTCCACTTTACTTGAGGGAAATTTATCGAAACGACCACTTCGCACCCTTTTAGTCGGAGCGGGAGGCTTTTAAATGGTACCTAGGCTGGGGCAGGCGAGAAAGGGGGGGGGGGGGGAAACCGCGAAAGTCGTAAAATTTGGTGAAGGGAATTTGCGTCGACCAACACAAGAAAGGAAGATGGGACAGAAGCCAACCAGGCTACTGAAACCCAGAGCACAAATGCAAAGGGTTGCTCCCTGGGCCTGCACTGATATTCGCGTTCAACTTTCTCCAACGTGGTGCCCTATAGCTGGGAGGGCTCTTGCTGAATGGGCGCCTTCTGGTAGGTGCGCTTGAACTTCTGGTCTCTGCACCTTCGGTCCAGCCGTTCTTTCTAAGGGACCCAGAGTATTGTTCTCTTGTTCTCCCAATGACCAGCTACGATTAATTTCTATAGCTTGGATGCAGCCGCACGGGGGAGGCCAGAATTCAGGGGCTCAAGCGCGCCTCGCTTCCAGAAAAGGCTTCTTCGGACGTGGCTGGATTCAGGTTGAACCCTCGACCCGCTTCTTTACTGCGGGGAAGGGAGATTTCAGGGGGAAGTCGAGCAGTGGAGGCGCGTGCTTCGACCCTGGAGACCCCTTAACTTAGGCTCAGACGCAAATTCGTACCTTCCGATTGGTAGCTATCTCAGCTTAAGTGGTCGGAGTCGTTTAAGAAAAATTTGGCCCTAAAGGCGCCCTGGAGGCAAAGAGCTTTATATGTTCAAAACACTGTTCTGCTTTTTCTAATAAAACTGTTTTTGGGGGGGAGGAGGGATGGGAAAGCCACGAATGCCTTTCAAAAGACACAGCAACAGTTCTCTGCCTAGATTTGATGTGTGGAATTCACCCTGCCCGGCCGATCTTCTCCCGTTCCCCCTTCCCCCTCCCCCCATATCGGTTTCTGGACTTTCTCGTTTGCTTTACTGCGCGGTTTATATTTGGCACATCCGGAGCCAAGAGTCTAGGGAGCGCTCAGCAAGAAAGCCAGTGCTGGGGTTGATCTTGCACAATCCACCCATTGTTTAGGGCTCGGGGATCCTGGGCGGCGGTGGGGGCGGGGGCTGCTGGCTGAAGTGGTCAAGGCAGGAGCCTGTGGCGACGGCGCTCTGGGCTGGAAAAGCATTCAAGGCAACCCCAACTCGGGTTATGCTGAGTTGGTACTTTGCTTTCCTGGAGCGAGCGGTTGCCGCCGCCGCAGCTTTTCTCTGCAAAGAAGGAGTTCGCCTGGAACAGGGAAAATAACCTCAATGCCATCCGAACGGTGTGACACGTTGGAAAAATGGGAGTCATGCCCCTTTTTCAAGGAACACAATTTTTTTTTCTTTTCAGCACCACCAAAAGTGAAAGTTGAAGTCTTTACTAAGAGTGCCATCTTGTGGCCAATCGATGGACTGTTCGTGTGCATGCTTAGGAGAAACACCGGAAGTGTATAGTAAACAAGGTCCTTTGTTAGAGGGTTTCCTTATTAGGGATCTATAACATAGGTCAGCGTTGATCATTGTATGGACGTTCTATTTTGCCCGAATAACTGCATTAATTTTGCTTTTCTTGCATTTCCTGTGTCTGACGAGGAAAGCACATCTTTCTCCTTCTATCCTAACCACTTTTTACAGAGGCAGGATTGAGGGCGTTTTAACAAACTGCATCACTGTTCGGTTTGGTGGCAGCAGTGCTTTAAATAGAAAGACCATTCAGAGAGTGGTAAGGACAGCCGAGAAGATTATAGGAAGCTTGCTTCCTGTAATTCAGGATACTGCTTACAAATGCTATGAGCTTAGAGCGCAAAGCATTGTTAGAGACCCCACACACCCATTTCACAGTCTGTTTCTGTCGCTCCTCTCTGGGAGGAGATTTCTAGCAGGGCTTCCAGGTTCTGTAACAGCTTTGTTTCCTATGCCATCCATCTGGTAAACTCACAAGATTTGTTTATCTTGCCATGTACATGTATACATCCGAACTAGACTGTGTTGTTTCTCCATCATATTATACATGCATATTTTTGTGTTTATTTATTTTTTTATCTTGTTATGTTTATGTAGTGTATATTGGAGGTGGAAGCCCTTTGAGAGCTGTATGCAACACAATTTCATTTTAATGTATGCCGATTAATGCACATTCAAAATGACAATAAAGTTTTAAAGTCTAAGTCTTGTGATACTGTCTAGCTAACAAAATCTATTTTCTTTTATGGGGCAGCAGGACAAAGAGAGACCTTGAGGAAGTAATTGGCTGATGAATACAGTTTGTCCTTGTTTAAGGACCACTCCTTTAACAACTGCTTGAACCTATGGAAGCATTGAAGAAAGTGACCTACAACCAGTCTGTTCACCCATGAACATCACAGTATCCTTGCAATCATGTAATCACAACTCAGGCACTTGTCAACTGTTCCACATTTATGATAGTGACAGCATCTGAATGTTATGAACATCTGAACATTTGTCGCTTTCCCTGTTAGCTTCCAACAAGCAAAGCTAATGGGGAAAGTCGCAGGAGGTTACATGTGGTGGTGATGTGATTTTTCATTTAATGATCATGGGTGATTTGTTTAATCACTGCAACCGGGATTGAAAGAACTGCTGTTGCTATGTGGGAGGTCAGATAATATTTCCTTTAATGAGCACTTCACTTAGCAATGGAATTGCTAGTCCAAAGGTAGGGTCGCAAAGTGAGAACTACTTGAAGCTAAAAGCATGTATTTCTGCTATTCTTTTCTTTACCTCCAAGTTAAGCATTTCCTCTGAAAATTTACTGTTGGTTGATCAAGGCTGCTTGATTACTTGAATATTCTTTTCCCCAAATGGAAGAAGTGGAATAAACCACACATTTTGATTCAGTAGTGAATTAAGCAAGAACAAAACACGGCTACTTCCCAGAATTCAAAAGATGGACATAAAACTCTTTAATAAGGGAGGAAAGAGATCAGTGGCTTGCTATTTAGTGAAATCATTGACATGCCAATCATGTTTTTACTCATGTACATGAATGAAGAAATAAGGTTAATAGATTTTGGCTTTTCTGCTCTAGCTGATGAATAAACACCAGACAGGAAAGTATATAAATTTCACAGCCCAGCTACTGCTTACACAGCAATTCATTATTTTATTCATTATTTTATTTATTGTTTTATTTATTGTTTTATTTATTGTTTTATTTATTGTTTTATTTATTTAAATAAATAAATTTATGTATTTATTTAAAGTATATAGCTACCCATCTTGACAACAACATAGGGAGACGATTGATGATAAAGATAGAACATATGCATATACAATGTATTCAGGAAAATCAATTAAACCATATTGTATACATTGCTATGTTGCTGCATCCTTAATTCTTCCTTGGTTGGTCTGACTCCTGGCTTGCCTTTTGATCTTGACCACTGGGTTAACTGATGTATTCTAACTGCCAGCTCACCTGAGATTGTTGTTCTTAACTTATCCTTGTGAAAAGGAAAATCTCTGTTTCAGTTAGAACCAAAGAAGCATAACTGTGGTTGAAAACTGATTTCTTGTCCTCAGTAGCCACTCTATTTTTAAACATTTTGGCTGATTTTTTAGTTGCTTGCTACAGATATCACTGCTGCTTCAACTTCACTGAAAGCTACAGTTATGGATAGAAGGTTTGTGTGTGCGCGCGTGCCTGTGTGTGTGTGTGTGTGTGTAAGAGAGAGAAACAGAAAGAGAAAGAGAGAGGGGGGAAAGGAGGTAGAGAGAGAGAGAGAACAAAAAGGGGGAGAGACAGGAGAGAGAAAGAAGCAGAAAGGGGGAGAAAGTGTAGAGAGAGAGAAAGGGGCAGAGCGGACTGTGGGGGGGAAGAGAAATTGTGGGACAGAAATTTTTTTTTCTTTATTTTGTATACCGCGTCCTCTCCCCAAGGGGACTCGGAGCGGTGCACAGGGAAATTAAAACATATAAAAATATATACAAACAATAAATACAATAAATAAAAACAGATTAAATTGATCTTTGCTTTTCAGGTTCCATCCTATTTGTTTTGATCATGGTAATTGAGATTGGGATTTCTGTTGCTAAGCAAAGCATATAAATGCAATGTCATATGACTGTATTGCATAGTGACAGCAATCACACCAACTTCCTGCCATTTTCTTATGAGAAAAACAATGGTAAAATTGTCAGGAGTTCCCAGCCTTTCCTTAGGCAGCTCACAAGCAGGCCAATAGGTGGGTGAGTGGTCCTATGCAGTGGAAGGCAGAGAAAAGAGAAAAAAGTGATAAGAGCAACTTTCTAGAATGATTTGCAAACTTTTCTGTTGGCTTCCCCATGGAGATTGCTTAGGATGATCACATGACTACAAGATGCTGCAAAAAGTAATCAGTGAGCTGGTTTCCAAGCCCCCATATCACAGTCATGTGACTGCTGGGTTGCTGGGATGGCTGTAACTTTGAGAGCCAGCTATACAGTAAGTACTAGTTGTTCAGCACTGTCAGAACTGTGAATGTCTTTAGAGCAGTGTTTCTCAACCTTGGCCACTTGAAGATGTCCAGACTTCAACTCCCAGAATTCCCCAGCCAGTGAATGCTGGCTGGGGAATTCTGGAAGTTGAAGTCCCGTCATCTTCAATTGGCCAAGGTTGAGAAACACTGCTTTAGAGATTCTCAGTTAGAATATTTTGGACGTGTGATGCGATACCCAGAAAAATACGGCATCCTTCCCTTAATCCTCCAGGAAAAGACTGAAGTCAAACAAAGTCCAGGCAGAAGAAGAAGAACATTACGGCTTCAAAACCTAAGGTACTGGTTTGGACAAAACTCAGCAGCACTTTTTCGTGCAGCTGTTGACAAAAATAGGATCGCCAACATGATTGCCAACATCCAATGACAGATATGGCACAAGAAGAAGAAGAAGAAGAGTTTCTCAGTCATCCAGGTCATGGTTGTCCCAAAGGTGCTTTTTCAGGAGGCAACTGGACTCTCTTGTTTTTTTCTTTGAAGTTTTGCTTCTCATCCAAGAGGCGTCTTCAGCTCTGACAGGATAGTGGGGAATGGAAAGGATTTATATTTCTTGCAGACAGCTGGTCTTTGGCATCCTTTTAGAGGGTCATTGAAACACTTGGAAGTTTATCTGTGTCCTGAGGGTCACCTGAGTAATGCTCCTGGTTGCAGACTACAGGAATCTGTCTATTATTTCTGCCCCAGCCATGTTTGGGATAGATGAATACCATGTCTCCTTCTGATCTCTTGTTCTCTAGGTTGAATGTATCATTATATATGTACCTTTAGCTGCCAGCATTGGCCACTATAAAAGCCAGATAATAGATATCAGGAAACATTCTCTCTCTTTCTATTAAGGATTCTTTAACAAAAATAAATAAATAAGTGACTAAGGAGACATTTCCTGACAGTTAGAACAATTAACCTCTGGAACAGCTTGCCTCCAGAAGTTGTGAATGCCCCAACCCTGGAAGTCTTTAAAAAGATGTTAGATAGCCATTTGTCTGAAATGGTATAAGGTTCCTGCCCACGCAGGGGGTTGGACTAGAAGACCTACAAGGTCCCTTCCAACTCTGCTATTGTATTGTATTGTATTGTATTGTATTGTATTGTATTGTATTGTATTGTATTGTATTGTATTGTATTGACAGGAAATGGAAGCAAAGTGAAACCCACAAGCTTTAAATGCAAACGACTAACCCCCCCACTCCCCCCACCCCTCTCGCATACATGCATGAAGCCCCCTGAATACACTCCGCTCTCTGCGCATGAGACCCAAAACCAGCTGATTTACATTGAAGGGCTGACACAGTGAACCAACTGCCCAAATATGTCAGGAATGTTTGGGGGAAATTATGAAAATATGACCTATATCAGTGATGGCTAACCTTTTTCTCATCACACACACCCATAATGCAATGCATGCCTGACGCCCTCCATCCCCCGCCCCCTGCAAAAACCAGGTAGCTCTCAGAAGGTACTTGCGCGTGTGTGGTGGAGCTAAGCTGGGCAGACAGCTCATGTGCCCACATAGAGAGCTCTGTTTGCCATCATGGCTATATGTGATATTCATTTCAAATACATATAATCATCCAGAGCAGCTTTTCTCTATCTTCCACAACTTTAAGATGTGTGAACTTCAACCCCAGAATCTCCTAGCCAGCATAAAACAATAGGCTTCAATTGAATCCTGGTAAAACTGAGTGGGTTTGGGTACATGCTGCCTCAGGTTCCAGGACTTTAACCTTTTTAGTTCTGGTTGGGATCACACTATCCCAGACAGACCCTGTGTGCAGTTTGAATTCTTGACTCTTACTTAAAGAAGAGTTGGTAGTTGTGGCTAGGAGAGACTTCGTATAACTCCAGGTTAAGTGCTGGTTCTGTCACTTAGACCCTGGTCCCCTCTCACCTGGATAGTACAATTTGTTTCTAGCTGGGTCTTGCCTTAAACAGTATTTGGAAACTACAGTTGGCACAGAATGGAGCTGCATGGACAGTCCTTTGGGGCTTTACAGTGGCCTATGTAACACCGCTGTTGAAGGAGCTGCACTGATTGCTTCTGGATCCAATTCAAGTATTGGTTACTATCTTTAAAATCCTTTGTGGCAATGTCCAGGTTACCTGAGGAACTGTCTTATCCCAGAGGTATGTACCCTCTTCCCATGCTTTCTACAGACTTAGTCAAGGAATTCCAACTGATGGGATTCAGGAGAAGAGCCTTTCCTGCTGTTCTTCCCCACCCTCTGGAATATCTGCCCCTCAAGATGAGATCTGCCCCAATCGTTTTGGTCTTCCGGAGGAGCATGAAAACTGTGTCTGCCAATGGAGGAGTGTCATATTGGTGGTGATTAATGGACTGAGAGAACATTCTGAATAGCGCTCTGCCTGGCCAGAGGGGGGGGGGTTGTCCAAGGGGCTTATTTTGGGAGGAGGGCTTATATTTTTGTCCACCGGAAAAATATGGCATGGCTTTATTTTCAGGACATCTCATATTTTTGGGGAAACACAGTAATAATAGCAACAGCGGCGGCAGCAGCAGCAGCAGTAGTATAGTAGTAGTAATTATTATTATTATGTTTAGACTTCCCCCACAAGGTGACTCTGTACAGTTTAAACACTTCCATCAGAAAAATATTTCAGCCACCACTTTCATAGGCTAAATCAATATTTTCATGAGTTTTAATTTATATACATTTTATTTTCACTTCACATTTTTCATTTTATTAATTGATAGTCACTTCTGTGCTCTGCTTGGCAGGCTCAAATAAATAAATAAATAAATAAACAAACAAACAAACAAACAAACAAATAAATATCAAGCTCTGAATATGTCTAATAATACCTTTTCAGGCCAATTTCTAATATTTGGCTATCATAGATTAACACAAGGTAGTTTACAATGGTTTAAAAAAATGTAACGTGTTAATGAGTGTGACTGCATTACAAAAAAAGCTATTTTTTCCTTAGGGAGATCAGCAGTGTACTCACAATAGCTGAATCTTCTTCGGGTTTTCTCAAAGATTGAAAGGTGACCCTTTCCCCCTCAATCTTAGCTAAAGGCAATGTAATTGGATGTAATTGAAATGCAATTTTTCAGGGAAACTCAAAGTTTGTAGGGGGTCTTTGTGTGTAAGCAATCAGTATTTGGATCTGTTAGTTTGGGGTTATCTGATGTGTGCTAATAGTTTGACTGTTAAGATTTTCCCTCCCTTTATTTTAATCTGGGTTTTTATAAACAATAAATTAATCAATCAATTGGTTAAGATCATAACATGACATAAGCCTTTAGCGTCTTCTTTCCAAAGGAATCATAACTAAATACTGTTCTCCTTTCAAACATTCCCCCATCGACAAACCAATGTATGTGTGTGTAATAGGGAACATAGATACACATTTAGAAAAGCATATAAAAATATAGAAATAAATAAACATTAGAGTTATGCGAATAGCTGATTCAGAGATTAAGACATTAAGTCAGATACTGTATTTAATTCTGTGAGATTATTAGAACATTTGAATTGGTGAAACCAACAGGATACCTGAAAATAAATTCAGAAAATATTGTGCTTGCACATATACTATTTTCTCCTAATCAAATCCAAACAAAACAGAGCCAATTAAGTTCAAATGTTCAAACTGGATTGGATCAATTTTCCAAATCAAATGGACATTTAGATCAAAGTATATGATTTATACTGGGCCCCATAGATCATGTAAAGGTGAAGATAGAGTCATATACTATGCTTGGATCATAGATGATACAATTGATTTACTAATGAAGATTGGTCAGATTGTAAACTGGGAAGTTGTGGTCTGGCAGATATGGGAAAATAGCGGAAGAACAGGGCTTTGTCAAACTAGAATAGCAGCAGATATGTTTGAGAGTATAGATTTTAAAAAAATCAAGACGGTTACCAGAATGCTGTTATGAAAAGCCCTGTTTCTTTTTTTATATGCATCACATATACAGTCCATATAAAAAAAAAGTGAGGCTTCAATTATACAGTTCCAGGTGCCATCTTTAATTTTGGACACATACATACAAACCCATGGATACCCCTTATAGCAATCATTCTGCTCTCCCAGAGGCAACTCAAAATCTGATAAATCTTCACTAGAGAGGTAGATCTCTATCACCTGCATTCTCCAGCAGTCAACATCGAGAGGCATATTTGATTGGGTCCTGGAAATACTACTAAATTAACATAATTAGTAACTATTAATAGTGTGATCCTACATGCATTTACTTACCTTGTTTAAAGCTACCACTGTGACTTATAATAATTAATTCCATAGTGCTGCATGAAGAAGTCCTTTCTTTTATCTCTGGGGAATCAGCTACTTTTTAGCTTCCTTTATTTTAGAAAGGGTTGGAATCTGCTTTTGTGTTTTATTACTTCAATCATTTCCAGTGCTATTATTAATATGTAAGATTTAAGATTTATAGTCAGGGCTATGGTTTTTCCAGTTGCAATGTAAGGTTGTGAAAGTTGGACCATAACAAAGACTGAGTGCCAAAGAATTGAAGCCTTTGAACTATAGTGCTGGAGAAGACTCCTGCAAATCTTGGACTGCAAGGTAAACAAACTGATAAGTCCTATAGGAGATCACCCTGACTGCTCTTTAGAAGGCCAGATCCTGAAGATGAAAAATAGTTTCACCACCTAATGAGAAGGAAGGACTCACTGAAGAAGAGCCTAATTCTGGGAAAGACTGAGGGCAAAAGAAGAACAGAACAACAGAGAATGAGGTGGCTGGATTGAGTCACTGAAGCAGTAGGCATGAGCTTAAATGGACTCCAGTGGAGGGTAGAGGACAGGAAGGCCTGGAGGAATATTGTCCATGAGGTCGCAATGGGTCGGATACACCTTTGCAACTAACTAACAAACAACAACAAAGATTTAAGCAAGCAAATATATTTAGAGAATAGTTTAAAATGTAAATGGGAAGTTTAGAATTAGAAGGAAAAGACATCAAATTCCACCCAGTTACATTTGATTTCCCCCCCTAATGATTAAACTATAAAGCAATATTATCTATGCATGGTCAAAATGTAATTTGATTGTTGAATATATCCACTGTGTGTTTTGTAATCTTGCTGATTTTTCTGCCATTCCTATTGAAAACGTTTCATGGTCAAAAGTAGAACGTAGTGGATAATTATAATTATATCCCCAAATACAGTGACGTAGTTTTTCATTATACTTAAAAATAAAAGGAGAGAAAGCTAGAAAGTAAGCAGCAAGAGACATGGATTGGTGCCTAATGTGTTTTCCTTGTGTTTTCAGATTTATTGATATAAAAATAATATAATGGTAATAACTGATCATCATTTTGGAAAGACTACAGAGAATTCTGATACAAAATGTGTAGCTCCACTGGTGTGCTTCAGGGCTACAATTTAACTGGAGATCTTGTTTGTAACTGCAATAGCACTAGCAGCTGGGGAAATATGAGGCAAAGGGTCCCTTCGAAGTTAGCTTCACCCTGATTCCTTTACCAATGGCATTCCAACAGCTGGAGAACAAAGCAGGAATGTGTGTATATGTATGCATGTACTGAGCTGGTGAACATGGCCTCTTGATATTTTAGTGCTGAATGGCTGTATTGTAACTTGGGGAATGAAAAAATAAATAAAAAGTTTTTGCAGCCTAGTTGTCATATTTATGGATATGTGCAGTTATATTTGAGGCAAAAATGTGAGGGGATATGAACTCTCATGTCATTTTTGCAAGAGTATATTGTTTTTATAAAGTCCCAAAATGCAGAATTTGATAAAGAGCCTTCTATACAGTGGTACCTGGAAATACAGAACTCTGTCCCAGCTTCATTCAGAAGATTCTTCAAAATATTGGTTTTCATACATACTTCTAGACTGATGAGGATAATGACTCCTTGCTCCCGATGACAGATTTGGACTTTAAATAAACTGGTAGCTTCTTAATGATCAAGGAAAATCATTTGGTCTTCCAAATCTAATTTCAGTCCTATTTCATTAGTAATATTTTAACTGTAAAGGCAAGTCTCACAGAATTCTTGTCTGATGTGACAAGCTCTTAAAATTAGTTTTTAGTAAGAAATTTGTACATTATAGAAGAGAATAGGGCCTGCACCAAAGGTCAAGAATCAGAAACCTCAATGAAGTGATTATTTACATCCTATAAAGACTTTCAAGCCATATACCCCATTCACACATTACAGCTATTCTATCAGGGTTGTAAAAATTCAAACACCCATTAGAAAGCAGCAAACCATTATTGTCCTGTGTCTTTTTGTTGCCTTGTTAAGTGATCTTAAGAGTTTTGTAGCCCAGATACTGTAGCTCTTCGTTACATAATTTATTTAGTAAAGTCCTATTCTGCACTCACACTCACTGAACAAGAAATAGGTTGGATTTGTAACACATACTAAGTTATGCAAAACCCAACAGGAACTAAAGTTGAACAAGAACTAAGCTTAGTACAAGGTACAAGTATCTGCCAAGTCTACTCCTGATCTAGTTAAACATTTAGTGTGAAGCAGCTGGTATAAGGTTTGGTTCCTACAACTTATGGATATGTCATTTCAGAATGTATTAGGAAGACCTCAGAACATCTCAGTCAGTAGTAAGGTTGACATGATAGTAGTCTTCCAATATTTGAGAGGCTGTCACAAAGAAGAGGGGAGGGAGGGTAACCTATTTTCCAAAACCCAATTGCAAGACAAGGAGTAAGTGATGGAAAGTTATCAAAGAGAGATCCAAGAACTAAGGAGAAATTACCTGACAGTGAGAATAAATAATGACTTGAATAGCTTGCCTTCAGAAGTTGTGAGTGTTTCATCACTGGAAGTTTTTAGAAGAGATTGGGCAGCCATTTGTCCAGAATGGTATAGACTCATGATGGCAAACCTATGGCACAGGTGCCACGTGGAACCATTTCTTAGGGCACGCGAGGCATCACCCTGTCGGCTCCAGCATGCATGTGTGCGCTGGCCAGCTGATTTAGGCCTCCTTTTGAGGCCATTTTTTGCCCTCTGGAGGCTTCAGGGGAGCTCCTGAAGCCTCTGCAGGTAGTGGGGAAAGGCTGTTTTCACCCTCCCCAGGCTCCTAGAAAGCCTCTGGAGCCTGGGGAGGGCAGGAAAAAGGCACCAAAAGTAGGGGATCACGCACATAGCATTATGGGTGTGACACGTCCACGCATGACCCCCCTGCGCTCTCCCTGCTTTTGGCACGTCAGCCAAAAAAGGTTAGCCATCACTGGTATAGATTCTCCTGATTGGTCAAAGAAGTTAAACTAGAAAACTTCCAAGGTCCCTTCTAACTTTATTATTCTGTATTCTATCAATTCAGATGGATTTTCTTTTCTTCCAGTGACAACTGGTTGTAACACTGAGCCTGTGAACTCAAAGTTTTATCATGAGGATAGGACTTCCCTGGGTGCATGTTTTTACAAGTTCTCCACAAGAAAGAGGGACAAACCATATATTGAAGTGTTGAACCATATATTGACTGTTCCAGTATGTGTTGTCATCCATGAAACAAAGCAGCATGGGGGAAATTCTCTCAGCAAAAAGTATTGTGTATTTTATTCAATGTACCATAGTAATGTATTTTTAGCTATCCAGCTTTAATTATTACAGAGCAGACGGGGTACGTTTGGGATTATATGTTCCCTTTCTACTATGAAACTTACTGGGTGGCCTTGGGAAAATCATTTTTTTCTGCCTGACCTACTATGAAGTGAGGGATGGGGAAAATAGACAAAATCTGAACTGCAATGTCGTTTTAGATCAGCTGACCTCAACATTCTCCAGATGTGCAGGAGAATAGTTCCCAATGAACTTCCGACCAAGAGATGGTAGTTGGGGTCCCTGTCCCCCATGTTGGGGAGACGCTAATCTGAGGGAGGTAGCATGGCTGATTAAAAGATAGAGGAGAAATATTCCAGAATCAAAATTGTGCCAAGATGTTTATACTTCTCTCTTGCTGTAAAGTCATGTTGCAATAATTCTGCATCTTCACCTTCTAATTTAGAGAAGTACGATGGGCAGGGTTTGATTTCCTGGGTAAAATGGTCAAAGTATTCATATTTTTATTACCATGTGCCAAAAGTATGGCTAAAACCTTCGAACCTGAAGCCAAGGGAGGAAGAAGTTCTTGATGTTTAGGAAACATATGCCTAAAGATCTGGATTCAGAAGCCTAGACTGAACATCTTCTTCAGTGGTGATGTTCAATCTATTTTTGTACTTTTCAGCATGGTTTTGCTTTGACTCTCCTGAGGTTATATGGGCGGTTACAATACTGGCAGAGTTACACAAATACTGTGTTCATAGCTCAGCAATCTTTGGATCTGCATTTGGAGTTCAAGGTGGGTGGCATGTCAGCAAATGCCAATAGAGAGGCTACAGCAAGGTTGCTACAGAGACTTGGTGACTCAGTATAGACCCTATGCAAACTCTCAATTAAAGGGCCAGAAGTCTTTTCTAATTACTAAAAAATGATGGGCAAATCTCAGATCAAGGCAATTACACTAAATGACTATTTTTATCTACAACTTATCATCCACAATATTCAGAAATGAATGGCAACCAAAGATGCCTCATGCACAGAGGAATTTTTTTAACGAGTATTTTATTTCTTGTAAAATTGCAGAATTGTAGCTGCATATAATATAAAGATTAATATGATCTGAAGAGAACCAGAGTATAAATGGAAGAGGAGGAAATCCATGAGCAGTAGAGAAAAGATGGAATGAAATATCACTTGCTGATTGTACTGATACCAAATATCCTTTCAAGACTTAGGACTTGTAGGTGGTACGTGGCTTCCCAATAACTAAAAAATTGGTTTAAAATGGCTGTTTTTCAGATTGCAGTTTCACCGTCTTTACCTTCAAATAAGGTGAGAATAGAACTTGTTGATCAGGTCGGCAGTTCATCGGTTCGAATCCCTAGTGCCATGTAATGGAATGAGCTCCCATTACTTGTCCCAGCTTCTGCCAACCTAGCAGTTCGAAAGCATGTAAAAATGCAAGTAGAAAAATAGGAACTACCTTTGGTGGGAAGGTAGCAGCGTTCTGTGTGCCTTCGGTGTTTCATGCTGGCCATATGACCATGAAGACATCTTCAGATAGCACTGGCTCTTCGGTTTTGAAATGGAGATGAGCACTGCCCCCTAGTGTTGGGAACGAGTAGCACATATGTGCGAGGGCATCCTTTATCTTTACCTAGAGATTCTGAAAGTCAATAGCAAGAGCACTTAGATTTCATTGCTTTATATAGTTTTTACAGCACTCTCCAAGTGGTTTACAGAGTCAGCATATTATCAACAACCATCTGAGTCTTCATTTTATCGACCATGGAAGGATCAGAAGCTGAGTCAACCTTGAGCCAGTCAGGATCAAACTCCTGGAAGTGGACAGAATTTGCCTGCAATACTACATTCTAACCACTGCGCCACCATGGACACAAGTCATTCCCATTTCCTTTCTTAAATGTCTCTCACAATCCTGGTCCCAAATTGCAGCACTAAAACTGGTCCCAAATTGCAGCACTAAAACTAAGCCCATTCTCCCAATTAATTAATTTAATTTTAATTTATTATATTTATAAACCGCCCCCTCTCCCCGAAGGGACTCGGGGCGGTGTACAGGAAAATAAAAAACCAACTAAAAACATACAATACACACAAATTTAAAAACGAATTAAACTACCCTGTACAAAATTTAAAAACCATTAAAATTACCACCCATTAAAACCCAATAAACAATTTGAGAAAACAGAATGGGGCAAGAAGCGTAGATTAGGCCAAGTCGGCCTGATGAAACAAATAGGTTTTTACTTTTTGGCGGAAGGCGCGGAGGTCCGTAGTCATTCTAATATCCGGGGGTAGGTCGTTCCAGAGAGTCGGGCCCATCACAGAGAAGGCCCTTCCCCTGGGCGTCACCCGCTGGCACTGCCTAGTGGACGGCACCCGGAGAAGTCCCTCTCTGTGTGAGCAATCAACACCTTGAAACGCATCCGAAAGACCACAGGTAGCCAGTGCAGCTCATGCAGGAGTGGTGTTACATGGGAGTATCTAGTGACTCCCATAACTGCCTGTGCGGCCGCGTTCTGGACCAGCTGTAGTCTCCGGGTACATCTCAAGGGGAGCCCCATGTAGAGAGCATTACAGTAGTCCAGCCGAGACGTCACAAGCGCATGAGTGACCGTGCGAAGGGCGTCCCGGTCCAATAGGGGACGCAACTGGCGTACCAGGCGAACCTGGTAAAATGCCCCCCTGGCCACAGCTGTCACATGGTCTTCTATAGATAGCCGGGAATCCAGGAGGACGCCTAAGTTGCGTGCCCGCTCCACGGGGGCTAGATGTTCGCCCCCTATGGCCAGTGATGGCGTCAACTGGTTGAACCGGGGCGCCGGTAGCCATAGCCACTCAGTCTTGGACAGGTTGAGCCTGAGTCTGTTCCTTCCCATCCAGATCCGCACGACTTCCAGACACCGGGACATTACTTCGACGGCATCGTTGGGGTGGTTTGGGGTAGAGATGCACAGCTGGGTGTCATCCGCGTACAGATGGTAATCTACCCCAAACCCACGTATGATCAGCGGCTTCATATATGTATTGAACAGGAGAGGCGAGAGGACTGACCCCTGAGGCACCCCACACGTGAGAGGCCTCGCGGTCGATCTCTGCCCCCCCTGTCAATACAAATTGCGACTGGTAGGAGAGGTAGGAGGAGAACCACCGTAAAACGGTGCCCCTCACCCCCAACCCCTCCAGTCGGTGCAATAGGATACCATGGTCGATGGTATCAAAAGCCGCTGAGAGGTCTAATAGGACCAGGATGGAGGAACAACCCCCATCTCTGGCCCTCCAGAGATCATCCACCAATGCGACCAATGCCGTCTCGGTGCCGTGACCGGGCCGGAAGCTGGACTGGCACGGGTCCAGATAATCAATTTCCTCCAGATGACGTGGAAACTGTTGTGCCACCACACTCTCTACAACCTTTGCCAAAAAGCAAAGGTTGGAGATGGGACGATAATTAGCTAACAATGCTGGGTCCAGGGAAGGCTTCTTGAGGAGGGGCCTCACCACCGCCTCTTTCAAGACGGCTGGCAAGAACCCCTCACTCAAAGAAGTGTTGACAACCTCCTGGAGCCAGCCTCGTGACACCTCCCAGGATGCCAGTACAAGCTAGGAGGGACACGGGTCCAATAAACATGTGGTGTCGCTCAGTCTCCTACACAACCTGTCCATATCATCGGAAGTAACAGAGTCAAACTCCTTCCAGAATGGTGCCTCAAGACCCGCTTCCGACGTCTCCTCCGGACCACTTTCGGTGGAGGCCAACTCGCTCCGGATCTGAGTGATTTTGTCCTGCAGATACTCTCCAAATTCCTCTGCTCATCCCTGCAGAGGGGCTTCCCACGGCCTCTGGTGAAGGAGGGAGCGGGTCACCCCAAACAGGGCGGCAGGGCGGTTATCTGCGGACGCGATAAGAGTGGCACAATACCGACGTTTGGCCACTCTTATCGCCACAATGTAAGTCCTCAAATGGGCTCTTACCTGTGTTCGGTCAGATTCAGAGCGTGTGGATCTCCATCTCCTCTCTAGGCGTCTCTTGTGGCGCTTCATCACCCCCAGCTCCTCGGAGAACCAGGGAGCCAGGGTGGTTCGCTGCCGCAAGAGAGGCCGCAAAGGCGCAACCTGGTCTAAGGCCCCAGTGGCCGCAATATTCCATGCAGCCACTAGGTCCTCCATCCGGGTGCGAGTCAGGGCTACAGGCAGTGGCCCAAGCTCCGTCTGGAACCTTTCAGGTTCCATCAGGCGCCTGGGGCAGAACCATCTTGGTGTTCCGGTTCCGCCTCCCCGTGGTGGGGTGTGGCGGTGGGAAAGTCGAGCCGGAGAAGTGAGTGATCTGACCATGACAGGGGTGTCATAAATTGTAGTGGCATGATTTCAGGATTTTTTCAGGATTTTAATAAATTTTAATGGTGTAAATAGAAGAAAAATTCATTTTAGAGGCCTCTGGCTCCCATTTCACTCCCATTCTTTAAAAACCCACAAAATAGGGGTAGTAGTAGTAGTGGAATAAAAAAAGACAGATAGCTTCCTTTTATTTAGTTGATTACTTCATCTGACTATATCTCACTTTATCTTTCAAGAACTTTTCACAGACTTACATGTTTGTGAAACTGGGCTCTTTTATATGCAGAGTATATAATCCATCTTGGAAAACTATATTTTTTCCATCTTGGGAGATGGCGACTAACTGGCATATGCAGAGCTAAACTCACTCACCTACATTCCATCTCTGCCCATTTTTGGGCCTTGCATCTCTTTGCTACAAGTAGATAACCTAGTAAGTTACTCAAAGAGAATGGAATCTATAATATTAATAAAAGATCTTACCATCAGTCTTCCTTTAAGTATCCTCCAGATGTAGTGCTTCAATTTCCACATTGCCCATCTGATTTGCAATCATGCTGGTTTATAGATTATGGGAATTGTATGACACTTGAAGAATACCAGGTTGGCAACTGTTCCTTCATTATGGTATAGGGAGAGCAGACAGAGGTTTTTAAGCAATTCCAAACAATGCTGAAGAGCATTTAGGAAGCTTCTGTGAAAAAGGATGAAATAAGATTGGGAAGACTTAACTTCAAATTCCAGCCATAGCCATGGAAGTTTAATGGACAAGTGACTATTTGGGCCAGTGACTATTTCCCCTTCTAACCCATCTTATAAGGTTTTTTTTTTATTGGTACATAGTCTGGAGTGCCTACAGGAAGGTCAAAAAAGTCAAGATGATGGCCATAGCTATGCAAATGAAGGTCTGCTGCTAAGTATGTGCATCACAATGAGGCTTTGATTGTGTGGTTGTGGCTATGATCTTGATTTGTTTTGAGTTTCCCTGTGGTCAGGCAATACATGGCCTTGAGTTCCTAGAAGGAAGGCAAGGTAAAAATCTAAAGATTAAAAAAAATATGGCAAGTATTAGCAACCTTCAACTTGATCATCATTAATGATTTTATTTCCATTTGTGCATATTTTCTGATTGTTATATTAAAAGGAAGAAGGAAAAGAGTATGAGCTATGTTAGACAAAAAAGCAAAAAAGCAAACTTTTCCAGTTCCCATTTGCCATAAATCTGATTGCCAAAACTGAAGCAGCCACACAGAGAGGTAAGGAAAACATAAAAATTTAGAAATGGGGGGAAAAGTAAACAAAATAATAGTACAGTTCTTCAGTAAGAGCAGTGATCCTGCCAAAACTGTCCCATAACTTGCAGTTAACCATCTCTCACTGAATGTGTGTTTAATTAAAACAAGAAACCGGGCAATGAGCTTTCTTTTAATTTTGTTAAATGCAGGTTACTGCTGAATTTAATTTAAAGTCAGCCTTCTAGGCTAAAACTCTGTAACTATAAGCAATCAAAACTTTTATACTATGTGTGCTTCACCTGGAAGTTAATCCTGATTTATACAGAGGGGTTTTATTCTGAATAAAAATGAATAAGGCAGCCTTTCCTTCCCTAGTGGTTCCCCTTATGTCCTGGACTACACCTTTCTTAAATGTGGCTGGGAGTAATAGGAACTGTAGTCCTACTCTTCTGACATGGTGCCATGTTGAGGAAAATTGGAATTTCCTCATCTAAAGCAAACAGAGATGGGTTAACTAAGGTGATAGAAATTGGATTTTGCTGTCAAGATGTTTTCAATGTACAAAAGATAAAAGAAAATTATTGGGCCTTGAGGAGAACTACATATTTGAAGGCAAATTTAGTTTCTTCAGATGATATTGCTTACTGAATTTTGCTGCAAAGGAATAACCACTGTTAAAAAAGAAGTGGGAACAGGAAAAAAAATGTACCATAGAGCCCTTCCTTTTTAGAATTTCAGCTCTCCCATATCTTTACTACTCCACAACTGTCAATGAAGATTCTATGCTTATTGAAGATGCTTAATATTAACTAAGTTATTGGGGAAATGTTCTTTCTGAAGAATTTATTCATTGTCCTGAATGAGTCTTTAACCTTACAGTAAATAAAACATGAAGCTAACACTTCCTGGTTCTGATGAACAAAACTGTTTTCAATACATTCCCTGAACTGAGATCAGTATTAACATATAACAGAGGCCACCCAAGAAACTTGTTACTAGAGATCAAATAGCAAATGTATAAAATATGCTGCATTCCTAAATATAAACAGCATTAGCTTTAAAGAAACTTCTATCTACAATTTAGTAGACAGAGCAAACCCAGTCCACAAAACCATGCTAGTCCTTTCGTTTTCTTTATTCATAGGATGAAAATGATGAACAATTATAGAGCAAAAATAAATAGTTGCTAAGGTAAGGTAGGGAAACATGGCTGTTGAGAAGAAATTCTGAACATTGGCCATGCTTTCTCAGCTAATGTGGATGGTAGTACAGCAAAATTTAACAGGCCATCTTCTTTCATTTCAGGTTTCTACATAGTTTGGCCAGCATGACGTTCTGTCTCTTTGTCCGTCCGTCCATTCATCCATCCATCCATCCTCTACATCTGCATTTACTCTGAAAAGAAAAAGAAATAAAATGCATATCTCTTTAAAGGCTATATAACAATACCATATGCACTATGGTTGAATTAATTAGCCATCAAGGTATCTTGTTATTTTTTTCTGTTAAAGACTACCATGGCAACAGCTCTAAAAACAGTACACAAGGACAGTTTAATCCTGTCTACTATTGGTAGGAAGCATTTGAGGAATAATTGAAGACACTTCTCTTCACCTGGTGTCTTATTTTAAGATTTCCTAAAGAATATTGGAGACTAGTATCTCAAGTACACGTCAGTACATTTCATGTACCCTCTATATGGGGTCACAGTGAATTGGCTTGCAAAGTAGTTTCTGGATTAGCTTGCACTGAATAGCATGATTGTGCTTAGGATAAAACTGGGATTTGGTTGTGCTTCTGGCACAATGACCAAAATGCACCCAAGCTATTCAGTATTGTTCTTACTGTTAGCAGGGAATACTGAAAGTGACATGGGTTCAACTACAATTGGTAATCTACTGGTAATTGACATTGTCTCTTTCTCAGACAAGTTGGGCAACATGTTCTGAAGAGTTAGGGATAAAAGGGATAAAAAGAGTAAAGTACAGCCTGTATAATGGCAATGATGCCAGTCCAGCCTAGAAATCCTAGGGCCAAATGCAAGTCAAGGTGTCTTCCAATTGCTAAATGTGAAGGAGGCAAATCTCTCTGCTATGGGAAACCAACTCTGAATTTTGGCTTCACTAGCCTCTCTGTTCAACTTGATTTGCTTCTTACCAGTTCAGGAACCAATTATTCCTTAATTGAGATGGCATCTCTGCATGAAGACAATATGTTTAATGCCTACTCTGTTGGATAATTGGCTAGTGAATTTATTGTCCTCCATTTCAAAACATGGCTCTTCTTCTACAAGGGAATAAGTTTATTTATTTATTGTTTCGATTTATATACCACCCTATTTCACCTAAAAGGGACTCAGGGCGGTGCACAGAAAGATAAAAAACCCACAGTATACAAAATATAAAAAACAATTAAATTATTAGATCTGTGCTAAAATTTAATAAATAATTAAAACCAATAAATATCAAATTAAAATAATTCCCTAATCTATGTCAGGCCGGCTAAACGAAAGAAATATGCTTTTAACATCCGACGGAAGAGGCGTAGGTCCGTGATAGTGCAGATATCGGGGGGAAAGTCTTTCCAGAGTGTCGGACCCACCACAGAGAAGGCTCATCCCCTGGGAGCCGCCAGTCGGCATTGACCGGCTGACGGCACCCTGAGAAGGCCCACTCTGTGGGAGTGGACAGGCCGAAGGGAGGAATGTGGTAGGAGGCGGTCTCTCAAGTAACCAGGACCGGTGCCATGGAGTGCTTTGAAGATGGTAACTAACACCTTGAAGCGCACCCGGAAGACCACAGGCAGCTTACAATACAATACAATACAATAGCAGAGTTGGAAGGGATCTTGTAGGTCTTCTAGTCCAACCCCCTGCGTGGGCAGGAACCTTATACCATTTCAGACAAATGGCTATCTAACATCTTTTTAAAGACTTCCAGGGTTGGGGCATTCACAACTTCTGGAGGCAAGCTGTTCCAGAGGTTAATTGTTCTAACTGTCAGGTAGTTTAGTGTCTGTCAAGCTTAGTTTAGTTTAGTTTATCTTGGCACTTGTTTTCTTTGAAGATTTGAAATAGCATTGTCATTCAAGCTATCAGTTGGATGGGTTGCTAAGAATGAAAGGTGGGGGGGTTCTTAGTTAAGAACTGGTTTCTGAATCCAACCAGCCATGGAAAGTGAAATGTCTCTTAAAGCTCACTATTTGGCATTTAGGTGAGTAATGGTCTTCTCATTCCCAAAGTTCAAGAGATGCTCCACTGATTCTTGCTAAGCATGATCAGAATATGAAAAATAATCCTTACCAACATTTTTCTCAAAAAAGGGGAAGGAAACAGCCTAGGCCCTAGATCAAAGATGTATTGTACGTTTCGGATGTAGAAGATTTGAGGTTTAATTCCAGGCATCGTCAAATTCCCTGCTTAAAATCTTGAGGAGTCTCTACAAGTCATGATACAGTATTCTACTAGAATGGTTTGATTTGGAAGCCGGCAGCTTCCTGCGTTCCTGTATTGCTTGTTTATATATACAAGCACCATCTGTTTGTGAATAACTTGAATTATCTGCCAATAAGGGAGAAATGTATCTGATTCAAACAAAAGCTTCAGGAAAACAAACCAGTTACTTGTACTTTGAACTTTGCTTGACATTGTGTGTCCTTGGCAGTAACAGGATTCAGACACACAACTAAAAAGGTCTTTCAGAGGAAAAGGTAAATTTCCAACAGCCTCTGGAAATAAAGAGCTTCTTTTTCCTTTCAAACAAATCTATGCAACTGATCAAATACAGGGACTTAAAATATTTTTTCAATCAACCTAAAACTAGATTGGAGCAAAAATAGTTATAGGCAGTACTTGGTTGGCATGATGCTGAGGTACATTCTGTGTTGCAACTTTATGTGATACTTCCCTCTTGAAATAGGATCCCATTGTCTCCAACAGAAAAAAAAAGTATGATATCTAAGAATGCTGTTAATATCAAGTTCATCCAGATTGCTTTTTTATTACTTGCCAAGTGATATGCTTTTCTGTGTCAAAGTAATAAACTGTATCCACTAAAATGCATGATGAAATAACATAGCATGTGGCCTAATCCTGCAACAATGGTGTATATGAGGTTAAAGACAAAATGATACTGCTTTCCATTACATTTACAGAAGCCAACTGGGCTGTTCCTTGAATTTTGCTCCACCATTACACTACAAGATCCTATCCTAAGAGCAGGAGATAACTGAGGATTGCAAGATAATGTGTTTATCAGGGTGTCCAGGAGAGAGGAAATGTAATTAGTACTACTCGCCATATGAACCAGTTGTTTTATTGCCCAATAACATAATCAACTCTGCCATTAGTAAAAAAATCTGCTAATATAAAGTGGTCCCCCCCAACCCATGGTTCCTCTACATGAGACATTTTTACTGATCTAACATTGGTACTGACTTAGCTTGTATATTTTTACAGCATTAGTATCCTCTGCAGTCAATTAACTTAACTTCCAGCATTAGAGTATAGTTTTGCAATATTAATGCTGGGACTGAAATATGGGCTGCTTCTCATCAGCAAGAACTCTTAATTTCATCCCACCTCTCTGCTGTGAAGGCAGCCACTTCAATATTTTACCATGCTTTTTAAAAATTGTGTTTCTTAGTTTTGCTTTTTAAATTAAATGACCCGTTTCTCCTTCCTTAAAAAAAGTACAACAAAACGTGTCTACAACTGACTGTGGACAACTCACCATGGGACAAGAGTTACGTTAACATCGAAGAAATTGTCAAATAGAATAGTTAAAGTAAGGGTGCCAAAGGAGGGACAAAATAAAACGTGAATGACAAAATTTAAAATAATTTTTAAATTATTTTAAATAATTAAATTGAATTTTTGAATCATCCCATGGCAAGATGGAATGGTACATTGGTCATGGCGAGTTGGCTGAGGTGAGTTGTCCCATTCTGCAACAAAGCATTGATAAACATGAAATTAGGGCAATGCTACATGCCAAATATGGCACTCTTCTGTTGGTCAATTGGAAGGATTGGTGTTTGATTGAAGGGAAGGAATGATCGCTGCAAAAAATATTAATTGAAGACAGATGCTTCAGAGTTTGCGGATTTCAGGGAGTTAGAATGCTTCTTTGGAAGTGTCTCCTATGCAATAACACTTAGAAACTTCTGGGGAAATGTGTAAGTATGTGTTATTGAACTCTTAGAGGAAAAGTGGAATCTAAACCTACCAAAAAATCAGAGAAATAAATAAACAAATTAAATAACAAAATATATGCTGACAAAAAATGAAGTTAGGTATATCTTTTATTTCAATCATCTGATTTTCAGCATTATACTCAGGCTTCCTGACTCTCAAAGTATGTGTGTTGCACTATTAAAGAAATGACTCAAAATGTATTTAAAACCACAGAGGTCAAGTCAGGGCTATATATGGGAGGTGACCAGAAACCAAGAGCTCTATAGTAGCAATGTGGTGATCAAAAATAGGTCAGGTCCAGCTTTCTACCTATCCCAAAAAGTAAATAAACAAAACATAAATACAGAAGTATCAGCTGTATGAAAATGCAGTACCAGCATTCTGTAATGTTCCCTAACATCCTAACAGAAAAACTGTTCTTCATCCTGGGAGCACAGTAATTCCCTGAGTGAGTTCTGGGAGCACAGTAATTTCCCTGAGTGAGTTCTGAAATTCTACCAGGTATGGTATAGCTGTTTTGTTTTGTTTCTTAATTATTTATTTTAATTCAAGTTTAAGTTTACTTACTTTAATTTTAATTTTAAATTTATCTATTGTATTTCAATATACCTTTCATTATCCCTGTGCACCGCCCTACGGGAGAGAGGGCGGTATACAAATTAAATAAATAAAATAAATAAATAAACAGAGAGCAAGTGAGATAATTACTTCATAAAATAAAGTACTCTTAAAAACAGTAGAATGGGTCTAAAAATGTTCTTTGTTTAGATTTGACAAAGCTGTGGAAGGTATTCTCCTGCCCCCAAGTGGCTGCACTGTATAATCCACTTTTGCCATAAACTCTCATGTATTTCAGGCTTAATTCTGATGGGACATAGATAGACAGATAATACTAATTCCAGTCAGTGATCAGATGAAACGTAACTATATAAATTAAATATAGCTAAGAAAAAACTAACCAACTATCCATATAACCATCCAAGATTTCAAAAATGGAAAAGAGAGATATCTATATAAATCTACCCTGAGTTCTAATAGTTCAAAGTATTCAAGACTCCAATATTAATCTAAAACATAAGAATAATTGGAGTTAGAATTTCATTCCTATGACTCAAATAGCTATTTGCTTCAAGAGAGGAATCTAACCCACTGAAAAGGCAATGTTAGGTTACAGCATTTAATTTTTATCATTTGGTGGCACACAAAACACTGTATTTGCACTAAGCACACCAACCTTAGGGCCAGACATTATCTAAATTGCCAGCTTATAATTAAATAAAATAATGTTCATAGTCAGTGGTATAAAGCAAATCATATATATGTGGCACATAATATACTTGCAATATTATATTTAATCAGTATTAAGCCTATACAGTGTATTCTACTTATTTGCCTGCTTCCATTTTTCCAAATATATTATTTGATTTTTATCTTTTATCTTTTACCCAATTCATTGGGAAGTCAATCAATCTGAACGAAACAGGTAAAAGTCCCTTTTTTCTTTCTCCCTCCCTCTTCCCCCACCTTCAATTCAATTCAGAAGAGAATACTGTAGTGCTGGAGTGACAGGAAACACCAAGAATCCAAAGGCTGTAAAAAGATGACACTTTTTTCAAAGGAGGAAGGAAAGGCAGAGAATACCATTTATGAAATGATGGGATCAAGTAATTTTAGATATCGGACAAGAGGGCTCTTTATGCCTTTCTAGCCATAACGTTGACAGGTGAATAAGCACAATTTTGTGGCAGACAAGGATAATTGAAAGTCAAAAACTAAAACATGAACATTATATGGCCCAGATTATAAAATGCTTTTAAAAGAAAGCCTTGTATTGTGACAAGGATTGGCAGCCTTTTTTGATCAGCCTCTTATTGACATCCCACCCATTGGTCCCCATTATCTCTAGGTGGGCTTCAAGGGGGGGGGGTATTTGCTCCTCTCCTTCTCTGTGGGGCCTGGCTCATTGGTCACAGGTCCTGCCCCACTGCGCGAGGTCGGGATGCAGGCACAGAGATGCTCCTCCGAACAATCAACAATTAGTGTGCCCCACTACATTTAGCACGGAGTTTAACTTTTTCCACGGCGGCGTTGCCATCTATTTTGAGAGCTTAACAAGAGGTCGGAGCTTCCAACGTGTAAGAGTGCGTGTCATGCCCACGCGGGCTGGGTTTTCGCAAGAGCCTCGAAGGGGCGCCACTATCGGAGGACGTCAAGAGACGGTGGGGGCAGGCCCTTGCCGTCTCAGGCGAATAAGGAAACACGCGTTTTCCCACCGCAGCTTATTTTCTCGGCAGGTTTAGCTGTTTCGCGGGGAGGAGCCGCTAAGCCGGAGAAACAGCTTTGTCCATCTACTTCGGTTTTCTCAACCACAGAGCTCCAAAGGAAGGAGAGACCAGCCTAGGGCGGCGCGCGGCGCTGCGCGGCCTTCCGGTGCTCCGGGTTAAACCCGCCGATGTCCAGCGCTCCGCGGTTTGTCGCCTACCGGCCACCGTCTCCTCCATTCTAAGCATTTCAGCCGGGCGGAGACTAAGGAACGCTCGGGGAGTCGCGTGTCATCTTCTCGGTCGCAACGTCAGGTAGTCGAGCAGCCCGGCTCTCAATCTGTAGGAACAACATCCCCCCCCTCCCCTTGTCGCCTGGGCAACGAACAGTGAACCTCGCCGGGCAGAGTTTGATGGGGCCGATGATGCCTTGGGGACACTCATTCTGCAGTGGCGAGGTGATAGGCAGGTAGACAGGTAGGTAGGTAGGTAGACAGACATAGACAGGCAGGAAGGCAGGCAGATACAGTAGCGGTCAAAATTGTGGATATCAATAGAAAGATAATTTAACCAAAAATGCAATGCAACAAAGATTGTTTAATTATCTGTATTCTATGAAAAATTACAGCCAAATATAGCCAGCAATAAAACCCAGTTCATAGAAGCAGTCATTCAATCTTGGTTTCACATTAACAGCTGCAGAACTAAAATACTTGGTTCACTCCATGGAAAGACGATGTAAGGCTGCAATTCATGCTAAAGGTTACCCAACTAAGTATTAACTGAAGTGATAATTTTTGTATATCTCATGTTTTCTGCGTGTTTCAATTTTCTTCTTTATAACTGCTATTCTAATAGCAAATCCTCCATAAAAGTTATTGCATTACATTCTTGATTAAATTATGTTTCCATTGATATGTAATGTTATGGTATTACTCCAAAAACAAGTAGTGTTATTAGCCATCAAACCTCAAAAATACCGTACACTTTCCCCAGAAAGTCTCCACAATTTTGGCCAATACTGTATATATTGTCAGTCAAACATAGTCGCCTATATCTAACTATTGATTGATCAATAGTTAGACATAGACATAGATACTGTATGTATCAATGTCAATATATAGATAGACAGACAGACAGCCACAGCCACATAGGTAGATAGATAGGATTAGTTTTAGGGATAGGTAGGTAGGTTGGTAGTCTCTGCGTATGTGCATGCATGTGTGTTTCTGTGTATGTGATTATGTGCCATCAATTAGTTTTATAATCCTAGTGACCATATAGATTTTCTCCATCCTGATGTGTCCCTAACCTGTTCTTTCAAGCTTCCCAATGGTGCACCCATCACCATTGTAACTGAGTCCATCCACCTCCTTGCTGCTGAGCATTCTCTTCCTCTATTTCTACTTTTCATAGCATTGGGGTCTTTTCCAAAGAGCTGGGTCTTCCTATTATCTATATAAATAAAAATTTATTTATTTTATTAAATTTATTTTATTTTATTAAATTTGTATACCGCGCCACTCTCCCAAAAAGGGACTCGGGGCGGTGCACAGGAAAAATTAAAACCACGCATATACATAAATACCGATAATAAATATGTCATAAATAATTAAAAACTTATTAAATTAACCCAACCTGTGCTAAAACCAATTAAAACCCCAATAAAATCTAATTCAATTTAAAACCAGTAGATGGACTCGGAAGATTAAGCCAGGTCAGCTAAGTGAAAAAAGTGCGTTTTTAATTGTTGACGGAAGAGGCAGAGGTCTGTGATATTCCTAAGATCTGGGGGTAGATCGTTCCAGAGGGCAGGGCCCGGCACAGAGAAGGCCCTTCCCCTGGGCGTCGCGAGCTGGCATTGCCCGGCTGTTGGCACCCGGAGCAGACCCACTCTGTGGGAGTGGATCGGTCGGAGGGATGTATGGGGTAGGAGGCGGTCTCGCAAATAACTAGGACCCGTGCCATGGAGCGCTTTAAAGATGATGATCAACACCTTGAAGCGCACCCGAAAGACCACAGGCAGCCAGTGCAGCTCGCGCAGGAGAGGTGTTACATGAGAATGCCGTGAGGCTCCCAAGATCCCCTGCGTGGCCGCGTTCTGCACTAACTGTAGCCTTTGGGTACACCTCAAGGGGAGCCCCATGTAGAGAGCATTTCCATAGTCCAGACGGGATGTCACGAGAGCGTGAGTGACTGTGCGAAGGGCGTCCCGGTCAAGTAAGGGCCGTAGCTGACGAACCAGGCGAAGCTGGAAAAAAGCCCCCCTGGCCACGGCCGTCACATGGTCATCCATGGACAGCCGGGAATCCAGGAGGACGCCTAGATTACGTGCCCTTTCCACGCGGCCAATGACTCGCCCCCCAATGGTCAGCGTTGGAGTGAGTTGACTGTACCGGGACATTGGAAACCACAGCCACTCGGTCTTGGATGGGTTGAGTCTGAGTTTGTTACTCCCCATCCAGGCCCGTACGGCCTCCAGGCACTGGGACATCACCTCAACGGCATCATTGGGGTGGTTTGGGATAGAGATGTACAACTGGATGTCATCAGCGTACTGGTGGTACTCTACCCCAAAACCACGGATGATCTCGTCCAGTGGCTTCATATAGGTGTTAAACAGGAGTGGCGAGAGGACCGACCCCTGAGGTACCCCACATATCAGTGGCCTCGAGGCCGACCTCTGCCCCCCTGCCAACACAAATTGCGACCGACCGGAGAATTAGGAGGCGAACTACCGCAAAACAGTGCCTCCCACCCCCAACCCCTCCAGTCGGTGCAATAGGATACCATGGTCGATGGTATCAAAAGCCGCTGAGAGGTCTAATAGGACCAGGATAGAGGAACAGTCCCTATCCCTGGCCCTCCAGAGATCATCTACCAATGCGACCAATGCCATTTTGGTGCTGTGCCCAGGTCGGAAACCAGACTGGTGCGGGTCCAGATAATCACTTTCCTCCAGGTGACGAGGGAACTGCTGTGCCACCACACTCTCTACAACCTTCACCAGAAAGTGAAGGTTGGAGACTGGACGATAATTTACCAACAACGCTGGGTCCAGGGAAGGCTTCTTGAGGAGGGGTCTCACCACCGCCTCTTTCAAAGCGGCCGGCAAGTACCCCTCACTCAAAGATGCCCTCACTATTTCCTGGAGCCAGCCTTGTGTGACCTCTCAGGATGCCAGTACAAGCCAGGAGGGACACGGGTCCAATAAACGTGGTGGCCTTTAGTCGTCTCGTCAGCCTGTCCATGTCGTCAGGAGTAACAGAGTCAAACTCCTGCCATAAAACTGTCTCAAGACCTGCTTCGGGTAATCCCCCTGGAGTATTTTCGGTGGCAGTCAACTCGCTCCGAATCTGAGCTGTTTTATCCTGTAGATACTCTCCAAATTCCTCTGCTCTGCCCTTTAGAGGGGCTTCCCGCGGCCTCTGTTGAAGGAGGAAGCGGATCACCCCAAACAGGGAGGCAGGGCGGTTATCTGCGGATGTGATGAGAGCGGCACAATAATTACGTTTGGCCACTTTCATCGCCACAAGGTAAGTCCTTAAGTGGGCTCTTACCTGTGTTCGGTCAGATTCGGCCCGTGTGGATCTCCACCTGCTGTCTAGGCGTCTTTTGCAGCATTTCATCTCCCTCAGTTCTTCAGAGAACCAAGGTGCCTGGGAGAGTCGGCACCGAATGAGAGGCCGCAAGGGTGCGACTCGGTCCAAGGCCCCCACGGCTGCAATATTCCATGCAGCCACTAGGTCCTCAGTTGAGCCACAGGTCAAGGTCGCAGGTAATGGCCCAAGCTCCCTTTGAAACCTTTCTGGGCCCATCAGGTGCCTGGGGCGGAACCATCTAGGAATCTCTGGTTCCGCCTACCCGCGGTGGGGTGTAGCGGTGGGAAAGTCGAGCCGGAGTAACGAGTGATCAGACCATGACAGGGATATGATGGCTAGATCCCCTCTTCCTAGATCACTCATCCACTGGCCAGAGACAAAAATTAGATCCAGTGTGTGTCCTCCCTCGTAAGTGGGACCCTGAATTACTTGGGTCAGGTCCATGGCCGCTATGGAGGCCATGAACTCCCGAGCTACCTCGGAAGTCTCGCCTGCCGATGGCAAGTTGAAGTCCCCCATGACTAATAGCCTGTGGGTATCAACTGCCACCTCGGCGATCCTCTTGAGCTCGGGCAGGGCTGCTGTTACATAGCAGGGAGCCAGGTAAATAAGCAGCAAGCCCAACTGCCTCCCATGGCCCCACTTCATGCAGATGGACTCACAACCGGCTGTCTGTGGCACAGTGGTCTCTCTCGGCTCAAGACCATCCCTGACAATGACCGCCACCCCCCTACCCCTGCCTAGGGCCCGTGGCTGATGGAATGCTCGGTAGCCTGGTGGGCACATTTCCACAAGGGGAAGTCCTCCCTCGGGGCCCAACCAGGTCTCCGTAATCCCCACCAGGTCCGACTCCCCCTCTGACACAAGATCATTAACGAGGGGGGCTTTGTTGACCACGGACCTGGCGTTGCATAGCATCAGCCTGAGGCCCTGGCGCTGCGATCCTTGACCTCCTAGATTGCGAGGAGAGCTCAGGGAGTTGGGCCGCGGGACCGCTCGTAGCCAGCGGTCACATCCACCCCGCGAATGGTGAGCTCCCTGTCTCCCACCATACCTACCCCTCCCTAATACTTAATAAAAATGTAAAATAGTTTGTGCAAAGCCGCTAATCTCAGAAACTACTTGACTGATCATCACCAAATTTTGACACAATGTTCCCAAGGACTTCCGATGATATAATACGTACTGTTTTTGTGGCTAGCACACGTGTGTCATGTGCAAGGTACTCAAACGTAAAATGTACCCACTTGTGAAGTTTTAACCTCCCTATAGCTCCTCCCACCAGGCTGCTGCGTCACACCTGCGTAATGGCAAAAACTCCTTGCGGGTGCAACTGACTGGCTTTGAGAAGGTGAGTTGCCAGGGGCAACGCAGAAAGCAGCGCATGATGCATGCGCCTCCCTGTCCCAGCCCAATCTTAGCTGTGTAAGCTGCAGCTCCTCTTCTTCCATCCCTACCCCCCACCCCCAGGATCAGAAGCGCCCGGCTTCTCCTGCCATCATTGTCCCTGCAGCTCCTGGCACTTCTACGCCCTGCCCCACAGTCAATCTCCTCCAGGCCTCCCTCCCTCCCTTGAGGCCAACGGCAGCAGGCACCTGGTAGCTTTGCCTCTTGGCGCTTCTATCGCCGCTGCAGCAGCCTTGCCCTCCAACCTCACTGTGGTGGCAGCACTGGCGAGAAGAGATTGGTGGGTCAGTAGGAGGTGGAGGGCGAGGCTACCCAAGCGGCAGTGGCAGTGGCAGTGGCGGTAGAAGCGCCAGGAGGTGAAGCTACCAGGTGCCTGCTGTCGTTGGCCTCAAGGGAGGAAGGGAGGCCTGGAGTAGGTTGATGGGGGGGGCGTAGAAGCGCCAGGAGCTGCAGGGACGACGATGTCAGCAGCAGCGAGCAGGCTTGGAGGCGGAAACTTCCCCCCCACCCCCAGGAGAAGCCGGACGCTGCCTCCCACGAAGGTGCAAGGTGCCTGCTGCCATTAGGCTCAAGGGAGTGAGGGGGGCCTGGAGAAGGCTGACTGTGGGGGGGTGTCTGGGGAAGGGAGGGATAGGTAGTTAGGTAGAGGAATATAGAGAGAGGAAGAAATACAGTAGGTCGGTAGGTAGAGGGATGGACGAGAGGGATGAATACAGCAGGTAGGTAGATAGGTACAGGTATAGAGAGAAAAATACAATACGTCGTTAGGTAGATAGGTAGGTAGAGGGAGAGGAAAGAATACAGTAGGTAGGTAGGTAGGTAGGTAGGTAGGTAGGTAGGTAGAGGGATACAGAGGGAGGGGTTAGATTTTATTTAATATTTAATATTTAAATTTCTATACCGCCCTTCTCCCTTCCGGGACTCAGGACGGTGTACAGGCAGCAGTAAAATCATGAATAAAAACATAGAAAACAATTAAAAACCTATTAAAAATACATTAAATAATGAATAGCCTGTCTAAAACCTGTTAAAATCCCTACTAAAACCATATAAAACTAAAGCGTTTAAAAGTATGCCAGTTTAGAAACTATGCCAGGCCGGCCGCTCAAAACAGATGGGTCTTCAAAGCCCGACGGAAAAGGCGCAGGTCCATGATTGTACGAAGGTCAGCGGGTAGGTTATTCCAGAGGGCGGGGGCTGCCACAGAGAAGGCTCTCCCCCTGGGGGTCGCCAGTCGACTTTGCCTGGCCGACAGCACCCTGAGGAGGCCCTCTCTGTGGGAGCGAACTGGACGGTGGGAGGCATTTGGTAGCAGGAGGCGGTCTTGCAGATAGCCAGGTCCCTTGCCATGGAGCGCTTTAAAGGTGGTTACTAATACCTTGAAGCGCACCCGGAAAGCCACAGGCAGCTAGTGCTGCTCCCACAGGAGAGGTGTCACGTGGGAGTATCTAGACGCTCCCAGAATCCCCCGCACGGCCACATTCTGAACTAGCTGGAGCCTCCGGGTGTACCTCAAGGGAAGCCCCATGTAGAGAGCATTACAATAGTCCAGGCGGGAGATGACGAGGGCTTGAGTGACCGTGCGTAAAGTGTCACAATCCAGAAATATGGTAGGTAGGTAGAGGGATAGAGAGAGGGAGAAATACAGCAGGTAGGTAGGTAGGTAGAGGGATAGAGAGAGGGAGAAATACGGTAGGGAGGGAGGGAGGGAGAGGGATAGAGAGAGAGAAATACAGTAGGTAGGTAGGTGGAAGGATAGAGATAGGGAGATATACGGTATGTAGGTAGATAGGTAGAAGGAGAGAGGAAAAAATACAGTAGGTAGGTAGGTTGGGGGTTATACAGTGGTCGTGTGTACAAAGTTTGGTTGGCCATTTAACCAGACTGGGCCACAGCAACGCGTGGCCGGGTACTGCTAGTTTGAAAATAGTAAAAAGCCTGTTTCTGGGCATTTGATGTGAATTATGGATATATTTGTTCTATGATCCATTTGTTTGTTTTCTTGGCTGTCCAGGGTAGTCTCAGGAATCTTCTCCAACAATATTTATACGAATAAATAGATGGATGAGTGGGACGAATAGATGTATGTATGTGTATGTATCCATATATGTTTGTGCGTGTGTTTTTATGAGAGAGAAAGGGCTATGAAACTCTGGCCACCTTACATAATGAGATTTCTCATTTCCGTTTAGATACGAATATCAATGAGATCAATGCAACTTGCAGGCAGATGCTAAATACTTCATTGTTGGCGTGAGTCATATTGCCCTTGAAGCCATAATGTGGTTTCTTTGGTTATTGTAGGAATAAACCCAGCCATTGGGAATGGTGATCAGATGTTGTATGCTTTCAGCCACTTTATTCAAGATCTAGAAATCACGGCTCACAGGTAATCCTTGACTTACTAACCATTCATTTAGTGACCATTCAAAGCAGTGGTAAAGTTGAATTTTTTTTACTACTGGTTTGGTGGGCATGGCTTAATGGGCGTGGCAGGGGAAGGATACTGCAAAATCCCCATTCACATCCCACTCTGGGGCCAGCCAGAGGTGGCATTTGCCGGTTCCCCAAATTACTCAAAATTTCCACTACTGGTTCTCTAGAACCTGTCAGAACCTGCTGAATTTCATGCCTGATTCAAAGTTACCACAGCACTGAAAAAAGTGACTTTATTGGTTTTCACCCTTATGACCACTGCAACATCCTCATGATTACGTGACCACACTTGGCAACTGGTATATATTTATGACAGTTGCACTCTTCTGGGTTAATATGATCACCATTTGTAGTCTTCTCAGCCAGCTTCTGACAAGCAAAGTCAATAGGGAAAGCCAGAATCCATTCGCTTAATGACTGCATAATTCACTTAACCACCACAGTGATTCACTTAACAACAGTGCAAAAAGGTTATAAACTCCATGGGGCAAAACTCCATTAACAACTGCCTTACTTAGCAACAGAAATTTTGGGTTCAATTGTGGTCATAAATGGAGGACTACTTGAACTTCAACATATAAAGGAATGCTTGTAGATGAATAGCTCTTAGTACTCCCAAGTTCTGTCCTTTTTTTTTAACTGATAAAAAGGCTGGAAGAAATTGGAAAACAAAGATGTTTGACCTATAAGGTCAAAACACTTTCATAAGAATTCCATCCTATGCAGTGTAGTCAATGAGATCTGATCTGGGAGTTCCCTTTGTTAGCCCACTCTTAAGTTGAACTGCAGAAATTATTTTTTAATTATTTTTTGAAGAATTCAAAAAGACAAAATACCAAAATAAAAAACATTAAAAAAAAATCATATTATATTTCCATTGTTTATTTTTATTTCTGTATTCTTTCGCTATTGTGATGTCTACATTTTTTATAATCCCCCCCCCTCCAAATCGTACTGCTGTAAGCTGCCCGATGTAGCCCCACAGCAAAATGGGTGGCAAATAAATTTAATAAATAAATCATTAACAATAATAAAAAGAAAAGAAAAAAATGGAAAACAAACAAAAAATGTCTATGTTAGCATGGGAGTGTTGCAGTTTATAATTTGGAAACCATTGTACTAAGTCAGTGGTGGGCAAACTTATTAGTCAAGAGAGCCAAATATCAACAGTACCACGATTGAAATTTCTTTTGAGAGCCAAAAGGAGTGGCCTGTTTTGTGGGAGTGGCTCAGCGGTCATGTGACTGGGTGGGCGTGGCCAACTTGCAAAATGTGGTGAAACTCACTTAACAACGGTCCTGCTTAGCAACCAAAATTCTATCTTTTTCTTTCTTTCTTTCTCTCTCTCTACCACTTTCTTTTTCTTTCTATTTTTCTTTCTCTCTCTTTATCTGTCTCTCTCTCCTCCCTCCACCCATCTGTCATTCTGTGTGTGTGTGTGTGTGTCTCTCTCTCTCCCTCTCTCTGATTCCCTCTCTCCCTCCCTCTCTCTCTGTGTCTCTCTGTTTGTCTCTTCCTCCCTCCCCCTCCCTCTCTCTCTGTATGTCAGTCTCCCCCTCCCTCTCTCCCTCCCTCTCTCTCTGTGACTCCCTCCCCCCCCCTCTCTCTGTATGTCAGTCTCCCCCTCCCCCCCAAGCAGTGGAAAGCCCAGCACAGGTTTTCACGCAGTGAGCGGGCGGGGGGAGAACCCGAGGCCGCGGCCATCCAAGCACCGCGGAGGCTGTCCGGGCGCCGCATGCCCACCTCCGTCCCAGCGGCACACAGCGGCCGGCCCCGGAAAGCATGGCTGGGCGCTCTCTGCAGGCGGCTGTTGCTGCTGCTGGCCCCAAGCCCTGCGATAGGCAGCTCCCGCCGTCCGAGCGCATCGGGCAGGACAGCCGGCCACGTTTCCACCAGGTCCCTCTTTGGCCTCTTGGGTGCGGCTCTTCCTCTCTCCTTCCCCCCACCCCGGAGGCAGCAGAGGGCACGGCATGTCGGTTGGGGGGCTCTGGCTGCCTCCCCCTGGAGCGAGCGAACAAGCGAACAGGCGGGGGTAGTGCCCGGTCTGCGGCTGTGCCGGAGCCATCCGGGCGCCGGGCGCCCGCCTCCCTGTGCGTGCGGTGCCCGGAAGGCCTCCGGCGCAGCCACAGCCCCGGGCATTCCCCCCGCCCATTGGCTCACTCGCTCGCTCCAGGGGGAGGCAGCCAGAGACCCCCAACCGACATGTCGGGCCCTCCGCTGCCTCCGGGGAGGGGGGGAAAGGAGAGAGGAAGAGCCGCACCCGAGGGGCCAAATAGCCGCTCGTGGCTCGCGAGCCGCGGTTTGCCGACCACTGAACTAAGTTATTCTAATATGAACAATCATGAACATAGTATATGTATTTCTAATGCAAAACACATTTCTTTATCATTCCAAAAAAATATGGCATACAGTTCTATGGCTGCTCTGGATACTGTTAAAGATAATGTCATATCTTATTTGTTCAGCAATATATTCCTCCTCCTCCTCCTCCTCCTCCTCGTTCGATGTAATGGTTGAGCAGTGAAATGCTTAACATTTAGGGGTCCCTAAGGACTCCTTTAATCATTCTCTACCTCAGACTTGAGCCTCATGAATAGAACCTAATAATGGCATTGAATAGATAATCTTCTGTATTGCTAATAAAACCAAAATACTATTTTACACGTTGTATTATGACATAAATAAAGCTGTTCACACTAAAACTTAGTTGTTTTAAATATCAGTAATATAATAGCATCTATAACAATCCAGACTACTTTCTCACATGAAAATGATAGCTGTAAATATTCAAAATGCTAATGGAATATTAACCATGATGCACAAAAGCATATTCACCGAAATTGAATGAGATTGGCCAATTTACTGAGCAACAGCTACTGTTAGTAACTTAGCTGATGTTCCACCCTATTGTCATCTGATTGTACTTCTCTCTATTTAAATTTGGGCATCTTGAATATTCCTAGAACGTACAAAAATGACTGAATTCTCAACCTTGTATCATTGCAGCACAACAGACATATGCCTTCATTTCTTTAGATCTTCCATCATGCTGAATGAAAATTCCCAACAAAATTTTGTCATATCTAGAAGAATTCAGTTTGGAAAGCACTTCTGTATCTTTCCTATGCTGCATTTTAGATCAATGTGTCATATTTAGGAGACTGCCTCTATGTTGACATTGAGCAAAATTTGAGAAGTGTAGTGCAAATTTATGCCAGGCAGGAGTTTAAAGAGGAATTTAAATTTAAAAATGAGTTTAAATATAAAAAGGAGTTTTGTCTTAGCAGGAAATATGAGAAATATAAGAATATGAAAAGAAAAGTTTGGTGATATAAAGCAGGGTCCTGAACCTCTGGGCTGCAGTCCTGTATCGGTCTATGGCCCATAGGGAATTGGGTCACACAAACTGTGGGCTTCATTAGTGCATGCATGGGATCTAAGTTGCATGTGAAATCATCCCCTCCTACCACCATTGACATCACCTCAACCACTTCGGCCAGTCCACGGAGCTAGAAAGATTGGGAATCGCTGATTTAGAGAATGCATATGATAAAGTGCATAGACTTGAGTGATTTAATATATTGTACTAGCTGTACCCGGCCACGCATTGCTGTGGCCTAGTCTGGTTAAATGGCCAACCAATCTGTGTGTAGATGTACACCTGCACACACAAACACATACACACAACCACTGTATAACCCCCAACCTACCTGCCTACTGTATTTCCCCCTCTCTCCCGCTACCTACCTACCTACCTACCTGCTTGCTGTATTTTTCCCTCTCTCTCTCTATCCCTCTACCTACTACCTACCTACCTACCTACCTATTGTATTTCTCTCCCTCTCTATCCCTCTACCTACCAACCTACCTGCCTACTGTATTTTCCCTCTCTCTCTTTATCCCTCTACCCACCTACCTACATACTGTATTTTTTCCTCTCTCTCTTTATCCCTCTACCTATCTACCTACCTACCTACTTACCTACCTACCTACTTATTGTATTTTCCCTATCTCTCTCTATCCCTCTACCTACCTACCTACTTACCTACCTACTGTATTTTCCCTCTCTCTATCCCTCTACCTACCTACCTACTGTATTTTTCCCTCTCTCTATCCACCTACCTACATACTGTATTTTCCCTCTCTCTCTCTCTATCCCTCTACATGTCTACCTACCTACTGTATTTTTCCCAATCTCTCTCTATCCCTCTACCTACCAACCTACCTACCTAACTACCTACTGTATTTCCCCCCCCCTCTCTCTTTCCCTCTACTTACCTACCTGCCTGGGAGTTTGCCACCCCCCCATGCCTAGTTTTGGGCCTAGTAGGCGTCCATATAGCCTCCTGGGACCAAAAATGGGCTACCTGAGATTGTGTCACCTCCCATGCCTAGTTTTGGGCCTAGTAGGCATCCATACAGCCTCCTGAGACCAAAAATGGGCCACCTGGGAGTGTGTCACCCCCCATGCCTAGTTTTCGGCCCAGTAGGCCTCCACGCAGTGTGGGAACATTAGAAGCTTATTCGGTTCCTGAGGAAACGACTGTTGGAAATGTGAGGGGTGTGTGTGTGATGCATCATAAGCAGCCGGATAGGAGGAGCTACAGGGAGGTGAAAACCTGAGAAGTGAGTACCTTTTACGTTTGTGCTTCTTGCACATGAGACACGTGTGCCAGCCACACAAAATGTACGTATGATTGCATTGGAAGTCCTTGGGAACATTGTGTGAAAATTTGGTGTCGATCGGTACAGTACTTTCTGAGATTAGTGGCTTTGCACAAAGTATTTACATTTTTATTTATATAGATTGTATGAAATACAATAGGATGGTTTCTAAGTGTAGTAACTGTAGCATAGGATGAAAGTAAAGCATGCATGTGAGTAAATGGAATGCTAAGTAAATTGTTCAACTGGGACTAGAAAAACAAAACATAATGTTCCATTCATTATTTAAGATATTTATGGATAAAAATATGAAGAGTATCTGTGATGAAGTTAGGAGAATGTTCATTATATAATATGTATATTTTTATATGCAGACAATGTATTGGGTAGATTTGTAACAAACATATAATGTAATGAGCCATATATTTAAAGAGAAAATAGTGTAAAACGTAAGATATACCATCTTCCTTTTCTTATTATGTTTTAAATTTATTTTCCTTATTATTTGTAGATAAATAGATGGTGATAATTTGATCATTACATATTTGTATAATTGTTTTCTCTTCCCATCACTTGAAAAATAACAGTTTAGTGGTAATTTTTCAGCAACTGAAAAACATTTCAGCAACATTTTCTGCAGCTGAATGTGATATTGTTTTTCTGAATATTTCTTTCTTTAAATCTACATAGATTACAGAGATTTTGTGTGTGGAAAGCATTATCAAAGACCCACACATACCCCACCTCTTGCTTCATCTATTTTACACCCATTGCAAGCATTGTAGTAGTATTTAATTAAGTGGTTACATAAGGATATCGGCCTGACTTACTTATTTTTAATTTGCTTCCCTAGAACAAATACTGAAGCAAGTAGCAACATCAGATAATCCAGTGCTCTTTCTTGAACATTATGCCAGGCAGTATACGCCAACATGTGTCCCAAGTAAGGACACTGTACAAAAAGATCCTTCGGCTTCATCATGTGTTGCCACTGGAACTGAAAGCCCTGGGAGATCAATATGTGAAAGATGAATTCAGACGACACAAATCCATCAGTCTCCAGGAGGCCCAGCACTTCCTACAGGAGTGGGAGGCAAGTGATTTTTTTCTATACTTGTTTACCTTGCTTTAATTTTGGTGCTTTGGATTAGTTCCAGATACAGTGTGTGGAGCTTTCATCATTTGCCACCTGCAATTCTCCCAAATAACACCAAGCTCCTTAAAAAGTTGATGTTGAATTGAAATGCTTAATATGACATCAGTAGAAAATTGCTAATTTTCTACTGATGCTACTGTATTTAATAATTAAAATAATTTTAAGGAAATTTAAAATAAAATTTTAAGGAAATTTAAAATAAAATTTTAAGGAAATTTAAAATAAAAAATCAGATGATGTAGTTTTTCTCCTGAGTATACCACCTTATTTATTTTGGATATTTGGACTTTTAGTACATCTTTTTATATTTTACTTAAATTTAAATTATCCAAATAAAATTAGACTTTATCTATCTTACTGTGCAGTCTTTCGGTAATCTTAAATTAAAACAATGTCAAACTCCTTTTGCTTGTTCCATAATTGTTTTTTTAAATAATTAGGACAAGAGAACGCAATAGACTAGAGGTTAAAGACGCTGAGTTTGTTAGTAAAAAGCTGACAGCCCGGGTTCAAGACCTGAGTGCTGTGTGACAGGGTAAGCTTCCATTACCTGCCGCAGCTTCTGCATATCTAGCAATTCAAAAGCATGTCAGTGTAAGTAGATAAACAGGTATCAATTTGATGGGGAGGTAACAGCAATCTGCATGCCTTGGCAAATAGTCATGTTGGTCACATGACCACGGACATGTCTTTGGACAATGCTGGCTGCCTTGGCTAAGAAATGGAGATGAGTACACCCTCCAGAATAGGACAAGATTGGACAGGAGAAAGAAACCTTTACCTTTATCTTTCTAATTAGGATAAGGGTTGCCTAAAGTCAATTGCCATAAACAAATAACTACTTAATAAGGTTTTGCTTTGGATGTCTGAAGAAGAGATCTTAAAGGATTCTTGTATGCTTTGTAGAATTTACAGATGATTCTTTTGAAACCCTGATTAATACCAGAATGGGGAAATCACTGGGGGTTAGACTCTTAAACAACTGTTGTTATTCACGATGACCCTTTTGTTCTGTAATAATGAAATGCCTTGGCATGAATGGCTGGATCATGGAGAGAAACCAGGGCTCAACCTAACTGAACCGGTTGGCTCTCTTCTTTATTGTACAGTTGTACTATTTTAAATGGATAGGCAGCTATTTACATAACTTTATTTCATTCTCAGCTACTCCAAATGGACTGAAAAAAATGGAGCTTGGATTTTTGGGATCTGAGCAGTAAGTGTGAAAAGGTTGCCCAGCATCAAGATCATGATTACGGTGACTGGGGTGTAGGGAGCCTTGACCTTTTACATCACCTGGAACTGCTTCCCTAGGCCATGAAATACTCTTTCTGAAGACTGTAGTAACTTAGAACCGTAACTTGGTTGTAAATCAAGGAGTACATGTAATATGCCAATTTTAAGGCTTATACTGCAGCTTCATCTATTTCTTACTTTAAATTGATGGGAACGTGTGTGTTTGTGTGTTTGTGTGTGTGTGTGTGTGTGTTTAGCAATTGTGGGATTCAGTGGTTGCAAATCCTTTTTTTGGACCGCACAATGTCCTAGGATTTCAAATGATCTAACTTTATTTTACAACAAGGGAACTAAACTCCCTTTTATTTTCTGAGGGCCACATCACCAGACAGACACTATGTTGAAAGTTGTATACAGTTGACACTAGAGCCAAAAATAGATGGAGAAATAAACATCCTGTCTCTGAAATCTCTTCTTTTTGTCTCCCAAACAGAAGGAGATTTCAGATATTTCTTACTAGAGGCTGAGACTGGTTTTTTGAAAGAACTTTTGAAATTTAGCCAAATAGCTGTTTGAAAGTAGACTAGAGGCTGTAAGATACACATCCATCTTACAGCTCTTCATCATGTTTAAAGCTATGTAACATGAAAAGCTGTAAGATAAATGTTTTTATTTAGATAAATAATTGAAATCTTCTTGCTATTTTGGCTTCATTAAAATTATTATTGTCAGTACCAGATCATTATGTTGGTTTGGTGGATCTTTTATTTTGTACTTTTTGTTTTGTCCCAAACTGGCAGCTTGCATCTAGTCTGTTACTGGTCAGCCCTTAAAATCAAGTTTCAGGATATATTGTGGGTCTGAGATATACATAATTCCAGATTTAAGACTATCATAGTTTCCTTATAGTATACTGTGTAATGAATTGGACTGAATTTAGATATACTTACCTATAACTTCACTAACAGAATTCTTTCTCCCATGCTCAAAGTAACTTTCTATAGTAACTACCGTAGGTAAAGAAATACAACAAACAAACAAACAAACAAACAAACAAACAAATAAATAGTAGTTCAGAAAAAGGAAAAGGCAAATCAATAGAAAACAAATTCTGTTTTACTGTTGCTGTAAGCTGTATCCTGTTGGAGATTTCAGCCTTCCCAATCTAGTGCGCTCCGAATATTTTGTGTATAAGATATTAATGTGCAATAGAAAGTAATAAAGATGCATATCATGAAATATAATTAAAACAGATTTAAAGATGAGAAGCCTACAAATTATTTTATCTGCAGAAATATACTGAAGAAAAGAAACTGAGATAAGTTATATTATTTTCTCATTCATGCCATTTCTTGTTTCTCAAAAATCATTATTTTTACATTTTAAGCAACAGATGCTGGATTTTCCCCTCCACTTATATAATGATTTCCTAATTGAGGATTCTAGAGCAAGAAAAAAATTATCTCAACACTCTTCTTAAGCAATTGAAGGAGTTCCTTCTATTAATTATTAATTGGAATCAAATGCTAGTGTCAACTTTCTGGCAATCAGGTAAATATATATACCATGGGGCATGGAGTAATGGGATTGATTAAGAACAATGTATCTTTCTCAAATCTATAACTATAGGAAGATGATATGTTCAACAGCTTCTGTTTGGGAATTATGTTCTAGGTTTTTTGTGAATAGGATTTTAGTTTATTTTACTTCAGAATGAATTATTAAGTATCTGGAATATCCTATCTGTAACAAAAAATAGATGGCTAAGAGAGTTTCCTGAAATTGCTAAAGGTGAGACATTACAACCTTTTAACTTCTGCAACTTTAAGTTATATGAATTTCAACTCCTAGAATTCCTCAGCCAGCATGCGTTTAAAAAATCCTGCGTTAGTGGATAGACTATCTATTCTGGGCAAAGAATGATATGCAGTAAGACTGTCAGTCATCTTGCTTTATTGTAGCAGGTTCAATTCTTTTTACTTCTAAAAATCTCCTGTAATTAAAATATGTGTTTTGGTACATCTTAATTTCTCACTGAATGGTTCTATAATAGAGGAATTGTTTTTGCAAACCATCCCAGACAGGGTGCAACCCAGTTGGCAGTTTAGAAGAAATGTATCTGGATACCCTATATATGCCATCACATGGCTAGCATTGATCAACTGATCCATGTTTCAGTGACCAGTTGATTTGCATAAATACACCTGTATGGCCAAAGGTTAATATGTACTACAGATTGCTCTCAACTCTATTAATTGGTAACAGAATAATGGAAAGACAGCAGCTTTTGTACTTGATCCCTGCAAAACTTACTTTTATTTCCAGAAAGGTAGTAGGTCTTCTGAAGCTCCAAACATTGAAGAAAGAATATTGAATCAGCTAAGGAGAATTTAAGATCCAGCATTTTAAACTCAGGAACTAGGAACTTGCAACTGAATTGAACAGAATAGTAGAGTTGGAAGGGACATTGGAAATCTTTTGTTCCAACTCCCTGTTCAGGCAGGAAATCCTATACCATTTCAAACAAATGGTTGTCCAATATCTTTTTAAAAACTCCAGTGTTGGAGAATCCACGACTTCTGGAGGCAAATTGTCCCCCAGAAAAACGTCAGAACAATAGAATGGATTTTTACTTCCAGTCAAAATATTCATGCCACTAATATTTAACCAATCATTTTGTCAGTTCAAGTTGGATCTGCTTGTTATAGAAGTGAAAATTAACATTTCATGACAACTTTATTGTCTTCTTATATAAGGTTGCATTTTCTGAAATTACCCACATGATGGCACCAAATACCTGCTTCAGGGCTTTCTGGAAAAATAATAATAATTAGTTTGGTGTAGGCAGTAAGTAGTCACAAGGCTTATGGTAAAGTGCATCAACCTGGCCCTATGAACTGATTCATTGCAAAATTGTTTATTGCTGTACAGGTTCAAAAACCAGACATCACCTCATAGTTTAAAGACTCCCATGAATAAAAGCAGGAAGAAAATATTAGGGGATTAGACTAGAAAAAACTATCTTAAATATTAGCAACATAGAACACTGCCTATTAGCAGGTCAGTGGCTTGATAAAATGCTAGGTAGTGAATCTTTTCCATTACTTTATCCTTTTAAATGGAAAGGCCAGTAATTGAATCAGGGCTCCTTGACATAAAACATAAAGGCTTAGCTATTCTGCTCACATCACATTCATTAGGGATTTTAAATTTTGTTTATTAATTCAGTGTACAGACTGCCTAATGGAAACAACACAAAAATAGCATATGGCAGAGAATGGAGCTGATTTTTGTTTTAAAGGTCAAGGTTTAAATAGTTCTTTGTGTCCTTTTAGATCAGAATGCATAAAGGACTAATAATTTTGATTCTTTTGGGGGCACTTGTTGAATTAGAGTTTTAAAGTCTCTGAACTTCTTGAGAATTATAGTTCAAATACATAAGAGGATACAATTTGAGGAAAAGTACTCTAATGATCCAGATGCAGTGCCTTTTGATGATAAACAGAGTAGGTTCTCTGGCTATTCTCGATATAAACATATTGTCTGTATTCACATACTGGACCAAGGCTCAGATATTATGTAAATTACTTGGATTAATCAGTGGAATCAGCCACTGTGTTTTATACAGACACTGCTACACCTAGCAGTACTAAATCTATTTTTTTAACTATGTATAGCATGAATAAGAATTTCTTTTCCTCTGTCTTGAGGAAGACATCATACAATTTTATTAAATAACCATTTAGCATGTCCTATCCTTATTTATCCATCGTTTATTCATTTTCTTGTTAATTCTACATTCTTTCCAGCATCATGTTCTAATGTTATTCATAAACCCATATTAAGAATTTGACAGTATTGATTCTGGAATATGTCCATCTCAGACTTCAAACAAAATGCACCAAACAAAATTTTATATGAAGTCACAGAGATAAAATAATCTTTCTCCCCATTTTTAAATTGGGGATATGCAAGTAAAGCGAAACAGCTATAAAAATATAAGAGAATGGGACCACCATTCTAAAATAATTTCCTTTATTTTAAAAATTGTAATGGGTGTTGATGATGGTAAAAGACCGGCCGAGCCAGGGGAGGAGTAAAGTGGGGAATTAAGCTGAAATCTCTACATAGGTGTAAGAGGGCAAGGTTTGATCCTCCTCAATCTTATCTACTCTGATCCAATTGGAAAGAACCAATCTGAGAAGATTGCTGTTTTATAGGCATGAGCAATACAATAGTTAATTTAATTGTTCATATGCGAATCACTGTTCATATTTGAATTGCTCCTTATAGTTCTGTAGAGAAGCGGTTAATAATTTTGGTGTTAACCTTTTCTGTACACCTTTTTTCATTCAAATATCAATGATATTTCTTAACAAAAATATTTCTACTTCTGGTATGTTAACAGTAAGATTAGAATGTTTAAAATACCTACATATTGTTATTAATAATATATTTAATAATATATTTTATTTATATTGCTTTTAGTGACTTGTATCTTTGAAAAGTTTGACAATGAAATATGTACATAAAAATTGGGTTATTTTTGAAATAAGTGAATAACATAATGCTGTACTGCTATATTATAACTGAAAGTTCTTTAAATAAAATAATTAAATGAAGTGAGAATGCCTATATGGTTATATATATGTGCCTAATAGTAATATATATGAAATCATTAATAATTTTGCTTTAACAAATGTGTGGATCTCTCCTGTTTTTAAAATTAATCTTGATATTACTTTATATAGCTGAAGAAAATGCATTTTTAATTTCATATCTTTGCAATGATTCAAATCACACTTACAGTACTTAGATAATGTAGTTAGATAGCCAATGGAGCAAATTTGAGAAGTATTATTTTCTTTATTTAATGCTGAAAAAGAAAAGAAAAATCCCAATGATCCAAGTAAAGAACAAGTTTATTCTGCATATGGGACATGAGCTTTAAGTCCAAAGTACCTAGAAGTCATGAGATTGGAGATAGCTGGCTATCAGCTAATATATATTATAACAATAAATCAGTTTGGTATGTTTAATGATTTGAAACTAGGAGTATACATGTATGTATGTATTTTTGTAGGTATGCATTTTTCATAGTTTTGAACTGCCCATCTTTCTTAGAGAGAGAGAGACTGGACTGTAAATAAAACAGTATATAAAAATTTAGAAAGAAGGAAGGATGTTAAAACACTTTTAAAATTAATTTAAAAAGTGAAGGGAGGGTTTTCAGGGCACCAGATAACCCCATGGGTGCGTGGCTCTTCACATGAAACCACAGAACCATGTTTGACTCCTTTTTAGAAGGCCAGAAGAGTAGGGACATGCCTCACTCACTGTCTCGTGCAGTCATATTTTCAGGAGCCATCACATTTATGTAGCTATCTCCAAATGCAAGTCTGCTTTTTCTGGGACCTGACCTGCATATCTAAATGCTTTTCTAAACTACTTTTGATAGTGTCAGTCTTCTTCCCTATTAAGGCAGTAGTTTGAAGAGTTAGCTAAAGAAGATCTCCATGAAGGGCAGTCTTAGTATTTATTATGCAATGGATTACTTTGGTGTATAACAACAAGAAATATAAAGAACAGTGATTCATTTTTTTTAACTTTAAAAGGAATTTAAGTCTAATGCAGAGCATTGCAAATTTCCTCAATCAGCATCAGTGATAATGGCAGTTTAATAGCAGAACAATTTATGTATGAATAATAACAGCTGGGCAGCAGTTTGAATTGGTACAATTTGGAAGCAATATAGATCACACAGCACCTTTTACTATGTTTATATCAGCCCTCGCTCTTTTTGTTGTTGTTGTTAATTAGAGTTCAGTATCACAACAACTATGTGCAATAGTATCCGTTGCATCCATAACTGGCATTGCTAGCCCTTCAAAATGGATTAAAAAAAACTATTTAAAAGACTGAAATACTATGAAAAACAACAAAAATGTAGGATGAAGTTGATAAAAATCTCCGGAATTTTTTTTTAAAAAGAACTTAGGCAAAGTATTTTGGATGAGTGTGGAAGGTGCATTTAGGCCATTACTGCATTTAGTTGCAAAGGCAGCTCAAAATACAAAGCATTGACATCGTCCAAAACAAGAGATTGCTGGTTTAAGGAGAGTTACTTTACCTGTAGCTAAACAACATTTTTGACTGAGAGATGCAGTCTTTTACTGTGCACAACGAGCTACAGTATATAATACTTTTGAAAGATTGGTTGTATTTGTTTACCCTTCTCTCCAGAAAATAACCAAAATGTTTGTGTTTCTTTCCTAATCAAAAAGTTAAGCATTACTTCACTTTTCCTAACTCAGTGTTACAAAGGTTATTATTATGGGATAGAAATGTAGCCATAGCAACAGAAACAAAAAAGGGTGCTTGAGATTCCATATTTATTTCTAAAACAGTGTATTCATTTTAAGCCATCCTTTATTTCTGATTACCAGAATAGCATGTTTTTTAAGACAGCAAGGCTGGCACATTGTTTGGTTTCTGTGAAGAGCTTAAAGAGGGTTTCAAAGCTTTGCTATCAAAAGAGAAAGAAAGAAATGATTTAACCCTACAAATATGTATTGAAATCTAGGTAATGGTAAATGGAATTCTGAATATAAATGAACCACAATTTACATAAAAAATACCCCTGTGAGTGTTTCTACTACTCCTTGAAAGTCATAAGCGTGAAAAATATGCACAGGACAATGGCTTTAAAAGAATGTTTGCTTTCCAAAAAGAGATGGTTTATTCCTCCATAATTTCAGCAGTACAGGAGTTCTGTAGTATTTGAATGGGTACCTAGATGCTAATGCATTATTCAGAAACAAATAAGATATATTTTTATTCACTCCCTTTTTCTTTAAGATGCCACAACATGCTTTTAATCTGCTTGGCACAACACTGGAAATTGTTATATAGTTCCTTTACTAAGGAAACTCTGTAGAATGCTATGTCATTTTTCTAGGGACAGATAAAGAGTGCTTGATTAAACCAGTTAAAGATAAAAAAATATCAGAAGATACATTCCATTGCTTTTTGAATAATAGTCGTTTTTTTTTCCTGATAGCTTCATAAATTATGTACTCTTTATTATTATATTTTTGACAGGGCTTTAGTTATCAGCCTAGCAACGAAACTGGGATGGCTATGTATTCATGACCTAAAAACAGTACAGTGATCAGCATCTGCTAAGGAGGTTCATATAAAGACTCCTATGGGAAATTCAGACTTTTGTATTGTATCTGGATTCTTAAATGACAGCATTCATCAATATATCTCTCTAACACAAGCTGAAAAGAGGAAAACAAAATTCCAAAGCAAATTATTTAAACTAAATACCGGAAACAAAGAGGTACTTGAACATAAATGTCTAGATGTCTACTATCCCCAGAACGTAATATTCTCTAGAAAAGTCTCAGCTATAACATAGACAATGCTAATCAGTTAGAATTCTTTGTAGCCTTGGAAGCAGCACTTGAACCCATAGAACTTGCTATAGAAATCCAAGAAAATGTATGCCAGACAGTCATACCACAGACCAGAAGAACAGAATCAAAGCAGTGAAGAAAGCATTCCTCAAAAAACTAAAATAAAAAATAAAACACCAAGCCAAACTAGACAATCAAGAGAACCACCTATGTAAGAAAAGTCAGATCACAAAAGTACAACAGTAGTGGATGAAAACAAGTACATCCACTATTTAGCTTCTATTGATACCCCAAAACATACAAACTTGATGTGCTTCTTTGTCTAATTGTATCATTGCCAGGAACATCATCATGTAACATAATATTCTCTAGAAAGGAATCAGCTATACCATAGACAATGCTAATCAGTTGGAATTCTTTGTAGCTTTAGAAGCAGCACTTGAAACCATAGAACGTGCCATAGAAATCCAAGAAAATATATACATCTGGAAAGTATAAGTACTGCCACACATACAAAGTATGGATCCCGTACATAGAGGACACCATCATAATAAAAAAGGAACAACCTGAGAAGATACATGAAATAATCAACAACATCTTCAAAGGAACAATATTCACAACTGTAGAAGGAAATAATAATACATTACCCTTCCTGGGTATATCCTGGCTATATTCACGATATAGCCAGTTGGTTCCATCTCTGGCTATCGGGGGCGAGTCACTGGCTCCCGCAGAGAGAGCCCGCAACTTGGGTGTCCTCCTGGACTCTCGGCTGTCTTTGGATGACCATATGACGGCCGTGGCCAGAGGGGCTTTTTATCAGGTCTACCTGATACGCCAGTTGCGCCCCTTTCTAGATCGTGACGCTTTACGCGCGGTCACTCAAGCCCTCGTCATCTCCCGCCTGGACTATTGCAACACTCTCTACATGGGGCTTCCCTTGAGGTGCATCCGGAGTCTCCAGCTAGTTCAGAATGCAGCCGCATGGGGGATTCTGGGGGCCTCGAGATGCTCCCATGTAACACTTCTCCTGCGTGAGCTGCACTGGCTGCCTGTGGCTTTCCAGGTGCGCTTCAAGGTGCTAGTAACCACCTTTAAAGTGCTCTATGGCACGGGACCTGGTTATTTGTGGGACCGCCTCCAACCACATACCTCCCACCGACCTGTCCGCACCCACAGGGAGGGCCTCCTTAGGGTGCCATCTGCCGGACAATGCCGGCTGGCGACTCCCAGGGGGAGAGCCTTCTCTGTGGCAGCCCCTGCCCTCTGGAATGACCTATCCCCTGACCTGCGTACAATCACGGACCTGCGCCTCTTCCGCCGGGCATTGAAAACATACTTATTCTATGCGGCCGGCCTGGCATAGTTTTTAAATAGTTTTAATCTTGGTTTTAGTAGGGGTTTCTATTGTAATTTTAGCACAAGTTTCTTAGTTTAATTTATTTTAAAGATATTTTTATTGTATTTATTGTCTACAGTATTTTATTATTGCTTGTGCACCGCCCTGAGTCCCACAAGGGAGATAGGGTGGTATATAAATGCGAATAAATTCAAATTCAATTCAAATTCATCAGCAGAGGAAATTACAGGTAAAAAATGGGAATGTAAATCTATTGAAAAATTTGAATTGAATTTATTTATATTTATATCCCGCCCTTCTCCACAAAGGACCCAGGGCGGCGCACAGGAATTTAAAAACATACAAAAATACAAAAAATAAATACATAATTTAAAATATATTAAACTATCCTAATCCTATGCTAAAACCAAATTTTAAAATACCCAATTTAAAACTTTCTAAAAAGTCCCTGTGGGAGGTTAGGCTAGCCCGGCTTGTTGGAAAAGATGTGTCTTTAGACATTGGCGGAAGAGGCGGAGGTCGGTGATGGTGGTAATTCAGGGGGTAGGTCATTCCAAAGGGCTGGGCCCGCCACAGAGAAGGCTCTTCCCCTGGGCGTCGCCAGTCGGCATTGTCCGGCCGACGGCACCCTGAGAAGACCCTCTCTGTGGGAGCGGATCGCCGAAGGGATGTATGGGGCAGAAGGCGGTCTTGCATATAACTAGACCCCGAGCCATGGAGCGCTTTAAAGATGGTCGTCAGAACCTTGAAGCGCACCTGAAAGGCCACAGGAAGCCAGTGCAGCTCGCGCAGGATCGGTGTTATGTGGGAGCATCTAGTGGCTCCCATAATCACCCACGCGGCTGCATTTTGGACTAACTGTAGCTTTCGAGTGCACCTCAAGGGAAGCCCCATGTAGAGAGCATTACAGTAGTCGAGTCGGGACGTCACGAGAGCTTGAGTGACTGTGCGAAGGGCAGCCCGGTCCAGTAAGGGGCGCAATTGGCGCATCAGGCGTACCTGATGAAACGCCCCCCTGGCCACGGCCGCCACATGGTCCTCCATGGACAGCCGGGAATCCAGGAGGACACCCAAATTGCGCACCCTCTCCACTGGGGCCAGTTTTTCGCCCCCAATGGCCAGAGTTGAAGTAATCTGGCTGAACCGGGGTGCCGGAAACCACAGTCTTGGCAGGGTTGAGCTTGAGTTTGTTACCACCCATCCAGATCCGTACGGCCTCCAAACACCGGGACAGCACTTCGGCGGCATCGTTGGGGTGGTCTGGGGTGGATATGTACACCTGAGTGTCGTCAGCGTACAGATGGTACTCCACCCCAAAACCACAGATGATCTCACCCAGCGGCTTCATATATGTGTTAAACAGGAGGGGCGAGAGGACCAACCCTTGAGGAACCCCGCATAAGAGGGTCTCGAGGTCAACCTCTGCCCTCCTGTCAACACATATTGCGACCGACCAGAGAGGTAGGACGAGAACCACCACAAAACGGTGCCTCCCAGCCCCAACCCCCCCAGTCGGTGCAATAGGATACCATGGTCGATGGTATCAAAAGCCGCCGAGAGATCTAATAGGACTAGGATAGAGGAATAACCTCTATCCCGCACCCTCCAGAGATCATCAACCAACGCGACCAATGCCATCTCGGTGCTGTGACTGGGTCGGAAGCCGGACTGGCGCGGGTCTAGATAATCAACTTCCTCCAGGTGTCGCGGAAACTGTTGGGCTACCACATTCTCAACAACCTTCACCAAAAAGTGAAGGTTGGAGACTGGACGATAGTTCTCCAACAATGTTGGGTCCAGGGACAGCTTCTTGAGGAGGGGCCTCACTACTGCCTCTTTCAAGACGGCAGGTAAGGACCCCTCACTCAAGGATGCGTTGACAATGCCCTGGAGCCAGCCTCGTGTCGTCTCCCAGGATGCCAGTACAAGCCAGGGGGGACATGGGTCCAATAAACATGTGGTCGCCCTAAGTTTCCTTGACAACCTGTCCATATCCTCGGTGGTAACAAAGTCAAACTCCTCCCAAGAAGGAACCTCAAGACTAGTCTCGGACAGTCCCACAGGACCACTGTCGATGGAGGGTAGCTCATTCCGAATCCGAGTGATTTTCTCCTGCAGATAAATCCCAAATTTCTCTGCTCGCCCTTGCAGAGGGGCTTCCCGCGGCCTCTGGTGAAAGAGGGAGCGGGTCACCCCAAACAGGGTGGCAGGGCGGTTATCTGCGGATGCAATAAGGGTGGCACAATACTCACGTTTGGCCACCCTTATCGCCACTAAGTAATATGGGTTCTCACTAGTGTTCGGTCGGCTTCGGAGCGAGAGGATCTCCATCTACTCTCTAGGCGTCTCTTGTGGCACTTCATCTCCCGAAGCTCCTCAGTAAACCAGGGAGCCTGGGTGGTTCGTCACCACAAGAGAGGCCGCAAGGGCGCGACTCGGTCCAAGGCCCCTGCGGCCGCACTTAACCATGCGGCCACTAGGTCCTCAGTCGAGTCGCGAGGCAGGGTCACAGGAATTGGCCCAAGCTCCCTCTGGAACCTTTCCGGGTCCATTAGAAGCCTGGGGCGGAACCATCTAGGAGTATCCGGTTCCGCCTCTCCGCGGTGAGGTGAAGCGATTGGATAATAATCTGTCTCCCTAAGACCAAGATAAATGTGGAATAATTGGATCCAGGAGCATCTACAGTGTAAGGACCATAACAACCACTATATTGGACAGACAGGTAGAAGACTAGCAGAGTGTATCCATGAACACCAATTAGCTGTCAGAAGATACAATGAAAACTCCTTAATCTTGCAAGACATTGACAGACTCAACCATAGTTTTAATTGGGAAACTGTGAGTAATTAAAAGCTAAATCCAAAAATGCTAGGGAAATACTGAAAGCTTGACATTCAGACAAATTGACCATCAATAAATACAGAGATTAAAGCATAGATTAATATCATACATTGAAATATATGCCCCCCCCCCGAGCTTTGTTTTTGCTGGCAGAGGACTGCAGGAGGCCGTCGCTGTGAAAAATGGAGCTTTGGGGGGGGGGACACCACACACAGCCCCCTTGAGCTCCATTTTTGTCTGTATTTATGGGAGAGGCACTGTGGGCTGGTCCTTTGCTGTATCCAGGGTGGCCCTGCAGGCCAGATCTAAGCATCTCACAGGCCAGATCGGGCCAGCAGGCCTTGAGTTTGACACCCCTGTTGTAGATGATATTTCAGTACTATATACAACTTTTTTCAAAAACGTATTAACTACAATTTAGACTTATTGGTTTGAAAAATTTCCTTGTTTTTACATATTGTGAGAATAAATGGAGCACACTGTATTTTTGCAGGCTGAGTATCTTTTTTATTTTTATATGTGTCTTAAAATCTTAGTATTGCCATTGAATTAGCTATCCTTGCTGTGATCATTTTTCATGCATTTGATGTTTCTTTCCCTCCTGGCAGTGAATCTTTATGACAATAAAATATAACAGGATCAAATCCTTCAGGGAAATAAAGATTTTAGAGATACTGACAATAGTATCAAATAAATGGCTTGAAAGTGTTGCCTAGAATTAGTAATGTGTATTTTCTTGTGTTCTGCAGTTGGGAAGCTATAATGTTGGATGAGAATTAGTATTTTTGTATGTTTAAAAACATATCAGATTTGTACATGTACAGACAGTCCTTGACTTATGACACAGTTGAGCCTTAAATTTTCATTGCAAGCACTGAAGATATATGTTAAGTGAGCTTTGCCCCATTTTACAATCTTTCTACATTTGTTAAGCAAATCACTCTAAGTGAATTGTGTCATTAAGTAAATCTGGTTTCCGTCATTGACTTCACTTGTCAGAAGATCGCAAAAGGTAATCACATGACCCCAGAACTCTACAACTGTCATAAATACATTCCAGTTGCCAAGCAGTCAAATTTTGATAATGTGACCATGGAGATGCTGCAATGGTTATAAATGTGAAAAATGGTCATATGTCACATTTTTCAGTGCCATAACTTTATTTTTTATTTATTTTATTAAATTTATACCCCGCCCTTCTCCAAACGGACCCAGGGCGGTGCACAGGAATTTAAAAATACATACAAAATAAATAAAAAAGTTAAAAAACTTATTTAATAACCATCCTGTGCTAAAACCAAATTAAAATCCCTGAAAATTTAAAACTGTCTAAAATAGTCAATTGCAGAGGTTACGCTAGGCCGGCTAGATGAAAAAAATGTGTCTTTAGACACTGGCGGAAGAGGCGGAGGTCAGAGATGGTGTGAAGTTCAGGGGGAAGGTCGTTCCAAAGGGCAGGGCCCGCCACAGAGAAGGCCCTTCCCCTGGGTGTCGCCAGACGGCATTGTCCGGCCGACGGCACCCTGAGAAGGCCCTCTCTTTGGGAGCGTATCGGTCTAAGGGATATATGGGGCAGGAGACGGTCTCGCCTCCTGACTGAATGCTTATTAAATGAATGGTGGTAAGTCTAGGGGTATCTGAATCTGATGCCTGTGATAGCTGTGTTTGCACCTAGCAGTATACTATTGAAACTGCTTCCTTTGACTTTCTCTTACTTTTCTAGTAAATATATCTTCAGTGTTCTTCCTACCTGAGCTAAGTGTATCAATTGAATTGGGCCTTCAGAAACTGTTTTGAAAGTTGGGCAAGGGACAGCTTTAAAATATAATAATTTTATTTAATAATCAAATTTTTGTACTCTCCATCATACTTGTGTGATTCTGGGCCATTTAGCACCAACATCATACCTCCATTATAAAATAACTTTTTGTGCAGTAGGCCTAATCCTGATTCAGAAACTTGAGTGCTATTGTCATATGTGGTGATTTGAGCTTTTTCTCCAATCTGAAACCATCCAACTGTGTTGGATTTTAGTTCCCATAATTACAGTAATCACTTTGAATGATTTACTCATTCTCTTTCCAATCTATTTTTACTTTTTAAATTAAAATTATATTAAATACAAATGTAAATAAAGATAATAGAAAATGGGAGAGAGAAAGAAAAGGTGTAGATATGGAAGGGGGGGGGGAGAAAACAAAAGCCTTCACTTCCAACATTTTTCAATGCAGTAAAATACAGAATGTACTGTACCAACATAATAAATATTAGCCATTTCTATAACAACAAACTATATTAATCAGCAAAGCCGAATGTCAAGTGTTCATTTTTTTTCTGTCTCGAGCACAAAATCCAGAAACGGTTGCCAAGTAAAAACAAAGCTGGATATGTTCTTTTCTCTAATTAAAACAATCAGTTTTGCCATTTCTACTAACTCCATCACTTTTTCCATCTATTCTTCTGGGTCCTCTCGGAGAAGGGCGGGATATAAATTGAATAAAATAAATAAAAAAATAATACCCAGACAACTGTAGGGATTGATACATCTTTCCATTTCTGTGCATATAGAATTCCTGCTGCAGTCGACATATACAATAACAAAGCTCCAAATCTTTTGCCCAACTACTTATCTAATAATTCTAAAAAAAAAACTTCTGGTTTTGATTTTATGCTAGTTTTAAAAATCTGCATTATAACATGAATGAGCCCAGTATTTCTTTGCTTTATTACAAATCCACCAAAGATGGTAAAAATTATCTTCTTTAGATTCACCTTTCTAACAAACATTTTCTAATCTATCCAGCAATGTTTTGTTAAGCCCTGTTCTACAATAAGATCAATTATAAAATTGCAAACACTTGCAAAGGACTTTATTCTTCATTTTGATAATCACAAAGCAATGCTTGTGTATATAAATCTGTTAGACTGAACATGCAAAAGTTCTTGCTTCTAAGCTACTTTAAAAAAAAGTTCATGTAACGCAAAGCTAATTAGGTGAAGCTTGAAAGATCCCTGCCATATAAGCCTTTGAAAAGCATCCTTTCCATACTTCCACTGAAATCCATATCTATCAGGCCAAAAGGGAATTGATGTAACAAAATTAGTGGACCAGAGGAATGCTGTCGATATAATTTACTTGGACTTCAGTAAGGCATTTGATAAAGTAGACCATAACCTACTATTAGATAAAGTAGAAAAATGTGGGTTAGACAGCATCACCACCAGATGGATTCGCAACTGGAAGACCAAACGCACTCAACATGTAGTCCTCAATGGAACTGCATCTACATGGAAGGAAGTATGCAGTGGAGTACCCCAAGGCTCTGTTTTAGGCCCAGTACTCTTCAACATCTTCATCAATGATTTGGACGAGGGGATAAATGGGGAACTCATCAAATTTGCAGACGACACCAAGCTGGCAGGAATAGCCAACACTCCAGAAGATAGGCTTAAGATACAGAAGGATCTTGACAAACTTGAACATTGGGCACTATCTAACAAAATGAAATTCAATTGTGAAAAAAGTAAGGTTCTACATTTAGGCAAGAAAAACAAAATGCACAGGTACAGTATAGGTGGTACCTTGCTCAATAGTAGCAACTGTGAGAGGGATCTTGGAATCCTAGTGGACAACCATTTAAATATGAGCCAGCAGTGTGCAGCAGCTGCCAAAAAAGCCAACACAGTTCTAGGCTGCATAAACAGAGGGATAGAATCTAGATCACGTGAAGTGTTAATGCCACTGTATAGTGCCTTAGTAAGGCCACACTTGGAATACTGCATACAGTTTTGGTCACCACGATGTAGAAAAGACGTGGAGACTCTGGAAAAAGTGCAGAGAAGAGCAACCAAGATGATTAGGGGACTGGAGGCTAAAACATATGAAGAACGGTTGCAGGAACTGGGTATGTCTAGTTTGATGAAGAGAAGGACCAGGGGAGACATGATAGCAGTGTTCCGATATCTCAGAGGGTGCCACAAAGAAGAGGGAGCCAAACTATTCTCCAAGGCATCTGGGGGCAGGACAAGAAGCAATGGGTGGAAACTAATCAAGGAGAGAAGCAACTTAGAACTAAGGAGAAATTTCCTGACAGTTAGTACAATTAACCTCTGGAACAGCTTGCCTCCAGAAGTTGTGAATGCCCCAACCCTGGAAGTCTTTAAGAAGATGTTAGATAGCCATTTGTCTGAAATGGTATAGGGTTCCTGCCCACGCAGGGGGTAGGACTAGAAGACCTACAAGGTCCCTTCCAACTCTGCTATTGTATTGTATTGTATTGTATTGTATTGTATTGTATTGTATTATTGTATTGTATTATTGTATTGTATTATTGTGTTGTATTGTATTATTGTATTGTATTGTATTGTATTGTATTGTATTGTACCAGTTGTAAAACAGACATAAAATCCAATATATTTGTCCAACAAAATAAACAGCAGTATAAATCAAAACTTAAAACATCTGTATTGTAAAGACACACATCAATAGGAATTGGGAAATTTTATACAAAATAAATAAAGCAGCTTAATTTCAGATCTCTAGACATCTTGAACATAGCATTTTCAAGAGAGTATAAGTAGGACAGTGATATTCAAAGTGAAGATTATGTTTCATTGATAAGGCTTGTGTTGCCATTACCTGAGTCCATTTAAAACATGAAGACTGGCATGTAATATGATGGGATTTCTTTGCTACCAAAGCTGATCCCTGCCTTCATAGTGCTTCTGCTGGTAGCTGGGTTGATGAGACTCACTTATCATTTTCATTGGTTCTTATTAGACCTACATTTCTTCAAGTCTGAAGTAGGCAGTTGCTACAGGGGAAATAAGTGCTCTCAGATTGCTTTCATACATTTTAGTACAGTGCAATAGAACCAGAAATGGCATGTCACAGTTAGCCCCTTCTCACTATGCATCAACATTAATTTTTGTTTACAAAATACCGTACTTATTATACTTTACTATCTGCATAGTTCACAAATAGTATGGATTGAGGATTCTCAAGATCAGTTGATCTATACCAGTGATGGCTAACCTTTGGCACACGATAACGTGTGCCAAAAGTGCATGCATTCGACACCCCCTAACGCACATGTGACACCCTCGCATGTGTCCCGCTCCTGCACATGCCACATCTCCATACATGCCCTCTGCCCCGATGCAAGTGCACCTGATCCCCCCTGTGCAAACCTGACCCCACACATGCATGGAAGACACCCCCCTAAGCCCCATTTTGGGCCTAGGAGGCCTCCCTGCAATATTAATCATTAACAAAACTCCTTACATCTGTCTTATTACACTCTTTACACTCTGATAAAAAAGTGATATCCCATTAGTATGGACTACAATCACACTTTGAATAGTTGTTATCACCTTTCTACCACTGGAAGCTATTACATTAAATTTGCCACATTATAATAGCATCTTATCCTTATCTGATAAATGTACAAAAAACCAGATCTGAATTATCTGAGATTTTTAACAAAAATGGAGTAATATACCGTATTTTTCGGAGTATAAGATGCACCCTTTTTCCTCTAAAAAGAGGCTGAAAATCTGGGTGCATCTTATACATCGAATACAGCATTTTTTGCCTCCTGAAACCCCGCCCCTTCAACAAAATGGCCACACACATAACCTTATGGAGGCTTCCAGAGAGCTCCTGGGGGCTGAGGAGGACAGAAATGAGCAAAAACCAGGGTTCCCCCCCCCAGCCCCCAGCAGCACTCTATAAGCCTCCATAAGGCTATGCATGCTATTTTTTTGACCAAAAACTGCTCGTTTTTGCAATAAATCTGCTGGCTTTTTGCTCATTTTGCCCCTCCCCCTTCCCCCCAGGAGCACTCTGCAAGCCCCCCCCCAAGGCTATTCATGCCTTTTATTTGAAAAAAAAACCTGGCCCATTTTCGCGAAAAATGGGCTGTGTGTGGGAGGCTTGAAAATGCAAAAAGGGGTTTTGTTTTCCCTTTTGGAAACCTGTTAAGTTAAAGTGATTGATGAGAATTATGTTGGTGAAGTACTGTGCCTGCAGAAACAAAGATTTGTTCCAAAGGTGGTCAGTGATTTCCTTCTCCAGCACATGGGTAAATATACCTGGAAACATCTACCTACCTACCTACCTATCTACCTACCTACCTACCTACTCTCTCTCTCTCTACCAACCTATCTACTGTATTTCTCTCTCTCTATTTCTCTCTCTATCCCTCTACCTACCTATCTACACTCCCTCTCTTCCTACCTATCTATTGTATTTCTCTCCCCCCTCTATATACCTACATACTCTCTCTTTCTCCCTAACTATCTACTGTATTTCTCTCTCTTTCTCTTTCTCTCTATCCCTATACCTACCTACCTATCTACACTCTCTCTCTCCCTACCTACCCACTGTATTTCTCTATTTCCCCCCTCTATGTACCTATCTACCTATCTACCTACTCTCTCTTCCCCTACCTATCTACTGTATTTCTCTCTCTCTCTATTTCTCTCTATCCCTCTACCTACCTACCTATCTACACTCTCTCTCTCCCTACCTACCCACTGTATTTCTCTATGTCCCCCCTCTATGTACCCATCTACTACTCTCTCCCCCCCTACCTATCTACTGTATTTTTCTCTCTCTCTCTATTTCTCTCTATCCCTCTACCTACCTATCTACACACTCTCTCTCCCTACCTACCTACTGTATTTCTCTATCTTTCTCTCCCTCTCTCCCTCTATCTACCTACCTACACTTTTAAAAAATTTGCCTCTTCAAAAGCTGGGTGCATCTTATACTCCAGTGCATCTTATACTCCGAAAAATATGGTACTATCTCTGTAAAGGACAATTTCTGTAAATAAATACAATTAAAAATGGGTGGATAATAGTTTCATTTACTCCAGATCTACAAGGGCAGAAATGCTTTTTTATAGAATGTCTATAAGTGTCTTATAGAAATGCTGTTATACCAAATATTGTTTAATAATACATTATTTTGGAGATAACAAAGAGAGAAGATAGGAAATAGATTTTCTTCTATGTGAATAACCCATCTCTGATACTGCTATTTTTAAGGACGTGATATCTAGCTGGATCGGTATTTTAAAAGTGTTCCTTCGTGACCTCCTTGAATTGCTGCCTGCTTATAACCCAAAGAAAAAAAGCACTTTAAGGGATCAATTTACTAAATGCAAGTTTAGCAGTATGGTCTACTTCTACTGGATAAAAGCCAAAGATCAATAACAAGTGCTGTTCCATTTTTTTTGAAATACGATTTTGAATGTATGGTAGCACAGATGAAACACTTTTTTGAAAAATGAAAGTAACAGACTCTCTTCTTTTTTTTCATATTAGAGCAACCAAACCACATCTGATTTTACATGCATGATGCACGCAGGGCCTCTTCAATTTATAATGTCTCTTGCTACCTCCCCACATGCAGACTGTATGTTCATTTGTGCACAGAAACAGCTGAAAGCAGATTCTGAAACAGCTCCAAGAGCTTGAAAAAAGAGGCTGCTAATTTAATAATCCCAAAGTAGATATTCTTGCATGCACTCCAATGTCTTTTAAACCACTTCTTTTAAAGGATTTGCCTAGTCTTATTCGTAATGATTTAACAAAATAACACAGTTGGAAGGGACATTGAAGTCTTATAGTCTGACCCTACTCAAGCAGGAGATCTTACACCATTTCACTCAAATGGTTGCCCACAACTTCTGAAGGCAAGTCATTCCATTGCTTAATTGTTCTGTCAGAAAATGTCTTCTTAGTTGTAGGTCAATTCACTCCTTGATGTCCATCCATTGCTTCTTGTCCTGTGTTCAGGTGCTTTGGAGAATATGTTGACCCCTCTTCTTTGAGGCAGCCCTTAGGTATTGGAAGACTGCTATTATGTCATCCCTAGTCCTTTTTTTCATTAATCTAGATATACCCAATTCCTGCAGCTGTTCTTCATATTTTAGCCTCCAATTCCCTAATCATCTTTGTTGTTCTTCCCTGCATTCTTTCTAGAATCTCAACATTTTTTTATATTGTGGCAACTAAAATTGCATTCAAAATCCCAAGTGGGGTCTTATCAAGGCACTAGAAATTCATATTAACACTTCACATGATCTTGATCTATCCCTCTGTTAATGCAGCCTAAGACTGTGTTAGCTTTGTTGGCAGCTGCAGCATCCTGCTGGCTCATATTTAAGTGATTGTCCACTAGGACTCCAAGTTCCTTCTCACAGTTACTGCTGTTGAGCCAGTTAGATCTGATACAGCAAATAAGAAGTGGTTTGAGCACTGATATTTTGAATTCAAATTTAGTAGAAAAAAGTTTACCAAAAAGCATGGAGAAGAGAGATGATATTTTAACAGGGATATTTCGCTTTCAAACACGGTGTGAAGTGGTTCAGTGATTCATTACTGCAGAGTACAGCAATCAAGAGTTCAAACTGAAATGTAAAATACTGTCAGTTTTTATTAGCTTTCCTAATTCAATAGTCTGTTTTTCTTAACTATTTTCAATTAATATTTTGAAAATTGGTGACAGTGTGGATGTTTCTATTAGGTTGAGTTGGTATAGAAGTGAAAAAAATATTGGCTAGCAAATGAGGCAGTGAAGCTACTAGTGCTCTTGAGTGCAGATGATCTCCAAATATAATTAATTCTCAAACCAAATGAGGTTGAAATTTGCCAATCAAGCTTATGAATGTGTAAATAATTGCTTTAGAGGTTCCTGTTATATATTACAGGGTTAAGGTAATAGATTTTGACCTTAAGATAAAAAGGGTAGAATAAAAATAATGCCAGAGCTTCTTTAAACCCTGGTCCACAAAGGAAGAAACAGATGTGTACTTGTTCAAAAAAAATAAATTTGAAGATGAGGGGCTTTTATAAAAGTATCTCTTAAGCACAGCGGGACCCTCAAATGCTTATTGTTACAAACTAGGATGGCATAGTAGCTCACATTTCCAGCATTAAAAAATTGGATTTGAATTTCTGGGTTAGGTTACAAAAAGGGATGTTGCTCAAGCACTGATCCTCCTGGAGCAAGATCTTTTCCCCTGGTATTGGTTGACAGTCAGATTCATTTGATCTGCCTAATATTCTTGGTCATGTTGATTAAATAAAAGTTTTGAAATGCTTCAAAAATTATCTCTCCCCCCTTAGTGGATTACACTAAGAAATACAAGATTATTAGAATTAGAGGGACATGATTTGCCATCAGGATGGCATGCAGCTCTATGGTACCGAACCACCAGGAAACATGGAATTTTCAGAAGGCACTACGTAAGGGAATTTCTGATTGTAAATTGGGAGAAGATCAAGAAATTGCATTATCTCAAAATACCAGTCTGGGTATCAATTACGGAAGCATTTACATACGCAATAATACACAAAAAGGAACGAACAATCAGATATTCGGATTGATTAAACTCAAGGGGTGATCTTAAGACTATTCAGGAACTAAAACAAGAAGGAATGGATATTAATTGGTACACATACACACAAATACACTCAAGATATAAGGAAGACCAAAAAAAAGGAGGGGTTTATGACAAAATGACAGAATTAGACAAAATATTAACAGGCGTCGATGAAAAAACAATTAAAAAACTCTATGCCTACTTATTAGAGTTTAAACTCCAGGAAGAGCAAGTGAAAGAAACAATGATAATATGGGGGGGAAACTTCGGGCATGGGATCGACCTAGATAAGTGGCAAAAATTGTGGACACAGAATTACAAAATGACGATGTCAACAGCCTATAAAGAGAACCTATACAAGATGTTCTACAGGTGGCACCTATCACCCTCAAGAATCTCAAAAATGAGCAAGAACAAATCTCAAAAATGCTGGAAATGCCATCAGACGCCTGGTACTTACTACCATATGTGGTGGACTTGCTCGGAGGCCCAAAATTATTGGAATATGATCCACACATGGTTGGACAAAATAACAGGAAAACAAATAGATTTCAAACCCGAACTCTTCCTGCTTGGACTTAATTTAGAAACATTCGACAAAAATTTGAGATACCTAATTGTGAATATTTTGACAGCCGCTAGAATCGTCTTTGCTAAAAATTGGAGAAATGACAAATTACCATCAGAGCAAGAAATTATTTATAAAATTATGGAATGTGCAGAGATGAATAAATTAACATTTGAAATTAGAGAACAAGACAATGAACAATTTTATGAAATTTGGAATAAATTTTATCAATGGCTGGAAACAAGATAGTCAAATGAAGGTTGAGGTATAATAATTGTAATATATATAAATATATTTGAACTAAAATATGTGATTTGATATGATTATGACTATGGAAGAGATGTACAGTATGTAACCAACTGACACACTTTCTACAGTTTGTAATGGAAGATGGACTTTATGTTTTTTGTTATACTTGTTTGTGTTTGTTTAAAAATAAAAACAAAAATTGTTTAAAAAAAATATCTCTCCATTCTTTACAGTATAGAAGCATGATTAGCTTATGATTTTAAAATATTTTTAAAATAAAAAGGTTGAGGTGTATATTTCTTTGGATTAATTTTACATTTCTATTTATTTTTAAATACTGAATTACTTTAAAAAACCCTTTCTCTGTATGGTAAGCTCATCCATCATCCCTGCAGTCCCTAACTTGAAAAAGTATACCTCCCACCAAATTGTCATCAACTTTATTCATTTGTTTTTTCTCCTCTTCTTAGAACTATGCAATGATGCTTCAGCAGCAGGCTAATCAACATGAGCAAAACACCACTGATCAGCCTGATTTTGGAGCACATCTCACAAAGGAGAAACTTAATACCCTTCGAGATGAGCAAGTTGGACAGCTATATGAACTAATGCGAGAGGCCACAAAACCCAAGAGACAGTTCAGTATTTTAGATGATGGAGACAGCAAACATTAACACATTTTTTGAATTTCATTTTATGGTGTGTTTTTTGTGTGTATTTCTTTCTAAATGGTTTTATTCTAAAGAATAATGGAAGATGGTAAAGATACGTATGCATAATGAATTATCAAAAGTAGCTAGTGTCATCTATATATTATGTACAGCCTGCACTAAATGTGTAGAATAGTTCAATATTTTGGAACATTTCACATGTGTTAAATTTACCATATGGAGGAAATAAAATTAAAATGGCTTTGTACTAAGAATGTATTTGGTGGATGGTCAGAACATCAGAGAGGAAAGAACCTGAACTGCATATTGATGTGTTCAAAGTTTAATAGTCATTTTGCTTTTTAAAAATAGAATACAGCTGTGTGTATTTAACATAATTTATTGTTTGATTCAAGTGTCTTGAAGATCATATGAAATTATGTTTTTAAACTTACTTTTAAATACCAAAATCTGCCTTTTTTTGCCAAATATTTCTTTCCTACAAAAGAAATTTTGGTTTTTCTATTTCATTTCCAATCTTCCTCTAACATATTATTTTGACCTTTCTCAAAAACAATATTTTCACTTTGAATTCCTAGTTTCAAAATGATTTGGTGTAGAAATAACTTCATTGCAAGATTAAAATAGAAGTGACAGTGATTAAAATAGTTGAATGTAACATTGGTTTCCATTAAAATGTCAAAAAGTACAAGTCTCCGGAAAATTAGTCTAAGTAATTAATTCAGTTTTCAATTTTATTTTAACTTTGAGTGTTAGCTAAATAAGTTGTTCTTACCTAAGACAATTTTAGTTACTTGCCATTTTTAGTGGGATTTTATTATTCTTTACCAGGTAGATAAACAAGATATAGATATCCTATTTCCTCAACTTGAGAAAGATCACTATATTTTTTAAGCATCAATACCAAATTAGTGGAATATACAACAGAAAGAACTAGTTTGTACATTTAGTTTAGAATTTCATTTTACAAGCTGCATGTTGAATTAGCTGTATTTATTTTAGGATGGATAAACAGCATTTTGGTGTTTTATTTCTGTTAAGGGAGAAGCAGGCTTTATAACTTTAGTAGGTAGAGTTGAAATACTGGTCCTTTTGGGGTAATGGTGGGAATTTAAAAAATAAATGAGTATATTAATCCTGGCATTAAGCCCTCATTTAGCAAAAAACCGAAACAGAAACTAACCAACCAACCACAGGATATTTATTTAGGCAGTGGTTAATTGCATCCAGACTACAATTTATTCATTTCAATCCATAGATTGCTTACTGGAATGCAAATCAAAGCTTCAGGCTGAAGAACCAATGATCAAATACACAAGAACACAGTATGACCATTGCTGTTATGTAAAGAGGAAATTTATTTTCTCTACTGCACCCCAAAAAGGACATACTAGTATATGTTAAATTCAGCCATTAATATTGGGACAGTCCATTTATTGACAGATTTGGAATAATAATATTCTCATGCATCTTTGATTTGGGCAAATGTATTGGTCTCCTATTTGTTTCCAGCCCCAGTGCAAAGATGGTTTGCTGTTTTATTTTTAAGGTTCTCTACCCCTTGCATCCTGCTTCTGTCACAATCTTCCTCCTCCTCATTACTTTGATACCCTCAGGTTTTCTTCCTGGAGAATCCCTGTTTCAGGAGGAAGCTTAAGAAGAGTAGTAGAATAGGATGAACTCCCTGTTTTCCATTAATCTCTCCCCCTCACCCCATGGCTCCTGATCTATTGCTGAATATATTTAATATATTTAAGGTTATTTAATAACCTTCCTATTCAGTATATTAAATGGAAAATTCAAAAAGGTTTATAATTTAGTATAAAGGCAGTTACATCTTTCAGGTATGGGTTTTAGTGTGCGTGGGGCTATATGCTTTTAAAATAATAAATAAGCTTGAAAAGTACAAGTAATCATAAAAATATAGTTTGATTATAATAAAGCAATGTACCTAATAAAGGAAATGAGTGGGACTTTGAAATGTCACAATAATCATAAAGAATTCGTAGAAAGGCTGCCCAAACTTTTTATCTATTTCCTGGAATAACTGGCCAGTCAGAAAAACATAATCAGAGCCCAAAGTGGGGGTTTCTCTGGCTTCATTATGAATCTGCTTACCTAAAAGAAACTAATTTTAGAATGAATAAATGATGTAATCCACATCTGTTCCTTTTAAACTTTTGACCAATTTCAGACCTAATTGCTTTCCTATAATGCCTTTATTATTTTCTGCACTGCTGTTGGTTAGCTTTGCAAGTTGGACAAGATAAGAGAACCGACTCTACAGGATCGTCCTTTTTGAGATACGTTATAGCAGGGGTCTGCAAAGTCGGCTCTTTTAAGACTGGTGGACTTCAACTCCCAGAATTCCCCAGCCAGCCTATGTTTTCACTTTATTGCTTTTAGTACCCCAGGGTGTCAGCCAGACAATTCTTTACTGCCTCCCTTGGTCTAAGATGCTTTTGCATCTAATGGTTTCTGAAAGTCTTCTCCAAGGACTTCTGCATGTCCACCTACACTACCCACCTAGCCAATTTTTCACAAATTTTTAACTTTCTGACTTTCTCATAAGCCTTGTGATAGTGTTTTATCTTTGTATTATGGACTGGTGTTATAGTCTATTGCATTGTCTTTCTTTGAGATATGTTGTTTCTTTTAAATTAGTTTTTCATTCTAAACTGGCTACAGTTGTGGAGTTGGATGTCTTCAGAATTAAACCAATACATTAAATTAAATAATCTCAGCATCTGTAACACTTTTCTGTGACGGTGCAATGTGTGCCAAATGTGTTTTTCCAGGGCTTTTGAATTAATAAAAGTATAAATACCCGCAGACCTTTGTACTTTAAATGTGTTCCTGAAATATGCTGAAATGGATTAATTTTGTAATTAAATAACAAGACTTAGTTTGTAGTAGTGGTTATGCTGCTGGCATAGAAACCAGGAGACCGTGAATTCTAGTCTCATCTTAGGTGTGGAAATTGGCTGGTAACTTGGCAAGTTATTCTTTCTCAGCCCACCCCTACCCATTATTGTTGTAGGGGAAATAGAAGATTATATATATAATCTCGAAATAGATCTATCCTGGTCTCTTCTAATTTAATTTATTGATCAGCTCATAAAACTAACGTGTGTGTGTGTGTGTGTGTGTGTGCAAGTCTTTGGTTGTTCGGGTTTTCTCCCGCGTAGAATTCCAATTCTACGCGGGAGAAAACCCGAACAACCAAAGACCTACATACAAACACCCGCGAAAACCTCAGAAAACATATATATATATGTAATTGTTTCACAACAACCTGTTATTATTAGGCCCCAATTCAGGGAGGAGACATACTGTTTCCCTTACTGACCATCGGCTCATCGCTAGAGACCATCCAAACAGCAAGCCAAGAATTACGTTGTATAATATTTTAGATATGTGTGTTAGTTTTTATGAGCTGATCAATAAATTAAATTAGAAGAGACCAGGATAGATCTATTTCGAGCTTATTAGCTCTCATCAGCTGGCCATACCCCTTACTGGGATTCGAATCAGCTCATAAGATCAGCTCATAAGATCAGCTCATAAAAACACACACACACACACACACACACACATATGTGTGTGTGTGTGTGTGTGTGTGTGTTTTCATAGATTTTCACGGGTGTAGGTATGCTGGCATAGCTGGCTTCAGGGATTTTCCCGTGTATAAGGCATAGAAAAGTTGTTGCAACGTTTCGACAAGATCTCACTTGTCATCATCAGGCAGGCTTGTGTCTGTGAGTGTGACTGTTAGCTCTCATCAGTTGGCCACACCCCACTGGGATTCGAACCGGGGCTGTAATGAATCTAAGACAGAAGCCTAGCACTCCAGCCTAATCGGTTCTACCCTGTTTCATCAGCTAATCCAGGAGTATTTAGTATAGATAATTGTTTCCACAACTTCCTGTAAGGGCCCCAATTAAGGGAGGAGACATGCTGTTTCCCTCTCTGCCTGTCGGCTCATCACCAGAGACCATCTAGACAGAGAACCATTTTTTTAGTTACGTTGTGTAATATTTTTTAGATATGTGTTAGTTTTTATGAGCTGATCAATAAATTTAAATTTGAGAGAATCAGCTAATCCAGGAGTATTTAGTATAGATAATTGTTTCCACAACTTCCTGTAAGGGCCCCAATTAAGGGAGGAGACATGCTGTTTCCCTCAAATTTAAATGTATTGATCAGCTCATAAAAACTGTTTTTTATTTAAACATAAAAAATGTTTTTAGGCCCGTTTAAGGGAGGAGACAAACTGTCATCCTTCTCTGCCCTTCGACTCAACCTAGAGACAGGAACTGTGAAAATATTCTCTCATCAATAAGAGTCCTGTAAAAGGCTGATGTAATCAGGGAAAGCCGGTTAGCTCAAGGCATAGAAAGGCTTGCCTGAAATGCTGGAAAGTGCCAGTTCAAATCCCAGTAGAAGAAGTATGGCCAGCTGAAGAAGGCTAAAAAGCCTGAAATAGATCTATCCTGGTCTCTTAATTATTAAATCAGCCCTTAAAAATCTAACACATACCTAAAAAACAGCAGCAATCTTAATGGGTCTCTGTCTGGATGATCTCTAGGTTGAGTCGAAGGGCAGAGAAGGATGACAGTTTGTCTCCTCCCTTAAACGGGCCTAAAAACAGGAGCTGTGAAAATATTCTCTCTCATATATATATAGGAACAATAATACCTATGAATTCAGACACCAAGCTCAGGGCACTTTTCTCCAAGGCACCTGGGGGCAGGACAAGAAGCAATGGGTGGAAACTAACCAAGGAGAGAAGCAACTTAGAATTAAGGAGAAATTTCCTGACAGTAAGAACAATTAACCTCTGGAACAGCTTGCCTCCAGCAGTTGTGAATGCCCCAACCCTGGAAGTCTTTAAAAAGATGTTAGACAGCCATTTGTCTGAAATGGTATAAGGTTCCTGCCCATGCAGGGGGTTGGACTAGAAGACCTACAAGGTCCCTTCCAACTCTGCTATTGTATTATTGTATTATTATTATTGTCTGAATTCATAGGTATTATTGTTCCTATATATGAAATGGTGGCCATAGAAGCAGCTGTCATGTCACTGTCATGTCTAATGGATAACTTTAAGTCAGAAAATGAACAGGGTGGTAGTAACAATACTTTTGTAGCTGGGGTCAAGGCATTTTAAAGAGCTTGGTCTTAACCTGGAATTTGCCAAGCTCTTAGCTGAGTTATTCTGAAATTTTCAATATCTTTGGCTAAATAGTCTAACAATAACTGGGTATGATGCTTCTACCATAGCTATCACTACAGTAATTGAACAAAGGACTAAAATATTAATTTCACACAAATTAATGACAGATTGTTGTGAAAATACAAAAATTCCTCAGAATAGTTCAGATTAATATGAAAGCTGAAAGATTGTAAGTAAGTACATATTTTTAAAACTTTGCAAAATATTTTGAGATGAAAAATCTTCACTCTTACCTATCCTGTTGCTATTCTGTTCCAAGGATGCTTTGGGACTGAGACCTTTTGACCTTGAAATGCATAGCACATCTTTACATATCTTCAGCATTCAAAGTGAAGTAGCAAGGAAATCTGGTAGACCTGGTGGGTATTTGTCGAGATAATTTGAGCAAACATCATGGCAATGTAAAGGAAAAATAAGAGTAGCCTTGCCTCCTCAAAAGGAATTTGTGAGAGGCCTTTGACACCAAACTGATCTTCTATGTTTTACAGATATGTGCTTGTTTTGAAGATTTAACATTTCTCCAACTGGTTGCTGAGCAACCACAAACTGTTACCAAGTAGGAGGTGAAGTTTCCCATGAATTTTGTCACTTAATTTAACTTCAATATAATACAGCCATTTCCAATGGAAACACCAAGAGAATGTAGTCATTCATAGAAATGTCACACAGAAATCTGGAATATTTTTTGCCTCTGCACATGTGCTACCTGGTCAAAATCAGGTCTTGTAGTCTGCTGATCAAAGAATAGGGCCGTGAAGTCATAATGCCAGATTTTAACGGGACCTAGCTATTTGCGGGATCGGATCCTGCCTCATACATCCACACGGCCTATTTGCTCACACAGAGAGGGACTTCTCCAGGTGCCGTCCACTAGACTTTGTCAGCGGGCGACGCCCAGGGGAAGGGCTCTCTCTGTGGCGGGCCCAGCCCTCTGGAACGACCTTCCCCCCGACATTAGAACAACAACGGACCTCCGCTCCTTCCGTCTAAAACTAAAAACATATTTGTTCTGCTTGGCCGGCCTAGGATAGTCTCCCTTCTATGGGGTTGTTAATAATTTTAGATGGGGATTCTAGTAATTTTTAACTGGGAATTTTTAGCGCAGGGATATTATTTAATTCGTTTTTATTATGTGTGTATATTTATTGTTTTATTTGCCCTGTGCACCGCTCCGAGTCCCTTCGGGGAGAGGGAGCGGTCAACAAATTAAATTTATTATTATTATTAATAATAATAAAAAACACTAGTACTGACTTTTAAACAGTCAACTTCTGCACAGAATCAGGAGCTCTTCACAGCTTGAAAGAGGTTTGGGTAAAATCTTGCTTGGTTTGTATGCTTTTTATGTTATGCTTTTAAATAAGTTTAATAATAAAACTTAAAGTTCCCTTTCCACTAGTGTGCTTGTTGTCTATGAATCTAAAAGAAACTGTTGTCTTGACACCCTATTACTGCTCTGACACTTGTCAAAACAAGTAGACATAAGGAGATGGGTTTAGGCATCCCAGGTGTTCATAACTCTGCCCACTCTGGTAAAATCTATGCATTGTATCAATCACATACTGTGTTTTGTCTTCATTCTTAAATTGCCCATCTGAAATTTAGCTATAGACTGTCATTCTACTATGGAAGAAGCAAATAGGATAAGATTCACGGTATGGAAAGATGAATGGCAATCCAGGGCAGAGTTTCAGCTAAAATATGGCATACGCAGTCAGTTTTCTGAAGACTTAATCAATGATCCTGAGTCTAAAAATTCATGATGGAACCACTTATTAGTGCTTTTAAATATTCATTCTTTTGTATCCAGACAGTGTGTCTTTTCCAAGGTCATATGTAGTATGTCATCTCCGAGAACCATATTTTATAATTTGAAAAACAAAATGTTTTTCCAGATAGAAAGATTGCATAAAAGTGTTTTCCATAAAAGTCCTTTGTGCCAAGCAACACATAACCAATTTCACTTAGAGACTGTTTATGCATTAATCATTCTTTCGGGCATTCTTTGCTTTTCTAAAATTAGGGGAAATGGGAACATATTATTTTTTCATTAGTTCTTAGTGAGTTCACCAGCGCCATACACTAACAGATCAGAAGGTCTTGTTGACATTTTTAAAACTAACAAAATGAGGCAATATGAACTCTCTTGATGTTCTGAAAACAAACTGAACAAAATAAATTACATCAGATATGAGTTGGTGTGCTTTTTGTCATGATGATAACTTGCAGTGTGATACTTTTGGTCTGTGATTTGTATTCCTTTTCCCATTTTCTCTACTTCTCATATATAATTTCTCTGAGTCTGTAATGCAGATTAACTTTTATAATGTTATCTTTTATACATAGCAAGTGACTATATCCATGTTTTCTTTTGTCATATTCAAACATACATACTGGAGATAAGATCTCCTTAGGCTAGGGCTCAAGGCCTGTGAGAAAATTTGGCCAACGGTGATGGATACTAGATGTTTAACAAAACCTTGAAATTTTATATCTTCGGCACAAGTGCCATTAAAAAGAGCTTACATTGAAGCAAATAGGAATTAATTCCCACAATGCAATTCAGAGGTTTAATTTAAACTAACTCCGAGCAGCTACCAATAGATCAGAAAACAAGTACAAAGTATTTGAACAAGATGGGATTTGGCCATTCAGCATAAACGCATATACTGCAGAGACACATACCCAATAAAGTACTCTGTCCACATTAACCCAAGGCCTGTTCTTTAAAGATTTTTAGAATGCCATCACAAGATATTATGAGGGATCTAATTACAAAAGATAGATGCCACAACAAAGGAGCCATACTTTCTGGATCCTGGTAGAAGACACTTTTGTAAGAAGGGATCAAAAGTCACTTTTTATTCATATCAGCTGGGCTGAAACCATAGAACATAGGCAATAATTTGGACCTATGCCATATAGGGATTTATAGGTGACTAGTGTTTTGAAATAGACCCAGAAACCTACTTCTGAGTGATCATCAGAAACAGCCTTGTGCAAAGCACATTGCAATAATCCAACCTTGATGTGACTAGGGCATGAGAGATTCTGAAGAGCCTCTGGTCCAGGAAAGGATGCAGTTAGCATACATGGAGCAGGAGCTCTGCACCCAAGAAGATCCCTATGTTGCACACCATCATTAACTTTCCAAAACCTGGAAAAAAACAGCTGCACAATTGAAAAGTACATAATTTACTGAACAGACTGGCTGGAACATTCTGGGGTGCTGATGCTAACACCTTACAAATAACAGTCTTGACTTTGGTTTATTTCACAGCTGAATATTGTGCCGGTGTGTGGCTTAATAGCATCCACACCTAAGAGGTCCATGTCCACCAGATATTGCATACCATCTCTGGCATATTGCATCCCACCCCTGTGCAGTATTTAGCAATGTCATACCACACTAGCTTAGAAGACAACAACCTGCTGCTGTGGCCTAGAGGTGGAGCTCTCACCTCCCAATCAGGAGGTTATGAGTTCAATCCTAGGTAGAGGCAGATGTAGGGTCTCCTGCTTGGGCAAGGGGTTGGACTAGATGACTTGCAAGGTCCCTTCCAACTCTGTTAATCTGTTAAGCTCTCATTCAGCTATGGTCAAGGATGCTGAACATAAAGGCTCTCCCTATTCACCAGGACAATGCACAGTCCACAAGATTGAAATTACATAGGCTGACATGGAAAACAGCTATTCACTTAATATCTGCTCAATTTAACCACAAGTATGCCTGGAGAGAAGAATGGTACAATGTACCTTCTTGTGGCCTGGCTATTAGTGATCCCTCTACCCAGTAGTGAGATTCAAATAATTTAACAACTAGTTCTCTGCCCTATGATTTCTTCCAACAACCAGTTCACCAAACTGCTCAGAAAGTTAACAACCAGCTCTCTTGAAATGTTGTGAACTAGCTGAATCCCACCACTGCTTCTACCAAACTATTTGGTTTTAACCTGTCTTGCTCTGTCTGGACACAATTGAGCAAAATTAGATGTGAACCTGGAAGACGTGCCTCTATCCTGTATCAGTGGGATTGGAAATATTCCCCTTGCTGAGATTGTGGTGCTGATATGCAAATATATTGGGCAAGATATGAGCACACAAAGTGCATTCTCTAGAAGATCTGCATGAAGCTATGGTATGTAGGAAGCACACCAAATAGTAGTGGGGGATTTTAACTACCCTGACATCAACTGGGAAACAAACTCTGCACCAAGTGGAAGATTCAACAGGTTCCTAACAAACCTAGCAGACAACTTTGTTTCCCAAAAGGTAGAAAAGGGAACAAGGGGATCAGCCATATTGGACTTAATTCTCACTAACAGAGGGGAAATGATAGAAGGTGTTGAAGCCACAGGAACCCTGGGGGCAACTGACCATGCAATATTGGAATTCAACATTATGCAAATGCAAGTAGTAGAACAAAGTCAAACTAGAATCTTGGATTTTAAGAGAGCTAATTTCAATACATTTAGAGAGAGCTTTGAAAAAATTCCATGGATGAGAAGCCTCAAGGGGAAAACAACTCAAGGAGCTTGGGAAATTTTGAAAAATGAGATTGCAAAAGCTCAGTTTAGCACAATACCAATGAAGAAGAAAAATAACAGCTCCCAAAAGAAACCGGCATGGCTGCATAAAGAACTCTCTGACAAATTGAGAGACAAAAAAAATAAGTATAAAAAGTGGAAAGAGGGGCACATAACTAAGGCAGAATATCAGCAAATAGCCTGAGCCTGTAAAGATGAAGTGAGGAAAGCTAAGGCTCACAATGAAGAAAGGCTTACCACAAAAGTAAAAAATAACAAAAAAAGCTTTTTCCAACATGTTAAAAACAAGAAAAAAGTTAAAGAAACAATTGGTCCATTGCTGGGAGAAAATGGCAAGAAGGTGACAAGCAACAGGGAGAAAGCAGAACTATTCAACTCATTTTTTGCATCTGTCTTTACACAAAGGGATAAAACAGTCCAATCTATCAAAAACAGCACCACAAAAATCAGATTAGAAACACAAATTGAAATAGGGAAGAAAATAGTAAGTGAGCACCTGTCTACCCTAGACGAGTTCAAATCACCAGGACCGGATGGATTACACCCCACGGTTCTGAAGGAACTGTCAGATGAGATCTCAGAACCACTGAACTATATCTTTCAGAGATCCTGGAACACTGGGGAACTATCAGAGGATTGGAAAAGAGCGGATGTGGTTCCCATCTTCAAAAAAGAAAAAAAGATAGATCCAGGAAACTACAGACCCATCAGCCTGACCTCAATACCAGGAAAGATTCTGGAAAAAATAATCAAGCAGCGAATTACTGAACACTTAGAAGCAAACAAAATAATAACCAAAAGCCAACATGGTTTTGTCAAAAACAGATCATGCCAGACTAATCTTATTGCATTCTTTGATAATGTGACAAAATTAGTGGACCAGAGGAATGCCGTCGATATAGTTTACTTGGACTACAGTAAGGCATTTGACAAGGTAGACCATAACCTACTACTAGATAAAGTAGAAGAATGTGGGTTAGATAGTATCACCACCAGATGGATTCGTAACTGGCTGACCAACCGCACTCAACGTGTAGTCCTCAATGGAACTGCATCTACATGGAAGGAAGTATGCAGTGGAGTCCCCCAAGGCTCTGTTTTAGGCCCAGTACTCTTCAACATCTTCATCAATGATTTGAACAAGGAAATAAATGGGGGAACTCATCAAATTTGCAGACGACACCAAGCTGGCAGGAATAGCCAACACTCCAGAAGATAGGCTTAAGATACAGAAGGATCTTGACAAACTTGAACATTGGGCACTATCTAATAAAATGAAATTCAATGGCGAAAAGAGTAAGGTTCTACATTTAGGCAATAAAAATGAAATGCACAGGTACAGTATAGGTGGTGCCTTGCTCAATAGCAGTAACTGAGAAATAGATCTTGGAGTCCTAGTAGACAACCATTTAAATATGAGCCAGCAGTGTGCAGCAGCAGCCAAAAAAGCCAACACAGTTCTAGGCTGCATAAACAGAGGGATAGAATCAAGATCATGCGAAGTGTTAATACCACATTATAATGCCTTGGTAAGGCCACACTTGGAATACTGCATTCAGTTTTGGTCACCATGATGTAGAAATGATGTGGAGACCCTAGAAAGAGTGCAGAGAAGAGCAACAAAGATGATTAGGGGACTGGAGACTAAAACATATGAAAAACGGTTGCAGGAACTGGGTATGTCTAATTTAATAAAAGAGGAACTAGGGGAGACAGGAGAGCAGCCTTCCAATATATCAGGGGTTGCCACAAAGAAGAGGGAGCCAAACTATTCTCCAAAGCACCTGAGGGCAGAATAAGAAGCAATGGATGGAAACTAATCAAGGAGAGAAGCAACTTAGAACTGAGGAGAAATTTCCTGACAGTTAGAACAATTAATCAGTGGAACAGCTTTCCTCCAGAAGTTGTGAATACCCCAACACTACAAGTCTGCAAGAAGATGTTGGATAGCCATTTGTCTGAAATGGTATAGGGCTTCCTGCCTAGGCAGGGAGCTGGACTAGATGACCTCCAAGGTCCCTTCCAACTCTGCTATTGTATTGTAAAAGCTATGCCAGAGAAAATTGCTTAGGAAATTGAATTGGGCATCCAGTTATGAGCCATATCTCCATAGAAATTTTGTATATAATTAAATGGATTGTGTATATATGTTTGTTTCTCTTTTGTCATGTTCTCATCATAAACTACATAACTAACCACTCTTAAATGGAATGTATTACTTTATCTAAGATTAAAGATAGAAAATCCCTCAATCTATGGGACTCTTAACATCTAAAACGATTTAATCTAAGTAGGACTAAGTCAGAGTCAGTTCCTTTTCACAGTTCCTAGAGGCCTGTGTAGTCTCTAGGCCCTGGAACAGGACCTTAAGAGTCTTTCTTGGTGAATCTGAGTTCAAATGATATGATTGGGTATCATCCAGCATATTGGGTTTTCCTGATCTATGAGGTGATGTACTAAAGATTTAGAAAGTCATATTAAAGTAATGTAATGATTTAGGTTGACTCTGCCACACTGACTTAATTTAAAAATACCAGTGTAGCTACTTGTTATATATTTAATTAACATGTAGTTTAATTCTGTGACAATCGAAGTCTCCATGCTAGGTCTTAAGTTATATAACTGGTAGGTCATATGCAAAATATAAACTATACAATATCTAATCAATCTATACATGTAAGCCACAAACTTCCAAAGGGAGAGCTATTTCAATTTTCTTTTATTAGCATGGACATAATTAATATCAATGCTGTAATTAATGTTTCTCAAGGGTTTAGTCTATTCTTTCATCAGTAGGCAACGGTAGTTTGATCTCATATAGATATAGATGTAATAATTATGTTGGTTTATGCCATGTCATTTTATTAAATCATTATGCTGCTCAATATTATTTTCCTTCCATTTAATTGTATCAGATTCTCTGAAACTGCCTAGACAAAGTTCCAGACAAACCACTGCTTTCTCTCTAGAGCAGGGGAAAGTGACTGGCCCAAGGGCTCCCAATTGGCTTTGTGCCTAAGGTGAGACTACAGCGCATGGTCTCCTAGATTCTCGCCTGATGCCTTAATCACCACACCAAACTGGCTCCATTATAATGCATGATAAATATTTTAGTAGCTCATTTATTAACATTGCAACAAACTCAACAAAGTGAAATAGAATAATTCCATTGATTGAAACACATTATTTTGTGATTCCTTGACATCACAAAATATACTTCCCCTGAAAAAATATTTGGTCCATAATAATTGTCAAGTCTTCCATTTATCTTTCAAAGCAAGCTAATAGCATATTTATCAAAGTACTATGTCACACATGAAAATTTGCTTGATGGTTTGGTTGTGTTAATTCATTTTTAAAGAAAAAGGAAAGAAAATTAATTATTTAAAATAATTATAGTCATGTGAAACTGATTTTATAGCCCACCCAAAAGATGTATGAGTATTCAGGTTATTTCATTATAGTAAGTAAGTAAGTAAGTAAGTAAGTAAGTAAATTTTAATTTCTAGACCGCTCCTCTCCCCAAGGGGACTCGGAGCAGTGCACAGGGGAGTTAAAACAATAAATATACATAAATACACAAAACAATTAAAAGCAAATTAAACAGTAAAACCCTGCGCTAAAATTCCCAATGCCAATTCACTAAAACCCTATAACCCTATAATACTATAGTAGAGAGGCTACCCTAGGCCGGCCAAGCAGAAAAAGTGTGTTTTCAATTTCAGACGGAAGGAACGGAGGTCCGTGGTTGTTCTAATATCGGGGGGGAGGTCGTTCCAGAGGGCAGGGCCCACCACAGAGAGAGCCCTTCCGCTGGGCGTCGCCCGCTGACAGAGTCTAGTGGACGGCACCCGGAGAAGTCCCTCTCTGTGGGAGCGAATCGGCCGTGAGGATGTATGGGGCAAGATCCGATCCCGCAGATAGCTAGGTCCCGAGCCATGGAGCGCTTTGAAGATGATAACTAACACCTTGAAGCGCACCCGAAAGACGACAGGTAGCCACTGCAGCTCGCGCAAGAGCGGTGTTACGTGGGTAAACCTAGAGGTTCCCATTATTGCTCGCGCGGCTGCGTTCTGGACCAACTGCAGTCTCCGGGTGCACCTCAGGGGGAGCCCCATGTAGAGAGAGTTACAATAGTCCAGTCAGGAGCATGAGTGACTATGCGGAGGGCATCCCGGTCCAATAGGGGGCGCAACTGGCGTACCAGGCGAACCTGGTAAAACGCCCTCCTGGCTACGGCTGTCACCTGATCTTCCATGGACAGCCGGGTATCCAGGAGGACACCCAAGTTGCGCGCCCCATCCACAGGGGCAAGATGTTCGCCCCCTATGGCCAGCGATGGAGTCAGCTGGTTGAACCGGGCAGCCGGAAACCACAGCCACTCGGTCTTGATCGGGTTGAGCCTGAGTCCGTTACTTCCCATCGAGATCCGCACGGCTTCCAGGCACTGGCACATCACCGCTACGGCATCGTTGGGGTGGTTTGGGGTAGATATATACAGCTGAGTATCATCAGCATAGAGATGATACTCTACCCCAAAACCACGGATGATCTCACCCAGCGGCTTCATATATGTGTTGAACAGGAGGGGCGAGAGGACCGACCCCTGAGGCACCCCACATGTGAGGGGTCTCGAGGTCGACCTCTGCCCCCCTGTCAACACAAATTGCAACCGGCCAGAGAGGTAGGAGGAGAACCACCGCAAAACGGTGCCTCCCACCCCCAACCCCCCCAGCCGGTGCAATAGGATACCATGGTCGATGGTATCAAAAGCCCCCGAGAGGTCTAATAGGACCAGGATGGAGGAACAACCCCCATCTCTGGCCCTCCAGAGGTCATCTACCAACGCGACCAATGCCGTCTCGGTGCTATGCCCGGGCCGAAAGCCGGACTGGCGCGGATCTAGATACTCAACTTCCTCCAGGTGACGGGGAAACTGTTGTGCCACCACACTCTCGACAACCTTCGCCAGAAAGGGAAGGTTGGAGACTGGACGGTAGTTGTTTAAAAGAGCTGGATCCAAAGAGGGCTTCTTGAGGAGGGGCCTCACCATAGCTTCTTTTAGGGAAGCAGGCAAGGAACCCTCACTCAAGGATGCATTGACAACCTCTTGGAGCCAGCCTCGTGTCACCTCCCAGGATGCCAGTACAAGCCAGGAGGGACACGGGTCCAATAAACATGTGGTGGTTCGCAGTCGCCCACGTAACCTGTCCATATCTTCAGAAGGAACGGAGTCAAACTCCTCCCAAACAAGATCCGCCTCGTGGCAACCCACTGGGCCATCAATGGGGGCTAACTCGTTCTGTATCTGAGCGATTTTCTCCTGCAGATAAATCACAAATTCCTCTGCTCTACCCTGTAGCGGGGCTTCACGCACCCTCTGTTGAAGGAGGGAGCGGGTCACCCTAAACAGGGCGGCAGGGCGGTTATCTGCGGATGCTATGAGAGTGGCATAATGATGACGTTTGGCCACTCTCAGCACGACAATGTAAGTCCGTAAATGGGCTCTTACCTGTGTCCGGTCAGATTCAGATCGGGTAGTCCTCCATCTTCTCTCTAGGCATCTCTTGTGGCGTTTCATCACCCTCAGCTCCTCGGTGAACCAAGGAGCCAGGGTGGCTTGCTGCCGCAAGAGAGGCCGCAAGGGCGCGACCCGATCCAAGGCTCCCGTGGTCGCAGTATTCCATGCGGCCACGAGGTCCTCCATCAGGGCACAGGTCAGGGGTACAGGAAATGGCCCAAGCGCCGCCTGGAACCCATCAGGGTCCATCAGGCGCCTGGGGCGGAACCAAATTGGTGACTCAGGTTCCGCCTCCCCGCGGAGGGGGGCAGCGGTTGGAAAGTCGAGCCGGAGAAGTGAGTGATCTGACCATGACAAAGGCGTGATGACTATATCTCCTATAATCAGATCACTTTTCCACTGGCCAGAGACAAAGATGAGATCCGGTGTATGTCCACCCTCGTGGGTGGGGCCTTGAATTAATTGGGTCAGGTCCATGGCCGTCATGGAAGCCATGAACTCCCGAGCTACCTCGGATGATTCGCCCACTGATGGCAGATTAAAGTCCCCCATGACTAAAAGTCTGGGGGTCTCAACTGCCACCGTAGCGATCACCTCCAGGAGCTCGGGCAGGGCTGCTGCTACATAGCGGGGAGCCAGGTATATAACCAGCACGCCCAACTGCCTCCCCAGGCCCCACTTCACGCAGAGGGACTCACAAGCGGTGGTCTGTGGCACAGTGGTCTCTCTCGGCTCAAGACCTTCCTTTACGATAACCGCTACCCCACCACCCCTGCCTAGGGTCCGAGGCTGATGAAAAGCGCGGTAACCTGGTGGGCACATTTCAACGAGGGGGAGTCCACCCTCGTGGCCCAACCAGGTCTCCGCTATTCCTGCCAGGTCTGGCTCCCCCTCTGACACAAGGTCATGAATGAGGGGGGCTTTGTTGACAACGGACCTGGCATTACAACACATCAGCCTCAGACCCTGGCTCTGTATTCCCTGACCACCTAGCCTGCGGGGGTTGGGACACCTGACCGTTTGTAACCAACGGCTACGTGCCCCCAACCGGGAGGATGGAACTTGCCTCCCCTCGGACCTGCCTCTCCCCACGACCGTCTGAATGGAAGTGCCCTCCATAGGAACGACTCGTATTTCCCCCCCCCCTTACGGATTCTTCCGTTTCCCTCCGTCGTCTGCTGGCCTGGCCCTCTCTATCTAACTGTTTGTACCCTCCCCCCTCCCTGGTACCCCCTAAAATTGACAATAATTTACATGCTAAAAACCCTCTCAGGCCGCGCTTCGCCCGCCTCTTCAGATTAATGAATCCTTCATCAAGGCGGGCCCTCGTTAAAGCGGAGGGCCAAACCTGCGAGAGCGGGGACTCTCGCAGCCGTAGTAGGTCCAATTTGGAGTACATTTAAATATGCATAAATAATTAAATAATTAATAAATAATTATAAATAGATATAAAATGTAGGGATGAAATACATCATCTTTTTTAGAAAAAATGAAAGATAATACCACGTTTTCTTTACATCAATCCTTTGACAGTCGATTTATAGCAGTTTTCCTGCAATAACATTGTAATGCCAAACTGTCTGACCTGAGCTAGATTGTTAAATGCTACCTGATCGAGAGCCATTCAGACAGAGCTACTGGCCTCTGACATTGCACCAGTTTAAATGGATTTGCTATGACAGTCCTTCATCAGCCACTTAGAATGACTCCCCAAACAGTTGCATATTACAGCCATTCCATTCAACTGTTACAGAGAGAAAGGTACGGTGCAGAGTCTACTCCACTGAGTTAGTTATGACAAAGACTCCTCATTTTTCTCTGTATTTCTTCTATTCTTTCTTAGCATGGGTAGACAGTTCAAGTCATTACTTTTCCTCAGCAAAGAGACCAGCTGCATTTGAGTTTTTATAAACTTCACTAACATTTTTTCAGATTCACTAGTTTATTAGCTACACATACAGAAGAGATAAATCCAATTTTAAATGACCTTTCAAGTTAGTTTGGTGCCTACACTCCACATTTGATTACATCTAGAATGCACTTTTCAGTCCATTATTACCAATTGGTAATCTTTGAATATCTCAGAACATGCTTTGAAAATTCAGTAGGAAAATAACTTCATCTTTCACTCTTTACTAATGTTGGGTCTAACCTGCCTCACTAATGTAGCACCTGTAGAATAGAGGTAGCAAAGACCAACCACTACAATTATCCACATTATGATAGACTATGCTTTCTGAACTTTATCTTCATCTCTGCCAGATTCAGGTGAGGGATCAGCAGCAACTAGTTCAATTTAATCTTTTTGCTATCTTAATCTAAAAGAAAATACTTTACTAATTTTTGCTGTTTTCCCATTGAAAAACTGCTGGAAGACCTTTTGGACTTGTCAATGAAATAAAATATGATCTCTTGATGTCAAGAAGCTTCAGGAAGATAATGTAAGCATTGGAGTCTCATCTTTAAAATATGGAAAAAACAAATCCTAAAATTTGGTCAAGAAAGGAATAGAATGATCTTAGTTTTTCTTGAATGATAGCATCTGTGAAAATAACAAAGGTAAATTAATACTTATTTGAGCAATGGCTTTGGATCAATGAAAGTGGAATAGCATGTATGGAATAGTAGTTTCCAGTTTCTGCACTGGCACTAGTGAGAGTATTAAAAACTTCTGCAGTTCCCCTTATGGTTAGATTTGCTTTCTTGCTTGCCTTGCTCAAATACCGAGCTATTTGATATCCACCAATATTTCTTGAGAAATTGGGAGGCAACTCAATTTCTCAAGAAATATTTGTTTTTCATTAACTTCTATATATTTTTGTGTTTTCATGATTGATTAGCAATAGTAGATTTATATTTTCCATTCAGTAATCTAAAATAAATAACTAAAAAGGAAGTCAAATGTCATTTAAATGCTCTCTTCCCTGTAATTGGCAATTATCACAAGAGCACTATATAACTTTAAAAATAGATGGCTAAGATACATATTATTTTTTCTGCAGCAATCTATTTCTCTTTTTGTATTACTTTATTAGAGCATATTAAGGGCAAGTGTTCTTCCTGCTTTTAAATTCTGTTCAGTACTTTAAAATAAGAGGCCCTATATAAATGTGAAAAATAATTGTTATTTGAGGGCTTGGGTCAGGTTGTCCTGTTTTTACCAGTGCATTATGCAGAAGCATCTTTCTGGGCTATATATAAACATAATTAGTCCACTAATCTACTGGTTGATAAACTGAACACAGTAAGATTAAATAAGTTTTACTAATTTATGAACTGCCTTCATGAAAACGTGGCTGCATTTCAAAAGTTCTTAATATTGCTCTGGGTTGGGTGAAACCAGTTACCTCATATCTAGCATGCAGAGAATAGTATCCAATATTTACTTGTCTGTCTCTACATTTGTACCCCAGTTTTCCTTCAGATGTTCAAGGCAAAATACTATGCATAACACACAATAACAGACATATAAGATGGGTTAGGCCAGGGGGTCTGCAAAGTTGGCTCTTTTAAGACTGGTGGACTTCAACTCCCAGAATTCAACAGGCAGCCAGGCCGGCTGGGGAATTCTGGGAGTTGAAGTCTACCAGTCTTAAAGAGCCAACTTTGCAGACCCCTGGGTTAGGCTAAGAAAGAGTGGTGAGTTCCAAACCATTCAATAAGCTTTCTTAACTAAGCAAAGACTTGATTTAGACCATCCTGGTCCTAGTATGACATTGATCAATCACTTATACTTGCTACCATTGAACCATGGCAAAATTCCCAATACCCCCTGTGACTTCTATAGACTTCTATGGACATTATTTTTAATGGCATTATTTAAAATTATTACCAATATTCCAAATTTCAAACAGACCATTTTCTCTTCACTTCCTGTTCCTACCCAGAAATTTATTATCAATTTAATAATAATAAAATCAATTCCTTTGCCATTTTGGCAAATGAAGGACCATTGCCATCTTGTCCATTGTCATCTTGGCAAACGAAGGATCTGAAATGAAGGTTAAACACTCACTTTTGCTTCCTCTACTCATGTAAGTTTATAGGAAACCTCCTTCATCAATGGCAACATCAAAAAAACAAAACAAGCCAACATCCAATATGTTGATAGTGTCTTCCCAGATGTCTGAAGTGAAGAGAGATTATTTATTGCATGTTTTTGCTCTTCCCAATTTTGTTTTTAACATCTCACATTGAAGCTATTGGTGGGAACTGTCAATCTCTAAAATATCCTTTTGAATAGGTTACCTAAAGCTTAGGAGAGAGGGCACCATCCAGATCTCTTACAGGAAGGGTGTTGTTGTCACAGAAGATTATTTCTCACGTGCACCCAATCTTTCAAAAACAAAGAACCCATAGCATGTTTACTCAGAGTCAACACACATTAGATGTCTGAGATTCACTTGTAGTAGATGGTCCTATAGGTATTAAGTGATTTTGTAGGACAACACAAGCACTTTAAATAGTTACATGAAACCTTCTGGCAATGAATGCAGTTAAGACATTGATACAGTAGCCCTCGATCTACAACAGTTCATTTAGTGACCATTCAAAGTTATAAAGGCACTGAAAAAAGTGACATGACTGTTTTTCACACAGCCATTGCAGTATCCCCATGATTACATGATCAAAATTCAGACCCATGGCAACTGACTCATATTTATGTTGGTTGCAATGTCCCAGGATCATGTGGTCATCTTTTGTGATGAGCAAAGCCAACGGGGAAGCCAGATTTACTTATGTGTTAATATGAATCAACTGCAATGATTCACTTAATAAGTCTGGCCAGAAAGGTAGTAAAATAGGGAAAAAATCATTTAACAACTGTCTCATTTAGCAGCAGAAATTTTGGGCTCAATTGTGGTCATAAATTGAACCAGAATATGCAAATCACAGTTCTTACTTACCAACATGAGATCTGCTGCCTGTAAAGTACAATTTCTACATAATCTTCAGAGGCTGCCTTGTGTAGAGTCCATTGCAGTAAACTAACAGGAAGTAAAACAAAGGCAGGGGTCACTGTAGCCAGGGTTTCCATTCCTAGGCAAACCCACAACTGGTATCCTACATCAGCCAAAGCTGAGCAAAGGCTCCCAAGCTAATTCTTCCATCTGCCTATCAAGCAGTATCCATTATTCTGGTAGAATGGTTAAAGTCCTACTCTTTCAATGGCAGCACTATCCTATCCATAATGATTATATCTTGAAATCCACATGGTGGAATGATTCACAGATCTTGTTGCAAGACCATACCACTACCATTCCCATAGATCCTGCCCATGTGGAATCAAGATCTTATCAAACTTGAATCATTTTATAATCATACTAGCTGTACCCGGCCACGCGTTGCTGTGGCCCAGTCTGGTTAAATCAAGGTGACCAGACGTCCCGCTTTTGGCGGGACAGTCCCAATTTTTAACAATTTGTCCCGTGTCCCGCAGCATTTTTTAAAAGTCCTGATTTTTGGAAAGAATGCACGACAAGCTAGGGAACAGCGGGAGAACAGGAAGGGAATATAGGAAGGTAAGGAAGCTGGCTGGCTAGCTGGGGAAATCGGAGGACGCGCTTTTTATAGGGTGGAGATTAGCTGGGAATGGGGAGGAGGAAGCTGGGGGGTGATGGTAACGAGAGACTCTGGTCTCCTGGAATGGCGGGTGCGGGCGCCGTCCCTTATTTTGGTCAGATGAGGGGTGTGGGGGGAGTGGGGGGGGGAGTGTAGAGATGGTGCATTCGACCCTTCGGTCGATGGGGGTAAATGGCCAGAGGCTCGCTAAGGCTAGCGGGACTAGTAAAACCTTTAAAAAAATAAATTTAGGTTATTTATTTATTTTTTATTTTGCGTGAGAGAAAGTACTTTGTGCAACCCGTGACCAGTTTTGAGAGCTTCAGGGACAGGGTGGAGAGCTTGTGGAGCCCCCTCAAAACAGGACGTTGCAATTCTTCCTGGCCCTATTTGCTCGTTCGGTACAACTTTTAATATAAGTTTTAATTGTTTGTTCTTGTTGTTCGGTGTTGAAAGAATTGTTTTCTCTCCAGCTTTTGACACAATCGTGTTTTGTTTTTGTTTTGCACCTCCCTTGCTCCATATAGACCAAATTTTTAATCAAGAACACCCCCCCCCCGGTCAATGGTGCCCTGCTTTACCAATGTTAAAATCTGGTCACCTTAAGTTAAATGGCCAACCAATCTGTGTGTAGATCTACACCTGCACACACAAACACGTATGCACAACCACAGTATAACCCCCAATCTACCTACCTACTGTATTTCTTCCTCTCTCCCTCTCCCTACCTACCTACTTACCTACTGTATGTTTCCCCCCCTCTCTCTATCCCTCTACCTACCTACTGTATTTCTCCTTCTCTCTATCCATGTACCTATCTACCTACCTACTGTATTTTTCCCTCTCTCTCTCTATCCCTCTACCTACCTACCTACTGTATTTCTCCCTCTCTATCTATCCCTTTACTTACCTACCTACCTACCTATCTACTATATTTCTCCCTCTCTCTCTCTCTACCTACCTACCTACCTAATACAATTTGTCCCCCCTCTCTCTCCATCCCTCTACCTATCTACCTACCTACTGTATTTTCCCTCTCTCTCTCTTTATCTCTATACCTACCTACTGTATTTCCCCCCTCTCTCTGTCCCTCTACCTATCTACCTACCTACTGTATTTTCCCTATCTCTCCCTATCCCTCTACCTACCTACCTATCTACCTACCTACCTACTGTATTTGTCCCTCTCTCTCTCTCTATCCCTCTACCTACCTACCTACCATGCAGCCTCCTGGGACCAAAAATGGGCCACATTGGAGTGTGCCACCCTCCATGCCTAGTTTTGGGCCTAGTAGGTGTCCATGCAGCCTCCTGGGACCAAGAATGGGCCAACTGGGAGTGTGCCACCCCTGTGCCTTGTTTTGGGCCTAGTAGGCCTGCTTGCAGTCTCCTGGGACCAAAAATGGGCCACATGGGAGTGTGCCATGTGTGAGGGAACGTTGGAGGCTTATTCGGTTGCTGAGGAAACGACCGTTGGAAATGTGACATTGAAAGCGTGGGGGAGGGGTGTGTGCGTGACACAGCATAAGAAGCAGATGGGTGGGAGGAGCTTAAGGGACTTCAGAAGTGCATGCCTTTTTCATTTGTGCTGCTTGCACATGGCACAGGTGTGCCAGCCACACAATCTGTATGGATGATTGTTACTCCCTTTCTTGGCAACATTGTGTGAAAATTTGGTGGCGATCGGTGCAGTACTTTCTGAAATTAGCGGTTTTGCACAAACTATTTTAAATTTTTATTTATATAGATGTTGCCCAAACTCTTCATAGTAGTCTGTGGACAGATCTTGTGGAATCCCAAGATCAAGATCTTGGGATCACAGTCTGTTGATACACTAAAAAAGGGCTTCCAGTTGCCCGAAGGGATGCTGGTGTTCTGGGAAGGAAAAGAGTGAGGATTAAAACAGTTGTTGAGGCGGAAGCCTTTCTTAAAAAACATTCCTCTGTCCTGGGGGAAGATCCAGGGGGGGCAGGGGGGGCCCCGCCCCCGCCCGCTGGGGGCCTGGAAGGAGGGATAGAAGACACAATTGCCAAGAGACTTAGATCTAAAAAATAACTTTGCTTTGATTTTTTGAGTAATATTGTATAACATGTATATCTGGATTTTTGCAAATGACTGACAGCATAGAATTGAGAACTTAGAAATATGTACTTGTTTTCACTTTGTAGTATTATGAAAAATGTTTTTTGTTAATGATTTATTATGAAGCTCCGGAAGGGCCAACGACTTCGATGCGAAAGCTCTCAAAATTTCTTTGTATCTCTTACCCTACCCTAATGAAAAACTGTAAAACCAATAAAACTTTTTCAATATAAAAAAAAAGGGGGGGCTTCCAGCCACTCCTCACCTCCTTGGTTGGATAAACAAGGATTTTATCCACCAAACATCTTCATTCATTTTTTCATTTATTCGACTTATTAACCGCCCCCTCTCCCCAAAGGGACTCGGAAAATAACCGAGAAAATAACCACAAAAGTTCCTTAAAGTGACCATACCCCAAAAGAATGTGAATTATTTTAAATCAACTTATAGATGAACAAATGTTTTGAATCCTTAAAACATTAGCTGGGAATGTAGAATGTAAATGTCTCATATATTATTTAATGTTTTATTTTCTTCCTTTTCTTTGTGCAAGTCCCCATAGTATAAATATTTCAATAGGCAGCGTCATTCTTAAACTTTTTCTTTTAAATACTGCATAAATAGGTTTCCCCCCTAAATATAAGCTCTTATAAATGTGCAAAGTTTTACTGAATCATTTTGTAGTTTCTAACATTGCTAGTTGGGTGAGAAGCAAGACAGATAGTGAAAATGCCTTTTTCTACCATTGTGATCATCTATTTTTTAGCCATTTCCTTTGAAAAATCAATCTTGTTATATTTCTGGACTAGTGAAACTTTTCAGTGAATACTACTGGACATTAAAAGAGTTTTTCAAAGTAATATAAATCAGATAAAGAATATTATTGTTAGCTTTTAAAATAAAAAACAGACAAAATCTGTAGAGTTATTTTTATTCTGTAGAAAGGAGGACTGGTGTCTGGTTCATACATGACTCCTGGGAATGTCACAGTATTTGTTTAATGCAAACACAATTATTTCTGCTACCTACTATTTACAGAACAAGGTACAGAATATTTTCTTTCATTCTGCAGTTCAATTCCACTGCAATCTCCTTCTGCTAACCAAATTCATTTGTTAGAGAAAGAAAAGCAGACCCAGTCCAAAATTATTCATAATAATAATCTTGGATTATCCCAATCCCTGGTAAAGCATTACTTGCACATCCCAATACCATGTTTTAAGAAGGTTTTGTACAATCTCTAGAGAGGAAAAAATGAAGAACTGTCCAGCCCAAGCATAATTTAAAGGGGCGGAATCATTAAAAGGTTCAGCTGAATAAGATAGTAGAACAGCATCTGTAACAATGGAAATTGACTTCATAATGGCAATCATGATCAATTAATTGAAGTTCACCCCTTATTAGCATTGGTTAGATATATTGAATGTATATTTAAAAAAGGGCAGAGCTTTGACTGTCCCTAGATAGCAGACTAAATAGACCAAAAACACCTGGTCTATCAAGAGAAAAACAGGAAGGTTTGAGAGCTACCTGTTGCAAGTGCAACCACACTTTTCTCATTGGGAATAACTGCAACAACTAACCTAACCCTCATTAAAAATTCACATGTTATTTATTTGGTAGAAAGAAAGGAGGTGGGAATACCTCCCTCAAAAATAAAGAATACAAATTTGCATAAAATCAAATGTGCCGATTTATACAAATTGAGGGCATCTTTGGACAACAAAAGTGTGATTTGTCTCAATATATTGGAAAAGCCTGGGACCAGGTGACATGAGCTTTAGTGTGAAGTTCTCTGTCTTATGTAAAGAAATCAGGAATATTGTTTCACCTTAAGGGTGATATAACTACACTTTTAGAAGGAGTCCCAGTGGTATCCTCTTCTCTTCAATATCAGTTTGGTAGAGTGAGCGCACATGTCTGGGCATGCACAGACATGCTTGATGACATCTGGGTGGATGAGTGGAGCCTCGCACCACTGCCACTACTGATTCGCCCAAACCGGTGCGAACCGGCAGAATATTGCCTCTGATCCCACACAGAAGAAGGTCAAGACATATTCTCCATTGGTAAGACTATAAGACATAGAATAATGAACTAAAGTAACAGGAAGTCAGATTTCAACTCAATATCAGAGGGACAAGGAGAAAAGCCCTTCTAAAGAGTAAGTGAAATTTGACAGGAGAACTGATTTTTCAGAGAGATGAGGGTTTTTCTTTTCTATGAGTGTTAGCTGCAGACTAAACAACCATTGTTGTTGGGAGTAGGGTGGGGTGGGGATGCTTTTAATTTCAGTTTGTGCATTGAGAATTGGATTGGATACAAGCCATTTGAAAGTTATCATTTTGATTGTTGAATAATTCATGCAAAGAACTTGGCTTATATTATATTTGTTAATTCATTCAGCGTATAACATGAAATGGATATTAAATTTGTCTAAATGTTTTAGGACTAAAATAAGCAATTCAAAATTTAAAAACCATTTAAATAATAATAATAATAATAATCAGGGAACTTCTCTCTCTAGATCTTTGTCCATTAAGTTTAATGGAGAATACAAATCATTGTTTTAACAATAACCTGCAAATTAGCAGTAATTTTCCATTTTCCCATTCTATAGGAAACAAATATTTACAAATGCAAGTTTTCAGTTTAACCTTCATCAGGCACCCCTTTCCCCCAAAATATGTTTATTGCAACAGTTTAATGAGAAAAAAGTTCAAGCCATATTTCCTTACTCCAGATAGTATTCACAAAGGGTATGCTAATGAAATTATGTAAACTAATTAACTTCACAACTCACCACATTCAAAATTGATACATCTTCCTTGCCTTCTATTATTCGCTTGTCATTCTATTTTTCCACTGTCTGGTTTTGAAAAAATGTTCCCCTGCCTTTTCTAAGTTGTCAGTTAGTTATTTTGTAGGATTCCTAGACATAATTTGAAAAATTGCTGTTCTTCTATTATATACAATATATTTTCCCAAATATGATCTCAATGTGCAGTTCAATTCTGCTGAAAAAAGTTCAGCTGAAGTTAGCTGATTTTGCTTTGTTACAAAATATATCTTACAAAATATATCAAAATATTTTTGTAACTTATAAAGTATATATAAGCAGCATGGGATGTTAGGTGACAGTTTATGTGCCATAAAAAGGAGGGCACAGAAGTTAAATTGTTCTAACTTTAAAAAATGTGTAAGTAGAATTCATCCTATTATAGAAGGGAAGATGGCAAACAACTGAGTTGCTTTTCTGTGTTCTTCAGGCATAAACTACTGATAAGCAAGTCCATGGATTTTTGGAGGAATAGCTAATTTCCTCCTCAAATTCTTTACTGAGTAGTGGATAAAAAAATCCTAATTCCACAAACAAAGGTACAGGGCAGAGAGCTCAGCAAATTAAAGATGGTAGTTGTGATCGTGCAATCAAAATTCTGGCATGTTTTTATGTATCACACATTACTTTTTTGAACCTTCTCTTCTCCCTCCCATTCCTGTCCAAAAATTTACCTATACCTTATAGCAAATCTGACCAGTTCATCATTATGTCTTGTCACTGTTGGAAAGAGAGAAGTGGCATTTTAAACACAATATTCTCCAAATGGGAAATAGAAATTTATTAGAGCATTAGCAGAAACAACTGAAGGCAATGTTCAGATGATAAATTGGTGGGTATAGAAGAAAAATATAAAAGAGTATAGAATATACAGCTACTAAACAGGTTGTTGATTGGATGTGCTCCAGATTTTTGTACTTGCCATTAGACCAGTGATGAAATTCAAAAAATTTTACTAACGGTTCTGTGGGCATGGTTTGTTGGGCATGGTGTGGCTTGGTGGGTATGGCTTGGTGGGCATGGCAGGGGAAGGATACTGCAAAATCTCCATTCCCACCCCATTCCGGGGGCAGCCAGAGGTGGCATTTGCCGGTTCTCCAAACTATTCCGCTACCAGTTCTCGAGAACCTGTCAGAACCTGCTGGATTTCACCCCTGCATTAGACCTTGCCAACAAGCAAGTGGCAAAATATATTACATTTTAAAATCATTTTTAAAACATTATTTTAGTTAGCTTTACAAAATTATTGATTATGAGTGATCATATGCTATCTACTTGGTGTCGATTCTTAGCAACCACATAGCTTTCCTTCTTGGAGATCTTTACCTAACAAGCTCTTCTCATGATGCAACTAAATCACCCTGCAACTAAATCTATTCACCTTGCTGCTGATTAACTGTTTTCTTTCTTTACACCTTTTACAGCATTACAATCTTCTTCAGCGACTGAATAACATACTGAACTAAATAAAAAATTAGTCACTTATTATTTATGGCGGCGCGCTTAGACGCTGCGGCTTTGAGCTCCTGGTGTCACAGTAGTAGAGTTAGGCAAAAACAAGTCTATACCCGCAGGGAGTTATTAAAGATTGGATCTTCTAGTCGACAAGATATTACCAGCGACTTTCAGCAGTCTCATAATATACTGAATGACATAGTAAGACTGCCAGGATCTCCATGGATTGTTGTTTGGCCTAGGAGGCAGCGAAGAGAGAGGAAGCAGAAGCGGGGATGCAGAGCAGGTTTGCTAGTTCGGTTACGAAAGCAGCCTCACAGACCAGCATTACCAAGCATTTTCCTAACCAACTCTAGATCCTTTGTCCACAAAACCGATGAACTAGAGCTATGGATGGCAGCGAATAAGCTCATTCGTGACTGCTGTGTGATGATCATCACAGAGACCTGGCTTCATCCACTTGTACCGGATGCGTCTGTGGAGCTAACCAACCGCACCACACACCGCTTTGACAGAAACAACAACTCTGGTAAAAGTAAAGGTGGAGGACTGTGTATTTACACACATAATAACTGGTGTGCCAACAGTAGAGTTGCTTATACACACTGCTCTGCAGACTTGGAATTCTTAACTGTCATTTGTCGGCCATTTTATTTACCTAGAGAGATTTCAGTTACAGTTATAACTGCTGTCTATATTCCACCGAATGCAAATGTTAGCACAGCACTCTCTAAGTTACATGATGCCATCGAGATGCAGCAGCAAACTTACCCTGAGGGCGCTTTTATCGTGGCTGGGGATTTTAATCAAGCCAGTCTAAAGTCTGTTCTCCCTAAATTTGTACAGTATGTGCAGTGTACCACCAGAGGTAAGAATACTCTAGACCATATGTACTCAAACTTAAGACAGGCATATAGAGCAATCCCCCTCTCCCATCTGGGTACGTCTGACCTCATCTCTCTGCTGCTGTGCCCAAAATATATTCCCCTCAGGAAAAGGATACGGCCAGTCTTGAAAACTGTCAAAATCTGGCCAGAGGGAGCACTCTGTCAGTTACAGGACTGCTTTGAGACTACCGAGTGGAGTATATTTGAACACTTGGAGCTGCAAGAATTCACTGACACTGTACTCTCATACATTAAAACATGTACAGATAATGTAACAGTGAATAAACGTATCAGAGTTTACAGCAATCGTAAACCCTGGATGTCAGCAGAGGTACAATCACTGCTTAGAGCCTGAAACTCCGCTTTCAAAGCAGGAAACAGAGACAAATATAATGAAGCCAGGGCAAACTTGAGAAGAGGCATTAAGGCAGCTAAACAGGAATACAAGCAAAAGGTAGAGAAGTATCTGGAAGATAACAACTCAAGGCAGGTGTGGCAGGGACTACAACACCTAACCAACTATAAGGGCAATACAAAAAAAATAGCCAATGCTGATGCCCTGCTAGTAGAGGAGCTAAATAGCTTCTTCGCCCGCTTTGAGGTAAAAAGACCAGTCTCTGTGGCTTTATCCCAAAGGCCCTCTAACATCCAGCCACTCACCCTGGATGAACATCAAGTGAGAGCTGAGCTGAAGGCTGTAAATCCCAACAAAGCTGCAGGTCCAGATGGGGTGTTGGGGAAAGTGGTAAAAACCTGTGCTGACCAATTAGCAGGGGTTCTGACAAGGATTTTTAACCTCTCCCTGAAACAGGCTAGAGTCCCATCATGCTTGAAAGCAGCCACCATTATCCCAGTTCCAAAGACAGCAGCCATAAAAAGCTTGAATGACTATAGACCCATTGCACTGACGTCTATAGTGATGAAGTGCTTTGAGAGACTGGTCCTACAACACCTCAGGTTCTGTCTTCCACCAAGTTTTGATCAACACCAGTTTGCGTATAGAAACAACAGGTCGACAGGGGATGCCATCACCACTGCTCTCCATATCACACTGAGCCACCTTGAGAAATCTGGGAATTATGTCAGAATGCTTTTTATAGATTATAGCTCGGCCTTTAACACCATCCTACCAGGCATTCTCATTGAAAAGTTGACTGACCTGAATTTCCCTCCCCTTACTTGTGAATGGATCAAAGACTTCCTGACCGATCGTCCACAAACAGTAAGGGTTGGGTCCTTTACATCTTCCACACTGAAGCTCAGCACAGGCTCCCCTCAGGGCTGTGTGCTCAGCCCCTACCTCTACTCACTGTATACATATGACTGCATATCCTCTGATCCATCCAACATCATAATAAAGTTTGCAGATGACACAACGGTGGTGGGTCTCATAACTGGAGGGGACGAATCAGCATACAGGGAAGAAGTCCAGAAGGTATCCGCATGGTGCTCAAGAAACAACTTACATCTAAATACTAGCAAGACAAAGGAGATGGTGCTAGATTTCCGGAGGCACAGAGAGGAACCTGCCCCACTGTATATCGAGGGGGGCTGTGTGGAGAGGGTTTCCTCTTTTAAATTCTTAGGAGTGCTTATTAGCCAAGATCTCACCTGGAAAAACAACACGTCTCTAGTGATTGGAAAAGCTCAACAGAGACTTCATTTCCTTAGAGTCCTGCGGAAAAATCAGGTGGAACAACGGCTGATGACCTCTTTCTATCGGTCCATCATAGAAAGTGTCCTCACATATTGTATCACAGTGTGGTATGCTGGTTTAACAGTTGCGGAGAGGAAGGCACTACAGAGAGTGATCAATTCGGCACAAGAAACCATCGGTTGCTTCTATCCATGGGCTGTGAGACTTTTAAATTCAACTGCAATCACTCCATGCACATGCTAGTCTTTTTTTCTTTTTTCTTTTCTCTCTTCTTTGTTTCTGTTATAATTTTCCACCAGTGAAGTTAAAACCAATTTCATTGTAATTTTTACAATGACAATAAAGATGATGATGATGATGATGATGATGATGATGATGATGATGATGATTATTATTATTATTATTATTATTATTATTATTATTATTATTATTATTATTATTATTATTATTTATCATTGCACATTGCACAGATTCAGCCCATCTGATTGTTTGTGCCTCAAACTTTCATGTGGACCCACCTATTGTGAAAGCATTGAGCATATGGAATGCTTCTAATCTGTATGGGAGTTGTTGTAGATCTACCAGTAGATCTACCAGTGCGCACACATATGTGTGTGTGTGTGTGTTTGTGTCTGCATGCGCGCACACGCACACACACACACTGTTTTGAAGCAAGTCATATGCAAAGATGACTTGATTTTACCAGAGTCTTTGAGAATTTGAAACATTCCTAATTCCTTGTATAAAATGATCAAGGAAAGAGGAAGATGAATTCATATTTTAAGGAAAGTGATATTTTTCAAAATATTGAATTCAATCTATGTATTTTCAAATTTTGATTTCTGCTATTTTCAAAACTTAATTTTTTAATACCACTGAAATATTAATATTGTTCACTGTCTCTTCAAGAGTGGATAAAATCAACATTTATATGATATAGTGATGAAATGTCACGCTGTATTTATACCAACTGTATCATCACTAGTGCAGTATTATACTGCATTAAATCTTTTCAAAACTGTGACATCAAGACAGCAATTATTTTATTACTCAATGTATGTACAAGAAGATAAGTAATGACTATTCAGATTAATCTTATGGAAATTCAATTAATTCTCCGAGGCAGTTCATTCTGCTATTTTATGGAGGAGTAACATGGAATTTTTTTTAACAACTCTGTTTTCTGCTGTTACTATAATAATACAAAGTTTCACTATATTCAAAGTGATAGCCCAGAAAACAATTTTGGGTTGTTGTTTTTTACATTAATCACCCATTTTTCAGAACTTAGCTTTGAGATATGTTTGTTGCTTAGTGAATGGGAAAATACAAATGATTTAGAGATGTGCATATCTAACCAAATAAGTACTTTGGATTTAGGATGAATACTTTTTTTCCACAGAGATGGATGGAAAAATCCTTTTTATTCAAACATGTTGCAGGTCATGTGGACAAGGTCATGAGATTTCCACATAGGTATGGTCCTAAAATGCAAAGCCTGATGTGAATAGAAACCTAATTTTGCACTTATTTCAACAGCATAGGTAGAATGAATCTAAATGACTTAGTTGAGCTCAACCACAATTGGAAGTTGCTGCCTGGGGAAATCTAGGAGTTGACTGGTGTAAACATCTTAAAGTTGCTGAAGCTGAGGAACACAGTTGAAAGAAGGATGGATAGATTTTCATCTTTCTTACTTGCTTTAATGAATTATTACAGTTAAAGGTTATTTCCTGGGCCCTATTGAACCCCCTTCATTAGAATCGAGTTATGTCAAACTTACTAGATTTGCAGTAATTTCTATCTTTAGATCAGGTTTGGACAAAATGTATGTACGTTAATTGATTGAAGAATAACAGCCTTATTAGCAAATGAAAGTTATTCAGCAAATGGTAGAGAAATAAGGCTATGCAAATCTACTTTGAATATCCTTATGTTTTGCTAGAGAAAAGCTTGCAATTTTCCTTTTGAATTTCAGACATAACAGCACTAAGCAAGCTGTGCAATTAAAGTATCAGCAACATGTTAAGAGCAGAAGGTCATCTATGCTACTTGTTAAAGCCGGGTTAAAATAAAAGCAGATTTAATAGAATATAGGCTTATGCACTAGAGTTATGAGTGAATCAATGTTTGGACACAGGACACATGTACCCAAATTATTCTAGGTTTCAAACAAATAATAGCTTCAAATTTCTGTTGCAAAATAATAGAATGTAGCTGACTATAGCAAGAGAACCAAATTTGCTAGGTTGCTATCATGAATGCCTTGAGCTATTTCTTCCTGCAGGAAGAAAAATGTGTAGGATAATAACACTGACACTGTATCCAGTCTTTTTTGCCTAAAGGATTATCTAAGCATTTCTAACTGGAAATGTTCAGATCAATATAAGTCTGGTCCATTTTCCTGCCCATTCTTCTTTGTACCCAAAAGACTAACATATTCCACCTTACATTTATTTAACATTTTTCAGAAAACCCATTAAAAATCTGCACCATCCTCCTCAGAATTTATTAAATCTTCAGAGATACTTTTATGCAATTTCTATAATGAACATTATCCATTAACACAAACTACCTCAGAAACCATTTTTAAAATACTAAAATTAAAATTTCCCTGCGGTTGTTCTTTATTGCATAAAGAATAATGCAAATTTTGTAAGTATAAAATTCCTGTTTACAAAATAACTGCCTCTTGCTGTTTCAGCAAAATTATTCTTTTTCATACACAACACTCAGAAGCTGCTATTTCTAAACAGATTTTTGAATAGAGACAAATGTTAATTCCCTACTGCTTGCAGTCCATTCCATAAATATGCAAGACGCTCACCTGAAAATGAAATTTAGAAGAAAATGGGGTAATTGAACATTCCTACAACAAATCCTGGGTTATTTCCAGGGCAAAAATATATTCCCATCTTGCCCAATTTAATATTCATCAATCAGTTTAACAATAAATCTGTGTCTTTCTTTAAAATGGGACTAGAATGCAAAGCACAAATGAGAATGTTGAAAAGTAAATGCACATTAGAAGTTCATTTACCTACAAAAAGAAAGCATACATTTGACAAAGCATAGAGACCACATTGTCCATTCCGTAACTGCTAAACATTTCTCTGATGGGATAAATGACACTATCTGAATAATTTGTACCATCTGGCCTTCCTGTTTCAAGCAGCATAATCTGATTGCTGTGAGCCAAAAACATTATAAGGAAAGGAACTTGTTAAAAACAAAAGTTATATCCATGGCTGGGTCAAAATAAGAATTCACAAGGCAATCAGGCAGGATACTAAGTGAATGTATGAGTTGCAAGCAACACTGGTAATGAAGAGTAAGTAGCTTATATCTACCTAGGATATAAATTCTAGATGAGAGATGGTAGGCATGGATACTAATAGCTCTATTTCTTTCTGCTACGATTGGTCCCTGTGAATCCCTAAAGAACCACAAGTTTGGATTTTGAAAGGACAACTGAAAAATACAATTCAGTACTTGACTACTAGCCACCATTTCTGGTATTTAGGGAGTGAATGATCTTAGCTTCTATTTTAGATGTCCTAAAGACCCAGGCGTTAGTGGTAAAAGGAAACCAGGCCATCAAAGAACTGTCACTAGCCAGAGCATACAAAAACTCAAAGAAGTAGTGCAAGCTCAGAAGATATGGAGAGACCTGGCCCATAGAATCTCCAAGAGTCAGACATGAATGAATGGATAACATGATCATTATTAAGATTCATTAACTGTAATGGTGGAAGGCAGGATATGACTCACTGGCATTATACTTGTCAAACCAGTTTCATCTACTCTATCAAGTCAGTTCCCCATGCCCCAGGAGAGGCAGGTGATGGATACTATTTTACCTCTAGTGAAAGTATCCACACTTAAATATGGGGGGCTATAGACCTGAATGGATCCTTAAATTTCTAAAGAGGAGGATGGAGCAGAAAACTAAATCTGGCCACCATTGACTAAATGAATCTTTCTCTTTTGCTTTACCCAAGTCAAAGGTTTACTGGACACATTAATCTAAACATAGCATTCTGTACTTTCCATTTTATGGAAACTGCTGTGAGCTTAACAGATAACACAACTATTTGGAGCATCACAAATCCATGGCATATAAATATATATTGGAATATTTATGAACTGTAACCTTGAACTCTTCCAACTAAAAGACGCCTGAGTATCAAACACAATCCATTTCTACTTGACCTTGACATCCGTAACCAACAGAGACAATGTTGATCTCTGCTAGCTCAAATGTTTTCATATTTACCAGTAATTAATTCTGCCTTATATAAGTCAGAATGTTATTCCGTGTCCTGGGTTGTTAGACTGAATTGAATTCAATGTCCATTTCTGTAATAGGAGTGACCTATTTCAGTTACTACATTTGGACTCACTGTCCAAATCAATTTATACCTGAAGCAGCTTGTACTGGAAATTAGATCAAATGATCTCTTGTCACCTCAATTTTTTACTTATGTGACAGTTGGGAATTTCTAGGTAGGCAGGTCCCTGGCCTTTCAAAAATGTTCTTTCTTTTTAACAGAATTTGTAGGCAGCGTGAATAAAAATTGAGATTGCAGTTTCTCTCCCAGGTTGAAGAGATGATCTGTAATTTCTAAATTAGCAATCTGCTCTTAAGTTTCATTGGCTTTTTTGTTTATTGCTATTATATTAATTTTTATATGTTAATTGCTTTCTTCTTTTTCTAAGGAGTTTAGGAATATAATTGAATGGTGAGATAAAATAGATGTAATTACAATCTAAATGACACAGAAGTGTCTGCTTTGCTAATTTAAATGCACCTCAGACCTTTTTAAATATCTGGAGGTCGGTATTCGTCAATTCACAAGAGCTAATTTTAGGGAGGGGAATCAATGGGATAAATAAGGAGTGGTGAACCTAACTAAATTCACAATACTTGCTGCTAAAGCCTCCCTAACAGAAAGGACACTTACAGTCCTAGTAAACTTTTACTTTAAAATAATAATAAAGGGAATGCATCTTCTTAGATGAAATGTATATGTACAATACACACACACATCCATCAAACTATTCCCTAAAGAATTAGCAACATTTTGCAAAGTGCACAAAGTAAGAAAATAATATTAAGCAAAACAAATTAAAGGTCTGAGATAAGAAGTATACATACATACATACATACATACATACATACATACATACATACATACATACATACATTCATACACATACACAAAAAGTTTATACCAAGATGATTCACGACTGTATTGCTTTTCATGTAGTTTCTATTCTTGAAAACCATCTTTAATAGAGTTTGGATGAAGATCCAGAATTAGCTGTCATTGTTGTCCTTGCAAATCAACACACAGACACAGGCACACAGACACACATACACATACACACAAACACGTATATGTATATGTACCTACATATGTATGCTTAGCAGTAGAAATTTTGGTACCAGTCATCATCATTAAGTGAGGACCACATATATATGTTTTCGTAGATTTTTCTCACACAAACACGAAGCCAAAAACACCAAGCTGAAGTTGGCGAGTGAGACCTCGCTGGAATGTTGCCAAGACAATCTCAATCTTACATGGAAAAAGACCCGAATACAAAAAGGTCAAACTCGAAAAATTAGAATATTGTGCAAAAGTTCATTTATTTCAGTAATGCAACTTAAAAGGTGAAACTAATATATGAGATAAGACACATTACATGCAAAGCAAGATAGTTCAAGCTATGATTTGTCATAATTGTGATGATTATGGCTTACAGCTCATGAAAACCCCAAGTCTACAATCTCAGAAAATTAGAATTTTACATGCAATCAATAAAACAAGGATTGTACATAGAACAATATCGGACATCTGAAAAGTATAAGCATGCATATGTACTCAGTACTTGGTTTGGCCCCCTTTTGCAGCAATTGCTGCCTCAATGACATGGAGGCTATCAGCCTGTGGCACTGCTGAGGTGTTATGGAAGACCAGAATGCTTCAATAGCGGCCTTCAGCTCTTCTGCATTGTTCGGTCTCATGTCTCTCATCTTTTTCTTGGCAATGCCCCATAGATTCTCTATGGGGTTCAGGTCAGGCGAGTTTGCTGGTCAATCAAGCACACTAATCCTATGGTCATTGAACCAGGTTTTGGTGCTTTTGGCAGTGTGAGCAGGTGCCAAGTCCTGCTGGAAAGTCAGCATCCCCATAAAGTTCGTCTGCGGAAGGGAGCATGAAGTGCTCCAAAAACTCCTGGTAGATGGCTGCATTGACCCTGGACTTAATGAAGCACAGTGGACCAACACCAGCAGATGACATGGCTCCCCAAATCAACACAGATTGTGGAAACTTCACACTGGACCTCAAGCATCTTGCAGTGTGTGCCTCTCCATTCTTCCTCCATACTCTGGGTCCTTGGTTTCCAAATGAAATGCAAAAGTTGCTCTCATGAGAAAGAGGACTTTGGACCACTGAGTAACAGAACTTTGTGCTTCATTAAGACCAGGATCAACGCTGCCGTCTACCAGGAGATTTTGGAGCATGCTTCCTTCCGCAGACGAGCTTTATGGGGATGCTGACTTCAGTTTCCAGCTGCCCACACTGCCAAAAGCACCAAAATCTGGTTCAATGACCGTGGGATTAGTGTACATGCCTGCCCTACTCATGCCAGCAGAGTGGATGATATATTGCAGATATCAACAGTTAAAGAACTCCAACTATCAGAATCCGGAAGAAGAGCTTTTTCTGCTAGACCTTTTGGAACATTCTATATCCAAGGTGAGATCTGCCTCAACCATCCTCCAATCTTTTCCTAAAAGTCTGAACACTTGGCTCTGCCAGATGGCCTGGGGATCCCATGCGGGAATATTACACTGTAGGTGACTACTAGATTAATAGAAAATCCCACCTCTCCCACCTCTCCACTTTTATTCTCATACTGGTGTATTCTTTTTGCTTTCTTTCTTTTTCACTGTTTATTCTATTGTTCTATTACTTTGCTACTGTTATGTTTACACTTGTTTTCATTTCTATGTTTTTACTTTGTAAGCTGCCCAGAGTAGTCTCAGGGCAAGATAGGTGGAAAATAAATTTAATACACAAGTGGTTGCTGCATGTGCTATCCAAGTTATCCAAAGACTACCTGTTATAAAATTTGTCTCTGTTAAGTGTAAATAAGAATACATTAATATTCCTTTGCTAATTCTGATCCAGATGGAATAGTTCATTTCTAAAACAACATTTACTATCATTTAAAGCTTCGTTCTCTGAATATTAATTAGCCTATTGCAAATATCCTCACTTCTTTCTAATTTGTTTTCTTAAATCTGACTTAAGAGACCAACAATCTTTCAGTAATAAATCCCTAAGGAGCCTCTTTGGGAGGACATTCACAAATAATGGCACAGCAAAACAAAAAAATATCCCATAGCTGATATATCTGTGGTATATGAATAGAATTCATATAACTGATGCCATATTATCCTGGCTTCTACAGTAGCTTCAAGCCTTTTATTTTAGCAGCTCAGGACATGTACACAAATAACCAATGTTTCATATAAAGTTAAGAAGTCATTTCACAAGAATTCTGGAGTTGCTGATGATCAGAATTAACAGAATAACAGAGTTGGAATGGACCTTGGAGGAACCTTCTAATCCAACCCTCTACTCACATAAGAGAGACTATACCATTTCAGACAAGTCATTTTCCAGTCTCTTCCTAAAACCCCTAGTTTGAAGCACCCACAACTCCTGGGGGCAAGTTGTTCCACTGCTTAATTGTTCTCACTATTGGGAAATTTTTCTTTATTTCTAGGTTGGTTCTCTCCTTGATTAGTTTGCATCCATTGCTTCTTATTCTGCCTTCAGTTGTTTTGGAGAATAGCTTGACTCCCTGAGATATTGGAACACTGCTATCATGTCACCCCTAGTCCGTCTTTCCATCAGACTAGACATACCCAGTTCCTGTAACCATTTTTTATATATTTTAGCCTTTAGTCCTATAATCATCTTTGTTGTCTTCTCTGCACTCTTTCTAGAGTCTCCATATCTTTTTACATAGTGGCCACCAAAACTGAATACCGTATTCCAAGTGTGGCCTTACCAAGGCATTATAAAGTGGTATTAATGCATCACATGATCTTGATTTTCACTAGGACTCCAAGATCCCTATCTCAGTTACTACTATTGAGCCAGCCACTACCTATATTATACCTATGCATTTGGTTTTTCTTGCCTAACTTTTCTTGCCTTACTTTTGTTACCATTAGATTTCATTTTGTTAGACAGGCTCCAGTGTTCAAGATCCTTCTGTATCTTTAGCCCATCTTCTGGATTGTTGACTATTCCTTCCAACTTAGTATATTCTGCAAATTAGATGAGTTCCATTTCTATCCCCTCATCTAAATCACCGATGAAGATATTGAAGAGTAGTGTGTCAAAGACAGAGTCTTGGGATACATATACAGTTATGATTTTATTTATAAAATATTAGATTTTTTGTGAATATTTTTTAAATTCTGTCAACATAAAAGAGCTACAAGTAATCGTCTCCTGGGTGATGCAGATATAACCTTTCAGATTTTTTGATTCCCCATTATTTAGGGCATTATCATTTAGGGGGAAAATAAATTGTACTTGAAACAGAACCTAAACTGCATTTGTTTTATTTGTTTACAGAGCAGATCGTATGAATAGGTTCCCCAATTGTGTAGCAAATCTAATCTCTGATAGATAGGGAATTATTTCAACAAATTTCTTCTTATATTTTGATCTCTCTGTGATACTTGGCATTCTTTCTGGCTTTTAACCACAGTTCACATTTAATTTAAGCCAGTGAAAGCAAACCTGAAAGCCTTCCCCTGCCACTTACGTGAGGCCAGATATTAATTGGGACAGATGTATAGTTGCTATGGAAGCGATATAATTCTAAAATGCAACAAGAAATGATTTAAAAGCAAAGGCAGGGCTGTATCTAAAATTATCTTATCTTAATTTAATTTAATCAGCCACCTTTCTTGCTATGTATCATTTATGCTACTTTTGACTTACAAGCAAAATTCTCTCCTATTTAGAAAAATACATATGTAATGGCTTCTAGGTTCTTAATCCTTCTTCTATCTGGGTCTTTCTTCTTTCTTTGGAAATTGCAGTTTGCAAACTACAAAGCAATTGGTTGAATCCAGATCTAATTAAAGAGATACCTAATACCTGATATTTTAGATTAGTCTGAATGATCTTAGGGGGGATCTTATTTTAATAATGGAGTTATTCTGTGTAGGTTGGGTGGCAATATGAATTTTTAAAAAATATTTTATTCATAATAATTATTATAACTATAGAAAATTGGACTATCTTTTCATTTTGTAAAACAAGATTACTGAGAAGATTGTATCATTAGTAAGAGAAGACTGTTTTAGAAATTTGCATCAATTTTGAATCACTTGGAACAGAATTTCTTGAGATCCTTTACAAAATGTTTTCATATACATTCAGAGGAGAGGCCACCATCCTCTTCCTCCACCATCTATAATTCAAATTATTACATCTGGTGCACTGATTTTCATCTCATTTTGACAAATTATGCAAGTTAAGACAAGTCTGCTTGCATATACAGCCACAATGATTAATCAAATAAAGATGTCTTCATTCACATATATCTGCAAATTCTTGTATTTTCTATAACTTTTGAATATTTAAATCTTCCCTGAGGTGTAGGTCTTACGTTTTTCCTCAAGAAAATATGGAGACAAGTACCGGTACATCCAATGGGCAATTCACCTGGAGAAAAATGAAAGTTGATCAATACATGATTATTTTAACAGAAGTAGAGGCAGAGATACAGATATTTGTCATTACTTTATATGGAACTAGAACAATGGTAAAAGTATAGTTTACTGTAAGGTAACAGAAACTGAAACATTTCGGAATAGGTACTAGAGACATTATAGATTTCTAAACCCACAGTTCATAAACTTCTGGAATACAGTGATATAAGTTATAAATAAATGAAAATTTGGCAACATGTGTTCATGCATCATGTGGGTCATTATAAATATATCTAAAAAAGGTTAAGAAGAAAAAAGAAAATATACAATTTCATTTTACATTGTTTTAGAACAAGGATAATATCAAGTACCTGAGGTCCTAGATCATTGTGGATATTTTACAACTGGTTACAAATCACTGTCTGATCTGGATATCTTTGAGTATCAGAATAGCCAAATGCAGATCCTTAGACTCACACTTTCAATGAGATAGTGAACAGATGACTAAGGCAATTTAATTGTAGGCATATAATTTATAGCAGGAAACCTAAAATTAAGGCCACTCTTTGGATTTGGCTGCTGGTGCAGCAGAGAAGAAAATATTGGGAAAGAGATTTTCAAATGTCTACATACCAAAGAAAAATTCCAAACATTTATAGTAGCTTAGTTAACATTACATAATGTCATTTATTTATGGGAGCATGCTGCATGCACTGGATCACTTTGATTTGGTTGGCAAGCTATGTTTTGAAACAAATGGTTTATTAAATGGCTGAAGAGTTTGAATGATCTCATTCCTTCATTTTATTTCCGTTTTCATGTTTTCTTCTGATTTTCAGAATGACTTGTATATATACTTGAGGGAGGGAGGGAGGGAGGAAAAGAATGAGTAATGTGAAAAGTCAAACAGTCTGGCATGTAGAGATGGTGTAGTACTGTATTTTTCAGACTATAAGACGCACCTAAATTTACAGGAGGAAAACAAGAAAAAAGTAGTTTTTGGTCTCTGTGCATCATGTTTTCACCTTTCCAGGCCCGCAGAAGCACTCTGCAGTGCTCCGCATGGTCCATTTTTGCCAAAAACGGGTCTGTTTGCGGAGCACTGCAGAGTGCTTTTGGGGTCTGAGCAGGGTGAAAATACAATGCATGGAGGGCTTGGGAGCCCAAAAACAGGCCTATTTTTGATGAAAACGGGCTGTGCAGAGCAGTGCACAGAGTGCTTCAAGGGGCTGGGGAGAACAAAAATGTAATGCATGGGGGGCTCAGGAGAACAAAAATGCCCATATTTGATCTATAAGATGGATCTAAATTTTCACCCATGGGGGGGAGGGACGACGTGCATTTTATACTCCACAAAATATGGTATATTATAGTAAGTGTAGGAGGATCCCCTGGAGAAACACTTTTAGCTATGGTGAAATTGGTTTTTTACAGAAATATTGCAAGGACACTAATAAAGAAAAACACTCTGAATACATTTAAAGGAAACAATTGATTTTCCAGAGTATTCTTATCTATACCATATTGAGGTATATGAGATGTTTCTATAAATGACAATATATACATTCTAAGGACCGAGCAATTCTTATTCCAACAAACTGCTTTTTATAAATGTTCTTATTCTGTAATTCCCACCCCCACAAATGTAAAAGAAGTATAATTCTTACCCATATGCTATATCAGGTACAAATTTGAATTTGTACCTGATATAGCATATAGGTAAGAATTATTCAAATCAAATGTTTATTTCAAATCTTCAGCAGTATGGTTGCTGGCTGTAATGGCTGCAAAATCTATCAAACCATTAAGAATCCTTCTGAATCCATTAATTTATGACATTTTTAATTTTTATGTCCTCTTCTGAGATTAAGAATCCAAGCCAATTTAAGCCTATTAGGTAGTGATCCATTATTCATATAGTGCAGCAAAGCTGTTTTGTATTCAGACTTACATTTAAGTAGAAACATAGAACCATCATATTGAAAGGGAACATTTAGGTCACCGAGTCCAACTCCCTGTATGGTACAGGAATCCAAATTATAGTGTCCCAGACAAATGGTTTGCTAACTTCTTGAACATTTCCAATACAGTAAAAGTGTGGAGGCACTATTTTTCTGGATAAGTGGTTGCATAGTTTAATTGCTTTTTACATTTTTTCTACTTTACAATTTGAATTTGTCTTCCTTCATTCTTTGTTCTGAATTCTGGAGGAAGGGAGAACAGGTTTTTAGGGTTTTTTGTATAAAATTCTTTTAAGTATGTAAAAGGCTGCTAGCATATTCATCTTTTCTCATTCATTCATTTTTTCATAAGGTTATATATTCTCAGGTCTTTCCTTGCAACTCTTTGTTTCTAACCTTTCCATTATCTTTGTCACTCTTTCCTAATTGTTCTATTTTTGAATACTTATCAGGGACTGGTGATCAAAACTGGGTATATTACAAACTGATAATAAACTATTAATTCGTATTTTTGTAATAAATTTTTAGAATTAAGTATATATCCATTTAATTGACATATCATCCAACTCATACTAAATTAGTTAGTTTACATGAGTTTGTCATGGGGTATTTTACCATATGCTTTGCTGAATTGTGAGAGCTCAGCATTCATACAATCTTTTAAGAAAGTTACTTTATTAAAAATGAAATATGATCAATTTGACAAGATCTGTTCTGGATAATTCCATGTTGACATCTGGTCATTATTTTTAAATATTCTGCTTTTCATGATGATCTCAGTACTGTAACAAATGGCCAGAGAGAACATTAAAATGAAGGTGTGAAGAAGAAAAGGAAAAAGAAAAATTCAATCAAAAATTTAAAAAGGAAAAAATTCCAAACCAGGACTTTGAAAGAGTTAATTTCTGTAGCAAAAACTGATATAGATGTGAATTCAATCTGATCAGTTTCATTATTCAGAAAGTATTGTATTCCATACAGAAAAGGAAAAGCCAAAAAAATTCACTCAACAACCCCAAAACAAAAGGGAAAAAAAACCAGGAAAGAAAGTTAACATTAAAATCCAGCAGAGGGTTAGAGTAACTCAGCCTTCAAGCCAGTCAGTCTTTAAAAATAAATATTAAAAAAAACCCAAAACCTTTGAAATATGCAAACCAAAGGGGTGCTTAAAAATAACCAAACAGCTGAGAGGAAAGATGGAGTCTCTGACCTCCTATACCAGGATTTCTCTTCCCAGGAGTGTCCACAGTTGCCCGAGAGTCATCTTGGGTCATTCCTCACTGCTCCCATTCAAACTAGGGAGCCGGCTGCCAAGGAACCCACTTTGACATAAAATCAACTTTTTGTTGGCAGGAGAAGCAAATCTCTGCCACCACTCAACATGCCATTTTGGAGGGAAGTTCATCCTAGGGCCCCTTTTTGAAGAATTGATGAAGTTATCTGCCACTTCATCAATCCTCCTGGTAATAAGTAATATATAAATAATTTATTTATTAATCAAATTTACATAGCCATCATAGACCCCATCAAAGGGGACTCTCAGCAGCACGCAAAAATAAATTAAATAGATAGTAAAACAGGTAAAAATCAAAAAGCCAGTAATCTATATAAATAAAAATGTAAAATAGTTTGTGCAAAGCCACTAATCTCAGAAAGTACTATTTTATTTATTTTTTATCGGATTTATATAACCGCACCCTCTCCCCGAAGGGACCCGGGGTGGTGCACAGAAAGTTAAAACACACAGTATCACAATATAAATAATTAAAACCAGATTAAATAAGTTATCCCTGTGCTAAAATTTAAAAGGTTAAAACATAATCCCATTTAAAACCCAATTAAAAAAATTTATTGTACAGACTGTAGGCTAGGTAAATAACTTAGGCCAAGCCGGCCTGATGAAACAGGAGTGTCTTTAATTTCTGGCGGAAGGTGCGGAGGTTCGTGGTTGTTCTGAGGTCGGGGGGTAGGTCGTTCCAGAGGGTTGGGCCCACCACAGAGAAGGCCCTTCCCCTGGGGACGCCCGCTGGCATTGCATGGTGGATGGCACCCGGAGAAGTCCCTCTCCGTGGGAGCGGATCGGGCGCAGGGATGTATGAGGTAGGATGCGGTCTCGCAGGTAGCTAGGTCCCGTGCCATGGAGCGCTTTAAAGATGGTGATCAACACCTTGAAGCGCACCCGAAAGACCACAGGTAACCAGTGCAGCTTGCGCAGGAGCAGTGTTACATGGGAATACCTAGACGTTCCCAAGATCGCCCGCGCGGCCGCATTCTGGACCAGCTGTAGTCTTCGGGTGCCCCCCAAGGGGAGCCCCATGTAGAGAGCATTGCAGTAGTCCAGCCGGGATTTCACAAGCGCGTGAGTGACTGTGCGAAGGCCGTCCCGGTCCAATAAGGGACGCAACTGCCACACCAGGCGTACCTGATGGAATTCCCCCCTGGCCACGGCCGTCACATGATCTTGCATAGACAGCCGGGTATCCAGGAGGACACCTAGGTTGCGTGCCCGATCCACGGGGGCCAGATGTTCGCCCCCTATGGCCAGTGATGGGATCAACTGGTTGTACCGGGGCGCCGGAAACCACAGCCACTCGGTCTTGGATGGGTTCAGTTTGAGTCTGTAGCCTCCCATCCAGATCCATATGGCTTCCAGACATCGGGACATCACTTCAACGGCATCGTTGGGGTGGTTTGGGGTAGAAAAGTACAGCTGCGTGTCGTCAGCATAGATGTGATACTCTACCCCAAAACCACAGATGATCTCACCCAGCGGCTTCATGTATGTGTTGAACAGGAGCGGCGAGAGGACCGACCCCTGAGGCACCCCACAAGTGAGGGGTCTTGAGGTCGACCTCTGCCCTCCTGCCAACACAAATTGCGATCGGCCGGAGAGGTAGGAGGAGAACCACCGTAAAACAGTGCCCCTCACCCCCAACCCCTCCAGCCGGTGCAATAGGATACCATGGTCGATGGTATCAAAAGCCGCAGAGATCTAACAGGACCAGGATGGAGGAGCAACCCCCATCTCTGGCCCTCCAGAGATCATCCACCAACGCAACCAATGCCGTCTCAGTGCTGTGCCCGGGCCGGAAGCCGGACTGGTCCGGGTCCAGATAATCAATTTCCTCCAGGTGACGGGGAAACTGTTGTGCCAACACACTCTCAACAACCTTCACTAGAAAGTGAAGGTTGGAGGCTGGACGATAGTTTTCCAACAATGCTGGGTCCAGGGAAGGCTTCTTGAGGAGGGGTCTCACCATCGCCTCTTTAAGGGAGGACGGCAAGAACCCCTCACTCAAAGAAGCATTGACTAACTCCTGGAGCCAGCCTCGTGTAACCTCCCAGGATGCCAGTACAAGCCAGGAGGGACACGGGTCCAATAAGCATGTGGTGGCTCTCAGTCGCTCACGTAACCTGTCCATATCTTCAGAGGCAACAGAGTCAAACTCCTCCCACAATGGTATCTCAAGACCGGCTTCCGACAATCCCTCTAGACCACTCTCGGTGGAGATCAGCTCGCTCCGAATCTGAGCGATTTTATCCTGCAGATAAACACCAAATTCCTCTGCTCGACCCTGCAGAGGGGCTTCCCGCGGCCTCTGTTGAAGGAGGGAGCGGGTCACCCCAAACAGGGCGGCAGGGCGGTTCTCTGCGGATGCGATAAGAGTGGCACAATAGTGACGCTTGGCCACTCTCATCGCCACAAGGTAAGTCCGTAAATGGGCTCTCACCTGTGTTCAGTCAGATTCAGAGCGTGTGGATCTCCATCTACTTTCTAGGCGTCTCTTGTGGCATTTCATCTCCCTCAGCTCCTCGGTAAACCAAGGAGCCCGGGTGGCTCTTCGCCATAAGAGAGGCCACAAGGGCGCGACCCGATCCAAGGCTCCAGTGGCCGCAGTGTTCCATGCAGCCACTAGGTCCTCGATCGGGGCGTGGGTCAGGGTCACAGGTAATGGCCCAAGCTCCGTCTGGAACCTCTCAGGGTCCATCAGGCGCCTGGGGCGGAACCATCTTGGAATATCCGGTTCCGCCTCCCGCAGTGGGGTGTAGCGGTAAGAAAGTTGACACCAATTTTTCACACAATGTTCCCAAGGACTTCTGATGCAATCATACGCACATTTTGTGTGGCTGGCACATGTGTCATGTGCAAGCAGCACAAACGTAAAAGGTACACACTTCTCAAGCTTTCACCTCCCTGTAGCTCCTCCCATCCGGCTGCTTCTTATGATGCGTCACATACACACCCCTCACATTTCCAACAGTCGTTTCCTCAGCAACCGAATAAGCTTCCAATGTTCCCACACTGCATGGGGATCTATGAGGCTGAAAACTAGGCATGGGGGGTGACACACTCCCAGGTGGCCCATTTGTGGTCCCAGGAGGCTGTATGGATGCCTACTAGGCCTATAACTAGGCACGGGGGGTGACACACTTCCAGGTGGCCCATTTGTGGTCCCAGGAGGCTGTGTGGACATCTACTAGGCACAAAACTAGGCATGGGGGGGTGACACACTCCCAGGTGGCTCATTTGTGGTCCCAGGAGGCTGTATGGATGTCTACTAGACCCAAAACTAGGCATGGGGAATGACACACTCCCAGGTGGCTCATTTGTGGTCTCAGGAGGCTGCATGGTAGGTAGGTAAGTAGAGGGATAGAGAGAGTGAGGGGAGAAAATACAGTAAAGTAGGTATATAGGTAGGTAGGTAGGTACTGTAGGTAGGTAGGTAGGTTGGTGGGTAGATAGAGGGATAGAGAGAGATAGGGAAAATACAGTATGTAGGTAGATAGGTAGGTAGAGGGATAGAGAGAGGGGGGAAATACAGTAGGATAAAGATAGAGAGAGGGAAAAATAGTAGGTAGGTAGGTAGGTAGAGGGACAGGGAGAGATAGGGAAAAATACAGTAGGTAGGTAGAGGGATAAAGAGAGAGCGAGGGGAAAATACAGTATGTAGGTAGGTAGGTAGGTAGAGAGATAAAGAGAGAGCGAGGGAAAATATGGTTGGTAGGTAGGTAGGTAGGTAGGTAGGTAGGTAGGTAGGTAGGTAGGTAGGTAGGTGGATAGAGATAGGGAAAAATACAGTAGGTAGGTAGAGGGATAAAGAGAGAGGGGGGGAATACAGTAGGTAGGTAGGTAGAGGGATAAAGAGAGAGAGAGGGAAAATACAGTAGGTAGGTAGGCAGGTAGGTAGAGGGATAGAGAGAGATAGGGAAAATATATAAAAACAGAAATACTCTCTTGGGGTGTAGGGAGGATGAAAATGATTCCCTCAGCAATGGAGTTAATGGGGACAAAGCTCCTATTCTCTTCTGCTGCTATAGACCTGCTATGCCAGGTCTATAGCAGCACAACCAGGTCTTCAAGGTCTAATGAAAAATCAAAAGGGTTCAACCAGACCATCAGGTATCTCCTTCAGTATTACCTGTTGCAAGGAAAGTACATTCTGGAGATTTAAACTCACTCATTCAAAGATATTCTGTGGGGGTTTTTTCCTTTTAGTTCAAGTTCAATCCTGCCCTACTCAATTTCCTGGTAGAATATTTATTTTTGACTAGCTATACCTGGCCATGCGTTGCTGTGGCCCAGTCTGGTTAAAAGGCCAACCAATCTGTGTGTAGATCTACACCTGCACACATACACACAACCACCGTATAAACCCAAACCTACCTACCTACCTACCTACCTACCTACCTACCTACCTACCTACCGTATTTCTCCCTCTCTATCTATCCCTCTACCTACCTACCTATCTACTGTATTTCTTCCTTTCTCCACCTATCTATCTATCTATCTATCTATCTATCTATCTATCTATCTATCTATCTATCTATCTATCTATCATCTATCTATCTATCTATCTATCTATCTAATCTACCTACATACCTACCTACCTACCTACCTACCTACCTACTGTATTTCTCCCTCTCTATCTATCCATCTACCTACCTACCTACCTACCTACTGTATTTCTTCCTTTCTCCCTCTACCTACCTACCTACTGTATTTCTCCCTCTATTTATACCCCTATCTACCTACCTACCTACTTACTGTATATCTCACTCTCTATCTATCCCTCTGCCTACCTACCTACTGTATTTCTTCCTTTCTCCCTATATCTACCTACCTACCTACTTATTTATCCCTCTCTATCTATCCCTCTACCTACCTACATACTATATTTCTCCCTCTCTCTATTCCTCTACCTACCTACCTACCTACCTACCTACTGTATTTCTCCCTATCTATCTATCCACCTACCTACCTACCTAGTGTGTTTCTCCCTATCTATCTATCCCTCTCCCTCCCTCCCTCCCTCCCTCCCTCCCTACCTACCGTATTTCTCCCTCTCTATCTATCCCCCTACCTACCTACCTAACCTACCTACTGTATTTCTCCCTCTCTGTCTATCCCTCTACTTACCTACCTACTGTATTTCTTTCTTTCTCCCTCTATCTACCTACCTACTGTAATTCTCCCTCTCTATCTATCCCCCTATCTACCTATCTACCTACTCAGGGGTGGGTTCCTAAGGGTGCGCACGGGCTCCCGCGAGCCCTTTCGTCACATTTACCGATCCCGAGCGATCCGGTTGGACTGCGGACCCGGAAGTAAGTCCTCCGCGTTTGTCCCCGCCCCCCCGCCGCCCAGCCAACGCTAAAATCGCTGGACGCCGGGGGCTTGGAACTCGGAGGGGTGCCCGGGACGCGTGCGAAGATCGCCTCTCCGTGCCGCTTCTCACCGCCGGCCAGGGAGCTTAGCGCCAAGCGGCAATGAGAAACGGAGAGGCGCAGGCCGTGTGCAAAGTTCGCATGCTGCCCCTCGCCTCTCTGCTCCGCTTCTCACTGCCGCCCAGGGAGTTTAGCGCCGGGGCGCGTGAGAAAGGGAGAGCCGCGGAGCGTGTGCGAAGTTTGCATGCTGCCCCTTACCTCTCCGTTTCTCACGCGCCCCGGCGCTAAGCTCCCTGGCTGCAAAGGCCGCATGGCACAGGGCTTCCCGGCGCTTCCCAGCGCTAAAAGTTTAAAGCGCTGGGGGCGGGGGGGAGCCCGGCACCCTGCTGCCTTTGGGGCCAGACCGACCATCGGTAAACCCGCTGGCCGGCCTGGCTGCAAAGGCCGCATGGCGCAGGGCTTCCCGCCGCTTCCCGCCGCTGCCTGGCGCTAAAATCGGTGGTCGTCGGGGACGCCCCCTTGCTGCTTCTCGTTGCGCCGGGGACCGTCTCCACCGCCCTTCCACATTCCACCGCGGACCATTCCCACCGCCTCTTCTGTATACGCCGCTGCTTTGTTGAGGACTTACATTCTTATTTGTAAGTAAATCATTGAATGTTGCTTGTTTATTTAAATGATTTATGTGGCCACCTTACTTGGGATTGGGACTCTGAACTTTTACCGATTAAATTAAATGAGGAAAATATGTCAGTTTTACCTTATAAATTATTTCAGGGCTTTCCTCTTTGGCAAATTGATTGGTTTTTACGCTGCTACCCCCCCCCCCCAATGAATAATAAAACATCTGGCATCTCTCACCTGCATAATATGCTTGCTATCCACTTTGCAAGCTTATAAAAGACATGTAAATTTCCAGCACTTCATATCTGGGAATCTGCTTTTAATATCAAAAATAGAATTGGAGTATTTTTTTTACCTTGATACATTATTTGCCTTGTTTTAATTTTATTATACTGTATTGTGCACTATACTATACTATACTATTAATAATATTAATACTATATTATTATTTTTTAAATAATTATGCTGTCCATCTCACTGATGCAGTGACTCTGGGTGGCTTATAGTTTATTATGACTTTATATACATAATCTAACACCTTTCTGATGTTATTTTATATTTCTTTGCCCAATAAAATATTGTTGCTTGGGATAACACAATTAATTATAAAATCATAAAATATTTATTCAGTGGAAACTATGTTGACCTTTTTCAGGGTAAATTTTCAGAGTATTTTTCTACATATATTTTCTTAAAAATAGACCTTTAAAGGTATATTTATGCATAAGAAATCACTTTTTATCTGGAAATCAGTAGCCCTTGGCTGATGTGAAAAAAATGTAAGTTGCATTTGATTAGTACTTGATTGGGAAGTCACTACAAAAGAACAGGCCTATAAGTGGCTAAGCAATTAAAAAAATAAAATAAAACAGTGACAACCACTTCTGTAATGCTGCCAAGTAAACTATAGGGATGTGCCACACACGTCATAAGCAGTGGAGCTCAACTTCACTTACAAGTTTAAGAATGGTAATTGAGGATGTAATTGATACCTAGGATGTTGGCAACAACCTTATAGAATATCTTTTTTTTACATTGTTTTAGGGAATTTCTATTTTTTAATTGTTTATAAAATATATTTACTACATGAAATGTTATTCCTTTTTGCAAATGTTTTCTTTGAGATGCAATATGTTGCTTTTAAGTGTTCAGACCAGGTTTATAAAGTGGCTGCTTTTCTATGGGCTGCCAGGTTGGTGCATTTTAGTGACCTTTCCTTACATAATTGGTGTTGTCTTTCATACTTTTGGATTTCTATTTTCTGTTTCTGTTACTTAGCAATTGCTAAAACAAATCCCACGTGAAAAAATATTCAAAGCCTTCTTGATTTTAATTGTCACTTTATTTATTCCTGCACATTGTAGTATTTATTCATTTTCATATCTGTTTTTCCACTGTTGTACAAACATAATTCCAGCAGCTGCTAACATTCCCACCCGGTCACATGGCCGGCAAGCCACTCCCACCCGGTCACATGGCCGGCAAGCCACTCCCACCCGGTCACATGGCCGGCAAGCCACTCCCACCCGGTCACATGGCCGGCAAGCCACTCCCACCCGGTCACATGGCCGGCAAGCCACTCCCACCCGGTCACATGGCCGGCAAGCCACTCCCACCCGGTCACATGGCCGGCAAGCCACTCCCACAAAGCAGGTCACCCCACAGAATATGTTCCAAAAATTTTGAAACCCACCCCTGTACCTACTGTATTTCTCCCTCTCTATCTATCCCCCTACCTACTGTATTTCTCCCTCTCTATCTATCCACCTACCTACCTACCTACCTACCTACCTGTATTTCTCCCTCTCTATCACCCTACCTACCTACCTACCTTCCGTATTTCTCCCTATCTATCCCTCTATCTACGTACCTACCTACCTACTGTATTTCTCCCTCTCTATCTATTCCCCTATCTACCTACCTACTGTAATACAATAATACAATAGCAGAGTTGGAAGGGACCTTAGAGGTCATCTAGTCCAACTCCCTGCCTAGGCAGGAAGCCCTATACCATTTCAGACAAATGGCTATCCAACATCTTCTTGAAGACTTGCAGTGTAGGGGCATTCACAACTTCTGGAGGCAAGCTGTTCCACTGGTTAATTGTTCTAACTGTCAGGAAATTTCTCTGTAGTTCTAAGTTGCTTCTCTCCTTGATTAATTTCCACCCATTGCTACTTGTTCTGCCCTCAGGTGCCTTGGAGAATAGTTTGACTCCCTCTTCTTTGTGGCAACCCCTGAGATATTGGAAGGCTGCTATCCCCTAGTCTCTCTTTTATTAAACTGTATTTCTCCCTCCGTCTCTCTCTATGGGCCACCTGGGAGTTTGCTATCTCAGTGCCTTTTTGGCCCTAAGAGGCCTCAATACATTGCTGAGGAAATGACAGTTGAAAAGCAGCCGGGTGGGAGGAGTTACAGGGAGATGAAAACCTGATCAGTGGGTACATTTTACATTTGTGTACCTTGCACACGACACATGTGTGCTAGGCACAAAATGAGTACATATTCTATTATCGGAAGTCCTTGGGAACATTGTGTGAAAATTTGAGGTAAATCGGTCCAGTAGTTTTTGAGATTAGCTGCTTCGTACAAACTATTTTACATTTTTATTTATATAGATTGGGGAAGATTGAACGAGAAATAAGAGTTAAGAAGGGGGTTTTTTTGGTTCCGGTTCCGGCTCCAGTGGCGACGGGCGAGCCTAGCGCTCGCTCGCCGTTTTGTTGCTTTTCCTGCCCCCCCGCGGGGGCGAGACGCCCCGATTGGGGGTCTCCCGTAAAGCCGGCTTGCCTGGGAAGCTCCCCCCCACGGCAGTGGGGACGCAACCCTTGTCTTCGGCTTAGGTGGAAGAGGACATGCTGCGGGGGGTTTTCCCTTCGCCTAAGGCAGACGGCACCATTTGTGAACATGGAGAGAACTGATCGGCTGAGTCGGAAGGTTTCCCGGGGCTTCGGCTGCAAGGGGGAGAGTGAGTGACTTAAAACTTTTTTTCTGCTGTCAGCCTGGCTGAAAGGACTTGGAGGGGGGTGTTTGTTTGTAAAAAAAAACCTCGGATTTAAAGCGGCACTTGAAAATGGCTCCTCGCTGCGAGGAAGCGGATATCTTTAATCTGGAGTGTTTGCAACAAGGGAAAGTGATCTGCGGTTTGTCTTGCAACAGAGTTTCTAGGTCTGGCTGAAACAATTTCTTATACCACTCTCTCCTTTGGGCTCTGAGCTTGGGCGGTGGAAGATGGCTTCTCTTTGTCCCTGTCTGACTATTTACTTATGGAAAATTCCCAGCGTCTCTTTGCGATTTGGACTCCCTCTGGTTATTAATGAAGAAAATTTTTTTTTTGGATTTGTGATTTCTTTTCTGGAATACCTTCGTTATTATACTTATTGAGCTGGAAAATTGTCTCTCTCTTGGTTTTTGAACTTTACAACCCTGATTGAAATTTTGGCTCCTGACTCGCCTCAACAGCCCCACCCAAAAATCGCCATTTTAGTGGCACTGATTTTAACAGCTAATCGTGGCACAAGAATCAGCACTGGCAAGCTTAGAACTAAGGATGGCTTCTCTTGAATCGGTTATACAAACTTTGGTACAATAAATCAAGGCCCAGAGGGCAGAAAACATCAGCTTTAAGAAGGAGCTATTGGACACAAGGAAACAAGTGCTGGAAAACACACAGAAGAATGAAGAACTGGAAGGGGGGCTGGCGGGGGCTAAGGGAGAGATTAAAAATGTTACTAATGAGGTTGTGGAAATAAATGGGCATGTGTCTAGAATTGACATGGAAAGGATGACATATTTTTTGAGGTTTCAGAACGTTTCTGAGGAATCTGGTGAATTCCTCCCTGATCTCATGAGCACAATTATAGCAGACTATTTACATAAACCTAAGGATGAGATCAGGGGGGACATTGACCTAGCCTACAGAATAAACTCTGCATATGCCAGGATAAATGAAGTACCCAGAGAGATACATGTTAAATTTGTTAGAAGGTCAACCAGGGAGGAAATCCTGAAAGTGCAGAGAGGAAGTCCGTTAATTTACCAACAAAAGGAGGTTGCTATCTTGAAGCAGATCCCAAGAAAGATTAGAGAAGCAAGAAGGAAATTTTCCTTCTTGTCTAAAAAATTGTTTGATCATGAAATCTGGTTCAAGTGGGTGACCCCCGAAGGGATGCTGGTGTTCTGGGAAGGAGGAAGAGTGAGAATTAAAACAGTTGCCGAGGCGGAAGCCTTTCTTAAAAAACATTCCTCTGTCCTGGGGGAAGATCCAGGGGGGGCAGGGGGGGCACGGCCCCGCCCGCTGGGGGCCTGGGGGAAGAGGTTGAAGATACAATTGCCAAGAGACTTAGATCTAAAAAATAACTTTGCTTTGATTTTTTGAGTAATATTGCATATTATGTGTATCTGGATTTTTGTAAATGACTGACAGCATAGACTGAGAACTTAGAATTATGTACTTGCTCTCACTTTGTAGGGTTATGAAAAATGTTTTTTGTTAACGATTTATTTTGAAGTCCCGGAAGGGCCGACGACTTTGACGTGAATGCTCTCAAAATTTCTTTGTATCCCTTACCCCACCCTATAGAAAAAATGTAAAACCAATAAAACTTTTTCAATATAAAAAAAAAGAAGGGTTTTTTTGTTGTTATCTGTCAACATTTGGTCCTTTCAATGACCAGCTATTATACGGATTCTTTCCTTTTCCTTTCATTTTGAAAGTAACTAAAGAAGCCCTTTGTTATTCTTGCCAGGCTTTGCTAACCTCAGATAATCCTGAAGTTTTAGTTTGCCATCCCAAATATGTAATTCATGGTTATTTTTCAATTCTTTTCCTTTGAACTTTGTTACTGTTAATTTTCCTTTGTAGCTGAGTGGAAAGAGACAAGCTGAGACTAAATTATCATTGTCCTTAGATTTACAGCAAGCCTTTATTTTGAATCCCAGTGAGAAGCAAATGCTTTTTCTCCAGAAACCTTCTGCCATTTTTTCTGTCCCAGAGATAACTAGACAGAGAGAGACTACTGAAAGAGCAGGTCCACGAATTGTGAGGCTGGTTTTAATCTATAAAACCTTTTATAGCATGGAATCTGGGTGTTTGTTGCAATACCTCTCAGATAGAACTGTCTTGATGAGAACATATATTGTAAACCCTACTGTGGAAATTGACAGTATTTATAGCATATGTTTCTGGTATCTGCTCCATCTGTGAAAAACATCTTAACCGGACAAATATAGATAGCCCTTTCTTTATGGATTTTAGAAAAGCAGTCAAAATATAGTTTTTCTTCTAAGCTTTTAATGAATAATTTTATTGGTTTCATGAACAATTTTGAATGTAGAAGATTTTTTGTTTCTTTTGTGCTGTTACTGGGATCAAATTCTTTTTCTTTCCTCATGGTTATGCTATTAAATATCTCTCAAAATAAAATGAAGAATAGAATCCAACGTAGTCAACAACTTGCCATTATCACACACTCGCATAATCTCTTGTCCTCTAGTGTTCCATAAAAAATATTGCATGCCTAAAGATAATTTCACAAAAGGCCCATTTACCATCATGAGGAAATAAATTAAGACACTACTCAACTAACAACTTCAGGGAACTGAAAGTCAAACTCCAGGCTAATTTAAAATAAAATAAAATAAAACAAAGCTTGTGTTATGAAAGACCATTTCTCTTTTAAAAGGCTGTGGTGACAATGATGCTATAATTGTCAAAACATATGCATGGATAACTTTGTTTATTTTGACTTAATTTCTGATAAGGAACAGGATTAACCTGCAGAATGCAAGGATTGGAGACATAATTAATAAAATGGAAGACAATAAATTGCAGTGCTCTTATTAGAATTATACTAAGTAACAAATAGATATTAAAACACTTCACATTCAATTTTGAAAGCAATGATAAATCCCATAGGACCAATTGCTGGACAGGTTGATCTGCTGCAGCAAATGCAATGCAAAGTCTGCTGCTTTCTCAGACATGATTGGAAGAAACCGGTGCTCATTTAAGCCATAAATAGACCTTACATTCCATAGGATTTATTTTAAATGAGAATTGCAGTCTGAAATTCTTCACCTGCATTGAGACATAACAGCATACTATAGTACTATGGGATAAGCTTTCTTGGAAAGAGGATAATGCCACTGGGGAAAGTGGGTTACCTTTAGGAGAGTAAGATCATATAACTGTATACCATCATTGTATAGTGAATGGAAAATTCAGGCAAAAGAAATACGTGTTTCATAAAGTAAAGCCAAAAGACCAAACAAAGCAAGATGTAACAATATTACGTAACTCTATATGATGATGATTCTGCCCTTATCTTTTCTTACCAAGCTATCAGACTGTTGTGCTTTATATCAGCGGTCCACAACCTTTCTCACACTGCGGACTAGCAGCAATGGTAGTGTTAAAAGGGGGGAGAAGGAATGATTTTGTGCACACACATACCACTTGTGGAAACAGAGCTTGTCTGTCAGTTGTGCGGCTTGGTTCTTGATAGGCCACCGACTACTAGGATTGGGGACCCCTGTTTTACATTATTTGTATCTTGAAATCTTCCTGCATCATACATCCTATGCATGTAGAGTTGATCATAGGTGAGCCATATATCAATAATGGAATTTTACTGATGACTAAAAACTTATTGCAAGCAGAATTTGTTCCTATTTACTGATATTAAATGAAACTTTCCAAAGAAGCTCAAATTGTCATGTTGGCGCTCAAAAGCTATCATTTACTTTAAGGCATCTATATTATATCTGAAATGTGATTTCTGTGAGATCAAAGGAATTATGCAGACTGAAGTAGGACAAACTGAGTTAACAGAAACAACTTTGTAAGGATGCATGTCTACGAAATACCAGGAAAAAACTATGTATCCCTCTATGGTGGACTCTCATCAATGTCAGTACAACATCACAGCAATAAGAGTCTACAGCTCTTTCAATAAAGTGAGCCAACTATGAGCAAATACTCTCTTCTGTTAACATTCTATTAACTATGGAGTATTTCCTCACAGACTTAGAACAATTTTAGATCTTTAGTATCAGTACATACAATTTTTTTACAGTTTTTTAGAATACACTGTGCTGTAAACAATTAATTATAATTGTGCCATATGTTGGTATCTCTACAGTGTTTATCCCTATCGACTAGCTACTGGACTACATGAAACAGCGGCAAGAAAATTTATGCACTTCCTGTAAAATGAAGTGTTACTATGGCAGCAAGCAGTTGAGTCTACATGAGTTCCTTTCTGGTATTCATGAATCCAGTTTGTATTCATAGCATGCAATAATGAATGAAAAATATTACTGTATTGTGTATACCTAAATCACTATTGCTTCTAAAGTGTGACAAGCAAGAATTATTTTCCAACAGAGGGATAATTTTCCTACCCATTACAATTTGCTTTGTTTAAGCCATGATGAAACATTTTCACATGAAAGAGACTGATGTGAATTACTAGCATCACTGAGATTTATTAAGAAAGTCTTCCATATCAGGCTACAGTTTCTCTTTTATATGGATCCAGGGAACTGCTAGCATTGTAACATGTATATCTCCAGCACTTTTTAAACTTCCTTCTGTAGGGAGATTACCTTTGTAGGTAGAACCACAAGGTGGGAATCATACTTTAATAGGTGCCGTTTTATGCCATAAGCTAGGCAAGGTCAGATTTAAATATATTGTCATAAATAACATTTTCAAAACATATAAAGTGTACAGCAAAAAAGTGGACCATCAAGGGACACTCAGACAGACAGACAGGCAGGCAGGCATATACACACAGACCTTCAACTTACAGGCAATCTCTATTATGAAGAATCATTCCCAAATCAGAGTTACTCAGTAGAGATGAGTTGCTATTTAAAAATGAATAAATAACAACATACTATTCCACATCTACAGTCAAAAGCTCTACAGTCCTCATGTGAGCTCCATTTTCACAGGAGTTGTCAGAATGGCTTGCATAACAATGGAACCACTGGGTGGGGGGGGGAGAGGAAGTCTGGAAGCCACAATTTCAGTGAAATTAGGTTTTATCTGTGTATTGCTATAGTTAATTTTAATGACATGTTCCTCAGGAATCAATGAAGAGATTGCAGTAGATAAAAGTGCACAAATGGAAGTGAATTCAACTAACACTAGAATCAGAGCTGAGGAAGCTTCTTGGAGGAGAAGCAAAATGTCTTCAAAGAAAAAAACAGAAAAAAGTTGTCTCTTGAAAAAAGAAAAAAAAGCACCTTTGGGATAACACTAGAAATGGTTAACATGATGCTCATGAGCAATAATGCCATCATACCAAATTTTTCTCTGGCTTTATTTTCATTTTCAGTAATATTTCTGATCAATGTTATGTTAATGATTTGACATGATATCCATCCTTGGGGCACAAAGTGGCAAATACATGATGATGCTTGCCCATCTTGTTCGAAGATGACCTTGATATCTAAGAGGTTGTGGGCTATCCATGATGTGCCCACAGGTGGCTGGTAAGGCCTCTATGGGCACGAAATGTTCTGCAACATGTTGGGCAGATATGTGTGGGGACCATTGTTGTAGAATTTGCAGCTGACTTTGCGGAGTGTTCACTTCTCTTGTGCTGTGGTTGTTCTTCTGTCCTCAGATGTCTGGCAGCCTTGGTGGATCAGCATGTGCCATGTCGATCGATCTTAGGGTTTCCTAAGAGATTGTATCAATATCCAGGAACTTGAATGAGGCTTTCAACATGTCTTTGTATCACTTCCTTTGTTGATCACTTTCCTTAAGACAACTCTCCATAGAGGAGCTGTTTGGGAATGCGATGGTCTGGCATCCTTGCAACATAGCCTGCCCGCATGTCTGGGCTTTCATCAGCAGGGTATGAACAAATGGCAGGCCTGCTCTGGAGTGGATTTCTGTGCCTGGCACCTTGTCCTGCTACCGGGTCCTCAGAATTGTACAGAGGCAGGTGGCATATACATCATGGATACATACATACATTCATACATACCAGTGGTGGGTTCAGGGCGGTATGGCCCAGTATGGGCATACTGGTAGCTTCTGGAATGGTGTTCTGGTGGGCCCACCCACTTCCTTACCTCTTTTGAAGGGAAACAGGCCAATTTTGCACACATGCACAGTGTACAGTGCCTGCGCAACCTCGCCAAGCAGCTGGGGTGTTACAGGGTGGTTGCATGCACATGCATGCGCAATGCGCATACCCAAGGTAGACCGCGTACCAGTTGTGACAGGATTTGGAACCCATCACTGATATATACATACATATACACATACACATACGCATACACATACAATATAGATGAGAGGGAGAAGGAGGAGAAAAGAAGTGGCTTCTCTTGGGCAATGAGTAGTAAGTTAGGAGTATGTAGTGATTCTTTGGTTTTGTATAATTTATTTTCAAATCCACAAAACTATAACCCTGGTGAAAAAACCAGAAATTGCCTCTGAGCAAACTAATTCCCAATGGGCAGAAGACCCATTACTGACACAATAAAACAGTGGATTTCATCTATTCATTGACTTGAACTACATTCTATGAACTCTGGGACCCTTTCAAGAGGGTTGGAAAGTCAGTTGTTGTGAATCTTTAGTCTTCTATGCAGCAGTGATAATAAAGTGAAAAGAGACCACATGCAGTGCCTGACATTTTCAATTTATAGATGTCTATGGAATTTGGGGTGAAAAGAACTTTCTTAAGCCAGAATGAATTGCATAAGAAAAAGAAGCACTTAATTGAGAAGAAAATGGAGCATTGTGTCTTGAAACTTATTATTTTTTTAGCTAAAGGGTGTTCAGGGGACTATGATCTCCAGAAAATGGCATCAGTTTTCTAACAGAGAAATAGTTCAAAAGTAAAAATGCTTCTTAATTATGAAGCTGAGACCTGAATAGAACCACTAAGAATTTGATGAACTGATTTGCAGAGCTAATAATAATAATAAATTTAAAAACTCTAACTATTGTGCTTATTTGTAATTAAATCCAAAGAAGTAGCTATGTTTTCTGGCATCATAAAAACTGGCAATTGCTTTATGAAATAAGCTTCTCTTTGTCCTGAAATGAGGGAAGCATTCATCTGAATTAGAAGTGTACCTCTATTCAGAGCTAAGAAGCAAGTGTAAATATTTTTTTGCTGTAAAATCATTTATGTTAGCTGGTTTTTAATTAATGAATTTAAAAAAACAGCAATTACTTTAGATTAGGACCACCCAAGAAAAAAACATTCTGCTATAATCTACAACGTTGTATTATTGTTTAATCTTAAGAATTTCTGTATTTTAGAGTGGATTGGAACATTAAACATTATATGATTACATTTTAAATTAGTATAGCCAATATTTTGCAAACTGGCATTGTTTCCCCCCCCCCCCTCTTCTCTTACATGCAGAACTAATATTGACCTGAGAGTTAAATCTAAGGTACATTGTATAGGGCAAAGACAGATAACTTTTAATGCATGCTATCCAGTAGGACCTTTGGTATGCATTGCTTTATTTTCCTCAGTTGGATTTCTGCCAATATATTTAGCAACAAATTATTATTGAACTATAAGACAGTGGTCCCCAGTATTTCTGGCTCGGTGGACTGACAGAAGCTGTGATGGAGACTGCGCCAGAGGTGTGGGGTTGATGTGATGGTTTCATGTGTGTGCACCACTTTCAGAAATACAGCTTCGCATGTATGTGCACACATATATTTTTTTTAATTCAAATTTATTCATCCATCACTTCCGCTGCCTTGTTCAGAATGGGTTATAACCAGATACTGAGCCATGGACTAATGGTTGGGAACCCCTGCCATAAGGAAAATGTTGAGAATCTGCAATATGTTACACTATAATATTGCAATTGCATAAGGAAACAAATACAGTGGCAAATCATGCATAGAAAATAATATTTCTGCTTTATCTACATTCTGTCTTTTTAAAATAAATAACACAGCTGGCTTTGACAGTATATTAGGACTAGAACTCAGTTTTCCAATTTATAGTCTTGTGCCTTAATCACTAGAACAAACTGGCTGTTCTTTAAATGTTAATTAAAAAATATAATGCAATGTTGTGTGTGGAATATTCATATAGACCAGAGAGGGAAGAAAGTCAGAAAAGGAACAGCACTAATATTTTAATGAAAAAAGTTCTTGCAAATTTTGCAGCAAATAGATATTTGGAAAATAGAATAGTTTGTTCATTATTTATTTATTATTTGGCTTCAACTATACCCAGAGGCGTAGCATGGGGGGTGCAGGGGGGGCCGGCCGCACCGGGCGCAACATCTGGGGGGGCGCGCTCCAGAGACCTGACTCGGAAGCTCTCCTCCGCGGGTCTCTGGAGTTGGCGGCGGCGGCACCTGGGCGCTCCTGGGCCGGTGAGAGTCGGGGAGCGAACAGCGGCCAGTAGGGGCCAAACCCTCCCGGGCCATCCCCCGGCTGAGGCCAGCGCCGGCTCCTCGCACCCGCCAGCGCTACCCGAGGGGGCCAGGCGAGACTTAAAGGCGCAGGTCTTTCGAAGCAACGGCCGTGCGAAGACCCTGGAAGACTCCTCCGTTCCGAGCCAGCCAGAGGAGCGGCGACCTGGGCCCCGCGGCGACCTGGGCCCCGCGGCGACCTGGGCCCCACGGCGGCCCGGGAAGACCCTCTTGCCCCTGCTTTCGGGCCATCGCCCTCCATAGAAAGGAGCGTCGGGTGTCCCAGGCCCACACCACGCAAAGGGCGCCCGCTTCTCCCCAAGGCGAGGCAACGAGTGTCGGACCCGGATGGCCGAGCCCTTTGGGCAGCGGCTGCCCGCCGGATCCTCGCGGGAGGTGCGTGGGCTCGACACCACAAGAAGAGCTGCCTCCCCCGAGTGCTAAAATCCACGGGTTAGGGGGCGCAAATTACTTGCCTTGCCCCGGGTGCTGACAACCCACGCTACGCCACTGACTACACCTCACTCCAAGTCATCACTAAATTGTTTCTACACACAAGGAGTTTTCAAACTTTTTCAGAATCTGTTAATTAAAAATGTCAAACAAAACTCCAGTAATAGAAAATTGTCTGTGTTCAAATTGAGCTGGAGGAATTTTTGCCGTTAGCCCAGGGATAGTCAACCTTTTTATACCGGTGTTAAAACACTTGGAGAAACACAAAATAATTGTTTAACAGAAAAAAACCTCAGGATTTCAAACCAGCCCAATTGGTACTTTATATATACAGTAGGCATTCTAGCTCATGGCTGAGGAGAATAAAACTAGGGGGAATGAAATGATATGGAATGTGCTGGAAAAGAGCGTGTTAGCCTGCCTACAAGTTTAAGTAGAAGCATCCTGCATCATTTTGTTGTAAGTCCTTTTGGAGTACTTCTACATCACAATGGAGTGAACAAAATGGATCATTCAGTGCTGTCCCCTCCACTGACCAACCAGATTCTGCAAAAACAATCAATCGATATTTTATCCAAGCTGCTGTTTTTATTTTATATTTTATTTGGTTTGTCAAGCATGTATGGGAAAACAAGTATAAGTATGAATGTAACATATAAATGTATAAGTATAAATATATACATAAGAAATGAGTACAACTAAATTGGAATAGTAGGACAGGGACAGTAGGCATGCTGGTGCGCTTATGCATGCCCCCTTGCAGACCTCATAGGAATGGGGTAAGATCTGTTAAGGATGTCTCTGTTAGGAGACCGAAAAATGTGCAACGGAATGTAGGAAGAGATATGTTGCTAGGTATCCACACTAACAGTCACATTCACTGATGGTAAAACAAGTAGACTTTACTTGTGGTGGAAAAATAAAGTAAGATACACTTCTTCACAAACAAGTGATAAGTAATCCTGAATCAAATACAATCTATAACTCAAACAATTGGCTTACAGTTGCTCAACTCATGATTCTCTTTGCTTTGCTGATCTAACCGACATACAGAGTCTTCATCCAAGAGATCAGCGTCTAACAGTGATTCTGGCTTCCTCTTATGGCTGATTGAGGAAACAGCAGCCACTTACATCTCACTGCAGCAGTTAAAGTTACAGATACCATATTCCAATCATGCCTTATATATATTGCCAACCCAACACTAGGATTACACCCCTGACAAGATCCAAAGTAGACAATTTAAGGTTAACATTTTGGGGGTTTGAGGATGCAACAACAGAGATAGGTAGTGCATTCCAGGCATTGAACACTCTGTTGCTGAAGTGGTATTTTCTGAATCAGTTTTGGAGCAGTTTACTTTGAGTTTGTATATAGTTTGCCCATGTATTATTGTGGTTGAAGCTGAAGTAGTCATTGACAAGTAGGATGTTGTAGCAGACAGTTTTGTGTACTAAGCTTAGGTCAGACCATAGGTGTTATAGTCCTAGGATATCCAGGTCCAAAATTTCAAGCCTAATGGCATAATGTATTCTATTGAGAGCAGAAGAGTGGAGTACTCTTCTTGGGAAATACTTCTGGACTTGCTCAATTGTATTAATGTCCATTATACAGTGTAGATGCCAGACGGATGAGCTGTATTCAAGAATTAGAAAAAGTTTTGTACGTTTGTACATTGTATGGTACAACAAAATTCCTTCAGATCAATATATGAAGCAAATAGGGAAAATGTACATACATACATACACACACACACACACACACCATGCTCTCAATTTTTGTCTGATTATTTTCAGAAGGAAAAAGGTGGGCAGCTGAGAGAAGAATATAATGATTTGAACCTGTCAATGTCACTCTTCATATATTAAAAGTCCCACGGAGACTCCTGAACTCTTGAACATAATTAAATAGCCCCTTATTTCAAATACATTACTCTGTATTTCAAGATGCTAACCAACTATTTCAACAAATAGCTCTTGATATAGACCTATAATTTTGGTTATTGCAGCTTTGTGTCTTTTAGAATATAGTTCAATCTCACAATTTGCCATCCACTGTTGGGTCTTAATGATCTAGTATAAGACTCTATGTCAGAAAAAAAAACCCCAAAAAACAACAACAAAAGTCAGGCAAAAAAATAATCCTGTGCTCTGTCATCTTCTCTTTGAAATGCTATCAAGAATTCCATCTAATTAAAATGCTAGCCAGAGAAAAGCAGACAAATAATGTGTTTCTGCTTGTAAGTCTGTAAATAAATTTGGGGCACAATGAAAGCAGACTAACCATATGCATTTCCATCTTCAGCTGGCTGGCCATGTGCAAATTACTAATTTGATTTAAAAGGAGAAGAAAAAGGGGGAAAGGATTTGTTAGATTTGCTTTATGGTTATAGTATTTATTTTCACTTATTCTGCTTTAGGGTTTAGACCAACGGTCGCCAACCTTTCAGACCTTAGGGACCACTAAATTCATAATTTAAAATCCTGTGGACCACTAATATGCATTTTTTTAAAAGAAAAATACATTTGTAAAATAATGGGCCTAGTGAAGAGGGTGGGCATACCCAGCACAGGAGATAGTCCTTCCCTTCCTCAGTTACCTAATGGCTACTTGGCCCCTTAACTGCCACCTGTAGATCAGCTGAGCCAACAAGGGCCAGTGGTCCTGTTCCTCCAGGTGTCTGGAGATGTTTCTGGTGCATTCTTGCTAGCCCCACCCCTGCCCATGGCGCCAGGCAACCTTGCATCCAAGGGCCCCTCTCTTCCTCAGCTCATCTTGTGGCTTTGGAGCAGGTGATGACCACAGTTTGCACTCTGTCAGGCCTGTACTCGGCTGTTGCTCAGGTTGCTGCTACAATGAGACAGAAAGCCATGCAGCCCATCGAAATCAGCTCCCCCACCCTCCCGGCTGCTGCTGATTGAGAAAAGGATGATTGTGTGAAGTGTGTGCTTATAGTACAAGTAAGTTCTCGGCCGTCGCTGCCTCAGCTGATCCACTGGCCGCGCAGCCATGAGGTGATTGCGCTCACTGCCTCCTGCACCTAAAAAACATAAGATCTACCTGAAAATAAGCCCTAGTGCTTATTTTCAAGTCTAAAGAAGTTCCCAGGAAACATGCTAATAAAATGTAAACAATGCAAATAATGTCCAGATTATTCTGCAGATCACCAAAATTTTCTCACGGACCATCTGTGGTCTGTAGACCACCAGTTTGTGATTACTGATTTATACTATAAAGAGGGAGATAAGGAGTTTTGCATTTGGGATGTGCAATGCCTTAGATGAGACTCTAGAACAACGCTTGGTAAATATGTAGTTAGCAGCTATTTGCAACACTTTAAGGTAACTACACCTTTTCCTGGGATTACAGAGAGCTTGTACCTAAACAGATCCTTAAACCCAGTCTTATGAACACAACTTGCAAAGTAGATGTTAAGTGAATTGTGCTTGACTTTGTGAACTTTTTTTTATCATGGTTGTTAGGCAAATCGCTGCAGTTGTTAAGTGATTCATAAAGCTGTTAAACAAATTGGGCTTTCCTCCACTTGGTTTTGCTTATTGGAAACTGTCTAGGAAGGTTGTAAATGACAATCACATAACCCCGGTATGTTGCAACTGTCATAAATAGATGCCAAGTGTCCAAATTTTGCTCAAGTGAACAGAGGATGCTGCAATGGCTCTAAATGCAAGGGCCAATTGGATCCCCTGCTCCCCAACACTGTTTTCACTTAAAATCGTAACTAAACAAATAGTTGTGAATTGTGGACTATCTGTACTGTTAGCAAATCCATAGAGCACAAAAAAATGACAATGGATCAGTTTATTGATTTAAATATTCTGGCATAAATCTGTTTTATTTCCAGTAGACTTCTACTTTAGTACATTTTTATATGAAATCGTTTTTTAAAAAGTTACCTGAAAAAATGATATTCAAATATGCATTGAAATCCATATATTCCTATGTGTTTCATAAGAAATAAATATATTTAAATGCATATTTGAATACCATTTTTTCATTATTGTTGATAGATAGATAGATAGATAGATAGATAGATAGATAGATAGATAGATAGATAGATAGATAGATAGATGTTACGTTTTTGAGCTGATCAATAAATAAGTCAGGGAAACTAGTATAGATCTATTTCGAGCTTTTTAGCTCTCATCAGCTAGCCATACCCTTACTGGGATTTGAACAACTCCCTGTTAAGCCCCAATTAAGGGAGGAAGCACACTGCTCTCCTTTTCTGCCTTTCGGCTCATCACCAGAGACCATCTAGAAAGAAAGATATGAGTTCCGTTGTGTAAGGCAGAAAGCCAAAAGGCTATATCTATATCTATATCTATATCTATATCTATATCTATATCTATATCGATATCGATATCGATATCGATATCGATATCGATATCGATATCGATATCTATCTATCTATCTATCTATCTATCTATCTATCTATCTATCTATCTATCTATCTATCTATCAATCAATAATATAATATAATATAATATAATATAATATAATATAATATAATATAATATAATATAATATAATATAATATAATATAATATTACATTACATTACATTACATTACATTACATTACATTACATTACATTACATTACATTATATTTCATCTGGAGGTTTCAAGCAAGAACTATGATGAAAATTCTAGAAATAAATAAATAAAAAAATGCATTTTTTCTTTATATTATGCATATTAGTTGGGACAGGTACAGATAAAACTTCTAAATATGCAGCCAATTAAAATCTTCAGATTATAGAATTTTCTCCCATGAAGATACTGAAAGATTTTCAGGACTATAGTAATAAATGAGGGATTCATGCTTCCCGCTGCCACTGATAGAAGCAGCATGGTATCATACTATGACATATGACCCGCTTCTTTTATATGCATATTATCAGAGAAGGATTCCTACTGGTTCGAACCGCTTTAGCCGAATAGGTAGTAACTTGGCCTGCCACACCCATGAACCAGTTCAATTGGCGGCACCATCTTAATTTTTGGTTCTGCACATGCGCAGAACAATCTTTGTTGCAAAAATGTTTTTTTTCTCCTTTTCTAACGTTGTGCACATGCACAGATGTTTTTAGGTGTAAATGCGCATGCACAGGTAAATGCGCATGCGCTGAACCGGCAGTAATACTGGCAGCAATCCACCCCTGCATGTTATTATGTTGGACACATGTCTAAATGGTTGCAGTTTGTGGCTGTAGTAAGTCAGCACCCCAATCCCCTGAAGAATGAAATGTTTTGGGAAATATTAAAAAGACAGAATATTATATTTCCCTAAATGAGAAACAGAGAAACATTTTTTTAAAGAGACGGGAGGCAGATTCAGTCCTTCTTAATAGTTGCCAGCAGTTATTTTTTGCCCATTAAGTAAGATTGGGTGAGCCTATCCACAAAACAAAAGACCGGCAACTCCAGGATGATGGGATTAAGAACAGTACATGACCCTTCAGTACATAATAGTATTAACCCACTACCATTTAGTAGATGACACAGAGCTCATTACATTGCATAATCTCCTAAGGGCATTTCAGATATTGCATCATTCCAGAACAGTCCAAACTTCAACCAAACCTGGGAGCTCAGGAAAGGATCTAGGATTTGCATTTTCTCTTTTGCTATGATCCCATAGGAATCTGACAACAGCCAATAGAATGCATGTTCTTGCATAGGAAGAGGAACTGCAAAGCCCAAAGTATAAAAATCCCTTCACTTTCAACTCCATTTTGTCAGCTGCCCAGAACCACACACCCATTTGGTTCCGCTTCATCATTAAATGCACTCTCTTTCCAATCAGCCTCCAGCCACCATTTTGTCTACGGTGCCTTTTTCCCAGATTGGAACTGGAACTGGATATTTCTTCCCATGTGACACACCAAATTGTCATTATCATGATTCTGATGAAGCAGATAGTGACTATGAATGTGTATGCCTAATTCCAGACTTAATTTTGTTCCATTTTACACTTCTTGGATGACAAGCAAAACGTTTTCAAAACAACAACCCAAGAAAGTCCAATTGTCTTCTGGAAAAAGCACCTTTGGAATAACCATCACCTGGATGCTTGAGAATTTCCATAGGCATCACCTAATCTAATCACCATCATCATTATTTAGGAAAAATTACACTTAAATGCATATTTTATAAACTTGAGGCATATTGACATATAGTATGTCTAACATACATAAATCTCTTTCAAGCCATATCTGCCATGGCATTTTCCTTTCGGTTCCAAAATTTGGGCTAATTTCTGACTACATTGCTCCAAATTTTCTTTCTTTGTCTTTCTCTTGCTAGTTCTATACTTTAAAGCAAATAACTCATTACCAGCTGCTCATCTTTACTGAAGCCAATGAAAAAATATTATTTGATCATAAACATGGCTTGAATATATAGTAATATATATTCAAGTATTAAAATACAATGGTATCCTTCTACACTTTCATAAAAATAGTAATTTTCCTTTGTAATAGAATGCCATCATTATCAGCACAGAGGGGTGTCTTTAACTAAATTTGTTAGAGAACTATTATTACAGTTGTATTTTTCATTTCTTTGTTCATGCTCTATTTTAATACACAAAATTACTTTTTTTTAACAATGTCTTCCTTAGTATTTAAAGAACTGAAGGAAGAAAATGAGATAATTTAAGCTGTGTGTGTGTCTATATGGCTGACAGCATCCAACTGTAGAGATTTTGGAATACAAATGACATGAGGGAGGAATGTATATATTTGAATCTCCTCTATGAAATGGCAATACTCTTTTAACTTTTTTTTAACAAATAAGTATCCTTAAATCTCCCCAAATTGCTTTCTATAAAGCAGGATGCTAAATCTTTAATGCAGTTTCTTAATCTTGTAATAGTTTAATGTGTTGGCATCATTAGATCCTATGGAGTCCTGACATTATTATGTCCTAGCATCGTAAGTTCTACTGTATTATCTTTTGTGGAGAATACTCTTCTGTTTGAAAATTCTTGGTAAAGAAATTTTGATAAAAAATCATGTGGGTAAACAGCATAATGGGCTGTTCTTGTGCTTATGAGATCTCATGGGATACCCATGTGTAAATGTTCTGCCTTCCATTGTACAATATTACTAGTGATCAGTAGCCCTTTGATATTCCAGGCTTCAATTAAGCCTAGTGGAAATATACTATGAAGGACTTTTTCCAGTGAAAAACATCACGAGAGAATTTCAAGCATTTGCTTTCCTTTAATGATCTACTATAGTTAGCATGATAGTTATGGCCCTTAAGAAACTTTGGTACATTTCACCTTCTTTTGAGAAAATTCAAGGAAATCTCTCCGCATCCCATGCCGATATTTTTAGCATTCGTATAATGTTGCAGAATTTCAAAGTCATTTTGTTGCAGGACAAACTTTGTTGATTATGAACGTGAACGATGGTGCTTTTTGCTGGTGTTGCAGCACAGTTGGATGTAAAAGCTATCTATTACAAACTGTTGATGGCCATCATTTTCTACTGCTTGCTCATGATGGCTGACATTGTTTTTTAATTAAATAGTCCCTGAAGCACACAGCAACTTTTTACACCAGATCTAAGCTTTTTATTCAGAATTTCATTCCAGTACCATAGAAAAATGGTGGAGAAAGATTTCATGTGTGATTCCCTCCACCCAAATTAAAACATGTCACAATGAATAAAAAAATTAAATACCTGTTCTACAGGAAGACATGCCATGATTCAAAGTCCTTAGAATTTATATGCCATAGCAAGAGTACCATCTATTCCAGGGGTGTCAAACTCAATTTCATTGAGGGCCACATCAGGGTTGTATTTGACTTTGGGGGGTCGGGATGGGCATGGCCAGAATGGACGTGGCCAGCTTGATAGCATTCATATCAGGGGCCCCTGTGGAGGCCCAAGCACTCTGCCAGGGAAAATGGCCTCCCAACCTTCTTTTTCAGCAGCAACGGCCTCCTGCCACCCCTGTCAGCAAAAATGGAGCTTGAGAGGGCTGCACACAGCCTTCCCAAGCTCCGTTTTCTCTGGCAAACTGCAAGCCAGTCCTTCACTGTTTCTAGGGTGGCCCCAAGGGCCAGATCTAAGCATTCCGCGGGCCTGATCTGGGCCCTGGGCCTTGAGTTTGACCCCCCTTGGTCTATTAGTAAAAAAATATGATAGTACTTTTAATACAACACAATAGAGAGATAATACAATAGGGAGATAATCAAATCTATCTCCATTATCACTGATTAATGGGAAGAACAATGCTATGATATTTGGTAAGTAATGAGAATTGAGTTATCCAATGCTATAGACAGTAGAAGATTATCCTATCATCATTGTGGAACACGACAATCTAGCTTCTGCAAATAACAAATATGAATGGATAAGTTAAAATGGAACTATGTTGAAAGCCTGCTTAGAAGAATCTGGGTTTCAGAAGCACAAAGCAATATAAAAAGGTAAGTGTTTCTCATAATTGCTTGAGGATATTATGACAGTGCAAAAAAGGAAGATGCTGCAGAAAGATGACCGACATCATCATGTTCAGTCAAGTTTCCAGCTGTGCCAAATGCTGCTTAAGATGTGCTTTATGGACAGAACAAAATATGGTTAGGTAGATATTGTGAAGCAGGATCACTTAGAATTACTTTTAAGGGATTGGGTAATTCCACTCTTGAATAAAATAGAGCAGGCAAGCAGAATTTATCAAGGGCAAATTTTATAGTCTGGGTCACTGCAATTTGTACAGCTTGTGATTTAAATTCCTTCACAGGTAAGGAGTATGGCAAGCTCAGGAAAAGTGGATCCACTGAGACTAGTGAATCAAATATCCATCTGGTTCAGTTCCCAGCTGGGAGAAAGACACTGAAAACATGGAGGCTGATTGGAAAGAATGTTTATTAATGAAGCAGAACCACATGGGTTTGTGGTTCTGAGCAGCTGACAAAATAAGAGTTGAGAGTGGAGGCGTTTTATACCTTCTTTTGGGATTTGCACTTGAGCTTCCTATTCCTGTGCAAAGACATATATTCTATTGGCTATTGTCAGATTCGTAATGGGTCATGTAGGGGTTATGTAGTGGTCATAGCTGGGTCTATAGGGAAAAAGGGAAATGCAACTCCTAGGTGCTTATCTGAGCTAATTTTGTCAACTTTTTGTTGGTGGCTTATCTGAGTTTCTGTCTTGACCCAGTCTTTCTGCATTTTTAAAAACTGGCTTCCTTAATTTCTGCTTCAGGCAGGGCAACTAGGGCTGGTTTCTGAATAGGCTAGCCCAATCTTTCTTAATGGGCACAAAATATTTGCTGGGGGCTATTAAGAAACACTGAGTCTGCTTTCTGTCTTTAAAAAAACATGTTTCTCCATTGCTCATGTAGAGAAATATAATATTATACCTTTTTAATATTCCCCCAAATATTTCATTCTTCTGTGGAGTGGGCGTTGACTTTCTATACTAGCATGCTCAGAGATTATTTTTCTTCTAGAGTTCAACTAACATAACCCCATTCTTCCCCAGGTACATTTACTGTTTAATATATGTGTAAGGGTTAGCTGAAATATTATAAATTCAAAGGTGATTGTTTTTTTAGCAGTGGTGGTGAATATAATATAACATATTAAGAATATAACAACCCAATGGGCAAATATTTATAACAAGCTGCTAAGTCTATAACTTTTTAACTTGCATCCATGTACTAAAATTGTCTATTTTCAAAATAGCTTTCCTTGCTTTTTCTATTTTGGAATAGTTAGGAAGATGTTCATAGATCATAGAACATAAAATGTAACAGGAATATGACAAGACAGACATTTGTTTTCTTTTTATATTCCAGGGTATGATAGTTCAAGAAAGTAAGAGGATTTTCACATTATCCTAGTGATCATCTGGGTCAGTGATCATCTGGCTGACTAGCATGGTAATCCCAGCAAAAGAAGGGATTAGTGAAAGTTGTGGGGAGGGGGAATTGTTTTGGAGAGATTGGCAAGTAGAAATGGCAATCAATACTGGGAGTGTCTTTATATTTCAGACATATTTTTTGTAGAGCAATTCATAGCACACAATGTAACATGATATCTCCACTATTGTGTGTCTATTAGATTTAATTTGATGGAATATTTCATCTTTGAGCTGAAATCTTAGTTCTTCAGTTTCCGAAATAGTTTTGATTTTAGAAATTTATAATTTTTCTAATCATTTGTTAGTATTAAAAATGTGCATATTTTACATGTCTTTTTTCCCCTTTTCTATTCATCAGGAATAGAATTCACCTGTCAGCAGCTGAGATCTTACTCCAGTCAAATCAATAGATGTAATTAATTATAAGTAGAATGAATAAAAAGAAACATTGTTATGGGCAATCTGTCCCATCCATTCATTCAGATGTTAACATTGTGAATATGACTTAGGTTTTAAAAGTATGGAATATCTTAACTGCTACAGAGTAAAATACAAGGGCTCAATTATATCTTTGCTTTCTGGATTCTAATACTAGACAAATACAAATATTACATCTTTGATTTTTCAATTTTTAAAAAAATTATATATTGATTAAAAGAAAATAGTTTCTTTTCTTTTCCAACTGAGGATTTATTTCCTGGGAAAGTACATTGTGTACAGAGGCAGCCCTCCCATTTATGGATTCTAGAGGGTGCCAAAATGTTGAATCTACCTGACAAGTATGCTGCTCAATATTACTGGACATTACGCTACTGCATTTCAGTACAGTGAATTATGCAGCACCATCCACATTATAGACATTTAGGAATGCCAGTTTTGTGTTTCTTCTAGGGCAGCTCACATTGGACTTATTAATCATTAGTCTTCTTATTTTCTGAGGAAGTGGAAACCAACAGCGTTGATTGGATTCTTTATGGCACAAATGTCACTACCTGTACACTTAACCTAAGTTTTCAGGTAGTAAATGTATCTTACCAGGATATGTACAACAATGGAGGGTTAAAACTGCAACTACAATTATTTTCTAGAGGTTTTCCACCTAAATGGGTGTTTCCAATCAGCAGTGATAAGGAAGACTGCTTAACCAATGGATTCCCAATAGGGACTATTGCAAGATTCAATTTTATTCTTACTATTATTTATAACATGCAGGAAGCCACAGGGAGAGGTGATAAATCAATTTGGGGTGAAGCATACATCATCTGTATGCCAATGATACTTGATTGTACACAATAATTCCAGATAAATTGGAGATGATGTGAAATTCTTGGTCTAGTATCTGCAGGCTATGAGAGTCTGGATCTCAGTCTGGGAAACTGAGTCAACAGTAGAAGATAGAATAGAATAGAATAGAATAGAATAGAATTCTTTATTGGCCAAGAGCATATGCTCTCGGTGTACATAAAAAGACAAGATACATTCATTAAGAATCATAAAGTACAACACTTAATGATAGTCATAGGATACAAATAAGCAATATTCCTAGGATAATCAAGACATGAGTTATTTAGAGGCATTTGAGTGCTAATAAGGGGCTCTACCAGGAGAAGATATTCTTGGGCTAATCAAGACATGTTATCAACAGCACTTTGAAGTGAGAATAGAAACAAATTGCCCTCATAGAAAGTATTTAGCTATTCCGGTCAAGATCATTTGCCACCTTATACATAAATAGGTGTTTCCAAACTCCATTTAGAGGCAGCGTCTTATAGAACATGTTACAATAATCTATATGCTCTGTGTGCATCTTTAACTTTTTGTGTTACTTTAAATCAGTGGTTCTCAGCATTTTCTTCATATGAACATTCTTTAAATCCACTTTGTGTCCATGGATCTTGGCCATGACTCCCAAGATGTAACTCAAGATTTAAATCATAATATTCCTTAATGCCTTCACACATGCCCATGATGACATTGTGCCCACCCCTGGAGGTCCATGGACCATAGTTTGAGAATCACTGCTTTAAATCAAAAAGTGGGGAAAACATCTAGAGTTAATTTTTCTGCTATTCCAAAAATGTGTTCCAAAATTAAATAATTGCATACATTTTTTCTCAATGAAAATGACAAAAGGATTGCTCCTGATTCTTACGTTATTTTTCTTAATGTAAAGGAGACAAAATCAATCATTTCCACTGAGAAGAATAACTTGAGGAGCAGGAGCAATCCCCAAATCACTTACATACATGGAAGCACATCAGAACCGAAGCTGCTCATCTAAAAGCCATATATGGTGATTTGCAGAACAAACTTCTTCTCAAGACATTTCTCACTTTGGCTTCTGGCTATTGATTGGCAGGGAGTTTGCCAGCATATGGAGGATGACTAATAAATTATGTAGCAGCAACCCAGGGCTCAAGACTTTACCTGGTTTTCGATACGAAAATATTCGTGTTGGATTCATTAAATAATAAGCGTGAAAATATTCATAATTGTAAGTTATTTGTTGAGTGTACCACAGAATTGGGGGAGGGGGGAAGCTTCCTTTTTTTAGCCATCATATCTAAAACCATTGAAAGCAATGTGACAGATGAGAAAAATAATACACACTATCAAATGATTCTTAAATAAAGCTATCTATGGCATCAATTGTTCTGTCTGCCTATTAGTCTGGCTTTATTAGCAGAGTCTACAGAAAGATTCTTGAGAAATCTATTAATTGAATATAATTAATTCTCTTTTTAAAAAAGAGAAAAGGAAAGAGTGGCAGATTAATTTTATCAAAGCATATTTGAAGAGGTGTGCAAATCTCATGTCTTATAATTTCAGCAAAATTAGTGGCAATTCTCAAAGAGAAAATCAGCTTTTGCTATATCTCCTTATCAGAAAAAATAATTCTTTTCTGATCAGCAGGGATTATTTTTAAATTGATTCTATGTTCATTTGTTTACTTACATAGTTTAATATAATTTACACTTTCCCTATAATTGAACCTGAGATGGATTGTAAATAAGAACATTTTTACCCAAAACAAAATAAATCCATAGAATATCAAACAGAGAACCAAATAAATTACTTGATAATGACTAATCAAGCTGAAACTAAGAAAGAAACAAAATCTATGAGGTTGAAAAATTGTAAACCTATAATATAATTTAAAAAGCAGAGGATAAAAAAGAATTTAAGGTCTAGGTAAGCTAGTCTCAGAAGGACATTTCACAACTTAAGAACCACTAGTAAATATGTTGTTTATTTTATATCATATTAAGTGATTTGAATATTTTTACAGATAATCTTTGACATGACTATAATTAGGACCAGAATTTTCACTGCTAAGCAAGGGAGTTATTAAGTGTTCAAATTTTACGATCTTTTTTTGTCATGGTTGTTAAACAAATCACTGCAGTTAAATAAATCATTGGACATTAAATAAACCCGACTTCTCCCATTGACTTTAATTCTTGGAGGCCATTTGGAAGGGCCACAAATGGCAATCCAATGACCCCAAGACACTGTACCCATACCTGCTGCTTGCCAAGTACCTGAGTTTTGATCCTGTGATTATGGGGATACTGCGATAGTCAGAAGTGTGAGAACTGTTCATGCCATTCTTTTCACTGCCATTGTAACTTTGAATGGTCACTAAATGAATAGTTATAAGTCAAAGACTACCTGTATACTGTGTTTCTCTGAAAACAAGACCCACCCTGAAAACAAGCCCAAGCCTGATTTTTTTTGGGGGGGGAGGGGTGAGCCTAATATAAGCCCTACCCTGAAAATAAGCCAGGGGAAATGGGCATGGCCAGCAGAGAATAGCATGGGAGTTGAGAAGCAGTGAGCACATGGGAGTTGACAGAGTCTGGCAGCAACCTCAGCCCCCTGGCCCTTTGGTGCAGTGCAAAAACCATTAATTCCAAGCATGGAGGCAGAAGTGAGAAGAGGGCAAGAAGACAGGTAATCCGGACATGCTGTGTGGCTGCCTGACTCATGAGTGATTTGTGGGATGGCACCAGCAGCAGGTGGAAGCAGACGCATGGGGAATGGGCGAGGAAGGCGATCCTGAAGCCCCATGTAGGTGCTCTGTTCCCAAGCACCCACTAGGTGACCAAACATTTTTCACCCAGATGGAGAAAGAATGGAGACTCAAAGTTTTGGGTGCTTGAAAAGAGGGTGGTTTGAAATGGAGCAATTAGGTCTGTTTCAAAGCATCCCCTTTGCAAGCACATGAAGCTTCCTCTGAGTAAAAAGTGTGCAGCAGACTCAGGCAGAGGCGATCCCAATGTGCCACCCACTTCGTCCCATGGTCTCTTGGCTTGCCTGTGGCCCAGCCACAGAGGCATCCACAGGGGACATCAGGATTACCTTCCTCCCACATCTCCATCCGTCTACCTCCACCTGCTGTCCTTGCCACTGTGTAAGCCTTCCGCAAGTCTCCCATATGTCAACTGCGCAGCACATTTGGATTGCCTATCTCCCCCCCGCCCCGCCTCTGCCTCCATGCTCTGAATTAATATTTGCACTGCACCAAGGAAGTCCAAGCATGCCTAGAGCTGGCCTGTTGCAGCTGGGGGCAAGCAGACAGTGGGACAGAGAGGGAGGGGCCATAGGACCATCTTTAAAGCGCTCCATGGCTCGGGGCCTAGTTATATGCGAGACCGCCTCCTGCCCCATACATCCCTCAGACCGATACGCTCCCACAGAGAGGGCCTCCGCAGGGTGCCGTCGGCTGGACAGTGCCGACTGGCGACATCCAGGGGAAGAGCCTTCTCTGTGGCGGGCCCAGCCCTTTGGAACGACCTCCCTCCTGAACTTCGCACCATCTCCGACCTCCGCCTCTTCCGCAAGTGTCTAAAGACACATTTGTTCCATCTAACCGGCCTAGCGTAACCGCCATCATTGACTTTTAGATAGTTTTAGACTTGGGAATTTTAATTTGGTTTTTAGCGCAGGATGTTATTTAAATAAGTTTTATAAAAAATTTATATGTTTTTGTATGTATTTTTAGTATTCCTGTGCGCCACCCTGGGTCCGTTTGGAGAAGGGTGGGATATAAATTTAATAAAATATAAAATATAAATATAAAAAAATATAACTGCACTTCCATTCCCATCGGTCCCCGCGCTTGTCACCTCCTGCACTTAAAAATAATAAGACCTCCCCCCCAAAAAACCCAAAGTGCTTATTTTCAAGCCCAATAGAAAATAAGAATGGGTCTACAGAATACACACAAAGACACACACACACACACACACACACACACACAATGAGTGTATAGAAAATATAACAAAAAGAGATGGTATATATTCAGAAATCAATAGAGATGTAAATGTTGTTTATGTGTTGTATACATTCTAAAAATAATAACCATGAAAAAAGGAGGCATATGTATGCAACAATAGGCCATAGAAGGGGGGGTGGGATGAAATACCGATAGCGGAAAGCTGTAACAGTGTAATTGTGATTTTAATGTTTAAAAATGCTGAATAAAAATGATATTAAAAAAAAGAAAATAAGAACAGGTCTGATTTTGGGGGAATCATGGTACTTGTACACATGAATATGAATGCTACACATTTTATTCAACTTCTGAGGGCCAGATGGCTCCCTCAAAACATTAAGTTTGCATGATTAAAACCTAATCCACTAACAGGTTATAGAAATGTTTAGAATGCTACATATCTATTCCTATTGAGATGGAAAGTTTGTACATCTCAATTTCTTGCATGTGTGTATCTCTTGCTATTAATTATTTTAATTAAGTTACATTTTAATTTATTTTATTTTAATTATTTCTCTTTTTCATAATTTATGAGTATGTCAATATCTGTTGATACAGGCCTTTCATTTATTAAATATGTCTTTTTCTTCTGAAGAGAATGGAATCAATGTTTCAAAATGATTGAAGTCAATACTATGTATGAAGATTTAAACTGATAAATAGAAAGCATTTGTTTTTTGGTAAAACTGTAAAATGAACCTGATTACTTAGAATAAGAAATGACTCCTAGGATACCTAGAAGATGTTTCAGATTTAAAGTACAATATAGTGAACAAGGTTTTACCTAAGCATTATTCCCAGTTTTTACAACTTCAGACTCCAATGGAGAAAGCTGTTCATTTCTTACAGAATCTTCTGTCTTTAACAATTGCATTCAATTGTTCAGCATGTGCAACGTGGGATGCTCTGATAATTTCTTTATTGATCTTTCACCTGCCTCCTGGCCGTTAAGAGTACCAGACATATTACCAAAAAAACCAACAACCTAAGAACAGTTATCTTCTCTCAGTCTAATTTATCTCACAGGGATGTCATTGCTGGTAGAAAATTGGGCAATATATTATTTGACCCATATATAACTACACTTTCTATGTAGTGGTGGTTGCTGCTGCCTGTTTTTATAATTCCACAGTAATTCCTTTCCCAGAGCTCTTGGGAAAAATTGTTCTTTGCCTAAAAACCTTTGCTTCATGTCTCAACTCCTTGAGTGAAAACAATTCTGAAATGGATCTTTCCTTTGCTTATTTTCTAATTGTGTAATTAGAAGTGTTTTTTTTTGTGTGTGTTCTGTTTGCTCTGCTAATCAGCCTGTCACTAAACAATTCAGAAAGCTATTATGATTACTTGCCATTAAAACAAATATGGGTAGCTCTGATTTCATGCCAAAAACAACAACAATTATCTCTTCACAGATGATGCTGAATGAGTTTCAGTACCACCCGAAGTGAATGAATTACATTAGAAGGATGATCAGGGTGGTGGCATCTTGAGCTTGAAGTCTCCAAAGAAAACTGATTGTAGAAGGTTTAAATCCTATACAGAGTTACATGGAAGGGAGCCTCATTGAAAATAGTGTGAATGCATGAGTTTAAACCTAGACTCCTTTAGCTGCCATTGCAGGGCTCTAGGAAAACTTGGCATGGCCTGTTAGGCAGGGCCAGCTCATCATCACCAGTTCACCATCACCAAGTCATCATAGGACAACTCAGAAGGCTGATTCTGAGACTCAATGCAGTACGATCTCTACCATATCTGTGCAATCCCCTAGACCAGGGGTCTGCAAAGTCGGCTCTTTTAAGACTGGTGGACTTCAACTCCCAGAGTTCCCCAGCCAGCTATGCTGGCCGGGTGAACTCTGGGAGTTGAAGTCCACCAGTCTTAAAAGAGCCGACTTTACAGACCTCTGCCCTAGACCAGTGTTAACAAACCTTTTTGGCACCAAGTGCTGAAACTGAAGCATGCGCAGTGCGGGGGGGAGCACCAGAAACTGTAAGAGCAGCTCCCCGGCACACATGCACAGGAGTGCCAGAAACTGGAAGAACAGTTCCCTGGCATGCATGCATGTGCTGGGAAGCTGAGATTCCGGTTTCTGGTGGGTGCGTGTTCATCAATCACCTGGTCTTATGGTTTCCAATGCTCCATCATGTGTGCATGCACTCTAGTTTCAACACTTGATGACAAAAAGACACTGACATACGCGCCGGAGAGCTGCTCTTCCCTTGCATGCAAAGACCAGCTGGTCAGAAAGAGCAACAGGTGATGGCTGTCATGCCCTCTGTGTGCCACTTCCTGCATGCGTGCCAAAGGTTTGCCATCACTGCCCTGGACCAAAACATTCCCTTCTTTATATCATCATATGGCCTGAACACCACTGCTACCACTGAATGACTGCCAGCATAGCAGTGGAAAGGGTTGTGAAAATGGGATGCACCTGGATTCCACATCCTGCCCACCTACTCGCTTGTCAAGCTGCCTATCTGCCTCTCCCTCCAGCTGCCTGTGGTGAGTTTCCTACAATGACTTGGCAGCAGTGACTTGGCAGAGGTGACTTGGCAATGACAAGCTGTGTTATATATAAACTCAGTGCTATGCAGCTATAATAAGCAGATAATATTTTGGTCTAGGAGATTGCATAGACATGGTAGTGGCATGGTAGCGGAAGTAGTGCAACTCTTCATTGCATGTTGGTTCTTGTTGATTCAGAAATACTACTCTGGGTGTTAGGGAAGTGGTGATGATTTTGTAGAATCAAGGGGATTTATAACCTTGAGTTTTCCCAATGATTCTCCATTCATGTACTAGATAGATATCTTGCAATGCAGTGCTTATTATGTTTTGCAGTGTAGCATCAGGCTGACAGTGCCAAACACTACAATGAAGCAGGGTTGATTCTGATTTGTATTTGAATGAAGATAGTCAGGCAATTCCAGATTGGTAGGCTAGACTATTTTAAAACATCCTAGTGGAAAGCATTGGGTAACCTTTATTGTACTGTTACTAAGGAGACATGTAGACATTTCTGTGAAGTCCCGTGTAAGATTGAGATTGTCTTTGCAACGTTTCGGCAAGATCTCACTTGCCATCTTCAGGCTTCTGAAGCCTGAAGATGGCAAGTGAGATCTTGCCGAAACGTTGCAAAGACAATCTCAAACTTACACGGGAAAACACCTGAATACAACAAGACCAGCATACTTACACCCGTGAAAATCTATGAAAACAAATATATACATACATACATACATACATACATACATACAGTACATACATACATACATACATACATACGTTAGGTTTTTGAGCTGATCAATAAATAAATCAGGGAGACTAGTATAGATCTATTTCGAGCTTTTTAGCTCTCATCAGCTAGCCATACCCTTACTGGGATTTGAACAGGGGGCTGTATTACATGACACAACCATATATATATATATATATATATATATATATATATATATATATATATATATATATATATATATAGAGAGAGAGAGAGAGAGAGAGAGAGAGAGAGAGAGAGAGAGAGAGAGAGAGAGAGAGAGAGAGAGAGAGAGAGATAGATGATAGATAAATGTGTGTGTGTGTGTGTGTGTGTGTGTGTGCGTTACGTTTTTGAGCTGATCAATAAATAAGTCAGGGAGACTAGGATAGATCTATTTCGAGCTTATTAGCTCTCATCAGCTAGCCATACCCTTACTGGGATTCGAACCAGAGCAGTGTGCTTCCTCCCTTAATTGGGGCCCTAACAGAGTGTTATGGAAACAATTATGTGTGTGTGTGTGTGTGTGTGTGTGTGTGTTAGTTTTATGAGCATATATATATATATATATATAAAACATATATAAGCATATGCATATATACATATATATAATGTATATATGTTCCACAACACCCGGTTAGGGCCCCAATTAAGGGAGGAGACATACTGTTTCCTTTTCTGCCTTTCAGCTCATCACCAGAGACCATCTAGACAGAAAGCCATGAGTTCCATTGTGTGATTTTTTAAATATGTGTGATCAGCTCACAAAACTTACACACACACACACACACACACACATATATATGTTAGTTTTATGAGCTGATCAATAAATAAATCAGAGAGACTAGGATATATATATTTGTTTTCGTAGATTTTCACGGGTGTAAGTATGCTGGTCTTGTTGATTTGGGTGTTTTCCCGAAAAGAAAAGAGTAAAAGGAAAAAGGAAAGAAAAATTAAACAGTGCAAAAGGAAAAATAGTCGAAAAATAGAAAAGAAAAAGAAAATTTATAAAGTAGTGGTTTCCACTTTCTTTACAGCATTTAAAAAGTTACATGGTGACACTCATCTTTCTAATCTATTTTATCTAATCATCAAAATCAGAAATTCATTTTATTTTGTATGCAAAAAGTCCATATGGATTTCCAATCACCAATAAGGATTGTTGTATTTTTTGCTTAATCAAACAAGTCAGTCTCACCATTTCATTTTTTGTCATTTTCATCAACCATATTTCTATCATACATACTGCCAAATGTTTCCATCTGTATAGTATTTTGTTTGTAGGCAATCACTCTCGATCAATTATTAATTTTATTTTCATTCTGACCATTCCTTTTTATTTATTTACTTATTTTGAAATAATCTCTGGTTGATCCTGATGTCCTCATGTACAGTAAACATGTGCAGGCTCATATACACAAATATGTCACCTGCACATATTTGATGGAAGAAAAATCCTCTACCATTATTAATTTTAATTATCAGTTTTCATTGATAAATTGTGAAGATTAGCAACATGTGTTTATCACCCCTCTCTCAAATTTATTTATTTATTAAATATATATATGTCAAACTTGCTCCTTTTTATAAGCAATCATTTTAAATCCAAATGAATTTTACATTTGTATGCTTCCGTAAATGAACATAGAAACAACATTTGAAGGTATTTTTTCTGAATAATTAAAATGTTGCAGTTTGCTTTGTGAGTGAATTAGAGACATTAATGAGAGTAGTTGGAACTGCTAGATTAAATGTAAAGTCATTAAAAATATCAGAGTGAATCATAGATATAAATATATTGATAAGCATTATATTTTTTTAAAAAAACAGCTCTTTCTTAAGAAAAATTGGAATCACTTAAAACAATATAATACTCTTTCTGTTGGCTATATTCCATCCCTCATTTATATTCATGGTCAAAGCGGAAACTAAGGGTTTTTTTAATTAGATTCTTAATTCATATTTTAAGGGGCTCCAGGGGGGGCAAATTGATACTAGGGTGGTGGGTGAGGGGGAAAACCCACCGGGGAGTGTCTCCAGGTCGGCTAATGGCCCCGACGGGGAGGGCGTAGTGTACAGAATTGGGGAGGGGGTGAGGGTCTGTTCAACAGAGGGCCACTCTATCAGGACTGTGTGTGGGAGGGGCAAGTATGGCAGGAGCCGAGGGCCATATCATTTAAGGGGAGGGTGCACCCGCTGATTGTGAGTGTCCCTCACGGCTCCTCTTATGACCCAGGGGGTCACAAGCCCTCACGGCTCCTCACGGCTCCTCTTGTGACCCAGGGGGTTCAGGATCTCAGGGCCTGGGCCTTCAGCTGATGTTATATAATGCCAGGTCTGTGGTTAATAAAGCCCCCCTCGTTTACGATCTGGTTTTGGAGGGGGGCGGACCTGGCGGGTATTACGGAGACCTGGTTGGGCCAAGAGGGGAGGCTGCCCCTCGTTGAAATGTGCCCACCGGGCTACCGTGCATTTCACCAGCCAAGAGCCCAGGGTCAGTGTGGGGGGTGGCAGTTATTATAAAGGAGGGCCTGGATCCCAGGGAGACCACTGTGCCGCAGACAGCTGGCTGTGAGTCTCTATGTGTGAAGTAGGGTCATGGGAGGCAGCTGGGCTTGCTGATTGTGTAGCTGGCTCCCCGCTACGTATCAGCAGCCTTACCCGACCTTCTCAATGTGATAGCCGAGATGGCGGTTGATACCCCCAGGCTGTTAGTCATGGGGGATTTCAACCTGCATCTGAGATGGCATGGGAGTTCATGGCCTCCATGACAGCCATGGACCTGACCCAATTAGTTCATGACCCCACCCACACTGGAGGGCACATGCTGGACTTAGGGACTGGTTTAGGGGAAACAGTCGTTGAACCCCTGTCATGGTCAGATCATTCTCTCCTTTGGCTGAACTTTCCAACCGCTGCATCCCACCGTGGGGAGGCGGAACGGGAAGCGATGAGATGGTTCCACCCCAGGCGTCTGATGGACCCTGAGAGGTTCCAGATGGAGCTTGGGCCAATACCTGAGACCCTGACCCACAACTCGACTGAGGACCTAGTGGCCGCTTGGAATAGTGCGGCCACGGGGGCCCTGGACCGGGTCGTGCCTTTGCGGCCTCTCACCTGGCGCCGAACCACCTTGGCTCTCTGGTTTTCCGAGGAGCTGAGGGTGATGAAACATCAGAAGAGACGCCTAGAGAGCAGTTGGAGGGCCACCTGCTCCGTGTCTGACCAGACACTGGTAAGGTCTCATTTGAAGACCTACCTAGTGGTGATAGAAGCAGCGAGGCATAACTACTTCTCCGCTCTTATCACGTCTGCAGATAACCGCCCTGCCACCCTGTTTAGGGTGACCCGCTCCCTTCTTTATCATTAATTTTTAGCTTTATATGGGATTTTAGCGCAAGGTTAGTTTCATTTTATTTTATATTGTACTGTTTGTATTTTTATATGTATTTTAAATTCCCTGTGCCCCGCCTCGAGTCTCTTCGGGGAGAGAGAGCGGGTTAAAAATTAAAATTTATTATTATTATTATTATTATTAGAGGGCGCGGGACGCCCTCTTGCAGGGTCGTGCAGAAGAATTTGGGTGTTATCTGCATGATAAAATCAATCAGATCTGGGATGGGCTGGCCTCCAACTGGTCTAGTTCAGATGGGTTGACAGAGGCAGGTCTTGAGTCTGTTATCTGGGAAGAGTTTGATCCTGTGACTCTTGAGGACATGGACAGGATGCTGGGGTGGCTGAACACCACCACATGTTTACTGGACCCGTGTCCCTCCTGGCTGATACCGGCCACCCGGGAGGTGACACGAGGCTGGCTCCAAGGAATTGTCAACGCTTCTTTGAGTGAGGGGTTTCTGCCAGCCGCCTTGAAAGAGGCGGTGGTGAGGCCCCTCCTCAAGAAGCCCTCCCTGGCCCCGGCTGTGTTGGCCAACTACCGTCCTGTCTCCAACCTTCGATTTCTTGTGAAGGTTGTTGAGAGTGTGGTGGCGCGGCAGCTACCTCAGCACCTGGAGGAAACTGTCTATCTGGACTCACGCCACTCCGGATTCCGGCCTGGGTACAGCACAGAGACGGCATTGGTCGCGGTGGTGGATGATCTCTGGAGGGCTCGGGATAGGGGATGTTCTTCTATCCTGGTCCTGTTAGATCTCTCAGTGGCTTTCGATACCATCGACCATGGTATCATGTTGCGCTGGCTGGAGGGGCTGTGGGTGGGGGGCACCGTCCTACGGTGGTTCTTCTCCTACCTCTCCAACCGGTCGCAATTTGTGTTGGCAGGAGGGCAGAGGTCGACGTCGAGGTGTCTCACTTGTGGGGTGCCACAGGGGTCAGTCCTCTCGCCTCTCCTGTTCAACATCTATATGAAGCCGTTGGGTGAGATCATCCGTGGTTTCGGGGTAGAGTTCCATCAGTACGCTGATGATACTCAGTTGTACATCTCTACCCCGGGCCACCCCAACGATGCCATGGAAGTGATGTCTGGAGGCTTCTGCGAGTCTGGATGGGGAGAAACAGGCTCCGACTTAACCCATCCAAGACTGAGTGGCTGTGGCTTCCGGTGTCACGATATAGCCAACTGGTGCTATCGCTGGCTATTGGGGTCAAGTCATTGGCCCCTACAGAGAGGGCTCGCAACTTGGGTGTCCTCCTGGATTCTTGGCTGTCTCTAGAAGATCATATGACAGCCGTGGCCAGGGGGGCTTTTTATCAGGTTCGCCTGATACGCCAGTTGTGCCCCTTTCTGGATCGTGACGCTTTATGCACGGTCACCCAAGCCCTCATCATTTCCCGTCTGGACTACTGCAACGCTCTCTATATGGGGCTTCCCTTGAAGTGCACCCGGAGACTCCAGTTAGTTCAGAATGCGGCTGCGCGGGGGATTCTGGGAGGGTCTAGATGCTCCTATGCGAGCTGCACTGGCTGCCTGTGGCTTTCCGGGTGTGCTTCAAGGTATTAGTAACCACCTTCAAAGCCCTCCATGGCAAGGGACCTGGTTATCTATAAATATAGATAAAGCGCTCCATGGCAAGGGACCTGTTTCTATAAATGTATTCTAGGCGTGATCTCCTTTGCCTGCAAGAGTCTCCCCTCTACCTGGCCTGGCCCCCTTGTCTAACACGGGCCCACCTCAAGGAAGGACTGATTCTTCCTGAGAGGTGGGCGAAGCGCAAACTGAGGGGGTTCTTGTATAATTTTTTAATTCGGCTTTTAGGGGGTTCCAGGGTGGGGGGGGAATAGCCCACGGAGGGGATGACAAGCGATAGGGCCAGCCGGCGGAAATAGGGAAACGGAGGAAGGGGAAGGGGGGGTCGTTTCCACTGAGGTCTTTTCCATCGGTTCGGTTTTAGGGAGGGGCAGCGGCGGGGGGAGACAGGGTGGACATTACCTGTTGGAAGACTGTGGCCACTGGGTACAGGTGGTCACGTGCTCCAACCCCCTGTGCTCCCATCGCAGACTAGGAGGGCAGGAATCACAGAACCGGGGCCCTAGGCTGATGTTATGCAACGCCAAGTCCGTGGTACAAAAAGCCCCCCTCATCCATGACCTTGTGTCAGAGGGGGACCCGGATCTGGTGGGTATAACAGAAACCTGGTTGGGCCACGAGGGGGGTTTACCCCTCGTAGAAATGTGCCCACCAGGTTACCGAGCCTTTCATCAGCCTAGGGCCCTAGGGAGGGGTGGGGGTGGCAATTATGGTTAGGGAAAGTCTTGAGCCAAGGGAGACCACGATCCCTCAGACAACCGGGTGTGAGTCCCTCTTTGTGAAGTGGGGCCTAGGGAGGCAGTTGGGCTTGTTAGTTGTGTACCTGGCTCCTCGCTATGCAATAACAGCCCTGCCCGAGCTCCTAGAGGTGATAGCCGATGCGGCGGTTGAGACCCCCAGACTACTGGTCATGGGGGACTTGCCGTCAGTAGGCGAAACCTCTGGAGCAGCTCGGGAGTTCATGGCTTCCATGACGGCCATGGACCTGACCCAGGTAGTTTTAGGCCCTACTCATGAGAGAGGACACACCCTGGGTTTAATCTTCATCTCGGGACAGTGGAGTAGTGATCTGGGAACAGGGGATCTAGCCATCACACCCTTGTCATGGACAGATCACGCTCTCCTCCGGCTGGACTTTCCAATCGCCATACCTCACTGCGGGGAGGTGGAACCTGATATTCCTAGATGGTTCTGCCCCAGGCTCCTGATGGACCTGGAAAGGTTCCAGAGGGAGCTTGGGCCAATGCTTGTGACCCTGCCCCGCGACTCGACTGAGGACCTAGTGGATGCATGGCAAAGTGCGGCCATGGGAGCCTTGGACCAAGTCGCACCCTTGCGGCCTCTCTTGCGGCGATGAATCACCTAGGCTCCTTGGTTTACCGAGGAGCTGAGGGAGTTGAAACGCCACAAGAGACGCCTAGAGAACAGATAGAGTTCCTCTCGCTCCGAAGCCGACCGAACACTAGTGAGAACCCATATTAGGACTTACTTAGTGGCGATAAGGGTGGCCAAATGTGAGTATTGTACCACCCTTATTGCATCCGCAGATAATCGCCCTGCCGCCCTGTTTGGGGTGACCCGCTCCCTCCTTCACCAGAGGCCGCGGGAAGCCCCTCTGCAGGGACGAGCACAGGAATTTGGGATTTATCTGCAGGACAAAATCACTCGGATTCGGAATGAGCTACCCTCCATCGAGAGTGGCCCGGTCGGACTGTCCGAGGCTGGTCTTGAGGTACCATTCTGGGAGGAGTTTGACTTTGTTACCTTCACTTTTTAGCGAAGGTTGTAGAGAGTGTAGTGGCCCAACAGTTTCCGCGACACCTGGAGGAAATTGATTATCTAGACCCGGCCAGTCCGGCTTCCGACCTGGTCACAGCACCGAGACGGCATTGGTTGCGTTGGTAGATGATCTCTGGAGGGCATGGGATAGAGGACGTTCCTCTATCCTAGTCCTGTTAGACCTCTCAGCGGCTTTTGATACCATCAACCATGGTATCCTATTGCACCGATTGGGGGGGTTGGGGCTGGGAGGCACCTTCTTACGGTGGTTCTCATCCTACCTTTCTGGTCGGTCACAATATGTGTTGACGGGAGGGCAGAGGTCGACCTCGAGACCCCTGCTATGCGGGGTTCCTCAGGGGTCGGTCCTCTCGCCCCTCCTGTTCAACAAATATATGAAGCCACTGGGCGAGATCATCCATGGTTTTGGGGTGGGATATCATCTGTACGCTGATGACACTCAGTTGTACATATCCACCCCAGACCACCCCAATGATACCGCCGAGGTGTTGTCCCGGTGTTTGGAGGCCGTACTGATCTGGATGGGTAGGAACAAACTCAAGCTCAACCTGTCCAAGACTGAGTGGCTGTAGTTCCCGGCACCCCGGTTCAGCCAGATTATTCCAACTCTGGCCATTGGGGGCGAAACACTGGCCCCCGTGGAGAGGGCGCGCAATTTGGGTGTCCTCCTGGATTCCCGGCTGTCCATGGAGGACCATGTGGCGGCCGTGGCCAGGGGGTGTTTCATCAGGTATGCCTGATGCGCCAATTGCGCCCCTTACTGGACCGGGCTGCCCTCCGCACAGTCACTCAAGCACTGGTGACATCCCGACTCGAGTACTGCAATGCTCTCTACATGGGGCTTCCCTTGAGGTGCACTCGAAAGCTACAGCTATTCCAGAATGCAGCCACGCGGGTGATTACGAGAGCTCCTAGATACTCCCATATAACACCAATCCTGCGCGAGCTGCACTGGCTTCCTGTGGTCTTTCGGGTGCGCTTCAAGGTTTTGACGACCATCTTTAAAGCGCTCCATGGCTCGGGACCTAGTTATATGCGAGACCGCCTCCTGCCCCATACATCCCTTCGGCCGATCCGCTCCCACAGAGAGGGCCTTCTCAGGGTACCGTCGGCCGGGCAATGCCGACTGGCGACACCTAGGGGAAGAGCCTTCTCTGTGGCGGGCCCTGCCCTTTGGAACGACCTACCCTCTGAACTTCGTACCATCTCGGACCTCCGCCTCTTCTGCCAGTGTCTAAAGACACACCTCTTTTAACAAGCCGGCCTAGCGTAACTTCCCATCGGGGCTATTTTAGATAGTTTTAAATTGGGGATTTAAATTTGATTTTAGCATATGATCGTCTAATTTAATATGTTTTAAATTTGTATTTTGTAGTTTTATATGTTTTTAATTTCCTGTACGCCGCCCTGGGTCCTTCGTGGAGAAGGGCGGGATATAAATTTAATAAAATAAAAAAATTAAATAAAAATAGTTATCTGCAAGACCGCCTTCTGCTACCAAATACCTCCCACTGACCAGTACGCTCCTACAGAGAGGGCCTCCTCAGGGTGCCATCGGTCAGGCAATGCCGGCCGGCGACCCCTAGAAGGAGAGCCTTCTCTGTGCCAGCTCCTGCCCTCTGGAATGACCTGCCCCCTGACCTACGGACAATCACGGACCTGCGCCAGACCCATTTGTTTCATGTGGCCGGCCTGGCGTAGTTTTTAAATTGTTTTAGTAAGGGTTTTTAACAGGATTTTAGTCAGGCTAGCTATTTAATAGACTTTTAACTGTATTTTCTGTTTTATATCATTGACTTTTATTAGTGCCTGTACACCGCCCTGAGTCCCGGAAGCGAGAAGGGCGGTATAATTAATAAATAAATAAATAAATAAATAAATAAATAAATAAATGAATGAATGAATGAATGAATGAATGAATGAATGAATGAATGAATGAATGAATAAATAAATAAATAAATAAATAAATAAATAAATAAATAAATAAATAAATAAATAAACAAACATTAATCTCTGGGTTTTTTCTGGTTTAGGCAAAGTGAGCAGACATTAAACAGAGATTCAGGTTTTCTTTTCTTTGGCAGGACAGAAGTGATGCAAAGCTCCACACTTCCTCTACTTTTAATTTCCTTTTTTCTTTCTCTGGTAGAGGGATAACTTGAGAAATTTTAATTACTGCAGATCCTGTTGCAGCTTTTGTCAGAGCAGTGCTCTTCATTTGTTGTTGATATATTTCTGAGTGCAGTTATGCAGTTAAGCCAGCTAATGAAAAAAATTAACATGGATAAGAATTATGAATTTGAAAAAAGGTAAAATTGAATTTGATGTAGAGCTTGATATAAACTATAATCTATAATTATGGATTTCAAACTGCTCTTAAAAGAATGGAGATTGAAAAATTCACTAGTGTAGTTATCCTATCTTTAATATCACAGGCCATATGTGAAATAAAATGGAACACCCAGTAATAAGATCCTGTCAGGCAAGATTCAGAAACAGGTGATCTCCACACTATAACATTCATATTTCAAGTTCTAATCATATACAGTGTATGAGTTGTAACCTAGGTTGCAACCCTCATCAGAAACCTTTCATCTTCCTAGGGATATTTTGTTCAAAAGCATGCAAACATACAAACCAAGTCCAACATATTTCCCATATATATTTCATGCAATATCAGTTCACTGAGAAATAAAATAAGAGAGACAATTAGGATGCCCAGTATTTCTAATGTGCAGCAGATCAATGGAATGAATAAGCAATTTGTCTTAAGAACTTTTCTTAAAAGAGAAAATGTTATAAAGAAACACCAGTGGGAAAATTTATTTGGAACATGTAAAAGAAAGGGGAAAATAATATTGCTTTTGCAGAATACTGATATTAAAGATGAACTGGCAGTCCATTTGACTTTTATGCTCATAGGTTTAATATTCACAGTTAAAAGATTTAAGGCAATCTTTAAAATAGGTTTATAAAAAACCTTCTCTGTGAAGTGTCCTAAATGACACTAGAAGAATATACATTACGGATGGGGGTTTAAACATCAAAGAGAAAAAAAGGTTCTTAATGAAATAAATATTATTTTGCTTTAGCTTTCATCAAAAATTTAATCAAAGCAAATACAGAGAATATAATCTAATAATCTTTCAATTCTCATTGTATATAAAACTGGGAAAACACTTAGCCTTATTAAAATTTCCAGTAAATTAGCGAGTTAATATCATTAAAATATTATAAATATTTTTTGGGACATATCTTGAATTGTTAATCTTTGGATGATATCCTTTTGTTATTGTTGCATTTACCTCTTTATTGTAATGTTAAAATAGAACGTTTTGTTTGGCAAAAAAAAGTAATAGTTGAAATTATTATATCTATGAATGCTTTAGTTACACTCTAAGAATTCTCTTACTGTGCCACTTATATGTTTCCAGCTATTCGGGGAGCATATCAGGTATAATGAGTTTCAACCTTTTCCCCATAGTATTTGCTCACTGAGAATTGCCTATTACTGTGCTCAGAACTTTTTTCCAGTGGAAAAACAGTTTGGACACAGAGAGAATTAAGTGCCTTTTTCATGCTATCTTTTGTAACCTTCATGAGGCCAAAGTCTGTGCAATTCACTGGGGTGGATGGGAGGTGAGCTGTAGCAAAAGCAATATTTGCAGTCTCTCAGTCAGAATTTCTCTTAGTTCCAGATCTATAGAGACTGATTTCCTCTTCTTTCCCTCCACCCAATGATTTTCTAAAGTATCTTACTAATCTTCTATTGATTCATTTTTCAAATTTATATCCTACGCTTCCATGTAAACCATGCTCAAGAAAATATCATATCTGTCCTGTACATCTGTTATTCTACAGATGCCAGATTTTAATCCCCTCCACACCTGGTCACCATGCAATTGTTTCTTCTGTAATTATGCAAAACCAAAGTAAAGTTGTTACAAATTGGGAATGATAGCTGATTTGCAACATCCCTTCATTTCATGTTTGCTTTCTTTTCTCACAGTTTCATATGGAAACCATTAATATGGGAAAACATTTGCATTAAAACTAGTATGCTGAATATTCATAATGTAATGTTTGCTGAAATGTAACATTACATTCATTATGAAAATTGGCTGAAAGGCTATTCATCTCGAGCAGGGGACAAAAGGTGCCAATCACACATTGAATTTTGACCAGAAAGTTATTGCTTGTTCAATTTATTGTTATAATCTTTTTACTGTACCCAGTAAAGGGGATTTTAAAGTCCATTCTACAAGTTCTGGGTCTTTTAGAGAACTAACAATTAGGGGAATACTAAATATTTATAGATTAAATAGAAGTTGTCATATCAACATTTCTGGTCTCACTCACGACATGGATAAAATCTATATAAATAAAAATGTAAAATAGTTTGTGCAAAGTCGCTAATTTCAGAAAGTACTGCACCAATCAGCACCAAATTTTCACACAATGTTCCCAAGGACTTCCAATGCAATCAGATGTACATTTTGTGTGGCTGGCACACATGTGCCATGTGCAAGAAGCACAAACATAAAAGGTACGCACTTCTCAGATTTTCACTTCCGTGTAGCTCCTCCCATACACCTGCTTCTTATGATGTATCATGAACATGGCCCTCACATTTCCAACGGTCATTTCCTCAGCAACCGAATAAGCCTCCAACATTCCCACACTGCATGGGTGCCTACTAGGCCCAAAACTAGGCATGGGGGGTAACACACTCCCAGGTGGACAATTTTTGATCCCAGGAGGCTGTATGAATGCCTACAAGGCCCAAAACTAGGCGTGGGGGGTAGCACACTCCCAAGTGGCCTATTTTTGGTCCCAGGAGGCTGTATTTATTTATTTATTTATTTGGATTTATTGACCGCCCCCTCTCTCCGAAGAGACTCGGGGCGGTGTACAAGAATTTAAGAGCATATATATATATAACAATTATAAATAATAAAACTAAATTAAATGTTTTACCCTGTGTTAAAATATCTCGTTTAAATTTATAACGTAAAAACCCGATTAGGTAATATTTACAACTAGGCTGGTATGGTAGATTAGGTTAGGCCAGGCCGGCCTGCTGGAAAAGATCAGTCTTTAATTGTTGACGGAAGGAGCGGAGGTCCGTAGTAGATCTAAGCTCGGGGGATAGGTCATTCCAGAGGGTTGGGCCCGCCACAGAGAAGGACCTTTCCCTGGGAGCCGCCTGTTGGCATTGCCAGGAGGACGGCACTTGGAGAAGTCCCTCTCTGTGTGAGCGAATCGATCGAAGGGATGTGTGGGGTAGGATACGATCACGCAGATAGCTAGGACCTGTGCCATGGAGCGCTTTAAAGATGGTAATCAACACCTTGAAGCGCGCCCGAAAGGCCACAGGTAGCCAGTGCAGCTCGTGCAGGAGCGGTGTTACGTGGGAGTACCTGGAGGTACCCATAATTACCCGCGCGGCCGTATTCTGGACTAGCTGTAGTCGTCGGGTGCACCTCAAGGGGAGCCCCATGTAGAGAGCGTTACAGTAGTCTAGTCGGGAAGTCACGAGTGCATGAGTGACTGTGCGAAGGGCGTCCCGGTCCAATAGGGGCCGCAACTGGCATACCAGGCGAACCTGGCAGAATGCCCCCTTGGCCACGGCCATCACATGATCTTCCATAGACAGCCGAGTATCTAGGAGGACGCCTAAGTTGCATGCCCGATCCACGGGGGCTAGAAGTTCACCTCCCTATGGCCAGTGATGAGATCAACTGGTTGTACCGGGGCGCCAGAAACCACAGCCACTCGGTCTTGGATGGGTTGAGTCTGAGTCTGTTCCTTCCCATCCAGCTCCTCACGGCTTCCAAACATCAGGACATCATTTCAACGGCATCGGTATGGATGCCTACTAGGTCCAAAACTAGGCATGGGGGTAGCACTCTCCCAGGTGGCCCATTTTTGGTCCCAAGAGGCTGTATGGAGGCCTGCTAGGCCCAAAACTAGGTAGGTAGGTAGAGGGATAGAGAGAGAGAGAGAGAGGGAAAATACAGTAGGTAGGTAGGTAGGTAGGTAGGTAGGTAGGTAGGTAGGTAGGTAGGCAGAGGGATAGGAAACATACAGTAGGTAGGTAGATAGCAAGAGGGATAAAGATAGAGAGAGGGGAAAATACAGTAGGTAGGTAGGTAGGTAGAGGGATAAAGAGGGGGGGGAGAAATACAGTAGGTAGGCAGGTAGAGGGATAAAGAGAGAGAGGGGGGAGAAATACAGTAGGTAGGCAAGTAGGTAGGTAGAGGGATATATATATAGAGGGAAAATACAGTAGGTAGGTAGGTAGAGGGATAAAGAGGGAGAGAGGGAAAATACAATAGGTAGGCAGGCAGGCAGGCAGGCAGGTAGGTAGGTAGGTAGGTAGGTAGGTAGGTAGGTGGATAAAGAGACAAAGAGCAGGGGTGGATTCCTACCGGTTCGCCCCGGCTCGCACAAGCTGGATCATAAAATTTAGCGATCCGGGGCGATCTGGTTAGACCGGGGACCCGGAAGTAAGTAACTTCCGGAACCTATGGCTCACTCAGTCTATTGCATTTCCCGCCTCTCCCGCCGCCTGCGTGTGAAAGGCCCTGGCAGCTTCATAGACGGGCCATTTAAATTTCATGCGGCTGCATCCCCCCCCCCAGTGGCGCAAAATTGAAAAGGCCCGGGCCTTGAAGCTGCCGGCGCCTTTCACTCTTGGCATGGATGCAGAGGCTCGGGGGGGGGGCTTTGCGCAGGTAGCACTAGCTGCGCAAAGCTGTCCCAAGCCCCTCCAGCCGCGCCAAGAGTAAAATCCTTGAGAAGCTTCAAATTTAAAAAGCCCCGGCCTTTCACTCTTGGCGCACCTGCAGGGCGGTGGGGGGGCTTCGTGCAGCTAGCACTAACTGCACAAAGCCGTCCCAACCCCCTGCAGCCGTGCCAAGAGTAAAATCCTCGGGAAGCTTCAAATTTAAAAAGCCCTGGCCTTTTACTCTTGGCGCGCCTGCAGGGGGTTGGGGGGGGGCTTCGCGCAGCTAGCGCTAACTGTGTGAAGCTGTCCCAACCCCCTGCAGGCGCACCAAGAGTAAAAGGCCGGGGCTTTTTAAATTTGAAACATGCTGGGGGGGAGGCTAGCTTTCGCAAGGGAAGGCCTTCTTGCAAAAGCCGCGAGCTGGCTTATGCCACAATGGCCAAAAGCCCCCCAGCTCTCCCCTCTCTCAGCCTCACCTGGCTGGCTGCCTCTCTTCTCCCTCTAGTCAGGTAAGTTTACCTGTGTCCTGTTGCCTCGTTGCCTGCCTGCTCCCTGCTGCATCCATGATCGGAGAGCTGCTGATTCTGCCTCCTGGTAAGTGACCTGGTTTTTTTTCCTCTTTTATTTTTTTTAATGATTTTTTAAAGATTTTTTTATTTATTGTGCATATAATTTTTTAAAATCGTTTTACTTAACTGTATTGAATAGAGAATTTTTAAAAATGATTTACTTCAATTTATTGTGTTTGGGTTCTTTTTTAAAATTGTCTTAGACTATTTTAAAAAAGATTCTATGAAAAACAAATTAATATAAACCATTTTTAAAAATTCTATACTCAGTATTTTAAAATGTATTGAGTAGAGAATTTTTTTAAATGGTTCACTTCAATATATAGTGTTATTCTACCCTTAACATGGTTATATTTTAAATTATTAGAAGGAATATCTTTAAATGGTTTCAGTATACATTATTGTTGGTAGAATACCTTGCAATTGTGTCATTTTGCGGAATGCTTAACAATGGTTTTTAAGGATTTTTTTATTTGTAAAATATCTTTTTTAATTATTTTAGGGAATTTTTATTTTGTAATTGTTTATAAAAAAAATTATTTTCAAGAAATGTTATTCCTTTTTGCAAATGTTTTCTTTGAGATGCAATATGTTGCTTTTAAGTGTTCAGACCAGGTTTATATGTCTCAAAGTGGCTGCTTTTCTATGGGCTGCCAGATTGATGCAAGGCAGCTTTGCCAGAAAGAGTGTGTTTCACCCTGGTTGTCTAGGTAATTCTTAGGTGGTTGCTGGTTCTGTGAGCTTGTGTCCTTTATAATTTTCCGCAATGCCTTGATGGTTTTTATTCCAGTGGCTTTGTCTCTCCTGTTCCTAAGGTTAGGGGGAAAAAAACTGGTTTCATTCTCAGTCTTTTGTAGGAGGGATTCTATTTTTTAGTGTTTTCCTGGCACTGTCATAGTTTGCATGGGTGTATTATGTCCTGCAGCAGTTGTACACATTAATAATGATCAAGTACTACTAATATTTCCTTATACATTTTAGTGACCTCTCCTTACATAATTGGTGTTGTCTTTCATACTTTTGGATTTCTATTTTCTGTTTCTGTTACTTAGCAATTGCTAAAACAAATCCCACATGAAAAAATATTCAAAGCCTTCTTGATTTTAATTGTCACTTTATTTATTCCTGCACATTGTAGTATTTATTCATTTTCATATCTGTTTTTCCACTGTTGTGCAAACATAATTCCAGCAGCTGCTAACATTCCCACCTGGTCACATGGCCGGCAAGCCACTCCCACCCGGTCACATGGCTGGCAAGCCACTCCCACCCAGTCACATGGCCAGAAAGCCACTCCCATACGGTCACATGGCCGGCAAGCCACTCCCACCCAGTCACATGGCCAGAAAGCCACTCCCGCCCGGTCACATGGCCGGCAAGCCACTCCTACCCAGTCACATGACTGGCAAGCCACTCCCACAAAGAAGCCTCACCCATAGAATAGGTTCCAAAAATTTTGAAACCCACCATTGAGAGAGAGGGAAAAATACAGTAGGTAGATAGAGGGATAGAGAGAGGGAAAAATACAGTAGGTAGGTAAGTAGGTAGGTAGGTAGGTAGGTAGGTAGGTAGGTAGGTAGGTAGATGGATAGAGAGAGATGGGAAAAATACAGTAGGTAGGTAGGTAGGTAGAGGGATAGAGAGAGGGAGGGAAAAATACAGTAGGTAGGTAGGTAGGTATGTTGATAGATAGGGAGAAATACAGTAGGTAGGTAGGTAGGTAGGTAAGTAGAGGGATAGAGAGAGAGGGAGAAATACAGTAGGTAGGTAGGTAGGTTGGTTGGTAGAGGGATAGAGAGAGAAGGAGAAATACAGTAGGTAGGTAGAGGAATAGATAGAGAGGGAGAAATACAGTAGGTAGGTAGGTAGAGAGAGGGAGGGAAAAATACAGTAGGTAGGTAGGTAAGTAAGTAGAGGGATAGAGAGAGAGGGAGAAATACAGTAGGTAGGTAGGTAGGTTGGTAGAGGGATAGATAGAGAGGGAGAAATATAGTAGGTAGGTAGGTAGGTAGAGGGATAGATAGAGAGGTAGAAATACAGTAGGTAGGTAGGTAGAGGGATAGATAGAGAGGGAGAAATACAGTAGGTAGGTAGGTTAGGCAGTTATACAGTGTTTGTATGTGCAGGTGCACATCTACACACAGATTGGTTGGCCATTTAACCAGACTGGGCCACAGCAACGCATGGCCGGGTACAGCTAGTGTTAAATAAATCAATAACTACTTCAATTTGGCAGCTATACCTTCTGGTCTCACATTAGCTTTGGCTCTGATAGGTTTATACATTTACATTCTTCTTCTGAAACCAGTTGCAGAATTATGGAGGCATCTGTTTCTTTGCCAAGAATAAATGTACATAATGCTAGAGTATTTTAAAACTATATAGGCAAAATAGCTAATAAAACCTAGAACATTGTAAAGATCCATTGATGGGTTGGTTCAAAAGCCGAGGTAGGACATGTTATTCATGACTAATTTAAATTCTATCATTGTTGGTGGTTGTATTCTCTGCATGGCTAAAGATGGGAAAATATATCAATCATAGTTCTCAGTTTGTCACTTGAATAATATGTCAAATGTACTTCATTAAACTTGGGGGAATTTTGGAAACATTCATCTAATATAAGGATAGTGTAATAATGGTATAAGGAACAGCCTGATGCTTTCCAGATGTGTTGTTTTATGGCTTCCAGTGTTCCCACCAATCTAAATGGTTGCACTTTGAAGACTGAGTGCATTTTTTTAAAAACCCGCCAATTTATTATATATTTTTCTTCCTTTTTGAGGCATCCTTGTAATTAGAACTGATGAGGACGACAAGCTGCATAGAAGGTGTTTTGATCTATTGTTTATTATTTATTTATTTTATTTTATTAAATTTATACCCCGCCCTTCTCCTTGCAAGGACCCAGGGCGGCGCACAGGCAATATTAAAAACCATACAAAATACAAAAATATTATTAAAAAACTATTAAATTCTATCCCGTGCTAAAACCCATGATAAAACCCTAAGAATTTAAAATGTATCCACATTTAAAAGTCAGAAAACGGGGGTTATGCTAGGCCGGCTTGTTGGAATAAATAAGTCTTGAGACATTGGCAGAAGAGGCGGAGGTCCGAGGTGGTGCGTAGTTCAGGGGGTAGGTCGTTCCAGAGGGCTGGGTCCGCCACAGAGAAGGCCCTTCCCCTAGGCGTCGCCAACCGGCATTGCCTGGCCGACGGTACCCGGAGAAGGCCCTCTCTGTGGGAGCGGATCGGTCGAAGGGATGTATGGGGCAGGAGGCGGTCTCGTATTGAACTCAGATATAATCTTTTCTATATATACTGGTTTTGTTTTCAGCCAATCAATTGCTTTTACTTTCATTGCACCTTTGATTGATTTAATGACCATATAGATTTTTTTCCAGGTCAATTTGTTCTCAATCTGGTACTTTTGGTATTATAACTGTAAGAGTATAAGTAAATCCAACCATGTTGCTGCTGCTCACTCTTTCCTTCTTTTGCTTATATTTCACCCAACATTGCAACCTTCTCAAGAGAAGTAGTCTTCAAACAATGCGTCCAAACTGGTTATTTTTGGAGAAAGGGAGAAAGGGAGGTAGGGAACACATACACAGAAAGAGAGAGACAGAGAGAGACAGGGGGAAAGGGAGAGGGGGAGCGGGAGGGAGGGAGGGAGGGAGGGAGGGAGGGAGGGAGAGAATTTTAAATTTTAATCCTACACCACTAGGACCACTTTGTAAACCACGTAGGCACAATTGTAAACAGTGGTGGGATTCAAATAATTTAACAACCGGTTCTCTGCCCTAATTATTTCTTCCAACAACCAATTCACCAAACTGCTCAGATAGTTAACAATCATTTATCCTGAAGTGTTGCGAACTGGCTGAATCCTGCCACTGGTTTAAAGCACTGTGAAATTGTATATGTCATATTGGCAGCTTCAATGTCCTTCTTTGGCCAGCTCAGTACACTGGCAGGATATCTGATGAATGACAGAGCATGCATGTTGATGGCATGGATCTTGTTCTTTCAATTGAGCTGTTTGTTCAGAACCTACCTAATCCTTTAGTCATATTTGGATGTTGCTGTCTTTCTTGTCTCCTTATTATGGTTCCTATGTGACAGTAAGATCTCAAGCTCCTCATAAATGGTCTTTATATCTGCTAGTGACCTGTTGGTAGTTCCACCCCATCAGTCTTAACTACGTTCCCTCTTCTAATTACCACTTGGCTGCACTTCTTATTTTTTTTATTTTATTTTATTTATTTTATTAAATTTATACCCCGCCCTTCTCCAAACGGACCCAGGGCGGTGCACAGGAATGCTAAAATACATACAAAACATATAAAATTTAAAAAACTTATTCCAATGAAACCCTGTGCTAAAAACCGAATTAAAAAATCCCAAATTTAAAACTGTCTAATAGCCAGTAATGGAGGTTACGCTAGGCTGGCTAGATGGAATAAATGTGTCTTCAGACACTTGCGGAAGAGGCGGAGGTCGGAGATGGTGCGGAGTTCAGGGGGTAAGTCATTCCAGAGGGCTGGCCCCGCCACAGAGAAGGCGCTTCCCCTGGGTGTCGCCAGTCGGCATTGTCCAGCCGACGGTACCCTGAGGAGGCCCTCTCTGTGGGAGTGTATCGGTCTGAGGGATGTATGGGGCAGGAGGCGGTCTCTAGTTTGAATAATGTTCCAATGTGCTCACTGTAGATCCATGTCAGGTGAATCAGTGAGTCAAGTTCTCATTCATTCTTCGCATACAACTTGATGTCACACATGTAGAGAAGATGACTGATGTTCCATTCTTGAACTTGTTTCCATATCCAGTCTTTGTGATTATCTGGTTGATGGAGTTCAAGCCAGTGGTGGGTTTCTATCAGTTCAAACCAGTTCAATCAAACTGGTAGTGTTTGGCAGCGTGGGTTGCTGGAACCGGAAGTGATTCAGGCCTGCCACGCCCCTGAACTGGTTCTCCCAGTGGCGCCTTAGGCACCACCATCTTGTTTTTTGGTTCTACACATGTGCAGAACAATTTTAATCGCACTGCGCATGGATGCACACGCATGCACACAAGCAAACTGGCAGGCACACAAGCAAACTGGCAGTAGTGCCTGCCAGAACCAACCCTGGTTCAAGCCTATGCAAAACAACAAAAGAACAATGGATTAACTTGGTTTTTGCTGCACTTGATGGCCACTTGTTTGAGCTGCCTTCTAGGGTTGCCTTCCACAGTCCCATTGAGTTCTTTAAGAGAGTTCTTAATGTTCTGTTGATTTCATATAGTGCCAAGCATTCATAGATCTATATGTATGGCACTGAGTCATAGGCTTTCCTGTAATCAGTCCAGTGCTCAGATTCATTTGTCTAGATCTTGAGTCTTTAGCAACTGCTCTATCTATGAGCAACTAGTATTTTGAACCTCTGGTGTATTTTCCAATGCACTTCTGAACCGTGTTCATGTACTTGGCCAATATGGCCCTATAGTTTGATACCTGATGAGACTTTCCAAGTTGTGAAGTCATTGGCCAGAAATTGACTGGTATTGCTCCCTTGTGGAGTTCTTCAATGGTCAGCACTCATCTTGGATTGGTAGTCTGAGTGGAAATCAGCTAGCAACTGGTTCATTTGTGCTGCTAGGCATTCATGTATTGTTGTTTGATCCTTCACCCAGAAGGGTCGTGTCTGGGCTGTGTACTGTCCAGCTGTTCATGTTCTTAAGCCACTGTTGGATGTCTGTTATTGTGATGGTAATTGGGTACTGTTTTGAGAGAATGCTGTGGGCTGCTCTAAGGTCTTACAGCTACTTTGCACTGGTGTTATGTGACTTCTCTTTTCCCCACATCCTTCCAGTATTAGTTTAGTTTCTTACAAATTACAGCAGTTGTAGCATATATTGGTTCATTAGTTTGAATTATTGTGGTATAGGGATTATTGTCTAGCATGTTATCTGATTCTCTGCTGAGCCTTGGTAATTGATTTTGATTGTAGCTATTTTATCCATGATCTTAAGCATCATATCAGCAGATATGTTCTGAGATTGAGACTGTGGTAATGACATTCCAATATTTCAGTTATTAGCTGCATATCCAGTTGTTCTTCCAGGACTTCATGAGTAATTGAATGTGTAATTGGCCTATCTCCAATTGTGATAGTGGCTTCCTCTTCACTAAATTGAAACATTGGGTAACCATCTCTTTCTCAGTTAGTGTGGATGCAGGTCTTCTGTCCACCCATAGTTCCCTCATAAACTTCATACATCAACTGTCTTTAGGTATGCTGTTATAGTATCATTCCAACAATTCCAGCTTCTCTTGTCTTGTCCATATATAGTTTGTTCTAGTAGCCCACTTATCATCAGATTGTTCTGTTTCTCAAAATATGGCATGGATTTTGCTAATCTGGGTGACATCCAAGTTGGCAACACTCTCCATGTCTCAGGTGAAGCATTAGGTTATTTGTCCAAGGATTTCTACTGATAAGATAGGTACAAGAGAGGATGTGAACTTCTGTCTCCTGCATAATTTTGTGCCTCTTGACGGAAGAAACCTTAACAAGAATGGGAAACTGAGTGCAAGTGAGTGTAACTGCAGCAACATGATGAAGACTGCATAAAACCCTCACAGTGAGTTTAAAACCATCCATTCCTTCAATCCAGAACTTAAATCATGAGAGACCTCTCCTAAAATGGTCAAAGAAGAACTGTGGTGCCAAGTAGCAAAACAAAACAGTACTGAGAATAGTGAGCTGCTTGAGAGCAGGAGTAATTTGAATAAATACCACTCACATCTCCTGAGAGAAAATCTGTCTACCACAAATGTCAGTCAGGGAGACAGTTTTGTGAGAGGAGATGATGGATCATAAAAAACAATGGACCTGCCTTGTCTTCCCACCAAGGCTACCTGGAGCACCAGGATGAAGAACAATGGTTGATTAAGAACTGAAACCATGGCAATGATTGTTGTAAATTACCATGAATTTTAAATATCCTGCTGTTTTTCCTATGGGATTATCAAGTGCTAGTACATGTTTAAATATTCAGTGGCTATGAAATGATTACAGGAATAGCAGGAAAGGGGATAGTTGGCAGGTTTTATTCTTTCAGAATTGCTTAGTTTTTTCTGTAAATTTCATCTCATTCAATGAAGATAACAAACAGGTATAGTTAGTTGTGATCTCTTTATGCCATGTGGATGGGAATAAAAGAATTTTTCCATGGAAAATACCAATGTGCTGATAAAATTATAACAAGCTTTACTACGGAATGATCTTACGCAGTTTTAAAGAGAAGGCATAGTGATATGATAAGCATATTATTTTTATATAGAAATTCATTAGCTGGTTTATGGTTTAATGTGCATAAAATCAATTACATGTTTGGCACATATAGTAGCTTGGGTGTTCTTTATCAATGCATTCTATGGTCAACTGGTTCTAACAAGTGTCGTAGAAGCTGAGTTTAACACTCATAGCTATGCAGGTTGGGAGTGAGAGTCTTGTTTATTCAAAGTATATGCATCATATATTTTTCAGACTATATATTGTTTAAAGAGTAAAGGATTTAATTTTCTCCACAGCTAGACAATAAGAATACAATCCCATTTTCTGAATTTCATCCTCGATCCAACAACTAAGTCTGGATTATTTCCAAAATCATGAGAATTGGAGACACTATTTTTGGATCTTGGAATTTTAGTTTCTATAACCTTCTCCATTGCTAAGATTGTTCAAGGTTTAGGGCATAAGTATAAGTGAACATACAGGGATTGAGACTTCAATATTTTGTGTTCAAGATAAGTACTCTATCTCCAAACTGTAGCTCTAACTTTGCCCCACTGAATTACATTTAACAGATATACAGATGAAACTCGAAAAATTAGAATATCATTCAAAAGTTCATTTATTTCAGTAATGCAACTTAAAAGGTGAAACTAATATATGAGATACGACTCATTACATACAAAGCAAGATAGTTCAAGCCATGATTTGTCATAATTGTGATGATTATGGCTTACAGCTCATGAAAACCCCAAATCAACAATCTCAGAAAATTAGAATATTACATGCAATCAATAAAACAAGGATTGTACATAGAACAATATCGGACCTCTGAAAAGTATAAGCATGCATATGTACTCAGTACTTGGTTTGGGCCCCTTTTGCAGCAATGCAGCGTGGCATGGAAGCTATCAGCACTGCTCAGGTGTTATGGAAGACTAGGATGCATCAATAGCAGCCTTCAGTTCTACTGCGTTGTTCGGTCTCATGTCTCTCATCTTTCTCTTGGCAATGCCCCATAGATTCTCTATGGGGTTCAGGTCAGGCGAGTTTGCTGGCCAATCAAGCACAGTAATCCCACGGTCATTGAACCAGGTTTTGGTGCTTTTGGCAGTGTGGGCAGGTGCCACTTCCTGCTGGAAAATGAAGTCAGCATCCCTATACAGCTCATCTGCGGAAGGAAGCTTGAAGTGCTCCAAAATCTCCTGGTAGACGGTTGCGTTGACCCTGGAATTAATGAAGCACAGTAGTCCAAAGTCCTGTTGCTCAGTGGTCCAAAGTCCTCTTTTCTGATGAGAGCAACATTGAGGCAGTAATTGCTGCAAAAGGGGCCCAAACCAAGTACTGAGTACATATGCATGCAACTACAGAGTATATTGTTCTATGCACAGTCCTTGTTTTATTGATTGCATGTAAAATTCTAATTTTCTGAGATTCTAGATTTGGGGTTTTCATGAGCTATAAGCCAAAATTATGATTAATCATGGCTTGAACTTTCTTGCTTTGCATGTAATGAGTCTTATCTCATATATTAGTTTCACCTTTTAAGTTCCATTACTGAAATAAATGAACTTTTGCATGATATTCTAATTTTTCAAGTTTCACCTGTATTATTTTCTATGTAATAAAATGCAATTTATGGAACTTCCTACCAATTTTTGTTGATCGTAACTGTCTCCCATTGTAATTTAGTTGCATAATGTCTTTTTATTCTCAATCGTATTTAAAAACAACTTTTTGAGTTTTGGAATGGTGAGATCATAATCCTCATAATCCCTGATTTCTAGCCATGATGATTGACAATGACAATTACTCAAGCTTAAGGCTATCTGAAAAGATGGAGTGAATCTGATAGGGATGTTGCTGCTAACTGGAAGTACATTTCTATACTGTACCCACAAATCTGGGAGTTATGTCTAAATAGTCATATATAGTTTCAGTTGATACTATTAATGTGTTTTAATAATCATTTTATTACATTTAGCATTTTAAACTGCAATTAGGTGCTCTAGATACAGAACTTGAGACGAGACAATGTTGTGATAGAAGCTCTGCCCTTTCATACTCACATCACATTATGTTTGTTTGGAACTTCTGCTGTCACTTAATTTCACTCTTAAGCAAATGGATCTAGGGAATAGGGGATCTAGCCATCACTCCCTTGTCATGGACAGATCACGCTCTCCTTCAGCTGGACTTTCCAATCACTTCACCTCACCGCGGGGAGGCGGAACCGGATACTCCTAGATGGTTCCGCCCCAGGCTCCTAATGGACCCAGAAAGGTTCCAGAGGAAGCTTGGGCCAATGCCTGTGACCCTGCCTCGCAACTCGACTGAGGACCTAGTGACCGCATGGTTAAGTGCGGCCGCAGAGGCCTTGGACCGAGTCGCGCCCTTGCGGCCTCTCTTGCGGCGACGAATCACCCAGGCTCCCTGGTTTACTGAGGAGCTTCGGGAGATGAAGCACCACAAGAGACGCCTAGAGAGCAGATGGAGATCCTCTCGCTCCGAAGCCGACCGAACACTAGTGAGAACCCATATTAGGGCTTACTTAGTGGCGATAAGGGTGGCCAAACGTGAGTATTGTGCCACCCTTATTGCATCCCCAGATAACCTCCCTGCCGCCCTGTTTGGGGTGACCCGCTCCCTCCTTCATCAGAGGCCGCGGGAAGCCCCTTTGCAAGGGCGAGCAGAGGAATTTGGGATTTATCTGCAGGAGAAAATCACTCAGATTCGGAATGAGCTACCCTCCATCGACAGTGGTCCTGTGGGACTGTCCGAGACTAGTCTTGAGGTTCCTTCTTGGGAGGAGTTTGACTTTGTTACCACCGAGGATATGGACAGGTTGTCAAGGAAACTTAGGGCGACCACATGTTTATTGGACCCGTGTCCCTCCTGGCTTGTACTGGCATCCTGGGAGACGACACGAGGCTGGCTCCAGGGCATTGTCAACGCATCTTTGAGTGAGGGGTTCTTACCTGCCGTTTTGAAAGAGGCGGTAGTGATGCCCCTCCTCAAGAAGCCGTCCCTGGACCCAGCATTATTAGAGAACTATCGTTCGGTCTCCAACCTTCACTTTTTGGTGAAGGTTGTTGAGAGTATGGTAGCCCAACAGTTCCCACGACACCTGGAGGAAGTTGATTATCTAGACCCGTGCCAGTCCGGCTTCCGACCCGGTCACAGCACCGAGACGGCATTGGTCGCGTTGGTGGATGATCTCTGGAGTGCGCGGGATAGAGGTTATTCCTCTATCCTAGTCCTATTAGACCTCTCGGCGGCTTTTGATACCATCGACCATGGTATCCTATTGCACCGTCTGGGAGGGTTGGGGCTGGGAGGCACCGTTCTGTGGTGGTTCTCGTCCTACCTCTCTGGTCGGTCGCAATATGTGTTGACGGGAGGGCAGAGGTCGACCTCGAAGCCTCTCTTATGTGGGGTTCCTCAGGGGTCGGTCCTCTCGCCCCTCCTGTTTAACACATATATGAAGCCGCTGGGTGAGATCATCCGTGGTTTTGGGGTGGAGTACCACCTGTACGCTGATGACACTCAGCTGTACATATCCACCCCAAACCACCCCAACGATGCCGCCGAAGTGCTGTCCCAGTGTTTGGAAGCCGTACGGATCTGGATGGGTGGTAACAAACTCAAGCTCAACCCTGCCGAGACTGAGTGGCTGTGGTTTCCGGCACCCCGGTTCAGCCAGATTACTCCAACTCTGGCCATTGGGGGCAAAACACTGGCCCCCGTGGAGAGGGCGCGCAATTTGGGTGTCCTCCTGGATTCCCGGCTGTCCTTGGAGGACCATGTGGCGGCCGTGGCCAGGGGGGCGTTTCATCAGGTACGCCTGATGCGCCAATTGCGCTCCTTACTGGACCGGGCTGCCCTTCGCACAGTCACTCAAGCTCTCGTGACGTCCCGACTCGACTACTGTAATGCTCTCTACATGGGGCTTCCCTTGAGGTGCACCCAAAAGCTACAGTTAGTCCAAAACGCAGCTGCGCGGGTGATTATGGGAGCCACTAGATGTTCCCACATAACACCGATCCTGCGCGAGCTGCATTGGCTTCCTGTGGCCTTTCGGGTGCGCTTCAAGGTTTTGACGACCATCTTTAAAGCGCTCCATGGCTCGGGGCCTAGTTATATGCGAGACCGCCTCCTGCCCCATACATCCCTTAGACCGATACGCTCCCACAGAGAGGGCCTTCTCAGGGTGCCGTCGGCCGGACAATGCCGACTGGCGACACCCAGGGAAAGAGCCTTCTCTGTGGCGGGCCCAGCCCTCTGGAATGACCTACCCCCTGAATTACGCACCATCACCGACCTCCGCCTCTTCCGCCAATGTCTAAAGACATATTTGTTCCAACAAGCCGGCCTAGCCTAACCTCCCATGGGGACTTTTAGGAAGTTTTAAATTGGGTATTTTAAATTTGGTTTTAGTACAGGATAGGATTGTTTAATATTTATTTTTAATTATATATTTATCTTTGTATTTGTATGTTTTTAAATTTCCTGTACGCCTGGATCCTCTGTGGAGAAGGGCGGGATATAAATTTAAATAAAATTAAAAAAAATAAAAATAAGTTATATTATAATTAAAAGCACTGACATGAGCAGAATAAAAATAGCTAATTTTAAAGCATTGAATGTCAATTATATGTAATATATGCCAATAGCTATCCAGTTTCGACTACTAAATTAGTTGAACAACAATATGAAAACAAAATTACAGTGCTCATGGATTCTACTTTTTTAATCAGCTGAGCTAATGTGAAGCTATGGTTGTAACAGGTCTGTTAGAAATGATTGCCATCGTCTTTGGAGACTGCAATTTATAAACCAATACTAGGAATTAAATAAAGACAGTGGTTTTCTCCAGGTAAAAATGTGTAGTCCAAGAATATATAGAAGACTACAGATTGCCTAGTCGATTATTAAGGCATCATAACTTCCCTGATGTAATTTTCAAAGAATTTAGGCATCTGGACTGACTGACTGACTAGTTGATAAGTGTCAAAACATTTTAACTATTTGTAGAATTCAAAGTGGATTTCATTCATAGTATTACTATAAAGGTCAACAGATAAATGTTTAAACTACCTGAGTAATTTTCAGCAATCTGGGTTTTTTACATGGAAGTAAGTATAACTGTAGTGCATTGAGATTTTCACCAAGAAAGTATATAAAGAACCACAATGTTATTTAAATTTCAAAATTAAATATTTTACATTTTGCCTTTTTAAAAAAACCATAAACTACATTATTAATAAGGCTTATGATGATAGAACAATTTTAGAACTTCTATATATATAGAACTACAGATATAGAACTTACACTATATATGAAAATACCTTTCCCAAGGTATATATCTCAAGTCTAAAAGACTTGCTATAGATAGTTTAAATAATCTTATTGCTTCGGTACAGGTTTGTGAATATATTGTCATGCATACGTATATTTAGAGAGTAACAATTACCAACCTGGCATCTTCCAAGACAATTCAACTATGATTATTAACATCCAAACTACCATCAATTCCTGTGATTTCCAATGATGGGATCTGTAATCCAATTCAAGCCTTGAGGGCATCAGGATAGGGATGCTTGCTCTAGAAACAAGCATTTAAAATCTTCAGATTAGTTAACAAAAAATCCAACCCCACATAAAATATTCCCAGAGAAGCCACTTACTATGAAGTGGAAGCTTTGAAATGATGGATTTGTTCCATTTTCCTGTTTTTTGTGCCTCTGAGAGATAAAATCTTTGTTGCCTGTTTTTAATGCAAATGCAATGATCTTCTCAATATCCATCTAGTTTGCTTGCTGATGTATCATAGTGTTACTGCTTGGATGGAAAGATTTAGTGGGTTAATAAGCATAAGTGACATCTTGGAATCACACAACTACAGCATCAAGACAGCTTATGAAATAAAACAATATTGTCTAATGAACAATTTCATTAGTCATCTAAAAGGAGTGTGCCAAACGGATCAGCCTTATTCTACTTCAATATGGGTACATAAAATAGGTTTAAACTACACTCATATTTAAGTAGTTTATAGATTCTCCACACATAAGACACATTTTCTAGAATGGTAAACTGAATAATGTCCACAATGGAAGGAATTGTCTAAAATTCCATCCTAAATAATTTGGAAGCTTTTTGTATAATGAAAATTGATGGTTAAACACATGCACACTTTTGTTGATATACAGCTTAAATTCTGAATGTGAATATATTTAAGAGATAAATTCAGATCATTCCATGTTCTAACATGTTGTGTGTAACACGTTGTAGCAACATCTGTATTAGTAGCAACTGTTTACCCTTAATGAGGGCAAAAGTATAAAACTGATTGTATTATTATTCAAGGAATGAATTAATCATCACATTAGCCCTGGAGCTCTAACCAATGATATGAAATCTGTGACCTTTCAGACATAATGAGATTACAACTCTTATCATCACAGACTACTGGCCATGCTTGTGGGTTATGAAAAGTGGTCATTTTACAAATTTAAGACTATAAGTGTCTCATACCCAATTCTAGCTTCATTCAGGTAGATTGTACAGTTATAGAGGATGTTTTAGATATAAAATGCAAACCATTTAACAATATTTCTCTTTTTAATCTCTAAACATTTTATAAGGGTGCTGCCTACCTGCCTACATGTGTGAATGTTTCAAACGTACTTATTTCAGATTCCTCTTAAATCTTAAATGCAGTAGATGGAGAAATTAAGTGGCTCCTATATATTCAAATAGTTTGGTTCACTAACGGGAGAAGATGACTAGAAAGTGATGGGGAGCAAGGAGAAACCAGAACTATTTAATTTCTTCATTGCATCTGCCTTTATGCAAAAGGGAAAAAATGAGCTATCAAAAGCTGCATGGTGGGAGATAGAACAGGAATGCAAGTCAAAATAGGCAAGAAATTGATAAGGGAACATCTGTCTGCTTTATATATTTCAAATCTGCAAGACTAATTTTTTTACAACCCAGGATACAAAATGAACTGGCAGTTGTGACATTGGAACCACTGAATGAAATCTTTCATTGCTCCTGGAACATGAGGAAACTGCCAAAGGATAACAAAAGACCTGATGTGGTTCCAATCTTCAAAGTGGGCAAAAAGGGGACTGGGGAAACTATAGATCAGTGAAAGTCAACCTGGTCCCTACCGCCCACTAGTGGGCGCTCCAGCTTTCATCGTGGGCAGTAAAGGTTTTGTCCGATACTGAAGCACTTTCCTTTTTTAAATTTAATGGACTTCCCTACTTTATAAATCACCATTACTGTGGAACCGGTGGGCGGTTAGAAAATTTTACTACTAACAGAGATACAAAAATGGGCGGTAGGTATAAAAAGGTTGACTACTATAGATGATCAATGACATTAATACCTGGAAAATTCCTGGAAAAGATAATCAAGCAGTGGATTTCTGAGCTTATAGAAACAAACAAGGTAATTCCTGGAAGCTAGCATGGGTTTGTTAAAAACAGATCACATCAGACAAATCTTCTTTGCCTTCTTTGATAAAGTGACTAAATTGGTGGATCAGGGAAATGCTGTGGATATATATACTTGAACTTCAGTAAGGCATTTGACAAAGTAGATCACAGCCTACTCTTTGGTAAGATAGAACAATGTGACATAGACAATGTCATCACCAGATGGATTCACAGTTGGCTGACCAGCCATATTCAGCAGATAGTTCTGAATAAAGCTACATCTATATGGAGGAAAGTATGGAGTGGGTATCTCTAGGTTCTATCTTGGGTCTAGTGCTCTTCAACATTTTTATAAAATAGCTACTGTACATGAGGTGACAGATAGGGAACTCATCACATTTGCAGATGATACCAAGCTGTGAGGAATTATCAACATGTTGAAAAATAGATTCAAGGATCTTGACAGACTTGGGCACTAGGCACTACCTAACATTGGTGAAAAAAAGTAAGGACCTTAGGCGGGAAAAATCAGATGCATAGGTATAGAATAGGATGTACCTGGCTCAACAGTAGTAGCTGTCAAAGGGATCCTGGTGGAGAACTAACTAAATATGAGCATTCTGCAGCTGCCAAAAAAAGCTAATGCAGTTCTACACAGCATTAGCTTGTACGTTCCCATAGAGAGGGTCTGCTCATGGTGCCGTCAGCTAAACAATGTTGACTGGTGACACCCAGGGGGAGAGCCTTCTCTGTGGGAGCACCTTCCTCTGGAACAAATTCCCCCGGAATTAAGAACTATCCCTGAATTACGCACCTTCCGCTGTGCTCTCAAAACCTTTTTTTTCCAACAAGCCGGGCTGGCATAAAAATGAATTTCAAATTACGAATTTTTATTAATTTTAATCGGAGTTTGTTTGGTTTTTTAATTTTGAGGCCAAACTGTTTAATATGTTTTTTAAAACTTTTTTTAACTTTTATATATCTGTTTTACTTTGGCTGTACACCGCCCTGAGTCCTTCGGGAGTAGGGCGGTATAAAAAACCAATAAAACCTAAAACCTAAACCTACACTGCACTGATGAGATCACACTTGGAATGCTGTGTCCAGTTTTGGTCAAAAAAGATGTTGAGGCCCTAAAAAGAATGCAGACAAGAATAACAAAGATGATAAGTTCTCATCTGGAGACTAAGTTATACAATGACCACCTAAGAGAACTAGTATGTGTTACAGGATAATGTTGCAGGATCCAATTTGAGTCAGTCACCATGACCAGAAGTCTATACTTCCAGACTCATGCTGGAGCCTATCTTTAGGGAACTTCTCACTCTACAAAATGAGAGGGAGACATACTGGAGAGAGAGAAGTTTCCTGAGAATGGAGTCTGGCATGAGTCCAAAAGCTTGGAAAAATAAACTTCTGGTCCCAATGATCGACTCAGATTGGACCCTGGAAGTAGATATTTTTAGCTTAATGAAGAGAATATTTGGGAAACATAATAATAGTCTTTCTATACTTAAAGGCTGCCATAAGGAAGACGGTATTGATTTATTCTCCACAGCATCTAAGGGCAGGACTAGGAACAATAGTTGGAAGCTTGTCAGAAGATTCAACCTGAAATAAGGAGGAATTTTCTGATAGTAAGAATGATTAATCCCCCAGAGCTGGGAGTGCTCCATTACTAGAGGTTTTAAGAAAAGATTGGACAACCATTTTTCTGGGGTGGTATAAGGACTCCTACCTTGGACAGGTGATTGAACTAGAAGACCTCCAATGTCTCTTTTAGCTCTATGATCCTTTGATTCTATTCAGTCACTATTTTAATTGCTGAGTCTAGAACAGAAAGCATTTCTGCATTCGTGAGATTAATTATATTATAAATACAGTCACAGCATAGTAAATCTCCTTACTCATTGTTTTGATTATTATCTTATATCAATCACAAATTGCAATGACAGTTTCTATAAGCAACATTTTCCATGTGGACCTTTCTACCAATTATTTTTCATAATCTACAATATGGAAGTTTTACATTAGCATTTTTTTTCTTTAACCATTATTTATATACTTTCACAGCACAATGTGATGCATGCTTGCACAGGAACAAATTCAATGTTGTTTATGAAGCTTACTCTCAGTTAACTGGGCAGAAATTCATAACTGTAATTAAATATGACATTTTAAGAGTACTGAAACTGGTACAATTAACAGCCCAACCTTATTTGCTACACAGATGGGTGTAATAGCCAGTGGCATACTAGATATCTCCTCCTGTTCAGAAAGGGGTGAATGTGAAGACAGAGATCTGCTAAGCTACAAAAGTCAGAGAGTGACTGGTGGACTGAACCTACACATCCCACAAACATGGCAGTTCTGACTTCGAACTCCAAATCACCACTATTGCTAAAGAGGAGAGCCCTATTGTGAGTTGTGATAAAACTCAGGATCAAAGACCAAATGAGTGAGCAAAGATCCAACTGAAAAGGACATGATATAGGCCAGTGATGGCAAACCTTTTTTGGCCCGTGTGCCAAAAATGGGGGGAGCACAGGGGGAGTGCATGTGGGTTGTACACAGACATGTCATACTCATAATGCTATGCACACAACCAGCGCTCCCCTTCATTTTTGGTGTGCTTTCTTCGCCCTCCCCAGGCCCCAGAGGCTTTATAGGAGCCTGGGGAGGGCAAAAAATGACCGTACAAGCAACCTGGAAGTGACTTCAGGTTTGTCCATAGGGCCATTTTTCGTCTTCCAGAGCCTTCAGGGAAGCCAGAATTCCATTTCTGAACTTCCGGTTTGCCCATAGAGCCGTTTTTTCATGCTCCGGAAGCTTCAGGGAAGCCTCCGAAGGGCAAAAAATGGCCTCAAAAGAAAGCTGAAGTCAGCTGGCCAGTGCGCACATGTGCGCTGGCCAGCTAACAAAGCAAGCCTCGCGTGCCCTGACAAATGGCTCCGTGTGCCACCTGTGGCACCCGTGCCATAGGTTTGCCATCACGTATGGGTCTGGATGGGTAGTAACAAACTCAAACTCAACCCGTCCAAGACCGAGTGGCTGTGGTTTCCGGCACCCCGGTTTAGCCAGATTAGTCCAACACTGGCCATTGGGTGCGAACATCTTGCCCCCGTGGAGAGGGCGCGCAACTTAGGTGTCCTCCTGGATTCCCGGCTGTCCATGGAGGACCATGTGGCGGCCGTGACCAGGGGGGGGGTGTTCTATCAGGTTCGCCTGATATGCCAGTTGCGCCCCTTACTAGACCGGGGGGCCCTTCGCACAGTCACTCAAGCGCTCGTGACATCTCGGCTGGATTACTGTAACGCTCTCTACATGGGGCTCCCCTTGAGGTGCACTCGAAAGCTACAGTTAGTGGAGAATGCGGCCGTGAGGGTGGTTATGGGTGCCCCAAGGCAAGCCCACGTAACACCTCTCCTGCACGAGCTGCACTGGCTGCCTGTGGCCTTTCGAGTGCACTTCAAGGTATTGACTACCATCTTTAAATCGCTCCATGGCTCGGGGCCTAGCTATATATGAGACTGCCTCCTGCCCCATACATCCCTTCATCCGGTCCACTCCCACAGAGCGGGCCTTCTCCGGGTCCCGTCGGCTGGGCAATGCCGTCTGGCGACACCCAGGGGAAGAGCCTTCTCTGTGGCGGGCCCGGCCCTCTGGAACGACCTACCCCCCGACCTTCGCACTACCTCGGACCTCCAACGTCTTAAGACGTACTTATTCCAACAAGCCAGCCTAGGATAGCCCCCCGCTTCTGACTTTTTAAATATGTTATAATTGGCTATGGTTTTAATAACGGGTTTTAGCACGGGTGAGTTAATTTAATATATTTGTAATAGATGTATATTGTATTTATGGTTTTATATAATGCCTGTGCGCCGCCCTGGGTCCTAACAAGGAGAAGGGCGGGGTATAAATTTAATAAATAAATAAATAAATAAATCACAGATATAGGCATTTGCTTAAGAGAACAGCATTTGTTTATGCCTATTCTACTCTTCCTGCTGTCACTTGGTTGGTACAGGATTATGTTTCTGTCATAGTTCTTACAGTACTGCAATTAAAGTTGTTGTGCCCTGTTGGCTGTCAACAGAGCTAGCTGCAGAGTTAGATGAGGAGGAGGTTGTGGGAGAGCCTGGGCCAGCTTTGGAGTCCTTTAGAAGGAAGCAGCATGAGGGACAGAGGCAGAGCCTGGGCCTTCCATCCTTTCCCAGGTGGAGAGGCAGCTGTGTTCGGGGCCTGAGCAAACTGAGGGAGAGGAACAGATGGGACCCATCCAGATGCATGTGTATGCAGAGAGGAAAAGAGAGGAGAGCAAAGGAAAACAATAAGCCAGCTCTCAAGGAAAAGCAGACATGTACATTAACCAGCCCCTCCCTAGCTGGGAAATAAATAGTAGGGGTGTGGGAGTGGCTGATTATTGCAGTTCACTTTTAGGATTTTGAAAGATGTCAGATGTTTACCGGGTGCTACAGCCAGCAGAGACAAGAGGCGTATTCTTAAGATAGTCAAGAATGCAAGTAAGGACTGTGAAGTTGATGCTATTATACATCTTGGCACAAATGATCTGTCCCAAAAATATGTAGCTTCTGTGCAGAATGATTTCCAGAGTTTGGGGTACGAACTTAGTAGTACAGGTTGTAGGCTTATCTTCTCAGAGATCATACCAGTATACAAGGAACAAAAAGGAAAGGGCCAGCGCATAGCAGAGTTTAATGTGTGGCTAAAGGAGTGGTGTAAAAAGGAAGGCTTTGGTCTTATTAGTCACGATGCCTGCAGCTGGTCCAATGATAAACTGTACAAAAGAGATGGTTTGCACCCATCCAAGAAAGGGACTGAGTTACTTGGCACTAAATTCACAGATTTCCTGGCTAAACATTTAAACTGAATAGTGGGGACAGAGAATCAATAGATAAAGAATATTTCTGTCCCCAGCAAACTAAAACTCATAGGGTTATCAGTGCATGTAACATAGATATTGGTGCGGGTAATATTACCAACACTGCTGTCAAGCAAAACCAAACAATTAACAGTGAGTGCCATACCATGTACATGAACCATACAAGTGGCAAAGAAATAGGGGCAAAGAGAACCATAGTCAGGCATAACACAGGTTTCGTAGACAGAAAACACAGGGTCAATCAAAATGGACTCAAATGTCTATACACCAATGCACAGAGTATGAGGAATAAACAGGGTGAATTAGAAATTCAAGTAAATGAGGGCAGATACGATATTGTTGCCATTACAGAAACTTGGTGGGATGAAACCCACAAATGGAACATACAGCTAGAAGGATTTAAATTATTTAAAAGAAATAGACAAAATAAAAGAGGAGGTGGAGTTGCACTATATATAAGAAATAATTACATCTCTACAGAAATAGAGCACAACAATGATGAGAACTATCTTGAATGTATTTGGGTCAACATTAAAGGATGGGGGGGGGGAATGATATTGTCATAGGTCTATACTACAGGCCACCCAACCAAGCAGAGGAAGTGGATGTACTTTTTGCTAACCAGCTAACTAAGGTATGTAGGAAGCACACTGCAATAGTAATGGGAGATTTTAACTACCCTGACATCAATTGGGAAACAAACTCTGCACCAAGTGGAAGATCCAACAGGTTCCTAAGAAACCTAGCAGACAACTTTGTTTCCCAAAAGGTAGAGAAGGGAACAAGGGGATCAGCAATATTGGACTTAATTCTCACTAACAGAGAGGAAATGATAGAAGGTGTAGAAGCTACAGGAACTTTGGGGGCAAGCGATCATGAAATACTGGAATTCAACATTATGCAAACAAAAGTAGTTGAACAAAGTCAAACTAGAGTCTTAGACTTCAAGAGAGCCAATTTCAATAAACTCAGAGAGAGCTTGGGAAGGATTCCATGGATGAGAATCCTCAAGGGGAAAACAACTCAGGAAGCTTGGGAAATTTTGAAAAATGAGATTATAAAAGCCCAGTCCAGCGCAATACCAATGAAGAAGAAAAATAACAGTTCCCAAAAGAAACCAGCATGGCTGCATAAAGAACTCTCTGACAAATTGAAAGACAAAAAGGATAAATATAAAAAGTGGAAAAAGGGGGACATAACCAAGGCAAAATATCAGCAAATAGCCCGAGCCTGTAAAGATGAAGTGAGGAAAGCTAAGGCTCGCAATGAAGAAAGGCTTGCCAAAAAAGTAAAAAATAACAAAAAAAGCTTCTTCCAACATGTTAAAAATAAGAAAAAGGTTAAGGAAACAATTGGTCCACTGCTGGGAGAAAATGGCAAGAAGATGATAAGCAACAGGGAGAAAGCAGAACTATTTAACTCTTTTTTTGCATCTGTCTTTTCACAAAGGGATAAAACAGTCCAACCAATCAAAAACAGCACCACAAATATCAGATTAGGAACACAAGTTGAAATAGGGAAGAAAATGGTAAGTGAGCACCTGTCTGCCCTGGACGAGTTCAAATCACCAGGACCGGATGGATTACACCCCAGGGTCCTGAAGGAACTGGCAGACGAGATCTCAGAACCACTGAACTATATCTTTCAGAGATCCTGGAGCACCGGGGAACTGCCAGAAGACTGGAAAAGAGCAGATGTGGTTCCCATCTTCAAAAAAGGGAAAAAAACAGATCCAGGAAACTATAGACCCATCAGCCTGACCTCAATACCAGGAAAGATTCTGGAAAAGATAATTAAACAACAAATAAGTGAACACCTAGAAGCAAACAAAGTAATAGCCAAAAGCCAACATGGGTTTGTCAAAAACAGATCATGCCAGACGAATCTAATTGAATTCTTTGACAAAGTGACAAAATCAGTGGACCAGAGGAATGCTGTTGATATAATTTACCTGGACTTCAGTAAGGCATTTGATAAAGTAGACCATAACCTACTATTAGATAAAGTAGAAAATTGTGGGTTAGACAGCAGCACCACCAAATGGATTTGCAACTGGCTGACCAACCGCACTCAACGTGTAGTCCTCAATGGAACTGCATCTACATGGAAGGAAGTATGCAGTGGAGTCCCCCAAGGCTCTGTTTTAGGCCCAGTACTCTTTAACATCTTCATCAACGATTTGGATGAGGGGATAAATGGGGAACTCATCAAATTCGCAGACGACACCAAGCTGGCAGGAATAGCCAACACTCCAGAAGATAGGCTTAAGATACAGAAGGATCTAGACAAACTTGAACATTGGGCACTGTCTAATAAAATGAAATTCAATTGTGAAAAAAGTAAGGTCCTACATATAGGCAAGAAAAACCAAATGCACAAGTACAGTATAGGTGGTACCTTGCTCAATAGTAGCAACTGTGAGAGGGATCTTGGAATCCTAGTGGACAACCATTTAAATATGAGCCAGCAGTGTGCAGCAGCTGCCAAAAAAGCCAACACAGTTCTAGGCTGCATCAACAGAGGGATAGAATCTAGATCACGTAAAGTGTTAATGCCACTGTATAGTGCCTTGGTAAGGCCACACTTGGAATACTGCATACAGTTTTGGTCGCCACGATGTAGAAAAGACGTGGAGACTCTGGAAAGAGTGCAGAGAAGAGCAACCAAGATGATTAGGGGACTGGAGGCTAAAACATAATGAAGAATGATTGCAGGAACTGGGTATGTCTAGTTTGATGAAGAGAAGGACCAGGGGAGACATGATAGCAGTGTTCCGATATCTCAGAGGGTGCCACAAAGAAGAGGGAGTCAAACTTTTCTCCAAGGCACCTGGGGGCAGGACAAGAAGCAATGGGTGGAAACTAACCAAGGAGAGAAGCAACTTAGAATTAAGGAGAAATTTCCTGACAGTTAGAACAATTAACCAGTAGAACAGCTTGCCTCCAGCAGTTGTGAATGCCCCAACCCTGGAAGTCTTTAAAAAGATGTTAGACAGCCATTTGTCTGAAATGGTATAAGGTTCCTGCCCATGCAGGGGGTTGGACTAGAAGACCTACAAGGTCCCTTCCAACTCTGCTATTGTATTGTATTGTATTGTATTGATGCAGCAAGCAATTCAGATTTCTTGGCCAGATCTGTTGGGAGTAATTACATTTGATTTTTGTTTATCCAGCTGAATAAAAGCCTGAAAAAGAGTTTGTTTTTACTCATGAGTACGTGGTTCATCATTACTTACTAAGGTTGGGTCAGAACAAAAGTTTCTGGTTTTAAGTTACAGACTGGTTTACTCTGCTTACGTGTTTGTTTATATTTTTAGTATATATAAAATCTATATACTAATTAAAATTGACTTTGAGTGGTAGACATCTGGCCTTTTGGCCCACACTTTTCTTCTTTCATGGGATTTCAGAGCTATTATCTGAATGTTTGGACTGGGTAGGCCGAAACATACTTGTCAAATTGATCCCTTATATCCTAGAACTTTTTTATATAACCCTTTTATAGATTATAATCCATAGTTTGAATTGAACCTGTAAACGTACTGATAACCCTTTACAGCAACCTCAAGAGTGGCATAGTTCTGCAACAGGAGGTGTCCTTAGCCACTCTTGTGAATGTTGCTTTCTACACCAGTCGCAGCTTCCAAGTTGTCTTCAAAGGCCACCCAATATAAAGGGTATTTCAGAAGTCTAGCCCTGTTGTATATTGGTGGGTCATTGTATATTCCAAGGCTTCCTGATCCAGGAACGGCTATAAATGTCTTATCAATGAACTTCAGCAAAATTCTTCCTGGTCACAGATATACTTTATACTCATGTGAGCCATAAATCCAATTCAATCCAAATCATGTACCAGGACAGTATAACTCCATCAAAAACAATCACCAGGGTTTATACTGTATAATGTACTGACTAGCCTAACTGTTTATAAAGAAATCATAACTCCAACTTGCTATTGTTTAGTAAAGATAAAGATAAAGGTTCCCCTTGCACATATGTGCTAGTCATTCCCAACTCTAGGGAGCGGTGCTTATCTCTGTTTCAAAGTCGAAGATCCAGCACTGTCCGAAGGCATCTCCGTGGTCATGTAGCCAGCATGACTAAATGCTGAAGGTGCACGGAACGCTGTTATCTTCCCACCAAAGGTGGTCTCTATTTTTCTACTTGCAATATTACATGCTTTCAAACTGCTAGGTTGGCAGAAGCTGGGGCACGTAACAGGAGCTCACTCTGTTACACTATGCTAGGGATTCAAACCGCCAAACTGCTGACCTTTCTGATCAACAAGCTCAGCATCTTAGCCACTGAGCCACCTTGTCCCTTGCTACTGTTTAGCATACTGTAAATTGTTCACCTCATCATGCTGGCTTCAAGGCATGAGTTCAATATTTTACAGCATCTTCATAATAACAATGTAATAACTATGTTCAATTGTCATCAGTGTATTAATGATACCTTATATTAAACCAACAGATGACATTCTTCAGCAGGTTTCATATAGTAGACACACAACATTGGGGAAAGGCGTGGGACAATGTTATGTAATCCTGAAGCAACCAGGTGCTCTATGACCATCCATTTAGGTCTGAACAGAACCACTACAGAACAGTGGTCATCTACTGCCAATCCTTCCAGGTGGTCCAGACTTTAGTAATTTCAAGTCTTTTCCTTGTTGGGAGAGAGATTTTCAAAGAGACAGTCTACTTTCTGGGCCTTCATTCTGCTCCAGTCATTGGTTCTGAGTTTTGAAGACCTGCCTTTAGTCTAACATTCTTTCTTGGAAGTCTCTGATGGGTCCTCGGTTTTTGAAAGATGTTCACATAAAATGACTAGAAGTACATTGTGGGTTTCAAAGTGCCAAGCATTTTACAGCTTCCTAAACTAAAAAAGTAAAACTCTTGTGTACATTCTCTGGAGTCTTATAAACTTGATACATGAAAGTGAACAAGTATCAAGGCTTCAAATCATGCCAACCTAAAGAAAAATTATTACAAAAATAGCTACCCCATTACTTTATCAGCAGTGAGAACTAGGAGCAATTATTTATTTTAATTGGTCTCCAAGCATACATTTCCAATGCAAAAGCATCATAGCAATGCATATATGACTTAAGACTCAACAAACTGATGCATAATCAGTAAAAAGAAAATCCATCAGAACTGAATATGTATAATACAGAAAGATTCATTGATCAAAGAACAGCCTAATGTTGTATGTAAGAAGCGTGTTGCCATTCTTAGTAAGTTTTTAGAATGATTTTTCTTGTAAACCACACAGACTCATTGGGAGCTGAGTGGTAAAGATGCCATCATTATCATCATCATCATAGTCATCTACTTGCAACACACTTCTTTGGATAAGACACATGTGCATATACATTTTTATTCAATTAACAACAATAGTTCAGACAACATATATCATATAAGTATTTGCATGGTTAGCAAATATTTACATATTTTCTTTGATTAAAAAAAGCAATCTCCTTTTTTATGTACACATTTTGACAGGCTTGTACATTTTATTTCAATGGAACAACAAGCAATGGGTGGTTATTGAATAACAAAACTTTTTTTGCAACCATTCACTGGGGTTGCCATGCAATAGCATCATGCTGTGCCAAGAACGATTCTATAGGAGGGCATCCATTCTCAGTTACGTTCTGAAGAATGGCAAGAGCAGAATATTAGGCACATGGTCAAATCTTCCATTTGGTAAGAAGTCTTGATGCGGAGAAAAGTTGTTAATGACTATTATTTCTATTAATCTTTATTTTATTTTTTTATTTTTTTATTTTATTCAAATTTATACCCCGCACCTTCTCCAAAAAAGGATCCAGGGCGGCGCACAGGAAGTTTAAAAAACAATACAAATATAACAAAAATATAAAATTTTTAAAAAGCTATTATATCCATGTCATGTGCTAAAATCGTATAAAATCCCCCAAATTAAAATCTATCTAAAACAGTCAAAACAGTAGGTTATGCTAGGCCGGTTTGTTGGAAAAGGTGCGTTTTAAGATGCTGGCAGAAGAGGCGGAGGTCTGAGATGGTGCGTAGTACGGGGGGGAAGTCGTTCCAGACGGTAGGGCCCGCCACAGAGAAGGCCCTTCCCCTGGGTGTCGCCAACCGGCATTGCCCGGCCAACGGCACCCTGAGAAGGCCCACTCTGTGGGAGCGGATCGGTCGAAGGGATGTATGGGGCAGAAGACGGTCTCGCATATAACTAGGCCCCGAACCATGGAGCGCTTTGAAGATGGTCGTCAGAACTGTGAAGCGCACCCGAAAGGCCACAGGCAGCCAGTGCAGCTCGTGCAGGAGAGGTGTTATGTGGGAGTGCCTAGAGGCTCCCATAATCACCTGCGCGGCCGCATTCTGGACTAGCTGTAGCCTTCGAGTGCACCTCAAGGGAAGCCCCATGTAGAGAGTGTTACAGTAGTCAAGTCGGGATGTCACGAGTGCCTGAGTGATTGTTTGGAGGGCAGCCCGGTCCAGTAAGGGGCGCAATTGGCGCATCAGGCGTACCTGGTAAAACGCCCCCCTGGCCACGGCTGGGAATCCAGGAGGACACCCAAATTGCGCGCCCTCTCCACGGGGGCCAGTGTTTCGCCCCCAATGGCCAGTTGGAATTATCTGGCTGAATTGGGGGCCGGAAATCACAGCCACTCAGTCTTGGACGGGTTGAGCTTGAGTTTGTTACTACCCATCCAGATCCGTACAGCCTCCAAACACCGAGACAACACCTCGGCGGCATCGTTGGGGTGGTCTGGGGTGGATATGTACAGCTGAGTGTCATCAGCGTACAGGTGGTACTCCACCCCAAAACCACGGATGATCTCACCCAGCGGCTTCATATAGGTGTTGAACAGGAGGGGCAAGAGGACCGACCCCTGAGGAACCCCACATAAGAGGTGTCTCGAGGCCGACCTCTGCCCCCCCTGCCAACACACATTGCGACCGACCAGAGAGGTAGGACGAGAACCACCACAGTACGGTGCCTCCCATCCCCAACCCCCCCAGTCGGTGCAACAGGATACCATGGTCGATGGTATCGAAAGCCGCTGAGAGGTCTAATAGGACTAGGATAGAGGAACATCCCCTATCGCGCGCCCTCCAGAGATCATCCACCAATGCAACCAATGCTGTCTCGGTGCTGTGACCGGGTCGGAAGCCGGACTGGTGCGGGTCTAGATAATCAATTTCCTCCAGGTGTCGCAGAAACTGTTGGGCCACCACACTCTGTACAACCTTCGCTAAAAAGTGAAGGTTGGAGACCGGATGGTAATTTTCCAACAATGCTGGGTCCAGGGAAGGCTTCTTGAGGAGGGGCCTCACCACCGCCTCTTTCAAGACAGCAGGCAAGTACCCCTCACTCAGAGAAGCGTTCACAATATCCTGGAGCCAGCCTTGTGTCACCTCACAGGATGCCAGTACAAGCCAGGAGGGACATGGGTCCAATAAACATGTGGTGGCCTTAAGTCTCCTTGACAACCTGTCCATATCCTCGGTAGTGACAAAGTCAAACTCCTCCCAAGATGGTGTCTCAAGAGCAGTCTCGGACAATCCGACCGGACCACTCTCAATGGATGGCAACTCGTTCTGAATCTGAGTGATTTTCTCCTGCAGATATATACCAAATTCCTCTGCTCGTCCCTTCCCGCGGCCTCTGGTGAAGGAGGGAGCGGGTCACCCCAAACAGGGCGGCCGGGCGGTTATCTGCGGATGCAATAAGCGTGGCACAATACTCACGTTTGGCCACTCTTATCGCCACTAAGTAAGTCCTAATATGGGCTCTCACTAGTGTTCAGTCGGCTTCGGAGCGAGAAGATCTCCATCTGCTCTCTAGGCGTCTCTTGCGGCATTTCATCTCCCTCAGCTCCTCGGTGAACCAAGGAGCCTGGGTGATTCGGTGCCGCATGAGAGGCCGCAAGGGCGCGACTCGGTCCAAGGCCCCCATGCCCGCACTAAACCATGCGGCCACTAGGTCCTCAGTCGAGTCACGGCTCAAGGCCACAGGTATTGGCCCAAGCTCCCTCTGGAACCTTTCAGGGTCCATCAGGAGCCTGGGGCGGAACCATCTGGGAATCTCTGGGAACCATCTGGGAATAATCAGAGGCAGGATGCTCAGGAATACAATAGAAAATTTATGTTTCCTTCATCTTCAACTGTGAACATTTATCAAGATACTGTGGTAGAAAAAGCTGGACTGAATATATTTTATTAATAATACCTACTGTATATAACATTACTAGATGCATTTTTCCAATATGTGTCTTCTTTAGACCTTTTTATGATAGATTTTCACATTTTGTATGTAAGAAATCACCTACCATCATTTTTCTGTTGCAAAATGAATGCAGGGGGAATGCAAATGAGGTGGAAATACTTGATAGTTAATTTACAAGGCACTTCACTTTATAGCCAACGTTGTTATTTTATATTTTGAATACAAATTGTAGATTTCATTGTAGGAATTTCAGACAGCAAAATAAAGTGTGTTATGTTGTCCAGTTTGCAAAGAACACAAAACAGTAAGATAAAACATATTTTTAAAATTAATCTCTCTCATTTTTTTCATTTTTTAAATTTTTTCTTCTGGATGCATGGTTTCCTAACTTGCTGTCCTAATGTTTCCCTTTTGTTTTGTTTTATTTATTTATTTTTAGTTTATTATCAAATTTATTTTTCAACTATCTTGTAGTTCAGGCAACTCTGAGTGACTTAGATGAATTTGTTGCACCAGGATAAATTAATTTGCTTAGTTTCTCTGAGTTTATGTTCATTTGGCCTCATTTTTAGGAATAATACAGAAAAGAGCTGGAAGGAACTTTGGAAATCTTCTAGTCCAACTCCTTGCTCAAGCAGGAGACCCTATACCATTTCAGACAACTACTTGTTCAGTCTCTTCTTAAAAGCCTCCAATGATGAAGCACTCTCAATTTCTGAAGGTAAGCCATTCCAACTGGCTAGTTGTTTTCATTGTTAATGAAATTTGTCCTTAGAACTAAGGAGTTCTTGCCTTGTTTGATTTCTGCCATTGTTTCTTATCTTACCTTCTGGTACTTCTGGAAAATAAGTTTACCCCATTTTCTTTGTGGCAGAATCCAAATATTGGAAGACTGCTATCATGTCAGCCCTAATCCTTCTTTTCTCTATACTTGTTGTTGTTGGTCACAAAGCCATGTCCAATCCATCACGACCCCATGGACAATATTGCTCCAGGCCTTCCTGTCCTCTATCATCCTATGGAATCCATTTAAGCTCATGCTGATTGCTCCAGTGACTTCATCCAGGCATCTCATTCTCTGTTGTCCCTTTCTTCTTTTGCCCTCAATCATTCCCAGTGTTAGGTTCTTCTCCAGTGAGTCCTTCCTTCTCTTTAGGTGGCCAGTATTTGAATTTAATCTTTAGGATCTGGCCTTCTAAATAGCAGTCAGGGTTGATCTCCTGTAGGACTGACCAATTTGATTACCTTGCAGTCCAAAGGACTCACAGGAGTCTTCTTCAGCACCATTGTTCAAAAGCCTCAATTCTTTGGCACTAAGCCTTCCTTAGGGTTCAACTTTCATAGCCATACATTGCAACTGGGACAACCATAGCCTTGACTATATTCATTTTTGTTGGCAGGGTGATGTCTCTGCTTTATAGTATGATTTCCCACAGCTTTCTTTCCCAGGAGCAAGTGCCTTTTAATTTCTTGGCTGGAGTCGCTATCTGCAATGATCTTAGAGCCCAGAAAAATAAAATATGTCACTACCCCCATTTCTTTCCTATCTATTTGCCAGGAATTGAGAGGGCTGGATGCCATGAACTTAGCTGAGTTTCAAACCAACTTTTGCACTCTCCTCCTTCACCCGCATCAAGAGGTTCTTTAGTTCCTCTCCACTTTCTGCCATTAGAGTGGCATCATCTGCAGATCTGAAGTGGTTGATATTTCTCCCGGCAATCTTAATTCCAATTTGTGACCCCTCTAATCCCACCTTTCTCATTATGTGTCATTTCAGACTGGTTGTCTAATCTCTTCTTAAAAACCAGTGTTGGAGCATGCACAACTTCTTATAGCTCATGTTATGTTCATAGAATACTATAAATAATTAATTTCATAAGTAAATAAGAGACCCAATAACAATAACAACAGCACTTAAGACTTATATACCTCCGCAGTACTTTACCCTCTCTAAGTGGTTTACAGAGTCATCATATTGTCCCCAACAATCTGAGTCTCCATTTTACCTTACCATCAGAAGGATGGAAGGCTGACCTGAGCCTGGTGAGATTTAAACTGCCAAACTGCTGGCAGTCTTCAGTCACCAGAATTAACCTGCAGTACTGCATTCTAACCCCTGCATCACATCATTTGCACTACTTCCACAATAACATTACTCCCACTATCACCATAGCTAAGATTTATTTTTATTTTTTTTAAATTTATTTTATTAAATGTATACCCCGCCCTTCTCCAAATGGACCCAGGGCGGTGCACAGGGATGTTAAAATATATACAAAATATATAAAATATATAAAATTTAAAAAACTTATTCTAATAAATAAACCCTGCGCTAAAAACCGAATTAAAAATCCCAAGTTTAAAACTGTCTAATAGTCAGTAATGGAGGTTACGCTAGGCCGGCTAGATGGAATAGATGTGTCTTCAGACACTTGCGGAAGAGGCGGAGGTCGGAGATGGTGCGGAGTTCAGGGGGTAAGTCGTTCCAGAGGGCTGGGCCCGCCACAGAGAAGGCGCTTCCCCTGGGTGTCGCCAGTCGGCATTGTCCAGCCGACGGCACCCTGAGGAGGCCCTCTCTGTGGGAGCGTATCGGTCTGAGGGATGTATGGGGCAGGAGGCGGTCTCGCATATAACTAGGCCCCGAGCCATGGAGCGCTTTAAAGATGGTCGTTAAAACCTTGAAGCGCACCCGAAAGACCATAGGAAGCCAGTGCAGCTCGCGCAGGATAGGTGTTATGTGGGAGTGTCTAGGCGCTCCCGTAATCACCCGCGCGGCTGCGTTCTAGACTAGCTGCAGCTTTCGGGTGCACCTCAAGGGGAGCCCCATGTAGAGAGCATTACAGTAGTCGAGTCGAGAGGTGACGAGTGCTTGAGTGACTGTGCATAAGGCACCCCGGTCCAGTAAGGGGCGCAATTGGCGCATTAGGCGTACCTGATGAAACGCCCCCCTGGACACGGCTGCCACATGATCTTCCATAGACAGCCGGGAATCCAGGAGGACACCCAAATTGCGCGCCCTCTCCACGGGGGCCGGTGTTTCGCCCCCAATGGCCAGAGTTGGAATAATCTGGCTGAACCGGGGCGCCGGAAGCCACAGCCACTCAGTCTTGGATGGGTTGAGCTTGAGTTTGTTACCACCCATCCAGATCCGTACGGCTTCCAAGCACCGGGACATAACCTCGACTGCATCGTTGGGGTGGTCTGGGGTGGATATGTACAACTGAGTATCATCAGCATACAGATGATATCCCACCCCAAAACTACGGATGATCTCACCCAGCGGCTTCATATATGTGTTGAACAGTAGGGGTGAGAGGACCGACCCCTGAGGAACCCAACATATGAGGGGTCTCGAGGCCGACCTCTGCCCCCCTGCCAACACATATTGCGACCGACCAGAGAGGTAGGATGAGAACCACCGCAAAACGGTGCCTCCCAGCCCCAACCCCCCCAGTCGGCGCAATAGAATACCATGGTCGATGGTATCAAAAGCCGCTGAGAGGTCTAATAGGACTAGGATAGAGGAATATCCTCTATCCCGCGCCCTCCAGAGATCATCAACCAACGCGACCAATGCCGTCTCGGTGCTGTGCCCGGGTCGGAAGCCGGACTGGCGCAGGTCTAGATAATCAACTTCCTCCAAGTGTCGCAGAAACTGTTGAGCCACCACACTCTCAACAACCTTCACTAGAAAGTGGAGGTTGGAGACGGGACGATAGTTCTCTAATAATGCTGGATCCAGGGACGGCTTCTTGAGGAGGGGCCTTACTACCGCCTCTTTCAAGATGGCAGGCAAGGACCCCTCACTCAAAGATGCATTGACAATGCCCTGGAGCCAGCCTCGTGTCGTCTCCCAGGATGCCAGTACAAGCCAGGAGGGACATGGGTCCAATAAACATGTGGTAGCCCTAAGTCTCTTTGACAACTTGTCTATATTCTCAGTGGTAACAAAATCAAACTCCTCCCAAGATGGTGTCACAAGAACAGCCTCGGCCCGCTCGACTGGACCACTGTCGATGGAGGGTAGCTCGTTCCGAATCCGAGTGATTTTCTCCTGCAGATAAATCCCAAATTCCTCTGCTCGACCCTGTAAAGGGGCTTCCCGCGGCCTCTGTTGAAGGAGGGAGCGGGTCACCCCAAACAGGGCGGCAGGGCGGTTATTTGCGGATGCAATAAGAGTGGCATAATACTCGCGTTTGGCCACTCTTATCGCCACTAAGTAAGTCCTAATATGGTCTATCACTAGTGTTCGGTCGGCTTCGGAGCGAGAAGATCTCCATCTGCTCTCTAGGCGTCTCTTGTGGCGCTTCATCTCCCTAAGCCCCTCGGTAAACCAAGGAGCCCAGGTGGTTCGTCGCCGCAAGAGAGGCCGCAAGGGCGCGACTCGGTCCAAGGACCCAGTGGCCGCACTTAACCATGCGGCCACTAGGTCCTCAGTCGAGTCACGGGGCAAGTCCACAGGAATTGGCCCAAGCTCCCATTGGAACCTTATCGGGTCCATCAGGAGCCTGGGGCGGAACCATATAGGAATGTCCGGTTCCGCCTCCCCGCAGTGAGGTGCGGCGATCGGAAAGTCGAGCGGAAGGAGAGCATGATCTGTCCATGACAGAGGTGTGATGACTAGATCCCCTATTCCCAGATCACTACTCCACTGTCCCGAGACGAAGATTAGATCCAGGGTGTGTCCGCCCTCGTGGGTAGGGCCTACAACTACTTGGGTCAGGTCCATGGCTGTCATGGAAGCCATGAACTCTCGAGCTAACCCAGAGGTTTCGCCTGCTGATGGCAGGTTAAAGTCCCCCATGACTAACAGTCTGGGGGTCTCAACCGCCGCCTCGGCTATCACCTCTAGGAGCTCGGGCAGGGCTGTTGTTGTATAGCGAGGAGCCAGGTATACAACTAACACGCCCAACTGCCTCCCTAGGCCCCACTTCACAAGGAGGGACTCGCACCCGGTCGTCTGAGAGATCGTGGTCTCCTTTGACTCAAGACCTTCCCTAACCATAATCGCCACCCCCCCCACCCCTCCCTAGGGCCCTAGGCTGATGGAAGGCTCGGTATCCTGGTGGGCACATTTCTACGAGGGGATGTCCTCCCTCGTGGCCCAACCAGGTTTCTGTAATACCTACCAGGTCCGGGTCCCCCTCTGACACAAGGTCATAGATGAGGGGGGCTTTTTGTACCACGGACCTGGCGTTGCATAGCATCAGCCTAGCGCCCCGTGTCTGTGGTTCTTGCCCACCTAGTCTGCGATTGGAGCATGGGAGGTCGGAGCGCGTGACCGCCTGTAAGCAGCGGCCACGGTCCTCCAACCGATGTCCATCCCATCTCCCACCGCCCCTGCCCCTCCCCAAGACCGAATTGATGGAGAATACCTCAGTGGAAACGACCCCCCCTTCCCCCTCCTCCGTTTCTCTACTTCCGCCGGCTGGCCTTATAATTTGGCGTCCCCCCACCTGACTATCCCCTCCCTCCTCCCTGGAACCCCCTAAAATCCGAATTAAAAAGTTAAAAAGGAACCCCCTGAGTTTGCGCTTCGTCCACCTCTCAGGAGCAATAAGTCCATCCTCGAGGTGGGCCCGAGTTAAACTAGGGGGCCAAGCCTGCGAGAGGGCAGAATCTCGCAGGCAAAGGAGGTCACTCCTTGAATACATTTCTAGGGAACACGAAGGCTGCATAGACCAGGGGAACGTAATTGCAAGTTAATGTTAGAGTTAGAAAGAGTCCAGATAAAATGCAGGTGTAAAGTGGCAGTGTACAGTGCAAATAAACATAATAGGAGATGGTAAATCCATAGGGGTAGGAGGGGTAAAGTCAGATAGTCCAAAAGAAAGTCTGGCAGATGGGAAAGATTGCAGTTCAGCCCCTTTAAAGGGCCCCATCCATCTGCCCTCTTCAGCCACACAGGCCTCAGTCTGCATTTAGTGCCGTGCAGCTAGATGGTCCACTGCACGGCCTGATGGTAAATGCTGCCATGTGCAGGCTTGGCTTACCTCCTCCAGTCCCATGCACTCACTCCCAGTCCTCCTCGGCCAAAGTTCCACCATTCCACGATCCGGCTGCTTGGCTGCTTGGCCTCCTCTCCTTCCATTCGCTCCTTCTTTCCATTTATTCACTCCTTCCTTCTGCTTCTGTTTCCACTCCATTCCTTCTTTCTCCTTCTCTTTTCTCTTTCCAATCTCTCCTCTCCTTCTTTCCTTCTGCCTCCTTTCTCCTTCTTTCACCTTTCCATCCCCTCTCCTCACGTTTCCTCTCTTCCAGTCTCTCCTCTTCCAGTCTCTCCTCTCACATCCTCTCTCCTTCCTCTCACCTCCTCTCTCCGTTCCAGCTTCTCCATCCACAGCCGTTGTTCTCAGCCGCTCCAGCCCCGGATCAGGTAGGGAACACTCGGGTTGGGGTCGGATGTAGGCTGCACGATCTACCATCCACTCGTGCAGCCCGATGGAAAATCCTCCCTTCCGCCTGGCCGTTCGCTTGCCTCCAGCGTCCTGGCTTCACAGGCCTGCCTCCTCCTACTTCCTGGCAAGCCGGGGACGCGCTAGGCCGAACAGGCCAATTCGGGCCTTCTCCTTGCTCTTCGCCTCGCCGTCACACACTCGGCTCGCCCTCCGTCTCCAAAACGGCCCGGTGTGACGGCTGGCATGTAGCCTTGCTGGGCCAGCCCTCGAAGATGGTCAGTGAGGGCTGGCGACATTCCCCTGGGGCAAAACAGTCCCCGGCCCCCGTCCTGCCTTCAAACTCGGACCTCCATTTCGCGCATGCGCAAACTTCTTTCATGTCATGGTACGGGAAAAGAGGTGATGGAAATTAAAACGATCAGTATAAGCACTCAAATACCATAATAATTTTATCATTTAGGGTTCATAAATGCAATTTACCTCACAATGAATCTAAAATAAATTATGTCATTTTTATATCAAAAAACCCTACCCTGGTTGGGTAATTGCTTGATTGCAGGAAACAATAAAGAAAGAGGCTTTTATAAATGTAGAGTTCATTCATCAGCCAAAAGCTATGTAGTTGGAAAACTTTGCCTTGAAACTCATAAGAAAATAATGAGGGAAAATCTGCATTTAATATTTAAGAAATTCTGCCCTTGCAGGCATTACACCAACATTAGTTGCGTCCCTTTCTTGACCGAGACGCCCTCCACACAGTCACTCAAGCACTCGTGACGTCTCGCCCGGACTATTGTAACGCTCTCTACATGGGGCTCCCCTTGAGGTGCACCCGGAGGCTCCAGTTGGTGCAGAATGGGGCCGCGCGGGGGATCCTGGGAGCGTCTCGTTACTCTCACGTAACACCGCTCCTGCGCGAGCTGCACTGGGTACCGGTAGTCTTCCGGGTGCGCTTCAAGGTGCTAGTTACCATCTTCAAATCGCTCCATGGCTCGGGTCCTAGCTACTTACGGGACCGCCTCCTGCCACATACCTCTCTGCGGCCTATACGCTCCCACAGAGAGGGCCTACTGAGGGTACCGACCGCCAGTCAATGCTGCCTAGCGGTGCCCAGGGGTAGGGCCTTCTCTGTGGCAGGGCCGGCCCTCTGGAACGACCTGCCTCCCGAACTTCGCACTATCACGGACCTTCCCCTCTTTCGCTGTTCACTCAAGACTTACTTTTTTCAGTAAGCTGGTCTTGCTTAACACTGAGATTGGACTATTATATAGCTCCTGCCGCATTCGCAAATGGACGTTGGGTTTTTAGTGGGAATTTTAGCACAGGTCCCTAATTTAATTCTTTTTATCTATATTTTATTTATTGGCTTTTAGTTTCCTGTGCACCACCCTGATATAAATCGAATTAAATAAATAAATAAATAAATAAATAAACATTAGACATACAAAGCAAATGTTGATGCATCAGTAGAACCTATTTTTATACTTTCGACTGGCTAAACTGGGGCATTGGTAAATACAGCATCATCCTTTTGCTGAGACCAACCACATCCAAGGGTACATATATTCAGGCTGTGGTTGGTATTATTTGCAACATAGGTCTTTGTAACAAAATGCTAATATGGTATCTGGAAGTGCTTTATTTCAGCCTTGTTCAGAATCACAGTTTAGGGTTGGTAATGCCAAATAGAATCTTCTTCCTACCATACTCCCACAAGTGCAGGGTCCACTTCTCAGATCATTGAATGCCACTTTGCATATAATACAATACAATACAATAGCAGAGTTGGAAGGGACCTTGTAGGTCTTCTAATCCAACCCCCTGCATGGGCAGGAACCTTATACCATTTCAGACAAGTGGCTGTCTAACATCTTTTTAAAGACTTCCAGGGTTGGGGCATTCACAATTTCTGGAGGCAAGCTGTTCGACTGGTTAATTGTTCTAACTGTCAGGAAATTTCTCCTCAGTTCTAAGTTGCTTCTCTCCTTGATTAGTTTCCACCCATTGCTTCTTGTCCTGCCCCCGGGTGCCTTGGAGAATAGTTTGACTCCCTCTTCTTTGTGGCACCCTCTGAGATATCGGAACACTGCTATCATGTCTCCCCTGGTCCTTCTCTTCATCAAACTAGACATACCCAGCTCCTGCAACCGTTCTTCATATGTTTTAGTCTACAGTCCCCTAATCATCTTGGTTGCTCTTCTCTGCACTCTTTCCAGAGTCTCCACGTCTTTTCTACATCGTGGCGACCAAAACTGTATGCAGTATTCCAAGTGTGGCCTTACCAAGGCACTATACAGTGGCATTAACACTTCACGTGATCTAGATTCTATCCCTCTGTTTATGCAGCCTAGAACTGTGTTGGCTTTTTTGGCAGCTGCTGCATACTGCTGGCTCATATTTAAATGGTTGTCCACTAGGATTCCAAGATCTCTCTCACAGCAAGGTACCACCTATACTGTACCTGTGCATTTTGTTTTTCTTGCCTAAATGTAGAACCTTACTTTTTTCACAATTGAATTTCATTTTATTAGATAGTGCCCAATGTTCATGTTTTTCAAGAGCCTTCTGTATCTTAAGCCTATCTTCTGGAGTGTTGGCTATTCCTGCCAGCTTGGTGTCGTCTGCAAATTTGATGAGTTCCCCATTTATCCCCTCATCCAAATCATTGATGAAGATATTGAAGAGTACTGGGCCTAAAACAGAGCCTTGGGGGATTCCACTGCATACTTCCTTCCATGTAGATGCAGTTCCATTGAGGACTAAACGTTGAGTGCGGTTGGTCAGCCAGTTGCGAATCCATTTGGTGGTGATGCTGTCTAACCCACATTTTTCTACTTTATCTAGTAGTAGGTTATGGTCTACTTTATCAAATGCCTTACTGAAGTCCAAGTAAATTATATTGACAGCATTCCTCTGGTCCACTAATTTTGTCACTTTGTCAAAGAATGCAATTAGATTAGTCTGGCATGATCTATTTTTGACAAACCCATGTTGGCTTTTGGCTATTACTTTGTTTGCTTCTAGGTGTTCACTTATTTGTTGCTTAATTATCTTTTCCAGAATCTTTCCTGGTATTGAGGTCAGGCTGATGGGTCTATAGTTTCCTGGATCTATTTTTTTTCCTTTTTTGAAGATGGGAACCACATCAGCTCAGCATGGTCAACCACACAGCATGGTCAGCTGTGTTTCCAGGGCACAGGCTCATGGCTTGCATAAGTTAGTAATGCCAAATAGAATCGTAGCACAAATTAATATGCATGACATAAATAATACTGCTAGACCAATACTAGACCTGGTGTATGAATAGGTTACTGTGAGATGCCAGAACAATTGCTCTCTTGAACCTTTCAGCCGGGATAAAATCAACTTACTATGTTTCCCCGAAAATGAGACAGGTCTTATATTGTTTTTAAGCCATTAAATATTGCCTTGGTCTTATAATTGGGGGGGTGCTTATTTGTTTATGTGTCTCAGCACCCTCGGAATGCCCCTAGGTCAGTGAATGGGGCTCTGCATGGCTGGAGAGGGGGGTTGTGTGAGCGGCTTTTCCGCTCCCCGCTCGGGCAACTTAGTCAGGTTCACGATGCCCTTGCCTAACTTTATGCAGAGCCAGGGCATCTCCGCTGCTGCCGCAGTGTGCTGCCGGCTCAGCCTTGTGCACGGGAGTTGCCACTCCAGCACCTTGGCGAACCCAGCAGAGATCCCATTCAAGCTTGGGATTTGGCATGTACCGTGTATACCTGGCTGCTGCCGCCAGCGCACTGTTACCCCAGAGCCGGTTTCCTTCACCTGCCCTGCTGGAGAAAGGCGGGTGTGGGGAAAAAAACCAAAGACCAGCTGGATCAGCTCAGAGGCACCCCTGGCCCTGGCAATGTCCGGCTTCCTGCCGTTGCACGAGAGATAAAGGCAAGCGGGCCACCTTTCCAAAGCTCAAATTTCCCCCCACCCTGAGCGCAGCCCAGGCCGCTCCTCAGGGGCTCAGGCAGCAGGTGGCAGAGTCCGGCTCTGCTGGGCGCCCAGGCCAAAAACCCACACAGGTCTGCAAAGCACAGCCAGGAAGAGAAGGAGGAGGCACCACTGCTGCGTGAGATAAGAGCAGCTGGCGGTGGCAGCCAAGCATGGCAAAGCGAGCTTGTGGTCCCCGAGAGGGAAGGGTGGTGTGCCACCAGCAGCAGCGTCAGCAGCAGCGGGCCGGGCGGCTCTGCTCCTCTGTGAATCTTGCCTGGAGGTGGCGTCTCCCAGGCTTGCAACATCCTGGCCCTGGCTGAGCTCCTGCTCTGCCCCCCCCCCGAGGAAATGCATGTACATGGAGTCCATTTTAGGGCCAGCTCTTCCTGAGTCCTTGCTGGAGCTGTGCCATGGGAAGGAGGGAGGAAAGGTTGGAGAAGCCAGTACTCGTTGCGCAGATGGGCAAGGGCCTTTTTCCCATCCAGGTTGGTGCTGTGCCCCGTCTTTCCTACACAAGAGTCCTGTCCTTTCCCCCAGCATATCTCTTCACCTTTTCCCATTGCCAGGGGGAGAAAAAGCAGGCTGGGGCTTGGGAGGGGAAACATCGGGGCATCATCCACTGATGCACGCCGAGCAGTTGGGAGACTTTCCTGCCGAGGAAAAAAATCAATAGATAAGTAGATAGGTAGAGGGATAGAAAGAGAGAAATACAGTAGATAGGGAGGGAGGGGGAGAGAGAGAGAGTAGGTAGGTTGGTAGATAGAGGGATAGAGAGAGAAAAATAGAGAGAAATACAGTAGGTAGGTAGAGAGAGTGTGTGTACATAGGTAAGTAGGTAAAGGGATAGAGAGAGAGAAATACAGCAAATAGGTAGGAAGAGAGAGAGAGAGAGAGAGAAGGTACTGTAGGTAAGTATAGGTAGATAGAGGGGGGAGAGAGAGAGAAATACAGTAGGTAGGTAGGAAGAGAGTAGGTAGCTAGCTAGGTAGGTAGGTAGATTTTTCCAGGTGTATTTACTCATGTGCTGGAGAAGGAAATCACTGTAGCACCTAAAACTTTGTTTCTGCAGGCACAGCACTTGACCAATGCAATTCTCATCAATCCCTCTAACTAAAAAGCTTTCTGAAAGGAAAAAAAAGTGTTTTTGCACTCTGCAAACCTCTCCCAAACAGGCCCGTTTTTTTCCAAATAAAAGGCATAAATAGCCTTGGGGGGGCTTGCAGAATGCTTCTGGGGGGGGGGGCAAAAGTAAGCAAAAGTTTCACAAAAACGGGCCATTTTATGTCGAAACAAAATGCATATATAGCCTTATGGAGGCTTATAGAGTGCTGCTGGGGTTTGGAGGGGCAAAAAACAGCCTGTTTTAGGCTCATTTCTGCCCTCCCCACCCCCCAGGAGCTCTCTGGAAACCTCTATAAGGCTATGCACAACCATTTTGGTGAAAGGGGTGGGGTTTCAGGAGGCAAAAAAATGCTGTATTCGATGTATAAGAAGCACCCAGATTTTCAGCCTCTTTTTAGAGGAAAAAAGGTGCATCTTATACTCCAAAAAATGCGGTATGTAGAAATCTCAAGAAATTATTCGAACACTTTTGTGAAGCTTATGCATTTTCAGCCATCAATTTTTCTGCAAGCATTTCTAATTCATTTTCATATATTATAGATTCAGCATGGGTCCTAGATGTGCTTTATTTCTCCTGATTTCTGTAGAACCTCTTATGAGTAATGTCCCATTTACATCTATTCAATGAACTTTGTCTATAGAATTGGACAGGAACATGTCCTAATCCAACCTTTCAAAGTAGCTGCCCTTTTATCAATTCCTAATAGATAACAATATAAGCACTTATTTGAATTATAAATAGATTGTTCCTGAAAACATATCTAGTTCTGTTGTCAAAATGGTTGGATTGTCAATATTTTTTTCTTAGAATCTAGTTGAAACTTCCCCTTTTGTGACTAAAATTTAAATCTAATGCTGCTCTTGGCTATCAAAAACAAAGTTTTTGCTCTCTTGTGTGGGACAAATCTTCAGAGATAATAAGAGAATTATAATATCATTTTTCAACCTTTTCTTTTTCAGGCAGAACATCCTAGATCCCTTATTCCTATTGGCAGGATTTATTTCCTGTGATATACAGGAGTTAACTGCTATCTCTTTGATTCTTTGATATTATAGGGAAACAAATAATTTCAACAGCACCTACTTCTAAGTATACATCTAGATTAGAGGTAAAGCTACATGTATTTTTCATTAACATAATAGATGAATGTAAACACTTATTTCAATATGAGGAAGATAGCAGGACAATTTTTGAATTTAATGCAATTAATTTTGGAGGGGAGAAATAAGTTCCTACTTATCTATCAATATTGTTCTAAGTTTCCAATATTATGCATTGAGCCTGAACCTTTCTGATTACCCACAATACCCCCTGTCACCCCATCTTCCCTTTTTGCTGCCTGGGCTCGGGTCGATGCTCGGGTTCAGGGCCCCAGACAGCACCCCGAAATTCGGGGTAGCTGGTGAAATATTTTAATGGAGATTCAGGTTAATGTCAGGGTTCCAAATAGCATCCAAAGAAAATCAGAGTCCAAGGCAAAATATTGCTCAAAGTTCCGATTTATTAAGAGAGCCATGTTGGCACACGTGGGAAAACCTGAATCTGAAAGCTTCCCAGTTTTCCCCACCCAGTTGAAAGTTCAAGGTCTTGCCCCCACACCACAAGTCCATTACATAGTTCAATCTCCCACTGCCATGCTAGCAGCTCCGCCCATCCAATTCCAGTCAGGTGCAGAGGTGCAGAGACGAAGGATGACTTTGGCTTTCTAGAAAGAATTTTGTTGTGACTGCATAGTATGTGACTCCTTACAACCCCCCTATTATTATAGCAGAATAATAAAAGTATGGCAGGCCAAAGACCCAAAAGAAAAGTTGGCTGCAGGCCTGACACCCCCAACTGTATATTGAGTATATTGTAGGAGATGAAAGACTCAAAACCTAACATAACTCTAGAAATAAATAGAAAGTCTAAGCTCTGCTCAAATGCATGAAATAAGTCTTGCCTCTTACTCTACTACCTTTCTTGTTGTCCCCACCAAAATCATTAAATCTGGCCTCCATGCCATAAAAAGTGACCTTCTCTTATATTAATTCATGCAGAAATGTGCATGAAATACATATGAAACTGTAATAGGGAGTACTCCAACATGTGATAAAACAGCTTACAGATAAAAGCTGTTCTTACTGTCTCCCCCACCATCACCACCACCACACACACTATATATAAGAAGGCAAGAAGGCAGGCAGAGAAAAGAGACTGGCAAGTTGGAAGAGCAAATGAATATAAATCAACCCATTTATATTCAAAACCTAAGCATTCATGTCAGGATCCAATTAAAATCAAAGCTCAAATGTTAATCAAAAATGCCTACAAGTCTTTTAACAGTCTCATATACTATCAAATTGGTAAAGGAAATAAATGTCTAAAAGAAGATTAATACAGTCTTCACACTTTAAATTCATAAATCGCTGAAGTTAGTGAGTGATGAACAACCTGATGGAAAGAGTGTTAATTAAAGTAGGCAGCAAATCTCTTGCATCTAGAGCAGGATATTTTTTTTAAAAAAACTATAAACAGAAGAAAACCAGATACATATCATATACCTTCTTGTTAAAAGAAGTGGAAATAATAGTATCATTGGACCAATAAGATCTAACTGCAGTATTCTATGAAAATTCTACAACAAGTGGGAAAACACATAGAGCTTGCTTTACCTGGCTTGACTCAGGAATTTTAAAGCTGATTAATTAGCCTTAACAGCTTGGCTGCGAGAACACTTGAAAAGCCCTTTCTTTGGTACAGTAGTCCTTTCTGCTACTTCGCCCTTCAGAAAAGCAACTGCTAATAATTTTCCTTCCTGCAGATGGGTCTTCCAGGATGTATAAAAGAACTGGGAAGGGGGTGAAAACAAGCAAACAACAACAACAATCTAAAAAAATTCATGCCAACATTTAATTATGTTTGATAGGACTAATATTATTATTCTCTAGTGCTCCATTTAATATTTTCCCTGTTATATTTAACCTTATGATTAAGGTGACCAGAGGTCCCGCTTTTGTTGGGACAGTCCCGATTTTTAACAATTTGTCCCACGTACCACGTCGTTTTAAAAAAAGTCCCGATTTTTTGAAAGAATGCACGACAAGCTAGGGAACGGCGGGAGAACGGGAAGGGAATATACAGTTTTCATCTTAGACTAGGAAGGAGTTTAATCACTGCCCGGCTCCACCTCCGCTTCCACGGAAAGCCCGGATCACATGAGCTAAGAAGAGTCGGGACTCAGCCGCTCGGAATCTGGGGTTAATTTGGGTTTTGTTCGCTGGTCGATCAGCTTGGGTTGAGGAATTAGAGGAATTTGACATTAACTGCCCAACATGCAGGCACCCTCCAGAAGGGGCCGCTCGGTGCCTTTGGAGAGCTGATCAGATGGTGCCTGGTAATATCCCAGGGACTGGCTAGCTGGGGGCTCTCTAGCCCGCCGCCGCCTCTTGGTGGCTGGGGGGATCACTCTGGCCCCCTCCGCTCGGTGCCAGGCACTCCAATGCAAGAAGGGCCCACGCCACCGGGAGTGATGTAGCGGCGGAGCTGTGTGTGGGGGTCACGTGGTCAGTGGAGGGGTGGGGAATTTAAAAAAAGGCCCCAAGTCGACCAATGGGGAGGGGGCGTGTGTGGGAGGGCTTAGGTGGGAAGAAGCCCCGCCCCATTCCCTCAACCTGCCCTCCTGTCAGGTCGCTGGCTGGCAGGTCAATCTCACTCCGGTTGGACTCCTGCCGCCTTCCTCCTCCTCCTCCTCCTCATGCAGCCGTCCCGGGCCCCCGAGGCAGGCGAAACCACCCCTGCGCCTGCCGTCATCCAGATCAGCAGGTACCTGCCTCCCTTTGGGTGTCCTCCCGCCTGGCCTCTGGGCATGTGCAGAGCACCAGGCTTTCTTTCCCTCAAGGCCCCTCCCTCCTCCCTTCCTCCCTCCCTTCTCCCTCCTCCCCGGGCCAATGGTGTCCCGCTTTACCAATGTTAAAATCTGGTCTAATAACACCTTTTGGAGATCTCCAGAAGGGGAGATCTGGATGAAATGCCTAAACCTCTAGCTGAATGTCTCTGGATGAAGTCAATCAATTAGCATTCCCAAAGAGGAGGACAATATTTTCATAGCTGAAAGGCTTCCAGAGCCTCGTAATTCAACACATTTCTCTCATTCTGCATTTTAACTTCTACAGACTTTTCTTCAACCTTTCTAAATATGCAAAACTTATTATTTCATTATTCTATCTGACTTTTTAAAAAGCTTTTGGTGATGCCTTGTAGCATGAATACTTCCTAATGGAATGTTATGACAAAAATAATAAATGAGCATCTCCTACCCTGCCCTGAAGGAGCGAAGGGAAAAAAGACAATAGTACTTTTTAGAAGTCTAAACTTTTGAAAGCATCTTACTTGTGGGAAAAAAGAGAAACTCTGGTGATACATTAGAAAGAGGAAGGGCAATTTAATTATTTTTAATTGTTTCTAAAGATCATGGTCCCTGCTGTCCTTTAAATGTAAGCTTGAAACCAATCCATAAATTCATATCTATGTGATATAGCCTTCTCAGAGCTTTGCCACTTCATATTATATATGAATGTACTGTATAAATGTTCCCTTGTATTAAAAATGTAGCAAATCAAAAATTAATTCAAACCTTCCAATTCACTTTACTGACACTAGTTCAATCCCTTGATAACAATAATTTAATAAGTTATTACATGCCAGCTAGGTACGAGCAACTTACAATTAAAATATATATATATTTAAACATAAGGAAACAACACAAATCCTACAATCAAAGAAACAAAGATGACAAACCAAACCTGGATGGGAACATGAAAAAAAAAAGGAGCATCACTAACCTTTGACAGAGACTTGAGCACATCTTCAGAGTCACATCTTCAGGGCCTTTTAGAATACTAGTGGGTGGGAGCCATTCACATGTGCGCTTTTTCCTTGGCCCATTCCTAGTACAAAGAGGTTTCTGCTTCCTGAGAGCAGAAATGGATGATGTCACTCTCCTCCCATTGTGTAGCCTTGCCAGGTAGACGAGGCAGGGAAAATGACGAGATAAATTACGCTATTCTATTGTACTTTATTCTAAAGCTGTATTAACAGAATCTTGCAAGACTGAAAATACAAATGTTCAGTAACTGCCTTCACAGCCTGAGAACTTAAGGAGGATCTGAGCTTCTTGCTTCACCATCATGCAGCTGCAGGCTATGCTGCCCTCTTTATTTAGGTCATTCTTAAATGTTTTTATATACTTCCAGCTGATTGCAAATGAACTCTACACCCATGTTTTAAATTTGATATTTTTCAAGTCCTTCACAGATGATGAATTACAGTGCCTTCTTTCATTCCAGTAGTTGTCCAATGGACTGCAGTGCCAGAGATGCCGCCTGCCGCCAGGAGTTGATTACAATCCTGTGTAGAACCGCTTCGTGCCAGTCTGTCAGGCTGATCTCTGCTGGGAGGCAGTTGCTAGATTTTAAAAATAAACTTGTGATTGATCCAATGAAAGTCCATTAAGTCAATTAACCATCCTCAATCCCTGAAGCTCCATTCAATCTTTACATTTACCTAGTGGGCACCATTTCAGTTTTTAGCCTGTCTGAGTACTGCCCTTGCTTTCCCTAAGCAGAAACTAAGGAAGCCAGTTTTTAGAAATGCAGATTTGCTAATCCATTCAGAAAGACTGGGTCAAGACAGAAACTCAGATAAGCCACCAACAAAAGGTTGACAAAATTAGCTCAGATAAGCACCTAGGAGTTGCATTTCCCCTTTTACCTATAGACGCAGCTATGATCACTACATAACCCCTACATGACCCCTTAGGAATCTAACAACAGCCAATAGAATATACATTCTTGCACAGGAACAGGAAGCTCAAGTGCAAAGCCCAAAAGAAGGTATAACCCTCACACACACACACACACAACTCCATTTTGTCAGCTGCCCAGAACCACAAACCCATGTGGTTATGCTTCATCAATAAACCATCTTTCCAATCAGCCTCCATGTTTCCAGTGTTTTTCTCCCAGCATAGGATAATGCCTTTCCTTGGTTGTTCTCCAGCTGTAAAGTGACCTCCCCAGGGAAGTATATTAAATATTCTCTTAAAATTTTACATATATTTAAGAAAAAATTGTATACTGTATGTTTAGGTTTTTGATGAATCTAATACTAATCCTATTAGTATTAATTTGCTTTTCCTACAATTTTGAAATTTTCAAAATGTACACATTGTCTTGTAGATCTATCATGATCAGAAACTAAAATAATTAAGAGTAAAATATTTTATTATGTTGTTCTTAAAATGTCCATTCAGAACTTAGGAAATCTGCCAAAATACTACAGTTTTAAAAGAACACAGCTATTGCCCAATTTCCCTTTCATCAAAAATGGAAAATATAATTTGGATGGAGATAAGTAACCTCATTTTTCTCAGATGTGTTATTCTTGCACCCATTGTTACTGATTAGTTTTATTAATTTCCTGCCTCTTTTTTAAACACTCCTCTGTGAAGGAAACACATCTTTGTTGTCCAGTAATAAATAAAGATTTAAATGTCTAATAATGCAAACTGAGATAATTTAATCGTTTACCCAAATGAATGTGACATTAAGACTAGTCATTTCCCCACCAGATGGGGTCTGTTCATATTTATCTAAAATAACAAATTTACTTGTTACCAACCAGAGACAATATGAATTGCTATTTCTGCTTATGATTAGAGTGTAACAGCATAGCAGAGGCATACCAGAGATGTCATTACATAACTGTGTATTCTTAGAAGTTCCAATACAGAAGGATAAATAAGATCATTAGCAGAAGAGGGGCATGGGGAAGGGAAATGGCAGGCACTGCTTTTTTTAAATAAAAGGTAATTAAGAATGGGAAACAAATCTCCATAATATTTGATATCTATTGCTGTACATCTGATCTGAATGCTAATTCCCAATACTGAGAAATGGCCATTAGGATATGTTTGGTCTGAACACCCCAAAATGTACCATGTATGATATACTGTGCATTTGCAAATCTTCACATTTATCCACGCTATTCTTATACATATTTCAAATAGGCAATCAATTGCATCTCAGTCCCTTTTTTAAATCTCCAGAGTCCCCCAAGTTTGTGCAGTTAAATCACCAGCAGATTGACAGTTTTCAGAAGAATAAAATTTTGTTGGGAAAAAAAAACCCTAAACCCCCTAGTACAGGGGTCTGCAAAATCGGCTCTTTTAAGACTGGTGGACTTCAACTCCCAGAATTCCCCAGCCAGCCATGCTGGCTGGGGAATTCTGGGAGTTGAAGTCCACCAGTCTTAAAAGAGCCGACTTTGCAGACCCCTGCCCTAGTACAACACTTTCTATCAGAAAAAAAAAGGGGGGGGGGGGAAGAGGACTGAACTCTCTGAAGAGGACTTTTGCTCTCTCTGCTCTGGTGACATCACTACTATGCCCCTTGGAGTCCCTGGCCAGAGAAGCATTGCCTTTGATTTGAGGGATTTCTGGCTCAAAATTTATAAAATATAGGTAAAGAGAAGGAAAATTCACCATAGCTTTTTTAAAAATCATATCCATTAAAAATGTAAGAATCCCCACTGAACCTTACTCTACCCTTAGTGTTTTATATGGCTGGGGAATTCTAGGAGTTGTAGTCTATGCTCTTAAATTTTTCAGGTTTGAAAAACACTGATTTTAACATTGCCATAATAAATTATCACTGTCATGATAAATTGTAAACTTGTCATAGTAAGATATATGCATACTGGAAATGCTAACATCTCTGAAATTTCTTTAGGAATGCAGTTTAGCTTCACCAATAAATCTATACAATTAGACTGCCATTTTCATGCTTTATTATCCCAATGGTAAGTTCATTTTATATATATATAAATAAATAAATAAATAAATAAATAAATAAATAAATAAATAAATAAATAAATAAATAAATAAATAAATAAATAAATAAATAAATAAACAAATAAACAAATAAACAAATAAATAAATAAATAAATAAACGGATACTTTTCTTCAGCCTCTGGGTCTTTCTGCATTTGTATCAAATCCCTATAGTGAAGTGCCCCAGTAACTTCTTTGTTCCATTCTGTCCTTATGGTGTTATTTTTAACGTCATCTAAAACACTGAAGCATCTTAAAGTCATCCTTAGCTGAGACGTGGAGACTCTGGAAAGAGTGCAGAGAAGAGCAACCAAGATGATTAGGGGACTGGAGGCTAAAACATAATGAAGAATGATTGCAGGAACTGGGTATGTCTAGTTTGATGAAGAGAAGGACCAGGGGAGACATGATAGCAGTGTTCCGATATCTCAGAGGGTGCCACAAAGAAGAGGAAGTCAAACTATTCTCCAAGGCACCTGGGGGCAGGACAAGAAGCAATGGGTGGAAACTAATCAAGGAGAGAAGCAACTTAGAACTAAGGAGAAATTTCCTGACAGTTAGAACAATTAACCTCTGGAACAGCTTGTCTCCAGAAGTTGTGAATGCCCCAACCCTGGAAGTCTTTAAGAAGATGTTAGATAGCCATTTGTCTGAAATGGTATAAGGTTCCTGCCCACGCAGGAGGTTGGACTAGAAGACCTACAAGGTCCCTTCCAACTCTGATATTGTATTACTGTATTACTGAGTTGTCTTGTTAAAGCAAAATTGGACAAATTAGATCATGTGTTTCAGAGAAATCAAATAAAGATTCTCATGCTATCTTATCTTCTCTGTCCCTTTGTTAGAAGCCAGAGTGATATCAGGCACCTTATCTCATTGCACAATTGACATGAATGACATGCTGTTTATGCAATGAAATCATGCACACATCACCACTTCCCTCCCACTGCTATAGCCCTCTCAGTGAACAATGAGCATATAGAGCTGTGATGGCAAACCTAGGGTAGGCATGACACAGGTGGCATGCAGAGCCTTATCTGCTGGCACATGCATTGTCACCTCAGCTCAGATCTCCTTGGCATTTCTTTTGTGAGCTTCTGTTTTCCTAAAAAAACAAGAGCGCATGAAAGAAAAAGATCTCACCACTTACCATGCTGCCGGTATTGGAATGCCCCGCCTCCGGCCACCCTGCTGGTCTTCGTGTCTCTGCTGCGCATGTGTGCATGTCAGTGCATGTGCATGCATGTGTGTCCATGTGAGTGTGTATATCCACACATGTGCATCTTCAATTTGGGCATGCACGCACAGTTTGGGCACTAAATGTCCAAAAGGTTTGCCATCATTGATATAGGGTTTTCATTTCCAGGCCTAGCCCAAGAGCTTTAAGCAAGTGTAGCGCTTACCCTTGTAAGGGCCGCTGGAGTCCGGGTTCTCCTGGCCCTTTTTTTTTGTGTGGCTGCCAGTCCAATTCCCTTTTTTTCCCCCAGGCCTGGCCCCACCATCCTCTCACCTCCTCTCTCTCCCTCTCTCTCTCTCCTTCCCCCCTCCCACTCTCCATTTATTCCCTCCCCCCTGCTACATACTCCCCCCACCCAAAAATTATTTGGTCCTCCAAAGAGTGTAAATTGCTTAACAAGAGCCTGGGGTGTCAGGGGATGGATTAGGATTTCGTCTAGCATTGAGTACTGCCTCATCTGTGCTGTGGCCCAGAGCATCATTTTTCTAATGGGATGTATCACTCATTTCAGTCTCTGTTCTTTGGGCCCACCTAGGACGAATGAGTCATCCTCTTGAGACTTCTGGCACCCAACTGTCTCTGGGGTTGGAAACACATTTTCTGGTTCTGGCTGTTGCAAGGCATGTGAGAGCATTGAGTCTTTCCCCAGAGGTCCCTCTGGTGCAGGGGTCTCTATATTTGGCAGCACTCTCTCAAATTCTGGCAGTTGCTTGGATTGTTCCTCAGTCATCCACTCAGTTTCTCCAAAAACTTTTCCCTGTTCCTGGGATCGAGATACAAACTCAGGGGCATCTGGCCTGAGTTGCTTGGGTGCTATCTCAGTGCCCAATGAGGGTGTGGCTGTCACAATGTATTCGGGTGACCACAACCAATTCATATAGCCCTCTTCCTCATCACTGTCCTCATCTTCTCTTTCTGTGGATGAAGTCGGCTGTGCTCGAGTCACTAGTCTGCTTCTTGGGCAGGGTTCAGTCTCAAGTGGATCAGAAGGCCGAGCTGCTCGTGTTGCCTCATTTAGAGGTAATAGATGATTTCAGTGCCACACTTTCAGAGGCCCTAAACTCCCTTCTGGTCGAATCCGATATACTGGCAATCCAGGTAGCTTCTCAATGACAATATATGGCTGGGAACTCTATCAGTCTGCCAGGAATGCCCAGATTTCGCAACAATATCTGATCACCAGGTTGCAAATCTTGAATTCTCACCTTCAGGTCATAGTTTCTCTTGTTTCTTTGTTTTCGGCCTTCTGAAATAGCTTGAGCCTTCTCGTATGCCATCTTCAGATTCCTCCTTAACCGGTCCACATAGTTATGGTGTGAAGTGAGTGAGGTTTCGTCCAAGGAGATGCCGAATGTTATATCTACCGGCAATCGAGTCTCCCTGCCAAACATTAGACGGTATGGAGAGTACCCAGTAGCATCATTTTCTGTGCTGTTATATGCATGTACAACAGTAGAAATGTGTTGTGTCCAGTGCTGTTTCTTCTCTGCAGTAAACATCCCTAACATGTCAAGAAGAGTATGATTGAACCTCTCTGGCTGCGGGTCTCCTTGTGGGTGGTAGGGAGTAGTGCGTGATTTCTGAATGCCCAGTATACTCAGCAGTTGTTTGACAAGTTTGCTCTCAAAGTCTCTGCCTTGATCGGAATGTATGAGCTAAGGTAGCCCATAGTGTACAAAGAACTTTTCTACAAGTACCTTGGCTACTGTGGTAGCACGCTGATCTTTTGTTGGAAAGACCTGGGCATAGCGAGTGAAATGATCAGTCACAACCAATACATTCCCCTGTCCACTGGTGTCTGGCTCCAGACACAGGAAATCCATGCAAACTAGATCCATGGGTCCATTACTTTGGAGGTGACCATTGATGCAGCCCTGGGGGGTAGGGTCTTTCGCTGGATACAATGCAGGCAGGATCGACAGTAATCCTCAACCTCTTTCCTCATACAAGGCCAGTAGAACCGATCTCTCATTAACTTAAAGGACCTCTCGGGCCCTAGATGGCCATGCTCATCGTGTAGTGCAATCAATACTGCTTCTCTATGCTTTTCTGGGAGTAACAACTGCCATTTTTCCTCAGGCCCATCCGAAGGGCCCTTTCGATAAACCACACCTCCTCGGAGCTGTAACCGATCCCATTCTTTATGCAACAACCAAGCTTCTCTTGGGGAGTTAGTTAACAGGATCTCTCTCTGACCACTTCTCTGAGCCCTTGCACACAGGCCACATTGAGGGTCTTCTTCCTGATCCCTTTTTAAGTCTTTCTTGGTAAAAACAGGCATACCCCCTCCTCTAACTTGGATGGGGTTACAGTACAGCTTGGGAACACTTGCAGTAGTGACTCCTACTGCTTCTGCACCAGCTGCTCCTTGAACTCGGTGCTCGACCCCTTGGTACAGGGCTTGAATACCATCAGGAGACAACCGGATCCATTCTCCAGCATGTGTATTGGGGCTGTGAAGTCTCCTAGACAAGGCATCTGCATCCCTGTTACCCACACCTGGCCGGTACTGCAGGCTAAACTTGAATCTGGAGAGGGCAACTAACCAGCGATGCCCAGTAGCGTCGAGTTTGGCTGTTGTCAGCAGGTACGTAAGTGGATTGTTGTCCGTCTTAACCTCAAACTCTGCTCCATACAAGTAATCTTTTAACTTATCTACCACTGCCCACTTAAGCCCCAGGAACTCCAGCTTGTGAGTAGGATAGTTCTTTCCGGCTGAAGTAAGGCCCCTGCTAATATATGCAACAGGCCTCAAGTGTTCATCATGTTTCTGATACAGTACTCCCCCAAGACCATCCCAACTAGCATCAACATGTAGTTCATATGGCCGATTTGGGTCTGCATAGGCCAAGACAGGGGAATTTGTGAGTCTCCTTTTCAGTTGGTTGAAGGCCTGCTCACACTGTTTGGTCCATTCTGACTGAATTGACTCCCGAGACTTCCTAGGTCCCTTATTCTGATGAAGATGACCCAAAAAGTCAGACATATCTTCTGCCTCCTCATTCTTCAACAGATCATTGAGTGGATGGGTTATCTTTGCAAACCCTTCAACAAACCTCCGATAATATGAGCAGAACCCTAGAAATGATCGCAGTTCAGCTACATTTTGGGGTCTGGGCCAAGAAGTGACAGTCTCAAGTTTTGTGGGATCAGTTGATATCCCTTTGGCAGAGACAACATGACCAAGGTACGTGACGGATGGTTGATAAAATTGACATTTCTCTAATGACAGCTTCAACCCTTCTTCATGGAGCCTGGTCAGAACCTTCTCCAAACGTTGTTCAAGAATTTCACCAAAGACAATGATATCGTCTAAGTACACTAACACCTCTATCAGGTTCATGTCTCCCACTGTCCGCTCCATGAGTCTCTGGAAAGTTGCTGGAGCCCCTGATAACCCTTGGGGCATTCGATTGAATTCATAGAATCCCAATGGGCAGATGAAAGCAGTTTTCTCTCTATCATCTGGATGCATGGGAATCTGGTGATAACCACTTCTCAAATCCAGCACGCTAAACCACTTTGCTCCTGATAAACAATGCAGGGCATCTTCAATCCAAGGAGTAGTGTACTGATCCGGAATGGTTCTCCGATTGAGGGTACAATAATCTATACACATTGACTTCCGGTTCCGGCTCCAGCGGCGATGGGCGAGCCTAGCGCTCGCTCGTCGTTTTGTTTCTTTTTCTGCCCCCCCACGGGGGCGAGACGCCCCTTGTTTGGGGGTCTCCCGTAGGGCCGGCTCGACAGGGACGCCCCCCCTCACGGCGGTGGGGGAAGCGACCCTCGTCGCGGCTTAGGTGAAGGAGAACATGCTGCGGGGGGTTCTCCCTTCGCCTAAGGAAGACGGCGCCATTCACATCCATGTAGAGGGCTAAACGTCGATGTCGGAAGGCTTCCCGAGGCTTCAGCTGCAAGGGGAGAGTGAGTGTTCAAAAACTTTTTTTACTGTCAGCCGGGCTGAAAGGACTGGGAGGGGGGTGTTTGTTTTTTAAAAAAAACCCTCGGACTTAAGCGGTACTTGGAAATGGTTCCTCGCGGCGAGGAGCGGAAATCTTTAATCCTGACTGTTTGCATTAAGGGAAAGTGGATTGCGGCTTGCTTGCAACAATGTTTCTAGGTCTGGCTGATACAATTTCTCTCACTACTCTCTCCTGCGGGCTCTGAGCTGGGCGGTGGAAAATGGCCTCTCTTTGTTCCTGAGTGACTATTTTGTTTATGGAAAATTTTCAGCGTCTCTTTGCAATCTGGACTATCTCTGGCTTTTAATGAAGAATTTTTTTTCTTTTGGAATTGTGATTTCTTTTCTGGAGTACCTTCGCTATCATACCTATTGAGTTGGAAAATTGTTTCTCTCTTGGTTCCTGAATTTTACAACGTTACAACCTTGATCAGAACGTTTGGCTCCCGGTCAGCCTCACCAACCCCACCCTGAAAACGCCATTTTAGTGGCACTGACTTTAACAGTTAATCATGGCTCAAGAAACAGCACTGACAAGTTTAGAACAAAGGATGGCTTCTCTTGAAACTGTTATACAAACTTTGGTACAAGAGATTCAAGCCCAGAGGGCAGAAAACATCAATTTCAAGAAGGAGCTATTGGACACACGGAAGCAAGTGCTGGAAAACACACAGAAGACTGAAGAATTGGAAGGGGGGTTGGCGGGGGTTAAGGGAGAGATTAAAAATGTTACTAAAGAGGTTGGGGAAACAAATGGGCTTGTGTCTAGGATTGATATGGAAAGAATGACATATTTTTTGAGATTTCAGAACGTTCTTGAGGAATCTGGTGAATGCCTCCCTGATTTTATGAGCACAATTTTAGCAGACTATTTACAAAAATCTAAGGATGAGATCAGGGGGGACATTGACCTAGCCTACAGAATTAACTCAGCATATGCCAGGATAAATGAAGTGCCTAGAGAGATACATGTGAAATTTGATAGAAGGTCAACCAGAGAGGAAATCCTGAAAGTGCAGAGAGGTAGTCCATTAATCTACCAACAAAAAGAGGTTGCTATCTTGAAGCAGATCCCTAGAAAGATTCGAGAAGCAAGGAGGAAATTTTCCTTCTTGTCTAAAATTTTATTTGATCATGGGATTTGGTTCAAGTGGGTGACACCCGAAGGGATGCTGGTGTTCTGGGAAGGAGGAAGAGTGAGGATTAAAACAGTTGCTGAGGCGGAAGCCTTTCTTAAAAAACATTCCTCTATCCTGGGGGAAGATCCAGGGGGGACGGAGGGGGCCATGGCCCCGCCTACTGGGGGCCTGGAAGGAGAAAAAGAAGATTCAATTGCCAAGAGACTTAGATCAAAAAAATAACTTTGCCTTGACTTTTCTTTTGAACAACTTTGCATAATATTTGTATTTGGATTTTTTGTAAATGACTGACAGTATAGAAATGAGAATTTAGATATATGTACACGCTTTCACTTTGTAGTGTGATGAAAAATGTGTTTTTTTTAAATTGTTATTAATGTATTTTGAGGTCCCGGAAGAGCCGACGACTTCGACGTGAATGTTCTCAAAATTTCTTTGTATCCCTTACCCCACCCTATAGAAAAAATGTAAAACCAATAAAACTTTTTCAATATAAAATAATCTATACACATTCTCAGAGACCCATTCTTCTTCCGGACTACTACTATGGGAGAAGTGTAGGGACTTCGAGATTCTTGGATGACCCCAGTTCTCTTCAACTCCGCTAGATGTTCTCTCAGGTCTTCTAAATCACTTAAGGGAATCCGCCGAGATCTCTCTCGGAAAGGCTTATCTTCCTGTAGACGGATAAGTTGTTGAGCGCTCCTAGCACACCCCATGTCAAATTCATCTTTTGAGAACAGGTGTTGCCACCTATAAAGTTGGTTTTTAACCCTCTCCCGCCACTCTTGAGAAAGCTGTGTGTTCTTTGGATAGAACTCATCTGGTGAAACCTCACCCTCAGTCTTTTTCCTTGTCTCAGGCAGTAGAATTGGGGTGGCTGGGCTCACTTGTCCCAACAACATCCGGTCCTTTAACCTCACAGGGAAGTTGGTAACATTTCGGACTCCGACTGAAATTTGTCCTCTGGCCTGTCGCAAGGCTTTTGTGGAGACCACCTCTGGGATTATCTCCACCCCAACATTCTGTCTTTCGGGATCAGATTCAAGGATGAGAAAGGCCCAGGTTGTTCCCAGTCCAGTCGAACAGAGGCCCGTAAGCATGCCACCTCCCCTGGTTGTAGTACTCTCTTTGCTCGGTCCAATTTCCACAGTCGCCCCACACCCTCTACCGGGGCCTGTTGCTCTCGCACCAGGTGTCAATATACTGTTTGCAATGCAGGATGAACATCTCTTCTCACCAAGTCATTTCCTGCTGGTACAATCGGGGTGAGCAGACGTCTAGCTAAGTTGGTGTTTGTCCCCACAATCAGTGAGCCCTGACTAGCTGACTTGCAGACAATGGCCAATGTGTCGAAGGTTTCAGCATATCCAACAACTGGTGGTCCAAATGTTAGCTGGATAGTTAGATAGCCATCATATGGGAACTTCTCTGTTCCAATGCCCCAAATCTTCAAATAACCTAACTTTTGTATGGGTATGTGCTTCAGATGCCTATCATAGAAATCCCGGTACAGTAATGTCACTTGTGCACCTGAGTCCAAGAGAGCCCTTGTGTAGATGCCTTCCACCTGTACTGGCACCATTGGAGAAGGGCCCACCAACTGATCAGGAATCTTGGTGGTAAGAGATGCAGCATCTGGTCTTACAATCCGTGCTTGGGTGATTCTGCGAGTCTCTGAAGGCTGTTTCTGGGGTCTTGCCACTTTGATCTCGGTAAGCTCTTGAGTATGTGAGGCCTTTACTATGGGAGATGTTCTTATCACTCCTGTCACTGAGGGCTCTTTGTAATTTCCCAACTCCATTGGACTTTGTAGTTTGTGAGGTCTTGTATAAATACTCATATAGTGCCCTGCATCCCCACAGTTATAACATATCATTGGCCTGGCTGGCTGCTTAACTGAAGCATAAGAGCTCATCCTCCCATTGATTGGCCCAGCTGGGCTTTCATTCAAGGGCAAACCACCCTTTGTCATCCATAAGGCCATCATCTCTGTTAGATGGGATATTTTGGCTTCCATATTGGTGAGACAGGCATCATTACTTACAGTTTTCCTCACTTTTGCACCTGGAGGCCATTCCGGTGGCAAATCAGCTGTGGCCTCTTTGGCTTCCTCCACCACCTCTGTTGCTCTGACTCTCTTTACCAGCTCATGATACCCCCATGTTCCCTGCAGCCAGAGTCTTTAGCTGATTCCAGATTGGGTCTGAGCATAAAGCACCCCATGAAAGCTGCTCCATCCTGGCCTGTTCCACTTCAGCCAGATCCATCCCCTTCTTTTTCACAATCTGATATAACAACTTGTTCAATCGTCTGATCACTCAGACAGCCTTTCACCTCTTTTCTGGTACATTTGCTCAAATTGAAAGAGCAGACTAGAAACTGTTTCAACCGGTCCAAATTCATCCTGCAATAGACAGAGGTAATCTTGCACGGTGAAATGCCTTTGACTGAGTGTTAAGTTTCTAATGGCTTCTGCAGCGAGACCCTTTAGGCTCTCTCTGACCTTCTACTTCTTTTGGGCATCTGATACATCCCACTCTTCAACTGCTTGTACTGCCTGTTCCATCCAAGTTTCAAATTCTTCCTCCCCCTCTGGCACTGGCTGTATCCCTGAAAAGGTATGTAATTTCTTGTAATTAGTCCTTGCACAGCAGTTGCCAGTCAGTATTTGATTGGGTGTCAGGCTCCCCATAGTCTGCATAGTTCCTGCCCCTATGTTAACCAAGGCATGTGTCTTCTCTTGAAGGCCCAATGCCTTTGCTGAAGACATGGCCTGTGGGGTTGGGTGTATCACCCTTGCACTGATGTCTTCAGTTAATTGAAGGCTTTCAACCCCAAAGCACTCTGGGATCTTTTTCTTCCACTCCAATAGCACATAAGAGTGAGAAGAGTCATGGTCCACCTTTATATCTACAACACATATCCTCTGCTCTGGGACACGGGCCCTCACCACCTGGAGAATTTGTTGTTCTGACCAATCAACCCCAGGGATGTCAATTGCCAAACTTGTCTCTATCTCACAGTTCTGGTTCTCACACCACTTAGTGACAGCAGTGGAGTCCAATTTGCTCACTTGGCTCATGTCTCTGAATGGGACCACCCGTTCTGTGGAGAAAAGCCAGAAAGAAATCCCGGACGAGCCCCCAAATGTAGCGCTTACCCTCGTAAGGGCCGCTGGAGTCTGGGTTCTCCTGGCCCTTTTTTTGTGTGGCTGCCAGTCCAACCTGGTCCCTCTTTGATGCACCTCTACTTGCCAAGGTCACGCGATGGAGTCGTGGTCAGCCTCCTCTCCGCAGGCAAGTCCCAGAAAGGGTCTTATTCAGGTGATTCCTTGGAGCTTCTTCCTCTTTCTCTATCTTCACTCTCTATTGTACTGTCTGCTGGGCTCTTCTTCCCCCTCCTCTGCTCCTTTGTTGTTTCCTCTGCTCTCCCTCAGGTTTGCTTCACCAAAAGTCTCTTCTATAATATCCCCTCTTTCCCTTCAGGCTTGGTCTACAGAAACCTCTTGTATCCTATTCCCTTTTCCCCTCCTCAGGCTTGGCCTACAGAAGCCTCTGCCATACAACTCCTTCTTTCCCCTCCGGCTTGGCCCACAGAAACCTCTGCCATACAACTCCCTCTTTCCCCTCAGGCTTGGCCTACTGAAGCCTCAGGTTGCCCCACAGATAGCCCACTATTTCCCTTTTCCCCTCAGGCTTGGCCTACCAAAGCCTCTGCTATGCAATTCCCTTTTTTTCCCCCAGGCCTGGCCCACCATCCTCTCACCTCCTCTCTCTCCCTCTCTCTCCCTCCTTCCCCCCTCCCACTCTCCATTTATTCCCTCCCCCCTGCTACACAAGGAATTGTGAGCAATCATTTGAGAATGAGGATTTCCATCTTTGGATCCAAAGGAATTTAGAATTGCAAGGAAGTCAGCTACAATCTCCACCACAGTTCTCCATGGAGAAAGACAGCAGGAGAGGTTAATGTTTACACTGTATATAAAATTTTACAAATGCTTCTTGTTTCAAGAAAAAAAATTGCAAAGGGTTATATGGACTCTGCAGAGAGTGCTTCTATGTACAGTCAAGCATGCTTTAATTGATCAGCCTTTTCACATTATCAAGAATATTTCATTAAGTCTTGCATGCTGTATAAGCAGGTGTTTCTGAGCTTTGGGATTATCCTAGTCATAATTACCTATCATGCAGCAGAAGTGCAGGCATAATGTTGGCAATTGAGTTGAGAAGAACACAATGAATGGGGAAGACCTTGGCACGAGAAATTTACTATCATTTCTCTGCTACAAAATCATTATGAACAATAATTAATTACTCTTTCTAGGCCATTTTTTTTAATGAGAGGTTGATATTGGGGGAGAAATGCCACCTTTCAGATCCAATGCCTTAACTGCAGCTGTTCCAAGCTATCAGACACAAACTGCAGTCCTAGAAGCTTCAGAGAATTTACCTCAATATAAATAAACTGGCACAACTGACAGCCTTTGATAAGATGTCAGTTGAGTTTTTCCAAAACTCCATGCTTAAGTGCCCTGATTTTAAAACCTACGTGCCTTATTTGCAAAGACAGGTCTTTCTGAGGCCTGGAATTGAATTGAGAGAATAAGGTTCTCCATGGTGCTCTTATCTCTTCCTCCAAATCTGAGAACATTTATTTTTCTTTAAGATTTACAGTAGTAGACAACAATAAGGCCTGCTAGAGTGGAACTAGGATCAGATTTGGATATTTCTAAATGTATTTCATTTCAACATATCTAGTTACATGTATGTTGATCCATTTTTACAGCTGAAAACAATGTCACTGCATTTTAAGAAGTACAAAATCAAATGGATGAAAGATTGGCCTTGCCATGAGAGAAAGGTGAATAATCACTCAGGGAGGAATTATTAAGTGAAGCACCGTAGTTGTCTCTTCTGAAATCTTGCAGGACCTTGTCCTGCATATACCAGCCAGGATATTCTGCATCTTTCTAAACTGACTCAGTTATGCAAGAGATTATTAATTCCTCATTTGTAGTGAGTTTTAACCTATACACCAGTAAGATTCTATGCAAGCAATTGGAGAAACAGCCCATTCTTACCCTGTTTCCCTGAAAATAAGCCTCTCCAAAAATATTGCAACACAGCAGCAGCCATGAGGTGACCATGGTCGCTGGCTTCTGAACCTCACAACTAATAAGACCTTCCCACAAATAAGGCCAAGTGCTTATTTTGGATGTCGAAAGAAAATAAGACCCTGTCTTATTTTTGGGAAATATAGTAGGTCTTGAGCCAGCTCAAAGTAGATGCCAAGTAAGCAATATCTCTTGGTCTAAGGAGGACATTTTATTTCTCAGACAAAATCATGAAGGATTTTGATCTGTTAACAATACTATCCTTCTCTGCTCTTATTTCTCTAGGTATAAGTCCTTGTAGTCCTGCCATAAATAGAAATACTACATTTCCCTGGGAATAAATTTCACTGAGCATGTGAAAATACAGTACTTCAAATCAGAATTCCAAAATGTTTGCTTTCAGTAGATATATCTGAAATTTTTAAAACATGTCATAGATTTGTGCACAAAATAACAACCCACAGGCTACCACTCTTTTGAATCCTATCAAGCATATTCCTATGTACTTTTAGTTGAATTTGTTTTTTAAGGAAAGCTAGCATACTTTAAAGACAAACTTGCCTGTTTAATTCAAATGGCATTTCTAAGACTACTATTGGGCATCCTTATAAATGGACACCAGAATTTTGTTTAACACATGCCAGTGTATTTATTTCATAAATTAAAATACAAATCAAAACTAAGAGGACCATGGGGGCTTCCATGAATATAGCTGATTCCCCTAGTTTATTATTTGTGTGTTTCTTCTCTTTTTATTTAAAATCTGTGCAGTGTGGATATTACCACTTTAATTCTCAGTAGCATTAAAAGCATATTGCAGAGGAAGAAAATAACAAAAGGAGGTTAGTTGGAATCATATAAAAAGAAGATTAAAGACTATCTGGAGAAAGCAAATAAAATCCTCAGCAAGCCAGAACGATTCAGTAGTTCTAAAATAAAAAGGGCTCCCAAAATAAGCAACAATTTCCAAATGGTTTTCTGTTTATTAGATATAATTTTTTTTTAAAGAATATTTCTGTTATATTATGTTCTTTCATACTTGAAAACATTAAGGCATAAATAGCCTGAGAGTTATACATGCTTTATGTATAACTACAATAATAAAGATTAGGCTACTAGAAAACAGCCATTTGCTAATGCTGCCCCTTGCAGTGGTACACCTCTGTGAGGCTTAAAATATCCAAATCACTGTTTATATTTATGAATATATAGTATATACACATATTTATCCTATTTTCAAGGTAGAGTTTTCATCTGTTTATTTGTTTTTGCCAGTATCCAAGTATTTTTTTATTCTTGTGAGAGCATTAATTGAACTAACATGCCTTTCCAACCATTTAGAGCAATTCTCACATGAAAAGAATGATTTTCCCCCTCTTCCTGAACTGTTTTCTTGTACTCTTTTCTTCTAAACTATAATGTTCCAGAGTGTGTGTTTGTGTGTGTTTGTGTTTGTATGAAGGTGGGTGGGTGTGGGTATGCATATGTGCATGTGTATAGGGAAAAATGGCTGCTGTATTATAATTTCCCCATACTTCAAAATCCAATTTACTCCTTCCTACAAACTGGAAGTTGCTTCCTAAAATAATTGCAAAATACAAATAACCTGGATTACATTTAAAAGTAATACCAGTAGGAAATCTACACCTTATTACCGTCCGCTTTTTGGCGAAGGTTGTAGAGAGTGTGGTGGCACAACAGTTTCCCCGTCATCTGGAGGAAGTTGATTATCTGGACACGCGCCAGTCCGGCTTCCGCCCCGGACACAGCACCGAGACGGCATTGGTTGCGTTGGTAGATGATCTCTGGAGGGCCAGAGATGGGGGTTGTTCCTCCATCCTGGTCCTATTAGACCTCTCAGCGGCTTTTGATACCATCGACCATGGTATCCTATTGCATCGGCTGGAGGGGTTGGGGGTGAGAGGCACCGTGTTGCGGTGGTTCTCCTCCTACCTCTCCGGTCGATCGCAATTTGTGTTGACAGGAGGGCAGAGGTCGACCTCTAGGCCCCTCACTTGTGGGGTGCCTCAGGGGTCGGTCCTCTCGCCTCTCCTGTTCAACACATATATGAAGCCGCTGGGTGAGATCATCCGTGGTTTTGGGGTAGAGTACCACCTCTACGCTGACGACATGCAGCTGTATATATCTACCCCAAACACCCCAACGATGCCGTAGAGGTGATGTGTCAGTGCCTGGAAGCCGTGCGGGCCTGGATGGGAAGTAACAGACTCAAGTTCAACCCATCCAAGACCGAGTGGCTGTGGTTTCCGGCATCCCGGTACAACCAGTTGACTCCATCACTGGCCATAGGGGATGATCACCTTACCCCTGTGGATGGGGCACGCAACTTGGGCATCCTCCTTGATGCCCGGCTGTCCATGGAAGATCAAGTGACAGCCGTGGCCAGGAGGGCGTTTTACCAGGCTCGCCTGGTCCGCCAGTTGCGTCCCCTATTGGATCGGGTGCCCTTTGCACAGTCACTCATGCCCTCGTGACATCCCGACTGGACTACTGCAATGCTCTCTACATGGGGCTCCCCTTGAGGTGCACCCGAAGGCTTCAGCTAGTTCAGAATGCAGCCGCGCGGGTAGTTATGGGAGCCTCTAGGTTCTCCCATGTAACACCGCTCCTGCGCGAGCTGCACTGGCTGCCTGTCGTCTTTCGGGTGCGCTTCAAGGTGTTAGTTACCATCTTTAAAGCGCTCCATGGCACGGGACCTAGCTATCTGCGGGATCGCATTCTGCCTCATACATCCCTGCGACCGATTCGCTCCCACAGAGAGGGACTTCTCCGGGTGCCGTCCACTAGGCTGTGCCAGCGGGCGACGTCCAGGGGAAGGGCCTTCTCTGTGGTGGGCCCGACCCTCTGGAACGACCTTCCCCCCGAAATCAGAACAACCACGGACCTTCGCTCCTTCCGACAGCTTTTAAAAACTCATTTCTTCCGTTTGGCTGGCCTAGGGTAATTTTAAGTAAATTTAATAGTGTTAAGGGGTTTTAAGGGATAGTTTTTATTTTTATAGATGTTTTTAGCGCAGGATATGTTTAATGTGTTTTTAACTTTGTACTTTGTCTCTGTCAATTTGTTTTAATTTCCCTGTGCCCCGCCTCGAGTCCCTTTGGGAAGAGAGAGCGGGTTATAAATAAAATTTATTATTATTATTATTATTATGAGTTGCATTGTTTCCCAACCCATTCTTATTGATACTTTTAAGACTGTTCTGCTCAGGTGTAATTTTTTTTTAAAAATGGCAACATATATTTAATAAAAATAAAGCTCAGAAATATAGTTATTAACCTTTGAAAATTCCCAATAGAAAAAAGCATTGAATAATTTGTTCCTACCTACTCAGGTAATGTAATAAAATTATTCCCATGCTTTCCTTGGCAACTACTAACCTTGGCAACAACTAATAATGTGGCTTTTTCTATAATGTATTTTTGCCTTTTGTATTTATTAACTGAATGCAAAAATAACAAATACTCCCCAATGAAAAAATAACATTTTAAAAACAAAAAAAATCATTTGGATATATATTCTTAGATACATATATAAATATTCCATATGAGAATTTCAGTATAATGGTTTTATTTCATTTTAATATTTAAAGTGATTAAATATACATAATCATAAAGTGATTAATTTGCATAATATTTTAATATACTTTGTGAAAGAGGAGACACCACGGACTGTGCAGGACGCACAGAGAAATATTCATATTCTGAATAGTTTTGTTATGTTTAGAGAAGCAATATGGTATGCAATAGAAATAAATATGCAAGTTCATCATAAACAATAATCACAACTTGTATTTGATAGCAAAATATAGTTTGGTATAAAAATATTTTGCTAGACAAATTGTTTCTCCCCTTTTCAGTGAAGATGTCAATCATTTGTAATAGAGGTTACATAAAAACAGAGTATCTCATTCAGTAAAAGATTCAGATTTCTACTAAAGGAATTTGTTTACTTGTTTTTAAAAACATCCAAACAGACTGAAAAAGCTTCATAGCACCTTTTTCTTGTGAATAAAATTATGCTTCTGTGTGCTCACATCCAGGGTATGTAATTTAGTATAGTAATGTTCCAGAGGTATACCTCTGATTGTGCCAATAAAACAAGCTCTGAAATTAATGGTTCACTTTTTTCAATACTCCTATGATCCATATAAGAAAAAAGTTAGGCTACTTGTATTTAAATAATGGATATTAGGGAACTGGATATAAAAGGCATAAAACATAGATAATTAGGTAGGTTGCATACAAGGTACATAAATTAGTGATAATGATACAAGTGGGATATAAACATGGCAGTTCTAAGGAAATATAGGTAAAATTCTACATGCGGTCTAGATTAAATGTAAAATACCTTAAAACCACTGAAATGGAATAACTTGTGGGAATATTTGTTGTACTAATGCAAACCAGATTTACACAAACCATCACATTTCTGGCAAAACTATGATAAGAGACCACCTTAGAGTTATTGTGGGTCACAAGTACTATCAGAAATTAAACTGATGTCTATATTCAGGGGGGGAAAGATTAAGGGTTAGCTTTAGAGTTAAGAACTGGTTTCAGAACTGCCAGTGTGAGCTCTGAATTTAGATAAGGTGGAGAAAATCTGTAAGGGGAGGGGTTAAGTGTAAAATCTTCAGAAAACATAATTGGCATTGAAGGGGAATGATTTCAGCTCAGAGGAAGAAGGCATGTTTTATATTAGTAATGTGGAGGAAAAAATATCTACATTTTTCTGTTACTTCTCATTTGTTTTGATGAGTAAGAATACACATTTAATGAGTCTGAAATGGCCAAAGAGTTTGCATGAACATTCTCTCTTTGATAGGACAATCACTTTGAAATTCTCCTGAACTTAGTTATTTCCTTTTTATTAAACAATTAGGTAACATTAACAGTGCTTATAGTGTGGCATATACAATAGCTTCTTGTGTTGGTGAGTGTGCAGTTTTTTCTGGCAGTTCTTTGACTACATCATTTTTTCTCTATCTTTGATAGTTTCTGGTTTAGGTATTGTTTTCTATTTTGTTGTTTGTCTAGTGTTAATCCCTATTTATCTCTCTGCTAGCTGTGGAAGAGAATGTGCATTGATCTTTATATTTCCTTACCTTTTTTATTGTATCTTTTGAATGGAAGAATAAATATTTGTGTGTTCCTTGATGGCAGGAATTTTCTTGGGTTTTTCCATTTAGTTTGGTTGAGGAGATTTAATAGTTTCCCAGGAAAAGCATGGTTAAGTCTTTCCATCTGTTGTAAACCTATGTATTTCTATCATATCTTCTTGCTCCTAGTTGATATTTATGGACGTTGTCTGCTAACCTTCTACCTGTCTGCCATACAAAGTGGCTTTTATAGCCATTCTGTATGTCATAGATGACTGATTATTCTTCTTGGGCAACTGGGTCCTTTAGTTTACTTAAGATATTTTGGAGAGATTTTGTTGGTTTGGGTGCTATGGTGATGCTGTGGTTGTAATGTGGTCAGTTGATTGTTTTTGAGATGCTTTTGATATATGTCAATGTTATTCATTTTTATAGCTAATGTTAGTTGCATGCCCAGAAAAACAGACCATCTATACTACATCTTCCAACAAAATGGATACAGAAGAACCAGCCAAAGCAACCACATGGCATCACTGTAGCACACAAATCAACTAAAGCCCTCCAATGTGGCTTCTCACGAAAGAAGGCAGCAGATTCAAATTTCGCGGGGTGAGAGCCCAGATACAAATCCAAAGCTCTCTTTTATTATGCATCCAAGGAACAAAGAAATACACACACCTTTTCTTATTGGCTGAATCCAACTCCCGCTCTGTTTGTGCCTGATCCCTTCTGCCTATCAGTATCCTGTCTTTTCCCTGTGCTATCTGCATGGTCAGTGCGTGATCAATGTTAATTATCTGATGAGGAATTTCCTTTGCTATACTCCAGTTGCCCATTGACCATTAAGTACGTGACATTTTGCCTAGCTCCAGCTGTTTACAGCAAGTCTGGCTTCAGCTGGTTATCAGAGAATCCACATAACAGACCAAATAGGACGTGACAACCTATATAACAGGAATGGTTCCTTCACTCCAACTTACAGTATGAGCCATACAGATGATGGAATGATTTTAGAATACGCTAGAAATTATTAAGGGGAAATTACTTAAATCAACATCTCATATTATCTTTTTCTCTTATTAGAAGTATAAATGAAGAAAAAAAATGAAAGAAAGGAAAGTGGTGACAGCTTAATTACTGAGGATATTCAGTCCATTAAGGTAAGATGGGATGGCCATCTAAATTGATTCAATGAATGAATGAATGAATGAATGAATGAATGAATGAATGAAGATTTATCTTTCTTAATAACCTTGCAAAAATAATTTTGCCTACCCAAATTACACTCACAGGCTTTTTTAATTATTAAAATTATATTCTAACTAGGAAATAAAGCTATTGTGATAGATTTTCAAAGTGCTCTGACAGTAGATTTATAACAGTGTGACTAGCAGTTAAATATAATTTACACACCACTTAAAAAGAGACAATGCATCAAAATGAGGACAAAAATGAGCCAAGTTTTCATAAAACATATTTATATCTGTAATGTATAGATGCAAATATAGAAAACAACTAAGACAAAAGTAATACAAGCATATTGTAAATTTTTCAATTTGAAGTGTCTTTGAATTTTTCAATTTTATTCCTGAAGGATCTTGATAAAATCCATTCTAACTCATCAGTGATTCCCTCTTGCTATTAGCTCAAATGGCAAAGTGCAACCAAAGATTGTAAACACTAGATGCCTGTCTGAATTACAGAACTGGCTAGAAAGATTTCTTTAGAGGTACATAAACATTACTCAAAGTAATATTTATATGGACTTGGCAAGCTGGAAGAAATTATTTTGTTGTTAGTACAGGAAATTTAAAATATATGAATTGATAAATAAGATAAAGCTACATTTTAACACTGGAAATAACTGATCAGGGATAACTGGGTATTCATGGATATGTAGGTTAACTGTTGATATTTGAGTGTAAATATACCCACAAAAATATACCTTCAAACTTCATCCTTAAGTTTTGTGGAAGGATATTTAATAAACTGCTTCCCTAGAGGAGTTATTATATAATCTTCCAGATATTTTTGAATTATAACATACATTTTCCCTCGTGGTTGGCCATGTTTGTTGTCAAAGTTGTGTATAGTAATTTAGCAACATCTGCTAAGGGAAGATATCTTATCCTTGGCTTAGACTATTAATTAGGACAGGGGAAGGATTTTATCTAGGTTAAGTAGGCCCCTCATACAATGTGATAAACTGGAAGAGGAAATGAGGAAATGGAAAAGGAATTACCATAGTTATGGTAATTACCAGAATTACCATAACTTCTCCTGGAGAAAAATCTATCTATCTATGTGGTCACTATTTAATGGCACATAATGAATTAATCCATCAAATCACTTATGGTACTATTCCTTGAATTCATCTTTATAGTGGCAGACTTATTCTGAGGCAGTATCTCCATGGCTGGACTGGAACATTATAGATGCAGATATTGTACTGAATGAATCATAATTTAGGGTATGTGTCAGTTCTTGTTCATGCAGTTTTTAAAAGCTAGTTGAGAGTTCTCCAGGGATAGCTGCCAAGATTAAAAAAATGTTTAGCAATTCCAGCCGTGCATTCAGGATATGTGGGCCTCTCTGAGCCGAAGAGCAGGATTGATTGAAAGTTGATTAAGACATACTCGCCAAATCATTATCTGATTTATTTGATGGGCAAGTCAAAATGAAATGTCCCAGTGTAATGAGCTCGATGTTCTGCCAACAAAATTCCAGGCATCCTGGAAAGTTATTGCAGGCAAATGCTGTCACAAGTTAAGTAGTAGTTCAAGGATATGTTGAAAAAGAAGGAGTCAGGAGTAGTGAAGTAACTAGCTATCTCCATAAGTTGGAATTGCCAGGAACTGTAGTTTAGCAACATCTGGAAGGATACATGTTCCAAGATACATTTCAGCAGATACAGCTTTCTCCCCATCTACCATTGCTTGGTACCAGTGTTTCAAAGTTAATTCTTCATTACAGGCATGATATATCTACTTTAAGACATTGTGCTCTGCTTTCAAATAATCAAGTTGGTCTCCTGATCTCTATTTCCAATTTAGCATTAGAACAATCCTACAAGCCCATGAAACAATGTCTGTCAAAATCATCCTGTAAGATTGGTGATTTAGTGGAAATACGAATCTGGGTTCAGCAGGTTTTGTGAGGGGAGAATCAGAATCAGCAAGATGATGGATGAAATATTATAAAGCAATCCTTTCTCTTCCATATACATATCAACAATGTACACATGTTCAAAAAGGACAAGGTTTGCATTGCAGCACTCCATTTGCCATCTAGCTGATTTTAATCACCCGATCCTCTTTCAGATCCTGCCTTCTGGATTTATTTCTGCTCACTAACCCCCATAGGCTACTTTTTAATCTGATTTTTTAAAATCTGACTTAGATCTCTTATAGTGGCATACAGACTCCAAACTATAAATGCATTTGAGCCTACCATCATCTCCTACAGATTCTCTTATTTCTCTAGTCAAAAGGAATTTCTCTAGTTTAGGGACCTGTTTTCCCTTCTCTTTGATTTTTAGCATTAGCATTAGATCTATGTAGACAAAAGATTCTTAGCATCTTCTTTCCAGGGGCAATAGTTTGGAATATATCACAGCTAATTAAGAAGCTGTTGTTCAAGTATCATAAATGCAATAAAGGTCAAATGCACTAGCTAAAGGAACAAAAAGCTATGAACAGTATGTTGAAAAAGATATTAGTATTGCGAGATAAAGATCACAAATAAATTATTTCACAAAAAGTTTAAAAGAGCTCATACCACAATGCACACAAATATTAGCAATTCAACATAAGATTATGTCCTATTTATATTTGCTCTATTTGCATGCAGAACATAGCCAATAGAGGACATACTTGAAAGCAGATGGCCAGCCTGCTGGGTTATGTAAACGGCTTTGATGAGTTTACTTTCTTAATTGAATTTGCTATTTTTTTTAGTATTTTTCTCACATGCATATGATACCAAATGCAAATATTGTTGATGATGCTTCTGGTCTTATGATGTGCTTCCAGCACATTGATGTAATTTTATTTACAACAGTGTTGATGGCAATTAAGAAAGATTAGATGATGGAGGCACTGACAGGAAAAAAGAAAAAAGAAAACAACTGGAGAGAAATCCCTGCTTAGAAGGGTCTTATTCTGATTCTGTGCTGAGGTGGAAAGATGCACTTCTTATTTATTTATTTATTATTTCGATTTATATACCGCCCTATTTTCCCTGGGGGGACTCAGGGCAGTGCACAGAAAGATAAAAACCCCAACAACACATACAAAATATAAAAAACAATTAAATTATTAACTGTGCTAAAATTTAAATACTATAAAAGATTAAAACCAATAAATATTAAAATTTAAAATTATATCCTTGGTCTATGTCAGGCCGGCTAGATGAAAAAAATGTGCTTTTAACATCCGACGGAAGAGGCGTAGGTCCGTAATAGTACGGATATCGGGGGGCAGGTCGTTCCAGGGGCCGCCACAGAGAAGGCCCTTCCCCTGGGAGTCGCCAGCCGGCATTGACCGGCTGTCGGCACCCTGAGGAGGCCCAGTCTGTGGGAGCGGACAGGTCGAAGGGAGGTATGTGGCAGGAGGCGGTCTCTCAAGTAACCAGAACCCGTGCCATGGAGCGCTTTAAAGATGGTTACTAACACTTTGAAGCGCACCCGGAGGACCACAGGCAGCCAGTGCAGCTCGCGCAGGAGAGGTGTTACATGGGAGTACCTAGAGACTCCCAAAATCCCCCGCGCGGCCGCATTCTGCACTAGCTGAAGTCTCCGAGTGCACCTCAAGGGGAGCCCCATGTAGAGAGCGTTACAGTAGTCCAGGCGGGAAATAACGAGGGCTTGAGTGACCGTGCGTAGGGCATCCCGATCTAGAAAGGGGCGCAACTGGCGTATCAGGTGAACCTGATAAAAAGCCCCCCTGGCCACGGCCGTCACATGGTCGTCCAAGGACAGCCGTGAATCCAGGAGGACGCCCAAGTTGCAAGCCCTTTCCGCGGGGGCTAATGACTCACCCCCAATAGCCAGCGATGGAGTTAACTGGCTATATCGAGATGCCAGAAACCACAGCCACTCGGTCTTGGATGGGTTGAGTCTGAGTTTATTCCTCCCCATCCAGACCCACACGGCCTCCAGACACCGAGACAACACTTCCACGGCATCGTTGGGGTGGCCAGGGGTAGAAATGTACAGCTGAGTGTCATCAGCGTACTGATGGTCTTCTACCCCAAAGCCACGGACGTGCTTCACTGTGCCAGGGTTGCACAGCAAACCTCCATGAAAACAAACATCTCTAAATGAGACAGTTTCATTAGAATCACTCCTAATACAAATAGGCATAGGGAATTAAAAGCAAGGTATAGAAAACTAATAAATCTGAAAGTGAACCTGCTTTTTCCTATGAGCAAAATCTACATGAAAGCATGTGAAGTACATACATTCTGCTGCAGGGCTCATCAACCTTGGCAACTCCCAGAATTCTTCAGTCAATTCAGTTGAGAAACATCATTCTACTGTAAGGTAGAATCTGATCCTTCCAAACTACTTCTTATCTCTGTAGGATTTACCTCTATAGGATTTAGCAATGCTCAACATAAATGCCCCTAAGGGACTGGGTGGGTATCCAGAGGTGTTATTCACTTCCCTTCCCTATTGGTTCCCAAATGTGCTCAGCCTTTTGGGCATACACTTTGTTGCAAGTCCTTGACTTGTGACTGGTCCTAAAGTCCTTAACTTATGACCGGCCGCAAGTTCTTGACTTGCAACTGACAGCCGGCAGCAAACCAGCCGTGCTTGGTCAAGACGCGCCTGGCTTAGCGCGGGCTGCCCTCCTATTGGCTACCCTGCTTGACAACTATGGTATAAATAGCTGTCAAGCAAAGAAAGATGCAGAATGCTTGCCTGACTTGTTAACTGCTGTTTTAGTGTTAATAAAAGTTGTTAGCTTACCTCAGCTTGCCTCACGCCTCATCCCTGGTTCATTCCTCAACATGCTTTTTGGTTTAAAAACGGCCTAAATGGAATGCCATAAAGCCAGAGTGGATGGGTGGGGCCATCCGTGATTTCCACTACTGTTTCAGGCAAACCAGGCTGTTGCTGATTGTGATATTTGTATGCATGCACATATCTGCTTTGATTTGTTGGTGATTCCAAACAAGAAGTTGGCACAATCTATATGCACATTGGCAGGCAACTGGAACAACCTCTAAAGCAGTTGAGGGAACCTTATTAAGGACATGGTTCCTTTAATGTTTTAAGAAAGGATGACTCTTTTGTCCCAATATTCACATTATTGAATAAATATGCCACGCAAACTCCCAACAACTCTGGACAGCTTGCAATTGTTAAAACATTTTAAACTAAAGAACAATAGGAAAACACAAATACACATTAAAAAAGCAAATGACAGAGGAAAAGCAATGACAAAGAAAATGAACCAATTAAGAAAACATAAAGGAAGACAAGTCATAAGTCACCCTCTCCAAAGACCTGGGTGAAGAGCCAGGTTTGTAATGCTCTTCAAAACACCAGCATCCTGAGAAACATTTAAAATTTGGGGGAGGGGGTGGGGGGAGCACATTCCAGAGGGCAGGCACTGTTACAGTGAAGACCATTTCTGGGTGCCTGATAGGAGGCATTGTTTAACTGATGGAACTCTGATTGAGTTGACTCCGAGATTAAACTGATTGGGCACATGCTGTGAGCTACAGGTTGTAGCTCAGCAACAAGCCCTATGTTACATAAAACTTACAGACAGTGACTGGCACATTTAATTTTACCTGGAAACCGCCTAACAACCATTAGTGCACATTTATAAAGCAGGTGTTACATGGCCATACCAGGGCATGATCATCATTGCCTACATTCTGCACTAGATGAAATCTCTGGATAATCTTAAAGGGCAGCCACATGTACAATGTGTTGCAGTAGTCAAGCTACGAGTTAAAGAGGACATGAAGGACTGTCTAAAACAGTTATCCCCCCCCCCCATCAATTTGTACAGCCCTAATTGAAGTGGCTCAAATAGGGAAGAATACTTTTATTAATATGCCATATCTTGCATTTGTTTTAAAAATTCTAATTAGAAATAAAATGAGAGCAATTAATAATATATTGTAAGTTTTATTTTCAAATGCAAAGTTTTTTTCAATTCAGTCCTAAGAAAAGAAGCAAGTGATACATGAACCCAAAGCAAATCCCTATATCTGTTTTGCAGATTTCATTTAGAGCAAAAATGTGAGTTCTACCAATAATGATTCTGTTCTATGGGTAAAATATTGATTTCATTAGCCTTATTTTTTCCCAGCTCAAAAATTACTTTAAAAACAGGATATATTGGAAGAAATAGACAAAAATGCTCATTTTACAGAAAGCATGACACACAAAAGCATATATTATAGGCATTAAAAGTAGCATTTATTAAAGAAAGTTGTATACAAAACATTTATTAAGACAATTTATTAAAAAAGCTGCATTTGTATGCAAAACTTTCAGCATTGCATGGTTGTTCCAAAAAAATCCTTAAACAAAAAGAAGCTCATATAATTCTGCATGATATAACTTAAATGCCATGTCTTTCTAAAGATCTGAATGTATAGTTTCTATTTATACACAGTTGTTTACATAATTAAAGTAAGACAATATTGAATATGGCAGAAGATAATATATAGTATCCAATGGAAACACTGCTATTTTCTTTTGAAATTGTTAATATGTCTCAAAAAATATTGACTTGTTAGGGCTATTATTAGCCAATGAACAATTTTTTTGACACTCCTAACTTCTCAAAGTGTGTTTGTAGTTGTGACTAGTTCCATCCATGGCTTGCTCTAAGCAAATGTCAAAGCATTTGAAAATGAATATTATTCACTCCTAGAACCAAAAAAGGTTACAAAAATTCCATTTAACATTTAAAAAATTGAAGATACGTAGAACTGTTGAAATAAAGGCAAGATTTAAAAATCCAAGGAAACTTTCTGGCAGAACTGCTGGAAAACCATATATAGGCAGTTCTTGATTTACAATTATTAGTTTAGTGATAACTTACAATGATTCTGAAAAAAATGATGTATGACCATTTTTCACAATTATGACCATTATAGCATCTCTATGGTTGCATGGTGAACATTCAGATGCTTGCAGTTGGCATGTATTTATGATGGTTGTAATGTTCCAGAGTCATATGATCACTTTTACAACTTTCTGACAAGCAGAGATTATATTAGTAACTGTATTACTAATATAATAACTGCAGTGATTTACTTAACAACTATGGAAAGAAAACTGGTAAAATGAGGAAAAACTCAATAACTGTCTTTCTTAGCAATGGAATTTTTGTTTGCTCAACTGTGGTTGTAAATCAAGGACTACCAGAAATAAAAAAAACCTCACAAGGAAAATTTCAAATTGTAATACATTTTCTTTTGCTTTCTATACTTTATCGAATTAAGCATGTTTATTATTTTATATTTGCAAGTATTAATTAAAATTAGTCTTTACCTAAAAAAATTGTAGCACAATACAGAGTTGATATCTTGGAGGTCTTCTGGTCCAACCACTTGCTCAAGCAGGTGATGCTATACCATTATGGATAAACGGCTGTCCAATGTCTTTTAAAAATCTCCATTGATGAAGTATCCACAGCTTCTGGAGGCAAACCATTCCACTAATTAATTATTCTCACTGTCAGGAATTTTCTCCTTAGTTCTAGGTTGGTTCTCTCCTTTATTAATTTCCATACATTGTTTCTTGTCTTTTCTTCGGGTCTTTGGAGAGTAGATTGACCCTCCTTTTCTTTGTGGCAGGCCCTTAGATATCAGAACACTGCTATCATGTCACCCCTAATTTCTTTTTTTTCCATTAAACTAAACGTACCCAAGTCCTACAACCATTCTTTATATGTTTTTAGCCACCAGTCCCCTGCTTTCTTTGCACTTTTTCTATATCTTTCTGTATCTCATCATCTTTTTTGTATTCTGTTGACCAAAACTGGATGCAATATTGCAAGTGTGGTCTTATCAAGGCATTATAAACTACTACTAATGCAGCTTAGGACTGTGTTGCCTTTTTTTGGCAGCTGCAGTGTAGTTGGATCATATGTAAGTGATTGTCCACTATGAGCCTTAGATCCCTCTTTCAGTTATTGAGTATATATATACCTGTGCATTTGGTTTTCCTTGCCTAAGTGTAAACCATACTTTTCTTGCTACTGAATTTAATTCTATTAGATAGGACCCAGCATTCAAGTCTGTTGAGATCCTTCTGGCTCTTGAGCCTATCTTTTGGGATAGTGGCAAACTTGATGAGTTTCCTTTCTATTGCCTCATCTAAATTGTTTATGAAGATGTTGATGAGTACTGAGGCTAAGATAGAACCTTGGGGTACCCCACTGCATGTAGATACAGTTCCATTGAAGATTGCACATTGAAAACTGTTGGTCAGCCATTACAAATGCATTTAGTGGTAATGCGGTCTATCCCATATTTTTCTATCTTGCCAAGAAGTAGATTGTGGTCTACTTTGTCAAATATCTTACTGAAATCCAAATAAATTAACTCCACAGCACTTCACTGGTCCACTAATTTAGTCACTTTCTCAAAGAATGCAATAAGATTTGTTTGGCATTAGTTTTGACAAGTCCATGCTGGCTTCTGGTTATCACTTTGCTTCCTTCTAGATATTTGCAGATATGTTGCTTGATTATCTTTTCCAGGACCTTTTGAGGTATTGATGTCTGCAGTTTCCTGGATCTATTTTTTCTCTTTTTTGAAGATGGGAACTGCATCAGTACTTTTCCAGTCCTCTGGTAATTCCCCAGTGCTCCAGGATCTTTGAAAGATATAGTTCAGTGATTCTGAAATCACTGAAGGATTGAGAAGCGGCTCACAGAAACTGCAATTTTCTTTGGAATCCATTTGCTTTTAGTGATATATGTCTTTAGTCAAATTGCCCTGGATTTATCCTTTGAATTATACTCACATTCATAAATGTTGCAATTTCACCCATAAAAAACGCCAATGGAAAACACTGGGAAATCTGTTAACCACAGACAGAATAATATACCATAAATTTATTTTTTTGATTAGTTGCATTGTATTTTGTTCTGCTTACCACCACTACCCTTCTAAAATTAATTTGTAGATTTTTACTACAATAAACTGAACAAAGAGCAGAGTTATAAGACTTATAGGACTTACGTTATCAAGATTAATATTCTGTGCATTTATATGCCATGTATTTATAGTTTTTTAAAAGTTCACTCTGTTTTTTTCTTTTTGTCATGCATCTGCAGATTCTGAATATACAGCATATCAACATTTAATTCAAATCAATGAAACCAATTTTGCTCAACTTTAAAATGAGCAGAGTGTCCTGCTAAATCAACAGAGAGGAAGTCTAAACAGAATATAGAGTTGAATTTCATACTCATTACATGCAACTTAGATCATCCATTCAGAAGAACAGATTATCCAAAGCCATGTACTCACGTGTACCTAGTCTTATATAAACATACAGAGGATTTTTAAGGTATTTGTTATAGCACTATAGGTAGGCTATGGCTGTATTTCAGCTTGGAATTATGGCCATAACTTATGGTTGTTATTAAGAGTGTCAACATATGACCACACTCAATTTTATTACTTTTTTGAGACAGATTTTAAGTGAATATCATAGTTGTTAGGTGAATGTTATGCTCATTACGCAAACAAGGTAGTCATTAAATTAACCTTAACCAATTGGGGGAGGGGGGAGTTGCCAGAAACTGGAAGTAAATGCCGATTTCCAGCAAAAAAAAAAAAAGCCAAACATTATGGTCACAAATCATGGTCACATAACCTTAAATGCAGGCTGGTTGCCAAGACTCCAATGTTTGAACACATGGTTGAGCGGGGGAGGGGGGTGTCATTGCAACTTTTAAACCAGATTTTAAATTGCTCACAGGGTGTCTGTCATAGCTTCAGATGCTAACTAATCATTTGTAAGTTGAGAACTACCTGTATATTATACCAAAATCAAAGCCCTATTCTGGGTACAGCATTTCAAGCATTTGTATTTCTAAAACACAAATGCAGTTGACAATTGTTCAGATATAGAAGATAGTTATATTTACAATTTATTCTTCTGAATTTGTTTCTTCTCAGTAAGCCCTGTGTAGAGGCACACTGGAGATAATTTCTATTCCAGCAGTTTGAGTCCTAGCACTGCATGTTGGGATGAGCTCCCATTACTCGCCTCAGTTTCTATCCCCCAAACAGTTTGAAAACATGTTCAATTCAAGTAAATAAAATAGGTACCAATTTGGTAGGAGTGATGAACTGGTACACCATACAGGCAGATTCCTGACATCTGAACCTTCTTGGCTATAGCATTCGCTTGTGAAGCAATTCTTGGGAGGGAGAGACTTTGGATGATAGCAATAGCAATAGCAATGGCACTTAGATTTATATACCACTTTACAGTGCTTTACAGCTCCCTCTAAGCAGTTTGAAGAGTCAGCATATTGCCCCCAAAAATTTGGGTCCTCATTTTACCCACCTTGGAAAAATGGATGGCTGAGTCAACTTAGAGCCTGATTGGTGAGATTTGAACTCCCCAATTGCAGGCAGCCAGCAGGTAGTACTGCACTCTAACCACTGTGCCACCACAGCTCTTATGATGCTACAGAAAGAGCCACTTGTCTGTCTTTCTGGTGCATAGCCAGCTTGCCCTCTTATGGTGCACAATGGGAAATATGCACACATTTCCTACAACAGAGCTAGCAACCAAACTAAAACTCTGCAGTTACATTGTAGTTTCCTAGCTAATGTAACAATGCCATACAATAACAACAAGAACAACAAGCCCTGTTAAGCCACTCTATACTCCTTTTATTTCTAACTATATTAAAAGAAATTGTATCTCCCAATCTTAGTATCATTCCAGGTACCTTACATTTTCCCTCCATTAATTTTAGTATTCAGCAGTTTAAGCTGATACTACCCTGCCTATTCTTTAGATATAAGCTCTATTGTAGTTAATAGTATTTCTGGTTGAATCTTTTGGGTTATAAGTATGCATGAAGGGTTTTTATCTTTGTAAAACCAGACAGGTTAAGTCTTGGAACCTTCGTTAGAACTTTCAGAATTTTTAAAGCTGATTTTGCTCCGACAATGATGTAATTGCCCAGTGGAATAATTACATCTCTACAGAAATAGAGCACAACAATGATGAGAACTATCTTGAATGTATTTGGGTCAATATTAAAGGTTGGGGGGGGAATGATATTGTCATAGGTCTATACTACAGGCCACCCAACCAAGCAGAGGAAGTGGATGTACTTTTTGCTAACCAGCTAACTAAGGTATGTAGGAAGCACACTGCAATAGTAATGGGAGATTTTAACTACCCTGACATCAATTGGGAAACAAACTCTGCACCAAGTGGAAGATCCAACAGGTTCCTAACAAATCTAGCAGACAACTTTGTTTCCCAAAAGGTAGAGAAGGGAACAAGGGGATCAGCAATATTGGACTTAATTCTCACTAACAGAGAGGAAATGATAGAAGGTGTAGAAGCTACAGGAACTTTGGGGGCAAGCGATCATGAAATACTGGAATTCAACATTATGCAAACAAAAGTAGTTGAACAAAGTCAAACTAGAGTCTTAGACTTCAAGAGAGCTAATTTCAATAAACTCAGAGAGAGCTTGGGAAGGATTCCATGGATGAGAATCCTCAAGGGGAAAACAACTCAAGAAGCTTGGGAAATTTTGAAAAATGAGATTATAAAAGCCCAGTCCAGCGCAATACCAATGAAGAAGAAAAATAACAGTTCCCAAAAGAAGCCAGCATGGCTGCATAAAGAACTCTCTGACAAATTGAAAGACAAAAAGGATAAATATAAAAAGTGGAAAAAGGGGGACATAACCAAGGCAAAATATCAGCAAATAGCCCGAGCCTGTAAAGATGAAGTGAGGAAAGCTAAGGCTCACAATGAAGAAAGGCTTGCCAAAAAAGTAAAAAATAACAAAAAAAGCTTCTTCCAACATGTTAAAAATAAGAAAAAAGTTAAGGAAACAATTGGTCCACTGCTGGGAGAAAATGGCAAGAAGATGATAAGCAACAGGGAGAAAGCAGAACTATTTAACTCTTTTTTTGCATCTGTCTTTACACAAAGGGATAAAACAGTCCAATCAATCAAAAACAGCACCACAAATATCAGATTAGGAACACAAGTTGAAATAGGGAAGAAAATGGTAAGTGAGCACCTGTCTGCCCTGGACGAGTTCAAATCACCAGGACCGGATGGATTACACCCCAGGATTCTGAAGGAACTGGCAGACGAGATCTCAGAACCACTGAACTATATCTTTCAGAGATCCTGGAGCACCGGGGAACTGCCAGAAGACTGGAAAAGAGCAGATGTGGTTCCCATCTTCAAAAAAGGAAAAAAAACAGATCCAGGAAACTATAGACCCATCAGCCTGACCTCAATACCAGGAAAGATTCTGGAAAAGATAATTAAACAACAAATAAGTGAACACCTAGAAGCAAACAAAGTAATAGCCAAAAGCCAACATGGGTTTGTCAAAAACAGATCATGCCAGACGAATCTAATTGCATTCTTTGACAAAGTAACAAAATCAGTGGACCAGAGGAATGCTGTTGATATAATTTACCTGGACTTCAGTAAGGCATTTGATAAAGTAGACCATAACCTACTATTAGATAAAGTAGAAAATTGTGGGTTAGACAGCAGCACCACCAAATGGATTCGTAACTGGCTGACCAACCGCACTCAACGTGTAGTCCTCAATGGAACTGCATCTACATGGAAGGAAGTATGCAGTGGAGTCCCCCAAGGCTCTGTTTTAGGCCCAGTACTCTTTAACATCTTCATCAACGATTTGGATGAGGGGATAAATGGGGAACTCATCAAATTTGCAGACGACACCAAGCTGGCAGGAATAGCCAACACTCCAGAAGATAGGCTTAAGATACAGAAGGATCTAGACAAACTTGAACATTGGGCACTGTCTAATAAAATGAAATTCAATTGTGAAAAAAGTAAGGTCCTACATATAGGCAAGAAAAACCAAATGCACAAGTACAGTATAGGTGGTACCTTGCTCAATAGTAGCAACTGTGAGAGGGATCTCGGAATCCTAGTGGACAACCATTTAAATATGAGCCAGCAGTGTGCAGCAGCTGCCAAAAAAGCCAACACAGTTCTAGGCTGCATCAACAGAGGGATAGAATCTAGATCGCGTGAAGTGTTAATGCCACTGTATAGTGCCTTGGTAAGGCCACACTTGGAATACGGCATACAGTTTTGGTCGCCACGATGTAGAAAAGACGTGGAGACTCTGGAAAGAGTGCAAAGAAGAGCAACCAAGATGATTAGAGGACTGGAGACTAAGACATATGAAGAACGGCTGCAGGAGCTGGGTATGTCTAGTTTGATGAAGAGAAGGACCAGGGGAGACACGATAGCAGTGTTCCGATATCTCAGAGGGTGCCACAAAGAAGAGGGAGTCAAACTTTTCTCCAAGGCACCTGGGGGCAGGACAAGGAGCAATGGGTGGAAACTAACCAAGGAGAGAAGCAACTTAGAACTAAGGAGAAATTTCCTAACAGTAAGAACAATTAACCTCTGGAACAGCTTGCCTCCAGCAGTTGTGAATGCCCCAACCCTGGAAGTCTTTAAAAAGATGTTAGACAGCCATTTGTCTGAAATGGTATAAGGTTCCTGCCCATGCAGGGGGTTGGACTAGAAGACCTACAAGGTCCCTTCCAACTCTGCTATTGTATTGTATTGTATTGTATTAATACCATGATGAGATCTTTAAGCTTAAAGATGTACTTCCCACCTTTGACAGTCACTCACAGAAAATAACAATGAGGTAGAAGTTCAATCCCAGCCTTTGGAATGTATTGGTATAAATGAGAATCATTGCAGCATTCTTACTTTTTCCTATTAAAAATAATCAGGGTACATGCTAATTAGAGTTATTTTATGTTATTGTTTTTAATTTTAAAAAATCTGTATTTTTTTACAATGTTCTTTTCTCTCAAAAGCCAACACTCTAAAATAATGACAGCAATAGAGTTTTAAGTATTTAAATGTAAAATTATTCATGTGTAGATCATTTTTAAAAATAAACATCAACTTTGATAAACTTATTTATCTTATCAGGAGATAAGGTAAAGGTAAAGGTTCCCCTTGCACATATGTGCTAGTCATTCCCGACTTTAGGGGGTGGTGCTCATCTCAATTTCAAAGCCAAAAAGGCAGCACTGTCTAAAGACGTCTCCGTGGTCATGTCGCTGGCATGACTAAATGCCTAAGGCGCAACGGAATGCTGTTGCCTTCCCACCATGGTGGTCCCTACTTCTCTAATTGCATTTTTACATGCTTTCGAATTGCTAGGTTGGCAGAAGATGGGACAAGATTATTGGGAGATAGGGATGTATTAATATCTTCAATGCTTGGAATCATAATGCTAATAAAGAAAAGAAAAATTTTATCTGCATATTTAAAAACTGAAGCATAATACATAAAGAACCAAGGAAATCCTATGAGCAATTAGTGGACAATTTGTAGCTCTTCTTTGCCAATGAAGTAAGAGAAGTTGCCTGGAATGACTAGAATTTCTGATAACTTATACAATGCAATTCCCATTGAATTACAGAGAATCAGAATGCAATGTCCAAGGAATAATTACTTTGGAATGGCCTTTTACTCTCTGACGTCTATCTAAATTCAGTTTTCAGATGAAAACACTCGAAACACAAATTATTAGTTTTAGTAGAGACCTATTAAAATCACCAGTTCCACAATATCTAATTGATGACCCATTAATTTCAACTTCACCTTAATGTAACTACATCTCTTTGGATCTGAACCATGTGTTTCAAACTATTGCTATGCTGCTTAATTAGAATGAAAACATTGGTGGGGTGGGGTGTGAACAATCCCCTAGTTCATTGCAATAAAGAATAAACTAGAAAACAAAAAGATCATTTGCATTTATTATCATTGTATTTTGTGTCTTTCCATGCTGCTATAGTTTTCCTACAGCAGAGCATCCAAAAGGATTCCCTGAAGCATGATTGCAAGGCTGTGAATTATGCAATTTCCTATATTTTATTCATCCCAGCGAGCATTCAATTTGTCACAAAATGCAACATGCAGTTTATTGTAGCAGAATACTAAAGTTTGCTAGACTGAGAGATTCATTCAGAATGATCTAATCATATGAGTTGTTTTTTTACAGAAAATAAAAGTACCATTTCCCTGTGTGGCAGCTTGTCATTTTCTTGCTGAAAATTGCCATCCATTTTGGTGTAAAAGCATCTCACTGTAATTAACTGAAAGTTAAACAAGGGGATTGGACTGTTGACTAAAGACAGCATCCAAAAAGGAAAATAATATTCAGTGATGACAGAGCTTCTAAAGGGAGCCCACTAAAGCCTCATAAAAGGAGCCATTTAAAAATTAGAAAATGAAAGCAGAGGCCCAAGAGGTACTTATAGTGAGGAAAATAAACTGGGAAAAGAAAGGAAGGTCTTTCTCTTTTTGCTTTCGTCTCGGGGTTCTCCAACATTATTCACTCTGCCTCTTGTCATATAGCACATTGAACCCAGTGTTTTTCCTGGCCCGTGTGCTCAGAAATCATTTTTTATTATTTAGCATATGTCAATTTTATATATGCCAGGACACTATAGTGCTATTACAAAGTTGTTGTTTGACTGCCAATAATTGCCATTCCATTTTGTTCGCAATCATGTGCTATCCAGAGTGCATTCAGTGGGTGGATTAGCTCCACACTCATAAGACTTAAAGGTGTCCTGCAATGTCATCCAGGGCTTTTCTTTCCATTAATGTCACCTCACATTTGGGCACTGCATACTGGCAGATTTTGCACTGGTTGAATTCATACTGTCATTTGAAGCACTGTTTTTGCCATTGAAGCGGTATTTATCTATTTGTATTTGCATGCTTTTGAACTGCTAGGTTGGTAGAAACTGAGGCAATCAATGAGAGCTCACTTGATCACACAGTGCTAGAACTTGAACTGGCAGAACATAGATCATCATTAAGTCAATGTCCACTGTATCTTTCATCAGAAATTACTGCATCATGTTAATACAGAAAAAGACTACCCGAATAAATAAACATATAGACCATGTAATATTTAACTAATATTCTTTCAATAGCTAAATCATGGATAAATCCTTCAAGAAGAACTGTGTCACACAAACACAGCACATTTCTCCCATGCATTTATTTTTTATACAGATAGTCCTTGACTTATGGCCATTATTGATCCTAAAATTTCTGTTGCTACGCTAGGCACTTATTAAGTAAGCTTTGCCTCATTTTATGAACTTTTTTGCTACAGTTGTTAAGTGAATAATGAGATAGTTAAGCAAACTGGCTTCACCCATTGACTTTGCTTATTGTGATCCCACTGGGAAGCTTACCAATAGTAAGTACATGAACCCAGTGTGCCTGTCATAAATACATGACAGTTGTCAAGCATCCAAATCTTGATTATATGACCAGGGGGTATGCTGTGATGGCCATAACTGTAAGAAATTGTCATAGTTTCTATGTCATTATAACTTCAAACAGTTTCTAATTGGATATTATCAGTCAAGAACTAGCTGCATATGGTCTCAGATTTGTACAATTTCCAAATCATAAAACTATACCCATGGATTGAGTTGTACATCATTCTTGTGCATGTTGGGATGAAAATATATCTAAATGCATGTGTACGTATATACACATATATAGACATCAATCTTTTGATTATATAAATATAGATCCATCTCTATCCATCTCTCTGTGTCTGTGTCTGTGTCTGTGTCTGTCTGTCTGTCTGTCTATCTATCTATGCTGGTCTTGTTGTACTTGGGTCTTTTCCCGTGTAATCTTACATGGGAAAGACCTGAATACAACAAGACCAGCATACCTACACCCATGAAAATCTATGAAAACATACACACACACAGAGAGAGAGAGAGAGAGAGAGAGAGAGAGAGAGAGAGAGAGAGAGAGAGAGAGAGAGAGAGAGAGAGAGAGAGGGAGGGAGGTAACTACAATATCTATAGTTCCCTTCCATAGTCGCCAAGAATGAATTAGATGAACAGGCTGAAGCCTCAAGATCACATGTGGTCCAAGTCATATTTAAGCAAAGTCCCCAGTTGGTTCTTTCCTCACTTTCATAATTATATTATCACCAACTTTTCTATGAAACTTTTCATCCAGTATTCAACCTTCCTTCTTTAGGAAAAGCTGTAGCGAAAGTGATGATGTTCTGATGCTGCGCAGCTTCAGAGAATACTGAGTAAAATGAAATTTCTGACCCCTTCCAGACAGGATTTAGATCCAGTAACTCTTCATAGTGGAAACAAAAAAATGGAAACATGTTCATTATGATATTTGTTTGTTTGTTTGTTTGTTTAAAATATTTATATAGCTGCTAATCTTAAAGGCAATTCTGGGCAGCTCTCAATCAAAATGTTTGATACATTCAAAATGTGTTCAAAAATTTTTTATACATTCAAATAAAGATTAGGTATATGACTATTTTATTAGGACTTCTTTAACAATCATAATTTAAGCAACATTTTTTAACTTTATGATGCTAATTATTGCCTCTATGATTTAAATAAATAAAAATATGCTTGCAATTAAATTTAAACAAATTATTTTCCTGCCCACTTCTTTATCCTGCTCCAACTCATATTAAGGAATGATGCCCTGGCTGTCCTTCATCCTGAAAAACATTGTGGGTTGATATTTTAGGGATATTCAGATCATTTACTGTATCTTTCTTCTGTGCAAAAAATAATTGAATTATTGGTGGAATTATTAATGCAATGTAAACCCTTTCAAAAATATTCCGGCTCAGAATCTGTTAATTTTTCATTCAAGATGAGACAAAGCATGGCATTTCATTTAGCAAAAAGTTCTGAATGTGTATTCAGTTGATGATGAGATGAGGGTTATCTTGATAGAAATGCTCTTAAAGATCTTTCTGGCAAGCCATGATTTATTATTCTCTCTCAAGAATTCTAAGATCCTTCTTCATCAGGTCAATTCTTCACCCACTGTTTCTACTCTCTTCATCTTCTGAATAGCGAAGCAACATGTTAATATCTGGGGAATGCACGTAACATGGCAGGGTCCATAGGGTTCAATGCTGATGATTCACAGTGGTTGAAGGAATGTTTTAAGCTTGTAGCAGAATCTCATTTTTTTTAACAAAATAAAACCTGTTTATCCTTTCCCAAAACTTGAAATATAATTCCTGTATCCAGATGGTTGTAAAGCCCCAGAGACTTCAAAGGTAATATCATAATGAGCCTCAGGAATTGCAAACAAACAAATGCTGCTGAAATAATGATTGCCTACATATTTTCAGTTCAGATATGGTAACCCTCATATCCCACTAATGGGTATGGATTTAGAAATCGCTGTAAGCCAGGAAAAAGGCAGAGATTGCAAGACATCCGAGCTTTAGAATAAAAACAAAATTGTAATTTTGGAAAAAAAAACAACCAGCAAATCCCATCAGTCGATTCCTAGGATGATATGATTGTTTATTAGTGTCCTATCTATCACTAAGTGCTGTATCTTATGATTCCTGATGAATGTCTCTTGTCTTTTTATGTACACTGAGAGCATTTGCACCAAAGACAAATTCCTTGTCCAATCACACTTGGCCAATAAAGAATTCTATTCTATTCTATTTTATTCCATTCCATTCCATTCAAGAGTCACATCTATTGCCTGGGTGTTAAATGCAGCTGCTCAGTTCATTCCAACAGAAATATCTTTGGATTTGTCAGTGTGTATGTGGGTATATGGTGCGTGTCTAGATATGTATTGCTTTTGTCAAACTGGTGACCTTTTCTTCATTGGTATATTGAGGAAATCTTACTGATTGTAGAATAACCCATGTTTGTATAATGAAAAAAATCAGTTATTTGGCTTGAATGATAAAATAGTGTTTCTTAATCATTTTTTTTTTTAAAAAACATTGTCAGTTTTCATTGCATCAATGTTTCTACCTTGAGGCTTGCTTTCTATCCATATTTTTTTGCTGCAATCACCAAAGCCTTGTCACTGGATAATAATCTAATATAACGGCTAGGAAAGGCAATTTAATGTCATACATAAATTGCTTTACAAGGTAAAATAATGTATTCAATAATATTTTTTAGAAAAACTTTAATGTAAGAGGATGAGATGTTTATAATATTGTTTGTCACCCTTCCCAAACTGTTAATAGAAGAATGACATTTTATATTGTGTTCCATATAAGTTGTAAAGGTTCCATTCAAGCTCATACGTTATAAACTCAGATAAATAATTTATGTCATAGCTTACCTTTGTCCTTCACATTAATACTGGATGGGGAAGGTAGTTACTCAATGTGCAGTTTTCATAATCAAATGATACATTTGCCCCTGGAAGTTTTGACAAATATACCTGTATAAAACATAATGTTTCCTAAATTTCCCATGTACTATAATAATTGTGCCAGTCAGAATTAATATGTAATCATTTCCTATAGATGTATTTGATGGATTTCTATCTGATACACTAACATTATTCATGCATAGCCTCTTGATAGTCACTGAATACTGAGAAATCTTCTATATGGCATTATTACTGTTATTATTAACTAGCTGTACCCGGCCACGCGTTGCTGTGGCCCAGTCTGGTTAAATGGCCAACCAATCTGTGTGTAGAGCTACACTTGCACACACAAACACGTACACACAACCACTGTATAACCCCCAACCTACCTACCTACTGTATTTCCCCTCCTCTCTCTATCCCTCTAACTACCTACGTACCTACTGTATTTTTCCCTCTCTCTCTCTTTATCCACCTACCTACCTACCTACCTACTGTATTTTCCCTTCTCCCTCTTTATCCCTCTACCTACCTACCTACTGTATTTTCCCTCTCTCTCTCTTTATCCCTCTACCTAACTACTGTACTTTTCCCTTTCTCTCGCTTTCTCTCTCTATCTACCTACCTATTGTATTTTTCCCTCTCTCTCTCTCTTTATCCCTCTATCTACCTACCTACATACTGTACATACTGTACATACTGTATTTTCCCTCTCTCTCTCTTTATCCCTCTACCGACCTACCGACCTACTGTATTTTCCCTCTCTCTTTATCCCTCTACCTACCTAGCTACCTACCTACTGTATTTCCCCCCCCCCTCTCTATCCCTCTACCTACCTACCTAGGATAGGATGGGATGGGATGGGATAGGATAGGATAGGATAGGATAGCAAAGGACCTTGGAGGTCTTCTAGTCCAACATCCTGTTCATGTAGGAACCCTATATCGTTTCAGACAAATAGTTGTCCAATCTCTTCTTTAAAACATCCAGTGCTGGAGAATCCACAACTTCTGGAGGCAGGTTGTTCCACTGGTTAATTGTTCTAACTGTCAAGAAATTTCTTCTTAGTTCTAGGTTGCTTCTCCTTGATTAGTTTTGATCCATTGCTTCTTGACCTACCCTCCGGTATTTTGGAGAATAGCTTGACTCCCTCTTCTTTATAGCAACCCCTGAGATATTGGAACACTGTTAGTATATCATCCCTAGTCTTTCTTTTCATTAAACTAGACATACCCAATTCCAGCAACCATTCTTTATATGTTTTAGCCACCAATCCCCAAATCATCTTTGCTTCTCTTCTCAGCATTATTTCTAGAGTCTCAACTAGTAGTGGGTTCTAGCTGGTACAACTGTAATGGTAGTTGTCAGGAGGCACAGCCACTGTACCAGTATTGTGGCTCATTTGGCCAACCCACCCTCCCAGGTTCTTTACCTGTTTTTAAAGCAACCGGCCCAAATACACACCCGTGCACAGCATGTGGCACCTGCACAACCTCTGATGCCTGGGCATCGCAAGGGCTGTGGAGTGCGCATACATGCACAGCGCACATCAGGCGAGTGCACAGTGCATGTCCAGCATGTGCATGAACGGACCACGAGCAGAGTATCAATAGCAAAGGTAAGAGCAACCCACCACATGATGTAAAAAATATCAACATATTTTTTACATCATGATGACCAAAACTGGATACAGTATTCCAAGTGTGGTGTTACCAAGGCATTATAATGTGGTATTAGCATTTCATGTGATCTTGATTCTCTCTCTTTGTTAATGCAGCCTAGAACTGTAGTGGCTTTTTTGGCAGTTGCAGCACACTATTGGCTCATATTTGATTGTCCATGAGAAGTCCAGCATCTCTCTCACAGTTACTATTATTGAGCAAGGTACCACTTATACGGTACCTGTACATTTTGTTTTTCTTGCCTAAATGTAGAACATTACTTTTTTTTCCCATTGAATTTCATTTTGTTAAACAGTACCAAATGTCAAATGTCTATGAAGATCCTTTTAAATCTTAAGCCTATCTTCTGGAGTGTTGGCTATTCCTGACAGTTTGGTGTCATCTGCAAATTTAATGAGTTCCATATCTATCCCCTCATTCAAATCATTGATGAAGCTTCCTGGATGAGAAGTGAAACATCTTCTTCCTCAACAGAAAAACAACAACAGTTCAGTTGCCTTTTGAAAAAGCACCTTTGAGACCACTAAGGCCTGCATGACACAGACAGATATCAAACTGAAAACTTAAGCTGGGACAACATGCAACAATGGCAAAACTAATAGTATATATACACAACACAAGTTTAACCAATTTAAGCAAGAATGGTTCCCATACATTAATCATGCAACATAGTACATATAATCAGTCCTAGCCTCCTAACCCAGGGAGGATTAAATGCCTACAATATTTTAAATTAGCAGATGTACAAAAAGCAGATGTGTTAGAAACCTGTTTTTCCTTTCTTTTTTATGTTTTAATTGTTAAATTTGTATTATCTATTTTCCCATTTTTAACAAGTTAAAAATAAATAAGATACCAAGAAACTACACAACAAAGACTTAATAATCACTTCAACCATTATTGTATAACAAATACTTGGTTCAATTTGCAGCAGCTCTTTTTCTCTAATATCACACTCAACTTTGATTTAAAAACAGTCAAATAATTCTAGGCTTCTTATATTTACATTTAAATTGTAATTAATATTGAAAAAATATTTGTCCTCTTTTCATTTTCAATATTCTAAATTAACCAAACAATAGAATGTCAATATTTTTATCTAATATTGTATTAAGATCATCTGTATCAAAAGAATATAATGTATCATGATTTACAATAATATAATAACAAAAGGTGGGGGGGAATTAGAGGCCGATGGGGGAATTTCCTAAAACATTCTTGTTTGTTTGGGTGATTGTGATTAAACTTATTTATTTATTTATTTATTTATTTATTTTTTGTATTAAAATTTTATTGGTTTTTCAAAATATACATGGGAAAGGGGATAGGGTATACAAAATTTTTTGGTAGTTATAGTTATAGTTATAGTTTATTTGATTTATATACCGCCCTTCTCCCTTTTGGGATTCAGGGTGGTGTACAGCCACAATAAAATAAACGGTACAAAATCTAAAACAATATGTTAAAAATATTAAATAAATGGCCTACATTTTAAAACCCCATACTAAAATCACTATAAAATCCCTTTAAAAACTACCTTTAAAAACTACGACAGGCTGGCAGTGCAGAATAAATGCGTCTTCAGGGCCCGACGGAAGAGATGTAGGTCTGAGATCATCCTTAGTCCAGGGGGTAGGTCATTCCAGAAGGCGGGAGCTGCCACAGAGAAGGCTCTCCCCCTGGGGGTCGCCAGCCGGCATTGTTTAGCCGACGCACCCTGAGGAGGCCCTCTCTGTGGAGCGAACTGGTCGGAGGGAGGTATTTGGCAGCAGGAGGCGGTCTTGCAGGTAACCAGGTCCCTTGACCTGCGAGAGGGGAGACTCCCGCAGGGCACGAAGGTCAGCCACTGAGTACATTGAAAGAGTAGTCTGTAGGGAGATGAATTGTCAGGAAGAAAAACACCGCCTTGATATAAACTTTCATTTGGACCCATAAGTTCCTTGTTGATACATTTCAGCGTCATCCTGAAACTTCCGAATATCTGCACACCCGCATTGGGCCAGAGTTCCTTTATTGCGTATTCAGTCCTGTTCACCACCTCCACCCGCATTATTTCTTCTTCGGGTCGAGAAGACATGTACTTATAGAAGTCATTGATTTCTTTGTGAAGGCCCACCACGCCAGGGCTGTAATTTGTCTTGCAGGGGCTCTTCACCCTCCTAGCATGGTGGGTGGATGTTGGGGCATGCCAAGAGCTTGGTGTCAATGTCCGAGAGTCGGAGTTGCCACAAACCACGTAGGGGGAGGTGGTGCGCAGTTGGGTGTCAGGCATCAGGTGCTGTAATGAACTCACACTGGAAGAGGGTCAGGAGAGAGACAATTTCAGCCGTATCAGAGGCCATGAATCCAGGTTTGCTGCAGCCTGCAGAGAACCAGCAAGGAGTATTTGCTGGAGCAGGTCGGCAGAGCAGGCAGGAAAGCTGTCAGAAAGTGTTTGCTGGAAAAGGCTAGCAGAGCAGGCAGGAGGGGAGAAACAGCTGCATCCGAATCAAAGGCCATGAATCCAGGTTTGATGAAGCCAGGACGTTGGTAGCTCCCATATCGGTGTTGGTAGCCCTCCCAAACCTCACAAGTTTACAATTTTAAAAATAAAGGACAAATATAAACAAAATTGTTGCATTGTGTACCATGTGTTCAATCGTCTCTTTCTTTGCCATTTTCTATTATATCAACAATTACAATGACATTTCAAATAGAATCATTTTTGTGATCTGAGCCTTTTCGCTATTGTTTCTTCTTCCCTGTCACCAGGTGGCACCGTGGGTCCCTTCATTCCCAAATCTTGTATAATGCTGTCCTTTTTCCCACCCCCACTATCTCGGTCCTCTAAGAGGGAAGAATGTTTTTGAAGAAAGGCATCTGCCTCGCTTAATGTTTTGATTTTTATCCTACCCCCCTCCCAGAAGATCAGCATTCCCTTTGGCAATAACCATTTAAACCAAATTCCTTTCTTATATAATTTCTTCTACAAGAAGGAGTATTTCCTTCTTATTTCTCTGATTTTTTTTGGAATTTGTTTCAATATGGTTATTTCTTTGTCTTGATATTTTAAAGGTCCCCCCCCTTTGGGCCCCCAGTATCTCATCCCTTGTGGATTTCCTGAGAAATTTAACATGGACCTCTCTTGGGACATTGTAGATTCTAGCATATTGAATTAATTCTATAAACCAGGTCCATATCCCACCAGAGTCATTCTTTATCTCTTTTAAGGTATTCTGCTAGTATTGTACTCATAACATCTTTAAGATCTTCATTTTCTGTCTCTGGTATGTTCTGAAACCTGAAAAAAAAAGACATTCTTTCAAATTCTATTTTAGACATATAAGTTTCTAATTCTAAATTTTCCTTTCGAATCTCTTTAACCTCTTTCCCCATCTCAGTTACCCTGCCCTCCAATGCCGTAATTTTTTGTTTATTTTCCGTTATGTTTTGCTGCATTTCTCTGAGCCCTGTTTTAAACTCTGTCATTTCTTTCCGCAATTCATTCATATTTCTCATAAGTCCCTGAAACATTTGAGCAATTGACAATTCCTGCGAACTCTCTCCAGAAGTTTCTTTCTGCAGTAGTGAAGTAATTTTTGACTGTTGCATGCTTGGGCTAGCTAGAGGTTGTCGAAGAGGGGGCAGATATTGATTTCCCCTTGGGTGGTTTTCTGGAAGCCATTGTCTCAGTTCAAAAATGGTAAAAGAAAAGGGGCGGATGTCCGAGATGGTTCGAGGTACAAGAAAATCCAAGTAAAAAAAGTAGTTCTCCTTCACTGTCTCAGGTCTCAAAAATACATCAAAAGAAAACCAAATAAAACCATATAATCCACATCCAGGAATTCCATGTAGCAGGAGAAACAAAGAGAGCCTTCAGGGGAGATATTAAAAAAAAATCAGGAGTCCTTCGGAGGCCGTTACCAAGGGCAAGCTTCATAAGTATAAAGCTATGAGGAGAGAACAAAGGAGAGCCATCTTGCCCAACCCTTTCACAGGGAGAGAAGAAAAGTAAAAGTAAAAGTTGCAATTTGCTTTTTAGAAAGGGCTCCGCAGAACATTGTTGCCACTGCAATACTCTCTCGCATAGTTAATTCAAATGGCAAGTTAGTCCCTTTCCTCTCTCCATTTTGGAGAGGGATCGTTTGAATGTTGCTTTGTCCAAGGGGGGGTTAAAGGAAAAAATCTCCCCCCTCTAATCTCCGTTTAAATTGATTGAACTGGAACTCACAATGATCTGTCAATTGTCCTCCATCAGTGATCCAGAAGATTAGGAAGAGCCCTCCAGCACCGGCATTTTCACTACTCTTTCAATTGATTTGTTTCTCCCGAGCTCCGTCCGGCGAAGAGGCAAGATTGCCCCCCCTTCTGATTCCCAGCTCCTAGGGCGTGGTTGGGAGCATCCCACCGGCCACCAGTGAGTTGGGGGCTCCCAACGAGCTGCCCCTTATGGCAGGGGATCCCTTCAGAACCCCCTGTGCTCCGGAGGGAGCCAACCAGGAATGCAAGTGGCAGACGAAACACGTCCGTCACCTTCGGAAACCAGAAGTCGAATCTATTTATTTATTTTATTTATTTTATTTTTTATTCCGCCCTACTCCCAAAGGACTCAGGGCAGTGTGCAGCAAAATAAAACACAGATATACAAAAGTTTAAAAAATTAAAAAACATATTAAATAATTTGTCCCATAATAAGATTAAAAACCAACAAACCCAATTAAGATTAATAAAACTCGTATTTACGCCAGCCTGGCTTGTTGAAAAAGAAAAGTTTTAAGAGCACAGCGGAAGGTGCATAGGTCAGGGATAATTCATAACTCCGGAGGCAATTCGTTCCAGAGGACAGGTGCTCCCACGGAAAAGACTCTCCCCCTGGGTGTCACCAGTCGACATTGTTTAGCCAACAGCACCATGAGGAGACCCTCTCTATGGGAGCGTACTGGCTGATGGGAGGCTCTCGGTGGCAGAAACTTAAAACAGTTTCTAGCAGATTCAATTTGTCTTCAACTTTTGTACATTGAAGAATTTTTGTATGGAATAATTCTCCAAAGGAAGCTCCTTAGAGTTATGAGGCATCTATATTTTATGAAAATATTCTCCTGAGCAACAGTAGCTATTTTGAAAATGTATTTCTTGCATTGAAAAACCCTGTTGCCATCATACCAGCTTTTAAAAACCAACTGTTCCGTTGCAGGAAATTAAAATCTACCTGCTGCAGTGAATAGTATTTGCGGATCACAGTAACACCAGTCATTGCCATTTGTAACCAGCTCTGAAAAGGAAAAAAATAGTAAATATAAATGTTTTTCAAGATAAAGAAAATCAAGATTTAGAAAAGCTTTCTCAAGAGATTTATCTCAGGGAAGTTTTGAGTCCTGAAATAACCTGCTTTTTAATTTAGATTTAGGGGTTGAATATTAATTTTTTATTAGGGCCAGAGTAAAATATCAGAGCATATTAAATCCCTAGGCTTTTATCTTGTTCACTTCCTTTCTACATGTAATGTTAGTGGAACATCAATGATTTTTCAATGTATCTCCTCTGGATATATTCCAGAATAAACCAAATGATTCCATCCTGACCTTATCTTGTAATTCCTTTCTTGCAAAAAGGAATGCCCTTTGCGAATAGATTTTCATTTCCTCATATTACAAGAAACAAAAATTAGTTTGCTTTCTTTTAATTAAAATCTAAGTTGAAACTATTGTAAACTTGTCAGATCAAGTTGATTCTGGGAAAAAGACAGATGTGATCATTAACGAATATCAAATCTCAAAGTGAGATTAATTGGTAGTTGGGTAATTTTATATCTAGCTTTTACAGGCTACTATATATCTTATTTATAATATGGTACTACTATAAATACAGTTACCCCCAACTTTAATAACTGTAATAAAGATGTCTATGGAGATTCTCAATCATCCAGATCATGGTTGTCCCAAAGATGTTTTTTTCAAAAGGCATCTGGACTTTCTTGGTTTTTTTCTTGAAAAACTGAATTGAAAAAGGTTTTTAGATGACAAGTGAACACATTGAAGGGGAAAAAACCCAAGAAAGACCGCTTGTCTTTTGAAAAAAAACACCTTTGGGATTAACAAAGATAATAATAACAACAACCAGTATCTCCTTCCAAATAGTCTTTGATTTGCAACCATTTGTTAAGAATAACTTAAAGTTATGGCCACAAAGAAAAAGTGATTTATGACCATTCTCAAAGGTACAACCTTTGTACCATTTCTGTGGTTGCAGAATCACAATTTTCACACAGCTGACATTTATAATGGTTGCAGCAAAGTCAATTGAAGAAACAAGATTTTGCTTAACAATCATGTGATTTGGTTAACAACTATGCTGATTTGCTGAACAACTGTGGTAAAAAAAATGATCGTAAAAATGATGATGAGCTTAATGAATATATTGTTTAGTGACTGAAATTCCAGTCCCAATTGTGGTTGTAAGTAAATAACTATCTATAGTGCTCCAATTGCCTCTGAGGTTGGCTTCCTTCTTTTAAATAATTTTTAATCTAAAAATGCAGGTTATTATATTTAAATGAAAATATTAAAATATAAGGACACAAAACTTCTTTGCACAAACAAGAAGAAATTAAGGATAACACAATGAGTAGCATATCTCCTAATGGGACCTTTGTGTGTTGATACTGAAAACATGATGCTGGTCTTATTTGCTCTACTCCCCATCATTTCCAACATTCAATTGGGTATCTGTTAGGAATAGGTGGGCTTGGACTAATGTTGGGCCTCAACTTCCACCCCGAGGATAAACTTGAGCTGCCCCATTTACAAATGCTGATTAAACATTAGTCACTCTTTCTGAGATGATCAATTGCTGGAACCTCCCAGAAGTAGAGTTAGTTATAATCTGAGATGCTGGAAACCTGTCCAAAAATAGTAGAGAACAAATTTTCCGATCCCTTTGAGATCAACTTATTCACTGCTTTTTACATACTCATTTTTTCACCTCTAAGTACGTTTAAATATAAGAGAACTAAAAGTAATTTTTTTTAAAAAAAAGTTGACAGTGTTTACATGCAGTCTGAATGATTCTTCTTTCTTGAAGAATAATATTTCATTTCTTTTGAGTGGAAGATCAATTAGTTCTTGTCACAATTCCTCTCATCTGTAGACCAATAATAGATAAATGACGTAAACAAAATGTAAGGATTCCTCCCCCCCCCAAAAAAACCCCAGAGGAGTTTATTGGTAGAAACATACTTGTTTACCAAATCTTACCAAGAAACACAAAATACTCCCCCCCACCCCAATCCTTACGTATTACGTGTCTTCTGCATATTTCTCCACCAGCTGTTTCTTATTCTCTTTATGCCTGATAATGAGGGATACCATCAACAATTTAAATGGTAACACTTTTTTTAATAACAAAACGAGCTTGCATTTTAGAAGTGCCTGCAAACAGAATTAAGAACCAATAAGCTCAGCAGGAACTTAATTTTAAGAAACAATGTGCAGGGCTGCAGTCATGGCCCATAAATCTAAGTGTGAAATTTGATTAGTGCACTGTTTGCTTACGGTAGATGTCTTGTGTTTTATGAAGAAGTTATTAACCAGGGTGAAAGTTCATGAGAATAAAAATTATAGGGTGGGGGTGGGAAGGAACCAGTACTGCATTATCCTGCTGTGATTATGAATTTGTCTTGGTGATAGGGCTACATAAACATCACAGTATTTTTTTTAGAACTCATTGCTATGTTACTGGAAAATATTTATTATCTAGATCAAATGAAAACAAATTAAATGAACTTGACTCAAACACTACTTTTGCAAGGGAAAAAAATACTCATTTTCACTCATTTTCAGAGTTATTTCCTTTTCTGTTTCCCTAAAAATTAGTTCCTCTTCCCATCACTAAAATTAAAGATTAAAATTTTATAACATTCTAAGGTGGATTTTTTTTTTTGCTGGAAAATATCCCAGAATCAAATTTAAGCATCTCTCAGATGCTTTTCAGATTTACGCTGTAACATTCAGTAAGAGGGTTTCTTGTCCTAGTTCCTTTTCCTTATTTTTCTTCATGAATATTCAGCTTCAGTTCTGATATCATACCTTAATCAAACTAGAGTTTTCAATTGTAGAAAAGTGAGATTTATTCTTTTCGTGAAATAACTCTTTTTAGTGTCTTAATGAAAGAATTAGACCACATTTTGGATGCTCAAAGAAAATGTGTGTTTAACCCAACCTTGCCATTTCAGCTAATATCAAGCACTGGATGGAAAAAAGGAAAGAAGGAAGGAAGGAAGTGGGAGGAAGGGAATGAAAGGCACAAGGAATGTTTCTTTCATGCATGGTGACTGTTCTTTAAGTATAACCTAGATGAATAATTAATATCCCAATTCAATTCAGTGTCAGACAGCTTCAACTAATGGTATATTCCCAGAATTTGTGAGATGGGAGAGTCACTAGCATTTCCATGCCATGAAAGGCAAATGATTTAAAAAAGAAATAGATTTACCTCTATCTATTTATTAGGAAGCCATTGTTAAATTGCGTATTTCATAAGGAATAAAGAATTCTACAAATATTTCAGATCACGGGCAAAGAGATGTACACCTTCTGGTTGACTTGTTACAATTTTCCTTCTAAAAAAACATATGGTATAGACTTCTGCTTCCTGGCTCCATATTAATTTAAATGATTTCATGTTCAGAATTTGCTTTTAATTTTTTTAAAAAAAAGGTTTAAATATTTATAAATAATTTTAAAAATCTCTTACTTCATTGTTGTTGTTAGTCGCGAAATCGTGTCCAACCCACCACGACCCCATGGACAATGTTCCGATAGGCCTTCCTGTCCTCTACCATCCCCTGGAGTTCATTTAAGCTCACACTTATTACTTCGGTGACTCCATCCAGCCACCTCATTCTCTGTCATCCCATTCTTTTTTTGCCTTCAATCATTCCAAGCACTAGGCTCTTCTCCAGTGAGTCCTTCCTTCTCATTAGGTGGTCAAAGTATTTGAGTCTCATCTTCAGGATCTGGCCTTCTAAAGAGCAGTCAGGGTTGATCTCCTCTAGGACTAACCTGTTTGATCTCCTTACAGTCTAAGGGACTTGCAGGAGTCTTCTCCAGAACCATAGTTCAAAGGCTTCAATTCTTTGGTGCTCAGCCTTTCTTATGGTCCAACTTTCACAGCCATTACATTACAACTGGGAAAGCCATCACCTTGACTATATGCACTTTTCTTAGCAGGGTAATGTCTCTGCTTTTTAGTATGCTGTCTAATGTGCCATGATCTTAGTTTTCTTAATGTTGAGTTTCAAGTCAACTTTTGCATTCTCCTCCTTCACCCACATCAACTCGTTAGTTTCTCTTTACTTGCTGTCATTAGAGTGGTATTTTCTGCATATCTGAGGTTGTTGATATTTCTCCAGACAATCTTAATTCCAATTTGTGATTCATCTAGTCCCGCCTTTTTCATGATGTGCTCTGCATGTAAGTTAAATATGTAGGGCAACAGTATGCAGCCTTGCCGAACTCCTTTCTCAATTTTGAACCAATCAGTGGTTCTGTGTCCATTTCTCACTGTTACTTCTTGATCTACATATAGGTTTCTCAAGAGACAAATAAGATGGTCTGGTACTCCCATCTCTTTAAGAAGTTGCCATAATTGGCTGTAATCTGCACAACTAAACAATTTAGCATAGTCAATGAAGCAGAAATAGAAGTTTTTCTGGAACTCCCTAGCTTTCTCCATGATCCAGCGTATGTGGTTCTCTGCCTCTTTGAAATCCTGTCTATATTTCTGGTAGTTCTCGGTCCACATACTGCTGGAGCCCAGCTTGTAGGATTTTAGCACAACTTTGCTAGCATGTGAAATGTGTTCAATGGTGCAGTAGTTTGAACATTCTTTGGCATTGCCCTTCTTTGGATTTGGAAAGTAAACTGATCTTTTCCAATCCTGTGGCCACTGTTGAACTTTCCAAATTTGCTGGCAAATTGAGTGTACCACTTTTATTGCATCGTCTTTTAAGATTTTGAATAGTTCACCTGGAATATTGTCACTTCCCCTAGCTTCATTGTTACTCAGTCTTCCTAAGGCCCATTTGACTTCACATTCCAGGATGTCTGGCTTGAGGTCAGTGACCACCTCATTGTGGTTATCAGGGATGTTAAGCTCATTCTTGTATAGTTCTTCTGTGTAATTTTGCAACCTCTCCTTAACCTCTTCTGCCTCTATTAGGTCCCTGCCATTTTGGTCCTCTTTATATGAAATGTTCCCTTCGTCTCTCCAATTTTCTTGAAGAGATATCTGGTCTTCCCTATTCTATTGTTTTCTTCTATTTCTTTGCAGTGTTCACTTAAGAAGGCATTATCTCTTCTAGCTATTCTCTGGAATTCTGCATTCAGTTGGGTGTATCTTAAGGTGACCATCCGTCCCACTTCTGATGGGACAGACCCGGTTCACCAGCAGATGTCCTGCACCCTGCCCCCTCTTCAGAATGTCCCGCTTTTTGCGGGCAGGCGGCGGGCGCTCTGTACGTGCTCAGAGGCGGGCACCTCTGAGCGCCGGCTCAGGCGGGGAGGGCCTCGGAGGGGGGGGCATGTGCTCCGGCGCATCACGCGCCTGCAGAGGGCGTCGGGGTATGGTCCCACCCACCCCCGCGGGGCACTCTTTAAAGGCGGCGGCGGCGGCTCTCAGCACGTGAGGGACAGCCTTCGGCCCAATGGTCAGGCGCACGGCTGCTGGGTCTGGCAGCGGTGCAGGAGGTGCTGGGCAAGCAGTGCAATGGCTCCGAGTACAGAAGGTGAGAGTGACACGCTGGGACGCGGGGCTCGCAAGGGCCTGGCCCGCTCACCTGAGTGCCCTTCCCTGCACCGGGCAGCCCCAGGAGCAGGGCCCAGACGCACTTGCGGGCCCCGTGTCCCAGCGTGTCACTCTCGCCTTCCGTGCTTGGAGCCATCGCACTGCTCGGCCGGCACCTCCTGCGTCGCTGCCTGACCCAGCAGCCGTACGCCAGACCCAGCAGACCTGGGTCTGGCGCATTACATCTATTTCCTTAAATCTATTTGTCACCTCTACTGTATATTCATCAGGGATATGATTTAGTTCATATCTGAGTGGCCTAGTGCTTTTCCATACTTCCTTCAATTTAAAACTAAATTTTGAAATGAGAAACTCATAATCTGAGCCACAGTCATCTTCTGGTTTAGTTTTCACTGACTGTATAGAGCTTTTCCATCTTTGGCTGCAGAGTACATAGTTAATCAGGAAATGTCCATTTGTAGAGTCATCTTTGGGTTGTTGAAAAAGAGTGTTTGCTATGACTATCATATTCTCTTGACAAAATTCTACGGTCTGTGCCCTGCTTCATTTTGTAGTCCAAGACCAAACTTACCTGTTATTCCTGTTTTCCTTTGGCTTCCTACTTTAGCATTCCAATCCTCTAAGATGATAAGGACATCATTTGGGGGGGGGGGGTAATTATAGAAGGCATTTTAGGGCTTCATAGAACTGGTCAACTTCATCCTCTTCAGTACCAGTGGTTGGGGCATAGACTTGGACTACTGTGATGGCACCCTGGATCCTTTTTTGGAGAAGGTGCAGGGTATAAATTTGAATTTTTTTTAAAAAAAGTTGAATGATTTGCCTTGGATTCAAACTGGGATCATTCTGTCATTTTGGAGATCGTATTCCAGTACTGCTTTTCCTTCTCTTTTATTGACTTTGAAGGCTACTCCATTTCTTCTCAGGGATTTTTACCCGCAGAAGCATACCTGATGATCACCTGAATTAAATTCTCCCATTCCTATCCACTGATTCCTAAAATGTCAATGCTCAGTCTTATCATCTCTTGTTTGACCACATCCAGCTTGACTTGATTCATAGATCTTACATCTGACTTTTCTTTCACCATCAGATATATCCACAGCTGAGTATCTTTTGACTTTGACCTAGTTGTTTCATTCTTTCTGGCACTACTAGTACTAACTAGCATGTTAGTTGTATACCTGGCTCCTCGCTATGCAACAACAGCCCTGCCCAAGCTCCTAGAGGTGATAGCCGAGGCAGCGATTGAGACCCCCAGACTACTGGTCAGTAGGCGAAACCTCTGATGCAGCTCGGGAGTTCATGGCTTCCATGACAGCCATGGACCTGACCTAGGTAGTTTTAGGCCATACCCAAGAGGGTGGACACACCCTGGACTTAATCTTCATCTCGGGACAGTGGAGTAGTGATCTGGGGATAGGGGATATAGCCATCACACCCCTGTCATGGACAGATCACGCTCTCCTTCGGCTGGACTTTCCGATCGCCGCACCTCACCGCGGAGAGGCGGAGCCTGATATTCCTATATGGTTCCGCCCCAGGCTCCTGATGGACCCGGTAAAGTTCCAGAGGGAGCTTGGGCCAATTCCTGTGGACTTGCCCCGCGACTCGACTGAGGACCTAGTGGCCGCATGATTAAGTGTGGCCACGGGGGCCTTGGACCGAGTCGCGCCCTTGCGGCCTCTCTTGCAGCGACGAACCACCCAGGCTCCTGGGTTCACCAAGGAGCTTAGGGAGATGAAACACCACAAGAGATGCCTAGAGAGAAGATGGAGATCCTCTCGCTCCGAAGCCGACCGAACACTAGTGAGAACCTATATTAGGACTTACTTAGTGGCGATAAGGGTGGCCAAGCGTGAGTATTGTGCCACCCTTATTGCATCCGCAGATAACCGCCCTGCCGCCCTGTTTGGGGTGACCCGCTCCCTCCTTCACCAGAGGCCGCGGGAAGCCCCTTTACAGGGTCGAGCAGAGGAATTTGGGATTTATCTGCAGGACAAAATCATTCGGATTCGGAATGAGCTACCCTCCTTCGAGAGTGGTCTAATCGGTTTGTCCGAGGTTGTTCTTGAGACACCGTCCTGGGAGGAGTTTGACTTTGTTACTACCGAAGATATGGACAGGTTGTCAAAGAGACTTAAGGCTACCACATGTTTATTGGACCTGTGTCCCTCCTGGCTTGTACTGGCATCCTGGGAGATGACACGTGGCTGGCTCCAGGGCATTGTCAACGCATCTTTGAGTGAGGGGTCCTTGCCTTGAAAGAGGCGGTAGGAAGGCCCCTCCTCAAGAAGCCGTCCCTGGATCCAGCATTATAGAGAACTATCGTCCGGTCTCCAACCTTCACTTTTTAGTGAAGGTTGTAGAGAGTGTGGTGGCCCAACAGTTTCTGCGACACCTGGAGGAAATTGATTATCTAGACGCGCGCCAGTCCGGCTTCCGACCCGATCACAGCACCGAGACGGCATTGGTCGCGTTGGTTGATGATCTCTGGAGGGTGCGGGATAGAGGATATTCCTCTATCCTAGTCCTGTTAGACCTCTCAGTGGCTTTTGATACCATCGACCACAGTATCCTATTGCACCGACTGGGGGAGTTGGGGCTGGGGGGCACCATTTTATGTCTCTCGTCTCTCTGGTCGGTCGCAATATGTGTTGACAGGGGGCCGAGGTCGGCCTCGTGACCCCTCCTATGTGGGGTTCCTCAGGGGTCGGTCCTCTCGCCCCTACTATTCAACACATATATGAAGCCGCTGGGCGAGATCATCCGTGGTTTTGGGGTGGGATATCATCTGTACGCTGATGATACCCAGCTGTACATATCCACTCCAGACCACCCCAACGATGCCGCCGAGGTGATGTCCTGGTGTTTGGAGGCCGTACGGATCTGGATGGGTAGCAACAAACTCAAGCTCAACCCGTCCAAGACTGAGTGGCTGTGGCTTCCGGCACCCCGGTTCAGCCAGATTACTCCAACTCTGGCCATTGGGGGCAAAACACCGGCCCCCGTGGAGAGGGCGCGCAATTTGGGTGTCCTCCTGGATTCCCGGCTGTCCATGGAGGACCATGTGGCGGCCGTGGCCAGGGGGGCGTTTCATCAGGTACGCCTGATGCGCCAATTGTGCCCCTTACTGGACCGGGATGCCCTGCGCACGGTCACTCAAGCACTCATGACATCCCAACTTGACTACTGTATTGGTCTCTACATGGGGTTTCCCTTGAGGTGCACTCGAAAGCTACAGTTAGTCCAGAACGCAGCCGCGCGGGTGATTACGGGAGCGCCTAGACACTCCCATATAACACCAATCCTGCGCGAGCTGCACTGGCTTCCTGTGGTCTTTCGGATGCGCTTCAAGGTTTTGACGACCATCTTTAAAGTGCTCCATGGCTCGGGACTTAGTTACATGCGAGACCGTCTCCTACCTCATACATCCCTTCGGCCAATCCGCTCCCACAGAGAGGGCCTTCTCAGGGTGCCGTCGGCCGGACAATGCCGACTGGCGACATCCAGGGGAAGGGCCTTTTGGAACGACCTACCCCCTGAACTTCGCACCATCTCCGACCTCCGCCTCTTCCGCCAGTGTCTAAAGACACATTTGTTTCATCTAGCCGGCCTAGCGTAACCTCCATAATGACTATTTTAGACAGTTTTTAAATTTGGGGGATTTTAATTTGGTTTTAGTGCAGGATGGTCATTAAATAAGTTTTTTAAATTTTTTATTTGATTTTGTATGTATTTTTAAATTCCTGTGCGCCGCCCTGGGTCCTTTTGGAGAAGGGCGGGGTATAAATGTAATAAAATAAAAATAAAATAACCCTCTGCTCTTCCCCAGTAGCATATTTGACACTTTCCGACCTGAGGTGCTCACCTTCCAGTGTCATATCTTTTTGCCTTTTGGTAATGTCCATGAGATTTTCACGCAAAGATACTGGAATGTGTTACATTTCCTTCTCCAGTGGATCACATTTTGTCACAACTCTCTGCTATGACCTGTCCATCTTGGGTGGTCCTGCACGGCATAGCTCATAGCTTCATTGAGCTACACAAGCCCCTTCACCACAACAAGGCAGTAATCCATGAAGGGGAAAAGCTACCCTTGGCAGCCTTAGGAAATTATAAAATTATCATTTCATTGTTGCTTCACCATAAAACTGCCCTGTTGCCTTAATGTCTCCGTGTGGGCACTTGATTACTTCCTATGTGCAGAAGAAAAGATGAAAAGCACTTCCAGGCCATCAAGTTCCCAAAACTTATTTTTGCCTATTCCTTTCTGAACAGGTATAAAGTCATATAAGAACAGATTTTCAAGACTGCATTTATGAACAAAAAACTAAAAATCCTATCACCAGAAGACTTTCGTCTGCTAAATAATATTAACTGTTAAAGACACAGAAGGTGCTCAGGAATTCACTTCTGTAGAATTTTGAATCTTTGGGTTTTCTCTCCTAATTTCAGGAGAACATTGTGATAACTTGAAAAGAATTATTTGATAAGGAAAAAATGGCAGACCAGAAATGTTTTTTTAATGCACAAGGTCTTTGTAAACTATTACCCCTAAAATAATAAAAAAAATCACATCCATAACATAAGCCAATAGTTATTTCCTGACCTCTCCTACTTAGCAATATCCATCTTTCCACAAAATAATTTTAAAAGCTTTTTAAAACCATACAGCAGTGCTGCAAATTGCCTGAGCTTGATTTCCTTTTGTTGAAATAATGATGCTGAAAGTTCTTATTATTCTATCTTTATTTACTGAATACACCAAACCTTTTTCATCTAATAGACTGCATGTAGCTAAATGAGGACTACAACTACACAAGAAGAACATTGGGGTTATTATCTGGGAAAAATGGCCCATCCACTTGAAAACAAAGTATCAAGGTTCCAAGTAATGAGCCCAAATCAATCAGCACTCCGAGACTTTCAGCTTTCTCAAAGGACTGTTTTATTGAATACATCATTTTGGCACTAATGGAAATAAAACCAGCTCTAATATTTCCTGTGGTTTCAGTATAATTAAAGAAAAGATAACTCCCTCCCTCATGGTCATAGGCAGTGGTGGGATTCAAATAATTTAACAACCATTTCTCTGCCTTAATGACTAGCTAGGTAGGTGCCTCAGTGGTCATGTGATAGTGTGGGCATGGCCAACTCAACATCACTCAGGTCAATGGGTGCTTTGCCTTAGCTTACAATGTAATAAGCGTTAACCAGAGAGGCAGTTTCTGTAAGCAGGGCAATAAAGATTAGAAACCAGAATGTTTCCTTCCTGCCTTCCTTACAGGATTAGCCCTATAAAGTGGGGGGGAAACAAAATAAAACTTCTTCCAACAAATGGTTCTCTGAACTGCTTACAAAGTTAACAACCAGTTCTCCTGAATAGGTGCAAACTGGTGAATCCCACCACTGGTCACAGATCACATTATCCAATTAGGCGTTCTGGTATCTCCTTGGCAATTCCCCTCAGTCTCTGGGCAGTATCTGTTAAGATGACCTTGGTTCCCACAAGGTGGTCTGTTGATATCTGGGCTGGGCATTCAATACTCCCCCCCCCCCTCACAATGTGTTACAATCTGAGAAATGGAATGTTAGCTGCATCAGGCCTGAACCATTTCAAAGTTTCCACAATGAACTGTAAAGAGTGAAGAATACATAAAGAAAAGTTATAGTATTATTTACTGCAGGTCACCTACTCAGACAGGAACACATGGCAATGCCTTCTTAGTAAATGAACCAAGTTTTCAAGAGGGCAAGCTATAACAATAGCAGGAGACTTCAAACTATATTGATGTAGATAGGAAAAACCAGTTCAGCCAAGACTGAGCATTCCAATACATTTCTGATCTATCTACTGATACTTAACTTTTCAGAAGATTAAAAATTCTGAGCTAATCAGCTAACCTGGACCTAATCATGATCAATGTAGAAAAGTGGTCCTGAATCTTTTTGGCTCCACAGACCAGCAACAGCAGTGGTGGTGGTGGTGACAGTGGTGATGGCGGGAGAAGGGGATGGTTTCATAAGTGCAAACTAATCCTGTTCATGTGCAAATGGAGTTTCATGCACTAGCCTGCTGCTTGCATGGCCCAGTTTCCAACAAGGCATGTATCTAGATATCAGTATTGTACATGACGCTTCCCTATTATCCTATAAATAAGATGTATACCTGGAGGGGGATATCAAAATTGAGTTGAAAATTGATTTAAAGCTTACAGGCTGAAAGAATAACATGGTAAAAAATGTTATGCCTGACTGTTGAGCCCCAATCCAGGGCGTGTCATACCTGGGGGTGGGGAGGTGGGAAGGCCACAGAGCAACGCACAGTGACCGGACCAACGGGCGAGGCTGCGGCTGCAATGGCAGGACTGCCAGTGATTGCACATGCACACCACTCTTCAGCTGCTCACTCCCATGGACAGCCATCTGGGAAGGTGATGAAGCAGTGTGCTGTAGGGAGAGTGCCTGGAGCAATAGGCAAAGCTGTGGATGCCATGGCAGGACTTCCGGTGGCTGTGCTGCATAGCCGCTCGCCAGCTGATTGCTCCCCTGCCTCCAGTCAGGAGGGAGTGCTACCGGTACCAGCTACACAAGGCCCTGAAGCATGCTTCCGGTTGGGAAGCCATGCTACTGCTGCTGGATGTGGGAAGAGGTCAACACCATGGACTACTGGATGTTGGGTTACCGGCAAGTGTGCCTGGTCAGCCAGAGGGCATGGTAAATTGTGCTGGGAGGCAAGAGTTCCCAGCACTGACTTGGCAAAGGACTTGATTTCCTACTCATTATATACCAAAGCTCTGGCCTACTTTTGAAGACCTAAAATCTAGGTTACTGGGTTTCTTGGTTTCCTGAGAGTATTTGCTTTGGGCCTAACCCAGTCCAGCCTTGGACCTTTGAGACTGACATGCAATTTTTTTTAAAGAATTAAAGGGATATAAAAACAAGGGAGTGACCCGAATAATAATAATAATAATAATAATAATAATAATAATAATAATAATAATAATAATAATAATAATAATGATAATGATAATGATAATGATAATGATAATGATAATGATATTGATATTGATATTAATATTAATATTAATATTAATATTAATATTAATATCGATAATAATAATAATAATAATAATAATAATAATAATAATAATAATAATAATAATAATAATAATAATAATAATAATAATAATAATAATAATAATAATAATAATAATAATAATAATAATAATAATAATAATAATAATAATAATAATAATAATAATAATAATAATAATAATAATTTATTATATTTATAAACCGCCCCCTCTCCCCAAAGGGATTCGGGGCGGTGTACAGGAAAATTAAAAAACCATCTAAAAACATACAATACACACAAATTAAAAACGAATTAAACTACCCTGTACAAAATTTAAAAACCATTAAAATTACCACCCTTTAAAACCCAATAAACAATTTGAAAAAAACAGACTGGGGCGAGAAGCGTAGATTAGGCCAAGCCGGCCTGATGAAACAAATAGGTTTTTACTTTTTGGCGGAATGCGCGGAGGTCCGTAGTCATTCTAATATCCGGGGGTAGATCGTTCCAGAGGGTCGGGCCCATCACAGAGAAGGCCCTTCCCCTGGGCGTCGCCCGCTGGCACTGCCTGGTGGACAGCTCCCGGAGAAGTCCCTCTCTGTGTGAGCGAATCGGCCGAAGGGATGTATGGGGCAGGATACGATCCCGCAAATAACTAGGTCCTGTGCCATGGAGCGTTTTAAAGATGATAATCAACACCTTGAAATGCACCCGAAAGACCACAGGCAGCCAGTGCAGCTCGCGCAGGAGTGGTGTTACATGGGAGTATCTAGTGACTCCCATAACTGTCCATGCGGCCGCGTTCTGGACCAGCTGTAGTCTCCGGGTGCATCTCAAGGGGAGCCCCATGTAGAGAGCATTACAGTAGTCTAGACGAGATGTCACAAGCGCATGAGTGACCGTGTGAAGGGTCACTTTTATATTGAAAAAGTTTTATTGGTTTTACATTTTTTCTATAGGGTAGGGTAAGGGATACAAAGAAATTTTGAGAGCATTCACGTCAGAGTCGTCGGCCCTTCCGAGACCTCAAAATACACAATAAAAAAAAATAACAAAAAAAAGCATTTTTCATAACACTACAAGGTAAAAGCAAGTACATATACCTAAATTCTCAGTTCCATGCTGTCAGACATTTACAAAAAATCCAGAAAATATTATGCAAAATTGTTCAGGAAAATCAAGGCAAAGTTATTTTTTCGATCTAAGTCTCTTGGCTATTGTATCTTCTTTTTCTCCTCCCTGGCCCCCAGCGGGCGGGGCCGTGGCCCCCTCCGTCCCCCCTGGATCTTCCCCCAGGGCAGAGGAATGTTTTTTAAGAAAGGCTTCCGCCTCAGCAACTGTTTTAATAGAAGGGTCACTTTTAATGGATTTATAAGTGAGACTTGTTAAAACTTTGAAAATTTTTATCAGGCAAGACAAAGAACAATAAAAGAAAAGTTCTACAATATTATTTGGACTAAAAATCAAGATTGTTAGAAGTAAAAGAAGGAATACCAAGTTGGTTGGTTTAGTTGATTAAGGTAAATATATTTACATACATACATACATACATACATACATACATACATACATACATACATACATACATACATACAATATGTAGATAGATATAGATATAGATATAGATCATGAATTTTCCTAAAATCAACATCAGACAGCTCAGCGTTATTCTCAGCATTATATGGGAAGAAACAGCTCAAGCTGTGTTTGATAAGGGATGAAGGAATAAGAGCATCGATTAACATGCCTGATGTAAAAACAACAAGGCTAATCACAGGTGGGAGGCAGGTGGATGGGCCTATCACTTGCGCAATGGCCAAATTGATTAACATTGTATAAAGACAGGTATTTCTTTAATGGCTCTTACACTGACGATGTTAGCAGTGGCTAATGAAAGCTCAGTGAGCAATATATTTTAAAAGTTCTTTTAACTTTTAACTGTTTCTTTTATAGATATAGATATAGATATAGATATAGATATAGATATAGATATAGATATAGATATAGATATAGATATAGATATAGATATAGATATAGATATAGATATAGATATAGATATAGATATAGATACTGCTTCCCTTTTCTGTCTTTCGGCTCACCCTAGGAGCCATCTAGGCAGAAAGTTATTTTTTCATTGCCTTTGTTACATTTGTGCTGATAAATAAAGGGAGACTAGTGTAGATCTATTTCAAGCTATAGCTAGCTGATGAGAGCTAAATAGCTTGAAATAGATCTATACTAGTCTCCCTTTATTTATTTATCAGCACAAACGTCACACACACACACATACACACACACACACACACACACACACACACACACACACATTCGACTTTCAATAAGCAGAAGTTGTTACCCATGATGTAACAAAAGGGGAATGCCTACTCAAAGAAGCCTGGTTCTCTGACAATAATTCTATCAACAGACACATCGACCTGCTACCCACCTACCAAGAGTTGAGACACCAAGAAAGATCTAGCAGGGGAAGCAGAGCCCAACTTCTATCTGGGAGTAGGGAACAACAACACACGTACACCTTTGAACATGCAGATATGAACATGGCCAGCCCAGGTCTAATGCAAAGGAACCCAGCAGAATTACCTCAAGCTACAATGGAGGTGATCAATGAGGAACGAGCTAGGCCAGTTACAAGATCAAAGGAGAAACAACAAATGAAGCAGGCTAGTATATCAGCTGGGCCTATGAGACAGAAGAAAAGGGAGGGGGCGTGGGAGGAAGCCAAAGAGAATGCTGTTAAATCAACATCATACAGCTCAGCATTCTTTTCTGGGGAAGAAAAGCCCAAGCTAGGTTTGATAAGGGAGAAAAGAATAGGAGCATTGATTAACATGCCTGATGTAAAAACAACAGGGCTAATAACAGGTGGGAGGTGGGTGGATGGGCCTATTATGCCCGCAATAGCTAAATTGATCAACATTGTATAAAGGCAAGTATCCTTTTATGGCTTTTACACTCTGGCAATGTTAGCAGTTGCTAACAAAAGCTCAGTGAGCAATATATTTTAAATATATTTTAAAGTTCTGGAGATCATTATGTCGATTGTGTGTGTGTGTGTTTGTGTGTGTGTGTGTATACATATTATATATATTATATATTATATTATAATATAATATAATAATATTATATATAATTATATTATATATAATTATATAATTATATATAATATAATAATATTATATTATAATATAATATAATATAATATATAATATATATAATATGTATAATATGTATATAATATAATTATATATATATATATATATATATATAGTTGTGTCACAACACCCTGTTAAGCCCCAATTAAGGGAGAAAGCATTCCATATGCGTGTGTGTGTGTGTGTGTGTGTGTGTGTGTGTGTGTGTGTGTGTTAGGTTTTTGAGCTGATCAATAAATAAATCAGGGAGACTAGGATAGATCTATTTTGAGCTTTTTTTTTAGCTCTCATCAGATAGCCATACACTTACTGGGATTTGAACCAGGGCTGTATTACATGTTAGGCAGAAGCCACCAGGTTCTCTTCTTGATCAGCTGAGACAGGAGGATAAGTATATGGTTGTGTCATAACACCCTGTTAAGCCCCAATTAAGGGAGGAAGCATACTGCTTTCCTTTTCTGCCTTTTGGCTCATCACCAGAGACCATCTAGACAGAAAGCTATGAGTTCCATTGTGTGGAAACCAGCACTGACCAACAGACGAGCCCCACCCTCCACCCAAGCTGTTGAAATTCAAAAATAAGGAGAAATATACAAATAGGACCAATCAGCATCAATCTACCAATCATGATACAGCTGCACAGCCAATCAACCCACTCACAACAGAGTCAGCACTCCACACCCCCACCAAGATTTAAGGAAGGGCAGCATCTTCGCAGCCACAGACCAAAGCCTGAAGATGGCAAGTGAGATCTTGCCGAAACGTTGCAAAAACAATCTCATTCTTACACTGAAAAACACTCAAATACAATACCAGCATAACTACACCTGTGAAAATCTACGAATAGATAGATGATAGATAGATAGATAGATAGATAGATAGATAGATAGATAGATAGATAGATAGATAGATAGATAGATAGATAGATAGATACTTGTTTTCACAACTTTCTGTTAGGGCCCCATTAAGGGAGGAGACATACTGTTTCCTTCTCTGCCTTTCGGCTCATCACCAGACAGAGAACCATGAGTTCCGTTGTGTAAATCTTTTTAGATATGTGTGTTAGTTTTTATTGATCAGCTCATAAAAACTAACACACACACACACACACACACACACACACATATGTTAGTTTTATGAACTGATCAATAAATAAATCAGAGACTAATATAGATCTATTTTGAGCTTTTGAGCTCTCATCAGCTAGCCATACCTGAACCGGGGCTGTATTGCATATCAGGCAAGAGCCTTTAACCATTCAGCCAGCCAGGCTTTCCCAATTGCATCAGCTGAGACAGGAGGATTAGTATCCATAATTGTTCCACAACACCCTGTTAGGGCCCCAATTAAGGGAGGAGACATACTGTTTCCTTTTCTGCCTTTCAGCTCATTACCAGACACCATCTAGACAGAAAGCCATGAGTTCCGTTGTGTGAATTTTTTTTTAATATGTGTGTTAGTTTTATGAGCTGAGTATTTATTGATCAGCTCATAAAACTAACATACATATTTAAAAAAATTCACACAACGGAACTCATGGCTTTCAGTTGGCCACACCAAGGCAGAAGTCTAGCACTCCAGTCTAATCGGTTCTACCCTGTTTCATCAGCTAATCCAGGAGTATTTAGTATAGATAATTGTTTCCACAACTTCCTGTAAGGGCCCCATTTAAGGGAGGCTCATTACAGCCCCGGTTCGAATCCCAGTGGAGTGTGGCCAACTGATGAGACCTATACTAATATACCCTGTCTAAGCTGATGTAATAGGGGAACTGGTTTGGCTTAAGTGTGAGGCTTCTCGCCTTACATGCAACATAGCCCCAGTTCGAATCCCAGTAAGGGGTATGGCCAGCTGATGAGAGCTGATAAGCTCGAAATAGATCTATCCTGGTCTCTTCTAATTTAAATTTATTGATCAGCTCATAAAAACTAACATATATATGTGTGTGTGTGTGTGTGTGTGTGTTAGTTTTATGAGCTGATCAATAAATTAAATTAGAAGAGACCAGGATAGGTCTATTTCGAGCTTATTAGCTCTCATCAGCTGACCATACCCCTTACTGGGATTCGAACCGGGGCTATGTTGCATGTAAGGCGAGAAGCCTCACACTTAAGCCAAACCAGTTCCCCTATTACATCAGCTTAGACAGGGTATATTAGTATAGGTAATTGTTTCACAACAACCTGTTATTATTAGGCCCCAATTCAGGGAAGAGACATACTGTTTCCCTTATTGGGGAAATTGGGGCCTAATAATAACAGGTTGTTGTGAAACAATTACCTATACTAATATACCCTGTCTAAGCAGATGTAATAGGGGAACTGGTTTGGCTTAAGTGTGAGGCTTCTCGCCTTACATGCAACATAGCCCCGGTTCGAATCCCAGTAAGGGGTATGGCCAGCTGATGAGAGCTAATAAGCTCGAAATAGATCTATCCTGGTCTCTTCTAATTTAATTTATTGATCAGCTCATAAAACTAACACACATATCTAAAATATTATACAACGTAATTCTTGGCTTGCAGTCTGGATGGTCTCTAGCGATGAGCCGATAGGCAGTAAGGGAAACAGTATGTCTCCTCCCTGAATTGGGGCCTAATAATAACAGGTTGTTATGAAACAATTACATATTCTATGCCTTATACACGGGAAAATCCCCGAAGCCAGCTATGCCAGCATATATATATGCTGCATATATATATTCGGGGATTTTCCCGTGTATAAGGCATAGAAATGTTATTGCAACGTTTCGACAAGATCTCACTTGTCATCATCAGGCAGGCTTCTGTCTGTGACTGTGACTGCGGAGGCATCGCCCCTCTTTAAATCTTGGTGGGGGGTGGAGTGCTGACTATTGTTGTGAGTGGGTTGATTGGCTGTGCAGCTGCATCATGACTGATAGATTGATGCTGATTGGTCTCATTTGTATGTTTCTCCTTGTTTTGAATTTCAACGGCTTGGCTGGAGGGTGGGGCTCGTCTGCTGGTCAATGCTGGCTTCCAGATGTCTGGTAGGCGGGAGGTATCATCACGTTTGTTCATGCTGTTAGATTGTTTCTCTATTTCAATGGCTTCTCTGATTATTCTCCTGTTAAGCTGTTCCGCCTTGGAGATCATTTTAGTTCCTTGAAAGTCAATGTCATGTCCTGTAGTTTTGAAATGTTGATAGAGAGATGAGGTATTAAGATGATTTTTTAATGCATTTTTATGTTCAGCAATACGTGCACTAATCCTTCTGTTGGTTTGTCCTATGTAAGTGGCAGGGCAGCTTTTACATGGAATTTTGTAGACTCCTTGGTTTTCTAGCTGGATCTTGTCTTTCGGGTTCCTTAGGATATTGGTTATTTTTTGGTCGGTGTTGAAGGCTGTCTTGATGTTGTGTTTGTGGAGAATTTTGCTGATTTTGTCTGTGGTACCTTTAATGTATGGGATGAGGGCAATGCCATTTTCCTGTTCTTTGTCTTGGTCCTTGGGGGGTGTCTCTTGTTGGATTAGTTTGGAGATTGTTTTTCTTCGGAATCCGTTGGATATTAATGTATTTGTGAGGAAGTGTATTTCGGTTTTCAGATGGTCTTTTGTCAGCTAGGCGTTTGGTTCTGTGTATGAGGGTTTTGGCTACAGAGTTTATCTGTGCAGGGTGGTGATGGGATTGTGCATTTAGGTAGCGGTTGGTGTGTGTTTTTTACCAGTAGATGGTGTGTCCCAGGGAGCCATTAGGTTTTTTGTAGATTAAGACGTCTAGAAAAGGGAGTTGGTTGTTGGCTTCTATTTCCATGGTGAATTGTATTTTGGGGTATAGGGAGTTGAGGTGTGTGAGGAAGTTGTCCAGTTTTTCTTTCCCATGTGGCCAAATTACAAAAGTGTCATCTACATATCTGAGCCAGAGTTTGGGTTTGTGTTCAGATTTGTCTAGGGCGTTGATTTCAAAGTGTTCCATGTATAAGTTTGCGATGACCGGTGAGAGGGGTGATCCCATGGGTGCTCCTTCTATCTGTTTGTATCTTTGGTCATTGTGAATGAAGTATGTGTTGGTTAGACAGTGGTTGGTCAGATCCAGGATGTACTTGGGGGGTTATATTTGTTCTGGATGGCTGTCAAGGCTTCTTTTATAGGCACTTGGGTGAAGAGGGATATGACATCAAAACTCACGAGTAGATCGCTGGGCTGTAGATTTTGTTTTTTTTATTGTTTCTATGAAGTGGAAAGAATTTTGTACATGTGAGTTGATGGATTCTGCTTAGGGTTGTAATTCCTTTGCGAGGAACTTGGCAAGATTCTATAGAGGTGAGCCTATGGAGCTGACTATGGGTCTGAGTGGTGTTCCTTCTTTGTGTATCTTGGGGAGGCCATAGAGTTTGGGGCATCTGGAAGATTTCTCTCTGGGGATGATTCTTTGCTGGATCTCTTCACTGATGGGAGAGGCTTTTATTTTGGCTTTGGTGGTTTTTTCCAGGTAGGTGGTGGGGTCTTTGTTTAGAGGTTTGTAGGCAGGGTCTTGGAGTAGGTTGGCTAGTTTGGTGTGGTAATCAGATGTATTCATCACCACTGTGGCGTTGTCTTTATCTGCTGGGAGAATGATGTTGTTGTTGTCCTTCTTCAGGTTAAAGAGAGCTTTCCTTTCTTCTGCATGTAAGTTGTTTCTGGGTGGATTGTTGGAACAGAGCACATTAGTAACTGCAAGTCTGATTTTATTGGCTTCATCTGGGTTGATTTTGGTGAGTGAGGCTTCCACTCCGCATATGATGTCTTCTGTAGGGATACGTTTAGGGGCTACTGCAAAGTTGAATCTTTTGGAAAGGACATCAGTTTCAGCTGTGGTGAGGCTTCTGTCTGATATGTTGTGTACTGTTTGTTTCATGAGTTGCTGTGGGGGGGGAGTTGGGCTTCTGTTGTTTTTCTAGTCTTTGGAGTTTGTTGGTGTGTTTTTCTGTCTTGTAGGAGGTTTCTGTTTCAGCTCTCCAGGAAGCTAGCAGAAAAACACACCAACAAACTCCAAAGACTAGAAAAACAACAGAGGCCCAACTCCCCCCCACAGCAACTCATGAAACAAACAGTACACAACATATCAGACATTGATGTCATCCCTCTCTGCCCTTCGACTCAACCTAGAGATCATCCAGACAGAGAACACCGGTTCAAATCCCAATAGAAGGAGTATGGCCAGCTGAAGAAGGCTAATAAGCCTGAAATGGATCCATCCTGGTCTCTTTATTTTCAGCCCTTAAAAATCTAACACATATCTAAAAAATTTCACACAGCAATAATCTAATTGGGTCTCTGTCTGGATGATCTCTAGGTTGAGTCGAAGGGCAGAGAGGGATGGCGTTAAGTCTCCTTCCCTTAAAGGGACCCCTGAACAGGAGCTGTGATAATATTCTCTAATTTAAGAGTCCTGTAAATTGGCTGATGTATCAGGGATACCGGATAGCTCAAGGCATAGAAAGGCTATCCTTATATGCTGGAAAGCACTGGTTCAAATCCCAGTAGAAGGAGTATGGCCAACTGAAGAAGGCTAATATGCCTGAAATGGATCCATCCTGGTCTCTTTATTTTCAGCCCTTAAAAATCTAACATGTGTGTGTGTGTGTGTGTGTGTGTGTGTGTGTGTGTGTTAGATTTTTAAGGGCTGAAAATAAAGAGACCAGGATGGATCCATTTCAGGCTTATTAGCCTTCTTCAGCTGGCCATACTCCTTCTACTGGGATTTGAACCAGGGCTTTCCAGCATTTGAGGCAAGCTCTCTATGCCTTGAGCTATCTGGTATCCCTGATATATCAGCCAATTTACAGGACTCTTAAATGAAGACTAATTATCACAGCTCCTGTGAAGAGGTCCCTTTAAGGGGAGGAGACTCAACGTCATCCCTCTCTGCCCTTTGACTCAACCCAGAGTCATCCAGACAGAGAACCAAATTAGATTACTGCTGTGTGACATTTTTTTAGATGTGTGTGGCTGATTGGCTGATATATCAGGCTGATATATTGGCTGATATATCAAATTGGCTGATATATCAGGGATACCAGATAGCTCAAGGCATAGAGAGCTTGCCTCAAATGCTAGAAAGCCCTGGTTCAAAGCCCTGGTTCAAGTCTCTTTATTTTCAGCCCTTAAAAATCTAACACACATCTAAAAAAATGTCACACAGCAGTAATCTAATTTGGTTCTCTGTCTGGATGACTCTGGGTTGAGTCAAAGGGCAGAGAGGGATGAAGTTGAGTCTCCTCCCCTTAAAGGGACCTCTTCACAGGAGCTGTGATAATTAGTCTTCATATATATATATACACACACACATACATACATTAAAAAAACAACACACACACACACACACATATATATATATATTCACTGAAATGCAAAACTAAAGTTTTTGATTAGAGGGAAGAAATCATCTAAATTTATTGGTACTGGAAATGCCTTGGATGTTTTCCTTGGAAACTTGTGAATTAAAAATAAAGTTGTGATTTATGGTTTTGATGATAGGATAAATTATAACTGTACGAAAAATCTTTAGAAAGAGAAATCAATTTACAATTGTAGTTGTAACTTCTGTATATCTTTTTTCTTTCTTTTCTATATTTTTTGCTATTGTTTCCTTTATTTCTTTTTCTTTTCTTTTTTCCTTTCTTGCTCTATTTTATTTTATATTAGTTTTGTGTATTAGTGTGTGCATGTGTGTGTGTTACAGACACTTTACTACATATACTGTGAACCATTCATTGTGAGCTTTTCCTAATATTGGAATAATTTATAACTTATAAAGTCAAGATGTTTTTCAAAGGTGTACAGTAAGCTTCAATTTCAATACCTTTCATAACATTCCACTGATTGTATCAACACCCCAAACTGCAGAGAAGTCAGCTTATGGCGCATGCAATACATGTGAATGGAATTTAAATCAGTTTGATGCCAAGATGAACTATAATTTAGAATTGGATGTGATAAAAAATATTATTGAATTATTATCTACGGGCCAGTTCTTCAAATCATAGATCAAAACTCTAAAACCTACATCAGCAGTATTTATTTTTTATATCTCAAAAAACTATATAACATACAAACATTTTTAACTTTTAAATAAAATATAACACTTTTAACATCTATACTGCATATATATATTTTTAATGTATAAGGTGGTTTGCATTCCCCCAAGTAAAGTAAAGAAAGCAGTGCTTCTCCTTTTTTTCTTCAAGTGATTTCCCCCCCACCCCTTAACTGCATATTTAGATAAGCAATTTCTCCCATGACTTGCTAAAGATATTTGCACAGAAAGGTGACACATATTAAACTGCATCCTGTGGATCTGTCACTATTTAATGCCATGTTTCTTTAGACTGAATGACAGAAATATGATTGTATCAGTAGGATCCTGGAATTTCTTGTCATTATAACTGCCTCGAGAATGCTATCCTAGAATGGATGTGGCTTCCTTTCATACTTACACCTGGATAGAATTTTTAAATGCCTTTCAAATGTCCAGTTTCCTACCCCTTTAATTTTAAATTCTTGACCCTATCTGATTGATTCACCAGCAGCAGCCAGATTATATAAGCAATATCAGTTGCTTTTCCTGTTTATTTATTTATTTATTTATTTATTTAAATTTATATCCTTTTCCTGTTATTCCTCATAGAGATTTGTATGATTTTGTAGTGCCAGCTTCATAACATAGAGAATATAATCAATAAAATAGAATAGAATAGAATAGAATAGAATAGAATAGAATAGAATAGAATAGACAGAGTTGGAAGTGACCTTGGAGGTCTTCAAGTCCAACCCCCTGCCTAGAGAGGAAACCTTATACCATTTCAGACAAATGGTTGTCCAATTTCTTCTGAAAAATTTCCAATGTTGGATAATTTACAACTTCTGGAGGCAAGTTGTTCCACTGATTAATTGTTCAAACTGTCAGGAAAGTTCTCCTTAGTTCCAGGTTACTTCTCTCCTTGATTAGTTTTCACCCCTGCACCTTATCTTGACTTGCCCTCAGAGAATAGATTGATTCCTCTCTTCTTTGTGACAATCCCTGAGATATTGGAACACTGCTATCATGTCACCCCTAGTCCTTCTTTTCATTAGACTAGATCCCTAGCTCATATTTAAATGGTTATTCACTAGGACTCCAACATCCCTCTCACAGTCACTACTATTGAGCAAGACACCACATATACTATGCCTATACATTTGTTTTTCTTGCCTAAATATAGATCCTTACTTTTTTTACCATTGAATTCCATTTTGTTAGATCGTGCCAAATGTTAAAGTTTGTCAGTTCCTTTTGTATCTTAAGCCTATCTTCTGGAGTGTTGGCTACTCCAGCCAGCTTGGTGTTATCTGCAAATTTGATGAGTTCCCCATATATCCCCTCATCCAAATCATTGATAAAGATGTTGAAGAGTACTGGGCCTAAAACAGAGCCTTGGGGTACCCCACTTCATACTTCTCTCCATGTAGATGCAGTTCCTTGAAGGATTACACGCTGAGTGTGCTTGTTCAGCCAGTTACAAATCCATCTGGTGGTGATTTTGTTTAACACACATTTTTCTATCTTATCAAGTAGTTAAGTAGTGGGAGTCCTAGCATGGAGCAACTTTTTTCTAAATGTAGATTAGAAGATTAGGAGACCAATCACCAGAAATCACATTGTTCACACTTCTTGCCAGTTTAATGCAGCACAAAAGGCAAAGTAGCATGATGGTATCATAGCTTTGTTTGAAGCCTGAATGGTTTGTTGTTGTTGTTGTTGTTGTTTTGCAACACACCATATCTACCTTTCAAAGAGATCTGGACATGCAAGGGTCCTGTGAAAAGTTTAGATTCTCATTCTGTAGATAGAAGAGAAGAGCAAATAGGCGGAATGAGAAAAACATTGCAAGATAGGGAATAGTTTATAAACTAGATGGAAAAGTGGGCTGTGATTGTTATCTCAGGGCAGTTGTGCTGGGAAACACTGAGTAAAAGAAATGTATAGACTGCCAATATGTTGCAACCTGCAACATTTTAAAAGAACTTGTTTTGAATCAAGAAAATACTTTTTTATTTTCCTTTGCTTCAAAGGAATAAGAGTTCAAAATGAAACTCAGATTTCAAGAATTATGCCAATTAAGTGTGATCAACGCTCAACATATTTTGGTTCCAGACACTTGACACCACTTGGAAAACAGCAAAAAGGATGCTGTTAGATTGTGGGCTCTCCATTTGATCAGTATGTTGTTAGTTCTGCACAAGATTTAACAAGGAACAAAGGAAGAAAATATTGTTTCAGTAGACTACGGCTATGGTAATAATAATAGCTTTTTCAAATCAAGACAATCTGAGCATTGCCTCCAAATGAAATAAGAAGTACTGAATGACATCTGATGCCAAATTTGATAATTCTATTCACCAATTGACGATGCAGATACTGGAATGTACTCTTTCACTGATGCAGGCAGGAAATATGACAATTTCATGCATCATTGTATCATATTATATAAGAGAATTCACCATTATGATACTGTGGTATGACTTTTAAAATATTAAATAAAGCTTATCCTTAATTCACTTGTTTTCATTTTCAGTTCAAAGAGAATATTCTTCAGTTAGAATATTCACTACCGCAAACAGTTTCAGCTTGAATGAATGATGATATCTCATTTCCAAAAGCATACCAGAATGTAGGATGATTTAACAACATAAGTTCAGAAAATTAAGATAATTTAAGAAATACTCACTTCCTACTATCAATCACATGTTCAATTTTTTTTAAAAAAAATGTCCCTAAGATTTTAATATTTAAGATATTCTATTCATCATTCTTATTTATATCCATTAAGTATATACAGTTGATGGAAGATGTTCTCACAATTTTCAGAGCATTTGTCAAGGTTATCTAAAAGAAAAATTAATTAAAGCCTAAGTTTCAGAGGTGGTCTTCAGCCAATTCTGACTGGTTCTGGCGAACCGGTAGCAGACGTTTTGAGTCGTTCAGAGAATTGGCAAATACTTCCTCTGGCTCTGCTCTGATCTATTCACTGTCTCCTGAGTCCCAACTGATCGTATCTTAGCTGATTGGCTTATTGGCTGACTGGATAGTCTTCGCATGCTGCCCTGCACAGGAGAACGGACCTGGAAAGCAGGTTAGTGTGGGCTGGGGTGAAGTGGTGAGGGAATGGGAAGTTTACAGTAACCTTGCCTGGAGTGGGGATTTTCACTATCCTTCCCCTGCCACGCCCACCAAGCCATGCCCACCAAGCCACATCACTCCCACAGAACAATAGTAAAAAAAATTGGATCCCACCACTGTTACGTTTCCTCAGTTCTCTTTGCTGCGCCAATTAAAATCGTTCATAAATAAAGTTGAAATGTTGTTTATTCACTTTCTGTATCCCATTGTCTTATTTCCTGACATTAAACATGAGTAATGAAATTCTGTGTTAATCTTGTTTCCCCGGTCATTCTCCACTGATAAGAACTTGACACCTATTTAGGAGATTCTGAGAAATTCAGGCCTCTGAAGGCAATCCATTTTCTTTGTTGTTTCAGTTTCCTGAGACACAGAGATGTACATGCATGACCACACAGGGAGTGAAAAGGGGGCAGAAATGGGTAGCGAAGTGAAAACTGTGTTGTTACAGATAATTTCTAAGTGTTCCATTAAGCGGGGGGAGGATTCTTATTGGGAAGGAAGAAAAAATGTCCTAATTGATAGAAAATAAGTAATGAAAATATGGAAGAACTGCAGACAATTTCCAGTCTTTCAGATATGGCAGATGGCTGAAAGGCAAAGAAAGGATTGCCCATAACGTTATATATCATTTTTTTGGGATGATATTATTTAGTTGTTGTACCATAACAAAAGGCAAAATAAGACTTTTTCTAGGAGTGGCTTTCTGTAGAATTTATTTGTTCATAGAATAGCTATAAAGAAGAGAGGACTATACATTGCTATGAAGGAGCCCCATAAGCAATGAAAGAAGTCACCTACATACAATTGTGTTTGGGGTTTGTTTGTGTGTTTATTTATTTTCTATAAATGAAACATTGTATATTGCTGGTAGCTTTTTCTTTAGAGCAGAGCACAATTTGCTTTGGTAGCAAGAAAAGTATAGAAGTATAACTATAAAGTTGGATTGCTTGTTATGTAAAAGATCTTTATTTTTAAAGGTCTTACTTAGAGTTTTACCAAACTGAAGCCACAGACTGATATTTAAACAGTGGAGAAAATAGACAATTGTGCTTTGATAAAATTGATACTCTTTGAGGTCCCTCTAACCCTCTATAAGTAAGTCAAAATCAATATTTATTCACCTGTGATGTAAAGTAGCTGTATGAACTGAAACTTCCATAAATTTAGAATTATGAGTCAGGCAAACATTTCAGATGCTCTTTTGAGTTGCTGTTTGATTAATTTATCAAAAGGTGAATGTTCTTGTCTTTCTAGAATTAATTTGTAGACTTTATTTGCCCTTAATTATGTCAGTCTGTCTGTCTCTCAGTCAGTCTGTTGGTCTGTCAGTCTGTTGGTCAGTTGCATGGTCGATCGGTTGGTCAGTCAGTCGGTCAGTTGGTCAGGCCTGCCTGCCTGCCTGCCTGCCTCTATCTATCTATCTATCTATCTATCTATCTATCTATCTATCTATCTATCTATCTATCTATCTATCTATCTATGATCTTTCTATTCATCCATCCATCATCATTATTTTTAACCAATACAAAGTAAACCATGATAGAATAAGAATACAATATTGCTGAAATAATATCAGCATGCACCAAATGAAAATCTTAGCCCATCTAGTTTATTACTGGAACAAATTCTGAAGGATCAACTCTTGATAGACTCTTCAAGCTGCAATTCTAGTTACTTTAATGTAATTGAATTTGTACCTAAAAACAACAAAAGAGAGGAAGAGACATTACGTATGTTAGTTCTTCCTCATCATAAGTGCACCTGGTCAAGAGGTACCTCACAGCTTAGAGATAGCATGAATGCACAATGTACTGGTAAACAAATCAATAAAATGTGTTTTATCTTCCATGAATGAAAAATAAATCAATAAATGTCTTGACCTTCCCTCTTCTAAAATAATACCAGTTCACTGTTGACATATTATGATACCTACCTCTGATATCGTCTGCTGATGACAAACATTGCAGTAAGTTAACATAAAACCTTATGCTGCCTCACAATAGTTAAAGTTTGTGGAAGGTTGAAAATAATTTTTAAAATCCATAGATAATATTAAATTGATAGTAACTATATAAAATTTCTTCAATGTTTTGTTACTTTTCATACTCCAGAGATAATAAGGCATTAGATGAAAATCTATACCAGGAATGTCAAACTCAAAAGCAAAACAAAAGGAAAAATATTTTCCCTTTTGCATTTGAGCATCCAAGAAGGGACAGGAAAAGAGAAAGGAAAAGAGGAAAGACAAAGAAAAAGAAGGAAAGTTAGGAAGAGAGCAAGGAGGGAAAAAGAAGAAAAGAGAGGAAAGAAGGAGATTGAATAATAAAGGAAAAATAAGAAAAGGGATGGAGGGAGGATATTATAATGAGATGGAGGGAGGATCTAAGTAAAGTCCTGCCTTAGCACTTGATCATCACAGATGCCCTCTGACATGAGTTATGTTGAACTGGCCATGCCCACCCTGGCCACACCCCCACGCGAGGTCAAACACAACCCTGATGCGGTCCTCATTGGAATCAAGTTTGACACCCCTTATCTATATGAATGTAATATAGAATTTAAAACAAAAAGGTAAGGTGTACTAAGCCCATTGGAAAGAAGTTTAGTTTAAGCTGGTTATTGATCAATAAAAGCCAAGCTCTGTCTTAATTAGCTCTGCATACAATGCAAAAGATCTTTGTGTAAATCCTTTCTAGGTTATTAAAATTATAATGTGAACCATCTTAAGAACATATGGCACTTGGAATAGAATTTTAGCCACAAAAACACTGATTTCCACTGAGATTTAATATCTATATTTTGTTAGTGGCATGTTCTTTGTGCATTAAAAATGCATTAAAATGATTCCCAAGCATTTTTAACTGGATAACTGGCCTAAGATTCCCATCTATTTGTTTTGGAACAAATGGACTTTGGAACAAAAATTACCACTTTAGTCCTATTATAATTAATGGATTGGTATTCCTTTCTGCATTAGCTAATCAACACCAGAACACTCTTCCCATCCATTTAAAGATATGGGGCAAGAGGACTGAGTTATCAGCATAAAATAAGATTGTTTAAGTCTGTATTGGGGTTGAAATTCCAGCCTATTGAAACAATGCACCAAGGAATTAATGTTAAATTTAAGTAATGATATATATCATTACTTCATGACATTATTTCATTCATCATAAGATCCTTCATACGTTAGGTTCTTTTTGCCTTACTCACTCACCCACATGTACACACCATATGCCAATACCAAGGTTATCCTAATAGATATGATTTATTTGATCTCAATGCATTGAGACTGTGTATACAACAAAAGAAACAAAGGGCAAAAGAGAGAAAATTGAATTCTCCACAACTTAAAATTAGAGCAGCCATATAAGGAGCAAGATGGCTAGATATTGTTTCTTATTATATCTTTCCTTATTATATCTTTCTTTCTTTTTCTATGTCTGTGTACATGTGTGTGTTCTCCTAGTTTTGTTTGTTTTTAGAAAGAAAAACTTTAAAAATAAAATAAATAAATAAAGATTTCAGGATCATATGCACAATTCCTCTAAAGATAAGATATTGGGGAAAAAGAATAATAATCACCAGTTGTCAAGACAATCCTGCTGTTAGATGGATTAGATGGATTTTTGTCTGGTGATCACAATAACCAAAGCACTTTTTAGATTCTCCTGATTAAACAACAATACTAAAATTAACTATGTTATAATTTTCATTATTAAAATATCATTTTGACACTTTGATAATAGAGACATTGTGCTACTGTAAAAACCAATAAAGTTGCACTGTAATTATTCATTAATTCAGGTTCTGTAGGGAAAGAGTGTTTATCTAAGAAAAATTCTGAAAGGTGAATGAGAAAGCTATGCAAGTTATAATAAAAAGAAACAAAAAATAATATAAGAAATCTGCACTATTTTTTTCTTCTTTGATGTGATCTGACATATAAGGACGATATAAGTATTTGCTATTTGCTGTGAATATTTAATATACGAAATCATCATCTCACAGAAAGATCAACTTCATTTTCACAGCTCCTTACATTGTAGGCACAGGGCTGCAAAATGAAGAAAAAAATGAAGAAGGTAATAGGAAGCTATTTCCATATTAAGGCAAGAAAGTTTTAAATATATGCCCCAACTTTAGTTGGTTACCTACAGTTAAGCTTCACTTGGGTATCAGGACATTTATATAAATTTTACTGTGTAAGTAAGTTTACTGTAAAATCCAATAGGACATTCATGATTAAAAAAAGATTATTCAAAAGAAATCTTGAAATTATATTTTCGTTCGTTGGAAAAAAATAAGCATTACAGGATTTTTTTTATAGGCAATGATATTGTAAAGCCCTCTGTTCGATATCAGAATAATATAGCATATTATTACAATTCATGTACATTAATATATAAACTGAGTATATTGAAATACTGTAGGTAAAGGTAAAGGTTCCCCTTGCACATATGTGCTCGTCTTTCCCGACTCTAGGGGGCGGTGCTGATCTCCATTTCAAAGCTGAAGAGCCAGTGCTTTCCAAAGACGTCTCGGTGGTCATGTGGCCAGCATTACTAAATCCGGAAGGCAAACGGAACACTGTTACCTTCCCATCAAAGTGGTCCCTATTTTCTACTTGCATTTTTACATGCTTTCAAACTGCTAGGTTGGCAGAAGATACTGAAATAAGCCATACTTTATTAATAGAATTCAGTATCAATACCACAGAACAATAATTGTCATTTAAACCCAATAATTCTCCCAGTGCTAGACAGATGCTATTTTTGGTTTCTTTTCCTTAGTATCAAAATCTATATGACTGGGTATTTTAATAACCCCCCCCCCCTTCTAGGTTTGGTAGAGTGAGAGGATATTGTCCCAGTAGCAGCATCTTTTCATTAAAAATATTGTCCACTACAGATGCTGCATAAACCTACTGCTGTTAAATCAAGATATGGCAAACTATCCATCACACCAAGGAAATCCAATAACTAGTGCTGAGAATATTGTTATATCTGGTGCTGGGAACAAACTGAATTTAGTATGGGGGCACTTTGCTTCTGCCAATAAATCCTTAAACTAAACTGGCAGCAGGAAGAGATGTGGTTACTTTAAGGAGTTACTAACAGGTACACGACTGTCCCAAAGGTGCTTTTTTCTAGAGGCAACTGGACTTTTTTCTTTAAAGACGTTTCACTTCTAATCTAAGAAGCTTCTTCAGCTCTGACTGGATGGTAGGGAATGGAAGGATTTATACTCCATGCAGATAGCTGGTCAATTGCATTCTTTTGGCAGGTTGTTATGGTCATTTGGAGGTTTATCCATGCCATTGGGTCATCTGAGTGGTGCAGATGAGTGTGGAGCCTTCTTGGAACTGTTGAAAGGACTGTGTTGTAGATTTCAGATAGATGATGTTGTATTCCTGCCCCTCTGTTGAGAGAGGGCTGTTCAATTTTGACATATATGGCCTCTTTAACCTTTCTTTCAAGGAGGCCATGTATAAAGTGTATAAATCCTTCCATTCCCCACCATCCAGTCAGAGATGAAAAAGCTTCTTGGATGAGAAGTAAAAGGTCTTCAAAGAAAAACCAGAAAGTCCAGTTGCCTCTAGAAAAAAGCATCTTTGGGGCAACCAGGACCTGGATTACTCAGAATCTCCATAGACAACAGATACATGAGTACCCTCACTTGCTCTAAGCCATTTTTCTCTCTCCAAATGCTGCACAGCTCTGTGATATTTTTTTCAAAATAGAAACGACCTGATATCTTCTTTCTGAGTTCTTCAAATCCAGTTTTCTATTAATATAACAGTAAGAATGAGCCACAGTGACACAGTGGTTAGAGTACTGCAGTACTGCAGTCTACTTCAGCTGACTGCTAGTTGCAGTTCAGCAGTTCAAAGCTCACCAGACTCAAGGTTGAATCAGCCTTCCATCCTTCTGAGGTGGTTAAAAGGAGGACCCAGATTGTTGGGAGCAATACGTTGACCCTGTAAACCGTTTAGAGAGGGCTGTAAAAGCACTATGAAGCGGTACCTAAGTCTAAGTTCTATTGCTATTGTTATATCTAATATCATTAATAGTCATGTTGGCAATGCAGAAAGAATGGCAAATATTCCAGTCATTGCAATGGTTTCCCTCAAATCAAATCAATAAGGATAGTGTCTTTGTTTCATATAGCTGATGCATGAATGCAAGATTTTGTTCTGTGATGCAGAACATGCATCCTAAAAGCCATACCTAAAAATTACACAGCTATTGGTATGATATGAAGAAGCTGCCAAATATTTTTGTGGACAGGTATCAGATGCCCAACATCAAACATCAAGCAATGCAATTCTGTTCAAGTTTGCTCAGAAATAAACTCTACTTTGCTCAGTGGGGTTTAGAAGATCCAGATGCATGGGATTGCAGCCTTAAATAAAATGATGAAGAACTGCAGCCTAATTTGATGCTTCTTTAGTCAGAAATTATTCCCAATTTTTCAGCAAGATTATTTTCAGATCAGTATAAGAAAGTTTTATCATTACACCAGGATACTACCAATTATCACATAATATTCTCATTGGGATTAAAAAAAATAAGGTATTACATTTTTCTTGTTTTGTGTGTATTACTATGTATTTTTATTTACATATTGGTGAAAGTATTTGAATGTATAAATATTTACTTGTGTAATAATTTATAGGCCAATTTTCAGAGAGTTTTTAAAAGTTGGTTTGAAGGTCTCCATGTTTTCCACAAATGATAAGGAAATTTGCTACTTGGCTTCTTTAATTTGGTATTAAAACATCATGAAATTATTATATAAATTATGCAAATTATATAACTTGTCTCTAATAGATATATTCTATTCTAATAAATATTTGGGGAATTTTTTGGTAGCCATTATTTTTTTCTACTTAGATTCGGATTCAGATTTATTGAATTTGTATACCGCCCTTCTCCCTTTCGGGACTCAGGGCGGTGCACAGCCAATGGTAAAAGTAGGTAATACAAAAACTAAAAACAAATGTTAAGATATATTAAATAGATTGGCCTGCCAATTAAGATCCCCTGCTAAAATCAATTTAAAAACTACGACAGGCCAGCAACACGGAATAAATGGGTCTTCAGGGCCCAATGGAAGAGGCGTAGGTCCGTGATCGTCCATGGTTCAGGGGGAAGTTCATTCCAGAGGGCAGGACCTGCCACAGAGAAGGCTCTCCCCCTAGGGGTCACCAGCCGACATTGCCTGGCCAACGGCACCCTGAGGAGGCCCTCTCTGTGGGAGCGAACTGGTCGGTGGGAGGTATTTGGCAGCAGGAGGCAGTCTTGCAAATAGTCAGGTCCCTTGCCATGGAGCGCTTTAAAGATGGTCACTAATATCTTGAAGCGCACCCGGAAAACCACAGGCAGCCTGTGCAGCTCACGCAGGAGAGGTGTCACATGGGAGTGTCTGGATGCTTCCAAAATCCCCCACGTGGCCACATTCTGAACTAACTGGAACCTCCGGGTGCACCTCAAGGGAAGCCCCATGTAGAGAGCATAACAATAGTCCAGGCGGGAAGTGACGAGGGCTTGAGTGACCGTGCGAAAAGCGTCATGATCCAGAAAGGGGCGGAACTGGCGTATCAGGTGAACCTGATAGAAAGCCCCCCTGGCCAGGGCCGTCATATGGACTTCTAGAGACAGCCGAGAGTCCAGGAGGATGCCCAAGTTGTGAGCCCTCTCTGTGGGGGCCAATAACTCATCCCCAATAGCCAGAGATGGTGCCAGCTGGCTATACTGTGACGCCGGAAGCCACAGCCACTCGGTCTTGGGTAGGTTGAGTCGAAGCCTGTTTCTCCTCATCCAGACTCGCACGGCCTCCAGACACTGGGACATCACTTCCACGGCATTGTTGGGGTAGTCCGGGGTAGAGATGTACAGTTGAGTGTCATCAATGTACTGAAGGAACTCTATCTTAAAACCACGGATGATCTCACCCAATGACTTCATATAGATGCTGAACAGGAGGGGCGAGAGGACCAACCCCTGAGGGACCCCACAAGTGAGGCATCTTGACGTCGACCACTGCCCCCCTGCCAACACAAACTGCGACCGGTCAGAGAGGTAGGAGGAGAACCACCGTAAGATGGTGCCCCCCACCCCCTCCAACCGGTGCAGCATGATGGTATCAAAAGCCGCTGAGAGATCTAACAGGACCAGGATAGATGAGCAACCCCTATCCCGAGCCCTCCAGAGATCATCAACCAACATGACCAATGCCGTCTCTGTGCTGTACCCAGGCCGAAAGCCAGACTGGCGCGAGTCCAGATAGACACCTTCATCCAGGTGCTGAGGGAGCTGCCGTGCCACCACACTCTCAAAAACCTTCGCAATAAAACAAAGGCTGGAGACTGGACGATAGTTGGCCAAAACTGCCGGGTCCAGAGAGGGCTTTTTGAGGAGGGGCCTCACCACCACCTCTTTCAAGGCGGCTGGCAGAAACTCTTCACTCAAAGAAGCGTTGATAATTCCCTGGAGCCAGCCTCGTGTAATCTCCCGGGAGGCCAGTACCAACCAGGAGGGACATGGGTCCAATAAACATTTGGTGGCCTTCAGTCACCCCAGCATCCTGTCCATGTCATCGGGAGTCACAGGATCGAACTCCTCCCAGATAACGTTCTCAGGACCTGCCTCTGTCAGCTCATCTGAACTAGTCCAGTCAGAGGCCAGCCCATCCCAAATCTGATCGATTTTATCATGCAGATAATGCCCCAAATCCTCCGTACAACCCTGCAAGGGGGCATCCCGCGCCCCTAGATGAAGAAGGGAGCGAGTCACCCTAAACACGGCAGCAGGGCGGTTATCTGCAGACATGACAAGAGCGGAGAAATAATTACATTTCGCCATTCTTATTGCCACTAGATAGGTCTTTAAATAGGACCTTACCAGTGTCCGGTCAGATTCGGAGCGGGTGGCCCTCCAACCGCTCTCTAGGCATTTCTTCTGAAGTTTCTATGTCCTTCTGCATCCTTCTGCCTTCTACGCAGGGGAGCGTGATAGTGCGGGTGGTGGTGGCAGTGTGAATGGTGATGGTAAGGACAGTGGGTGTCTGCCGCGACCTGAGATCATTCGAGCTGCACCTCCTTAGCCCCCTTCGCCTCCTTAGCCCGCTCAGCTTTGTTGGGCCTATCTGCACTGCCATTGCCGCACCCCTCCCTACGGGTGGGGGGGTACCCCGAACACCCCTCCCTACGGGTGGGGGATACCCCGAACACCCCCCACGCCGCCTTTCTCGGTTGAGATCTCCTGACCAGCCTCTCCGTCGAGGGAGCGATGAGGGGCCGCAGCTGTCCTTCCGACCGAGGCATGCCATACCAGCAAAGCAAAATGCGGCCTCCTCCAGTCCGTGTCCAGCTACATCTGGCCACTCCAGCTACGTCCAACCACTCTCCCTCTCCCTCTTCCTCCGTTCTCTGACGCTTGCCTGACGTTCTCCCAGCGCTCTCCCTCCTCCTCCACCGCTGCCATCTCCACAAAGACAGGACGATACTTGGCCAGAACAGCTGGATCCAGAGATGCCTTCTTGAGAAGGGGTCTCACCACCGCCTCTTTCAAGGCGGCTGGCAAAAACCCTCACTCAGAGAAGCGTTGACAATTCCCTGGAGCCAGCCTCGTGTGAACTAATCCAGTCGGAGGCCAACCCGTCCCAAATCTGATCGATTTTATCATGCAGATAATGCCCAAAGTCTTCCGGTCGACCCTGTAAGGGAACATCCCGCGCCTCCAGATGGAGAAGAGAGCAGGTCACCCTAAACAGGCCGGCTGGGCGGTTATCTGCAGACACAACAAGAGCAGAGAAATAGTTGCATTTTGCTGCTCTTATCGCCACCAGGTAGGTCTTTAAATAAGACCTTACCCGTGTCCGGTCAGACTCAGAGCGGGTGGCCCTCCAACTGCTCTCTAGGCATCTCTTCTGACGCTTCATCACCCTCAGCTCCTCGGAGAACCAAGGAGCCAAGACAGTTCGGCGCCGGGTAAGAGGCCGCAAAGGCACGACACGGTCCAAGGCCCTGTGGCCGCACTATTCCAGGCAGCCACCAGGTCTTCAGCTGAGTCGTGGGTCAGGGTCTCAGGTATCGGCCCAAACTCCATCTGGAACCTCTCAGGGTCTATCAGGCACCTGGGGCGGAACCATCTCACTGATTCTGGTTCCGCCTCCCTGTGGTGGGGTGCAGCGGTTGGAAAGTCAAGTCGAAGGATGGAGTGATCTGACCATGACAAGGGTTTGATGACTATTCCCCCTAAACCAAGATCACTCAACCACTGGCCAGAGACAAAAGCTAGATCCAGAGTGTGTCCTCCAATGTGGGTGTGGTCATGAATTAACTGGGTCAGGTACATGGCCGTCATGGAAGCCATGAACTCCCAGGCCATCTCAGATGTCTCACCGACCAATGGCAGGTTGAAATCCCCCATGACTAGCAGCCTGGGGGTGCCAACCGCCAACTTGGCTATCACATTGAGAAGCTCGGGTAGGGCCATTGATACGTAGCGGGGAGCCAGGTATGCAATCAACAGGTCCAATTGCCTCCCACGACCCCACTTCACACAGAGACTCACATCCGGCTATCTGAGGCACAGTGGTCCCCCTCGGATCAAGACTCTTCTTTATAATAACCGCCTCCCCCACCCCACCCCGACCCTGGGCTGTTGGCTGATGAAATGCATGGTAACCCGGCGGGCACATTTCAACAAGAGGCATCCCCCCTCTTCGGCCAACCAGGTTTCCGTAATGCCCGCCAGGTCCACCCCCCCTCCAAAACTAGATTGTGAATGAGGGAGGCTTTATTGACCACGGAGCTGGCGTTACATAGCATCAGCCGAAGACCCAGGCCCTGAGATCCTAAACCCCCTGGGCAATATAACATTATATTGTAATTTTATGAATTGAGATGGCTCCAATTTCCAAAATAGTAGGGCATAATTTGCTTTTCCATAGCATTCTCAGAAATAGGAGATTATGAACAGTTAAAATTCTGATTGGAGCTAATTTGGTCAATATATCCACAGAGGTTAACTTTCTAAAGGAAACAAAGAATAACAAACCTTTAAATGAAAACAATAAATTCAGGACTCCAGTAGAAAAGCTTCTATATGTGTCAAAGACAACTGGACCAGATATTGCCATAGCCCCAAGAATGCTACAAATGAAGAAGCTGAGCAGGTATATCAGGGGCACTATTGAGGTAAAGCTGCCAGTAATCAGCATACCTGAACTAATAATATAAATATTATTTACATTTATTGATGACAAGAGATCTCATAGCTTTTTTGTGTGAAAAAGTCTAAAAAATGAATTTTTGATTTATGATTTTGATGATTAGATGGATACATTATAGAAAAAAGAATAACAAGATGTAACTTTAGAGAAAGAAGTTAAAACCTATTTGCAATTTTAAGTGCTATGAAGAATATTGGAAGCCACTTTATACATTTTTCTATTATTTCTAGCTTTCTTGTTTTCTTCTACTTTTAGCTTTCTCTTACTGATTTATTTTTCCCTGCTTTAGTGTATGTTAATTTTTAGTCTACTTGTTCTAAAGTTTTAATAAAAAATATTTAAGAAAGATAATTGAGCAATTATTCTGTTGCCCAGATAATCTGAGTACAAATTGCCACTATCTTTAGTGGCGCTGGCTGTACAGTTTCTTTGAAAAATACATTTCTCTTTCCTACAATGCATTATGTTTTTAGGCTTAGTTCCATCCTCATCTTTTTCTCATCTTGGCTTTTCCCCTTTTCCTTGAGAAGAGAAATCTACATCCATCAATCCATTCATCCACCCATCTATCTATTTATCTATATGCATCTTAGAAATCCTAGGAACAGCCTTTCTGGAGAAAAGCCTGCAGGTCTGATCTGTTTTTTCTGATAAATTAGTATTTGAGAACGGCTTCTGTTTAATGAGAGAAGATATTTCTACTGAAGATTCCTTTTTATGTAATGGGAATTATATCTGATTAAAATCAGAATTTCCTGAGGGATTATTGCCCACTTCAGCACAATAAATATTCGGATAGACATCAAAGGAAAGCAGCTATAGGATCATCTTGCAGTTCCATCCTGCTGTTTTTAAGCAGCTTTCTTAGATCAAGTTTTTATAAATAAAGAATAACAGTGTGAGAAGAGATCTTGGAGGTCCAGTAGTTCATCCCTTGCTTACGTAGGAGACACAATACCATTCTAGACAAATCTGTTCCAATCCAATTTGTTCTTGAAAATCTCCAATGATGGAGCATCCACAACTTCTGGAGACAGGGTGTTCCATTGATTAATTGTTATATCTATTTAACTTAATTTTAGATTAACTTGCTCTTTGATAAGCTTCCATCCATTCTTTCTTGTCCTGCCTTGAGATGCTTTGGAGAATAGGTTAACCACCTCTTCTCTACGAGAGCACCTCAAATATTGGAAGATTGCTATCATGTCACCCTTAGTCTTTCTATTATGTCAACCCTACTCTTTATTTTTGTTAGACTAGACATACCCACGATGGTTCATCAAAACATTTAACCTCCAAGCCCACAATCATTTTTTTTGCTCTTCTCTGCACTCTTTCTAAGGTCTCAACGTCTTTTTAATATGGTGGTAACTAGAAATTGACATATTCCAAGTATGGTCTTACCAATAAAATATAAAGCAGTATTACATCATATTGATACTATCCCTCTATTGATGCAGCCTTGGCTTTTTTGATAGCACCAGCACCCTGCTTGCTCATACTTACTGGCTCACATAATCTAGATGTTTGAGTCATTGTGCATTCTTAAACAGCACATTATTTCCATTAGTCACACCACAAAACACCATGATGTTTTCCTTAATTTGTCCCATAAATTTCACATTTCTCATTTCCCTGACATTTCCCTCATTCCCTGACACTGCTACTTACATATCCATACATACATGCATAGGATTTCCAATGTTGTATGCCCCAAGCTTTTTGTTCCTGGCCTCCAAAGTATGTTTGTATTATGAGAACTTGCCATAATCCAAGAATTTTTAAGAACTTTAAAAGAAGTTTGAGGCACATTGCTTCTGCAACTGCTTACCAAAGACTTTTTTTAAAAAAATCCACAAAAATTCTAGCTGGGCGTCTTGCCTGTCCACCATTACATTGCCAAATCTGTGTTCTATGGATTTATTTTTTTACTATTTATTCCTGATTTTCCAATAGCTCCAGACTTGGAAATTAATCTGTGTTCATTTGTTCATTCTATGTACAGTTGTTAAGGAGTACCTGAATGCAATAACAACAACAAAAGAAAAACTTACTTCATTCTAAACCACATTTTGAAGATAAGAAATCAAAACTGTGAGAAGATGTTCCCTTTAAAAAAAGAGAGGAAATTTTAATTACAAATAATTACATCAAATTACAAATTACATCACTCTTTGCATTCCTCCAACAGTGCACCCCACACTGCAAAAGTTCCACATTGCCTTTTATTTGACTTATTGAAGTAAAATGTATTACCCTAAAGAACTAGCATCAATTTTGCTTTCTGATAAAATGTCAAGCAACTTATTCTCAGCCTTTCTGTTTTTATATTCTGACAATCCACAACCTTTTGCAGTAATTTTGCTTCAATTTGATCTTTGTGGACAGCAACCATTTCAAATGATGCTTTTATTCCTTTTAGCAAGGACATGGTTTTGCTAAGAGTGGAAAAGCTTTTTGCTTTGGGGAAAGTTTTAATTGTAGAATGCTGTGGTCAAATATTAAAGGGAGTGGGGAATAGGATTGATTGGATTGGATTAATGTAATTTATTTGATGCAGGATTGCCATTCCAAATAGCTTCAATGAGTGCATCTGCAAAATGTTGAGGGATGTTATAACGTTGATCATTTTAATATATTTTAAATCTTATTCATTTATTATATTCTGATATATAAATTACATTGAATTATATTAACAGTGTATAATGCATTTTATTTAGGTCCATTTCTTCTATTCCTTCAGTCATCCAAATCCTGCTTTTGATCTTTAAAGCGTAAAGGTTTTGAAAAGTCAATATCTAAAGAGGGATTTCTCTCTGTACAATCTACATACACTGTAGGAACCATTGACCAAGTTACTCCTACAGTACAAATAATCCACAACTTGCAACCACAACTGAGCCCAAAAATTCTGCTGCTAAATGAGTTTTGCCCTATTTTGCAACCTTTCTTGCCATAGTTGTTAAGTCTTTGCAGTTGTTAAGTTAGAAGCACAATTGTTAAGTGAATCTGACTTCACCATTGACTTTGCTTGTCAGAAGACCTCAAAAAGTGTTCACATGTCCCTGAGACACTGCAAATGTCATAAATACGACACATTTTGTCCAAATTTTGATCATGTGACCATGGAGATGCTACAATGGTTGTAAGTTTGAAAAACAGTCATTAGTTACTTTTTTTGGTACTGTTGCAATTTCAAACAATCACTAAAGAAATGATTAAGAGTCTACCTTTACTAGTTACACATTATATAATATACATTTTATATTATATCAAACAAACAAGATTGGGAACTCTCTCCCAACCCCAGCATGATTTCAATGTTATTATCCACATCACAAGCTTTTGCCAGTTGTAGTTACTCACAGCAGAAACATTTCCGGGCATCATGCTTTTCTGCTGTGGACCTATGACATTGCTTTATAGTTTTCTATGCTCTACTAGTAACATTTTCTTTTATGAAACTATCCAACACTAGCTGAAAGGTACATAAAATCTGTTACTCTTCACCATCCATTTCATCAAAAATAAAGTCTGGTGTCTAGCAATAGAAAGAACCAGGATGGCATTTAGTAGCCATTTCAAGCTAATATGTGCACATCCTATACCATTCATGGTCAGCCTCAGCTGCTGTCTTTCCATAGCTGTTTCCCTATATAGATGAATATATCAGTGTTTTCTGCTGCTCTATCAAAATTGCGCTATAACACTAGAGGAGTGACGGCTAGCCTTTTTGGCACCGAGTGCCAAAACTGGAGCATGTGTGTGTGCCAGAGCACTAGAACCGATAAGAGAGCAGCTGGCCAGTGTGCATGCGCACAACGGCCAGCTGCTCTTCTAGGTTCCATTGTGCACATGCCTGCCGGACAGCTGGTCTCTTACAGGTTCCAGCATGCATGCACACTGGCCAGCTGGTCTCTTACGGGTTCCAATCAATGAAACCTGGAAAAGCAGTTGGCAATTGTGTGCATGCCCATAGAGATGGCTGTGTGTGCCACCTCTGGCACGTGTGCCATAGGTTCACCATCACGGCACTATACTGTATAGAGAGCAAAGCTATAAATGAATAAATGTGAAATAATGAACAATAAATAGGGTAGGATGACTCTCTCAGTGCATCCTAACAGAGTGTCTGTTTAAAGGAAATAAAAAGAAAGGAAGGAAAAAAATTCCACGTAAAATGATTTTATTTGCTTGTGACTTACCTTTCTTCATGATTCTTTGTTGCTGTTGTTGCTGTTAGTTTTAAATCTTATTTAACTTAGGTCCCAACAAAATAAAATGTAGGGGAAAAACACATGAAAAACCTTAGAGAAAATCCTGCAACGATTTGACAGATATGGTTTTCCTGCCAGCTAGTGACGAGAAGAGGAAAAGCAGTAAATCTAAAAGAAATAACTAATTACTCTGATAACACATGGTGTACAGACAACAACAGCACAGCACTATTGAGCAATGAGTCAGGATACAGCAAAGGCAGAGCAGGTATTCAGAATGCCAGTAATAAATTTAATGCTGGGGGGTTTTTTCCCGCCAAAAGGATCGGTGGATAGCACTTTAGTGCAAAAAGTAAGTCAGAATTAAACAGATTGATAAAGTTGGAATGGACCACCAAATCCCCATTTAGTCTTACAACCCAGTGATTTTTCACTCAGGCTATTTACTTGGTCAGCCTATGTTTTACTTTCTTACACTATTAAAATAGTCTCATGATTACATTTTTTTCTTTTTGCCACATTTTACACACACAAAAAGTCACCCCTAACTCCTGCTGTTTGATCTTCTTTGGCATTAGCAGCTCTTGAATCAAAAAGGAGAGACCTACACATTTTAAGATTAAGATTAAATCATAAATAGAAAGTATTTAATCATAAAGAAAAGACCACCTCAAAGGGTTGTTGCTGTTGTGGGTAAAATAGGTAAGAATGTTAGTTTTGCTTGCTGCCTTGAATTACTCATTAAAGGCACACATATAAGGATATAAAATAAATTATAAGGATATAAAAAAATTAAAAAGAAAGAGCTATATTTGTTCTAAACTAACAAGGTATAAAATAGTTTGAGTAAGAGTGTACCATTTAACTGGTTGATCAAAGCACAAGTGTAATAGGAACATAAAAGGCTGCTTTATCCTGATTTGCAACCTTGATCCAACTGACTCCTGCCTGAAAGTAGCGACTCCCAGCAACTCTTCAGGATTTCAGCCAGCTTTTCCAGCTTTTCTAGCATAAAATGCAAAGATGGGATTTGTTTCATTCAAAGCTCAAACATTTTTTTCCTTGCAATAAAAAGTGTTATGGCATCACCTGGGTAGCCAGTGATAATTGTATCATTTGATACTGATAAGTCCCAGTGAACCAATAAATGTTCCGTAGGAGACTGAAGCGAACCCACTGCCCTGGACATGAGGGGCATTCTGCCTGATGGCAAATATCTTCATAAATCTACCAATACCAATAAATGAGAAGAAATTATGGTTTATTTTCAATGAAACTAAGAGTAAAAATGTAAGAAAGAATCTCTCAAACCCCTCCTGCCAATAATAAACAAAAACTCCTAAAGGACGTACAATTATCACAATAGAACTGATAGTGTCAGCAAGCAGATACAAAAGAGAAACTGGTTGAGATCATTTTCCCCTTGACTTAGATGTATGTCTCCTAATTGGACTGCCTTGTTGGTATAATCAATTTTTTGCTGCTAATCATATCCAGATGTATCAAGTGTAAATTACTGTCAATACCACTTTTTTAATTAGCTGTAAAAAAAAGGCAAGAGCAATTTATAAATACTAAAGGAGAGAAGGCCAATTCAGTTTTGCTCAAACCATTAGGAAACCTTTTGGATGTGTACCTTTAATAAGTAATTCATAGATTAAATCAAATTAATTTCTTTTCCATCTATCACCAAAGGTGATGATTAAAGGTGTGAGGCACAAATATACAGTATAGACAATTACAACTATACTGCAAACGGATCAAAATTTCTTGGGTCTGAGTGCCCATTAATTGGCAAGGAAATGGGTCACTCAGAAATGATAATGGCTTTCTATGTATTTGATTATGAGTGTGAGGATAAAAATTTAAGCTTCCCGTAAGAACTTGTTTTCTCTTCTTGTATGATATTCTGGGATTTTAGGTAAACAAACTGCTATTACACTATGCTATGAAATGTTGAGGTATCAACTGGCAGCTACAGACCTAAGCCTATTTGGAACCTGGATAGCTAATCTAATATCTAATACTGGCAGCACTTCTTCAGGTCTTTATTCATATGATTTACTATCTAACTCCTTAACACAATAGGAAAAAACAGTTGGGTGGGGGCAGGACTGGGTCCTATTTTTCCCTTGCAAGTTCCATTTCGATAAACATGGTCCCAGAAATCCTTCCATCTATCTGTGTATGAAACTCATAATATTTTATATATTGGTGAATTTCCAGTTCCTATGAACCTCAGCTAGCATATTCAATGAACAGGCACAATATTTAGTCTAGCATTCTTTGGCGGGTCACTGATTTCTAGTCCACATCCATTATATAGATAGTTATGGACTTGAAGTTTCCTCCAGATAGTTCTAATAATGAAGCTTGCAATGGTTATCTTTATGTTTCCTTTGATTTACAATCAAATATTTGTGATGTTTTTGGAATCAGCCGCAAGTCATATTCATACTAAAATTATAGGAAGGGAGGGAGGGGGGAGGGAGGGAGGGGGAGAAGAGGGAGAGGAGAGAGGGAGAGAGGGGGGAAACATAAATTAAGGAAGTATTATCTATCTGTAAGCCACTTATGAACTTCTACAGCAGTGGTTCCCAATGTGGGGTCAACATCCCATATGGGGGCAATTTGATTTTTAATGGGAGCAATTTGAACCTTGTTTAAATCAAGTTAATGGCTTTTTAGGATTCCCCCATGTGGGTAGAGTTCACTTTTTGAGTAAAGTAAGAATTATATGTGGGGGGGTGCATCAGGATTTAAGAGATGCTTAGGTGGAACATGGCCAAAAAAAGGTTGGGAACCACTGTTCTAGAGGCACGTGGCTGATTCCTGTGAAAACAGGATACTAGATTTGATAGTCTCTGAAAAGGGATTCAATATACTTCCAGTTCCAGTGTAATAGAAAACTCCTTATTACAATAGTCCTTAGGGCTCTAAAGAGTCGAAATTGGCATTTTGCAATATTCCCAAGTGTTCCTTTTGGACCTAATGAACAATTTTATTCAATTCCAACCATATCCCAGCATATCAATAGTGCAACTGTATACTTAAATAAATGAAATTGGGTTGAACAGGGCTTGCTTATATATGTTTTCCTCCCTTAGCCAGTGTTCTTTATTTTTGATGGGGTATGATAATAGTTTAGATCACAGGTGTTAAACTTGCTGTGTCACATTGCCGTCATGTGATGTATGGTAACGGTTTTTCCCTTCACAGAGCTGGGGGCGGGGCAGGACCTGCACATGACACATCCAGCCCACAGGTCGCCAGTTTGACACCCCTGGCTTAGATGCTTCAGTACAGGAGAGAGTTCTTTATCTTATTTCATTTAGGGTACTCTTTCTCATCCTTATTTAATATTCTGAAAAATATACTGCAGTAGATTCATTCTATTGTTGTATCTCTTTAGTTTCTTGTTGCATTCCTTAAAGTTTATATATTGACAGATAATCTTGGTTAAAATACACAAACTTCAAACTTATTTCCCTTAGAAAAGAACTATCTTAATACTATTTACATACTGATGTAATTGGGTGATGCATATAAAAAATTACTTGTATCACTCATCATTAGGCAAACTCATTTTCTATCTTTTCTTCTCAAATTTCAGCAGATATTTCATACTAGTGGTTTAATATCAAAAATTGTTCTTCCTTCCTTTGTGGTATATTTTCCTACTACTTGCTTTATAACCTTTCTCTATGTGCATCAAATTAAAATCATTACAAATTATTTTTCTGCGTTGCCTCTATGATGTCTTCATTTTTCTCTCCACCCTGTAAAAACTCACCTTTCTTCTCTCGGTATTAAAACAGTTTTCTTATCATTATTCTGACTCAATCCAAGATTCAAAGTGTACCACATTTGTTAAACTTTATAGTTTAGAAGGTGATCTGGTGATTAAGTTGTTTCTCTTTTACACCTCAAATTTTGTCCTTATATGCATGAGGCTGTTTCACTAACTAGCTTTTGCCTGTAATTATGAAGTCTTGACTAATCCTCGAATAAAATAAACAATGGAACAAGTACCAGAAATTTCTGCAACAAAGCAGTCTGAGCAAAGTATTTTATTCACCATTGTTAATGTAATATTTTATTAGAAAAATTCATTGAAGCTTATTATATTCTACATATACTATATTATTATAACATATAGTTTACTTAAAAAACACTTTTCCAATCCTTTAACTGAAATTTGGGATTCAGTCTCTAAATGACAGTAGGTCTGTCATTCAAAATATTATATCAAAGTTGCAATAGATAAATGACTCAATCTACTTTGATGATTCATTCTGGGGCTATACGTACCACATCCTACGGCTATAGGTACTTTGTAAGCTGGGAGTTGATGCCTTCTAGGCAAAATAAAGTTTTCCCTTGGGGGGCTTGTCCCAGATTGCTGATAAAGAGATGAGAAAAAAAGATAATAATTCATGGGGAGAGCATCTCCAAAGGAAGTCTTGTTCATTCAAGAAGAGCCTGGTGGCAACTGCATATTGAACACATATGATGGTAATGTGGGGTGAGGGGAGGGGGCTAGACAAGTGACTCATATGATAAACACCTGGAAGTCATTAGATTTAAGACCTCCCCCATCCTCTGGACTATAAAGCAGGGAGGATTCTTAGCCTGGCACTTGGTATTCCACCAAGCAGCTACTGGGTCACCTTTCTCCGTAGCAGTAAGTGCTCGGGGTTCATTGGCGCTGGCAGGCAGGCTGGCTGACAGGTTGGCTGCTTGCCTGCCTGCTTGTCTGGATGTTGCTTTAATTGAATTTTATACATCCAGATCGATTACGGGGCGGGTGCTATGGGCTACGTAGATGTCTCTTTCCCTTCTATGCTATTCTGTAGCGGGACGGGGGGAGAATCTTCACATTCATCCTTCACTTTTCTCCTCCTCTCGCTTCCTCTCTTACCAACAGCTTCGAAGAACTTTGGAACCGGCGCAAAAGCGGGAAAGGACAGCTTTCTCTTCTCTCGACGCTGCTCTGCTAGGATTCTTCGGCTGCCCTTCGGCGGGAGAAAAAGCTGGAAATGAAGAAGGCCATGCTGCTTTTGGTCATGCTCTTCCTATCTTCCGCGCATGCCGTGGGGGAAGATCTGGAAGACCAGCGCGAGTTGAACTACTGGGCGGATTGGTCCGACGAAGGCGGGCAGAACCAGGTGAGACGAAGCGGAGCCTCTCCGCCACTTTGGGGAGGACCTCCGCAACTTAGGTTGCTTTTGAAAAAACGGGCGAGGGCGAGGATGGCTGGATGGCGGGGCACGGGCGGGCGAGGGAGCAAAGACCAGAGCCAGCTTTTGGCAGGTGCGCCAAGGAATGCTGGCCGCTCGCGCTCAGTTGAGGCGACGTCGGGGCGAATTATCCGCTCTATTCCGCCTCTCTGCATCCTCCTTTCGGCCCAGGCGAGAGCGCCAGATTGTGTTGACGGAGCGCCACGTTCTCCTTTCCAAACTGAGGCCGCCGGTGAAAAAGAGCGATTGCTTCCTGATGTCGCTCCTTCCCGCGCGCTTTCTAGCAGTTGTTGCGTTCTTAGCGTGAGTAAACGCATCGGAGTTTTTAATCTTACTTCTTAATGTGTCGTGGCTGTCCTGCTTAGGGTGCCGTACTTCATGTTATTCTCATCACCACAGCAACCCCGTGAGGTAGGCTGATTTTAGGGATAATCAGAATTTGACCGCCAACGAAATTGTATGTTGTATATTTATCCACCAAGTTCTGTAATTGTGTCCATAGAACGGAACTAATTTCAAATCGCTCTTTACTGCAATTATTAACCAGGTTTTAAAGAATACATAAATACGTTTAGGGTATGATTCTAAAAAAACGGATTTGTGAGCCAGATTGTGAAATCTGCATATGGCAGAGGAGAGTAATTAGAAAATTTAAAAGTTATTTGAACTCAAGCAAAAAAAGGGGGATTTATTAAAGCTTAAGAGCTTCCAAGGAAGGGGAGGAGTTTGTAGAAAATAAATAAACAGCTGCAAGCAGTCAATCATTAGAGCAACCTGCTTTAGATGCTCCTCTACATGCAGAAGCAAAGTCTTTTGTTGTTTGGAGGAAGCCAACCAGTATAGATCACAAATCAGGGAGAAATAGCTCTCAACCACTGAATTGAGAATCTAAAATCACCCAACGTAGTATGACGCCCATACATAGCAAGACTCTATTCATATTTGAGAAAAGGTAGCAAGAGCCATTTTATCCGGTCACAAGTCTTCTTCATGCCACAGTAAAATCACTTCTCTTTACTGCTGTCATCTTTTCTGAAATGCTCCTTCTGCAAAATGTAGGAAATCTCTGCATCTGACAGCTTAATTAAATGGAAAGGCTTTAGGAAAAGATATATTGAATTCTATTATATTACTTGCTTGTCCTGGTTTTCGGGTTGTGTTTCTCTCTGCATCAGGAGAATGATAACAAATTTGCCTACAAGATAGATTAAAACCCCAAGGCCTAAGCACGTTCTTCTTGTCTATTCGTGATATTTCCTTTCCAGGCCTCTATAATCAACATCATCAATTCCCCTTCTTATAATGTTGGGTGATTATCACTAGCTGATAGGGTATCTTCTTTGGGTGAAAAATAAAAGTTACTGTGAATATGAATTGCATATGTCATGGGAAGAAACCATTTGAGAGAAAAATAACATAAAGGTTATTGGACTTAACCTTATGGACTTAACCATAAAGGACTTAAATCTCTTTAGTTTGAGAAATGACTTTTTCTCTTATGTTTAACTTCTTTTGACAATAATTCTTGCATTTCAAATAAGGAGTCGAAACAGGAAAAGTTATACCTACGCTTTTTTCCCTTAAATAATTTTTAAGGAAAGAAAAATTCCCAATTGAAATGATTAGTTTTTGCCATTGGGAGAAGCCTTAATTCCCAACTCTCTTTACAATTTAAATTCCATGATTGCTTCTTACAAAAATAAATGGTGTATCATTTTTATTTTATGGTTCACCAGCATCTCATCTAACTTGCCCTTCTGGACAGAAATTTAAAAGCTTAAGAAATGAATATGTTAGCAATTAAATATCATAGGGAAGATAAATATTCATGTTGAAATGATTGTGCTTACCTGCTTAAACTCACCCATGATTTCATTGGGTGTTGAGATTGGGTATTCCAGCTCTTTTCACTATTTAATACCAATTACGTATACTTCTCAAATTTGCACAGTTATATGGAAAGAAGAATCAAAGATACTTGACATTAAGATGCCCAGTATAAATCTGTGATTTGTTACATGTACTCAAATCCCAGTAGAATTTTATATGATGTGATAAATGATCTGAAAGTACTGCTAAATAATTTAATATTCAAAGTGATTTGATATGGTGCTATCTAGAGACTGTCATGTTTGCTCCATTGGCGCTATATTCCATCATAAATTTTGCTGATTCCTATGGAAGAAGTTGAAATATAATTTTTGGACCCCAAATTCACAGATTCATATTGGCACATAGTCATGTATCTTTTCTGTAAAATCTAATTCCAGAGCAACCCGCCCGTGTCATTGTGCAAGCAACGATAGGATAGAATATTTAAGAAGATATGAAGCTGCCCTGGTTGTATCAGACCTTGGCTCATTTAATATTCCTTGCTACCATCTTCTAAGTCAACACCTATCAGGCAATCTCATGGTTTATTCATAAAACACATCCATAATTTATAGGTGATCAGACAAATTCATTGTTTCATACATTTTGCAAGGGATTAAGATGGATTATCTAGATACAAAAAATTTAAGAATGAAAACAGATTACATACTTCTTTTTAAAACTTTACTCAACCAATCCATCTATTTTGAACCAAATCTTGACAATTTCCAGCTCTTAATTTTCAGTGCCCTCTTGTGGCCTATGTATGCCTAAATGCAGGAAGCTTTTGATCCTAGATTAACATTTATATCCATTTGTTCATATGAATTTAGAGGAAGGGGGGAAATCCCTTTTCTTTGAAAAAAAAAACCCTGGAGGATTTTGAATGTATCAGACCAGGGAAAGGAAAAAGAAAGCTCAGAATATGCAAACCTTCCAGGTTATGTGCTGTTTGTTGTTTAATGGATGCCACATTTTATAAGTGAAGCTGAGCGCTGAAATAGTCTTTTTATATTTCTGTTTCAGGAGAAGCTGCCTTTCCCTTTTGAACACTTTCTTCAGAGGATTGCCAGAAGACCCAGACCTCAGCAATTCTATGGCTTAATGGGAAAACGGGATGCTGGTGAGATCCACTTTAATTTATTTGTTATGTGTTTTTAGGTGTTGCTAAAAATGATTCAAATTTAAAAAATATTTAAAAAAATAAAACACTTATTCCATTAATTTATTATTTATAATTAGTAAATTCATTATTCATTATTTATTTATAAACATTATTTAAAATATTTATTTTGATTCCATTAAAAGTGTTTTAGAAATATTCCTAATATCATGAATAGTATTTTACGTATATTTAGCAAGACACTTTAGGAAAAACTAAGTATGTAAAATAAGAGTCTTTCTTCCTATAAATAAATCATGAGTTTTGAAAGAAATGAAATGAAAATCCTGAATAAAATCAAGATTGCAGACATGGATCAAAAGGGCAATGTCCTTTCCCAAGGAAAAGTGAATGAAAATCATATAAAAAGCATACCCCATTTTATAATGGAGCATATACAGAAAACACTCCTGGGATATTGTGCCTAGGCTAAAAAGTGTTTCACATACATGAATTATTCAGAAAACAATTAAGGCATTAATTGCTATGCACAGATAATGTGATTCTTTGAAATGCTTTCCTTTTTTTTAATGGCTGTGATAAATAATGATATGCACTTGCTAATTATTTGTGTGGGGGGGGTTTATTTCCAGGATATAGCCCTGTCTCACGCAAAAGTAAGTTGGAATTGGTTTCATTTATGAATTTATATCTTGCCTTTATTATTTTCATAAATACCTCAAGGAGACAAACAAACACAGTACTCATGACTATTCCTCTTTTTTTCTTTATGAGGTGGATTGGGCTGAGAGAGAATGATTTTCCTTCAATTTTCTTGTACACCGTTTAATCAATTACTTCAATATGAGATACATCCAGAATTGCAAGAATATATTTGATTCTAGGGAAATTGTATCAAATCCAGCATTTTCAGTGAACATTTTGAAGCAGAAGTGAAATTCAATTCCCTACTGGTTCTGTGGGCATGGTTTGGTGGGGAGGTCATATGACTAGGTGGGCGTGGCCAACTTAAAATGCTTAAAAAAGTAAAAATATTCCCACAATCGTATAGCACAGATGATTGTCACATAGATGATTGCCAGATATTTTTTTTAACTTTTTAAGCATTTTTTACTACTGGTTCGGGCCACACCAGTAGCATTTCATCCCTGATTCGAGGGTCCTCTATGAACAAGATATGTTCAGAAATTCCAAATAATTATAACAGAATCATCCATTCTTACCCTGTACTTTAGGAGATGGTAATATCAGAACAGGATGATTACTGAGTACCATTTTTTCAGTCTAGCCTAAGTGCACACCTACTTAGAAATAAGTTCCAATGAGCATAGTAGGCTTGCAAATACACATTTATAGCATTCACACTTTTAATTAAAACCAGCAATGCTTTTTCAGCAGTATACTTCCGCAAGAAATGGGAACAAAGGCTCCATATTTTTGAAACAGCTTTCTATACATGTGCCTAGCTTTCTCATTGGTTGATTCACTCATTTTCAGCTGATTCTTGTGTATATTTTATATAACTGTTTAAATTTTCATTTATGGTGGAATGATATTTTAATTTTACTGATCTTTAGTCATTTAGTGCTATTAATCCTAATATCAATTTGTTGGATTGATTTCATCAGGATGTGGCTTTTTATATTCTCCAGGAAATATTCCATTAAATTCTAGAAGGTAATGCTTAAGCAGAAATATATAGAAATGTCGTGCTAGGGCCAGTCTTAGCAGGTACTGTATCTCTAATTAAACTCACAATATCCCTTATTAACATTTAGCACTATCAGTGGAATAAACTTGCAATACAACTTAAGTTTATAACCCTCATTCGACACAATTCAACCATTAGTCAGAAAATGATAGCTTTAAAGCAATTTGGAGAAGTAGAACCAATATTTTCATTAGTGAAAGTTATTAATCAACCTGCATAAGCAACTTTGGGATGAATCAAAAATCTTTCCAAAATTATTAACTGCTCACTGAAGGGAATAGTTCATTTATACAAAATAATTTTGTATAAATTTTGTATAAATTATTTTGTATTATTTTGTATATGTTTTATAATTGCCTGTTCACCGCCCTGAGTCCCGCAAGGGAGATAGGGCGGTATATAAATTTAAATAAACGTAAACGTAAACGTATTTCATTACTAAATGGAAGCGAGCTACCAGAATGAATATTGATTGCATAAAACATGTCATTAGAGGAATACTGATTAGGATATAGAAATATAAAAACAAAAGCTATAGGGAAATGACTCTTTTGGTAATAGTCCATACCATATAGACATATAGTGACAGGGAAAAGATTTTTAGCTTTGTGTTCTTTCTAATGTGTCAGTATAGGTCAGTGATGGCGAACCTTTTTTTGCCTTGAGTGCCAAAAGAACGTGCATGTGCGCTATCGAGCACACTTGCATGCCCACCTCCCTAATTTAGTCCTCCCCCCGTGCCATGCCCCCTGCGCATGCGCGCGTAACCCCCTCCTGCTGCCTCCTGCATGGCTTTCTTGGAGCCTGTGAAGGGCAAAAATGTCCCCTGCACATCTGGAGGCCCTCCAGAGGCTGGAAACATCCCATTTTCTGACTTCTGGTGGGCCCGGTAGCTCCAGAGGCTTTCTAGGAGCCTGGGGAGGGTGGAAAATGGCCCAACATGCAAACTGGAAGTTTGGAGATGGACTTCTGGGTTGCCCTTTGTGCCGTTTTTCTCCCTCTGGAGGCTTCAGGAGGCTTCCCTAAACCTCCAGAGGATGAAAAGCGGCCGAAAATCAGCTGACAGGGCAATGCCTTGCATGCCTTCAGAAATGGCCGTGCCCATAAGTTCACTATCACAGGTACAGGTTAACCATCTTAGACAGAAATGGTCTCCCTTTTGGGAGAGAGCCCTCCCAAAGGGTGCTCATTTTACTGACCTAGGAAGGATGGAAGGCTGAGTTAACCTTGATCTGGTCAGGATTGAACTCCTGTCTGGACAAAGTCAGCTTGCAATACTGCATTCTAACCACTGTGCCACCATGAATAGACCCTCTAATGTGAGAAGAGAAATGGATCCAATCAGGCCATTCAGTCTTCTATTATTTGTATCTTAGATTAAGTTTCACTGATTCTTCATTCCTAAATCTTCTAGGGATAAGATTCTTTTTAAAAAGCAAGGTTTACCCCTGAGTAAGATAATGAAGGCTGCACTATGAAATCCCAATTTTATAATTACAAGGTACAATGAATCTGGGATTTTTCTCAAAGAACACTTTGTTGGAATAGAGAGCTGTCACTTTATCACTTTAACATAAACTACTCCCAGTGTGATTTCAAATTGAAATTCAATCCTTCTGCCACACCCTGACATCAAAGTTTAGTAGCAAATCTCCCACCAAACTGATACAGATGGGGAAACAAAGTCAAACTTTCCTGGAAAAACTTATATAAATCTTTTTTTTAATAGCTGTTTAATCCCACCTGGTGTCATAGCTTAATTCAGTTTAATAATATAACTATTTTACTTTCTAAAGTCCATAGGAATTTTTAAAAAATTAAAAGAAAATGCACCCCATGGCTGCTAAAAGGCTGCCTGAAGGTTATGCCTGAAATGCACCATTGAGAACATTGAGACATTCCCAAGTAAGTTTATAGATAGTAAACCTGTCCAAGATTCTAGATGTCCCTTAATATATTGTCTCTGATCCCAGACCTGGTATTAGGTTGTATGAAGAGCTTGTGTCAAGTATTTTTTTCTAAATACCGGTAATGGGAATGCTGCTTTAGTCCAGGAAATCATCTTATTTTAATTGTGTTTCTTGTGTATGAGATGCATTGTAAGCTGCCCAGAATCTTTTTAGGCTCCGGGAACCTTAACAAATACAAATACATAAAAGAGAGGTGGATAGATGACAGACAGAGAGACATGGTATTGATTCTTCTACTATAGTGTACATATTGAATATACAGTACATTCATTGCAAACAAGCTGAGGAAAATTGTTGGTTAGACAAGAGAATCACAGAGATATGTTAAGTAATCTGATTTGTATACTTTTCACCAAACTGTCTAAAGCTTTAGCCAAAACCCAGAAGTTTAGTTTACAGGGAGACTAAAATACTATATACTTTATTTTATTTAACTAGGTTTTACAATACATAAAATAGACTACCAAAGATTTGAAAATACATTTAGTGTTCCTGATTGAGTGTTGAATTAAATCTTGGGGATCAGATCTGTTTGAATTACAGTTATTTCATCCAAAGCTTTTGTCCACTTATTCCACTATATTTATTGGCTGCTGTCAAAATTATGATCTGGTAAAGAAAAAAAATCTCACAGTGCTTACAAATATGTCATATGTGCATGACATTCTGGATCCTGAAAGCCTGGCCATTTATTTTAGATTGATCAATAATTTGAGGAGCTTTTGGAAAAAAAACTCTCCAAAAAGCACTTTGCAATAGGTTGAGATCATACCAAAGCAATTAAAAATATAGCACAGTCTTTGTCAAAGAGAGTATATACAATTTATAAATTCATTGCCTTAATAGCTTTTTTAAAAATATCAACTGGGGTACACAATAAAGAAATAATTATCAGAGAAAGAAACAATTACATCATTGTAGAAGCAGAAGTAGACACTACATATATTAAGAGACTGTATACTCCTAGTCTGGAAACGGTCATAGCTTGAGTGGCAAGATTGATGTCATGACAAAATCCAGTCAAGTTCAATCCTTTGTTTCCTTACATCCAGTGGACATAAATCTTCCAATCTAAAGCTATAACTTTCTAACCTAAATATATCCTGAGAAATTCTAGGGTCTGGCTATTCTGAATCTCTTCCCCACTTCCCATCTAGCTCGGAACTGTGCAGGATCTTGATCCAGGCCTCTCTCTGGAAAACCTCTATATTGCCAAATCTTCCCTCATTGCAAGCCTATAAACAAATAACCAAGCTCAGACAGTTCCAGTGATTCCACATTCCAAAGTATGTTGAAAGAACTGCCTAGAACTGATCAATAATAACCTAGAGCTTTAAAATACAGCCTAACTAAATAGCTCACATATGGAGGCTCCTTTTTATTATTAATCAGTCCCATTTTAAATGAATAAAGATGGGCAATTATTCAGTCATGATCAGATTCTGCAGAATTTTTTAAAACATTTATTTGTACTAAAATTTTCATAACTAAGGGTCAAATATATTTAGGCTTGAGTCCAACTATTTAGAGTCTGTTTCTATTGTGTATTTCAGTGTGAAAATGCATTCACATTCCAAATTGTTCTTCTCCGCCCCAAAAAGGCATCTTTCAAATGTACTGTATTTAAACATCCCACAAATATATTTTTCAGGATATAAAACAGACTCATTTGTTGGACTCATGGGCAAAAGATCTTTAAATTCTGGTATGTATAAACTATAAAATGAAAGTCAAACAAAAACCTACTTATCTGCAATTTTCATTTTTATTTTGTAACATTTTGAATACATCGCCTTCTTATAATATTTAAGACAAAGATAGATAACTTGAGTTCTCCAAGAAGTTGCCAGGACTCACTTTTTATGGAAGTAATATGAACAGGAAGGATGGTCTTTGAGTTCCAAAACCTTTGGAAAAAAACACAAATTCCTCTAGGAAATAAGGAGGCTAAAAATTGTTCACTGTTCCTTTGTCCATGAATTTCTTTTTTATTGGCACAATAATTGTTAATTTACCTTTCTTGTATGATCCTATACATCTTTATGGAATTAAATCAAATTTTATGTTATGCAGCATCAATTCCCAGTTTATTATGATTTAATTTATAAATTTAAAATCGATTAGGTTCTCAAGGGGATGTGTATTTTTAGTAACTTAATTAAAAAAGCATGTTTAAAACTACTAAAATATTTTAAAAGAAATAGTTTCTCTTATTTATCTAAATAGTTCACCAAGCCATGGTTTTGCAATTCTTTAATGTGCACCCAGGAAACTATTTTCTGAAATTATAATTGTGAAGAGCTTTATATTTCAATCTAATAATTAAATCTTAAGATGTCAGTTCCTTTAGTTGCAGTTATGAAGGCCAGTCTATTAAGCATTTATGAAAACCAGCAAAATATAAGTTCTATGTTTTATCAGAAGTACTTTGAAAGTCACCTAGTTCAGCATCTTGCTCACTGCAGGATACAGTAGATGGTGAATAATGCATTTGCCATATGATCATGGAAAGTTGTCAAATAGTTCTTCAAATATCCTCTGATTGAAAAAATCTTCAGAGAACTCCAAGAATTCCAGTTTTGTTTGCCTTAATAACATTGAAATATTTTCATGATCAATGATGTTCTAACTCAACACAAGCAGAAGCTCTTTGGCAGGGATAAATTACGTGGCAATATTGGAGTTTCAGATCAGTTAAAATCTCTGAATCAAATTTATGTGGTATTTAAAATTAGGAAACAGCACACCAGTTGTGGTGTTATTGGCACAGCTTACAATGGAAATTCATCACACTGAGCCTTATTTTTCAGGCAAGCATATCAAGTTAGGTAAATATTCATTATATTAAATTAATCTGCACTATTTTGTTTCCATGTTAGGATCTTCTGAATGGAGAACCCTGCAAATGTTTGAAAGAAGACGCAAATGAGATAGTTTTCCATTATCCATTGAAATGTTTAAGTAGCCAGCTTAGTGTAATGAAAAATAGCCATTGTATGGAATATTTATTTATTTATTTTTAAGATGAAAATTTCAATTACAATGATTTCCTCTATTGTGGCAGTGATATATGCATTATATGGATATAGCAAGCTTTACAGTAACATTTCTGAATGGAATATAGAAATCAGTGGTGTTTCACCAGAAAGCACATTATTCATCATGTGAAAAAATGTTCAACTGTAAAAAAAAGTGGTAAGAAATAAGAAAAAAAGAGAATCCTTTGTTAGTTTAATATTTACTAATCTACCACATTGATTTGTGATCACAACAAAAAAAGAAAAGGAACAGCCCTGTAATTTCTGTTATCAAAATTTGCTTGTATAAATGTAGCATGTGTGTTTATTTTGCCTCTCTGTCTCTCTCTATATATATATATATTAAAGAAATGAAGTGAATTTAAATGTCTTCACTTCATTTTCTGATACCTTGCCACTATTCACAGACATCAGATAAAAGTAAAACTCTATTCTGAGGTTTTTGGAATATCCTTTTTATGCATGGATATCATTAATTAAAACAGGGGCACCAGATCTCAATTTAAAAACAAAGCAAAAGTAAGGATTGTGAATTTTATTAGATTATCTGAATATTGTCCATTAGTCAATCTTGGCAGAATTTTTATCACTGGCATTTATAGTTTTGCAATTACCAAATTGAGGAAGGCTGGACAAGCAGATTAAGAATGGTCCATGTTTGGTGACTATCTGGCCGTCAACTAATCCATAAGCAAATCTGGACAGGTGTGTGGTAAGGAACTTCTAAAGTTGTCTAAAGTTTCTAAATTTCTAACGTTAATACAGCAACATTTCAAGATTCACAGCTGAAGATAAAGTAGCTGCAGAATTTTCTGGATTTCCTTGCTTGTTAAGTGCATAGCAGAAGTCCTGTATCAAGAAAACAGATTAGGAAAGCAATGGCAGGGATTAGAATCATGAGGATAAACTGCAGTTCTTGAACACACCTACACAGCCCAATTATATAGTCATATCATGACTTGGTTTCAAAGCTCCAAATGACTAAATAGAGTTGAAAAGTCCTTTCTATTATATGAACCCTCTAACGCTCATCTGGATTTTTGCAAACAAGATTTGCTGTTGTGTAGCCCTACTGTCCCTAATGTGATGGCAATCGTGTGAAAAAAATGCATCAATTTTAGGATTCTATTATGTGAACCAAACAATGTGAATTACAGAGAATTCTTACCACTTTTGAAACATATTCAGTAAATATGTACATCTTGCTTAGCCATGGTAGATCTTGTATGATTCACAGCTTCCCATGTTATACCAAGTTAATCAATTGTGATTAAGCAAATCATGATATGTGATCTTATCTTTATATTATATATTGAATATTAGCAGTCAGCACTTTTGTCAATTACAAATCTACTGCCAATCAATTACTACAGTGAACCATAGATTCTAGTATGGTGATTTCCTAATGTTTTGTGAAGGAATGAAGTCCCAGGGAATAAAGAACTTTATAACATATTCTAACTTCTTCTTTGAAAACAGAGAAACCTGAAGTTGCATTTTGCAAGCAGCTCAGTTTTATCACTTGCTATTTTGATCCTACAAAAAATCATATCCAGGTTTAGGGGGGAGCAATCTTAAAATGCTTTTCTTTTTAAAAAAAAGTTTATATGCTCTATTTGGATCGCTATAAACTGCAAGCCTATATAGTAGTTTAGCTAAAAGCTAATAAAAAAGAACTTATCAATTAACCATCTGCGTTTGTGTATCTTTGTCCACAAAATATCAAGTTTTTTATTTGTCTTTTAAAAATGCAAGAGATTTGCCAAATTCATTTTAGCCTTGCATTGTGAGTGTTGGTTTACAGTTAAATCAATTACATAAACACAATTCACTTTGAAGAGAATAGTGGAATCTTTAAAAGCCAAGAACAGAGTAAGAGGTAGTGGGGGAAATAGAAATCTCAAATATGTGCAGTGAATTCAGTTTCTAGAAGCAGCTGCTTAAAAATAATATCAAGGCAGCTAAATGATGTAAGTGTGGCTTAATTTTCTAAGTAAACACATCTGTAGTTATAGAAGAAAATAATTGTAAAATAAGGTGCCTACTTCTTTTTTGATAGATTCTTACTTACATTTAATTATAATTTTTATTAAATTTGCCATGTTTCTAACATATTTCATGATTAGGAAACTAGATTTTATAGTTCAATATAGTTCAAATTGATGGTTTAATTCAAGGGTGGGAAACATTGAATGGCTAGGGATTGCCCTTAAAGTTGTTTGGAAAGAAAAAGAATGCAAAGTGGTGAATGAAACCTAGGCCTTTCCTCTTTCCAGTGCTCCAGACACACTAAATTGCCATCTTTTCCAAGAGGCAACAGGACTTTCTTTGGTTTTCTTGAAGAAGTTTCATTTGTCATCCAAGAAGCTTCTTCAGTTTTAACTGAATGGTAGAGAACCAATTCTTGGATGAGAAATAAAACATCTTTGGGGAAAAACAAAGGAAGTTCAGTTGCTTCTTGAAAAAGCACCTCTGGGATAATCATGATCTGGATGACTGAGAATCTCCATAGACACCAAATTGCCACCTTCTTCCACTACCTGCATAACCCCCTACTCACTGTCCCCAGCCCTTCTTATGAAGGGTGTACTCTCTGAAGCTCCAGGCTAAATGCAGTGTTGTTTTCAATGGGAAAAATTATTCTGATGATAATTTCCACCTGCCTTATTCCATGGCACTTAACTTTCAGGAGAGGGGGGGACCCTTGGATTGCAAGCTAAAAACAGCTCTTCTCCCATCCTCATAGAGGGGCCTAGTTATTCTTCCACTTGACCCACAATCCTTCCCATCATCACATGTTTCTTCTGTGTGATTCCTACAGTCTCTACTACCCTTTCTTCCTCTCCATAGTTGCACCTACTATTTTAACTTAATCTCCCTTGAAAAATAGAAGTAGAAGTAGATTTTGATATGTATCGGCTCTACAAAGCATGGAGAAAGGGCAAAAGAACAGAAGACATTTTAAATCCCATGTGAATGACAACTGTAGTCCTATTCCTGAGTAGGAAGAGAGCCACTTTCTTACATAAGAACATAAGAATAGCCTTGCTGGAACAGGCCACAGCCCATCTGGTCCAGCATTATGTCTCACACAGTGGCTCACCATTTGCTTCAGGGTATTTCCAAGCAGATGTCTTTACCTGCTTATGATTCACTGCAAATGGCATTGAGAAATATCCTGCCTATCTCTCCAACCCGTAGGGTATCCTTAGGCATCCATAATGATAGCCATGGATACCCTTGTTCTCCATGAACTCATCTAATCCTTTCTTAAAGGTGTCGAGGCTGACAGCTGTCACCACTTCTTCTGGCAGGGAGTTTCATAGACCAATGATCCTCTGGGTGAAAAAGTAGACCTCTTATTTGTTAGAGGTCTAGCTTCCAAAAGTTTCATGGAGTGCCCCCTAGTTCTAGTGTTGTGCGATAGGGAAAACAGTTTTTCCTTTTCTACTTTGTCCACACTGTGCATGATTTTATAGATTTCAATCAGGTCACCTCTCAGGCACTGTCGTTCTAGAGTGAAGAGGCCCAGCCGTTGCAGCCTCAGATGGTAAGGAAGGTGTTCCAGCCCTCTAATCATTCTGGTTGCCGTCCTCTGCACCTTTTCCATTTCCATAATATCCTTCTGAAGGTATGGTGACCAGAACTGTACACAATACTCCAGATGGGGCCTCACCATAGATTTATAAAGAGGCAAAATGACACTTGCTGACTTATTTTCTATACCCTTCCTAATGATCCCTAGCAATGAGTTTGCTTTTTTCACTGCTGCGGCACACTGGGTTGACACCTTCATTGAGCTGTCCACCAGGACACCAAGGTTACTTTCCTGGTTAGTTGCAAGGAGTTCAGACCCCATCAGTTTATAGATATAGTTGGGGTTTTTTGCCCCAACGTGCATCACTCTGCACTTACTAATGTTGAAGCTCATTTGCCATTGGTGTGCCCACTCCCCCAGTGTCAAGAGATCCCTCTGGAGCTTCTCACGCTCTCAGTTTTCACTAACCTGTATAATTTAGTGTCGTCGGCAAATTTGGCTACCTTGCTGTTTACTCCTACTTTTAGATCATTTATGAAAAGGTTGAAGAGCAGGGATCCCAGTACTGAACCTTGGGGGACCCCACTCTTTACCTCCCTCTACCTGGAGAAGTGTCCATTTAATGCTACTCTCTGTTTCCTGTCCCTTAGCCAGTTGCTAATCCAGGACAAGGCCTGTCCCTTTATTCCATGACTGGCAAGTTTATTTAAGAGCCTTTGGTGCGGGACCTTGTCAAAGGCCTTCTGAAAGTCCAGATAAACAATGTCAACTGGATCTCCCTTGTCCACGTGCTTGTTGACACTCTCAAAAAATTCCAGCAGATTAGTGAGGCATGATTTGCCCTTGCAAAAGCCATGTTGGCTCTCCTTCAGCAGCACCTTCTCTTTTACGTGCCTATTAATTTTATCTTTTAAGATGGTTTCCATCACTTTACCTGGGACACTTGTCAAGCGGACAAGTCGGTAATTTCCTGGATCACCTCTGGATCCTTTTTTTGAAGATAGGTGTTATATTCGCTACCTTCCAGTCATCCGGCACAAGGCCTGATTTGAGGGAAAGACTATATATTTTGGCAAGGACATCAGCAATTTCATCTTTAAGTTCCTTGAGAACTCGTGGATGGATGCCATCTGGTCCTGGTGATTTGTTAGTGTTTAGTTTAACAAGACATGCAAGGACCTCCTCCCTGGTTATTTCTATCTGGGTTAGTTCCTCAGTTTCCCTCCCTACAAAGATAGGCTCTGTTTTGGGCATGTGATCTCTGTCTTCTTCAGTGAATACTGAAGCAAAGAATTCATTGAGTCTCTCTGCAATCTCTGCTTCCTCCTTAATAATCCCTTGCCTTCTATTGTCATCTAATGGTCCAATGGCCTTCCCAGTTGGGTTCTTACTTCTAATGTACTTAAAGAAGTCCTTGTTATTTCTTTGAGTGTTTTTAGCTAAACGCTCCTCAAAGTCTTGCTTTGCTTTCCTGATTGTTGCCTTGCATTTGTTCTGCCAGAATTTATGTTTCTGCCTGTTGTCCTCATTTGGAGAAGCCTTCCATCTTTTAAATGAGCTTTTCTTGCTTTTGATCACTTCCCAAACAACTCCTGTAAGCCACATCGGAGTCCTCTTGAACCTGCCGGTGCCCTTTTTCCTTTTAGGTATACATTCCAATTGGGCCTCTGTTATTGTTTTTGTGAGCAGCCTCCATGTCTCATGGAGTGTTTGAACTTTCTCAATTCTCCCTTTCAGCTTCTTTTTTACTAGTTTCCTCATCTTCGGGAAATTTCCTTTATGAAAATTTAAAGTCTCTGTGTTAGATTTTATCGGTAATTTGCAGTCTATGATTAAGTTAAAAATAATTGTGTTGTGGTCACTGTTCCCTATTGGATCAGTCACATTAACATTTTGCACCAGGTCCTGTATATTGCTCAGAACCAAGTCAAGGATTCTTGTACCTCTAGTTGGGTCTTCAAGCATCTGTTCCAGGGAACAATCATTTAGCATATCTAGGAACTTTATCTCTTTGTCATGTGCTGAACAACAGTTCACCCAGTCTATGTGAGGATAATTGAAATCCCCCATTATAACCAGGCTTCCCTTTTTTGATGCCTCCTTTACAACATTCTCCAACTGCCAGTCTCTCTCGGGGGCTTGGGTTGGAGGCCAATAACATGCCTACTGTTAGACCATTCTTTTGGCCTGATAGTCTTACCCACAGAGTTTCTAGTGGTGACTCTAATCACCTCGATATGCCAATTTGTATGACTTTATCTCTTCTTTGACATACAAGGCTACACCACCTCCCGTTTGTCCCTTCCTGTCCTTCCTGTACAGTTTGTAGCCTGGGATGACTGTATCCCATTGGTTACCATCCGTCCACCAGGTTTCAGTGATACCAATAATATCAATATTTTTGTCTATTGCTAAGTATTCCAGCTCCCCTATTTTGTTCCGGAGGCATCTGGCATTTGCATACAGGCATTTATATATACTTTTCTGATTTAGTCTTTTGGGTCCACTTGCATCCTTAGACTGCTTCTTGCATCCTTCTGCTAGAGTGCTGGTGACTGGCTCCTCGCTCTGCTCAGTAATTATTGCATCCTCCTCACTTCTCAAGTAAACACTTTCCCGAACCGGATGCTGCCCAGCTCCTATCGGCTTTCCCCCAGTTATCAGTTTAAAAGTTGTTCTGCAGCCTTTTTGATCTTATCATACTGTAGCTCTTAAAGCAACAGTTCCCAATTCTTCTGGCTTGATGGCCCACTTTGGGGGGGGGGGGGATAAATAGTTTCTTGCAAGTTTTAATTGCTCACGTGAGGGGAACTTCATGTGTGAGCGCAAGTTGGGTACCGCTCACACACAAGCTTCATACACACAAGCACAATCATCTGCCGCTCATGTGAGGGGAGCTTTGCACATATGCATGCGCTTCCCTGACACCTGCACAACCCAATTCCAAATAGGCCACGGCCTAGTAGTGGGCCATGACCTGTTGGTTGGGGATCCTGCTCTAAAGGACTCTCAGCATTGCAAACTCCTCAAAGAATCCAAGTATATTTTAGAACTGTTCCCCCTCCCTGGAAATAATATACCATCAGGCATGTCTTTTCCAACTGACTTCTCCCAATCTGACTAGTAAATATTATCATTTAACATTGGTTCACGTGAACCAGACCAAATCAATTAGAATCCTCCCTTCTCCCACCCATAGTTAGTTAACTGAACTGCATATTATTACATTAACTCACTTGCCTAGTTTCACAGAGTATACTTTGCTATGTTGTAAACAGTACAACAGTCTTGATTTGCAAGATACACTGAGGCATAAACTAGCCAACATATTTAGATTTGTTAGAAGATGTAAAGCTAGATAAAGTGGGTGGTATATCAAGAGTTCCAGCCAGCCAAAACACAGGTGGCTCATAACCAGTGGGGGGATTCAAATAATTTAAAACCAGTTCTCTGCCCTCATGACCATTTTAAGTTTTAAAAAAGAATATACCAAAAGGATTAGTGTTATCACCTGAATGTTAGGACTGCGAGGTGGCCTAAATGTCAAAATAACTGAGGGCAGAGGCAAGCAAGGACATCTCACCCTGTCCTGGATCGGGGAATCTTTAACTTTAATTTGATTTCTATACTGCCCTATCTCCCAACATGGGACTCAGGGCGGTGAATCGGGGGGGGGGGGCAGGAACAGGGGTTGGTGGGAGCCTCTACCATCAGCATCTGCCTCTCACCCTCACCTCCTCAGCCTCCTCAGACTGCCATCTCTATTTTGGAAAAAAAAACCCAGTCAAAATGAACTAATCTGGGTTATTCTTGCTTGACCCACAAGACCTCCAACAAGAAGTAGGAAGATGTGTACACATCACGAATCATATAGGGGTTCTTTATTTTCCCAATCCGTTTTTTTCTAATTCTCCTAGTTTTCTCACCATTGCTTGCTGTTCTCCAGTTTCCTTGCACTTTCTGATGATCTTATGATACCCATTCCAATTTATTTCTTTTTTTAAAAATGGTTTCAGCTTTACACTTAATTTCTGCCAATTTGTCATGAATTTTATCTTATAGGAATCCTACTGTATTACAAAATTCTCACTGTCATTTGGAATAGATCCATTAATGTCATTGATTATTCTGTGCACACGCACACGCACACACACACGCACACACACATCTATACAGCAGATAGAAACAGAAGATGATTCGTTACAGGGGTGGGTTGCTGCTGGCGTTACTACCGGTTCGCTTTGTGAGCACTTCTACCTATCAAATACATGTAAACTCAATCCTGGAAAAAATTATGCATGAAATAAAAAACTTTGAAAATTTTGTTGGTTTGTTTATTCATTTATTTGTAAATTTTATTAGTGCTCTTCTTGTCACACAGTTACTCTGTGTGACTTAAAATATTAAAATAAATATAAATTAAGATAAAACTCTATAATTTATAATAATATAAATAGAATACTATAAAAACAATCTAGCTAAAAAGTTGGGGAGAGGAATATGATGAGGGGGAAGGGACTGAGATCTGTTGTTAATCACTTGCAACATGAAGCCCCTCTGTTGAAACCCCAAGCCAACTGGCAGGAACCACAATATAAAAAGATGTTGAAATTGTGCAAAGAATCCAAAGGGCAACAGAGTTTTAATAGGAGACTAAAGGCTAAAACATATGAAGAAAGGTTGCAGGAATTGGGTCTAGTATGTCTAGTTTAATGAAAAGAAGGACTAGAGGTGACATGATAGTAGTCTTCCAATATCTAAGGGGTTGCCACAGAGAAGAGGTGCTCAATTTATTCTCCAAAGCACCTGAAGGCAGAACAGGTTTTAAAGAAGAGATTGGAGAATCATTTGTCTGAAATGGTATAAGCAGCAGTGGGTTGCACATTTCATTTGCAACGGTTCAGCGCGGGCAGACGGGCACCTTCTGTGTATGTGCCCAGCCTTCCATGCATACACTTTGCTTACACTCACACCTTCTGCACAGCATTATTTGCAGGACCATCTCCTGCCGCACACCTCCCATCGACCGATCCGCTACCATAGGGAGGGCCTCCTCAGGGTGCCAACCGCCGGTCAATGCCAGCTGGCGGTGCCCAGGGGAAGGGCCTTCTCTGTGGCAGGGCCATCCCTCTGGAACGACCTACCCCCCGAACTTCGTATTATCACAGACCTTCCCCTCTTTCACTGCTCACTCAAGACGTACCTCTTCCAGCAAGCCGGTCTAGCTTAGAGCTTAGAACTCAGACGCGACACAATCTTAGCCAACAAGTAAATGGATTTTAGAATTTTAATGGGTATATTTTAGCACAGGTTCTTGGTTTAATTCATTTTAGATATTATTATTGTATTTATTGTTATTTATTGCTGATTTTTAATTCCCTGTGCACCGCCCTGAGTCCATCTCGATGGAGAAGGAGCAGTATATAAATCGAATATAAATAAATAAATAAATAAAATGCACCCAGCCTCAAAAATGTGGTTAAATGGGACAGCATCAAGCCAGGGTAGGGGGGAGGGATGATTTCTGCTACCCATTCGGGTAAACCGGTCCAAACTGGCGGAGTACCCTCTGGGTATAGGTCTCCCTGCTTGAGCAAGGGGTTGGACTAGAAGACTTCTACAGTCCCTTCCAACTCTATTATTCAGTCATCCTGTTAAGGTCTTACAGAAAGTGAGGGTGGTTGGAGCTGAGGGTGGGAGTTGAGGGTGGGAGTTAAATGTTTCACAGAGCAAGTGCAATAGCAGTCAATACCCTTCTCCTGGACATCCTGACGGATGGAGCCTGCAGCATGATTCTTCTGTCAGCACAAATGGGGTGGACCAATCCCAATGAAATGAGATGGTAGTCTGGACCATTGCCATAAAGGGCTTTAAAGATAATTAACAACACCTTGAATTGCACCCTGAAGCAAACCAGTGCATTTCATGGAGCAGTGGTCCTATTTATCCCAACTTTAAATCTGATAATCAAAGTATGCATATTTTAAGGACATTACTCTAATCCATAATTATGCTTAACAATAAAGACGTTCAAATCAAGCCTCAATGGACAATTATTGTGAAATAAATATGTTAATTTGATCTCTGTACAGTGAAGAAGTTTACAATTCCATGGTAGAATTTTCTGATTGCTTATGCTCTTTATGTTTATTTTTTTGTAGGCTTAAGTCATGCCCTGACATTTCTTTCATTTTTCTAAGGAATAAAAAAGAAATCTAAACATCCCAATTAAAAGTAGCATTTTAATTAAAGGTCACGTCTCTTTCAAAGTGGTAATAGTTGCAATTTTGTTCCTCTAGAAACTCAGTTGCACTGGAATTCTATTTGGTAAATGCTTTGTCAGAGAAAAACACAGACCAGTTTCAGAGAGGAAATGGTGAAACTCTAATTATCTCATTGCTTTCCCCATGCATTGTATCAAAGCCGCAAACAGTGCTAAATACCACATGATGTGATGATGGGTCACATTGTCTCCTGGTACAATTTGAACCTATACATTTGAGCATTAATCTTTTAAAAATTCAACACTGTATCAAGAGATTTTAAGCCAAATTTTGAATTATATAATTTTAAATTAGTCAGTCTTGCAAAATATCTTTGCAATTAAAAATATATATTTTAATCAATTCCCCACATTTATAATACTTCATTCCACTATTTTTAGGAGCATTTTAATTTCATATTCATTTTTATGTTACAAACAATTGCTAAGGCTGGAAGATCTGGGCTGCACAGCCTGGAGTGCTACAGGTTCTCCTCACCTTATAACAGTTCAATTATTGACCATTCAAAGTTACAGCAGTACTGAAAATGTGACTCATGGTCATTTTTTACATTTATGACCACTGAAGCACCCCCATGGTCATGTGATCAAAATTCAGATGCTTGGTACAAAGATGGAAAAATAAAGAAGCTTCCTCAGAACAAGAAATAATAAAGATACTGACATGCGCAGAAATGGACAGACTGACTCTAGAGTTCAAAGACAAGGGTGAGATGGAATATCATGAAATCTGGGACAAATGGTACCGATGGTTAGAAATGAGGGGAAAAGAAAAACACAGACAAGTTAAGAACTGGAAAATATGGTATTAAGAATGTGTGATAGGTAGGAATTGGATATGTATTTGTATGGTAAGGAATTATATAAAATAAAGGATCAATGGACAGATAATCTGCCTGACAACACACACCTATGTAAGGGATATAAAATGTAATTGTTGTAAGATTCAAAAACTGAATGGAAATATTTATGTTAGAAATGTCGCACTATGTCCAATGTTTTTAATGTTTATCTAATTATTAAAAAAACTTTTTATTAAAAAAAAATTCAGACACTTGGCAACTAGCACATTTATGATAGTTGCAGTATCTTGAGGTTAGTTGATCAACTTTTATAATCTTAAGACAAGCAAAGTCAATGGGGACACCAGATTCATTTAACAATTATCTTACTAATTTAACAGCAGCAGTGATTCACTTAACAACTGTGGCAAGAAAGATCGTAAATTGGGGCAAAACTTACTTAACAAAGGTCTACTTAGCAACAGAAATTTTTGGCTCAATTGCAGTTTTAGGATTATCTACACTAGAAGGCAGGATAAGAATACAGAAAATTGCATATATATATTTTTGCCATCTAGTGATTGTCTAAATGTTTACAGCCCAGTTTTAGTACCCTTATAATAGCATTTCTGAATAAAAAAAATTGAGTTCCCCAAATTGTTAATAAAAACTCCTTCATTTATATGTATCTGATAGTGCCTTATGGGTAATGTAATTATTTCTTTCCCCCCGCAAAGAATGCTTTGCAAATGGGAGAATTGCCCTACTTCATTTTGACTTCCATTATCATCTAGCACAGGTGTCAAATGTTCAGCATCATTTGCCATCACGTGATGTTTTGTGTGTGGGGGGGTTCCTTCATGAGAATGTGATGGCTGTGGCCTGCATGTGACACATTGGGCCTGTGGGCCACCAGTTTGATACCCTTGAATTCTAGAGAGACACTGTTGACTATTAGTTACTGATTTGTAACATCAGTTCCAGCTTGGTCAATTCCCATACAGAGCTGAGGTGGGTTCCTACCGGCATTGGTACCAGTTTCCTTCGTGCATACACCAGTTGTGCATTATTTGCGCATGCTCAGTTCACCGTAAATTATTCTGCGTATGCATGAAGACCATGAAAAGGTAATAAAAAATATGCCGGCAACAGCAGCAGAGACCAGGGAACCAGTTCGGGGGCATGGTCAGCCTGGGTCACTGCCAGTTCTGCGACCCAGGCTAAATTACCACTACCGGTTCGCGCAAACCAGTGCAAACTGGTAAAAACCCACCGCTGATACAGAGGTATACACAAGGCAGGCTTTTGATGAGGTGAAAGAGATTTCTGAATCCAGAACATGGACCAGACTAATCAATTCAAAAGTCGAATGTTAGAAATTAAATGGATGAGCTACAAGTTTAACTCATATCACATCTTGGCTTCTGCAATTTTGTTCAAATTGAATGAACAATGCCTCTGCATTAAAATATATGGGGATTATGCATGCCTGCATGATATATATGTATGTTATAGCAAAAGGTTTGCTAACATGGATTCTTAAATCTGAAAATCTAGGCAGGGCTGCTTCCGGTTTGCAGAGTGGTAGGCACCCACCCCAGTGGTGGGATTCAAAAATTTTTACTACCGGTTCTATGGGCGGGGTTTACGGGGCTGGCATGGCTTGCTGGGCATGGCATGGGAAGGATATTGTAAAATCTCCATTTCCTCCCCACTCCAGGAGAAGGTTACTGAAAAATTCCCATTCTCTCCCGATCAGCTGGGACTCAGGAGGCAGAGAATAGATGGAAGCAGGGCCAGTCAGAGGTGGTATTTACCAGTTCTCTAAATTACTCCATATTTCCACTACTGGTTCTCTAGAACTGGTCAGAACCTGCTGAGTACCACCTCTGATGCAGCTGGGCAGCTAGGTCCAGTATTTACACATTGTTAATAAGTGCACATAAAACCAATCAAATTAAGGCACACTGCCATTTCTTTAACAGCCCTCTGCAAATGGCTTGAAACTTTCTAAAGTCTAATTTGGCAGGGTTGTTTCCTCATTTCCTCTTTGACAGAAAAATGCAGCCATAACTAATAGATCCAAAACAATGCAGTTCCCTAGGGCATGGATAGAGTGAGAAAGGAGGATAAAAGCAGGCTCTTAAAAACTTCAATTTCTTTTTGCCCTCAGTGTCACACCATCTGATGTGTGTGGTGGGAGGGGGGGGGGGGGCTTTGCTTCTTTCAAAGTACAAAGTGATTTTACAAGATAGTGGCTCAGTTGTTACTTAAGGGATTTCCAATATCTTTGCTATCAGTTATTATAGCCATAAAGCAAATTGGTCCGATGGATAAGCAGCAATGTTACTTTATGGTGTATCAGTTATTTTCTATTGTGTTTGCCTACCACTCAGGAACTTTTGAGGTTGGAGGCTAAAAAATAAACAGAAGAAGGAAAATAAACTAGAATTTTTTGGGGGGTGGGTGGGAACCAGTAACCATGAGTTGTTCTTTTTTTTGTTTGGCTGTCCAAACATTATTTAAGTAACAGGATAAAACTTTCCTTTCTTTTCATTCTTTTTCTAACTCCCTACTTTTCTTTATTAGCCTTTTCAGAAATTCTAAGTAATGTGCAGAAAATGCAGCTAGTAAAGCAATGGATTTTAAGCTTTACCATACCGTCTTAATTTAAATTATTTTTCGTAATGAGCAACCGGTGCAGTAATCAGATCAGATTGCAGAAATCACAATTTGAAGCTATCATTTTGTCTATATTGTTATCTATTTTTCTCTTAAAAACAGAATATTTATAATATTATATTTTGATTTTTCAGCACTGACCCTGTAATTTAATTCATCAGAATAAAATATTGGTTAAGAACATTTCTTTATTTATACATTGACAATGAAGAAAGTAGTTTAGAAAATACAGGATATAAATAACATTATGAGGCAAGCAAAATATCCAGAGCAGTTACTGCCACCTGCAGACAAAAATAAGTATACACAAATCATGCATAGGTGTACACACACACACACACACACACACACACAGAAATACCATAATGGGTACCTGCAGGCCCCAAGAATTGTACCATGTCTTAGAAACAATACAAAATGTTTAGTGCAAGTTGAACAGAATTATTTTAAGTTTGCACTGTATATATATCACACAATCACAATGCTTGACTCAGACTTCCATCCTTCCGAGGTCGGTATAATGAGGATCCAGATTGTTGTGGCAATATGCTGACTCTGTAAGTGGCTTAGAGAGGACTGGAAAAGCACTATGAAGCAGTGTATAAGTGCTAGTGTTAGTGTGGTGTTTTATGTGCTATTTCAGATGTATACAATGAATGAATACAATTTAGATGTATACAATGAATGAATACAATTTAAACTACAGTTGCTATTCAAGAGCCATTGGCTTTAAAATAATGAACAATAAGAATCTTTGCCATAGTGGCTTCATATCCATAATAACTGTAACATACAAATAAGATTTAAACAGAGGAATTCCACAAATGTTAACTTACAGAATTCATCCAGGAAATGTAGGTGGCATTTCTTCAGGAATGAAGTTTTATCTGGGTGTGCTTTGTTGCAATCACTGCAGCGTTGGGTTCTGGATCCCATTCTTACCGGTACAGTTGGAATGGGCCCAGCATTGCCCACCTGTGCGCGTGTGGTGCATGCACACATATGTGCTGAGTGTGCATGCGTTGTACCTGCAAACAACGCTTCTACAAGCCTCCGCAATGCTCCAGCTGCTTGGCGGAGCATCGCGCAGGTGCTGTACGCGCCATGCACGTGCGCAGAAGCGCCGACAGCTTTAAAACATGGTAAGGAGCTCGGGCTGGTGTGTGGGCCCTCTGGAGCTCCGTACCAGAACAGTACCCGGTACATAAGAAGTTATGTACAAGTAGTGCACCACAATTGTGCCCAAAATTTCTATTGTTAAACAAGACAGTTGTTAAGTGAGTTTTGCCCCATTTTACAACTTTTCTTGCTACTGTTAAGTGAACCGCTGCAGTTATTAGTAACACTGTTGTTAAGTGAATCTAACAAACATTGACTTTGTTGGTCAGGTCACAAAAGATAATCGCATGACCCCTGGCATTGCAACTGTCATAAATATGGGCCAGTTGCCAAGCATTTGAATTTTGATCACATGGCCATGGGGATGCTGCAAAGATCGTAACTGTGAAAAATGGTCTTAACTCAATTTCCCCCAGTGCCATTGTAACTTTTAGTGTTCACTAAATGGTTGTATATCAAGGACTATCTGCATGGCATTGTATGGCATTGCAGCAAACCCCATATCTGCTTATTGTTAGGCAATCAAAACTGCACCAGGTGCATGTGCAAGTTTTGGAAGAACACCAAAGAATGGAAAGAAAGAATAATCTCCCAATGACAGAAAAACAAATGCTGGCACATACAGGGAGGGAGGGAGAAGAGGGGAGGGGAGGGGAAGAGGGACGAAGAGAGGAATGGAGGGAGGGACAGAGGGGGAGAGAAGAGGGGAGGGGAAGAGGGACGAAAGGAGGGACAGAGGGGAGAGAAGAGGGGAGGGGAAGAGGGAGGGACAGAGGGAGGGATGGAGGGGGAGAGAAGAGGGGAGGGGAAGAGGGAGGAAGGGACGGAGGGAGGGACGGGGGGGGGGGAAGAGAGCGCATCTGCTTGCACCATTCATTTTTATTCCTATTTTGCCAGTCCCATTACTTTGCTGAAGTGCCATTTTAACTAAACTGATTTTGAATATGTACTACAGATCCAGTTTTTGCAAGTTTCTTTGCTACTGCAATTATTTTTTTCTAACAAGCTAAATCAGAGCTTAAAAGAAACTGTCTGCTTATGACATGTTTATTATTTTCAGTTACGGGCCATGCAAATTTTTGAGATTTCAAAAATAAGAGGTTTTTTTAATCTACCTCACTTCCTCTGAGCATTTTTTGTCTCTAAATCGATTATCTTTAAAAGCAGACAGAATTTCTTTAGGAAGTTATATATAGAGAGAACTGATTTCTTCCCATATTAAGAATTACGGTAAGTCTGGAGAAGAATTAAAATATGTTAAACTGCTCTTTCCATTGTTAAACACGAACCATCTCTACTGAATATGATTCTTGGTGATGTACAAAGATATAGGCAAGATATTGTAAAAAAATATTAAAATGATTGCTTCAATTGTATTTTTTACTAGCTATACCCGGCCATGCGTTGCTGTGGCCCAGTCTGGTTAAATGGCCAACCAATCTGCACACATACACACAACCACCGCATAACCCCCAACCTACCTACCTACTGTATTTCTACCTATCTATCCCTCTACCTACCTACCTATTGTATTTCTCCCTATCTATCCCTCTACCTACCTACCTACTGTGTTTCTCCCTATCTATCTATCCATCCCCCTACCTACCTATTGTATTTCTCCCTATCTATCCCTGTACCTGCCTACCTATCTACCTACTGTATTTCTTACTCTCTATCTATCCCTCTATTTATCTACCTACCTACTGTATTTCTCCCTCTATCTATCCCTCTACCTACCTACCTACTGTATTTTTCCCTATCTATCCCTGTACTTACCTACCTACCTACTGTATTTCTCCCACTATCTATCCCTCTACCTACCTACCTACCTACCGTATTCTTCCCTCTCTCCCTCTACCTACCTACCTACCTACCTATTGTATGTATCTCTATATACCTGTACCTATCTACCTGTACCTGCTGTATTCATCCCTCTCGTTTATCCCTCTACTTACCTAACTACCTACTGTATTTCTTCCTCTCTCTCTATTCCTCTACCTAAATAAATAGCCCTCCCCTCCCCAGACCACCACCCCTCAGTCAACCCCCTCCAGGCCCCCCTCCCTTCCTCCCTCCCTTGTGCCTAACACAGTGGTGGGCAAAGTCATTAGTCTCTTTGTCCCTCTGTTCCTCCTTCCTTCTCTGTCTTTCTCTGTCATTCTCTCTGTCTCTCTGTCTCTCTCTCCTTCCTCCCCCATCTCTGTCACTCTGTTTGCGTATGATTGCCTGTCTATCTTTCCCTCACTCATTCTCTCTGTGTGTCTGTCTCTCTCCCCTCCCTTTCTCTCTGTCACTGTGTGTGTGCCTGTCGATCTCTCTCATTCATTATCTCTCTGTTCGTCTCTCCCACTCTCTCTGTCTCTCTGTGTATCAGTCTCCCCCCCTCCCCTCCGCAAGCAGTGAAAAGGCCGGCATATCGGGCTGAGGAGTCGAGGGCTGCCTCCTCCCACAGTGAGTGTGGCCGTCCGGGCACCGCATGCCCACCCCCACCAACCCCGTGCCGCCGCCGCCCCCGAGCTCCGCGACACGCAGCCCCCGCCGCCCGGCAGGCACACCGCGGGCAGGACAGCCGGCCATGCCCCCACCAGCTCTCTCCAACGGCTCCGGAAAGTGCACCTCGGTGGCCATCGGAGAGAGCTAGTGGAGACGCGGCCGGCTGCCCCGCCCGACACGCCCGCCAGGCGACTACCACACGGGGCTCGGACGCTTCTGATCCTGTGGCCCTGCGCGCGTGTGCGTGTGTGTGTGTGGAAGAGAGCGGCTGCAGGCAGACAGGGAGGCGCATGCGTTGCTTTCCATGTTGCCCCTGGCAACGTTCCTTCAAGGCGGTTTTCTGCCGTTACGTGTCCATGACGTACAGCCGGATGGGAGGAGTTACACGGAGCTTAAACCGTGTTCAGTGAGTAACTTTTATTTGTGCCTGCCTTGCACATGATACACGTGTGCTAGGCATAAAATGATTTGCTATTCTATTATCAGAATTCCTTGTCAACATTGTGTGAAAGTTTGGTGTAAATCGGTCCAGTACTTTTTGAGATTAGTGGATTCGTACAAACTATTTTACATTTTTATTTATATAGATGTGCATTGCACCAACATTCGCTTTTAGTATATTGTATGAGCTACATTGTGGAAATATTGCAATTCAGAGTAATTATAGCAGGGGTAAAATGCTACCTGTTCACCCTAACCAGTAGTAAAAAATGCTACCTGTTCGGGCGAGCCAGTAGTTCTGTCAATCAGCTATGCAACTATCAGCTGTGTTGTGTGATTTAGAAATCGTGCAGCACCACTAATTGTCACACACCTGATTGTCAGAACTTCCGGTTCACCTGAACCAGTAGCATTTTCACTGCTAGTTTGGGCGAACCGGTAGTTCTGATGATAAGCACCTGCGATGCACATGTGCACAAAGCGTGCATTTGGCATGCATGTGTGCAAAGCATGCATACGCATGCGAAGCAAACCAGTAGCAGACTTCAGAGCATTTCACCAGACTTATAGTGTTTGAAAATAAATCAGTTGATTAATCCAGATCACTATTTCTTAACCTCAGCAATTTTAAGATCACCTTCCTGCATGTTGCTGAGGAATTCTGGGAGTTGAAATCCAAACAACTTAAAAGCTATTGAGGTTATAAATTCTATTCTTAAAATACATCAGGAAGCTGTCTGGCGCCATCTTGTGGTTTCAGAATAGGTTTTAAATAGAAAAAAAATGACAAATTTTATATCAACAAATCTAGGCATTTAAAGTATTAACTTTTTAGAACATGAACCTTTTAATGCCACATGATGGTATATATTAAGACTATTTTAACTTATTACATAATCTCCTGCTGGGTTAGAATTAAAAAATATATTTTCTACATAAATTTTCTTTCAACAGCCCTCTAATAATTAATTCTACAGGCTTTACTGAAAAGGAAGATTTAATTCTTAATTGCATTAGTTGTGTAAAAGGGATTCTGCTGAGTGCAAAATGTTATATTTGGATCCTTTAAGAAAAGATATATGCAAACTCTATTGCAGTTTCAAACAGCGGTGGACAATTGACTGTCTTATGATTTGTAATGTGGTTGAAAAACTATGAATGGTGAGTTGTCAAGTTCTGATCACAGGATGATGCAGATTGAAAATGCCAATCACTCTAAGGCTCTGAAAGAATCCAGATTTCTCAGATATACACACACATAATAGCTGGGAATGTTAAACTTACCAAAAACTAGTTAATTATCCTTTCCCACAGTAAAATAATTAGTATTTACCATTTGAACTCAGAAGATTAGTTTTATTTTATTTATTTATAAGACTACAAACATACTACTTAAAACCTACAGCTCATTTATTGCAGAAAAAGTGCACTTAAACCACTATTAATTTTTCTAATACTTAGGTTGTTTAAATATCATTTGATGTCAGAGTAAGCTGTCTGAATAAACTTTCATTTTACCAAGCTTCATTCTGGAGTATATCAGTTGTTGCATAGTGAAGTTTAAGGCTAAGAGGCATTCTTGTTACTGGCATGGTTGGAATAATCAATTACATTCTATTTTATCTAAATAAACTACTACATTCATTTACTTTTTTAAAAAACCATACATTGCTTTTTAAATTTCTTTAGGGCAACAAGATTCATCTTGTTTAATAAGCTCTTTGGACAAATTATTCCTCCAATATATATTAAGCTACTCGTTTGTAGCTGATTTGTAATGCTTCAATGTGCGAGCAGATGGATCCGTAGCCCTGATCCACCTTGGCATCCAATAGTGTGGGAGCCAAGTGGAATGGCCCGGGTAGTGTTTCTCAAAAATCTGACGGTAAAAATATCCTTCTTTTGTTTTGGGAGGATTGAATGGAAATTTCTCTTCAGCTTTCTCCAACAAAAGGTCATCAACCTATGGGTAGATATAAAAGAGCAACATATGAGGATTTCATCAGAAATTATTACTTATTTCTCTGTTCCATTTTATTTATTTTTTTAAATTACACTGCAGAACTCTTAGAGTACACAACTTAGAAACAATGTATAGAACAATGGTATCCAGAATAGATACTGATGTGTGTCAGGATACATTACCATTGTGAAGTTTTTTTATTTTACCTGCAGATACCTCTGCCTAAGAGCCATTGGGAAACTAATTTGAATCTTCTTAGAACAGGAGTATCAAACTCATGATCCACGGGCCAGATGCATTACGCACACCCCAGGTTTAGCAAAGGGGGAGAAAAGTGATGATACATCAGGTGACGACAACGTGATGCCACCAGTTTGACACCCCTGTCTTAGAATGAGAAGGTTAAAGAAATGATGGTGAAACAATCAATGGACCAATTTTTCTAAGTTATTATTATTATCAATATTATTATTATAATATTAGTCCACCTATATTACAAGTTGTCTAGCAAAAATATCAGAATTGTTTTAAAATAAATAAACCAAAATACCTAAATACCTAAAAATACAATCCAAATACATCTCAATAGAAATAGAAATGAAAATTTCTTCTATTCTGTAGAAGAATGTAGGTCTGGCCTTGGGAACTGGGAAGAAATGACTGACTTAAGGGAGGATTTTCAGAAAAGAATACTCTACCTAACTGTAAGACAGAATAAGAATAATTTTAACAGGCTTTCAACATTCTGTTGTACTACCCTGTAAAGAACAGTCCTAAAATTGCTGCTACACCTATGTCTTAACCCTGCTTAATTTGAAAGGCTAACAAAAGATCTATTTTAAAAAATTAAATTAAATTCTTCTCAGGGGGCTCAAGCTGTCATATCTGGAGAAGAGTTTCAACTCCCATTTTATCTTCAAAATCATGAAGTTTGGGAGCTGGATCAAAAGATAATGACTGGTCTACAGTAACTCAATGAATCTCATGGTCAAATAATGAATCTCATGAATCTGAGCTTCCTTAATCCAAGTCTTACATCTATTTTTTTTTAAAGAATAAATTTGTAAGCTTGGTTATGTGTGCACACATATGTATGTAGGCATGCTACATGAGTACCGTATTTTTCGGAGTATAAGACGCACCAGAGTATAAGACGCACCAAGGTTTTGAAGAGGCAAATGACAAAAAAAAGTAGGTAGGTAGGTAGATAAAGGGATAGAGAGAGAGAGAGAAATAGAGAGAAATACAGTAGGTAGGTAGGGAGAGAGAGAGTAGATAGGTAGGTAAAGGGATATAGAGAGAGAAATAGAGAGGGAGAGAGAAATACAGTAGGTAGGGAGAGAGAGTGTCTGGGTAGGTGGGTAGGTAGGTAGGTAGATAAAGGGGAAGAGAGAGAAATACAGTAGATATGTAGGGGGAGAGGGAGAATGTGTGTGGATAGGTAGGTAGGTAGGTAGGTAGGTAGGTAGGTAGGTAGGTAGGTAGATAAATAAAGGGGAAGAGAGAGAAATACAGTAGATATGTAGGGGGAGAGGGAGATGTGTGTGTGTAGGTAGGTAGAAGGATGAGAGAGAAATAGAGAGAAATACAGTAGGTAGGATGGAAGAGAGAGAGAGTGTGTGTGTAGATAGGCAGGTAGAAGTGTGTATATATATATATATATATATATATATATATATATATATATATATATAGAGAGAGAGAGAGAGAGAGAGAGAGAGAGAGAGAGAGAGAGAGAGAGAGAGAGAGAGAGAAAGAGAGAGAGGGGGGGGGAGAGAGAGAGAGAAATACAGTAAGTAGGGAGGGAGTGTGTGTGTGTGTGTGTGTGTAGTTAGGTAGAAGGGTAGAGAGAGAAAGAGAAAGAGAGAAATACTGTAGGTAGATAAAAAGAGAGAGAGATTAGGTAGGGAGGTTGATGTTCTCAGGTGTATTTATCTATGTCCTGCAGAAGGAAATCGCTGACAAACCTTAAAACTTCGTTTCTGCTTGCTCAGAAACAGTTAAAGAGCCTTCCGAAAAGGGGGGGGGGGAGCCTTTGCATGGGACAAACTTCCAAAACAGCCCATTTCTCCGTGAAAATGAGGCCGTTTTTCCTCCCCAAATAAAAAGCATAACTAGCCTTGGGGGGGGGGGGGCTTGCAGAATGCTCCTGGGGGGGGGTGAAAAATGAGCAAAGAAACTGCCCCATTTATCGCCCGTTTGAAGCTAATTCCTGCCCTCCCCAGCCCCCAGGAGCTGTCTGGAAGCCTCGGCACAGCCAGTTTGGTGAAGGGGGCGGGGTTCCAGGAGGCAAAAAGGGTTTTTTTTGCGCTTTGCATCCTTCCCCAAACTGCTCTTTCTCCGCGAAAACGGGGCCGATTTTCTTCAAATAAAAAGCATACCTAGCCTTGGGGGGTCTTGCAGAGTTCTCCTGGGGGGTGGGAGATAAAAAATGAGCAAAAGACCCGCCCCATTTATCGCGAAAACTGACCATTTTTATGTCAAATAAATTGCATGCATAGCCCTATGGAGGCTTATAGAGTGCTGCTGGGAAACGGCCCATTTGAGGCTAATTTCTGTCCTCCCCAGCCCCCAGGAGCTCTCTGGAAGCCTCCATAAGACTAGGCACTGTATTTGATGTATAAGACGCACCCAGATTTTCAGCCTGTTTTTAGAGGGGAAAAGGTGCGTCTTATACTCCGAAAAATACAGTAAGTGAATTTGTTATATTTTTAGAATTTACAGAAACAACTCAATTTTTGTTGTCAATGCTAACATTCAGTTTTAAAATCAAGATTTAATTTAAATTATTTTTTTATGTTTCAATTGTGTATTCCAGAAAACACAATTCTAAGTGAAAGTACAGGTAATGTTGATGCAACTCAAGTTTTGAGATCCAGATCCTGAACCATTGTATCTTATATCTTTCATCCCAAAAGCAAGAAAAATTAGAGTGTTTAAATAGAAGTGATATGACCAATTTTGGCCACCAATACACTTAAGACTTTTATACCACTTTACATTGCTTTACAGCCCTCTCTAAGCAGTTTACAGAATCAACATACTTTCCCCAACAATTTGGGTCCACATTTTACCTACCTCGGAAGGATGAATCAATCTTGACTCTGGTGAGATTTGAACTGATCTGCCAAACTGCAGGCAGCTAACAGGCAGCAGAAGTAGCCTGCAGTACTTCATTCTAACTACTGCACTACCTACCGCGGCTCATAAGTCAAGCTAGCCAAATCCTTCCCCCAAAACGAACAAATTAAAAGTCATCCTCATCCAGTCTGGGATGTTGCTTATGCAAAACTGAGGGGCTTCATGTGTTTCACATTTTTGCTCTACGTTTTTCATGATATACTTTCAGTAGAGTCACACTAGCTCTATTATATGAATTAAATAGCCTTTTAGTCAAACTGGTTTTAAAAATTCAACCTGTTACCTGAAGCTCAATATAGTCTTGTAGCATAGAGAACCAAGATTTTTTGATAGACGCTAAGCCATCACTGAAAGCTTCCTTGGGTCTCCAAAGTATTTCTTTAGGCAATAAGTTAGAATCTTCGAAGGCTTCCCTTAAGAGGTGTTTTTCAATCCCATTCTGTGCAGAGATAACATAATCAAGAACACATAAAAATACTTTCCTAAGAAATAAATATGTCAGAAATTCTAAAAAATATTTCAGAAATGAATCGGTATGGCAATCTCATATTCAGCAGAATATTTTAAAGAATAATCTAACCCCGTGATGGCGAACCTATGGCATGTGTGCTACAGGTGGCATGCAGAGTCATATCTGCCAGCCCGCAAGCCATCAGCTCCAGCACAAATGTGCATGCTTGCCAGCTGATTTTCGGCCTTCCTAGACCTCCCCTGGCCCCCCGGATGAAATACCAAGCTCAAGCTTGGAGGAGAGCAGTGCAGTGTGCGGGGGGTGGGGGAGCATGGGGGGAAGGTTGTGCATGCATGTGGGGGCACGCTTTGCTATCGTGCTCACATGCTCGCATTTTTGGCACCCAACAACAAAAGGTTAGCGATCACTGATCTAACCCATCAACTTCAAGGTCTTTGGCATGGCTTCCTGTCATAGAATTTAGGTTTGATTGATAAATCTGTCAGTTCAATTGAGATCCGTTTAAAGAAACTGCATCTATAGCAAGGCATCTAATGATCACAACCTAAGGCTGAAAATCACAAGTATATTTAAAGCTTCATAGAATAATCAGTAAAACTTAAATGTAGACTATAGCTTCATTAGGTAATACTGTAATTTCCTCATTGGTCTAGTGGTAAAGGCTAGCTTACCTTTGGGATTCTGAGTTCTGCTGGCAAAGAAAGGTAGTAAGCAGTAAATTGGTGATCCAAAAATGGAACTCTTAGTTCAAGACTAAAAACAGAAACAAGTATTATTGGTGTACAAAATAAGCATATAGATTTGAAAAACTAATTTTGTACAACTTATTCACTAACAAAGGGGTAAGTCCAAACTTTTTGCAAAAAGGGCCAGATTTGGTGAGATGAAAATGTGGGGCTGACCATTTAGCCTCACATTCTTTGAACAATTAACATTAAATGGAAATGAACTATTTGAAAGACTAAACAAATAACTCTGGTGTGGAAAAGAGGCTGCAGGCTGCTCGAAATTTGAAAATGGACCGAATTGGTCCGTGCCGGACTTTAGACATGCCTGCACTAACAGAAACTCATGATTAAATCATGATTTATTTAAAACCACCCACTGTCTATTGCTTCCAACATTGTTATAATTAGGGAATAAGTCACGCTTCACCAAAAATAACACGAAAGCATAGCTTAGTATGATAAATGACACATTCCTGGTTTCTTTGATTTAATAATGCCAACTATTGGGGCACCAGAAGTATTCCTTCTCTGTGGCAGTGCCTTCTGAAAGACTAGTAGGGTGGAGGCCAGCTGGGTCTCCAGAGGAATCTCATGCTAGACAGCAAGGACATGTCCTCTAGAATGAAGTTCCCTGGAGATCCAGGTGGTATCCACCCTATTGGTCTTTCAGTGGGCATTGAAGATCTGGTTCAGATCTCTGGCAAAAGTTACTGGGGCCCCTTTATGCAGTATGCTTCTTGTTATCCAGGTTCAGCCAAATTTTATTTTTATTCTTTTATTGCTTTGTGATTTTTAGTTGTCAGCTGTCCAGAGTCACTGGGAGTCTGGTGGCATAAAAATGTAAATAATAAATAAAATAAATATGAGAAAAGGTCATTGTTCAAGTGTAACTCTGACTATATAAATTGTCTGTTGCCTTTTCTCAAATAGAATCACCTCCCTGCATCTTCAGCTAGCTTGGCTACAAAGGCAGAGATACATCTAATACAATCAGGAAGGTTTTTCAGTTGTCCACCTTTGGTACCGGTCTCGGAACCACTACCGAAGAAAATACAGTGGTATCTCAGTACTCATCATTAAATGATTCTGTAAGATGTGATGACTACCAAAAATATGAGTACCAAATTTTTCCCATGAGGAATAATGTAGTAAGTCACAAGGCAGCCAACACCAACAAGCTCTACCTTGTGCATTGAATATCAAACAAATAATGAGTACCAGGACAAACTTTTCCTGTCAAAATGTGTTGAATACTAAATTTGGTAAGTTTCAAAGCAGTTGAGTACCAAAGGGTGTGTGTGTGTGTGTGTGTCTGTATACATATGACCATGTCATGAATTTTAATCAAAGATAAGGTAAACATATGTGCTCGTCATTACTGACTCTAGGGGGTACTGCTCATCTCCATTTCAACGCTGAAGAGCCAGTGCTTTCCGAAGACATCTCCGTGGTCATATGGCTGGCATGACTAAATGCTGAAGGCACAGGAACGCTGTTACCTTCCCACCAAAGGGGGTTCCTATTTTTCTACTTGCATTTTTACATGCTTTTAGCTGCTAGGTTGGCAGAAGCTGGAACAGTAACAGGAGCTCACTCCTGTTCTAATGGTGGTTCTAATCGTCCTAGCGATTAGAAACACCAAACTGCTGACCTTTCTGATCGACAAGCTCAGCATCTTAGCCACTGAGCCACCACATCCCTTAATCAAAAATAAGCAACTACAAATAAATTGTCATAAACAAAAAACTAATTCCCACAATATTGTCAAATTTTGACTGTATTACTATTATTCTCCTCTTCCTTCCTAGTATCTATCTCTCCACCCTTATGACTATAACTATATTCATGTCATCTTTAAATGTATACTGTTTTTATTGTTTCCTAGTGCAATTTGATATCTTATTAGTAACCTTGACTAAGTGTTGTATCTTTTTATTCTTGATGAATATATTTTATTTGTCTTTGTACACTGAGAGCATATGCAGCAAAGACAAATTTTATATAGATCTCACATTTGCACCAAAATCCTTTTAGGAAATTTCTGTAATGAAGAAGGTTTTTGATGAAGAACATGTTTCACCTGTAGAGTTTTTCCCCTCACTCTTCAGGCTTACTATTGAATAGAATAGAATAGAATAGAATAGAATAGAATAGAATTTTTTATTCGCAAACTATGATTGGACACACAAGGAATTTGTCTTTGCTGCATATGCTCTCAGTGAACATAAGAAAAATAAAATACATTCATCAAGAATAAAAAGATACAACACTTAGTCAAGGTTACTAATAAGATATCAAATCGTACTAGGAAACAATAAAAACAATATACCCCGTATTTATTCGAGTATAACGCGCACACGTGTATAACGCGCACCCCCTAATTTTCGATTAAAAATCGGTATAAAATTTTGTTTCACTTTTTCTCGGCTCAGACCAAGCATTGTAAGTGACAAACGTTGTTGAACACGTGCGGCCATGCACCCTCGTTTATAACGCACACCCTTGTTTATAACGCGCACCCAAACTTTGAGTTCTTTTTTGGGTAGAAAATTTTGCGCGTTATACTCGAATAAATACGGTACATTTAAAGATACAAGCAACATGGTTATAGTCATAAGTGTTGGAGAGAAAGAAGGATCTACAGCTGAGCATTACCCATGGGCAGCAGTTGTCCTATCAGCACGGAGAACATCAAACAGGTAGAGCTCTCGGAGAAGTCTCTCACTTTCCTCAGCAGCTTCTTCAGCTGATGGTGCCTACAAGAGAGCATGGAAACTATTTTCATGCAAAGGCTGTTTGGCTGCAGCTATGCATAGCTGTGTGTGGTTCATAAACAGCACTGAAAATATTTCTTTTGGTTCAGGAGCAATTGGGCTGCTATTTCACAAACTTTCAATGTTGAAGTAATGCTTGGACCCAGAAAAAATATGGACTTTTGCATTAGCAAAACATACTTCTATTCACAAACAACTAAATAAGCACTTTTGTGTATTAACCTTCCCTACACCTCAGCAGTGTAATCCTCTGAAGTCTGCTATCATTTCGGTGAGTCTGCTACTGAGTGGGCACTGTGCTTGCCTGAGGCGTACCCTGAAGTGCTAAAAAAGAAACGTTTTGAAGCCTTCCAAGTCTGCAAAGGTAAGTAGAACAGTGGGGTGGGGGCTGGAATCATCTATGCCAGGGGTCCTCAACCTTTGCAACTTTAAGTCTGAAGGAAAGCTGGCTGGATAAGTCTGGGAGCTGAAGTCCTTCAGACTTAAAGTTGCAAAGGTTGGGGACCCCTGCTCTATGCCATGTGAATTAGATTAGCTAGAAACAGGAAGTCCGTCAATTCTAGCGAATATATCATCGCCCAGCTGATTGTCAGAATAATGGTTCACCTGAACTGGTAGCATATTTTCCTAACAGTTTGGGCAAACTGATTCAAACAAGCAGGCATTTCAACCCTATGCTACACCTTCAAAAATCCAGAAAGATAGGTGGTAGATATTCTAAAACAGTAATTATACATAGTATCTCATTCTATACAAGCAGAAGTGCATTAACCTAGAAATATATCCAACGTGGACAAATATCTTGTTTAAAATGCCCCTTTTATTCCTACAATTTGAAGTGTACAGAAACTAGGAGCACTATTACACTTGTAAAATCTGTCTCAGGAATGTTTCACAGAGGATCATGAAAACTTAGTACTCAGACATTTCAACATATATTAATATATATGCATTAAAATAATGATGACAATAATTTTAAAATCAATAACATAAGGTATATAAGTACTCCACTGATATGCTTATTCCTGCCATGCGTGACCTTCTACCACAGCAGCAAGTATTAGCTTCCCTCAGGTGACCATGCCTGATTTGATGGAGAGAACCATCAACACTCCCTCTTCTTAATCCCAAATCATACAACTACAGTATGTCTAATGAGAGGGACATCAAGAAAAATGTGATTCCTCCCTCCCCTACAACTGATAGCACATGACTTCTAATCCACTGTTGCTGGATGCTGGCCAAACCAATGTATAACCACTTTGCATCTGTAACTAAATCTTAAATTTTAAACCAGATAATGGAGGCTTTCATGTTCTTTTAAGTTCTCAACTTTGGGTGGGAAAGAATAGTTTGTTGCTCAGTTCTTCCTGCATGCAAATGAAGTTCAGCTATGCTTATAGCTATTAGCACCTATAAAAATTACTTTTAAAAGCATTCCATTATTATGGTGCTTTGTATAGACAAGAAATATTACATTACCTTATGAAAATAGATATAGCCTTGGGTCAACTCATCTGATCCTTCTCCTGAGAAAATGACCACACTATCTGTTTTCTTTCGGATGTATCTGGAGACCAGATACATGGCTAGAATGAGAAACAAATTTCCCTCAAAATTGCTTATTAATCTCTCACAAGACCTATATGCAGTTGCATTTATCACAGTAACTTGCATGACATATTTCCTTTCATAGTCATTCAACAAAGATTATATAGAAATATATTCTTTAATCTTAGAAGTTTAGATACCTTGATTTAACAATCATTGCAGTATAATACACCATTTAAGCTAGTTTGAAAATACAAACAAACAGATAAACACAATGAGAGTTTTTGTAGTATATAGATAATAAAATAAAAATGCATACAAACCTAGGAACATGTAATTTGGTTGGTGGAGATAAAACTTTTTCATCAAGTCCTTTTTATAGTATTATTTTTCTCTCTACCACAACCAATGACATGATCAAGATACCCTGATGAGAAAAATTAAGTACAAGGAGCTCTAATTGAACATTATAGCCCCTCTGGGTCCTCATTTTACCAACCTTAGAAGGACAGAAGATTGAGTCAATCTTGAGTTGGCCAGGATTGAAGGACTGTGGACAGACTTACCCTGCAATACTGCATTCTAATCACTGTGTCCACCACAGCTCTTAAACGTATTTTATATAACAACATCTACACAGCCAATATTATTAGATAGCTGGAAGTCTGGCACGTTTTCCACTTTTTCTTAACTTTGGATTCCATTCAATAGAAGCAATACAGATATGTATTAACTTAGGTAGGAACATAAACAAGCATCTATAATCTCATCATGTAGTCAATAATGTTTTCTCAGAATATAAGAAGCTGTTAAGGAAATCTTTTTTACCATAACTGGAAATGCCTGGCATATAACTTGAGACTTTCTATATGCCAAAATAGGGTCTACCAAGTAAATTGTAAATGTTCAAAAGAGCATCTGTCTGATTTGATATGGAAAGCTTTATGACCATCAAGACAGGTCAACCTAATAATTTTCATAAATAGTACTACTATTCCATTAAACCATTAGTTGGTTATTCAGAAAAATTCTTTTTCTATCTTTTTAATCTTTTTTCCCCATTATCAGTAAATATAATGCTAGGCAGAAAAAATACATGGAGGCTGCCCTGAACAAGAAAGTATTGAAGGATTAAAATTCTACTTAATTTATGCCTGTATTCATCCTGCTTCAAAGCAAGACTGAGTAGGAAGGTAGACCAACTTCCATAATTTGCAAACCTTACCCACTGACGCTCGTACTGTTGTGATGTCATATGTTTCCAAGGAAAGTATTACTTCTTCTAGTGACTGAATCCCTTCTTGAGTACTAAACATAACCTCATGATGCTCACTTCCAATGTGAGCTGCTACCTATTAAAAACAACCATTTATATTAAATTTGTTAAATTGAATTTTCACGCAGCATGCAGTCAATAGAAGTTGAATTCTGCAAAATATATTTTACAAATTAGTATGTTTTATTTTCCACAATCCATTATGCTACTGCTCTAATGGGGGTTACACAAATGACTAAGGTGAAGAGTTAGCTTATTCAGCATCTAATTTCCCCCACTGGCCAATCAGCATTTTGTGAAAGTCACAATAAAGCATGAATGTGCTAATGTTCCATTCTTGTTCCTAGCTAGCAGCATGTGTTCAATGGCATATTGCTTCCAAGAGAGATCAGAGAGAATTAGTCTAACAATAATAATATGCAAGGCTATCAATTTATTGCAGAGAAGATCAATAAAGATGATTAGGAGACTGGAGGCTAAAACATATAAAGAACAGTTGCAGGAACTGGATATGTCTAGTTTGATGAAAAGAAGGACAAGGGGAGACATGATAGCAGTGTTCCAATATCTCAGGGTTGCCACAAAGAAGAGGGAGTCAAGCTATTCTCCAAAGTACCTAAAGGTAAGGCAAGAAGCAATAGGTGGAAACAAATGAGAGAGAGAAGCAACTTACAACTAAGGAGAAATTTCCTGATAGTTAGAACAATTAATCAGTGAAACAATTTGCCTCCAGAAGTTGTGAATGCTCCAACACTGGAAGTTTTTAAGAAGATTTTGGATAAACATTTGTCTGAAGTGGTATAGAGTTTCTTGCCTAAGCAGGGAGTTGGACTAGAAGACCTCCAAGGTCCCTTCCAACTCTCTTATTCTATATTCTATCTTGTGCCAGCAAATGCTGTAAAAATAATTATACAATGCAAGACAAAGTATTCTCTTTGCTTGCTTGGAATTTACCAATCAATTTTACTCAATTGCAACAAATCTGCTTTGATCTATGAATTTTTGTTCAAATCTATCTATTCTATCTTACGAGCCTAGAACCTTGCTTAAATGCAAACATGAAAGCTAAATTTCTAGAAAGTACCTTAATTTTTGGAGTATAAGATGCACCTTTTCCCTCCTAAAAGAGGGTGAAAATTTGGGTGCGTCTTATACACTGTATATAGCCCCACCCACCCACCACAACCCTTTGGCCTCTGCCTCCCCGAATCTACCTCTTTGCAGCAAACGGGGCTTGCAGAGACTTCATTAAGCTATAGCAATCCCTGCAGCCTGTAACAGCTGATGATCAGCAGAAACTGAAAGTGAAACTTGCTGTTTGCTCCACATGGCAAATTACTGGGAGGCAGATTTTTTTTTCTTGTGCTAATCAGGCTGTTTGCTGCAAGGAGGTAAGTCAACAACTATAAATGCCTATAGAATGTTCAAATTATTAGACTTATTTTTAAAAGACTGCTTTATTATTATTCTGGACAACTTAACAAAATGAAGAAGCTTTTTAAAATAAATGCTTGATCTGAAGAGGCCCCGTGCTATTGTTTTAAAAAGTGCTACTTTAAAATAGCAGAGAATAACTATTCTTCCAGAAAGCACATCAATTTTAACAGCATCTGTACAAGTATAGTCTGAAATATAACACTACAAAGAGTGTATATTGTCGGTACTGTTTGTTTCAAGGAGGCAAATTGCTGAGAGGCAGAGGCACATATTTTTCCCTTGTTTTCCTCCCCAAAATCTAGGTGTGTCTTATACTTCGGAGCCTTTTACACTCTGAAAAATACAGTACTTCTTTGCCTCCTATTATTCTCCACTTGGTGTAAGAAAAAGTATTTACATGAAAAAAAACTGCTAAACCAATAATACAACTGTACCTTTCTTGCAGCCAGTACATCAGGGCTATCTTCCATCCCAATAGAAAATGTTTGCAAGGGATAGGAAAAATTTTGCTCTTTCGTAAGTTTGATAAGTATGGCAGCCACCAAGCTAGAATCCAAGCCACCTAGTAAAACATGAATTGTTGATATTGTGGTTATCTTTTTTCCCCTCTTCATTTAAAAGTTTTAAGCAACTCAGATATTCTTCTTTTCTATTGGGAATCCTTTTTCAAAGGAATCAACTTTCCAGTAAGTTTTAGAGCGTTCTGAGATTATTGGGAAAATATCATCCTTTATTTTATGACTGAAATAAATTTAAGAGTTTAAGAATTGGAAGACAACAATTGGGAGCATATCAAAAGTTCTTTTGCACTGAATTAAGCCTTCATAGCTTCAAATAGACCAAATAAACTTATAAGGAATCATCTTGTATCCTTTATTTAAAAAAGCACTGACCAGAAATATCAATTGATATTGACATCTTCATTGCTATGGAAAATGTGTATCTATTATTATGCAGTTGGCTCTGTAAAATATTTAAAAGCAGTATCTATTAAACTTTTCCAAAATATAATGCTAATATAATGAAAATAAATGTAGTCCTCAACTTACAACAGTTCAATTAGTGATCATTCAAATTTTCAACAGAACTGAAAAAGTGATTAATGACCGTTTTTCACACTTATTACAGCATCACGATGGTCATGTGATTGACATTCAAATCCTTGACAACTGACTCATAGTTATGGCGGTTGCAATGTCTTGTGACGTGATCCCGTTTTGCAACCTTCTGACAAGCAAAGTCAGTGGGGAAATCAGATTCACTTAACAACCATTTTACTAATTTAGCAACTGCAGCGATTCACTTAATAAATGTGGCAAGGAAAGTCGTAAAATAGGGCAAAACTCACATAACAAATTTTTCACTTAGCAGCATAAATTTTGGGGTCAATTGTTGTCATAAGTTGAGCTCTTGCATAAGATACATTAAGGAAATTTGTGCCATCAAGTCAGAATCAACTTAGTATTGACAAGTCCATGTATTTTCCTTGGCAACATTTTTAGAAGTGATGTGCCATTGCTTTCTTTCTATGGCTGAGAATACATATCAGCTGGCTTCATGTCTCAAGTGGGACTATAATTCATAAGTCTCTCAGTTTCTAATCTTTTCTTTTAACCACTACGCAAAGCTTCCTCTCTATATGGCACGGGACCTGGGTATTTGCGAGACCGCCTCCTACCACATACCTCCCTCCGTCCTGTCCACTCGCACAGGGAGGGCCTCCTCAGGGTGCCGTCTGCCGGCCAATGCCGTCTGGCGACCCCCAGGGGAAGGGCCTTCTCTGTGGCAGGTCCGGCTCTCTGGAACGACCTACCCCCCCCCCCCCCCCCAATATTCGGACCATCACGGACCTGCGCCTCTTCAGCCGGGAGCTTAAAACTCACTTTTTTCATCTGGCTGGCCTGTCTTAGATTTTAATACAAATTGTAGGGATTTTAGTAAGGGTTTTTAGATGGGTTTTAAAGATGTTTTTAGCATGGGTTTAAATTAAATATATTTTTATTGTAGTTATATTGTATTTTTGTATTGTTCTTAATATTTACCTGTGCGTCGCCCTGAGTCCCTTCGGGGAGATAGGGCAGGATACAAATCCAATAAACTTAACTTATATGTTATATTAAAGGTTCTGTTATGATTGCGGTTGTTATTTTACCTGATAAGAGACAACCAATTCTTCTATGAGACATCAAACGTTTCCTAACAGCATTTTCAAACAAAAGTCGAATGTTGCTTTTCACAGTTTCAACATCAACACCTAGCAGGAAAATAGAAGTTCCATTAAAATAGATGAAAAGGGAGGACAAAGTACTAATCGATTTTCTAATAACTGCTTACAAAACATCAAAATATTATCTCCTTGGAATGAGTTAGCAATAACCAATAAAGTTGGTTCTTGGCCCAAATTCTAGAGCTCGCCAATCAATATTAGGTCAGATACCTGGCAAGAAAGATCTGCCCTGTCCTCAACAATACAGGGGTGGAGAGGGGGTGGACTAAAAAGTGACTGAAATATCCTCTCCCCTGAAGGGGGAGGACTGACTGTAGCTTCCTTCACCACAATCCACAGGATGTCTTCCAAACATTCCGGTTCTCCAAGAGCATCAAATATTCTGACAGGAAGACACATATTCCAATAAAGAGGAATATTTTTGCAGCTAAGGGTTGAAATGAGGGGTGCTCTCTGAGCTTGGTTGTTTTTCTACAGACATTTCATTACCCAAACTACAATATTTTTCAGAGTATAAGACGCACCATGATTTTGAAGAGATAAAATTTTGCACTCTGCATGCCTCCCAAACAGTCTACATGCCTCGTTTTTTGCAAAAAAAGAAAGAGGGCATGCAGAGCTTTGGGAGGCTTATAGAGCAGGGGGCCCCAACCTTTTTTGCACCAGGGACTGGTTTCATTTTAAAGAAAATTCTGCGGACCGGCTGAGTGGCTCAGCAGTCATGTGACTGGGTGGGCGTGGCCAACTTGGAAAATGTGAAACTCACTTAACAATGATCTTGGTTAGCAACCAAACTTTTGGCCTCAACTGTGGTCATAAGTTCTTTCTTTCTTTCTTTCTTTCTTTCTTTCTTTCTTTCTTTCTTTCTTTCTTTCTCTTTCTTTCTCTCTCTCTTTCTTTCTCTTTCTTTGTCTCTGTCTCTCTTTCCCTTTCTCTCTTTCTTTCTTTCCCTCTTTCTCTCTCTTTTTCTTTCTCTCTTTCTCTCTTTCTCTCTTTCTTTCTCTCTCTCTTTCTGTATCTTTTTCTGTCTCTTTCTTTCCTTTCTGTCTCTCTTTCTCTTTCTCTATGTCTGTCTTTCTCTCTCTCCCACTTTTTTTCTTTTTCTCTCTCTGTCTCTCTCCTTCATCTGCCCATCTGTCACTCTGTGTGTGTGTGTGTGTGTGTCTGTCTGTCTGTCTTGCATTCACTCATTCTATGTCTCTGTCTATCTTTCTCTCCCTCCCTCCCTCTGTCTCTCTATGTGTGTCTGTCGTCGTCGTCATCCCCCAGCCTCCTCAGCCCACCCGCCACGCTTGGTCGCTCAGTCAGGCTCCGTGGCTGGGTAGGAGCTGGGCCACAGGGCTGGAGAGGAGGAGGAGGAGGGAGCAGCCCATTGGGCAGAGCGCGCAGGAGAACGCAGGAGGATGGTGGGGGCTCTTCCTCCACCCTCGTCGATGGAGGGACTCCTGGGCGCCACCGGAGCAACCCTCCCTACGGCCGCTAGTTCCCTCCCCCGCCCGTGGAGCCTCCGCAGCCCCTGGAAGAAAACGAGTGGCCGGCATGCCAGCAGGGGAGGCTCCGCGGGGGGGAGGGAATCGGTGACCGATAGGGAGGGTTGCTCCGGCGGCGCCCAGGAGTTCCTCCGTCGACGAGGGTGGAGGAAGAGCCGCACTCCAACGGCGCGAACAGCCGCGCCTGCATTCTCCCGTGCGCTCTGCTCAGGGGGCTGCCCCCTCCTCCCTCCTCCTATCCAGCCCTGCGGCCCGGCTCCTACCCAGCCACGGACCGGCACCGGTCCACGGACCGGGGGTTGGGGACCCCTGTTATAGAGTGCTCCTTGGGGCAAAAAAACAAGCAAAAAGTGTGCTTTTTTGGTCAGTTTTGCCCTCTCCAGCCCCCAGGAGCACTTTGCAAGCCTCCCAAACCCTCTGCATGTTCATTTTTGCAAAAGTGGGGCAGAGTTTCAGTAGGGAAAAAATGCTATATTCAGCATATAACACACCCAGATTTTCACTCTCTTTTTTGGGGCGAAAAAGTTCGTCCTATACTGTGAAAAATACGGTAGGTATAATTACCTAGTCAGGGAATGAAATGTCTGCCACAAAACAACCAAGCCAAGGAACGCACCAAAGACCTCTCAAGATGCAGATTCACTGGAATGGAATACAACCTGCCTGACACATGAACCTGCCTGAAAACTGAACAATGCTGTTACCTGAAGGCAAATTTTGTACTGTACTGTAGGCAGCATGCAAAGGTTCATCTTTAGGGCTGTGAAATTTGACCACTTCCACTGATGCAACTTTCCCACTCAGCTTTAAGTCCAAGGCTTCATAATGTCCAGGAAGAAAAGGCTCCACTTTGAGAGCACTGGACATATTGTGTTTCAAGTTGATCAGACCTACAAATATAGGATAACACATAAATAAAGCAGTCGTTATTTTACACTTGGCCAAAAGAAAATGTAGATTATTATATAACTTTTGAAAGTGTAGATTTCAGAATACCAATTTTAACAGTGAACAATGAACAGGATAATATTTATTTGTGTTATAAGCCTAGTTCAAGTCACAATAGCTGCACTGTGCATGTGCCAAGGAACATAACAATCTGTGATCATTTCCATTTGCTTATTTTCATACAAGTCTAACAACATTTCTTTCTACTAATTTTTATGAAAATTTGCAAGCTATATGGAAATTATAATTCAACAAGGACTTCTAACATTTCTTTCAAATACCCCACAACTGAAACTAAAACAAAACTCATCATAAACAAGCTCACACAATAATCTATTCTATACAATAATATAGTCTTGTTTTCCTTTCATGTGGAAATTTCTGCGGAATTGTATAACATCTCACTATTAGGAAATTTCTGGTTCATTCTTAAAAAGAGATTTTGTGAGGTGAGGCATGATAATTTCAACATTAAGCAGGGTAACCATTTAGCTCCATTTGAGAGTTCAGATTCAAGACTGTTATTAAAGGATAATTCAGAAAGATACAGAATTTGAGTTACCTTTTGCTTCAGAGCAAACACCCAGGAAGCCATCATCAGTTAGGACTCTAAACAATGGTCTAACTCCATATGTATCTCTCCCCAGAAACACCTTTCTATTTGCGCTGTCAAGCAAAACAAATGCAAATACACCATCGAGCATGGAGGCTGTTTCCTCTATTCCTCCTTTGTCATAAAGATGAAGAATTACCTCTCCATCTACTAAGGTCTGATACTCAAATCCAAACTGTTTCTGTAGCTACAAGAAAAGAAACATATTTAAAGAGATACATAATTAGAATACAGAGGAACATACAGAAAAAGCATGTTTTTACAGCCTACCACCAAACTATGTTAATAAGACAAAAAGTTTTACAAAAATGCATGCTCTCCTTTAGTGAAATCAGATCTCAGTTTTCTATGTATTCCTTTTTTCATAGATTATCTATCATAGATTATTTATTACCTTAAAGAGTTATTGATAGGGCACTGAAGACCATTAGAAATGCTGAAACTTTTAGCCAATCTACTATTTCTCTTAACCTGCAATCTAAATATACAGATTTATATAGTTGTACAAAAAAAGCTGTGGGAGGAGAGCATATCGCAGGAATAACCATATGACTGAAGCCTGGACTTTTTTTCCACTCACACATAAAAGATGACCCTGCTGTGGATCCCTGCGGGATCGGATCCTGCCTCATACATCCTCACGGCCGATTCGCTCCCACAGAGAGGGACTTCTCCGGGTGCCGTCCACTAGACACTGTCAGCGGGCGACACCCAGGGGAAGGGCTATCTCTGTGGCGGGCCTGGCCCTCTGGAACGACCTTCCCCCCGATATTAGGACGACCACGGACCTCCGCTCCTTCCGTCTTAAATTAAAAACTCATCTTTTCTGTCTGGCCGGCCTAGGATAGTCTCTCTGTCTTTGGGGTTTTACTAGGTAGTTTTAGTATAGTTCAGTTTTAATGGGAAATTTTAGCGCAGGTTAGGTTTAATTTGTTTTTAAGAAATGTTTGTATGTATTAATATTTTTTATTCTACCTGTGCACCGCCCCGAGTCCCTATGGGGAGAGGGAGCGGTTTATTAATAAAAAAAATAAAAAAAATAAGAGGCCAATTAAACATATGATTATGAACAAGCATTTTACACTGGAATGCCCAACCAAGAAAATTTTACTTGTTTGTATGCATTGATCTTTGGGGGAAAGATGTTCTTTAAAAAGTTATTCCAGACATTTCAAGAATTAAATATTAGATTTTATTGTTTCAGGATTTGACATCCTCATTGTCTAATGGAAGTTTCCAATTCTGTGCTCATATTTATTATAGTCATTGTTCTTTTATCTGAATGCCATCCTATGAACTTATGTTGGGGGAAGAAATATAATAAATATTCAGTTATTTAAGTGTAATCTTAAGAGGGAGGAGAATGATGAAAGATGAGAATTTTATTTGTAACATGACAAAATAGAAAAACACGTTTGCTATGTTCAGACCTGCTCTTCATTCAATATATTCTAGGGAACGCTAATAAGAGTATGAGTTCCTATTGAATGCTTTATATTCAATTGCACACATTTTCTATGGCAAGTCTTAATCTTTTATCAAACATTTGCTTCGTTTACATTTTTTTGCCATGGATACCCAATTACCCAATCTATTGGTCCAATATTTTTGCAATTTCTCAAGATGCCAAATTCAAAAGAAAGGTGTGGTGTTAACATTAGGATATGAAAAATATACTGCCCATTTTAAATTTAAGGAATTTATAGACTGCTTTTCAGTTTTCCCAACCCATTTATAAGAACATCTTGAGCCAATATGCAGACATATTAAACATATTTAACAGTTTGTTCAGACAGCAGATATTAGGGCAGGGATGGAGAACCTTTTTAGGCTCGTGTACCATAAGTGGGGAGTGCAGGGGGGTCATGTCCACACATGACCCCCTGCACTCAAAATGCAAGGCGCCCCCCCCCCCAGTGCACATGCGAACATGATAGGCACTTCCCTCCATTTTTACATGATTTTTTCGCCCTCCCCAGGCTCCAGAGGCTTTTTAGGAGACTGGGGTGTGTGTGTGTGAAAACAGCCCCCCTCTCCCCTAGAGGCCCTCCGGAGGCTTCAGAGTTTCCCTGAAACCTCCAGAGGACTAAAAAGGCCCCTAGGAGCAAACCGGAAGTCACTTCCACTTTGTTCGTAAGGCCGTTTTTTTGCGCTCCCCCCTGGATGCCCTCCTGAAGCCTCCAGAGGGCATCCAGGGGGAGGCTGTTTTCGCCCTCCCCAGGCCCCTTTAAAGCCTGGAAAGGGCGAAAAATATCTTTAAAAATGGCTGAATCAGCTGGCCAGCGTGCGCTAGCCAGCTGATAGGGCAACATTTTACTGCCCTGACAAATGGCTCTGCATGCCACCTGTGGCACACGTGCCATAGGTTCGCCATCACTGTATTAGGGAACGCTACCCAAACCATTAGAATGTAGTTCTTAACATATCTGTACCTGTTTGAAGTTGTAGATCTCTCCATTGTAACACAACCACAAGTAGGGAAATTTTTTCACCCTTAAAGGTTGCATTCCATATAGCTGATCAACAATTGCTAGACGGTGGAAGCCAAAGCAACAGTTGGTAAAGCCATTGACATTTTCAAACCGGAAAGCATCTGGACCTCGGTGGGCTATTTTCATAGCAGAGAGACACTGGGCGGAGAGGCATCCATCACTTCCGAAAAGGGCCCATATGCCACACATGGTGATGATGATGAATAAAGGCCACTGGGGATAAAATGAACAAGGTAGGGTTTTTAAATTTCTTTACACCATTCCATGAAAATAAATGTGGCATATAACTTGTCATTAAAAAAACACATCACACACAAAATTTTGGTATTTTATTTAAAATAATTATATTATATTTCAGGGGTCTACAAACTTCAGACCTTTAGGACTTGTGGACTTCAACTCGTAGAATTTCCCAGACAGCATGACTGACGGAGGAATTGTGGAAGTCCACAAGTCTAAAGTTGCCGAGGTTGGCGATTCCTGAAATATTTTGTGGTATTTAAACTAGTTTGCATTAATTTCATATTAATTAGTAATACCAATTTTGAACTTTTTTTCTCTTAGTTTTGTCTTCAGAAGAAATATGTCTTGTTTCATTTCTGAACATACCCAATTCCAAAAGATTCTACAGAGTATAGCATGATGATGATGAATAAAGGCTACTGGGGATAAAATGAACAAGGTAGGGTTTTTAAATTTCTTTACACCATTCCATGAAAATAAATGTGGCATATAACTTGTCATTAAAAAAACACATCACACACAAAATTTTGGTATTTTATTTAAAATAATTATATTATATTTCAGGGGTCTACAAACTTCAGACCTTTAGGACTTGTGGACTTCAACTCGTAGAATTTCCCAGACAGCATGACTGACGGAGGAATTGTGGAAGTCCACAAGTCTAAAGTTGCCGAGGTTGGCGATTCCTGAAATATTTTGTGGTATTTAAACTAGTTTGCATTAATTTCATATTAATTAGTAATACCAATTTTGAACTTTTTTTCTCTTAGTTTTGTCTTCAGAAGAAATATGTCTTGTTTCATTTCTGAACATACCCAATTCCAAAAGATTCTACAGAGTATAGCATAAAAATATTTTGATCTTTTCCCTCATTCTTTTCCCGTAATTACAATTAATCCACTTTCCTATTGCAGTTTAAACTTTTCTACATGAACGTTTAGCAATGCTTTCAAACAAGTGTGATCTTGCTTGACATTGAGTCAAGCTATTTAGCAAAATATCCTCACTCATCAACATTTCAATTTTAATCTATTATGTCATGATGGTTGTTTACTTTAGAAAACAAGAAAAAAAATTAGAGAACTCCTTACCTAATTCCTCCTAATTTATAAAAAATACAAATTGATAGCAATGATGTAACAGCTACCTACTTAAAGTAGACCACAGCTATGAGTTAGTAATAATAGATGAATAAATCCTATACATACGATATTCAAGAAAGCAAAGATAATTCTTCAATTTGTCTTCACAACACATCTGCGACTGTGAGATAGCTTGGGTTAGAAGAAAGTAACTGGCCCAAAGCTTTTCAATCACTTCTTTGGTAATAGATTTGGTTTTCCCATCCAAAAACCTAACCACTTATCACCCTGCTGTAAAATTTATCAGTTCATTGTGTATTGTCTACTTTCATATTAATTTATGAATGTCTTGTGCAAACCTGCACATCAATCATTAATCAATCTACCCTGCATGTTTTATTGTAAATAGTTGATGCATATTTTCTATATAATTCTAAAAACTGCTCCCATGGAAGACCCACGTAAACCGACAGGAAAACAGTGTTCTAATCTTTGCGCATGCGCGATAATGGCGGTCGCGCTTTGAGGGCACTGAAGGAGCCCAGGGGATCGTTTCACCTCAGGAGGATGTTGCCAGTCCTCACCAACCATCCTTGAGGGCTGGCTTGGCGAGCCGATTTGCCAGCCATCGTGCCGGGCCGCCCAGATGCAAAGGGCGTGCCATGTGAGCGACGGCAGAGGCGAAGAGCTGGGAGCGTGGTCGTGTCGGCCTGTTGCGGCCTAGAGCGTCCCGGGGCGGCCGGAAGTAATGGAGGTAGGCCGCGAAGCCGGGATGCAGAAGAACAGTAGACAGCCGGATTGGGCCAGGTCGGAAGAACTGCCATTGGGCCGCACGACTGGTGGCAGGTCGTGTGGCCGCACCCGACCCTGGCCCGAGCATTCCCCACCCGATCCGAGACCGGAGCGGCGCTTTGAGACCGGAGCAACGGAGCGGCGAGAATGGCGGCATTGACTGCTGGCATGGGGTGAGAGGACGTTACGGAAGAGAGGAGAATATTGGCGAGAGGATCTGTTGAAGGATGTTGTCGCTGGAGGAGTTGGAGGAGTCTGGAAGGTGAGAGGACATGAGAGGAGAGATTGGAAGGACATGGGAAATGTGGAGATGAGGAAAGAAGGAGAGAGGAAGAAGGTAATGGAGAAGGAGAGAGATGGAAGGAGGCAAAGGAAATGGAGATGGTGAGATGGAAGAAGGAGAAGGAAATGGAGAAGATGGAAGAAGGAGAAAGAGAATGGAGAGTTGGAGGGGAGAAATGAAGGAAATGGAAGGAAAGTGTTTGAATATGAGGAATGATGGAGTGAGCAGATTGAGGATAAACACCAAGCAGCCGGATCGTGGAATGGTGGACCGTGGCCGAGGAAGATCTTAGAGTGAGTGCATGGGACTGGAGGAGGCAAGTCGAGCCATCATATGGCAGCACTTTACATCAGGCCGCATGACGGACTAATTAGTCATGCGGCACTAAATGCGGACTAAGGCCTATGTGGCCGGAAAAGACAGATGGATGGGGCCTTGATGGGACTGGATTGTGATCTCCCCATCTATAAGATCTTCGACTGTCTGATTTTACCCCTCCTGTCTGAAGGACTATCTATTGCACACAATTTGAACACCTGTCACTTTATTTTATCCTAGACTCTTTCGGACTTGTTTTATGTCTCCTAGGTTTGGACGAACTCTGGGTTTCTTGATATGTACTCTAGGCGTGATCTCCTTTGCCTGCGAGAGTCTCCCCTCTCGCAGGCCTGGCCCCCTTGTCTAACACGGGCCCACCTCGATGAGGGACTGATTGTTCCTGAGAGGTGGGCGAAGCGCAAACTAAGGGGGTTCTTGGGTAATTTTTTAATTCGGCTTTTAGGGGGTTCCAGGGAGGAAGGGGGGAATAGTCCAGGGGGGATGGCAAACGATTGGGATGGCCGGCAGAAGTAGGGTAACGGAGGAAGGGAAAGGGGGGGTCATTTCCCCTGAGGTTTTATTCATCGATTCAGTCTTAGGGAGGGGCAGGGGCAGTGGGAGATGGCATGGGCATCATCGGTTGGAAGACCGTGGCCGCTGGATTCAGGCGGTCACGCGCTCCAACTCCCCGCGCTCCTATCACAGACTAGGAGGGCAGGAATCACAGACCCGGGGTCCTAGGCTGATGTTATGCAACGCCAGGTCCATGGTACAGAAAGCCCCCCTCATCCATGACCTTGTGTCAGAGGGGGACCCGGACCTGGTGGGTATAACGGAAACCTGGTTGGGCCACGAGGGGGGTTTACCCCTCGTGGAAATGTGCCCACCAGGTTACTGGGCCTTTCATCAGCCTAGGGCCCTAGGGAGGGGTGGGGCGGTGGCGATTATGGTTAAGGAAGGTCTTGAGCCGAAGGAGACCACGATCCCTCAGACGACCAGGTGTGAGTCTCTCTGCGTGAGATGGGGTCTAGGGAGGCAGTTGGGCGTGTTACTTGTGTACCTGGCTCCTCGCTATGCAACAACAGCCCTGCCTGAGCTCCAAGAACCCTCTGGAGCAGCTCGGGAGTTCATGGCCTCCATGACGGCCATGGACCTGACCCAGGTAGTTTTAGGCCCTACTCACGAGAGAGGACACACCCTGGATTTAATCTTCGTCTCTGGACGGTGGAGTAGTGATCTGGGAATAGGGGATTTAGTCATCACTCCCTTGTCATGGACAGATCCCGCTCTCCTCCGGCTGGACTTTCCAATCGCCTCACCGCGGGGAGGCGGAACTGGATACTTCTAGATGGTTCCGCCCCAGGCTCCTAATGGACCTGGAAAGGTTCCAAAGGGAGCTTGGGCCAATTCCTGTGACCCTGCCCCATGACTCGACTGAGGACCTAGTGGCCGCATGGTTAAGTGCGGCCGCGGGGGCCTTGGACTGAGTCGCGCCATTGCGGCCTCTCTTGTGGCGACAAATCACCCAGGCTCCTTGGTTTACTGAGGAGCTGAGGGAGATGAAGCACCACAAGAGACGCCTAGAGAGCAGATAGAGATCCTCTCGCTCCGAAGCCGACCGAACACTAGTGAGAACCCATATTAGGGCTTACTTAGTGGTGATAAGGGTGGCCAAAGGTGAGTACTGCACCACCCTTATTGTATCCGCAGATAACCACCCTGCCACCCTGTTTGGGGTGACCCGCTCCCTCCCTCCTTCACCACAGGCCGCGGGAAGCCTCTCTGCAAGGATGAGCAGAGGAATTTGGGATTTATCTGCAGGATAAAATCACTCGGATTCGGAATGAGCTGCCCTCCATCAAGAGTGGTCCAGTGGGATTGCCCGAGGCTGGTCTTGAGGTACCATTCTGGGAGGAGTTTGACTTTGTTACCACCGAGGATATGGACAGGCTGTCAAGGAGACTTAAGGCGACCACATGTTTATTGGACCCGTGTCCCTCCTGGCTTGTACTGGCATCCTGGGAGACGACACGAGGCTGGCTCCAGGGCATTGTCAACGCATCTTTGAGTGAGGGGTCCTTGCCTGCCGTCTTGAAAGAGGCAGTAGTAAGCCCCTCCTCAAGAAGCCTTCCCTGGACCCAGCATTATTGGAGAACTATCATCCGGTCTCCAACCTTCACTTTCTAGTGAAGGTTGTTGAGAGTGTGGTGGCCCAACAGTTTCCGTGACACCTGGAGGAAGTTGATTATCTATACCCGAGCCAGTCCGGCTTCCAACCCGGTCACAGCACCGAGACAGCATTGGTCGTGTTGGTTGATGATCTCTGGAGGGCGTGGGATAGAGGCTGTTCCTCTATCCTAGTCCTGTTAGACCTCTCAGCGGCTTTTGATACCATCGACCATGGTATACCATCGACCATGGTATCCTATTGCACCGACTGGGGGGGGGTTGGGTCTGGGAGGCACCGTTCTGCGGTGGTTCTCGTCCTACCTCTCTGGTCGGTCACAATATGTGTTGACAGGAGGGCAGAGGTCGACCTCGAGACCCCTCTTATGCGGGGTTCCTCAGGGGTCAGTCCTCTCGCCCCTCCTGTTTAACACATATATGAAGCCGCTGGGCGAGATCATCCGTGGTTTTTGGGTGGAATACCATCTGTACGCTGATGATACCCAGTTGTACATATCCACCCCAGACCACCCCAACGATGCCGCCGAGGTGCTGTCCCGGTGTTTGGAGGCTGTACGGATCTGGATGGGTAGTAACAAACTCAAGTTCAACCCATCCAAGACTGAGTGGCTGTGGTTTCCGGCACTCCGGTTCAGCCAGATTACTCCAACTCTGGCCATTGGGGGCAAAACACTGGCCCCTGTGGAGAGGGTGCGCAATTTGGGTGTCCTTCTGGATTCCTGGCTGTCCATGGAGGACCATGTGGCGGCCGTGGCCAGGGGGGCGTTTCATCAGGTACGCCTGATGCGCCAATTGCGCCCCTTACTGGACCGGGCTGCCCTTCGCACAGTCACTCAAGTCCTCGTGACATCCCGACTCGACTACTGTAATGCTCTCTACATGGGGCTTCCCTTGAGGTGCACTCGAAAGCTACAGTTAGTCCAGAATGCAGCCGCGTGGGTGATTACGGGAGCCGCTAGATGCTCCCACATAACACCGATCCTGCGCGAGCTGCACTGGCTTCCTGTGGCCTTTCAGGTGCGCTTCAAGGTTCTGACAACCATCTTTAAAGCGCTCCATGGCTCGGGGCCTAGTTATATGCGAGACCGCCTCCTGCCCCATACATCCCTTCGGCCGATCCGCTCCCACAGAGAGGGCCTTCTCAGGGTGCTATCGGCCGGGCAATGCCGTCTGGCGACACCCAGGGAAAGAGTCTTCTCTGTGGCGGGCCTTTGGAACGACCTACCCCCTGAATTGCGCACCATCACCAACCTCCGCCTCTTCCGCCAGTGTCTAAAGACACATCTTTTTCAGCAAGCCGGCCTAGCCTAACCTCCCATGGGGACTCTCTTTAGATAGTTTTAAATTGGGGATTTTAAAATTGGATTTTAGCATAGGATTATAATTTAATATGTTTTTAAATTTCGTATTTATTGTTTTGTATGTTTTTTAAATTCCTGTGCGCCGCTCTGGGTCCTTTGTGGAGAAGGGCGGGATATAAATATGATTAAAATAAAAAATAAAAATAAAAATCTTATTATTGGCTTTAATCAAATAGTCCTTCTAGCTGAATTAAGTTAAATGAATTAGTGAATTAATTGATGAATAGGCATATGGCATACAGCAACAATAGGCAATATGCATACAGCAACAAAGAATGAAAGACAGTCACTAGACCTGTTACTAGGCCTGGAAGCCAAACATGGTCAGACCAAATTAATTCAGATGGAAAACCAGCAGAAAGTGCCAGAGCTGTATGTTAAATGAGGAAATTGGAAGACATATTGGAACAAAGCACTGCGAAGCAACTTTCATACAGTTGGCAAGAAAACTGCATGCCTGAACCTGTGAGGTCAGAGGGCAGAGCAGACTTCTTTTTTATAAAGCACAGGTAATCCTCAACTTACAACATTCATTTAGTGACCTTTCAAAACTACATCACTGAAAAAAAGAACTTATGAGCATTTTTCACACAACTGTTGCAGAATCCCCCATGGTTAGGTGATCACAATTAAGCAACTGGCAACTTGGCAACTGATTCATATTTATGACGGTTGCAGTGACCCAGGGTCACGTGATCCCCTTTTGCAACCTTCTGACAAGCAAAGTCAATGGTTAAACCAAACGCACTTAACAACTGTGCTACTAAGTTTACAATTGCAATGACTTAACACCGCCCTGGGTCCGTTTGGAGAAGGGCGGGATACAAATTGAATAAAATTAATTAAAATTAAATTAACAGCTGTGGCAAGAAAAGTCATAAAATGGGACAAAGCTCACTTAACAAATATTTCACTTAGCAACAGCCATTTTGGGCTCAGTTGTGGCTCAGGTCTAGCTGCATTCTGCTTTGAAGAAAACCTGGCTAAGAGCAAAACATCAAAAGAATGAAAGACAGTATCTGGAAGAGATTTTAATGTTAAAAGAGACAGCATAGCTGTGGAGTTATTGGAAAGCACAGCCAAACACAACCACATTCCTGCCTAACTAATTGCATGGATTTGCCCTCACACTGGGCCAATTTAGACAACACCCTGTGCCACAAATTAGTCAGCAGCTAAGCTAGCCTGTAGTACTAACCTCACCCCTAATATAACAGTTTATATTCTCCTCCTCCTCCTTTTGCACAAGTGAGAACCAGCACTAGGCATAATTACAAAGTAGCGTTAAAAAAAAAAATCTATTGAATCAGATGTTGCTTGTTTACAAGAAGTCTGACAACAAGAAATCCTGCAGCTGCAGTTTTTAATGAGTCGTTCTTTTGTTTGCATTTTGTACTTTTAAATAATTAATCACGGTACGATTCGTCCGTGTATAAGAACTAGTGCCCCGGTCGCCAGCAGGAAGGCAACCCCTTGCAGCGGGAAAGCAGTTGGCACCTGAATCACATGTGTTTTGCGGGTCTGAATGGCACGGGGGGCGTTCTGGGCATAAATAGAGTGGATGGGAAACTAGTAAGTGCCGGGTCCGTACAGCCCAGCCTTGAAAAAGGATCCCTTTGCTGGCTTACCCTTTCAACTTCAGCTCGGATTTTGCACCGGGAAAAGACGCTTTCACAAGCGAAGAGATCATTCACTAGCAGGCTCGACAGGTGAACTGCGTGCCGTTTGGCCGAGCTCAAGAGAAAGGAAAGCACAACGCGGAAACCAATCACAATCCGCTCAGCTGCTTCTTCGGTAAGGCTGAGCCGGATTTCATCAGCCGGCGGTCCTCCCACCGCCCGTGCCTGGGACTTCCTCGTTCTGTTTCCCGCATCGCATTGGTTGGACGCTTTCCTACGCCGCCGGCTTCTGCTGGGACGGGTTCCCGTTTTGCTTTCCGGAAACTATTTTCCAGCGGATGGCAGAAAAGCCGCGTCGTCTAGAAGCGCAATTCTGCTTTGAAATTGCAACTACTGGGCGCAACTCGGCAGTGGTGTGCCTTTTCTTTTCCATGACCTGGTGCCGTTAAGGATGACGTCACTAAAAAAAACCCATTGATACTGTACTGGAGATGTGTGTGCAAAGTAACTCCAGTATATCATCTGAATGCGGGGTGGGGGGCAAGAGGCCATTTGGCCTGGGCCTCGAGCCAAAAGAATCACCTGTTCTTTTATCCATTTATCCAAACAAAAGGTGACGCTATTTGGGGTAGTGTGCCTTGTTTTGTGTTCACCGTAATTGTTTTTCCATTAAGACTAGATCTAGTCTCATGTAAAATGTAGGCTGGACTTTTGTTCTCTGAAAGATCTTGTGTATTAGACCAAGATCTTAATTTCATAAATTTTAAAAAAGAGGAAACTGATAGATAGCATACTATTTTACAATCCCTTTTGGACCTTTTTCAACCTTATTCTTGGTTGGCAACTAATATAAGTAAGCTGTAACTTCCAGGCAGGTAGCCACTTTATACATGTGTGTGTTCACACATACGTATACATATCAAATATATTCATAAGCTAAATGCAACCTTAGTATATACATGGGTATCCCAAAAATATCATCATATAAGCATATTTTACATTTTACTAAATTAATTGGAGCAACATTCAAGAATATAGAACTGTCACCTGTCATATAGTTACCCTTTCCATTGTCTGAAGAAATCTCCTGGGTTCAGTTCCAAGTAGGGAAAAAGACTCTGGAAACATGGAGGCTGCTTGGAAAGATGGTTTAATGGTGGAAAGGATCACATGACTTGAGCTCCTAAACAGAAAAGGGGGGGGGGTCATGTGCTTCCAGATGTTGGGGGAAGAAGAGAAAGAGACCGAGATGCTGAAAGTCCCTGGTTTTATGCCCTCTGGCTTTTGAACCTGAACTTGTATTCTGACTGGTGGTCAGACTCCCATGGGGCCATGCAGGGACAACTCTGCAGGCTGTGTTTTGAGTCCAAATTTGGTTGAGCATTGCTTCTTCCCAAGTGCCCTGTGGTGAGATGGGTAAATGGCTAATACTATCATGCCTTAATCCCATTACCCTGAGGCTGAAGGGGGGAGATCTTTGTTACATAGAATAGACTGGCTCAGGCCTTTTAATGGCCCATTGACAAAGGTGGGGGCTATTAAAAGCGAGTCTGTTTCCTGCATAAAAACATGTTTCTTCATTTCTTATCCCGGGAAATATAATATTCTGCCTTTTCAATATTTCTCAGGATATTTCATTCTTCTAGGAGAGTGGTGGGTTCTAACTTCTGACGCTATATAAAAAATTAAATTTACAGTAAATAATAAATGATACAACTTTCCTGGCTTTGAGGCTTACAAGGGATTGTCCACTACATCAGTGAGTGATCCTATTGATTAGCTGTTTGGGGTGGGGGGGGGGTTCTACTTCCATTTTGCTTTCAGGCTCTGGGATAATAATGGTGTTCTCCAATTTGTTCTCCAATGCTGAAAGTTGTTGGCATTTTTGCAGCCCATTGCAAAAGGTTTAAAGATCAAAAAAAAGCATGTTGAACCCAGAAGTAAAGTGGCAACCTATGCAGCTTGCAGAACAGAGGTACAATGTGTGTCATTCTAGGGAAATACATAATTGCTCCCATTGCTACATTTTGAACCAGCTGAAGCTTCCAAATTTTCTTCAAGGGCAGTTCCATATAGGTTACATTACAGTAGTCTACTTGGGAGATAAGCAGAGCATGGATAACTGGCCAGAGCCAGGAGCAGTTGCGAAAATATTTGCAATGCAAAGTTGCAAAAATCCACCTAGTCATTATTACTTTGTTTTTCAGCAGAAATCATAAGTCTAGGAGGACCGTTGAGTTGCACACTGGGTCTGTTCGGGGCAATGCAATTGCGTCCAACACTAAAGATATCGTATCATGAGACGGAAGGCCCCGATATTCAGAGTTACTCAGTCTGGCCAGGCTTCAGCTAAATCCTGTGGGGATTTTTTTTTCCAGGCTCTGACATTCCAAGGCACCAGGTTACGACATAAACAACATTGCTTAAATCTCGGGGGCAGAAAAGTTTATACTGGAGATACCTCACTCTTGGCATCCAATGATCTCCTTCAAGTTTCATGTAGATTTTGAATACAATGGGAGGGGAGAAAGTATTAAATCCTGTGGAATCTAAGGTAACTTCCCCACCCCACACATTATTTCAATATAAATCTCAAATTCCACTTGCCAGGGAGCCAGCTTGGTATACGGTCATGGTTAAGGCACCAGACTAGAAACTGGGCAATCTAATCATTTTTTATGCATGAAACTAACCAAGTGTTACACTCAGTCAGTTACACTCTCACAGCTGTAAGGAAACAGGCAAAGGCAAACCATTTCTGAAAATCTTGCCAATAAATCTACAGGGAGTAGTTTAGGCTTGTCACCAAGAGTCAACACCAACTTCAAGGCAACTAATCATCATTATCATCATAATTTAACGATAAACTATTATACTGTTGTCCTCACCACATTCCTAAGAGATGAATAGAGGCATGCATAAGCGCACTAGCATGCCTAAAGTCCCTGGCCTACTGTCCCCCTTTATTTGTGTTATTCATGTTTATTCTTATTCCTGTTATCTTGTAAATGAGTGACAAACTAAGTAAATAAATAAATAAATAAATAAATAAATATCATCCAGTGGTGCAGCAAAATTTCACAGACTGATTATCTACAATCAAAATCTTTAATTGCCACAATCACTCAAGCTTTGTCAGAAATTTGGGTTTGAAGGCAGTAAAAATCACTGGGAATACCAAGTTGACAAAAGTTCTTGAAAAAGAACAAATCAAGATCCTATGGAACTTTCAGATTCAAACAGACAGACGTTTGGCCCATAACACATCTGACATTACCATTATGGAAAAGGAAAAAAAAGTCTGGTTCATTGATATTGCAAATACCAGGTGATGCACGAGTTGAAGAGAAACAACTAGAAAAAATAATGAAATATTGTGATATACAAATTGAAGTTGAATGATTGTGGAGAAAGAAATCAATGCTTGTACCAATAGTAATAGGAGCCCTTGGAGCAATACCCAAAGGGTTACCTAGATATACATCCTCACGGCCGATTCGCTCCCACAGAGATTCCCTCTCTGTGGGAATCGCTCTCACAGAGAGGGACTTCTCCGGGTGCCGTCCACTAGACTCTGTCAGCGGGCGACGCCCAGGGGAAGGGCTCTCTCTGGCGGGCCCGGCCCTCTGGAACGACCTTCCCCCCGACATTAGGACGACCACGGACCTCCGCTCCTTCCGTCTCAAATTAAAAACTCATTTCTTCTGTCTGGCCGGCCTAGGATAGTCTCTCTGTCTTTGGGGTTTTATTGGGGTTTTATAATATAGCTTAGTTTTAATGGGAATTTTAGCGCAGGTTTAGATTTAATTTATTTTTAATGAAATGTTTGTATATATTTATTGTTTTACTGTGCCTGTGCACCGCCCCGAGTCCCCGAGGGGAGAGGGTGCGGTTTAGAAATATTAAATTATTATTATTATTATTATTATTATTATATGGAAATTTTGAATTTATTAGACCTGAATATTCTGACTTTGAAAAAAAAAAGCACTGTCCTTGGAATTGCCTATATTCCCTGGTTAGAACTTGATGTTTTTACCACTCCCAGACACTGAATCAAATTGTTGATTAATTCTTAAATAATAATAATAGTAATAATAATAATAGTAATAATAGTAATAATAATAGTAATAATAATTAAAACGATTGCTCAAGACTGTTCTCTGAGGTAAAAACACGGAGGCAGAGAGCTGCTTTAAACTGTTTAATCCGAACTGAACCAAACTGTAACAAAGAACCACCCATCTGACAGCTCTTATATAGAGTCAGCTGTCAGACAATTAACCAATAGAGAACCTGTAATTCTCCCACCCAAACTGAGTGCGACCTTTAGCCAATGGGAGTGTTTGATAGTAAGTCTGAGGACTTAGCAAAAATCATCTTTATTGTCATTATAATAAAATAAAAAAATTACAATGAAATTGGCTTAAGTGTTGTGCCAACATTTGCATCAGATGGAATATAGACAGCAGTGACAACTATAACAGAAATCTCTCCAGGCAGATAAAATGGCCGACAAATGACAGTTGAGAATTCCAAGTCTGCAGAACAGTGTGTATAAGCAACTCTACTGTTAGCACACCAGTTATTATGTGTGTAAATACACAGTCCTCCACCTTTGCTTTTACCAGAGTTGTTGTTTCTGTCAAAGCAGTGTGTGGTGCGGTTAGTTAGCTCCACAGACGCATCCGGTAAAAATGGATGAAGCCAGGTCTCTGTGATGATCATCACACAGCAGTCACAAATGAGCTTATTCGCTGCCATCCATAGCTCTAGTTCATCGGTTTTGTGGTCGAAGGATCTAGAGTTGGTTAGGAAATGCTTGGTAATGCTGGTCTGTGAGGCTGATTCCATAATCGAACTAGCAAACCTGCTCTGCATCCCCGCTTCTGCTTCGGCTCTCTTCGCTGCCTCCTAGGCCAGGTGTCTGCAAAGTTGGCTCTTTTAAGACTGGGGGACTTCAACTCCCAGAATTCCCCAGCCAGCCATCCCCCAGTCTTAAAAGAGCCAACTTTGCAGACCCCTGGACTAGGCCAAACAACGATCCATGGAGAGCCTGGCAGTCTTACTATGTCACTCGGTATATTATGAGACTGCTGAAAGTCACTGGTAATATCAAGTAGAATAGAAGATCCAATCTTTAATAAGTTAATAACTCCCTGTGGGTATAGACTAGTTTTTGCCTAACTCTACTGTGACACCAGGAGCTCAAAGCCACAGCACCTAAGCGCACCACCATCTTGAATGGTAATTAATAATTAATAATTATGTATTAGTAATAATAAATCCTCTTGTCACAGCATTGTGATTAATGATTCCTACAGAAATGAGCAATCCTTTTATACATTCCTAATAACCATTAATATTTATCACACCTGATTTGAAGTATTTGATAAAATAACTGTTTCCTTTGTTAGTCACAAGAGAGAGCTGTTGCTTTGGTGCTTACTGTCAGCTTTTTCCACATCAGCTAAATAAGGACAAAGTTTTATCAGGACGCACTTGGTCCTGTTTTGAAACTTGGTTTTCAAAACTGGTTTGAAGTGACCTTTACAATTCAACGTTTCTTATCCACAAGCTTTCAAATGTGTTTAGTCTTGGAAGCAGTGGTCTGATAAAAAGAAACTGTGCATTAGGAAATGGGGGTTAAGTTCATCTCATTTTTTCCTTCACCCACCATCTCTTTATTATCATTGTCATTCAACATTTATTTATTTATTATTTGGATTTATAAACTGCTCCCTTTCCCCAAAGGGACTCGGGGCAGTGCACAGGAAGTTAAAAAACATATAAACAAAACAATTATAAATAATTAAATCCGAATTAAATAATTATCCCCTTTGCTAAAATTTTAAATCATTAAAACTACTATCCTGTTTAAAACCCAATTAAAACAATTTGAACTTCAGACTATAGGCTAAGTGAAATAGATTAGGCCAGACTGGCCTGATGGAAAAAATAGGTCTTTAGTTTCTGGCAGAAGGAGCGGAAGTCCGTAGTTGTTCTAAGATCGGGGGGAAGGTTGTTCCAGAGGGTTGGGCCCACCACAGAGAAGGCCCTTCCCCTGGGCATCGCCTGCTGGCATTGCCTAGTGGACGGCACCTGGAGAAGTCCCTCTCTGTGGGAGCGAATCGGCTGAAGGGATGTATGGGGTAGGATGCGATCCCGCAGATAACTAGGTCCCGTGCCATGGAGCACTTTAAAAGTGGTAATCAACACCTTGAAGCGCACCCGAAGGGCCACAGGTAGCCAGTGCAGTTTGCGCAGGAGCGGTGTTACATGGGAGTACCTAGAGGCTCCCAAGATTGCCCACACGACCGCATTCTGGATTAGCTGTAGTTTTCGGGTGCACCCCAAGGGGAGCCCCATGTAGAGAGCATTGCAGGGATGTCACAAGTGCATGAGTAACTGTGTGAAGGGTGTCCCGGTCCAGTAGGGGACGCAACTGCCGCACCAGGCGAACCTGGTGGAACGCCCCCCTGGCCATGGCCGTCACATGGTCTTGCATAGACAGCCGGGTATCCAGGAGGATGCCTAAGTTTCGTGCCCAATCCACGGGGACTAGATGTTCACCCCCTATGACCAGTGATGGAGTCAACTGGTTGTACCGGGATGCCGGAAACCACAGCCACTCGGTCTTGGATGGGTTGAGTCTGAGTCTGTTCCTTCCCATCCAGACCCGCACGGCTTCCAGACACCGGGACATCACTTCGACGGCATTGTTGGGGTGGTTTGGGGTAGAAATGTACAGCTGTGTATCATCAGCGTACAGATGATACTCTACCCCAAAACCACGGTTGATCTCACCCAGTGGCTTCATATATGTGTTGAACAGGAGCGGCGAGAGGACCGACCCCTGAGGCACCCCACATGTGAGGGGTCTCGAAGTCGACTTCTGCCCTCCTGCCAACACAAATTGCGATCGGCCTGAGAGGTAGGAGGAGAACCACCGTAAAACAGTGCCCCTCACCCCCAACCCCTCCAGTCGATGCAATAGGATACCATGGTCAATGGTATCGAAAGCCGCCGAGAGGTCTAATAGGACCAGGATGGAGGAACAACCTCCATCTCTGACCCTCCAGAGATCATCCACCAACGCGACCAATGCCGTCTCAGTGCTGTGCACAGGCCGGAAGCCGGACTGGCACGGGTCCAGATAATCAATTTCCTCCAGGTGACGCGGAAACTGTTGTGCTACCACACTCTCTACAACCTTCGCCAAAAAGTGAAGATTGGAGACCGGACGATAATTTACTAACAATGCTGGGTCCAGGGAAGGCTTCTTGAAGAGAGGTCTCACCACCGCCTCTTTCAAGATGGTAGGCAAGAACCCCTCACTCAAAGAAGTGTTCACTACTTCCTGGAGCCAGCCTCGTGTAACCTCCCAGGATGCCAGTACAAACCAGGAGGGACACGGGTCCAATAGACATGTGGTGGCTCTCAGTCGCCCACGTAACCTGTCCATATCTTCGGAAGTAACAGAGTCAAACTCCTCCCAAGAAGGTGTCTCAAGACCTGCCTCCGACAGTCCCTCCAGACCACTTTCGGTGGAGACCAACTCGCTCCAAATCTGAGCCATTTTATCCTGCAGATACTCTCCAAATTCCTCTGCTCTGCCCTGCAGAGGGGCTTCCCGTTGCCTCTGATGAAGGTGGGAGCGGGTCACCCCAAACAGGGCGGCAGGGCGGCTCTCTGCGGATGCGATAAGAGTGGCACAATGATGGCACTTGGCCACTCTCATCGCCACAAGGTAAGTCCTCAAGTGGGGTAAGTAATATATGTCAGATCATTCAATATATTTTGCATCTATTTATTATAAAGATGATTAGGGGACTGAAGGCTAAAACATAAAGGACAGTTGCTGGAACTGGGTATTAGTTTGATGAAAAGAAGGACTAGGGTAGGGATGAAATCCTCCTGGTTCGGCCTGTTCGCCCAAACCAGTAGGGACAATTATCCTTTGTTCTGCGAACCAGTAGTTTAAAAAAACCCAACAACTTCCGAGGATCATGCGGCTCAGCTATGAGCCACGCGATCGTTGGAAGCTTTCCCCCCACTTTTTACAGCATTTTTTTCCTGCCAGTTCAGGTGAATAGGTAGGGAAAAAATCCTTTAAAAAGTGGTGGGGAGGGGGATGCTGCAAAAGAGAGGGAGGGAGGGAGGGACGGAGGGAGGGAGAGAGAAAAAAGGAGAGGGAGGAAGGATCACAAACCTGGCACTAAACACAGCTTCAGAGGATACCATGAAAGAGAACAATACAGAGCTGGAAGTCATCTAGTCCAAACCCCTGCTCCAGCAGGACATTGTTAAAGGGAGTTTCTGTCTTTTGACCTCCTCCAGTCACATGACTACATAGCCATGCCAGCTAGTCACATGACCCCCATCAAGCCACAGAACTAGTAGGGAAAAAATTAGATTTCACCACTGGACTAGGGTGACATAATAGCAGGGTTCCAATATCTCAGGGGCTGTCACAAAGAAGAGAGAGCACCTGAGGGTAGGACAAGAAGCAATTCTTGAAAATACCTGAGGGTAAGACAAGAAGCAATGGGTGGAAACAAATCAAAGAGAAAAGTAACTTAGAACGAAGGAGAAATTTCCTGACAACAATTAATCAGTGGAACAGCTTGCCTCCAGAAGTTGTGAATGCTCTAACACTGGAAGTTTTAAAGAAGAGATTGGATAACCATCTGTCTGAAATGGTGTAGGGCAGAGATGGCTAACGTTTTTCCCATCGCGTTCCAAAACCAGGTGGAGCGCAGGGGGGGTCATTGGCAGGCGTGCCCACACCCATAATGCTATTCCCATGCCCCACCCCTGAGGCTTTCTAGGAGCCTGGGGAGGGTGAAAAGAGCCTCCCCCTGCCCTCCCCTCCTTCCAAGGTCCTCCTGAAGCCTCCGGAGCATGAAAAACCAGTCCTATGGGCAAACCAGAAGTTCAAGAACAGACTTCCGGTTTGGCCATAGGGCCATTTTTTGCCTTCCAGAGCCTTCAGGTAAGCCTCCTGAAGCCTCCAGAGTGTGAAAAATGGCCTTAAAAGAAGGCAGAAGGCAGCTGGCCAGCACACGCATGCGCAGAGAAGCCAATAGGACAACGCCTTGTGTGCCCTAACAAATGGTTCCATGTGCCACCTGTGGCACGCGTGCCATAGTGCTAAGCCCTCAGACTTAATATCAATATCAACTCCCATTGGCTAAAGGTCACACTCGAGTTGGGCGGGAGAATTACAGGCTCTCTATTGGTTAATTGTTTGACAGCTGACTCTATATAAGAGCTGTCAGATGGGTAGTTCTTTGTTACAGTTTGGTTCAGTTCGTATTAAACAGTTTAAAGCAGCTCCCTGCCTCCATGTTTTTACCTCTTGAGCACTGGTGACGAGGATGTCGAATGTTCCTGCGTTTGCCCCGTTTGTCCCAGAGAGAGAGTCGTGGGACGTTTTTATTGAGCATTTTGACTGTTTTATGATCGCAAGTGATCTTGGTGAGATTTCTGATGAGCGCAAGACTGGTTTTTTTCTGAGTGCCTGTGGGCCAGCTATGTTTTCTACTGCTAGAGCATTAGCAGCTCCAGCTCTTGCACATTCCCTGCCTTGGGAAGGATGTGTTGATGACTAGACTTAAAGGATATTATGCCCCCTCACCATCCCGTTTTGCCAGACGCTACACGTTTCGGTAGTGCTGTCAGAAGGTGGGCGAGTCTGTGAACCAGTATTTAGCATCGTTGAGGAGTGCTGCTATATATTGTGAATTTACTAATCTTGATGAGGCACTTTTAGAGCAATTGATTTGGGGCACCAATGATGCAAAATTGCAGCACAGGCTGCTCGCTCGTTCTGAATTAATGTTGCAGATTGCTGTTGATGAAGCAAGGGCGGCTGAACAATCGGCTCATTCTGCGGCTGAAATTCAAAGATATCACGCTGGCAAGCCCTTCTTGCCTGTGTCTGCCCTGACTGATTAGACATTTTGTGATTTCGACAGCCAGCCGAGTGAGGAGTCTGAGGTGTGCCGCCTCAAGATGATGTCTGCAGCGTGGCAAGGAAGACCTTCTACCGCCTCTCAGACAGGCTGTTTCAGCTGTGGTAGGAATCATAGGCGATCTTCATGCAAGTTCAAGAACGCGCAGTGCCGTCATTGTGGGAAGACGGGTCACCTGGCCTACGTTTGCAGGGCTCCTCTGCCTTTGCCTGAGCTTTTGGCTAGCCGACCTCCGTCCCAGCAAACTGACCGTCGGAAGGACAGATCTGGGGCAAACTGTCATGACATTGGGGATTGTTCTGAGGGTACTGACTGGGTGGTTAACACTGCTTTCACTGGGAGGTTGGGTGGTAAAAAGATGTTCTTAACAGTTCTGTTAGAGGGATGGCCCTGCAAGATGGAGATTGATACCGGCTCCACTAAATCCATCATTGCATGGGGTACCCTGAAAAAATTAGTTCTCTCTATCTCCATGGGGCGCCTGGGCCCCAGTAAATGCAGGCTTAGGGATTATCAAGGGAATGCTATTAACATACTAGGCTCTGGGGAATTTGGCGTTGAGTATGGCACGTTCAAGGGTACCTTGCCATTGATTGTTGTTGCTGACCCATTGGCTACACTATTAGGGTTAGATTGGTTTGCCTCTTTGGGTCTGGCTATTTCGGGGGTCAACAAGATCCAACATTCGACCACTGTGGAAGACTTGTTCCAGGAGTTCGCTGATGTTTTCAGTGAGTCATTAGGTAAATATAAAGGGTCTCCTGTTTCTTTTAATCTTGACCCACAGGTGGCGCCACTGCGCCTTAAGGCTCGTAGAGTGCCATTCACCCTTAGAGAAAAAGTGGACAAGGAGCTTGATAAGTTAATAGCCCAGGGGTTTTTAGAAGCAGTAGATTACGCCAAATGGGAGACCCCTATAGTGATCCCATTGAAATCAGATGGGTCCATTAGGATCTGTGCAGATTACCGTTCGTCATTAAACAGGGCGTTACAAGCTAACCCGTACCCGGTTCCAGTGGTGCAGCATCTGCTGCACTCTTTGGGCCGAGGACAGATCTTTGCTAAGCTCGATTTAGCGCAGGCGTATCAACAGCTGCCTGTTGATGATGCTACTGCAGACGCCCAAACCATAGTCACGCACTGGGGCGCGTTCCGTTGCAAACCTCTCCAATTCGGGGTATCTGTGGCCCCCAGTATTTTTCAAAGTATTATGGAGCGATTGCTCCATGGCTTGCCGGGGGTCCTTCCTTATTTTGATGATGTGTTAGTGGCGGCTGATTCATGGGAGCAGTTAGTCTCTATATTGAGAGGAATTTTAGTGCGTTTTAGGGAGGCAGGGCTCCATCTAAAGAAGGCCAAATGTAAGATTGGAGTTCGTGAGGTTGAATTTTTAGGATTCCAAATTGATGCTCGAGGTATTCATCCGACGCTGTCCAAGGTTGAAGCAGTCAAATCCGCTCCAGCACCAAAGTCTAAAGTTGAATTGCAGGCTTTTGGGGGGCTTTTGAATTTTTATTCCATGTTTGTACCCCATAAGGCTTCTGTGGCCGAGCCGTTGCACAGACTGCTCGACAGCTCAGCAGTTTGGAAATGGGGCAGCCATGAGGCATGGGCCTTTGCAGCTGTCAAGTCCCTTCTGACATCTTTGGCTGTTTTAATGCAGTAACTGTCATGTCTGGAGGCGATCTCAGCGGATGACGTACCTGTTGCTCCTGACTGTCCAGCGTTGGAGGCAGCCCATGATCCACCCGATGCTTCACCGTCGACCAAAGAGGCGGGGGAAGAATATTCATCTCCTACGGTGGCTGAGCAGACACCACGGCGTTCGGGTCGGATCCGCCGTAGACCCGCCCATTTGCGAGACTACGTCTGCGCAATCCAGGGGAAAGGGGTGCTAAGTCCTCAGACTTAATATCAAGCACTCCCATTGGTTAAAGGTCACACTCAGTTTGGGCGGGAGAATTACAGAATTTAAAGCAGCTCCCTGCCTCCGTGTTTTTACCTCAGAGAACAGTCTTGAGCACATAGGTTCACTATCATGGATCTACGTGAAAAGAAGAATTCAATCCATTGTAATTACACCAAACTCAATGGTTTTCCATCTGGAGTCAGTGTTTCTTAACCTCAACAATTCTAAGATGGGTGGACTTCAACTCCCAGAATTCCTCCAAACCAGTATGGCTGGCTGGGGAATTCTGGGATTTGAATTCCACCCATCATAAAGTTATGGAGGTAAAAAAACACAGATCTGGACCATTCTTAGCAATATCACTTAGACTTATATATATAACTCCATAGTGCTTTACAACACTATCTAGGCCAATGATGGCTAACCTTTTCATCGCTGAATGCCAAAAGCGTGCAGGGGATCCCCACATGCGTTCCCATGCATACACACACGACCCCATGTGCATGCGCATGTGACTCCACACACTCCCCGTGTGTGGGGTCAGATGTCTTAAGACAAATATGTCTTAAGACATATTTGTTTCAACAAGCCGGCCTAGCCTAACCTCCCATGGGGACTTTTAGATAGTTTTAAATTGGGTTTTTAAAATTGGGTTTTAGCGGAGGATAGGTTTATTTAATAGTTTTTAAATTATATTTATTGTATTTTGTATGTTTTTTAAATTTCCTGTGCGCCGCCCTGGGTCCTCTGTGGAGAAGGGCGGGATATAAATTTAAATAAATAAATAAATAAATAGGAGAGGGCTCTGCATGCCACAGGTTTGCCATCACAGATCGAGGCTGTTTTCTAATGTCAGCCTATTTCTCCCAACAATCTGGGTTCTCATTTTACTGACCTTGGAAGGATGGAAGGCTATGAGTCAACCTTGAGCTGGTCAGAATCGAACTCCTGTGGTCAGAGTTTGTCTGCCATACTGCATTCTAACCACTGCCCTGCTCTTCCACAAAGTTTTAATTTGAGTGTCACTCCTTCTCCAATCGATGTAGAAGGGAATACCATAGGGGTGGAGAATCCTCAGATTCACTCAATCAGAATCAAATGTGCCATATTTTAAACCTGGGGATGAACTGTCCATTCAACACAGCCCTCCAGCAGGTTCCACTCACCTTCTATATGGCAGATCTGGAAGTCTTGGGTGTAAGGTAGAGTGGAAATGTAGATTTTAGCACTGGATACCTGCTTCAGGAAACTCACGTATCACCCTTGTTTGCCTATCAGCCGTCCTACTAAATGCTATGGGGAAAAGAAGAAAGAAAGAAATAACAATAGGTGGATAGCCTGGCTGCTATTTTGTATTATTTATACATGTAGTCCTCGACTTGTAGCCATTTTGGTTGCTTAGCAACCAAAATTATGACAGAATCTCAAAAAGGTACTTATGACCAAAGATCTAATGGCTGCCTACCTGGCCACAAGATGGCATTTTGGATACCTGGCAACTGATCTGCATTTACAGCCATTTGCACTGTCCCACAGTCACATGACCGCAATTTATGTTTTTTTTACATTTACTTGTGGTTTTTTAGCAAAAATAAGCAAACACTAGGTCTGACCACTACAAAAAAAAAGGTTATAAAATCAGGTTGGTGACTTGATGACCTGCTTCATGACTTACAACTGTAATAGGCAGGCTCCATTACAGTCATACTAAAGCAGAGACATCTCCCTGCCAACACAAGTGCATATAGTCAAGGCTATGGTTTTCTCAGTTGCAATGGATGGCTGTGAAGGCAGGGCCATAAGAAAGATTGAGCACCAAAGAATGGAGGCCTTTGAACTCTGGTACTGGAGAAGACTCCTGCGAGTCCCTTGGACTGTAAGGCCATCCAACCGGTCAGTCCTAGAGGAGATCCACCCTGACTGCTCTTTAGAAGGCCAGATCCTCAAGAGGAAACTCAAGTACTTTGGCCACCTAATGAGAAGGAAGGAGTCCTGGAGAAGAGCCTCATGCTGGGAAAGATTGAGGGCAAAAGAAGAAAGGGATGACAAAGAATGAGGTGGCTGGATGGAGTCACTGAAGCAGTTGCGTGAGTTCAAATGAGCTCCAGAGGATGGTAGAGCACAGGAAGGCCTGGAGGAATGTTGTCCATAGGGTCGCGATGGGTTGGACACGATTTCGCAACTAACAACAATTACAGTCGTAACCCAAAGTTGTAGCATGGTTTTTATTTTAATCTATTAGCTACCCAGAGTCATGCACTTGAGTTGGGCAGTCCAACAAATTTAATAAATAAATAAAGCTGGCTTGCAGCAGTTTACAAAGCTAAATAACAGTAAAACCTTTAGTTTAGGGCAGGGGTCTACAAAGTCGGCTCTTTTAAGACTGGTGGACTTCAACTCCCAGAATTCCCCAGCCAGCATGGCTGGCTGGGGAATTCTGGGAGTTGAAGTCCACCAGTCTTAAAAGAGCCGACTTTGCAAACCTCTGGTTTAGGGGTATCAAACTCAAGGCAGCCACTTATCTGAAATGGTATGGAGTGTCCTGCCAGAGCAGGACTAGAAGACCTCCAAGGTCCCTTCCAGCTCTATCCTATTTTATTATTCTGTTCTGTGGTACCACAGGTTCTTTTTTTTCGGTTGTAAAAAGTTTTATTGGTTTTTACAAATTTTATAATAGGAAAAGGGTCTGTAGGATATAGGTAAGATATTGTGGAGACATCCATGTCAGAGGTGTTGGTCGCCTCCGAGGCTTCATACAAAAAGCACATAAAACATACATTTTTTTTTCTTTTCAAGCTAAGTGGAGAGATACATATATACGTCATATCACGAATTCAATGCAATCAATCATTTGTTTCCATAGACATCCGTTTAAAAGTTATACGGTACCACAGGTTCTTAATGAGGGATATACCATAATTAAGCAACAGTTTGGCCTAGTGATTAAGGCATCTGGCTAGAAACCAAGAGACTGTGAATTCAAGTTCCACCCTAGATTTCAAAGCTAGTTTGGGTGACTTTGGGTCAATCACTGGGAAACAGTGAGGTCTAGTCCTACTTTAAACATGGAAGCCAGTTTGGCTGACCTTGGGCCAGTTCCTGTCTCTCTGCCCAATTTACCTCATAGGGTTGTTGCTATAGGGCAGTGATGGCTAACCTTTTTTGGCTTGTGTGGCAAAAGCGAGGGGAGTACAGGGGGGTCATGCGTGGGTGTGCCACACCCATAATGCTATGTGCACAAGCCCCTGCTTTTGGCATGTTTTTTTCACCCTCCCCAGGCTCCAGAGGCTTTCTAGGAGCCTGGGGAGGGTGAAAACAGCCTCCCCTCACCTCCAGAGGCTTCAGGAGCTTCCCAGAAGCCTCCAGAGGGCAAAAAACATGCGAGCTGGAGCTGACAGGGCAATGCCTCACATGCCCTAAGAAATGGTTCCGCGTGCCACCTGTGGCACCCGTGCGATAGGTTCGCCATCATGGGTGTAGGATTTCCTGCCTAAATGGGGGTTTGGACTAGAGCAGTGGTGGGCAAACTTATTAGCCAAGAGAGCCAAATATCAACAGTACCACGATTGAAATTTCTTTTGAGAGCCGGAAGGTGTGGCCTGTTTTGTGGGAGTGGCTCAGCGGTCATGTGACCGGGTGGGCGTGGCCAACTTGGACAATGTGGTGAAATTCACTTAACGACGGTCCTGCTTAGCAACCAAAATTCTTTCTTTTTCTTTCTTTCTTTCTTTCTCTCTCTCTACCACTTTCTTTTTCTTTCTATTTTTCTTTCTCTCTTTCTCTTTTTGTCTCTGTCTATCTCTCTATCTGTCTCTCTCTCCTCCCTCCACCCATCTGTCATTCTGTATGTGTGTGTGTGTGTGTGTGTGTCTCCCTCTCTCTGATTCCCTCTCTCCCTCTCTCTCTCTCTGTGTCTCTCTGTCTCTTCCTCCCTCCCCCTCCCTCTCTCTCTGTATGTCAGTCTCCCCCCCCCTCCCTCTCTCCCTCCTTTCCCCCCCCAAGCAGTGGAAAGCCGGGCCCGGGTTTTCACGCAGTGAGCGGGCGGGGGGAGAACCTGAGGCCGCGGCCATCCAAGCACCGCGGAGGCTATCCGGGCGCCGCATGCCCACCTCCGTCCCCAGCCGCACGCGGCGGTCAGCCCCGGAAAGCATGGCTCGGCGCTCTCTGCAAGCGGCTGTTGCTGCTGCTGGCACCGAGCCCTGCAACAGGCAGCTACCGCCGTCCGAGCGCATCGGGCAGGACAGCCGGCCACGTTTCCACCAGGTCCCTCTTTGGCCTCTTGGGTGCGGCTCTTCCTCTCTCCTCCCCCCCCAGGATGCGGAGGGCCCGGCATGTTGGTTGAGGGGGCTCTGGCTGCCTCCCCCTGGAGCGAGCGAGCAAGCAAACAAGCGGGAGTAGCGCCCGGTCTGCGGCTGCACCGGAGCCGTCCGGGCGCTGTGCGCCCGCCTCCCTGTGCGCGCAGCGCCTGTCTCCCTGTGCGCACGGCGCACGGAAGGCTCCGGCGCAGCCACAGCATTCCCCCCACCCGTTGGCTCATTCGCTCGCTCCAGGGGAGGCAGCCAGAGCCCCCTCCAACCGACATGCCGGGCCCTCCGCTGCATCTGGGGGGGTAAGGAGAGAGGAAGAGCCGCACCCGAGGGGCCAAAGAGCCGCTTGTGGCTCACGAGCCGCGGTTTGCCGACCACTGGACTAGAGGATCTCCAATGTCCCTTCCAACTGTTATTCTAATCTGATTTTTTCATAGCTATTTAGATAAAGGGCTATATTTCATTTGTTCATGCATTATCTATACCTAGAAGAAATTTGTTTCATAAAATTATTGGCAACATCAAGTTTTAGTCCACAGAATAAGAAGGATCAAAAATGTGTTATTCCAAATTGGACAACCTGAGAGCCAGTATGGTGTTGTAGTTAAGGAATCAGAAAAGAAACTCAGAGATCATGACTTCTGCCTTAGTCACAAAGGCAACTGAATGTTCTTGGACTTGTCACGTAGACCTTGAAGAGGCCATGGCAAAACAATTCTGAAAAGCCTTGCTAAGAAAACCACAGGAACTCGATAAGAAGTCTGTGAGTCTGTTTGTAATGCAGCCCTAAGATTTGTTTGAAATTCTTGCTCGGCTGCAGAGCAAAGATGAAGGACTAAATTCCTTTCCTAAAATCTCTGTGCAAATAACATTTTCTTAAGTGAGTACCTGAATGCCAATTTAAATCACTTATTTCAGAAAAAGAATTGAATAACGAATAATAGAGTTGGAAGTGACTTTGGAGGTCTTCTAGTCCAATCCCTGCTTAAGAAGGAGACTCAATTTTAGAGAAATGGTTGTCCAGTCTTAATACCTTCTTAATACCTTCCAGTATTAGAGCACCCACAACTCTGAAAACAGTTACACTGTTCGATTGTTCTTACTGTCAGGAAATTTCTCCTTAGTTCTAGGTTGCTTTTCTTTTTGTTCCATATATTGCTTCTTGTCTTTCCTTCTACTACTTTGGAAAATAGGTCGATCCTCTTCTTTGTTGCAGGCCCTTAAATATTGAAACACTGCTATTATGTCCCCCTAGTTCTTCTTTTGCCTAGACTAGGCATAACCAATTCCTGCAATCGTTCTTCATATGTTTTAGTCTTCAGCACCCCAAATTATTTTTATCACTCTCCTCTGCACTCTTTCCAGAGTCTCAAAATCTTTTTACATTGTGGTGACCAAAATTAGATGCAGTATTCCAAGTGTGGTATTACCAAGGTATTATAAAGCAGTAGTATCACTTCTCATGATCTTGATTCTACCCCTCTGTTAATGCAGCCTGGGATTGCATTAGCTTTTTTTGGCAGCTGGAGCACATTGCTGGCTCATGTTTAAATGACTGCCCACTAGGACTACAAGATCCCTCTCAGAGTTACTGCTGTGGAACTAAGTTTCATCTAGTTTGTACCTGTACATTTGGTTTTTCTTTGCTAAATGTAAAATGTTACTTTTTTCTACCTTGAATTTTATTTTGTTAGATAGGGTCCGGTGTTCAAGTCCATAGTGACCAGTGGTGGGTTCCTACCGATTGACACTGGTTTGGCTGAACTGGTAGTGGTTTGGCAGCCTGGGTCGCTGGAACTGGCAGCAACCCAGGCCTGCCACGGCTCCAAACCAGTTCCCCGGGTGGCGCCATAGGTGCCACCATCTTGTTTTTCAGTTCTGCGCATGCACAGAACAATTTTAATTGCATGCACAGTGCGCACACGAGCAAATCAGCAGTAGTGCCTGCCGGAACCAATCCCTGATAGTGATCCATCTGAATCTTCAGCCTATCTTCTGGGGTGTTCGCTAATTTCTGCTAGTTTGGTGTCTAGTGATCATTTGAAGGGCCGAAACTCGTCCGGTAGCGAGCCCGGAGGCCACCCTCGCAGGACCCAGGTGGAGACCTGGGACAGGACAGGGTCGGCCTTGGTCCGTGCGGCTACGTCCGACGAGGTGAGGGGCAAGTCGGAATCGGCCACGGACAGGACGGACAGGGCCGGCACCGGCTCCTGGTCTGTCCGGGGGAGGGGGCAGCGGCTGAGGGCGTCTGCGTGTCCCAGCTGCTTCCCCGGGTGGTAGAACAGCGTGTAGTCGTACGCTGCCAGAAACTCCGTCCACCTGGTCATCCTGGGGGAGAGGATGGGAGGGGTGGGCCGGTCACCCGCCAGAAGCCCAAGGAGCGGCTTGTGGTCGGTGAAGACGGAGAAGGGACGGCCGTACAGGTATTCGTGGAATCTTTTAATCCCGGACACTACAGCCAGGGCCTCCTTGTCAATCTGGCTGTAGTTGCGCTCCGTAGGAGACAGAGTCCGGGAATAAAAGGCGATGGGGGCCTCCGAACCATCGGGCCGGAGGTGGCTCAGGACGGCCCCCAGACCGAAGGGGGAGGCGTCGGATGCTAACGTCAACGGCAAGCTGTCAGAATACTGGACCAGCACGGCCTTTGACGTCAGCATCTCTTTGACAGCCGCGTACGCATGCGCTTCACGGCTGCCCCAGCACCAGGCTGCCGAGCGATCGAGTAATCGATGGAGCAGCTCGGCTAGCGACGCCTTGTGGGGAATAAATGGCGCGTAGAAGGTGAGCAGGCCAAGGAAGGCCTGCAGCTCCGTCTTGGAGGCAGGGGTGGGGGCGTTGCGAATTGCCTCGACCTTGGAGGGGGTGGGGTGAATTCCCTGGGCATCAATCAAGAAGCCCAGGAATTCGACCTACGGCTCAGCAAACTTGCATTTGCTGAGCTTCAATTTGAAACCCGCGCCCCTAAAAATAGTGAGGACCTTCCGGAGTACTTTGGCGAGGTCTGAGATGCTGGAAGCAGCTATCAGGACGTCGTCAAAGTACGGAACGATGCCCGGGAGCCCGTGGAGCAGACGCTCCATGAGGCTCTGGAAGATCCCCGGGGCAACGGAAACGCCGAATTGGAGGCGGCGACAGCGGAAAGCTCCTCGGTGGGTGACGATGGTCTGCGCTTCAGCCGCATCGTCGTCCACCGGGAGCTGCTGGTAGGCCTGCGCCATATCCAGCTTCGCGAAGATGCAGCCCTGCCCCAAGGAATGGAGCAGATGCTGCACCACCGGGACCGGATATGGGTTCGCCTGAAGCCCGCGGTTGATCGTCGACTTATAGTCGGCGCAGATGCGTATGGAACCGTCGGGCTTGATGGGGACCACAATGGGGATCTCCCATTTCGCCTGGTCGACCGGCTCCAGAACGCCCTGCGCCACGAGACGATCGAGCTCCGCGTCAACCTTCTGCTTCAGGGCGAATGGCAGCCTGCAGGCCTTGAGCCGAATTGGAGCAACCTGAGGGTCGAGGTTGAGGGAAACTGGGGTGCCCTTGTATGAGCCGAGACGCCCATCAAAAACATCGGGAAAATCCGCCAGGACAGCGTCCACCGGGGAGGCGGCAGGCACCCGGTGGACCCGTTGGACTGAGAGGACCCGAGTCGACCTCCATTGTCAGCGGCCGGCCATTTAGGAGAAGGGAGGTGGAAATGCGCCTACGGTCGTCCGGCGGTAGTGGGACGGTGTCCTGGAGGTCCGTCATGGCGAAGCAGTCGGCTTCTGCCTGCGGTCTCTGGGCTGGGCGGCGTTGGCCGTAAGTCGGGGCCGGCGCGGCTGGAGCTGTCATCACATGTGGCGCCGGCAGGGGGGCCAGGGCTGGAAGGCTGGCTCTGCAGACGCGGGCAATGTGGCCCTTCCGATCGCATCGGCGGCAGATGGTGGCCCTGAAGGGGCAGTCGTTTCTGGCGTGGCTGCCGCCGCACCCGATGCAAGCCGCGGGCACTTGGCGGGACGGCGGAGCCCTGGCGCGGCCCCGGCCCGTGGCTTGCAGGCGCGCCACCTGGTCGTAGGGCTCGAATTCGTCCGTCGGGTCGAGGGGGCCGTGCTCGTCGATGAGGCAGGCCCTCGGGGGGGGCGACGGCAGCGCAGGCTGTCCGGGGCCCATTTCACTCGTGGTGGCGTCGGCCAGTTCGGCGGCCCTGGCTTCTTCCACGGCCTGCTCCAAGGTAATGTCCGAGCGGGCCATTAGTCTGCGCCTGAGCTTAACGTCCTTCAGTCCGTAGACGAATTGTTCCACTAGGGACTCGTCAAGGAAGGGGGCGGCGAAGTCGCATAGGATAGCCACGGCTCGCAGGGCCTGCAGAAAATCGGCAACTGACTGGGTGAGCAGTTGACGGCATTGTCGGAAGGTGAACCGACGAGAGATCCTAGATGGAGCTGGGGCGAAGTGGGCCTTCAGGCGGGCTTGGAGCGTGTCCCATGCCATGGTGTGGACCGCTGCTGGAGCGGCGATGTTACGCGCCATGGCAAAAACTGTGCGCCCGCCGCAGCCTAGGAAAAGCCCCAGTCGTCTCTCCGGGGTGAGCTCCCCGTGGTCGCCCGCGAGGAGGAAACATTCGAAGCGGGCGAGGAAAGCCTCCCATGACTCTTGTGTCGCATCGAAGGGGGCGTAAGGTGGAAGCGTGGCCATCGTGCGCGGTTGTCGGCCGAAGGCGAGCTCGCTGAGGTGATAGCGAGAGGAGAGAGAGAAAAAGAATGTGACGAAGTGTCTCTTCGGTCCCGTAGGGAGAAGAGCTTCTTCAGGAGTAATCAGTACCGGCCCCAGTCTTTGTCGCCAGTGTTAGATTCTCAAGCGATGTCGAGAAGGAGTGAGTCCAGACCGGTAAGATTAACGGTTTTTATTTAACGGTAGACAACAGGTCAAAAGAAGTAGACAACTTTAAAAGAACGCACGCCTTCTGTCTGACAGCTCCCTTTATATCGAGCTGTCAGACAGCGAACCAATCGGCGTGAGTCCCGCTCTTTGGCTGCAGCCAGTCGCGTCTTGGCCAATCAGACGCGACTGGCTGTTGCCGGGGAATTCGAGCGGCTGTCAGAATGCAACAGGTACCTGGCTCAATAATAGTAACTGTGAAAGGGATGTTGGAGTCCTAGTGGACAACCATTTAGATATGAGCCAGCAGTGTGCAGCAGCTGCCAAAAAAGCCAACACAGTTCTAGGCTGCATAAACAGAGGGATAGAATCAAGATCACGTGAAGTGTTAATACCACTTTATAACGCCTTGGTAAGGCCACACTTGGAATACTGCATTCAGTTTTGGTCACTAAGATGTAGAAAAGATGTGGAGACTCTAGAAAGAGAGCAGAGAAGAGCAACAAATATGATTAGGGGACTAGAGATTAAAACATATGAAGGAACAGTTGCAGGAACTGGGGATGTCTAGTTTAATGAAAAGGAGGACTAGGGTAGACATGATAGCAGTGTTCCAGTATCTCAGGGGCTGCTACAAAGTAGAGGGAGTCAAGCTATTCTCCAAAGTACCTGAGGGCAGAACAAGAAGTAATGGGTGGAAACTAATCAAGGAGAGAAGCAATTTAAAACTGAGGAGAAATTTCCTGACAGTTAGAACAATTAATCAGTGGAAAAGCTTGCCTCCAGAAGTTATGAATGCCCCAACACTGGAAGTCTTTAAGAAGATGTTGGATAGCCATTCGTCTGAAATGGTTTCCAGGGTTTCCTGCCTAGGCAGGGGGTTGGACTAGAAGACCTCCAAGGTCCCTTCCAACTCTGATATTGTATTGCATTGTATTGTATTGCGACAAAAAGGGTCATAAAATGTAACATTTAACACACATTTAACAAATGTCTCACTTAACAATAGAAATTTGGACTCACTTGTGGTCGTAAGTCAAGGACTACCTGTCCTTGACTTACGTATGTATGTATCCATAAGAAGCATTTTAATTTGCTTTAATAGTTGCTTTTCTTTACCTTGTGCAATAGGTCGTATCTGATGAGCTAAATGATATATTGCACATTTATGATTTCTTAATATTTTGTTCATAGCTTCTCTTGTAGGTTGAAGCATTATCTCTCTGTATGTCCCTGTCCTTGACCATAGCAAGCTAATCATAGTCACGTTTAGTGAAGCAGATTTTACAATTATAACAGAAAGGAGATTTATTCAAATTGCATTATAAAGAGGGTGAAGCTTACCATTAAGCTAACTATGCCCTATCAGGAGATAGGTCAAAGAACCTGCTGCTATGAGCATGCATACCTCACGAAAAAGGCAAGTGGTATGATCTTAATTTAGCAATATCACAAAATGAAGGATAGAGTAATAATGAGAGTGAATGCATAGTAACTTCTTGACTCTACAGGTGACATTCTGAAGAGTTACTGCCCTTGGATCACAGCTCCAACGAGTTATTTTACTTCAACCTGAAAATCAGTCAGTGTGATTCTGGTGATTTATAGGTCTGTTACTAAACTGTTCTTCAAGTATTCAACAGAAAGGTCTACTTGTCTTTCATTGTTAATAAATAGAGATTTACACAGACATTAATTATATGTTATCTTCCTTTACCTTATTTTTTAGCAGATAAGCCAAACAGGAAAGGAGTGGAAAAGGCAAGCATATTGAATAAGCTCTATTTTATAATCCAACTAGTTTTATTATAATTCAAAAGCAGTAGCTATTAAATAGAAATCATATTGGTTTGCATATAACACAATCAAATTTTCCTTGCAAATTTTGGAAATAAGCTGGTAAAGGAATTATCAGTCCCATAGTATATCATACATAGTCTAGTATTAACTACAGACAATGCTATTTTTTAAAATATCCCAAATCATACTGGCAAACAGTATGGTTACAATGATTATTACTGCAAAAATGCAAGTTTTGAAATAATATTCAAAGATATTTATGAAAGGATTATCTATATGCTAATATTTGATACCACCTGGACACCAAAAACAAGAGTCTACAATACATTTTGAATATAACAAAAACCATCACACATTGATTTCTTTAAAACTGTTTCAGAAAATGTTTTATGCACATTCGTAAAGGTCAAAAAATAATGACGACAATCACAACCTCAGAACTGACATCCTTCTTCTTAAATACAGGATAGACTCCAATCATAAAAGTGGCTGATATTGACTTTTTTTTAACATAACTCTGTCCCCATCAATATGCCTGGCGTCATTTTTCAAGTTGAGGTAGAAATCTAGACAACACAGAGTCCTAAATCTGACCTTCCAGCACTTTGTTTATGGTTAACACGTGCAATCTTTTGATTCAGTGGACACTTTGACATTTTGTTAGCTGTATGAGTAGAGATAGTAAGGAACAACCACAACTGTTCTCCTTTCCAACATTCCTGAGTCTCAAAACAATTGCTCTACACAAAGCTATATTTTATCTATATGCTAGAAAGGAAAACAAAGGTAAAAAATTCAAAACAAAGCACCAGAAGTGTAACTCATCATATTTATTATATGAAAAAGGCTTGAAAATTACTTATGGCCCAGACTCATTCTTTTAAATTCAGATAATACTTGAAACAATGCTACTGAACCCCTTTAGAATTAAAAAATGTATCAAAAATGGGGTCTGAAAGATATTAAGGGAATTCATACTGATACTCCTAAGAATTGACTTATTTAAAGTGATTGATCCTTATTTACAGTGATTGTCAGGCGCTAACCAGGTTTTCATACCATAGTAACTTTCTAGCCAAACTTAGAAATGCTAAGCTTTGAATCAGGAAGCACAAACTGGGATAGGATAGGATAGGATAGGATAACAGAGTTGTAAGGACCTTGGAGGTCTTCTAGTCCAACCCCCTGCTTAGACAGGAAATCCTATACCATTTCAGACAGATGGTTATCCAATCTCTTCTTAAAAACTTCTAGTGTTGGAGCATTCACAACTTCTGGAGGCAAGCTGTTCCACTGATTAATTGTTGTAAGGAAATTTCACCTTGTTTCTAAGTTGCTTTTCTCTTTGTTTCCACCCATTGCTTCTTGTCTTACCCTCAGGTACTTTCAAGAATTGCTTCTTGTCCTACCCTCAGGTGCTTTCGACAATAGTTTGACTCCCTCTTCTTTGTGGAAGATATTGGAACACTGCTATTATGTCGTCCTAGTCCAGTGGTGAAATCTAATTTCCCCCCCTACTGGTTCTGTGGCTTGATGGGGGTCATGTGACTAGGTGGCATGGCTATGTGTAGACATGTGACTGGGGGAGGTCAAAAGACAGAAACTCCCATTAACAATGTCCTGCTGGAGCAGGGAGTTGGACTAGATGACCTCCAGGTCCCTTCCAGCCCTGTATTGTTCTTGTGCTTTCGAGAATAGTTTGATTCCCTCTTCTTTGTGGCAGTTCCTGAGATATTGGAACACTGCTAACATGTCACCCCAGTCCTTTGTTTCCTTAAATTATAAAGTCCTTTATTAAACAGGCCCATTTTTGGCCTCCCGAACCCTCCGAGCAACTTGTTTTTGCCAAAAGCAGGACTGTTTTTGGCCTCCTGAACCCTCTATGTGTCCCGTTTTTGCCAAAAATACATCTGTTTTTGGCTTGCAGAGTGCTTCTGGAGGCCGGGCAGGGTGAAAATGTGATGCACAGAGGGTTCAAGAGGCCAAAACCAGGCCCGTATTCAGTCTATAAGACAGACACTTTTGGGGGCAGGGGCAGGAGGCAGAGTGGGTGTTATAGTCCAAAAAATATGGTACATGAACTGTTACTTTCTCTTTGTAGTCCAGCTTCATGTTCAATTTCCAGGATGTTTAACAGATCAATATGAAATGATGTGTTTATTACACAAGATAATTAGTTATCATTCAAAGTAGAGATAGTCCTTAACTTACAACCACAACTGAGAGCAACACTTTTTTTGCTATATTTTTATTGAGGTTGCCCCATTTTAAGATATTTTTGCTATAGTTGTTAAGCAAATCACTGCAGTCATTAAGTGAATCTGGATTTCCCATTGTCTTTGGTTTCAGAATTTGGCTGAGAAAGTTACAAATGATGATCATATGATCCTCCACTCCCCCAAGAAAGTCATAACTGCGCAAGCATCCAAAGTTTGATCATGTGACCATGCAGATGCTGGAACAATCATAAGTGGGAAAAACAGTCATGCTTCTTTTTTCAGGATTGTTGTATCTTTGAATGGTCACTAAATGAATAGTTATATATCAAGGACTTCCTGTAATATCTATTTCTATTTCAGATAGGATCTACTGGAAAAACAGAAAGAAAAAGCTTTTAAAAATGCAATATTAATGAAGTTGGTTAAATCAGACATTTTGCTGGACATGATTGTAATTTTATCATAAGTGTACTTGCACAATTATTTTCCCCAGTTATACCTAGCTAAGGTATTGCCCAAATCAGTAAATTTTCAGATTGTCTAATCCCTATATTTTCAATACACTACTTCTTCTGATTTCAAGGAAGATTACTTCCTAGTAAATATTTTAGGTGTACAGTTTAATTCCCCCCCCCCCCCCCCGAAATTGACTAACTAGGAGCTTTTTAAATAACTGTTTGATGGAAAAATACAGCAGATATACTTTTATTCTGTACAGGTTAAAAACCTGGCTTACGTGTAAATCTGGTTTAATAGCAGTAACCATGAGAGGGATCTTGGAGTCCCAATTAAATATGAGCCAATAGTGTGCAGCAGCAGCCAAAACAGCCAATGCAATCCTAAATTGCATTAACAGAGGAACTGAATCAAGATTACATGAGGTACTAGGATCACTCTATTATACCTTAGTAAGGCCACACCTGGAATACTACATCCTAAAGACATACTTTTTTCATCAAGCTGGCCTAGCCTAACCTCCCATGGGGACTTTTAGAAAAGTTTTAAATTGGGTTTTTAAAAATTGGTTTTAGCATAGGATTGGGATTATTTAATATATATTTTAAATTATTTATTTATTTTCTATTTTGTATATCTTTTTAAATTTCCTGTGCACCGCCCTGGGTCCTCTGCGGAGAAGGGCGGGATATAAATGTAATAAAATAAATAAATAAAATAAATCCAGTTTTGATCACTGCACTATAAAAAAGACATTGAGACTCTAGAAAGAGTGCAGAGAAGAGCAACAAAGATCATTAGGGGTCAAGAGGCTAAATTATATGAAGAGGAATTGCAAGAACTGGTCATGTATAGTCTAGTGAAGAGAAGAATCAGGGGTGACATAATAGTAGTGTTCCAATATTTGAGGGGCTGTCACAGAGAGTAAGAGGACAACCCTTTTCCCCAAAGCATCCAAAGGCCAGACAAAGAATAATGGATGGAAACTGATCAAGAAGTGATTTTCTGACAATGAGAAGAATCAACCAGTGGAAAAGCTTGCTGTCAGAATTTGTGGATTCTTAGAAGTTGTGGATTCTTTCTCAATGGAGGCTTTCAAGAAGAGACTGGTCAGTCCCTTGGCAGAAATTGCAGTCTCCTGCTTCAGCAGGGAGTTGGACTAGATCAGTGGTCACCAACTGGTGGTCCGTGAACCACTGGTGGTCTGTGAGAAAATGTTCACAGAAAATGTATTTGCATTTTTTATATTTCACTAAATACTAAAATTCATATTAGTGCTCCGTGAGATTTTAAATTATGAATTTAGTGGCCCCTGAGGTCCGAGAAGTTTGTGACCCCTGGACTAGATGACCTACAAGGTCCTTTCCAACTCTGTTATTCTATTCAACAGTATTCATGGGGAAACTCTTATCTCCCAGGGCTGAGACATCTTTTACATACTGGTCTGGCTCCTGGCTCCCAAGGTCGTTTTATTGATGACGAGATTTAGCCATTTTTAAGAAATGAAGCCTGGCCTTCCAAGCCATACCTAGAATAATCACACTTTCTTTTTTTTAAAAAAAAAAAGATAAATCTGAAAAGGGGCAAATATTTAAGGGATGCATAAGGATTTTTTTAAAATTAAAAATATTGATAATTTTGCTTTACAAAAGAAAAGCTCAACAGCAAAAAAAATTAAAAAATCTAAATGACAGCTTTCTGAAATTAAGGGCTGTTCTTTTTAATAAAAGTAGTATGGTAATAAAAGTACCCATGCCCTATACCGAACACAGTAAAACAACCCATATTGGGTTAAAACAAAAAATTCCGGCCACTATTAGCAAAAGTGGTACTTTATACTTTTAATGACAGCCTGCTTTCTCTTCGTTTTAGTGTAAAGCGGGACCGCAGCCGAGTCACCCACAAGGGAACCTTCCCGGCCGCTTCGCGCGTCCCTCTTCCGCCCTCAAGCGGCCACCGCGTTCGCCCACCCGATCACCAGGTAGGCGGGAAGAAGCGCGCAACTCCGCCCCGTTTCCACAGCTCCGGCGCTTGGACCCTATCCGCGAGCGAACGAGGGGCTGGGAGGAGCAAGGGGAGGCGGCGCTCGGCTCGGGTTCCCTCTTTTTCTCCGGCCGGCGACCTGCAGTCTGGGTAGTTGCGGTGTGGCAGCCTGTTCGCAAGGTTGCCAGCGGAGAATGCTATTGACAGCGCTTCCCGCGTGGTCTCTGCTCTTCCGCGAGCGGTCCTGAGCGGAGTTCTCGGCCTTCCGCGCTGCTCCCCTGGAAAGAGGCTGGCAGGAATTAAAGGTAAGAGGAAAGGGTGAAATGCGGTGGTCGGGCCTGGAGAGCGGAGCCGAGGGAGCGAAGGGCGAAGCGCTCCCGGTTCGGCAAGGTTGAAAAAGTGGCGAAGCGCGTTTAATACCGTCTTTTAGAGAGAGGGTGGAAATACAAAACGCCGCGTGGAGTACAAAGGGCTGAAATTTTGCTTTAGAGGCATTTTGACAGCAAGGATATTGAAGCCGAAGAAACCGCGCTAATTTCAGTGGGACCGCTTTAGTCTGATGTCTTCCGTGATGTCTTCCGGGAGCGTCCTATCGCAAATCCTATCGCCCCCAAGCAATGGCGAATTTTGTTACTGTCGAGGGAATATTGGGGGGTCCCAATTTGAGCGGGGGTTGCGCAACAGCAAATCGGAATGAAACCCAGATTCGGAAGGGAAAAGATTTATTTGGGTGAGTAAAGAAAACCCTCGGAGTTAAGTTATAAATGGGATATAAAGACCGGGTACTTTTATAAGGAAATCCGTTTTTTGGGAAGGGATGTATGATGTGAGCCTGTACGTACGTGTCTTCTATAATGTTTAATTTGGTGAATGCGTAATGCCAGCGGGTAAAGGATTTTAATACACGTCTCATATTTGCAAACTTCCTTTCTTGCTGTTTTGGGTAATTCGTTTGTGGGTTCAAGGAAGAATGTGTAAAGGATTTACCTGTTTGCTATTATTTGTGCAGGTTCGTTAGTTTGGTTATTAATTACCAGAAGTGGATTGGTGAGCTTTGTAATATGATATTCTAGTCAGTCTCTTTCTTTCTCCCTCCTCCCCCCCCCATCCAATTTTACTTTTCTATAGGAAAGACCTAAGGAATAAATTGGTTTCAAAATTGGTTTTAGTGTCATTCTCTGTGCTGCTGAATTTGATTTTTACTCTTTCTTGCAGTAGCCTTTTCATCTTTGAATAACAGGAATGGGCCTAATTGTGCCATAAGTGCCATATTTCCCAACCAGTTTGGTCAGGACGTGCTAACTAAATGGTAAACATTGTACCTTAATAAACTAAATCTGCTCCGATTAATATGTTTGGGTTGATCTGCCTGATGTTATTAATTATCACTGTTGGTAGGTTCATATGAGATTAAGGGTGAGAGTTGTTTCATGTAAGGATGCTTGGAGAGCAAGAGGATCCGAATAATCATACTTTTCTATATACCCTGAGATGTCAGTGCACTCATAGCTTCATGCAGGGAAAAATGAGTTAGTAAAGGGGTGTCAAACTCGGCTGGATGCATCACGTGCTAGTCACCCCCATCCCCGGTTTAGCAAAGAGGGAGAAAGTTGTGATATGCCACGTGATGATGTGTCATCGCAAGTTTAACACATGTATGTCAGCAGTCGCAATGATGGATATGTTACGTTTGCAGCTTGCAATACTAAAGCAGTTAAACAGGAAGAAAAATATTACAAACTCTCCTTCCAGGATAGAAATATGCTGCACCTGAAGACATTTTAAAAAGTTCGCTCATGTGAAAGGTGAGAGAATAGGACTTTTTTTTTTTCAGAACCAGGAAGACACACAATTTATTCCACGTTTGCAGTGGATATTTGCCAAGCTGAAATGAAAGAATGCTTCCTGGAGTCATAGTGATAGAAAAAAGAATATCTGTATTATGCCTCCATTGCTTTCCATACAAGATGCTCCACCTGGAATGACATGAGAAAAAGACTCTTATAAGTTTCAGTAAAAGAAATATCCTTACATGTTTTATATATGTCTTATGTGGCAAATGATTCTATGCAATTATCTGAACATTATGTTAAATGCTGAACCATAAATTTATGCAGTTGATTAGTGCCTCCCTGTTTCTTTTCTCTTTATCTGTAGGAGACAAAAGCTGCATGTACTTTTTAAATCCATTAGTGTCCTTGTAATGCAATACCTTTAAAAAGGTTTTTTTTTTTCTATTTTGCACTCCGGGTTCATCTCTTTCCCAACGAGATCATAAACATATAGGAATTTTCTCTTACATACGTGCGTGCACCCCCTCCCCCAAACATATTGTACCCTTTGTTTCTGAATATAAATGCATTTTGTTTATATTGCATTTGTTTGGAAGGGGTCCATCCAGCTCATCTTTTCTCCCTTGTCATGAAAGCTAAAGACCTAATTAATTAATGATTATTCAATTTCATCACTGAATGTATTTTTCCTCTGTTTATTTATGTGTAACCAATGTAAAGTATAATCATGATTCCTCTCTTCCCTCAGGAAATGGCATCTCCAAAATCCTTACTGAATATTCTGACCTTCACTTTTGGATCGGCAATTGGTTTTTTCCTATGTTACTTACTGTTTAATTTAAGATTAGATGAACAAATCAAGGTTGAGCCTCACATTCTTCATAACGATCCTCATGGCCATCATTCAGATAATGATGAAAACAATAACCTGAAAGGACAAATGAATTTCAATGCTGATGCTGGGCAACATAAAGGTATTTATATGTTCTACCTGGAGCATTCTTTTATTTTTTTATTTTTCTATATAATAAGTATTATGTTTACCTGAGAGAAAGTGTGTAAATAAAGATTTTATGGCCATGTTTTAAATGATCCATTGCAAAAAGAGGAGCTAATCTAAAATATACAGGTAGTCATTTAAGAAACACCCATACAGCAACTTTGAAGTTGCGATGACATTGAATGAGTGGTAATTACTTATGGTCTTTGAAATTCTAGCACTTGCGGTGCTCCTGGAGTCACATGGTTGTGATGGTTTCAGTGTCTCACAATCACAAGATCACTAGTTGTGCCCTCCCTTGCCAGTTTTTGCCACAAGCAAAGTCAATGGGAAAGCTGGCAAGAAAGGTCAAAACTGCTCCAGTAAGTGGTCCCCACTGCTTTTTCTCCTGAAAAATATACTACAGAATCTCATTCTGTATTCCTCACCAACTTGCAGCCCCCTCTTCTTGTAGTCCATAATTCATTCCTGCTTTTGTTTTTGTTTTGTTTTTGAAAAGTTTTTTTTATTTTTATATAAGTAACCACAAGTATACCATTACATCTTAACAGACACTGTTTTGTGTTATCCAGTATTATATCAATTCCCTTTACCATCAACCCACAACTACTATCATTTGCTCTTCCGCTTTCCATACACCATATTATGCACTATTTCACAGCCGCCCTGCCTTCTCCCTCTCTTCTCCTCCCTACCTCCTTTCTTCCCTCTACCATCCTCTTCTCTACCTCCCCTTTCTCTCTCCTTCTCCTCTTTCCACTACTTCCGTCTCTCCTACTTTTTTCCTCGCTTCTACTTCCCTGCTTCTGTCTTTCTCCCTCTCTCTCTACCTTTCTCCCTCCTCTACCTTTCTCCCTTCTACTTTTTCCGCTTGGTTTACATGGTCCGAGCAAACTCCATTTAATATTGATGGTGTAATAGTTACATTCCAATAAACATCTTTCATATTAATAATTTTACACACATTCTCCTTTTAAGAGTATATCTTACATATATAAGAATTCCATTGTTTAGCCCCACCCCCCAGCTTATTTTTTGGACAAAGTGTGAGCTGGGTTCAAGATTCCAAGTATCCTCAAAAATACATTCCTGCTTTTGTGTGGTGCTGCAGCACCCCCCTTCCCATCTGGTCAAATTTATGTTGAATTGCACCTTTCCCACTTGGCTGCACTCCTTTGCACCTTCAGAATTGTTTATATTCCTCATTTTTGTGAAGGTTAAATTGAATAACATATCTCCTCATACCTTCCCCAGATGAAAATAAAAATATTGCTGAAGACTTGCACCAGAAGGTAAGAATACTTTGCTGGGTGATGACAGGTCCCCAAAATCTGGAAACAAAAGCCAAACATGTCAAAGCTACTTGGGCCCAGCATTGCAACAAAATCCTATTTATGAGCTCTGAGGAAAACAAGAACTTTCCGACAGTGGGATTAGAAACCAAAGAAGGCAGGGACCACTTATACTGGAAAACGATTAAAGCTTTCCAGTATGTACATGAACATTATTTTGATGAAGCAGATTGGTTCATGAAGGCAGATGATGACACCTATGTTGCTCTGGACAATTTGAGATGGCTCCTCTCAAAATACAATCCTGAAAAACCCATTTATTTTGGGCGAAGATTTAAGCCTTTTGTAAAACAGGGCTATATGAGTGGTGGAGCAGGATATGTGCTTAGCAAAGAAGCTCTGAAAAGATTTGTGGATGCCTTCAAAAATAACAAATGTACTCACAGCTCTTCCATTGAAGACTTAGCATTAGGCAAGTGTATGGAGAGCATTAATGTTGAAGCTGGAGATTCTCGGGATACAAGCGGCAAGGAAACCTTCCATCCATTTGTGCCAGAACATCATTTAATCAAAGGATACCTTCCCAAAAACTTTTGGTACTGGAATTACAACTATTACCCTGCTGTGGAGGTACGTTTTATTATGGGAGTAGTTATAAATATTATTGTTTATTACATTATTATTTATTAATGGTTATTAAAATATGTTAATTTTGTTGAACTTCTATAATTGCTTTTTTACATCAGATGCAGGATCCATGTAGCCTTATTATGACATCTCGGACATTACCATGGTTTAAGGCATAAGTTTTACTATTTCACATCTGTTTTAAAAATGGGAGATATCTGAGCTTTATGCATGGAAACTCCATCATGCTAAGTAATATTTCCTACTTCTAAGAATACCCTGGAGAACATCCATATGTGAAAGAGATTGAAATAATATTTCCGTGGTGTGAGTCTACTATATCGTTACAAAACAGTTGTATACAATTCATATTTAGAGACAAAATACAAAACAATTTTTTTCAGAAACAACAAATTTCTATTTTTTGTAAATGCATTACAGAACCATTATGATCGAAGTCATCTGATCTGCATTTAATTAACTATAAATCATGACTGTTTTCTTTGTTGCCTTTTGATTTTGTTCTTTTTCTTTTTCTAGGGCCCTGCTTGCTGTTCTGATCTAGCCGTTTCTTTTCACTATGTAGATGCTACTACTATGTATCATTTGGAATACTTGATTTATCATCTCCGTCCTTACGGTTATCAATTCAGATACAATCCTGATGTCCCAGAAAAACTAAATTTAAGTGAGGCTACAAAAGGTGGTATCAAAATCAAAGCTGAAGAAAATCTTCCAAAAGCTTCTAAATAAGGCATTGCTCAGCTAACAATGGCAAAATGAATCTCCTAAGTGTATTTCCAAAGTATTCTTTTGTATCCTTTTCTAATATGCTGGTACATTTTTTTCATATGCCAAGGGGCTGCATGCAGCACTTCTATTAAAGCTTTACTTTACTGACACATAGACTCAATCTGCACTTGAAACAAATACTTTTGTTCTTTTTCACACATGGATCTTCAACATTGTCATCCTTTTTCATTAGGATTTGAATGTATTACTACCTTTTTCTAACAAAAAAAATCACTTTCTTTGCTTTGTTAAATCAGAAAATGATGAAGACATTCAAGTTTGTATATGAAGAAAACACTTCATGCCATGAAATCATCCGAAAAAACCTGCAGCAACAAAAATGACCGCAAGAGGCCAAATCTAAATAAGATTTTAACAGTTTGAACACTTTTATTGCATTTTTTGTATCACAGCCAGAATGTTTCCGTGGAATGAAGTCTTAATGGTAGCCAAAAGACAGGTGCAAATGTCGTTAGTAAGATATGTGTAAATATAATTCGATTATTAGAAAAATTGTTCTCTAAGCAAAACAAAATATTTCTTGATATTACTGTTTTTCATTTGTTTTCTTTCGCTGTTTTAACTTCCTCTGGAACATGAATTATTATATGAACTGTTCATTAGAAATAGACTTCTCTAAGTTTCATTCTAAATTTTCAGAACCTGATTTGACTATATTACAATATTAATATTGCAAATTTAATATTTTTAGCTGTTTCTACTTTGCATTTAGAGTTACATACTTTTTAATTAATCTTCACTAATATTTTGGTAACAAATTTTGACAATTACATTTTTTTCTTTCTTGATATATTTTTCAACACAACAAGCAGTTCAGTATTAGGGATAGGTAAACATGTTGAGTTTCAAGTACACAATAATAGATTGCTACTGAATACAATGGATGTCATTGAGGCCATTCAAAAAGTGTTTTGAACTTGAAATATTTGACACATCACTATATACTATGAATTGTGATAGAATTACTTTTAGTACTACAAATGTGTAGATTTCCGCTTTTGTCACATTCAGAATTATTTCATTTTTTTCCAAAAGAACCGCTTCAGGTTATTTTATATATTACATCAGATATTGATGCTTTCTAGACAATTGTCTAAATAAAGGGGACACTTTACCTCATAAAGTCAGCTGACAAAACCCCCAGCATCATAAATGATTCCAAGAGTTCAAATTTAAATAATATATTTTTTCAAACCTTCAAAATTTTAGTTTCTTTCTATCTCCCTCCCAGGTTAGATGATTTTAGTAAAGTGAGATATGGTAAATGATGGCCAAATGAAAAGTGTAAATATTGTTACTGCATTTCTTTAAACATTGTTCAATAATTGAAATTGTAGTCGAAGCCAAACAAAATTTTATTTCTACACATTACTGTTTTGACTTTCTTTTCCTGTTCAAGCTTCCTCTAGATCGTGGTTTAAACTAGAAATTCATAAGAAGTAGAGTTTGCCTTTTATCATGATGCTTAGAATGATTTCAATTTTTCTCTAAATGTATTACATTCTATATTTTAAGAAAAGTACTTGTTTATAAATTATTTTATATATTAGTAATGGTACTGATTTAGAAATTTAATTTTTAGCTTTCTTAGGGTTTTTTTATTTGCTTTAGATGCTTTTTAATCTTCACTAACATTCATTCACTTACAACATACAACAATTTTTTTCTTGATATGCTTTATCTTTTTTTCTTAATATATTTTTCAAGCCAATGATCAGTTCAGTATTAGGGATAGATAGATGTTTTGAGTATCAAATACACTCATACATTGCTCCTGGATGCAAAGCATATTCTTTAGACCACTCAAAAAGTGTTTTGAACTTGAAATATTTTACATATCACTGATTACAAAAACTGTGGCAGAATTTCTTTTCTAGTATTAATGTGTATATTTTTCCTGTATTCTCATAATCCCCCAATGATTGGCTTATTTTTTAAAAAATGATTGGATAATTTTATCAGATTTATTACATCCGAAATTGATGATTGGCAAGAGAATCAATTTTGTAATTGAAGGTCACTCATTACCCAGTAACGTTAGCTGAGAATACCCCCAGCATCGTAATTGGTTCCCACAGTTCAAATTCAAATACGTTGTTTTTCAAATCGTTAGTATCCTGCCCTGCCTCTTACCTGGGAAAGTTCAGGAGTGGTGCCCGAATGAAAGGTGTCAATGTCATTACTGTGCTTCTATCAATATATTTCAGTTCTGATTTTTTTCTTCTCTTAGATAAACAACATTTTAATTCTTCCTTTTGCTCTTTTGTTTTTTCTTTCCCTTTTGAGGTTCCTCTGTAATTCACTTTCCAGAGGACCTATGAAGTATACATAGGAAGCTTCCTCTGGAAATCAAAATTCAGAGGACATAAGAAGTATTCATAGGAAGTAGGTAGAAATAGACATGTCCAGGGTTAATTCCATATATTAAGGACTGGACTTGTTTATATTAGAATATTTAGTATTGGTGCTAATTTAACATTTTTAGCTCTTTCTAGTTTTCATTTAGCCTTAGATACTTTTTAATTAATCTTCACTAACATTTTGGTTACTACGTTAGACAATTGCATTTCCTCCCCTTTCCTGATGTTCTTTTTGAGCCACTATCAGTTAAGTATTAGGGATAGGTAAATGCTTTGAGTTTCAAATACACCATGATAGATTGCTCCTGGATGCAACGGATAATCTTTAGACGACTCAAAAAGTGTTTTGAACTTTAGATATTTTACATATCACTGATTACAAAAACTGGCAGAATTTCTTTTCTAGTGTGAATGTGTATATTTTTCCTGTATTCCTCATAATCCCCCAATTATTGGCTTATTTTTTTTAAAAATGACCGGTTAATTTTATTAGATTTATTAGATCCGAAATTGATGATTGGCAAGAGAATCAATTTTGTAACCGAAGGTCACTCATTACCCAGTAACGTCAGCTGAGAATACCCCCAGCATCGTAATTGGTTCCAACAGTTCAAATTCAAATACGTTGTTTTTCAAATCGTTAGTATCCTGCCCTGCCTCTTACCTGGGAAAGTTTAGGAGTTGTGCCCGAATGAAAGGTGTCAATGTCATTACTGTGCTTCTATCAATATATTTCAGTTCTGATTTTTTTCTTCTCTTAGATAAACAAAATTTAAATTCTTCCTTTTGCTCTTTTGTTTTTTCTTTCCCTTTTGAGGTTCCTCTGTAATTCACTTTCCAGCGGACCTATGAAGTATACATAGGAAGCTTCCTCTGGAAATCAAAATTCAGAGGACATAAGAAGTATTCATAGGAAGTAGGTAGAAATAGACATGTCCAGGGTTAATTCCATATATTAAGGACTGGACTTATTTATATTAGAATATTTAGTATTGGTGCTAATTTAATATTTTTAGCTCTTTCTAGTTTTCATTTAACTTTAGATACTTTTTAGTTAATCTTCACTAACATTTTGGTTACTACGTTAGACAATTGCATTTCCCCCCCTTTCCTGATGTTCTTTTTGAGCCACTATCAGTTCAGTATTAGGGATAGGTAAATGCTTTGAGTTTCAAATACACCATGAAAGATTGCTCCTGGATGCAACGGATAATCTTTAGACCACTCAAAAAGTGTTTTGAACTTGAGATATTTTGCATATCACTGATTACAAGAACTGTGGCCAAATTTCTTTTTAGTGTTAATGTGTATATTTTTCCTGTATTCCTCATAATCCCCCAATGATTGGCTTATTTGTTTAAAAAATGACCGGTCAATTTTATCAGATTTATTACATCCGAAATTGATGATTGGCAAGAGAATCAATTTTGTAATTGAAGGTCACTCATTACCCAGTAACGTCAGCTGAGAATACCCCCAGCATCGTAATTGGTTCCAACAGTTCAAATTGAAATACGTTGTTTTTCAAATGGTTAGTATCTTGTCCTGCCTCTTACCTGGGATAGTTCAGGATTAGTGCCCGAATGAAAGTTGTAAATGTCATTACTGTGCTTCTATCAATATATTTCAGTTCTGATTTTTTTCTTCTCTTAGATAAACAAAATCTTAATTCTTCCTTTTGCTGTTTTGTGTTTTCTTTCCCTTTTGAGGTTCCTCTGTAATTCATTTTCCAGAGGACCTATGAAGTTTACATAGTAAGCTTCCTCTGGAAATCAAAATTCAGAGGACATAAGAAGTATTCATAGGAAGTAGGTAGAAATAGACATGTCCAGTGTTAAATTCCATATAATAAGGACTGGACTTGTTTATATTAGAATATTTAGTATTGGTGCTAATTTAACATTTTTAGCTCTTTCTAGTTTTCATTTAGCCTTAGATACTTTTTAGTTAATCTTCACTAACATTTTGGTTACTACGTTAGACAATTGCATTTCCCCCCCTTTCCTGATGTTCTTTTCAAGCCACTATCAGTTCAGTATTAGGGATAGGTAAATGCTTTGAGTTTCAAATACACCATGATAGATTGCTCCTGGATGCAATGGATAATCTTTAGACCACTCAAAAAGTGTTTTGAACTTGCGATATTTTACATATCACTGATTACAAGAACTGTGGCCAAATTTCTTTTTAGTGTGAATGTGTATATTTTTCCTGTATTCCTCATAATCCCCCAATTATTGGCTTATTTTTTTAAAAAATGACCGGTTAATTTTATCAGATTTATTAGATCCGAAATTGATGATTGGCAAGAGAATCAATTTTGTAATTGAAGGTCACTCATTACCCAGTAACGTCAGCTGAGAATACCTCCAGCATCGTAATTGGTTCCAACAGTTCAAATTCAAATGTGTTGTTTTTCAAATCGTTAGTATCCTGCCCTGCCTCTTACCTGGGAAAGTTTAGGAGTTGTGCCCGAATGAAAGGTGTCAATGTCATTACTGTGCTTCTATCAATATATTTCAGTTCTGATTTTTTTCTTCTCTTAGATAAACAAAATTTTAATTCTTCCTTTTGCTCTTTTCTTTTTTCTTTCCCTTTTGAGGTTCCTCTGTAATTCACTTTCCAGAGGACCTATGAAGTATACATAGGAAGCTTCCTCTGGAAATCAAAATTCAGAGGACATAAGAAGTATTCATAGGAAGTAGGTAGAAATAGACATGTCCAGGGTTAATTCCATATATTAAGGACTGGACTTGTTTATATTAGAATATTTAGTATTGGTGCTAATTTAATATTTTTAGCTCTTTCTAGTTTTCATTTAACTTTAGATACTTTTTAGTTAATCTTCACTAACATTTTGGTTACTACGTTAGACAATTGCATTTTCCCCTCTTTCCTGAAGTTCTTTTTGAGCCACTATCAGTTCAGTATTAGGGATAGGTAAATGCTTTGAGTTTCAAATACACCATGATAGATTGCTCCTGGATGCAACGGATAATCTTTAGACGACTCAAAAAGTGTTTTGAACTTTAGATATTTTACATATCACTGATTACAAAAACTGGCAGAATTTCTTTTCTAGTGTGAATGTGTATATTTTTCCTGTATTCGTCATAATCCCCCAAATTAAGGGCTTATTTTTTTTAAAAATGACCGGTTAATTTTATTAGATTTATTAGATCCGAAATTGATGATTGGCAAGAGAATCAATTTTGTAACCGAAGGTCACTCATTACCCAGTAACGTCAGCTGAGAATACCCCCAGCATCGTAATTGGTTCCAACAGTTCAAATTCAAATACGTTGTTTTTCAAATCGTTAGTATCCTGCCCTGCCTCTTACCTGGGAAAGTTTAGGAGTTGTGCCCGAATGAAAGGTGTCAATGTCATTACTGTGCTTCTATCAATATATTTCAGTTCTGATTTTTTTCTTCTCTTAGATAAACAAAATTTTAATTCTTCCTTTGCTCTTTTCTTTTTTCTTTCCCTTTTGAGGTTCCTCTGTAATTCACTTTCCAGCGGACCTATGAAGTATACATAGGAAGCTTCCTCTGGAAATCAAAATTCAGAGGACATAAGAAGTATTCATAGGAAGTAGGTAGAAATAGACATGTCCAGGGTTAATTCCATATATTAAGGACTGGACTTGTTTATATTAGGATATTTAGTATTGGTGCTAATTTAATATTTTTAGCTCTTTCTAGTTTTCATTTAACTTTAGATACTTTTTAGTTAATCTTCACTAACATTTTGGTTACTACGTTAGACAATTGCATTTCCCCCCCTTTCCTGATGTTCTTTTTGAGCCACTATCAGTTCAGTATTAGGGATAGGTAAATGCTTTGAGTTTCAAATACACCATGAAAGATTGCTCCTGGATGCAACGGATAATCTTTAGACCACTCAAAAAGTGTTTTGAACTTGAGATATTTTGCATATCACTGATTACAAGAACTGTGGCCAAATTTCTTTTTAGTGTTAATGTGTATATTTTTCCTGTATTCCTCATAATCCCCCAATGATTGGCTTATTTGTTTAAAAAATGACCGGTCAATTTTATCAGATTTATTACATCCGAAATTGATGATTGGCAAGAGAATCAATTTTGTAATTGAAGGTCACTCATTACCCAGTAACGTCAGCTGAGAATACCCCCAGCATCGTAATTGGTTCCAACAGTTCAAATTGAAATACGTTGTTTTTCAAATGGTTAGTATCTTGTCCTGCCTCTTACCTGGGATAGTTCAGGATTAGTGCCCGAATGAAAGTTGTAAATGTCATTACTGTGCTTCTATCAATATATTTCAGTTCTGATTTTTTTCTTCTCTTAGATAAACAAAATCTTAATTCTTCCTTTTGCTGTTTTGTGTTTTCTTTCCCTTTTGAGGTTCCTCTGTAATTCATTTTCCAGAGGACCTATGAAGTTTACATAGTAAGCTTCCTCTGGAAATCAAAATTCAGAGGACATAAGAAGTATTCATAGGAAGTAGGTAGAAATAGACATGTCCAGTGTTAAATTCCATATAATAAGGACTGGACTTGTTTATATTAGAATATTTAGTATTGGTGCTAATTTAACATTTTTAGCTCTTTCTAGTTTTCATTTAGCCTTAGATACTTTTTAGTTAATCTTCACTAACATTTTGGTTACTACGTTAGACAATTGCATTTCCCCCCCTTTCCTGATGTTCTTTTCAAGCCACTATCAGTTCAGTATTAGGGATAGGTAAATGCTTTGAGTTTCAAATACACCATGATAGATTGCTCCTGGATGCAATGGATAATCTTTAGACCACTCAAAAAGTGTTTTGAACTTGCGATATTTTACATATCACTGATTACAAGAACTGTGGCCAAATTTCTTTTTAGTGTGAATGTGTATATTTTTCCTGTATTCCTCATAATCCCCCAATTATTGGCTTATTTTTTTAAAAAATGACCGGTTAATTTTATCAGATTTATTAGATCCGAAATTGATGATTGGCAAGAGAATCAATTTTGTAATTGAAGGTCACTCATTACCCAGTAACGTCAGCTGAGAATACCTCCAGCATCGTAATTGGTTCCAACAGTTCAAATTCAAATGTGTTGTTTTTCAAATCGTTAGTATCCTGCCCTGCCTCTTACCTGGGAAAGTTTAGGAGTTGTGCCCGAATGAAAGGTGTCAATGTCATTACTGTGCTTCTATCAATATATTTCAGTTCTGATTTTTTTCTTCTCTTAGATAAACAAAATTTTAATTCTTCCTTTTGCTCTTTTCTTTTTTCTTTCCCTTTTGAGGTTCCTCTGTAATTCACTTTCCAGAGGACCTATGAAGTATACATAGGAAGCTTCCTCTGGAAATCAAAATTCAGAGGACATAAGAAGTATTCATAGGAAGTAGGTAGAAATAGACATGTCCAGGGTTAATTCCATATATTAAGGACTGGACTTGTTTATATTAGAATATTTAGTATTGGTGCTAATTTAATATTTTTAGCTCTTTCTAGTTTTCATTTAACTTTAGATACTTTTTAGTTAATCTTCACTAACATTTTGGTTACTACGTTAGACAATTGCATTTTCCCCTCTTTCCTGAAGTTCTTTTTGAGCCACTATCAGTTCAGTATTAGGGATAGGTAAATGCTTTGAGTTTCAAATACACCATGATAGATTGCTCCTGGATGCAACGGATAATCTTTAGACGACTCAAAAAGTGTTTTGAACTTTAGATATTTTACATATCACTGATTACAAAAACTGGCAGAATTTCTTTTCTAGTGTGAATGTGTATATTTTTCCTGTATTCGTCATAATCCCCCAAATTAAGGGCTTATTTTTTTTAAAAATGACCGGTTAATTTTATTAGATTTATTAGATCCGAAATTGATGATTGGCAAGAGAATCAATTTTGTAACCGAAGGTCACTCATTACCCAGTAACGTCAGCTGAGAATACCCCCAGCATCGTAATTGGTTCCAACAGTTCAAATTCAAATACGTTGTTTTTCAAATCGTTAGTATCCTGCCCTGCCTCTTACCTGGGAAAGTTTAGGAGTTGTGCCCGAATGAAAGGTGTCAATGTCATTACTGTGCTTCTATCAATATATTTCAGTTCTGATTTTTTTCTTCTCTTAGATAAACAAAATTTTAATTCTTCCTTTGCTCTTTTCTTTTTTCTTTCCCTTTTGAGGTTCCTCTGTAATTCACTTTCCAGCGGACCTATGAAGTATACATAGGAAGCTTCCTCTGGAAATCAAAATTCAGAGGACATAAGAAGTATTCATAGGAAGTAGGTAGAAATAGACATGTCCAGGGTTAATTCCATATATTAAGGACTGGACTTGTTTATATTAGGATATTTAGTATTGGTGCTAATTTAATATTTTTAGCTCTTTCTAGTTTTCATTTAACTTTAGATACTTTTTAGTTAATCTTCACTAACATTTTGGTTACTACGTTAGACAATTGCATTTTCCCCTGTTTCCTGATGTTCTTTTCGAGCCACTATCAGTTCAGTATTAGGGATAGGTAAATGCTTTGAGTTTCAAATACACCATGAACGATTGCTCCTGGATACAACGGATAATCTTTAGACCACTCAAAAAGTGTTTTGAACTTGAGATATTTTACATATCACTGATTACAAAATTGTGGCCATATTTCTTTTTAGTGTGAATGTGTATATTTTTCCTGTATTCCTCATAATCCCCCAATGATTGGCTTATTTTTTTAAAAAATGACCTTTTAATTTTATCAGATTTATTACATCCGAAATTGATGATTGGCAAGAGAATCAATTTTGTAACTGAAGGTCACTCATTACCCAGTAACATCAGCTGAGAATACCCCAAGCATCGTAATTGGTTCCAACAGTTCAAATTGAAATACGCTGTTTTTCAAATCGTTAGTATCCTGCCCTGCCTCTTACCTGGGAAAGTTCAGGAGTTGTGCCCGAATGAAAGGTGTCAATGTCATTACTGTGCTTCTATCAATATATTTCAGTTCTGATCTTTTTCTTCTCTTAGATAAACAAAATTTTAATTCTTCCTTTTGCTGTTTTGTGTTTTCTTTCCCTTTTGAGGTTCCTCTGTAATTCATTTTCCAGAGGACCTATGAAGTTTACATAGTAAGCTTCCTCTGGAAATCAAAATTCAGAGGACATAAGAAGTATTCATAGGAAGTAGGTAGAAATAGACATGTCCAGTGTTAAATTCCATATAATAAGGACTGGACTTGTTTATATTAGAATATTTAGTATTGGTGCTAATTTAACATTTTTAGCTCTTTCTAGTTTTCATTTAGCCTTAGATACTTTTTAGTTAATCTTCACTAACATTTTGGTTACTACGTTAGACAATTGCATTTCCCCCCCTTTCCTGATGTTCTTTTCAAGCCACTATCAGTTCAGTATTAGGGATAGGTAAATGCTTTGAGTTTCAAATACACCATGATAGATTGCTCCTGGATGCAATGGATAATCTTTAGACCACTCAAAAAGTGTTTTGAACTTGCGATATTTTACATATCACTGATTACAAGAACTGTGGCCAAATTTCTTTTTAGTGTGAATGTGTATATTTTTCCTGTATTCCTCATAATCCCCCAATTATTGGCTTATTTTTTTAAAAAATGACCGGTTAATTTTATCAGATTTATTAGATCCGAAATTGATGATTGGCAAGAGAATCAATTTTGTAATTGAAGGTCACTCATTACCCAGTAACGTCAGCTGAGAATACCTCCAGCATCGTAATTGGTTCCAACAGTTCAAATTCAAATGTGTTGTTTTTCAAATCGTTAGTATCCTGCCCTGCCTCTTACCTGGGAAAGTTTAGGAGTTGTGCCCGAATGAAAGGTGTCAATGTCATTACTGTGCTTCTATCAATATATTTCAGTTCTGATTTTTTTCTTCTCTTAGATAAACAAAATTTTAATTCTTCCTTTTGCTCTTTTCTTTTTTCTTTCCCTTTTGAGGTTCCTCTGTAATTCACTTTCCAGAGGACCTATGAAGTATACATAGGAAGCTTCCTCTGGAAATCAAAATTCAGAGGACATAAGAAGTATTCATAGGAAGTAGGTAGAAATAGACATGTCCAGGGTTAATTCCATATATTAAGGACTGGACTTGTTTATATTAGAATATTTAGTATTGGTGCTAATTTAATATTTTTAGCTCTTTCTAGTTTTCATTTAACTTTAGATACTTTTTAGTTAATCTTCACTAACATTTTGGTTACTACGTTAGACAATTGCATTTTCCCCTCTTTCCTGAAGTTCTTTTTGAGCCACTATCAGTTCAGTATTAGGGATAGGTAAATGCTTTGAGTTTCAAATACACCATGATAGATTGCTCCTGGATGCAACGGATAATCTTTAGACGACTCAAAAAGTGTTTTGAACTTTAGATATTTTACATATCACTGATTACAAAAACTGGCAGAATTTCTTTTCTAGTGTGAATGTGTATATTTTTCCTGTATTCGTCATAATCCCCCAAATTAAGGGCTTATTTTTTTTAAAAATGACCGGTTAATTTTATTAGATTTATTAGATCCGAAATTGATGATTGGCAAGAGAATCAATTTTGTAACCGAAGGTCACTCATTACCCAGTAACGTCAGCTGAGAATACCCCCAGCATCGTAATTGGTTCCAACAGTTCAAATTCAAATACGTTGTTTTTCAAATCGTTAGTATCCTGCCCTGCCTCTTACCTGGGAAAGTTTAGGAGTTGTGCCCGAATGAAAGGTGTCAATGTCATTACTGTGCTTCTATCAATATATTTCAGTTCTGATTTTTTTCTTCTCTTAGATAAACAAAATTTTAATTCTTCCTTTGCTCTTTTCTTTTTTCTTTCCCTTTTGAGGTTCCTCTGTAATTCACTTTCCAGCGGACCTATGAAGTATACATAGGAAGCTTCCTCTGGAAATCAAAATTCAGAGGACATAAGAAGTATTCATAGGAAGTAGGTAGAAATAGACATGTCCAGGGTTAATTCCATATATTAAGGACTGGACTTGTTTATATTAGGATATTTAGTATTGGTGCTAATTTAATATTTTTAGCTCTTTCTAGTTTTCATTTAACTTTAGATACTTTTTAGTTAATCTTCACTAACATTTTGGTTACTACGTTAGACAATTGCATTTTCCCCTGTTTCCTGATGTTCTTTTCGAGCCACTATCAGTTCAGTATTAGGGATAGGTAAATGCTTTGAGTTTCAAATACACCATGAACGATTGCTCCTGGATACAACGGATAATCTTTAGACCACTCAAAAAGTGTTTTGAACTTGAGATATTTTACATATCACTGATTACAAAATTGTGGCCATATTTCTTTTTAGTGTGAATGTGTATATTTTTCCTGTATTCCTCATAATCCCCCAATGATTGGCTTATTTTTTTAAAAAATGACCTTTTAATTTTATCAGATTTATTACATCCGAAATTGATGATTGGCAAGAGAATCAATTTTGTAACTGAAGGTCACTCATTACCCAGTAACATCAGCTGAGAATACCCCAAGCATCGTAATTGGTTCCAACAGTTCAAATTGAAATACGCTGTTTTTCAAATCGTTAGTATCCTGCCCTGCCTCTTACCTGGGAAAGTTCAGGAGTTGTGCCCGAATGAAAGGTGTCAATGTCATTACTGTGCTTCTATCAATATATTTCAGTTCTGATCTTTTTCTTCTCTTAGATAAACAAAATTTTAATTCTTCCTTTTGCTCTTTTGTTTTTTCTTTCCCTTTTGAGGTTCCTCTGTAATTCACTTTCCAGAGGACCTATGAAGTATACATAGGAAGCTTCCTCTGGAAATCAAAATTCAGAGGACATAAGAAGTATTCATAGGAAGTAGGTAGAAATAGACATGTCCAGGGTTAATTCCATATATTAAGGACTGGACTTGTTTATATTAGAATATTTAGTATTGGTGCTAATTTAATATTTTTAGCTCTTTCTAGTTTTTATTTAACTTTAGATACTTTAGGTTCCTCTGTAATTCACTTTCCAGAGGACCTATGAAGTATACATAGGAAGCTTCCTCTGGAAATCAAAATTCAGAGGACATAAGAAGTATTCATAGGAAGTAGGTAGAAATAGACATGTCCAGGGTTAATTCCATATATTAAGGACTGGACTTGTTTATATTAGAATATTTAGTATTGGTGCTAATTTAATATTTTTAGCTCTTTCTAGTTTTCATTTAACTTTAGATACTTTTTAGTTAATCTTCACTAACATTTTGGTTACTACGTTAGACAATTGCATTTTCCCCTGTTTCCTGATGTTCTTTTCGAGCCACTATCAGTTCAGTATTAGGGATAGGTAAATGCTTTGAGTTTCAAATACACCATGAAAGATTGCTCCTGGATACAACGTATAATCTTTAGACCACTCAAAAAGTGTTTTGAACTTGAGATATTTTACATATCACTGATTATAAAAACTGTGGCCATATTTCTTTTTAGTGTGAATGTGTATATTTTTCCTGTATTCCTCATAATCCCCCAATGATTGGCTTATTTTTTAAAAAAATGACCGGTTAATTTTATCAGATTTATTACATCCGAAATTGATGATTGGCAAGAGAATCAATTTTGTAACTGAAGGTCACTCATTACCCAGTAACGTCAGCTGAGAATACCCCCAGCATCGTAATTGGTTCCAACAGTTCAAATTGAAATACGTTGTTTTTCAAATCGTTAGTATCCTGCCCTGCCTCTTATCTGGGAAAGTTCAGGAGTTGTGCCCGAATGAAAGGTGTCAATGTCATTACTGTGCTTCTATCAATATATTTCAGTTCTGATTTTTTTCTTCTCTTAGATAAACAAAATTTTAATTCTTCCTTTTGCTCTTTTGTTTTTCCTTTTGCGGTTCCTCTGTAATTCACTTTCCAGAGGACCTATGAAGTATACATAGAAAGCTTCCTCTGGAAATCAAAATTCAGAGGACATAAGAAGTATTCATAGGAAGTAGGTAGAAATAGACATGTCCAGGGTTAATTCCATATATTAAGGACTGGACTTGTTTATATTAGAATATTTAGTATTGGTGCTAATTTAATATTTTTAGCTCTTTCTAGTTTTTATTTAACTTTAGATACTTTTTAGTTAATCTTCACTAACATTTTGGTTACTACGTTAGACAATTGCATTTTCCCCTCTTTCCTGATGTTCTTTTCGAGCCACTATCAGTTCAGTATTAGGGATAGGTAAATGCTTTGAGTTTCAAATACACCATGAAAGATTGCTCCTGGATGCAACGGATAATCTTTAGATCACTCAAAAAGTGTTTTGAACTTGAGATATTTTACATATCACTGATTACAAAATTGTGGCCATATTTCTTTTTAGTGTGAATGTGTATATTTTTCCTGTATTCCTCATAATCCCCCAATTATTGGATTATTATTTTTTAAAATGACCTTTTAATTTTATCAGATTTATTACATCCGAAATTGATGATTGGCAAGAGAATCAATTTTGTAATTGAAGGTCACTCATTACCCAGTAACGTCAGCTGAGAATACCCCCAGCATCGTAATTGGTTCCAACAGTTCAAATTGAAATACGTTGTTTTTCAAATCGTTAGTATCCTGCCCTGCCTCTTACCTGGGAAAGTTCAGGAGTTGTGCCCGAATGAAAGGTGTCAATGTCATTACTGTGCTTCTATCAATATATTTCAGTTCTGATTTTTTTCTTCTCTTAGATAAACAAAATTTTAATTCTTCCTTTTGCTCTTTTGTTTTTTCTTTCCCTTTTGCGGTTCCTCTGTAATTCACTTTCCAGAGGACCTATGAAGTATACATAGGAAGCTTCCTCTGGAAATCAAAATTCAGAGGACATAAGAAGTATTCATAGGAAGTAGGTAGAAATAGACATGTCCAGGGTTAATTCCATATATTAAGGACTGGACTTGTTTATATTAGAATATTTAGTATTGGTGCTAATTTAATATTTTTAGCTCTTTCTAGTTTTCATTTAACTTTAGATACTTTTTAGTTAATCTTCACTAACATTTTGGTTACTACGTTAGACAATTGCATTTTCCCCTGTTTCCTGATGTTCTTTTCGAGCCACTATCAGTTCAGTATTAGGGATAGGTAAATGCTTTGAGTTTCAAATACACCATGAAAGATTGCTCCTGGATACAACGGATAATCTTTAGACCACTCAAAAAGTGTTTTGAACTTGAGATATTTTACATATCACTGATTACAAAATTGTGGCCACATTTCTTTTTAGTGTGAATGTGTATATTTTTCCTGTATTCCTCATAATCCCCCAATTATTGGCTTATTTTTAAAAAAAATGACCGGTTAATTTTATCAGATTTATTACATCCGAAATTGATGATTGGCAAGAGAATCAATTTTGTAACTGAAGGTCACTCATTACCCAGTAATGTCAGCTGAGAATACCCCCAGCATCGTAATTGGTTCCAACAGTTCAAATTGAAATACGTTGTTTTTCAAATCGTTAGTATCCTGCCCTGCCTCTTACCTGGGAAAGTTCAGGAGAGTTGCCCAAATGAAAGGTGTCAATGTCATTACTGTGCTTCTATCAATATATTTCAGTTCTGATTTTTTTTCTTCTCTTAGATAAACAAAATTTTAATTCTTCCTTTTGCTCTTTTGTTTTTTCTTTCCCTTTTGCGGTTCCTCTGTAATTCACTTTCCAGAGGACCTATGAAGTATACATAGGAAGCTTCCTCTGGAAATCAAAATTCAGAGGACATAAGAAGTATTCATAGGAAGTAGGTAGAAATAGACATGTCCAGGGTTAATTCCATATATTAAGGACTGGACTTGTTTATATTAGAATATTTAGTATTGGTGCTAATTTAATATTTTTAGCTCTTTCTAGTTTTCATTTAACTTTAGATACTTTTTAGTTAATCTTCACTAACATTTTGGTTACTACGTTAGACAATTGCATTTCCCCCTCTTTCCTGATGTTCTTTTCGAGCCACTATCAGTTCAATATTAGGGATAGGTAAATGCTTTGAGTTTCAAATACACCATGATAGATTGCTCCTGGATGCAACGGATAATCTTTAGACCACTCAAAAAGTGTTTTCAACTTGAGATATTTTACATATCACTGATTACAAAAACTGGCAGAATTTCTTTTCTAGTGTGAATGTGTATATTTTTCCTGTATTCCTCATAATCCCCCAATTATTGGCTTATTTTTTTAAAAAATGACCGGTTAATTTTATCAGATTACATCCGAAATTGATGATTGGCAAGAGAATCAATTTTGTAACTGAAGGTCACTCATTACCCAGTAACATCAGCTGAGAATACCCCAAGCATCGTAATTGGTTCCAACAGTTCAAATTGAAATACGTTGTTTTTCAAATCGTTAGTATCCTGCCCTGCCTCTTACCTGGGAAAGTTCAGGAGTTGTGCCCGAATGAAAGGTGTCAATGTCATTACTGTGCTTCTATCAATATATTTCACTTCTGATTTTTTTCTTCTCTTAGATAAACAAAATTTTAATTCTTCCTTTTGCTCTTTTGTTTTTTCTTTCCCTTTTGCGGTTCCTCTGTAATTCACTTTCCAGAGGACCTATGAAGTATACATAGGAAGCTTCCTCTGGAAATCAAAATTCAGAGGACATAAGAAGTATTCATAGGAAGTAGGTAGAAATAGACATGTCCAGGGTTAATTCCATATATTAAGGACTGGACTTGTTTATATTAGAATATTTAGTATTGGTGCTAATTTAATATTTTTAGCTCTTTCTAGTTTTCATTTAACTTTAGATACTTTTTAGTTAATCTTCACTAACATTTTGGTTACTACGTTAGACAATTTCATTTTCCCCTCTTTCCTGATGTTCTTTTCGAGCCACTATCAGTTCAATATTAGGGATAGGTAAATGCTTTGAGTTTCAAATACACCATGATAGATTGCTCCTGGATGCAACGGATAATCTTTAGACCACTCAAAAAGTGTTTTCAACTTGAGATATTTTACATATCACTGATTACAAAAACTGGCAGAATTTCTTTTCTAGTGTGAATGTGTATATTTTTCCTGTATTCCTCATAATCCCCCAATTATTGGCTTATTTTTTTAAAAAATGACCGGTTAATTTTATTAGATTTATTAGATCCGAAATTGATGATTGGCAAGAGAATCAATTTTGTAACCGAAGGTCACTCATTACCCAGTAACGTCAGCTGAGAATACCCCCAGCATCGTAATTGGTTCCAACAGTTCAAATTCAAATACGTTGTTTTTCAAATCGTTAGTATCCTGCCCTGCCTCTTACCTGGGAAAGTTTAGGAGTTGTGCCCGAATGAAAGGTGTCAATATCATTACTGTGCTTCTATCAATATATTTCAGTTCTGATTTTTTTCTTCTCTTAGATAAACAAAATTTAAATTCTTCCTTTTGCTCTTTTGTTTTTTCTTTCCCTTTTGAGGTTCCTCTGTAATTCACTTTCCAGCGGACCTATGAAGTATACATAGGAAGCTTCCTCTGGAAATCAAAATTCAGAGGACATAAGAAGTATTCATAGGAAGTAGGTAGAAATAGACATGTCCAGGGTTAATTCCATATATTAAGGACTGGACTTGTTTATATTAGGATATTTAGTATTGGTGCTAATTTAATATTTTTAGCTCTTTCTAGTTTTCATTTAACTTTAGATACTTTTTAGTTAATCTTCACTAACATTTTGGTTACTACGTTAGACAATTGCATTTTCCCCTGTTTCCTGATGTTCTTTTCGAGCCACTATCAGTTCAGTATTAGGGATAGGTAAATGCTTTGAGTTTCAAATACACCATGAACGATTGCTCCTGGATACAACGGATAATCTTTAGACCACTCAAAAAGTGTTTTGAACTTGAGATATTTTACATATCACTGATTACAAAAACTGTGGCCACATTTCTTTTTAGTGTGAATGTGTATATTTTTCCTGTATTCCTCATAATCCCCCAATGATTGGCTTATTTTTTTAAAAAATGACCGGTTAATTTTATCAGATTACATCCGAAATTGATGATTGGCAAGAGAATCAATTTTGTAACTGAAGGTCACTCATTACCCAGTAATGTCAGCTGAGAATACCCCCAGCATCGTAATTGGTTCCAACAGTTCAAATTGAAATACGTTGTTTTTCAAATCGTTAGTATCCTGCCCTGCCTCTTACCTGGGAAAGTTCAGGAGTTGTGCCCAAATGAAAGGTGTCAATGTCATTACTGTGCTTCTATCAATATATTTCAGTTCTGATTTTTTTCTTCTCTTAGATAAACAAAATTTTAATTTTTCCTTTTGCTCTTTTCTTTTTTCTTTCCCTTTTGAGGTTCCTCTGTAATTCACTTTCCAGAGGACCTATGAAGTATACATAGGAAGCTTCCTCTGGAAATCAAAATTCAGAGGACATAAGAAGTATTCATAGGAAGTAGGTAGAAATAGACATGTCCAGGGTTAATTCCATATATTAAGGACTGGACTTGTTTATATTAGAATATTTAGTATTGGTGCTAATTTAATATTTTTAGCTCTTTCTAGTTTTCATTTAGCTTTAGATACTTTTTAGTTAATCTTCACTAACATTTTGGTTACTACGTTAGACAATTGCATTTCCCCCTCTTTCGTAATGTTCTTTTCAAGCCACTATCAGTTCAGTATTAGGGATAGGTAAATGCTTTGAGTTTCAAATACACCATGAAAGATTGCTCCTGGATGCAACGGATAATCTTTAGACCACTCAAAAAGTGTTTTGAACTTGAGATATTTTACATATCACTGATTACAAAATTGTAGCCATATTTCTTTTTAGTGTGAATGTGTATATTTTTCCTGTATTCCTCATAATCCCCCAATGATTGGCTTATTTTTTTTAAAAATGACCTTTTAATTTTATCAGATTTATTACATCCGAAATTGATGATTGGCAAGATAATCAATTTTGTAACTGAAGGTCACTCATTACCCAGTAACATCAGCTGAGAATACCCCCAGCATCGTAATTGGTTCCAACAGTTCAAATTGAAATACGTTGTTTTTCAAATCGTTAGTATCCTGCCCTGCCTCTTACCTGGGAAAGTTCAGGAGTTGTGCCCGAATGAAAGGTGTCAATGTCATTACTGTGCTTCTATCAATATATTTCAGTTCTGATTTTTTTCTTCTCTTAGATAAACAAAATTTTAATTCTTCCTTTTGCTCTTTTGTTTTTTCTTTCCCTTTTGCGGTTCCTCTGTAATTCACTTTCCAGAGGACCTATGAAGTATACATAGGAAGCTTCCTCTGGAAATCAAAATTCAGAGGACATAAGAAGTATTCATAGGAAGTAGGTAGAAATAGACATGTCCAGGGTTAATTCCATATATTAAGGACTGGACTTGTTTATATTAGAATATTTAGTATTGGTGCTAATTTAATATTTTTAGCTCTTTCTAGTTTTCATTTAACTTTAGATACTTTTTAGTTAATCTTCACTAACATTTTGGTTACTACGTTAGACAATTGCATTTTCCCCTCTTTCCTGATGTTCTTTTCGAGCCACTATCAGTTCAGTATTAGGGATAGGTAAATGCTTTGAGTTTCAAATACACCATGAAAGATTGCTCCTGGATACAATGGATAATCTTTAGACCACTCAAAAAGTGTTTTGAACCTGAGATATTTTACATATCACTGATTACAAAAACTGTGGCCATATTTCTTTTTAGTGTGAATGTGTATATTTTTCCTGTATTCCTCATAATCCCCCAATTATTGGCTTATTTTTTTAAAAAATGACCGGTTAATTTTATCAGATTTATTACATCCGAAATTGATGATTGGCAAGAGAATCAATTTTGTAACTGAAGGTCACTCATTACCCAGTAACGTCAGCTGAGAATACCTCCAGCATCGTAATTGGTTCCAACAGTTCAAATTGAAATACGTTGTTTTTCAAATCGTTAGTATCCTGCCCTGCCTCTTACCTGGGAAAGTTCAGGAGTGGTGCCCGAATGAAAGGTGTCAATGTCATTACTATGCTTCTATCAATATATTTCAGTTCTGATTTTTTCTTCTCTTAGATAAACAAAATTTTCTTCCTTTCCTTCCTTTTGCTCTTTTGTTTTTTCTTTCCCTTTTGCGGTTCCTCTATAATTCACTTTCCAGAGGACCTATGAAGTATACATTGGAAGCTTCCTCTGGAAATCAAAATTCAGAGGACATAAGAAGTATTCATAGGAAGTAGGTAGAAATAGACATGTCCAGGGTTACTTCCATATATTAAGGACTGGACTTGTTTATATTAGAATATTTAGTATTGGTGCTAATTTAATATTTTTAGCTCTTTCTAGTTTTCATTTAACTTTAGATACTTTTTAGTTAATCTTCACTAACATTTTGGTTACTACGTTAGACAATTGCATTTTCCCCTCTTTCCTGATGTTCTTTTCGAGCCACTATCAGTTCAATATTAGGGATAGGTAAATGCTTTGAGTTTCAAATACACCATGATAGATTGCTCCTGGATGCAACGGATAATCTTTAGACCACTCAAAAAGTGTTTTCAACTTGAGATATTTTACATATCACTGATTACAAAAACTGGCAGAATTTCTTTTCTAGTGTGAATGTGTATATTTTTCCTGTATTCCTCATAATCCCCCAATTATTGGCTTATTTTTTTAAAAAATGACCGGTTAATTTTATCAGATTACATCCGAAATTGATGATTGGCAAGAGAATCAATTTTGTAACTGAAGGTCACTCATTACCCAGTAACGTCAACTGAGAATACCCCCAGCATCGTAATTGGTTCCAACAGTTCAAATTGAAATACGTTGTTTTTCAAATCGTTAGTATCCTGCCCTGCCTCTTACCTGGGAAAGTTCAGGAGATGTGCCCGAATGAAAGGTGTCAATGTCATTACTATGCTTCTATCAATATATTTCAGTTCTGATTTTTTCTTCTCTTAGATAAACAAAATTTTCTTCCTTTTCTTCCTTTTGCTCTTTTGTTTTTTCTTTCCCTTTTGCGGTTCCTCTGTAATTCACTTTCCAGAGGACCTATGAAGTATACATAGGAAGCTTCCTCTGGAAATCAAAATTCAGAGGACATAAGAAGTATTCATAGGAAGTAGGTAGAAATAGACATGTCCAGGGTTAATTCCATATATTAAGGACTGGACTTGTTTATATTAGAATATTTAGTATTGGTGCTAATTTAATATTTTTAGCTCTTTCTAGTTTTCATTTAACTTTAGATACTTTTTAGTTTATCTTCACTAACATTTTGGTTACTACGTTAGACAATTTCATTTTCCCCTCTTTCCTGATGTTCTTTTCGAGCCACTATCAGTTCAGTATTAGGGATAGGTAAATGCTTTGAGTTTCAAATACACCATGAACGATTGCTCCTGGATACAACGGATAATCTTTAGACCACTCAAAAAGTGTTTTGAACTTGAGATATTTTACATATCACTGATTACAAAAACTGTGGCCACATTTCTTTTTAGTGTGAATGTGTATATTTTTCCTGTATTCCTCATAATCCCCCAATGATTGGCTTATTTTTTTTAAAAATGACCGGTTAATTTTATCAGATTACATCCGAAATTGATGATTGGCAAGAGAATCAATTTTGTAACTGAAGGTCACTCATTACCCAGTAATGTCAGCTGAGAATACCCCCAGCATCGTAATTGGTTCCAACAGTTCAAATTGAAATACGTTGTTTTTCAAATCGTTAGTATCCTGCCCTGCCTCTTACCTGGGAAAGTTCAGGAGTTGTGCCCAAATGAAAGGTGTCAATGTCATTACTGTGCTTCTATCAATATATTTCAGTTCTGATTTTTTTCTTCTCTTAGATAAACAAAATTTTAATTTTTCCTTTTGCTCTTTTCTTTTTTCTTTCCCTTTTGAGGTTCCTCTGTAATTCACTTTCCAGAGGACCTATGAAGTATACATAGGAAGCTTCCTCTGGAAATCAAAATTCAGAGGACATAAGAAGTATTCATAGGAAGTAGGTAGAAATAGACATGTCCAGGGTTAATTCCATATATTAAGGACTGGACTTGTTTATATTAGAATATTTAGTATTGGTGCTAATTTAATATTTTTAGCTCTTTCTAGTTTTCATTTAGCTTTAGATACTTTTTAGTTAATCTTCACTAACATTTTGGTTACTACGTTAGACAATTGCATTTCCCCCTCTTTCGTAATGTTCTTTTCAAGCCACTATCAGTTCAGTATTAGGGATAGGTAAATGCTTTGAGTTTCAAATACACCATGAAAGATTGCTCCTGGATGCAACGGATAATCTTTAGACCACTCAAAAAGTGTTTTGAACTTGAGATATTTTACATATCACTGATTACAAAATTGTAGCCATATTTCTTTTTAGTGTGAATGTGTATATTTTTCCTGTATTCCTCATAATCCCCCAATGATTGGCTTATTTTTTTTAAAAATGACCTTTTAATTTTATCAGATTTATTACATCCGAAATTGATGATTGGCAAGATAATCAATTTTGTAACTGAAGGTCACTCATTACCCAGTAACATCAGCTGAGAATACCCCCAGCATCGTAATTGGTTCCAACAGTTCAAATTGAAATACGTTGTTTTTCAAATCGTTAGTATCCTGCCCTGCCTCTTACCTGGGAAAGTTCAGGAGTTGTGCCCGAATGAAAGGTGTCAATGTCATTACTGTGCTTCTATCAATATATTTCAGTTCTGATTTTTTTCTTCTCTTAGATAAACAAAATTTTAATTCTTCCTTTTGCTCTTTTGTTTTTTCTTTCCCTTTTGCGGTTCCTCTGTAATTCACTTTCCAGAGGACCTATGAAGTATACATAGGAAGCTTCCTCTGGAAATCAAAATTCAGAGGACATAAGAAGTATTCATAGGAAGTAGGTAGAAATAGACATGTCCAGGGTTAATTCCATATATTAAGGACTGGACTTGTTTATATTAGAATATTTAGTATTGGTGCTAATTTAATATTTTTAGCTCTTTCTAGTTTTCATTTAGCTTTAGATACTTTTTAGTTAATCTTCACTAACATTTTGGTTACTACGTTAGACAATTGCATTTTCCCCTCTTTCCTGATGTTCTTTTCGAGCCACTATCAGTTCAGTATTAGGGATAGGTAAATGCTTTGAGTTTCAAATACACCATGAAAGATTGCTCCTGGATACAATGGATAATCTTTAGACCACTCAAAAAGTGTTTTGAACCTGAGATATTTTACATATCACTGATTACAAAAACTGTGGCCATATTTCTTTTTAGTGTGAATGTGTATATTTTTCCTGTATTCCTCATAATCCCCCAATTATTGGCTTATTTTTTAAAAAAATGACCGGTTAATTTTATCAGATTTATTACATCCGAAATTGATGATTGGCAAGAGAATCAATTTTGTAACTGAAGGTCACTCATTACCCAGTAACGTCAGCTGAGAATACCTCCAGCATCGTAATTGGTTCCAACAGTTCAAATTGAAATACGTTGTTTTTCAAATCGTTAGTATCCTGCCCTGCCTCTTACCTGGGAAAGTTCAGGAGTGGTGCCCGAATGAAAGGTGTCAATGTCATTACTATGCTTCTATCAATATATTTCAGTTCTGATTTTTTCTTCTCTTAGATAAACAAAATTTTCTTCCTTTCCTTCCTTTTGCTCTTTTGTTTTTTCTTTCCCTTTTGCGGTTCCTCTATAATTCACTTTCCAGAGGACCTATGAAGTATACATAGGAAGCTTCCTCTGGAAATCAAAATTCAGAGGACATAAGAAGTATTCATAGGAAGTAGGTAGAAATAGACATGTCCAGGGTTACTTCCATATATTAAGGACTGGACTTGTTTATATTAGAATATTTAGTATTGGTGCTAATTTAATATTTTTAGCTCTTTCTAGTTTTCATTTAACTTTAGATACTTTTTAGTTAATCTTCACTAACATTTTGGTTACTACGTTAGACAATTGCATTTTCCCCTCTTTCCTGATGTTCTTTTCGAGCCACTATCAGTTCAATATTAGGGATAGGTAAATGCTTTGAGTTTCAAATACACCATGATAGATTGCTCCTGGATGCAACGGATAATCTTTAGACCACTCAAAAAGTGTTTTCAACTTGAGATATTTTACATATCACTGATTACAAAAACTGGCAGAATTTCTTTTCTAGTGTGAATGTGTATATTTTTCCTGTATTCCTCATAATCCCCCAATTATTGGCTTATTTTTTTAAAAAATGACCGGTTAATTTTATCAGATTACATCCGAAATTGATGATTGGCAAGAGAATCAATTTTGTAACTGAAGGTCACTCATTACCCAGTAACGTCAACTGAGAATACCCCCAGCATCGTAATTGGTTCCAACAGTTCAAATTGAAATACGTTGTTTTTCAAATCGTTAGTATCCTGCCCTGCCTCTTACCTGGGAAAGTTCAGGAGATGTGCCCGAATGAAAGGTGTCAATGTCATTACTATGCTTCTATCAATATATTTCAGTTCTGATTTTTTCTTCTCTTAGATAAACAAAATTTTCTTCCTTTTCTTCCTTTTGCTCTTTTGTTTTTTCTTTCCCTTTTGCGGTTCCTCTGTAATTCACTTTCCAGAGGACCTATGAAGTATACATAGGAAGCTTCCTCTGGAAATCAAAATTCAGAGGACATAAGAAGTATTCATAGGAAGTAGGTAGAAATAGACATGTCCAGGGTTAATTCCATATATTAAGGACTGGACTTGTTTATATTAGAATATTTAGTATTGGTGCTAATTTAATATTTTTAGCTCTTTCTAGTTTTCATTTAACTTTAGATACTTTTTAGTTTATCTTCACTAACATTTTGGTTACTACGTTAGACAATTTCATTTTCCCCTCTTTCCTGATGTTCTTTTCGAGCCACTATCAGTTCAGTATTAGGGATAGGTAAATGCTTTGAGTTTCAAATACACCATGAAAGATTGCTCCTGGATGCAACGGATAATCTTTAGATCACTCAAAAAGTGTTTTGAACTTGAGATATTTTACATATCACTGATTACAAAATTGTGGCCATATTTCTTTTTAGTGTGAATGTGTATATTTTTCCTGTATTCCTCATAATCCCCCAATGATTGGATTATTTTTTTTTAAAATGACCTTTTAATTTTATCAGATTTATTACATCCGAAATTGATGATTGGCAAGAGAATCAATTTTGTAATTGAAGGTCACTCATTACCCAGTAACGTCAGCTGAGAATACCCCCAGCATCGTAATTGGTTCCAACAGTTCAAATTGAAATACGTTGTTTTTCAAATCGTTAGTATCCTGCCCTGCCTCTTACCTGGGAAAGTTCAGGAGTTGTGCCCGAATGAAAGGTGTCAATGTCATTACTGTGCTTCTATCAATATATTTCAGTTCTGATTTTTTTCTTCTCTTAGATAAACAAAATTTTAATTCTTCCTTTTGCTCTTTTGTTTTTTCTTTCCCTTTTGCGGTTCCTCTGTAATTCACTTTCCAGAGGACCTATGAAGTATACATAGGAAGCTTCCTCTGGAAATCAAAAATCAAAATTCAGAGGACATAAGAAGTATTCATAGGAAGTAGGTAGAAATAGACATGTCCAGGGTTAATTCCATATATTAAGGACTGGACTTGTTTATATTAGAATATTTAGTATTGGTGCTAATTTAATATTTTTAGCTCTTTCTAGTTTTCATTTAACTTTAGATACTTTTTAGTTAATCTTCACTAACATTTTGGTTACTACGTTAGACAATTGCATTTTCCCCTCTTTCCTGATGTTCTTTTCGAGCCACTATCAGTTCAATATTAGGGATAGGTAAATGCTTTGAGTTTCAAATACACCATGATAGATTGCTCCTGGATGCAACGGATAATCTTTAGACCACTCAAAAAGTGTTTTCAACTTGAGATATTTTACATATCACTGATTACAAAAACTGGCAGAATTTCTTTTCTAGTGTGAATGTGTATATTTTTCCTGTATTCCTCATAATCCCCCAATTATTGGCTTATTTTTTAAAAAAATGACCGGTTAATTTTATCAGATTACATCCGAAATTGATGATTGGCAAGAGAATCAATTTTGTAACTGAAGGTCACTCATTACCCAGTAACATCAGCTGAGAATACCCCAAGCATCGTAATTGGTTCCAACAGTTCAAATTGAAATACGTTGTTTTTCAAATCGTTAGTATCCTGCCCTGCCTCTTACCTGGGAAAGTTCAGGAGTTGTGCCCGAATGAAAGGTGTCAATGTCATTACATTCTATCAATATATTTCAGTTCTGATTTTTTTCTTCTCTTAGATAAACAAAATTTTAATTCTTCCTTTTGCTCTTTTGTTTTTTCTTTCCCTTTTGTGGTTCTTCTGTAATTCACTTTCCAGAGGACCTATGAAGTATACATAGGAAGCTTCCTCTGGAAATCAAAATTCAGAGGACATAAGAAGTATTCATAGGAAGTAGGTAGAAATAGACATGTCCAGGGTTAATTCCATATATTAAGGACTGGACTTGTTTATATTAGAATATTTAGTATTGGTGCTAATTTAATATTTTTAGCTCTTTCTAGTTTTCATTTAACTTTAGATACTTTTTAGTTAATCTTCACTAACATTTTGGTTACTACGTTAGACAATTTCATTTTCCCCTCTTTCCTGATGTTCTTTTCGAGCCACTATCAGTTCAATATTAGGGATAGGTAAATGCTTTGAGTTTCAAATACACCATGATAGATTGCTCCTGGATGCAACGGATAATCTTTAGACCACTCAAAAAGTGTTTTCAACTTGAGATATTTTACATATCACTGATTACAAAAACTGGCAGAATTTCTTTTCTAGTGTGAATGTGTATATTTTTCCTGTATTCCTCATAATCCCCCAATTATTGGCTTATTTTTTTAAAAAATGACCGGTTAATTTTATTAGATTTATTAGATCCGAAATTGATGATTGGCAAGAGAATCAATTTTGTAACCGAAGGTCACTCATTACCCAGTAACGTCAGCTGAGAATACCCCCAGCATCGTAATTGGTTCCAACAGTTCAAATTCAAATACGTTGTTTTTCAAATCGTTAGTATCCTGCCCTGCCTCTTACCTGGGAAAGTTTAGGAGTTGTGCCCGAATGAAAGGTGTCAATATCATTACTGTGCTTCTATCAATATATTTCAGTTCTGATTTTTTCTTCTCTTAGATAAACAAAATTTAAATTCTTCCTTTTGCTCTTTTGTTTTTTCTTTCCCTTTTGAGGTTCCTCTGTAATTCACTTTCCAGCGGACCTATGAAGTATACATAGGAAGCTTCCTCTGGAAATCAAAATTCAGAGGACATAAGAAGTATTCATAGGAAGTAGGTAGAAATAGACATGTCCAGGGTTAATTCCATATATTAAGGACTGGACTTGTTTATATTAGGATATTTAGTATTGGTGCTAATTTAATATTTTTAGCTCTTTCTAGTTTTCATTTAACTTTAGATACTTTTTAGTTAATCTTCACTAACATTTTGGTTACTACGTTAGACAATTGCATTTTCCCCTGTTTCCTGATGTTCTTTTCGAGCCACTATCAGTTCAGTATTAGGGATAGGTAAATGCTTTGAGTTTCAAATACACCATGAACGATTGCTCCTGGATACAACGGATAATCTTTAGACCACTCAAAAAGTGTTTTGAACTTGAGATATTTTACATATCACTGATTACAAAAACTGTGGCCACATTTCTTTTTAGTGTGAATGTGTATATTTTTCCTGTATTCCTCATAATCCCCCAATGATTGGCTTATTTTTTTAAAAAATGACCGGTTAATTTTATCAGATTACATCCGAAATTGATGATTGGCAAGAGAATCAATTTTGTAACTGAAGGTCACACATTACCCAGTAATGTCAGCTGAGAATACCCCCAGCATCGTAATTGGTTCCAACAGTTCAAATTGAAATACGTTGTTTTTCAAATCGTTAGTATCCTGCCCTGCCTCTTACCTGGGAAAGTTCAGGAGTTGTGCCCAAATGAAAGGTGTCAATGTCATTACTGTGCTTCTATCAATATATTTCAGTTCTGATTTTTTTCTTCTCTTAGATAAACAAAATTTTAATTTTTCCTTTTGCTCTTTTCTTTTTTCTTTCCCTTTTGAGGTTCCTCTGTAATTCACTTTCCAGAGGACCTATGAAGTATACATAGGAAGCTTCCTCTGGAAATCAAAATTCAGAGGATATAAGAAGTATTCATAGGAAGTAGGTAGAAATAGACATGTCCAGGGTTAATTCCATATATTAAGGACTGGACTTGTTTATATTAGAATATTTAGTATTGGTGCTAATTTAATATTTTTAGCTCTTTCTAGTTTTCATTTAGCTTTAGATACTTTTTAGTTAATCTTCACTAACATTTTGGTTACTACGTTAGACAATTGCATTTCCCCCTCTTTCGTAATGTTCTTTTCAAGCCACTATCAGTTCAGTATTAGGGATAGGTAAATGCTTTGAGTTTCAAATACACCATGAAAGATTGCTCCTGGATGCAACGGATAATCTTTAGACCACTCAAAAAGTGTTTTGAACTTGAGATATTTTACATATCACTGATTACAAAATTGTAGCCATATTTCTTTTTAGTGTGAATGTGTATATTTTTCCTGTATTCCTCATAATCCCCCAATTATTGGCTTATTTTTTTTAAAAATGACCTTTTAATTTTATCAGATTTATTACATCCGAAATTGATGATTGGCAAGATAATCAATTTTGTAACTGAAGGTCACTCATTACCCAGTAACATCAGCTGAGAATACCCCCAGCATCGTAATTGGTTCCAACAGTTCAAATTGAAATACGTTGTTTTTCAAATCGTTAGCATCCTGCCCTGCCTCTTACCTGGGAAAGTTCAGGAGTTGTGCCCGAATGAAAGGTGTCAATGTCATTACTGTGCTTCTATCAATATATTTCAGTTCTGATTTTTTTCTTCTCTTAGATAAACAAAATTTTAATTCTTCCTTTTGCTCTTTTGTTTTTTCTTTCCCTTTTGCGGTTCCTCTGTAATTCACTTTCCAGAGGACCTATGAAGTATACATAGGAAGCTTCCTCTGGAAATCAAAATTCAGAGGACATAAGAAGTATTCATAGGAAGTAGGTAGAAATAGACATGTCCAGGGTTAATTCCATATATTAAGGACTGGACTTGTTTATATTAGAATATTTAGTATTGGTGCTAATTTAATATTTTTAGCTCTTTCTAGTTTTCATTTAACTTTAGATACTTTTTAGTTAATCTTCACTAACATTTTGGTTACTACGTTAGACAATTGCATTTTCCCCTCTTTCCTGATGTTCTTTTCGAGCCACTATCAGTTCAGTATTAGGGATAAGTAAATGCTTTGAGTTTCAAATACACCATGAAAGATTGCTCCTGGATACAATGGATAATCTTTAGACCACTCAAAAAGTGTTTTGAACCTGAGATATTTTACATATCACTGATTACAAAAACTGTGGCCATATTTCTTTTTAGTGTGAATGTGTATATTTTTCCTGTATTCCTCATAATCCCCCAATTATTGGCTTATTTTTTTAAAAAATGACCGGTTAATTTTATCAGATTTATTACATCCGAAATTGATGATTGGCAAGAGAATCAATTTTGTAACTGAAGGTCACTCATTACCCAGTAACGTCAGCTGAGAATACCCCCAGCATCGTAATTGGTTCCAACAGTTCAAATTGAAATACGTTGTTTTTCAAATCGTTAGTATCCTGCCCTGCCTCTTACCTGGGAAAGTTCAGGAGTTGTGCCCGAATGAAAGGTGTCAATGTCATTACTATGCTTCTATCAATATATTTCAGTTCTGATTTTTTCTTCTCTTAGATAAACAAAATTTTCTTCCTTTCCTTCCTTTTGCTCTTTTGTTTTTTCTTTCCCTTTTGCGGTTCCTCTATAATTCACTTTCCAGAGGACCTATGAAGTATACATAGGAAGCTTCCTCTGGAAATCAAAATTCAGAGGACATAAGAAGTATTCATAGGAAGTAGGTAGAAATAGACATGTCCAGGGTTACTTCCATATATTAAGGACTGGACTTGTTTATATTAGAATATTTAGTATTGGTGCTAATTTAATATTTTTAGCTCTTTCTAGTTTTCATTTAACTTTAGATACTTTTTAGTTAATCTTCACTAACATTTTGGTTACTACGTTAGACAATTGCATTTTCCCCTCTTTCCTGATGTTCTTTTCGAGCCACTATCAGTTCAATATTAGGGATAGGTAAATGCTTTGAGTTTCAAATACACCATGATAGATTGCTCCTGGATGCAACGGATAATCTTTAGACCACTCAAAAAGTGTTTTCAACTTGAGATATTTTACATATCACTGATTATAAAAACTGTGGCCATATTTCTTTTTAGTGTGAATGTGTATATTTTTCCTGTATTCCTCATAATCCCCCAATTATTGGCTTATTTTTAAAAAAAATGACCGGTTAATTTTATCAGATTTATTACATCCGAAATTGATGATTGGCAAGAGAATCAATTTTGTAACTGAAAGTCACTCATTACCCAGTAATGTCAGCTGAGAATACCCCCAGCATCGTAATTGGTTCCAACAGTTCAAATTGAAATACGTTGTTTTTCAAATCGTTAGTATCCTGCCCTGCCTCTTACCTGGGAAAGTTCAGGAGTTGTGCCCAAATGAAAGGTGTCAATGTCATTACTGTGCTTCTATCAATATATTTCAGTTCTGATTTTTTTCTTCTCTTAGATAAACAAAATTTTAATTTTTCCTTTTGCTCTTTTCTTTTTTCTTTCCCTTTTGAGGTTCCTCTGTAATTCACTTTCCAGAGGACCTATGAAGTATACATAGGAAGCTTCCTCTGGAAATCAAAATTCAGAGGATATAAGAAGTATTCATAGGAAGTAGGTAGAAATAGACATGTCCAGGGTTAATTCCATATATTAAGGACTGGACTTGTTTATATTAGAATATTTAGTATTGGTGCTAATTTAATATTTTTAGCTCTTTCTAGTTTTCATTTAGCTTTAGATACTTTTTAGTTAATCTTCACTAACATTTTGGTTACTACGTTAGACAATTGCATTTCCCCCTCTTTCGTAATGTTCTTTTCAAGCCACTATCAGTTCAGTATTAGGGATAGGTAAATGCTTTGAGTTTCAAATACACCATGAAAGATTGCTCCTGGATGCAACGGATAATCTTTAGACCACTCAAAAAGTGTTTTGAACTTGAGATATTTTACATATCACTGATTACAAAATTGTAGCCATATTTCTTTTTAGTGTGAATGTGTATATTTTTCCTGTATTCCTCATAATCCCCCAATGATTGGCTTATTTTTTTTAAAAATGACCTTTTAATTTTATCAGATTTATTACATCCGAAATTGATGATTGGCAAGATAATCAATTTTGTAACTGAAGGTCACTCATTACCCAGTAACATCAGCTGAGAATACCCCCAGCATCGTAATTGGTTCCAACAGTTCAAATTGAAATACGTTGTTTTTCAAATCGTTAGTATCCTGCCCTGCCTCTTACCTGGGAAAGTTCAGGAGTTGTGCCCGAATGAAAGGTGTCAATGTCATTACATTCTATCAATATATTTCAGTTCTGATTTTTTTCTTCTCTTAGATAAACAAAATTTTAATTCTTCCTTTTGCTCTTTTGTTTTTTCTTTCCCTTTTGCGGTTCTTCTGTAATTCACTTTCCAGAGGACCTATGAAGTATACATAGGAAGCTTCCTCTGGAAATCAAAATTCAGAGGACATAAGAAGTATTCATAGGAAGTAGGTAGAAATAGACATGTCCAGGGTTAATTCCATATATTAAGGACTGGACTTGTTTATATTAGAATATTTAGTATTGGTGCTAATTTAATATTTTTAGCTCTTTCTAGTTTTCATTTAACTTTAGATACTTTTTAGTTAATCTTCACTAACATTTTGGTTACTACGTTAGACAATTTCATTTTCCCCTCTTTCCTGATGTTCTTTTCGAGCCACTATCAGTTCAATATTAGGGATAGGTAAATGCTTTGAGTTTCAAATACACCATGATAGATTGCTCCTGGATGCAACGGATAATCTTTAGACCACTCAAAAAGTGTTTTCAACTTGAGATATTTTACATATCACTGATTACAAAAACTGGCAGAATTTCTTTTCTAGTGTGAATGTGTATATTTTTCCTGTATTCCTCATAATCCCCCAATTATTGGCTTATTTTTTTAAAAAATGACCGGTTAATTTTATTAGATTTATTAGATCCGAAATTGATGATTGGCAAGAGAATCAATTTTGTAACCGAAGGTCACTCATTACCCAGTAACGTCAGCTGAGAATACCCCCAGCATCGTAATTGGTTCCAACAGTTCAAATTCAAATACGTTGTTTTTCAAATCGTTAGTATCCTGCCCTGCCTCTTACCTGGGAAAGTTTAGGAGTTGTGCCCGAATGAAAGGTGTCAATATCATTACTGTGCTTCTATCAATATATTTCAGTTCTGATTTTTTCTTCTCTTAGATAAACAAAATTTAAATTCTTCCTTTTGCTCTTTTGTTTTTTCTTTCCCTTTTGAGGTTCCTCTGTAATTCACTTTCCAGCGGACCTATGAAGTATACATAGGAAGCTTCCTCTGGAAATCAAAATTCAGAGGACATAAGAAGTATTCATAGGAAGTAGGTAGAAATAGACATGTCCAGGGTTAATTCCATATATTAAGGACTGGACTTGTTTATATTAGGATATTTAGTATTGGTGCTAATTTAATATTTTTAGCTCTTTCTAGTTTTCATTTAACTTTAGATACTTTTTAGTTAATCTTCACTAACATTTTGGTTACTACGTTAGACAATTGCATTTTCCCCTGTTTCCTGATGTTCTTTTCGAGCCACTATCAGTTCAGTATTAGGGATAGGTAAATGCTTTGAGTTTCAAATACACCATGAACGATTGCTCCTGGATACAACGGATAATCTTTAGACCACTCAAAAAGTGTTTTGAACTTGAGATATTTTACATATCACTGATTACAAAAACTGTGGCCACATTTCTTTTTAGTGTGAATGTGTATATTTTTCCTGTATTCCTCATAATCCCCCAATGATTGGCTTATTTTTTTAAAAAATGACCGGTTAATTTTATCAGATTACATCCGAAATTGATGATTGGCAAGAGAATCAATTTTGTAACTGAAGGTCACACATTACCCAGTAATGTCAGCTGAGAATACCCCCAGCATCGTAATTGGTTCCAACAGTTCAAATTGAAATACGTTGTTTTTCAAATCGTTAGTATCCTGCCCTGCCTCTTACCTGGGAAAGTTCAGGAGTTGTGCCCAAATGAAAGGTGTCAATGTCATTACTGTGCTTCTATCAATATATTTCAGTTCTGATTTTTTTCTTCTCTTAGATAAACAAAATTTTAATTTTTCCTTTTGCTCTTTTCTTTTTTCTTTCCCTTTTGAGGTTCCTCTGTAATTCACTTTCCAGAGGACCTATGAAGTATACATAGGAAGCTTCCTCTGGAAATCAAAATTCAGAGGATATAAGAAGTATTCATAGGAAGTAGGTAGAAATAGACATGTCCAGGGTTAATTCCATATATTAAGGACTGGACTTGTTTATATTAGAATATTTAGTATTGGTGCTAATTTAATATTTTTAGCTCTTTCTAGTTTTCATTTAGCTTTAGATACTTTTTAGTTAATCTTCACTAACATTTTGGTTACTACGTTAGACAATTGCATTTCCCCCTCTTTCGTAATGTTCTTTTCAAGCCACTATCAGTTCAGTATTAGGGATAGGTAAATGCTTTGAGTTTCAAATACACCATGAAAGATTGCTCCTGGATGCAACGGATAATCTTTAGACCACTCAAAAAGTGTTTTGAACTTGAGATATTTTACATATCACTGATTACAAAATTGTAGCCATATTTCTTTTTAGTGTGAATGTGTATATTTTTCCTGTATTCCTCATAATCCCCCAATGATTGGCTTATTTTTTTTAAAAATGACCTTTTAATTTTATCAGATTTATTACATCCGAAATTGATGATTGGCAAGATAATCAATTTTGTAACTGAAGGTCACTCATTACCCAGTAACATCAGCTGAGAATACCCCCAGCATCGTAATTGGTTCCAACAGTTCAAATTGAAATACGTTGTTTTTCAAATCGTTAGCATCCTGCCCTGCCTCTTACCTGGGAAAGTTCAGGAGTTGTGCCCGAATGAAAGGTGTCAATGTCATTACTGTGCTTCTATCAATATATTTCAGTTCTGATTTTTTTCTTCTCTTAGATAAACAAAATTTTAATTCTTCCTTTTGCTCTTTTGTTTTTTCTTTCCCTTTTGCGGTTCCTCTGTAATTCACTTTCCAGAGGACCTATGAAGTATACATAGGAAGCTTCCTCTGGAAATCAAAATTCAGAGGACATAAGAAGTATTCATAGGAAGTAGGTAGAAATAGACATGTCCAGGGTTAATTCCATATATTAAGGACTGGACTTGTTTATATTAGAATATTTAGTATTGGTGCTAATTTAATATTTTTAGCTCTTTCTAGTTTTCATTTAACTTTAGATACTTTTTAGTTAATCTTCACTAACATTTTGGTTACTACGTTAGACAATTGCATTTTCCCCTCTTTCCTGATGTTCTTTTCGAGCCACTATCAGTTCAGTATTAGGGATAGGTAAATGCTTTGAGTTTCAAATACACCATGAAAGATTGCTCCTGGATACAATGGATAATCTTTAGACCACTCAAAAAGTGTTTTGAACCTGAGATATTTTACATATCACTGATTACAAAAACTGTGGCCATATTTCTTTTTAGTGTGAATGTGTATATTTTTCCTGTATTCCTCATAATCCCCCAATTATTGGCTTATTTTTTTAAAAAATGACCGGTTAATTTTATCAGATTTATTACATCCGAAATTGATGATTGGCAAGAGAATCAATTTTGTAACTGAAGGTCACTCATTACCCAGTAACGTCAGCTGAGAATACCCCCAGCATCGTAATTGGTTCCAACAGTTCAAATTGAAATACGTTGTTTTTCAAATCGTTAGTATCCTGCCCTGCCTCTTACCTGGGAAAGTTCAGGAGTTGTGCCCGAATGAAAGGTGTCAATGTCATTACTATGCTTCTATCAATATATTTCAGTTCTGATTTTTTCTTCTCTTAGATAAACAAAATTTTCTTCCTTTCCTTCCTTTTGCTCTTTTGTTTTTTCTTTCCCTTTTGCGGTTCCTCTATAATTCACTTTCCAGAGGACCTATGAAGTATACATAGGAAGCTTCCTCTGGAAATCAAAATTCAGAGGACATAAGAAGTATTCATAGGAAGTAGGTAGAAATAGACATGTCCAGGGTTACTTCCATATATTAAGGACTGGACTTGTTTATATTAGAATATTTAGTATTGGTGCTAATTTAATATTTTTAGCTCTTTCTAGTTTTCATTTAACTTTAGATACTTTTTAGTTAATCTTCACTAACATTTTGGTTACTACGTTAGACAATTGCATTTTCCCCTCTTTCCTGATGTTCTTTTCGAGCCACTATCAGTTCAATATTAGGGATAGGTAAATGCTTTGAGTTTCAAATACACCATGATAGATTGCTCCTGGATGCAACGGATAATCTTTAGACCACTCAAAAAGTGTTTTCAACTTGAGATATTTTACATATCACTGATTATAAAAACTGTGGCCATATTTCTTTTTAGTGTGAATGTGTATATTTTTCCTGTATTCCTCATAATCCCCCAATTATTGGCTTATTTTTAAAAAAAATGACCGGTTAATTTTATCAGATTTATTACATCCGAAATTGATGATTGGCAAGAGAATCAATTTTGTAACTGAAAGTCACTCATTACCCAGTAATGTCAGCTGAGAATACCCCCAGCATCGTAATTGGTTCCAACAGTTCAAATTGAAATACGTTGTTTTTCAAATCGTTAGTATCCTGCCCTGCCTCTTACCTGGGAAAGTTCAGGAGAGTTGCCCAAATGAAAGGTGTCAATGTCATTACTGTGCTTCTATCAATATATTTCAGTTCTGATTTTTTTCTTCTCTTAGATAAACAAAATTTTAATTCTTCCTTTTGCTCTTTTGTTTTTTCTTTCCCTTTTGAGGTTCCTCTGTAATTCACTTTCCAGAGGACCTATGAAGTATACATAGGAAGCTTCCTCTGGAAATCAAAATTCAGAGGACATAAGAAGTATTCATAGGAAGTAGGTAGAAATAGACATGTCCAGGGTTAATTCCATATATTAAGGACTGGACTTGTTTATATTAGAATATTTAGTATTGGTGCTAATTTAATATTTTTAGCTCTTTCTAGTTTTCATTTAACTTTAGATACTTTTTAGTTAATCTTCACTAACATTTTGGTTACTACGTTAGACAATTTCATTTTCCCCTCTTTCCTGATGTTCTTTTCGAGCCACTATCAGTTCAGTATTAGGGATAGGTAAATGCTTTGAGTTTCAAATACACCATGAAAGATTGCTCCTGGATGCAACGGATAATCTTTAGACCACTCAAAAAGTGTTTTCAACTTGAGATATTTTACATATCACTGATTACAAAATTGTGGCCATATTTCTTTTTAGTGTGAATGTGTATATTTTTCCTGTATTCCTCATAATCCCCCAATGATTGGATTTTTTTTTTTTAAATGACCTTTTAATTTTATCAGATTTATTACATCCGAAATTGATGATTGGCAAGAGAATCAATTTTGTAATTGAAGGTCACTCATTACCCAGTAACGTCAGCTGAGAATACCCCCAGCATCGTAATTGGTTCCAACAGTTCAAATTGAAATACGTTGTTTTTCAAATCGTTAGTATCCTGCCCTGCCTCTTACCTGGGAAAGTTCAGGAGTTGTGCCCGAATGAAAGGTGTCAATGTCATTACTGTGCTTCTATCAATATATTTCAGTTCTGATTTTTTTCTTCTCTTAGATAAACAAAATTTTAATTCTTCCTTTTGCTCTTTTGTTTTTTCTTTCCCTTTTGCGGTTCCTCTGTAATTCACTTTCCAGAGGACCTATGAAGTATACATAGGAAGCTTCCTCTGGAAATCAAAATTCAGAGGACATAAGAAGTATTCATAGGAAGTAGGTAGAAATAGACATGTCCAGGGTTAATTCCATATATTAAGGACTGGACTTGTTTATATTAGAATATTTAGTATTGGTGCTAATTTAATATTTTTAGCTCTTTCTAGTTTTCATTTAACTTTAGATACTTTTTAGTTAATCTTCACTAACATTTTGGTTACTACGTTAGACAATTGCATTTTCCCCTCTTTCCTGATGTTCTTTTCGAGCCACTATCAGTTCAGTATTAGGGATAGGTAAATGCTTTGAGTTTCAAATACACCATGAAAGATTGCTCCTGGATACAACAGATAATCTTTAGACCACTCAAAAAGTGTTTTGAACTTGAGATATTTTACATATCACTGATTACAAAAACTGTGGCCACATTTCTTTTTAGTGTGAATGTGTATATTTTTCCTGTATTCCTCATAATCCCCCAATTATTGGCTTATTTTTAAAAAAAATGACCGGTTAATTTTATCAGATTTATTACATCCGAAATTGATGATTGGCAAGAGAATCAATTTTGTAATTGAAGGTCACTCATTACCCAGTAACGTCAGCTGAGAATACCTCCAGCATCGTAATTGGTTCCAACAGTTCAAATTCAAATGTGTTGTTTTTCAAATCGTTAGTATCCTGCCCTGCCTCTTACCTGGGAAAGTTTAGGAGTTGTGCCCGAATGAAAGGTGTCAATGTCATTACTGTGCTTCTATCAATATATTTCAGTTCTGATTTTTTTCTTCTCTTAGATAAACAAAATTTTAATTCTTCCTTTTGCTCTTTTGTTTTTTCTTTCCCTTTTGCGGTTCCTCTGTAATTCACTTTCCAGAGGACCTATGAAGTATACATAGGAAGCTTCCTCTGGAAATCAAAATTCAGAGGACATAAGAAGTATTCATAGGAAGTAGGTAGAAATAGACATGTCCAGGGTTAATTCCATATATTAAGGACTGGACTTGTTTATATTAGAATATTTAGTATTGGTGCTAATTTAATATTTTTAGCTCTTTCTAGTTTTCATTTAACTTTAGATACTTTTTAGTTAATCTTCACTAACATTTTGGTTACTACGTTAGACAATTTCATTTTCCCCTCTTTCCTGATGTTCTTTTCGAGCCACTATCAGTTCAGTATTAGGGATAGGTAAATGCTTTGAGTTTCAAATACACCATGATAGATTGCTCCTGGATGCAACGGATAATCTTTAGACCACTCAAAAAGTGTTTTCAACTTGAGATATTTTACATATCACTGATTACAAAAACTGGCAGAATTTCTTTTCTAGTGTGAATGTGTATATTTTTCCTGTATTCCTCATAATCCCCCAATTATTGGCTTATTTTTTAAAAAAATGACCGGTTAATTTTATCAGATTACATCCGAAATTGATGATTGGCAAGAGAATCAATTTTGTAACTGACGGTCACTCATTACCCAGTAACATCAGCTGAGAATACCCCAAGCATCGTAATTGGTTCCAACAGTTCAAATTGAAATACGTTGTTTTTCAAATCGTTAGTATCCTGCCCTGCCTATTACCTGGGAAAGTTCAGGAGTTGTGCCCGAATGAAAGGTGTCAATGTCATTACTGTGCTTCTATCAATATATTTCAGTTCTGATTTTTTTCTTCTCTTAGATAAACAAAATTTTAATTCTTCCTTTTGCTCTTTTGTTTTTTCTTTCCCTTTTGCGGTTCCTCTGTAATTCACTTTCCAGAGGACCTATGAAGTATACATAGGAAGCTTCCTCTGGAAATCAAAATTCAGAGGACATAAGAAGTATTCATAGGAAGTAGGTAGAAATAGACATGTCCAGGGTTAATTCCATATATTAAGGACTGGACTTGTTTATATTAGAATATTTAGTATTGGTGCTAATTTAATATTTTTAGCTCTTTCTAGTTTTCATTTAACTTTAGATACTTTTTAGTTAATCTTCACTAACATTTTGGTTACTACGTTAGACAATTGCATTTTCCCCTCTTTCCTGATGTTCTTTTCGAGCCACTATCAGTTCAGTATTAGGGATAGGTAAATGCTTTGAGTTTCAAATACACCATGAAAGATTGCTCCTGGATACAACAGATAATCTTTAGACCACTCAAAAAGTGTTTTGAACTTGAGATATTTTACATATCACTGATTACAAAAACTGTGGCCACATTTCTTTTTAGTGTGAATGTGTATATTTTTCCTGTATTCCTCATAATCCCCCAATTATTGGCTTATTTTTAAAAAAAATGACCGGTTAATTTTATCAGATTTATTACATCCGAAATTGATGATTGGCAAGAGAATCAATTTTGTAATTGAAGGTCACTCATTACCCAGTAACGTCAGCTGAGAATACCTCCAGCATCGTAATTGGTTCCAACAGTTCAAATTCAAATGTGTTGTTTTTCAAATCGTTAGTATCCTGCCCTGCCTCTTACCTGGGAAAGTTTAGGAGTTGTGCCCGAATGAAAGGTGTCAATGTCATTACTGTGCTTCTATCAATATATTTCAGTTCTGATTTTTTTCTTCTCTTAGATAAACAAAATTTTAATTCTTCCTTTTGCTCTTTTGTTTTTTCTTTCCCTTTTGCGGTTCCTCTGTAATTCACTTTCCAGAGGACCTATGAAGTATACATAGGAAGCTTCCTCTGGAAATCAAAATTCAGAGGACATAAGAAGTATTCATAGGAAGTAGGTAGAAATAGACATGTCCAGGGTTAATTCCATATATTAAGGACTGGACTTGTTTATATTAGAATATTTAGTATTGGTGCTAATTTAATATTTTTAGCTCTTTCTAGTTTTCATTTAACTTTAGATACTTTTTAGTTAATCTTCACTAACATTTTGGTTACTACGTTAGACAATTTCATTTTCCCCTCTTTCCTGATGTTCTTTTCGAGCCACTATCAGTTCAGTATTAGGGATAGGTAAATGCTTTGAGTTTCAAATACACCATGATAGATTGCTCCTGGATGCAACGGATAATCTTTAGACCACTCAAAAAGTGTTTTCAACTTGAGATATTTTACATATCACTGATTACAAAAACTGGCAGAATTTCTTTTCTAGTGTGAATGTGTATATTTTTCCTGTATTCCTCATAATCCCCCAATTATTGGCTTATTTTTTAAAAAAATGACCGGTTAATTTTATCAGATTACATCCGAAATTGATGATTGGCAAGAGAATCAATTTTGTAACTGACGGTCACTCATTACCCAGTAACATCAGCTGAGAATACCCCAAGCATCGTAATTGGTTCCAACAGTTCAAATTGAAATACGTTGTTTTTCAAATCGTTAGTATCCTGCCCTGCCTATTACCTGGGAAAGTTCAGGAGTTGTGCCCGAATGAAAGGTGTCAATGTCATTACTGTGCTTCTATCAATATATTTCAGTTCTGATTTTTTTCTTCTCTTAGATAAACAAAATTTTAATTCTTCCTTTTGCTCTTTTGTTTTTTCTTTCCCTTTTGCGGTTCCTCTGTAATTCACTTTCCAGAGGACCTATGAAGTATACATAGGAAGCTTCCTCTGGAAATCAAAATTCAGAGGACATAAGAAGTATTCATAGGAAGTAGGTAGAAATAGACATGTCCAGGGTTAATTCCATATATTAAGGACTGGACTTGTTTATATTAGAATATTTAGTATTGGTGCTAATTTAATATTTTTAGCTCTTTCTAGTTTTCATTTAACTTTAGATACTTTTTAGTTAATCTTGACTAACATTTTCGTTACTACGTTAGACAATTGCATTTTCCCCTCTTTCCTGATGTTCTTTTCGAGCCACTATCAGTTCAGTATTAGGGATAGGTAAATGCTTTGAGTTTCAAATACACCATGAAAGATTGCTCCTGGATACAACGTATAATCTTTAGACCACTCAAAAAGTGTTTTGAACTTGAGATATTTTACATATCACTGATTACAAAAACTGTGGCCACATTTCTTTTTAGTGTGAATGTGTATATTTTTCCTGTATTCCTCATAATCCCCCAATTATTGGCTTATTTTTTTAAAAAATGACCGGTTAATTTTATCAGATTTATTACATCCGAAATTGATGATTGGCAAGAGAATCAATTTTGTAACTGAAGGTCACTCATTACCCAGTAATGTCAGCTGAGAATACCCCCAGCATCGTAATTGGTTCCAACAGTTCAAATTGAAATACGTTGTTTTTCAAATCGTTAGTATCCTGCCCTGCCTCTTACCTGGGAAAGTTCAGGAGAGTTGCCCAAATGAAAGGTGTCAATGTCATTACTGTGCTTCTATCAATATATTTCAGTTCTGATTTTTTTCTTCTCTTAGATAAACAAAATTTTAATTCTTCCTTTTGCTCTTTTGTTTTTTCTTTCCCTTTTGCGGTTCCTCTGTAATTCACTTTCCAGAGGACCTATGAAGTATACATAGGAAGCTTCCTCTGGAAATCAAAATTCAGAGGACATAAGAAGTATTCATAGGAAGTAGGTAGAAATAGACATGTCCAGGGTTAATTCCATATATTAAGGACTGGACTTGTTTATATTAGAATATTTAGTATTGGTGCTAATTTAATATTTTTAGCTCTTTCTAGTTTTCATTTAACTTTAGATACTTTTTAGTTAATCTTCACTAACATTTTGGTTACTACGTTAGACAATTTCATTTTCCCCTCTTTCCTGATGTTCTTTTCGAGCCACTATCAGTTCAGTATTAGGGATAGGTAAATGCTTTGAGTTTCAAATACACCATGATAGATTGCTCCTGGATGCAACGGATAATCTTTAGACCACTCAAAAAGTGTTTTCAACTTGAGATATTTTACATATCACTGATTACAAAAACTGGCAGAATTTCTTTTCTAGTGTGAATGTGTATATTTTTCCTGTATTCCTCATAATCCCCCAATTATTGGCTTATTTTTTTAAAAAATGACCGGTTAATTTTATCAGATTACATCCGAAATTGATGATTGGCAAGAGAATCAATTTTGTAACTGAAGGTCACTCATTACCCAGTAACATCAGCTGAGAATACCCCAAGCATCGTAATTGGTTCCAACAGTTCAAATTGAAATACGTTGTTTTTCAAATCGTTAGTATCCTGCCCTGCCTCTTACCTGGGAAAGTTCAGGAGTTGTGCCCGAATGAAAGGTGTCAATGTCATTACTGTGCTTCTATCAATATATTTCAGTTCTGATTTTTTTCTTCTCTTAGATAAACAAAATTTTAATTCTTCCTTTTGCTCTTTTGTTTTTTCCTGTAATTCACTTTCCAGAGGACCTATGAAGTATACATAGGAAGCTTCCTCTGGAAATCAAAATTCAGAGGACATAAGAAGTATTCATAGGAAGTAGGTAGAAATAGACATGTCCAGGGTTAATTCCATATATTAAGGACTGGACTTGTTTATATTAGAATATTTAGTATTGGTGCTAATTTAATATTTTTAGCTCTTTCTAGTTTTCATTTAACTTTAGATACTTTTTAGTTAATCTTCACCAACATTTTGGTTACTACGTTAGACAATTGCATTTTCCCCTCTTTCCTGATGTTCTATTCGAGCCACTATCAGTTCAGTATTAGGGATAGGTAAATGCTTTGAGTTTCAAATACACCATGAAAGATTGCTCCTGGATACAACGGATAATCTTTAGACCACTCAAAAAGTGTTTTGAACTTGAGATATTTTACATATCACTGATTACAAAAACTGTGGCCACATTTCTTTTTAGTGTGAATGTGTATATTTTTCCTGTATTCCTCATAATCCCCCAATTATTGGCTTATTTTTTTAAAAAATGACCGGTTAATTTTATCAGATTTATTACATCCGAAATTGATGATTGGCAAGAGAATCAATTTTGTAACTGAAGGTCACTCATTACCCAGTAATGTCAGCTGAGAATACACCCAGCATCGTAATTGGTTCCAACAGTTCAAATTGAAATACGTTGTTTTTCAAATCGTTAGTATCCTGCCCTGCCTCTTACCTGGGAAAGTTCAGGAGAGTTGCCCGAATGAAAGGTGTCAATGTCATTACTGTGCTTCTATCAATATATTTCAGTTCTGATTTTTTTCTTCTCTTAGATAAACAAAATTTTAATTCTTCCTTTTGCTCTTTTATTTTTTCTTTCCCTTTTGAGGTTCCTCTGTAATTCACTTTCCAGAGGACCTATGAAGTATACATAGGAAGCTTCCTCTGGAAATCAAAATTCAGAGGACATAAGAAGTATTCATAGGAAGTAGGTAGAAATAGACATGTCCAGGGTTAATTCCATATATTAAGGACTGGACTTGTTTATATTAGAATATTTAGTATTGGTGCTAATTTAATATTTTTAGCTCTTTCTAGTTTTCATTTAACTTTAGATACTTTTTAGTTAATCTTCACTAACATTTTGGTTACTACGTTAGACAATTTCATTTTCCCCTCTTTCCTGATGTTCTTTTCGAGCCACTATCAGTTCAGTATTAGGGATAGGTAAATGCTTTGAGTTTCAAATACACCATGAAAGATTGCTCCTGGATGCAACGGATAATCTTTAGATCACTCAAAAAGTGTTTTGAACTTGAGATATTTTACATATCACTGATTACAAAATTGTGGCCATATTTCTTTTTAGTGTGAATGTGTATATTTTTCCTGTATTCCTCATAATCCCCCAATGATTGGATTTTTTTTTTTAAATGACCTTTTAATTTTATCAGATTTATTACATCCGAAATTGATGATTGGCAAGAGAATCAATTTTGTAATTGAAGGTCACTCATTACCCAGTAACGTCAGCTGAGAATACCCCCAGCATCGTAATTGGTTCCAACAGTTCAAATTGAAATACGTTGTTTTTCAAATCGTTAGTATCCTGCCCTGCCTCTTACCTGGGAAAGTTCAGGAGTTGTGCCCGAATGAAAGGTGTCAATGTCATTACTGTGCTTCTATCAATATATTTCAGTTCTGATTTTTTTCTTCTCTTAGATAAACAAAATTTTAATTCTTCCTTTTGCTCTTTTGTTTTTTCTTTCCCTTTTGCGGTTCCTCTGTAATTCACTTTCCAGAGGACCTATGAAGTATACATAGGAAGCTTCCTCTGGAAATCAAAATTCAGAGGACATAAGAAGTATTCATAGGAAGTAGGTAGAAATAGACATGTCCAGGGTTAATTCCATATATTAAGGACCGGACTTGTTTATATTAGAATATTTAGTATTGGTGCTAATTTAATATTTTTAGCTCTTTCTAGTTTTCATTTAACTTTAGATACTTTTTAGTTAATCTTCACTAACATTTTGGTTACTACGTTAGACAATTGCATTTTCCCCTCTTTCCTGATGTTCTTTTCGAGCCACTATCAGTTCAGTATTAGGGATAGGTAAATGCTTTGAGTTTCAAATACACCATGAAAGATTGCTCCTGGATACAACGGATAATCTTTAGACCACTCAAAAAGTGTTTTGAACTTGAGATATTTTACATATCACTGATTACAAAAACTGTGGCCACATTTCTTTTTAGTGTGAATGTGTATATTTTTCCTGTATTCCTCATAATCCCCCAATTATTGGCTTATTTTTAAAAAAAATGACCGGTTAATTTTATCAGATTTATTACATCCGAAATTGATGATTGGCAAGAGAATCAATTTTGTAACTGAAGGTCACTCATTACCCAGTAATGTCAGCTGAGAATACCCCCAGCATCGTAATTGGTTCCAACAGTTCAAATTGAAATACGTTGTTTTTCAAATCGTTAGTATCCTGCCCTGCCTCTTACCTGGGAAAGTTCAGGAGAGTTGCCCAAATGAAAGGTGTCAATGTCATTACTGTGCTTCTATCAATATATTTCAGTTCTGATTTTTTTCTTCTCTTAGATAAACAAAATTTTAATTCTTCCTTTTGCTCTTTTGTTTTTTCTTTCCCTTTTGCGGTTCCTCTGTAATTCACTTTCCAGAGGACCTATGAAGTATACATAGGAAGCTTCCTCTGGAAATCAAAATTCAGAGGACATAAGAAGTATTCATAGGAAGTAGGTAGAAATAGACATGTCCAGGGTTAATTCCATATATTAAGGACTGGACTTGTTTATATTAGAATATTTAGTATTGGTGCTAATTTAATATTTTTAGCTCTTTCTAGTTTTCATTTAACTTTAGATACTTTTTAGTTAATCTTCACTAACATTTTGGTTACTACGTTAGACAATTGCATTTTCCCCTCTTTCCTGATGTTCTTTTCGAGCCACTATCAGTTCAGTATTAGGGATAGGTAAATGCTTTGAGTTTCAAATACACCATGATAGATTGCTCCTGGATGCAACGGATAATCTTTAGACCACTCAAAAAGTGTTTTCAACTTGAGATATTTTACATATCACTGATTACAAAAACTGGCAGAATTTCTTTTCTAGTGTGAATGTGTATATTTTTCCTGTATTCCTCATAATCCCCCAATTATTGGCTTATTTTTTTAAAAAATGACCGGTTAATTTTATCAGATTACATCCGAAATTGATGATTGGCAAGAGAATCAATTTTGTAACTGACGGTCACTCATTACCCAGTAACATCAGCTGAGAATACCCCAAGCATCGTAATTGGTTCCAACAGTTCAAATTGAAATACGTTGTTTTTCAAATCGTTAGTATCCTGCCCTGCCTATTACCTGGGAAAGTTCAGGAGTTGTGCCCGAATGAAAGGTGTCAATGTCATTACTGTGCTTCTATCAATATATTTCAGTTCTGATTTTTTTCTTCTCTTAGATAAACAAAATTTTAATTCTTCCTTTTGCTCTTTTGTTTTTTCTTTCCCTTTTGCGGTTCCTCTGTAATTCACTTTCCAGAGGACCTATGAAGTATACATAGGAAGCTTCCTCTGGAAATCAAAATTCAGAGGACATAAGAAGTATTCATAGGAAGTAGGTAGAAATAGACATGTCCAGGGTTAATTCCATATATTAAGGACTGGACTTGTTTATATTAGAATATTTAGTATTGGTGCTAATTTAATATTTTTAGCTCTTTCTAGTTTTCATTTAACTTTAGATACTTTTTAGTTAATCTTCACTAACATTTTGGTTACTACGTTAGACAATTGCATTTCCCCCTCTTTCGTAATGTTCTTTTCGAGCCACTATCAGTTCAGTATTAGGGATAGGTAAATGCTTTGAGTTTCAAATACACCATGAAAGATTGCTCCTGGATACAACGTATAATCTTTAGACCACTCAAAAAGTGTTTTGAACTTGAGATATTTTACATATCACTGATTACAAAAACTGTGGCCACATTTCTTTTTAGTGTGAATGTGTATATTTTTCCTGTATTCCTCATAATCCCCCAATTATTGGCTTATTTTTTTAAAAAATGACCGGTTAATTTTATCAGATTTATTACATCCGAAATTGATGATTGGCAAGAGAATCAATTTTGTAACTGAAGGTCACTCATTACCCAGTAACGTCAGCTGAGAATACCCCCAGCATCGTAATTGGTTCCAACAGTTCAAATTGAAATACGTTGTTTTTCAAATCGTTAGCATCCTGCCCTGCCTCTTACCTGGGAAAGTTCAGGAGTTGTGCCCGAATGAAAGGTGTCAATGTCATTACTGTGCTTCTATCAATATATTTCAGTTCTGATTTTTTTCTTCTCTTAGATAAACAAAATTTTAATTCTTCCTTTTGCTCTTTTGTTTTTTCCTGTAATTCACTTTCCAGAGGACCTATGAAGTATACATAGGAAGCTTCCTCTGGAAATCAAAATTCAGAGGACATAAGAAGTATTCATAGGAAGTAGGTAGAAATAGACATGTCCAGGGTTAATTCCATATATTAAGGACTGGACTTGTTTATATTAGAATATTTAGTATTGGTGCTAATTTAATATTTTTAGCTCTTTCTAGTTTTCATTTAACTTTAGATACTTTTTAGTTAATCTTCACTAACATTTTGGTTACTACGTTAGACAATTTCATTTTCCCCTCTTTCCTGATGTTCTTTTCGAGCCACTATCAATTCAGTATTAGGGATAGGTAAATGCTTTGAGTTTCAAATACACCATGAAAGATTGCTCATGGATGCAACCGATAATCTTTAGATCACTCAAAAAGTGTTTTGAACTTGAGATATTTTACATATCACTGATTACAAAATTGTGGCCATATTTCTTTTTAGTGTGAATGTGTATATTTTTCCTGTATTCCTCATAATCCCCCAATGATTGGATTTTTTTTTTTTAAATGACCTTTTAATTTTATCAGATTTATTACATCCGAAATTGATGATTGGCAAGAGAATCAATTTTGTAATTGAAGGTCACTCATTACCCAGTAACGTCAGCTGAGAATACCCCCAGCATCGTAATTGGTTCCAACAGTTCAAATTGAAATACGTTGTTTTTCAAATCGTTAGTATCCTGCCCTGCCTCTTACCTGGGAAAGTTCAGGAGTTGTGCCCGAATGAAAGGTGTCAATGTCATTACTGTGCTTCTATCAATATATTTCAGTTCTGATTTTTTTCTTCTCTTAGATAAACAAAATTTTAATTCTTCCTTTTGCTCTTTTGTTTTTTCTTTCCCTTTTGCGGTTCCACTGTAATTCACTTTCCAGAGGACCTATGAAGTATACATAGGAAGCTTCCTCTGGAAATCAAAATTCAGAGGACTTAAGAAGTATTCATAGGAAGTAGGTAGAAATAGACATGTCCAGGGTTAATTCCATATATTAAGGACTGGACTTGTTTATATTAGAATATTTAGTATTGGTGCTAATTTAATATTTTTAGCTCTTTCTAGTTTTCATTTAACTTTAGATACTTTTTAGTTAATCTTCACTAACATTTTGGTTACTACGTTAGACAATTGCATTTTCCCCTCTTTCCTGATGTTCTTTTCGAGCCACTATCAGTTCAATATTAGGGATAGGTAAATGCTTTGAGTTTCAAATACACCATGATAGATTGCTCCTGGATGCAACGGATAATCTTTAGACCACTCAAAAAGTGTTTTCAACTTGAGATATTTTACATATCACTGATTACAAAAACTGGCAGAATTTCTTTTCTAGTGTGAATGTGTATATTTTTCCTGTATTCCTCATAATCCCCCAATTATTGGCTTATTTTTTTAAAAAATGACCGGTTAATTTTATCAGATTACATCCGAAATTGATGATTGGCAAGAGAATCAATTTTGTAACTGAAGGTCACTCATTACCCAGTAACATCAGCTGAGAATACCCCAAGCATCGTAATTGGTTCCAACAGTTCAAATTGAAATACGTTGTTTTTCAAATCGTTAGTATCCTGCCCTGCCTCTTACCTGGGAAAGTTCAGGAGTTGTGCCCGAATGAAAGGTGTCAATGTCATTACTGTGCTTCTATCAATATATTTCAGTTCTGATTTTTTTCTTCTCTTAGATAAACAAAATTTTAATTCTTCCTTTTGCTCTTTTGTTTTTTCTTTCCCTTTTGCGGTTCCTCTGTAATTCACTTTCCAGAGGACCTATGAAGTATACATAGGAAGCTTCCTCTGGAAATCAAAATTCAGAGGACATAAGAAGTATTCATAGGAAGTAGGTAGAAATAGACATGTCCAGGGTTAATTCCATATATTAAGGACTGGACTTGTTTATATTAGAATATTTAGTATTGGTGCTAATTTAATATTTTTAGCTCTTTCTAGTTTTCATTTAACTTTAGATACTTTTTAGTTAATCTTCACTAACATTTTGGTTACTACGTTAGACAATTTCATTTTCCCCTCTTTCCTGATGTTCTTTTCGAGCCACTATCAGTTCAATATTAGGGATAGGTAAATGCTTTGAGTTTCAAATACACCATGATAGATTGCTCCTGGATGCAACGGATAATTTTTAGACCACTCAAAAAGTGTTTTCAACTTGAGATATTTTACATATCACTGATTACAAAAACTGGCAGAATTTCTTTTCTAGTGTGAATGTGTATATTTTTCCTGTATTCCTCATAATCCCCCAATTATTGGCTTATTTTTTTAAAAAATGACCGGTTAATTTTATCAGATTACATCCGAAATTGATGATTGGCAAGAGAATCAATTTTGTAACTGAAGGTCACTCATTACCCAGTAACGTCAACTGAGAATACCCCCAGCATCGTAATTGGTTCCAACAGTTCAAATTGAAATACGTTGTTTTTCAAATCGTTAGTATCCTGCCCTGCCTCTTACCTGGGAAAGTTCAGGAGATGTGCCCGAATGAAAGGTGTCAATGTCATTACTATGCTTCTATCAATATATTTCAGTTCTGATTTTTTCTTCTCTTAGATAAACAAAATTTTCTTCCTTTTCTTCCTTTTGCTCTTTTGTTTTTTCTTTCCCTTTTGCGGTTCCTCTGTAATTCACTTTCCAGAGGACCTATGAAGTATACATAGGAAGCTTCCTCTGGAAATCAAAATTCAGAGGACATAAGAAGTATTCATAGGAAGTAGGTAGAAATAGACATGTCCAGGGTTAATTCCATATATTAAGGACTGGACTTGTTTATATTAGAATATTTAGTATTGGTGCTAATTTAATATTTTTAGCTCTTTCTAGTTTTCATTTAACTTTAGATACTTTTTAGTTAATCTTCACTAACATTTTGGTTACTACGTTAGACAATTGCATTTTCCCCTCTTTCCTGATGTTCTTTTCGAGCCACTATCAGTTCAGTATTAGGGATAGGTAAATGCTTTGAGTTTCAAATACACCATGAAAGGTTGCTCCTGGATGCAACGGATAATCTTTAGATCACTCAAAAAGTGTTTTGAATTTGAGATATTTTACATATCACTGATTACAAAACTGTGGCCATATTTCTTTTTAGTGTGAATGTGTATATTTTTCCTGTATTCCTCATAATCCCCCAATGATTGGATTATTTTTTTTTTAAATGACCTTTTAATTTTATCAGATTTATTAGATCCGAAATTGATGATTGGCAAGAGAATCAATTTTGTAACTGAAGGTCACTCATTACCCAGTAACGTCAGCTGAGAATACCCCCAGCATCGTAATTGGTTCCAACAGTTCAAATTGAAATACGTTGTTTTTCAAATCGTTAGTATCCTGCCCTGCCTCTTACCTGGGAAAGTTCAGGAGTTGTGTGCAAATGAAAGATGTCAATGTCATTACTGTGCTTCTATCAATATATTTCAGTTCTGATTTTTTTCTTCTCTTAGATAAACAAAATTTTAATTCTTCCTTTTGCACTTTTGTTTTTTCTTTCCCTTTTGAGGTTCCTCTGTAATTCACTTTCCAGAGGACCTATGAAGTATACATAGGAAGCTTCCTCTGGAAATCAAAATTCAGAGGACATAAGAAGTATTCATAGGAAGTAGGTAGAAATAGACATGTCCAGGGTTAATTCCATATATTAAGGACTGGACTTGTTTATATTAGAATATTTAGTATTGGTGCTAATTTAATATTTTTAGCTCTTTCTAGTTTTCATTTAACTTTAGATACTTTTTAGTTAATCTTCACTAACATTTTGGTTACTACGTTAGACAATTTCATTTTCCCCTCTTTCCTGATGTTCTTTTCGAGCCACTATCAGTTCAGTATTAGGGATAGGTAAATGCTTTGAGTTTCAAATACACCATGATAGATTGCTCCTGGATGCAACGGATAATCTTTAGACCACTCAAAAAGTGTTTTGAACTTGAGATATTTTACATATCACTGATTACAAAAACTGGCAGAATTTCTTTTCTAGTGTGAATGTGTATATTTTTCCTGTATTCCTCATAATCCCCCAATTATTGGCTTATTTTTTAAAAAAATGACCGGTTAATTTTATCAGATTACATCCGAAATTGATGATTGGCAAGAGAATCAATTTTGTAACTGAAGGTCACTCATTACCCAGTAACATCAGCTGAGAATACCCCAAGCATCGTAATTGGTTCCAACAGTTCAAATTGAAATACGTTGTTTTTCAAATCGTTAGTATCCTGCCCTGCCTCTTACCTGGGAAAGTTCAGGAGTTGTGCCCGAATGAAAGGTGTCAATGTCATTACTGTGCTTCTATCAATATATTTCAGTTCTGATTTTTTTCTTCTCTTAGATAAACAAAATTTTAATTCTTCCTTTTGCTCTTTTGTTTTTTCTTTCCCTTTTGAGGTTCCTCTGTAATTCACTTTCCAGAGGACCTATGAAGTATACATAGGAAGCTTCCTCTGGAAATCAAAATTCAGAGGACATAAGAAGTATTCATAGGAAGTAGGTAGAAATAGACATGTCCAGGGTTAATTCCATATATTAAGGACTGGACTTGTTTATATTAGAATATTTAGTATTGGTGCTAATTTAATATTTTTAGCTCTTTCTAGTTTTCATTTAACATTAGATACTTTTTAGTTAATCTTCACTAACATTTTGGTTACTACGTTAGACAATTGCATTTCCCCCTCTTTCCTGATGTTCTTTTCGAGCCATTATCAGTTCAGTATTAGGGATAGGTAAATGCTTTGAGTTTCAAATACACCATGAAAGATTGCTCCTGGATACAACGGATAATTTTTAGACCACTCAAAAAGTGTTTTCAACTTGAGATATTTTACATATCACTGATTACAAAAACTGTGGCCACATTTCTTTTTAGTGTGAATGTGTATATTTTTCCTGTATTCCTCATAATCCCCCAATGATTGGCTTATTTTTTTAAAAAATGACCGGTTAATTTTATCAGATTTATTACATCCGAAATTGATGATTGGCAAGAGAATCAATTTTGTAACTGAAGGTCACTCATTACCCAGTAACGTCAGCTGAGAATACCCCCAGCATCGTAATTGGTTCCAACAGTTCAAATTCAAATACGTTGTTTTTCAAATCGTTAGTATCCTGCCCTGCCTCTTACCTGGGAAAGTTCAGGAGAGTTCCCCAAATGAAAGGTGTCAATGTCATTACTGTGCTTCTATCAATATATTTCAGTTCTGATTTTTTTCTTCTCTTAGATAAACAAAATTTTAATTCTTCCTTTTGCACTTTTGTTTTTTCTTTCCCTTTTGAGGTTCCTCTGTAATTCACTTTCCAGAGGACCTATGAAGTATACATAGGAAGCTTCCTCTGGAAATCAAAATTCAGAGGACATAAGAAGTATTCATAGGAAGTAGGTAGAAATAGACATGTCCAGGGTTAATTCCATATATTAAGGACTGGACTTGTTTATATTAGAATATTTAGTATTGGTGCTAATTTAATATTTTTAGCTCTTTCTAGTTTTCATTTAACTTTAGATACTTTTTAGTTAATCTTCACTAACATTTTGGTTACTACGTTAGACAATTGCATTTTCCCCTCTTTCCTGATGTTCTTTTCGAGCCACTATCAGTTCAGTATTAGGGATAGGTAAATGCTTTGAGTTTCAAATACACCATGAAAGATTGCTCCTGGATACAACGGATAATTTTTAGACCACTCAAAAAGTGTTTTGAACTTGAGATATTTTACATATCACTGATTACAAAAACTGGCAGAATTTCTTTTCTAGTGTGAATGTGTATATTTTTCCTGTATTCCTCATAATCCCCCAATTATTGGCTTATTTTTTTAAAAAATGACCGGTTAATTTTATCAGATTACATCCGAAATTGATGATTGGCAAGAGAATCAATTTTGTAACTGAAGGTCACTCATTACCCAGTAACATCAGCTGAGAATACCCCAAGCATCGTAATTGGTTCCAACAGTTCAAATTGAAATACGTTGTTTTTCAAATCGTTAGTATCCTGCCCTGCCTCTTACCTGGGAAAGTTCAGGAGTTGTGCCCGAATGAAAGGTGTCAATGTCATTACTGTGCTTCTATCAATATATTTCAGTTCTGATTTTTTTCTTCTCTTAGATAAACAAAATTTTAATTCTTCCTTTTGCTCTTTTGTTTTTTCTTTCCCTTTTGAGGTTCCTCTGTAATTCACTTTCCAGAGGACCTATGAAGTATACATAGGAAGCTTCCTCTGGAAATCAAAATTCAGAGGACATAAGAAGTATTCATAGGAAGTAGGTAGAAATAGACATGTCCAGGGTTAATTCCATATATTAAGGACTGGACTTGTTTATATTAGAATATTTAGTATTGGTGCTAATTTAATATTTTTAGCTCTTTCTAGTTTTCATTTAACATTAGATACTTTTTAGTTAATCTTCACTAACATTTTGGTTACTACGTTAGACAATTGCATTTCCCCCTCTTTCCTGATGTTCTTTTCGAGCCATTATCAGTTCAGTATTAGGGATAGGTAAATGCTTTGAGTTTCAAATACACCATGAAAGATTGCTCCTGGATACAACGGATAATTTTTAGACCACTCAAAAAGTGTTTTCAACTTGAGATATTTTACATATCACTGATTACAAAAACTGTGGCCACATTTCTTTTTAGTGTGAATGTGTATATTTTTCCTGTATTCCTCATAATCCCCCAATGATTGGCTTATTTTTTAAAAAAATGACCGGTTAATTTTATCAGATTTATTACATCCGAAATTGATGATTGGCAAGAGAATCAATTTTGTAACTGAAGGTCACTCATTACCCAGTAACGTCAGCTGAGAATACCCCCAGCATCGTAATTGGTTCCAACAGTTCAAATTCAAATACGTTGTTTTTCAAATCGTTAGTATCCTGCCCTGCCTCTTACCTGGGAAAGTTCAGGAGAGTTCCCCAAATGAAAGGTGTCAATGTCATTACTGTGCTTCTATCAATATATTTCAGTTCTGATTTTTTTCTTCTCTTAGATAAACAAAATTTTAATTCTTCCTTTTGCACTTTTGTTTTTTCTTTCCCTTTTGAGGTTCCTCTGTAATTCACTTTCCAGAGGACCTATGAAGTATACATAGGAAGCTTCCTCTGGAAATCAAAATTCAGAGGACATAAGAAGTATTCATAGGAAGTAGGTAGAAATAGACATGTCCAGGGTTAATTCCATATATTAAGGACTGGACTTGTTTATATTAGAATATTTAGTATTGGTGCTAATTTAATATTTTTAGCTCTTTCTAGTTTTCATTTAACTTTAGATACTTTTTAGTTAATCTTCACTAACATTTTGGTTACTACGTTAGACAATTGCATTTTCCCCTCTTTCCTGATGTTCTTTTCGAGCCACTATCAGTTCAGTATTAGGGATAGGTAAATGCTTTGAGTTTCAAATACACCATGAAAGATTGCTCCTGGATACAACGGATAATTTTTAGACCACTCAAAAAGTGTTTTGAACTTGAGATATTTTACATATCACTGATTACAAAAACTGGCAGAATTTCTTTTCTAGTGTGAATGTGTATATTTTTCCTGTATTCCTCATAATCCCCCAATTATTGGCTTATTTTTTTTAAAAATGACCGGTTAATTTTATCAGATTACATCCGAAATTGATGATTGGCAAGAGAATCAATTTTGTAACTGAAGGTCACTCATTACCCAGTAACATCAGCTGAGAATACCCCAAGCATCGTAATTGGTTCCAACAGTTCAAATTGAAATACGTTGTTTTTCAAATCGTTAGTATCCTGCCCTGCCTCTTACCTGGGAAAGTTCAGGAGTTGTGCCCGAATGAAAGGTGTCAATGTCATTACTGTGCTTCTATCAATATATTTCAGTTCTGATTTTTTTCTTCTCTTAGATAAACAAAATTTTAATTCTTCCTTTTGCTCTTTTCTTTTTTCTTTCCCTTTTGAGGTTCCTCTGTAATTCACTTTCCAGAGGACCTATGAAGTATACATAGGAAGCTTCCTCTGGAAATCAAAATTCAGAGGACATAAGAAGTATTCATAGGAAGTAGGTAGAAATCGACATGTCCAGGGTTAATTCCATATATTAAGGACTGGACTTGTTTATATTAGAATATTTAGTATTGGTGCTAATTTAATATTTTTAGCTCTTTCTAGTTTTCATTTAACTTTAGATACTTTTTAGTTAATCTTCACTAACATTTTGGTTACTACGTTAGACAATTGCATTTTCCCCTCTTTCCTGATGTTCTTTTCGAGCCACTATCAGTTCAGTATTAGGGATAGGTAAATGCTTTGAGTTTCAAATACACCATGAAAGATTGCTCCTGGATACAACGGATAATTTTTAGACCACTCAAAAAGTGTTTTGAACTTGAGATATTTTACATATCACTGATTACAAAAACTGTGGCCACATTTCTTTTTAGTGTGAATGTGTATATTTTTCCTGTATTCCTCATAATCCCCCAATGATTGGCTTATTTTTTTTAAAAATGACCGGTTAATTTTATCAGATTTATTAGATCCGAAATTGATGATTGGCAAGAGAATCAATTTTGTAACTGAAGGTCACTCATTACCCAGTAACGTCAGCTGAGAATATCCCAAGCATCGTAATTGGTTCCAACAGTTCAAATTGAAATACATTGATTTTCAAATCGTTAGTATCCTGCCCTGCCTCTTACCTGGGAAAGTTCAGGAGTTGTGCCCGAATGAAAGGTGTCAATGTCATTACTGTGCTTCTATCAATATATTTCAGTTCTGATTTTTTTCTTCTCTTAGATAAACAAAATCTTAATTCTTCCTTTTGCTCTTTTCTTTTTTCTTTCCCTTTTGAGGTTCCTCTGTAATTCACTTTCCAGAGGACCTATGAAGTATACATAGGAAGCTTCCTCTGGAAATCAAAATTCAGAGGACATAAGAAGTATTCATAGGAAGTAGGTAGAAATAGACATGTCCAGGGTTAATTCCATATATTAAGGACTGGACTTGTTTATATTAGAATATTTAGTATTGGTGCTAATTTAATATTTTTAGCTCTTTCTAGTTTTCATTTAACTTTAGATACTTTTTAGTTAATCTTCACTTACATTTTGGTTACTACGTTAGACAATTGCATTTTCCCCTCTTTCCTGATGTTCTTTTCGAGCCACTATCAGTTCAGTATTAGGGATAGGTAAATGCTTTGAGTTTCAAATACACCATGAAAGATTGCTCCTGGATACAACATATAATCTTTAGACCACTCAAAAAGTGTTTTGAACTTGAGATATTTTACATATCACTGATTACAAAAACTGTGGCCACATTTCTTTTTAGTGTGAATGTGTATATTTTTCCTGTATTCCTCATAATCCCCCAATGATTGGCTTATTTTTTTAAAAAATGACCGGTTAATTTTATCAGATTTATTAGATCCGAAATTGATGATTGGCAAGAGAATCAATTTTGTAACTGAAGGTCACTCATTACCCAGTAACGTCAGCTGATAATACCCCCAGCATCGTAATTGGTTCCAACAGTTCAAATTGAAATACATTGTTTTTCAAATCGTTAGTATCCTGCCCTGCCTCTTACCTGGGAAAGTTCAGGAGTTGTGCCCGAATGAAAGGTGTCAATGTCATTACTGTGCTTCTATCAATATATTTCAGTTCTGATTTTTTTCTTCTCTTAGATAAACAAAATTTTAATTCTTCCTTTTGCTCTTTTGTTTTTTCTTTCCCTTTTGAGGTTCCTCTGTAATTCACTTTCCAGAGGACCTATGAAGTATACATAGGAAGCTTCCTCTGGAAATCAAAATTCAGAGGACATAAGAAGTATTCATAGGAAGTAGGTAGAAATAGACATGTCCAGGGTTAATTCCATATATTAAGGACTGGACTTGTTTATATTAGAATATTTAGTATTGGTGCTAATTTAATATTTTTAGCTCTTTCTAGTTTTCATTTAACATTAGATACTTTTTAGTTAATCTTCACTAACATTTTGGTTACTACGTTAGACAATTGCATTTCCCCCTCTTTCCTGATGTTCTTTTCGAGCCACTATCAGTTCAGTATTAGGGATAGGTAAATGCTTTGAGTTTCAAATACACCATGAAAGATTGCTCCTGGATACAACGGATAATCTTTAGACCATTCAAAAAGTGTTTTGAACTTGAGATATTTTACATATCACTGATTACAAAAACTGTGGCCACATTTCTTTTTAGTGTGAATGTGTATATTTTTCCTGTATTCCTCATAATCCCCCAATGATTGGCTTTTTTTTTTTTAAAAATGACCGGTTAATTTTATCAGATTTATTACATCCGAAATTGATGATTGGCAAGAGAATCAATTTTGTAATTGAATGTCACTCATTACCCAGTAACGTCAGCTGAGAATACCCCCAGCATCGTAATTGGTTCCAACAGTTCAAATTGAAATACGTTGTTTTTCAAATCGTTAGTATCCTGCCCTGCCTCTTACCTGGGAAAGTTCAGGAGTTGTGCCCGAATGAAAGGTGTCAATGTCATTACTGTGCTTCTATCAATATATTTCAGTTCTGATTTTTTTCTTCTCTTAGATAAACAAAATCTTAATTCTTCCTTTTGCTCTTTTCTTTTTTCTTTCCCTTTTGAGGTTCCTCTGTAATTCACTTTCCAGAGGACCTATGAAGTATACATAGGAAGCTTCCTCTGGAAATCAAAATTCAGAGGACATAAGAAGTATTCATAGGAAGTAGGTAGAAATAGACATGTCCAGGGTTAATTCCATATATTAAGGACTGGACTTGTTTATATTAGAATATTTAGTATTGGTGCTAATTTAATATTTTTAGCTCTTTCTAGTTTTCATTTAACTTTAGATACTTTTTAGTTAATCTTCACTAACATTTTGGTTACTACGTTAGACAATTGCATTTTCCCCTTTCCTGATGTTCTTTTCGAGCCACTATCAGTTCAGTATTAGGGATAGGTAAATGCTTTGAGTTTCAAATACACCATGAAAGATTGCTCCTGGATACAACGGATAATCTTTAGACCACTCAAAAAGTGTTTTCAACTTGAGATATTTTACATATCACTGATTACAAAAACTGTGGCCACATTTCTTTTTAGTGTGAATGTGTATATTTTTCCTGTATTCCTCATAATCCCCCAATTATTGGCTTATTTTTTTTAAAAATGACCGGTTAATTTTATCAGATTTATTACATCCGAAATTGATGATTGGCAAGAGAATCAATTTTGTAACTGAAGGTCACTCATTACCCAGTAACGTCAGCTGAGAATACCCCCAGCATCGTAATTGGTTCCAACAGTTCAAATTCAAATACGTTGTTTTTCAAATCGTTAGTATCCTGCCCTGCCTCTTACCTGGGAAAGTTTAGGAGTTGTGCCCGAATGAAAGGTGTCAATGTCATTACTGTGCTTCTATCAATATATTTCAGTTCTGATTTTTTTCTTCTCTTAGATAAACAAAATTTTAATTCTTCCTTTTGCTCTTTTCTTTTTTCTTTCCCTTTTGAGGTTCCTCTGTAATTCACTTTCCAGAGGACCTATGAAGTATACATAGGAAGCTTCCTCTGGAAATCAAAATTCAGAGGACATAAGAAGTATTCATAGGAAATAGGTAGAAATAGACATGTCCAGGGTTAATTCCATATATTAAGGACTGGACTTGTTTATATTAGAATATTTAGTATTGGTGCTAATTTAATATTTTTAGCTCTTTCTAGTTTTCATTTAACTTTAGATACTTTTTAGTTAATCTTCACTAACATTTTGGTTACTACGTTAGACAATTGCATTTTCCCCTCTTTCCTGATGTTCTTTTCGAGCCACTATCAGTTCAGTATTAGGGATAGGTAAATGCTTTCAAATACACCATGAAAGATTGCTCCTGGATACAACGGATAATCTTTAGACCATTCAAAAAGTGTTTTGAACTTGAGATATTTTACATATCACTGATTATAAAAACTGTGGCCACATTTCTTTTTAGTGTGAATGTGTATATTTTTCCTGTATTCCTCATAATCCCCCAATTATTGGCTTATTTTTTTAAAAAATGACCGGTTAATTTTATCAGATTACATCCGAAATTGGTGATTGGCAAGAGAATCAATTTTGTAATTGAAGGTCACTCATACCCAGTAACTTCAGCTGAACATACCCCAAGCATTGTAATTGGTTCCAACAGTTCAAATTGAAATACGTTGTTTTTCAAATCGTTAGTATCCTGCCCTGCCTCTTACCTGGGAAAGTTTAGGAGTTGTGCCCGAATGAAAGGTGTCAATGTCATTACTGTGCTTCTATCAATATATTTCAGTTCTGATTTTTTTCTTCTCTTAGATAAACAAAATTTTAATTCTTCCTTTTGCTCTTTTCTTTTTTCTTTCCCTTTTGAGGTTCCTCTGTAATTCACTTTCCAGAGGACCTATGAAGTATACATAGGAAGCTTCCTCTGGAAATCAAAATTCAGAGGACATAAGAAGTATTCATAGGAAATAGGTAGAAATAGACATGTCCAGGGTTAATTCCATATATTAAGGACTGGACTTGTTTATATTAGAATATTTAGTATTGGTGCTAATTTAATATTTTTAGCTCTTTCTAGTTTTCATTTAACTTTAGATACTTTTTAGTTAATCTTCACTAACATTTTGGTTACTACGTTAGACAATTGCATTTTCCCCTCTTTCCTGATGTTCTTTTCGAGCCACTATCAGTTCAGTATTAGGGATAGGTAAATGCTTTGAGTTTCAAATACACCATGAAAGATTGCTCCTGGATACAACGGATAATCTTTAGACCACTCAAAAAGTGTTTTCAACTTGAGATATTTTACATATCACTCATTACAAAAACTGTGGCCACATTTCTTTTTAGTGTGAATGTGTATATTTTTCCTGTATTCCTCATAATCCCCCAATTATTGGCTTATTTTTTTTAAAAATGACCGGTTAATTTTATCAGATTTATTACATCCGAAATTGATGATTGGCAAGAGAATCAATTTTGTAACTGAAGGTCACTCATTACCCAGTAACGTCAGCTGAGAATACCCCCAGCATCGTAATTGGTTCCAACAGTTCAAATTCAAATACGTTGTTTTTCAAATCGTTAGTATCCTGCCCTGCCTCTTACCTGGGAAAATTTAGGAGTTGTGCCCGAATGAAAGGTGTCAATGTCATTACTGTGCTTCTATCAATATATTTCAGTTCTGATTTTTTTCTTCTCTTAGATAAACAAAATTTTAATTCTTCCTTTTGCTCTTTTCTTTTTTCTTTCCCTTTTGAGGTTCTTCTGTAATTCACTTTCCAGAGGACCTATGAAGTATACATAGGAAGCTTCCTCTGGAAATCAAAATTCAGAGGACATAAGAAGTATTCATAGGAAGTAGGTAGAAATAGACATGTCCAGGGTTAATTCCATATATTAAGGACTGGACTTGTTTATATTAGAATATTTAGTATTGGTGCTAATTTAATATTTTTAGCTCTTTCTAGTTTTCATTTAACTTTAGATACTTTTTAGTTAATCTTCACTAACATTTTGGTTACTACGTTAGACAATTGCATTTTCCCCTCTTTCCTGATGTTCTTTTCGAGCCACTATCAGTTCAGTATTAGGGATAGGTAAATGCTTTCAAATACACCATGAAAGATTGCTCCTGGATACAACGGATAATCTTTAGACCATTCAAAAAGTGTTTTGAACTTGAGATATTTTACATATCACTGATTACAAAAACTGTGGCCACATTTCTTTTTAGTGTGAATGTGTATATTTTTCCTGTATTCCTCATAATCCCCCAATTATTGGCTTATTTTTTTAAAAAATGACCGGTTAATTTTATCAGATTACATCCGAAATTGGTGATTGGCAAGAGAATCAATTTTGTAATTGAAGGTCACTCATACCCAGTAACGTCAGCTGAGAATACCCCAAGCATCGTAATTGGTTCCAACAGTTCAAATTGAAATACGTTGTTTTTCAAATCGTTAGTATCCTGCCCTGCCTCTTACCTGGGAAAGTTCAGGAGTTGTGCCCGAATGAAAGGTGTCAATGTCATTACTGTGCTTCTATCAATATATTTCAGTTCTGATTTTTTTCTTCTCTTAGATAAACAAAATTTTAATTCTTCCTTTTGCTCTTTTGTTTTTTCTTTCCCTTTTGCGGTTCCTCTGTAATTCACTTTCCAGAGGACCTATGAAGTATACATAGGAAGCTTCCTCTGGAAATCAAAATTCAGAGGACATAAGAAGTATTCATAGGAAGTAGGTAGAAATAGACATGTCCAGGGTTAATTCCATATATTAAGGACCGGACTTGTTTATATTAGAATATTTAGTATTGGTGCTAATTTAATATTTTTAGCTCTTTCTAGTTTTCATTTAACTTTAGATACTTTTTAGTTAATCTTCACTAACATTTTGGTTACTACGTTAGACAATTGCATTTTCCCCTCTTTCCTGATGTTCTTTTCGAGCCACTATCAGTTCAGTATTAGGGATAGGTAAATGCTTTGAGTTTCAAATACACCATGAAAGATTGCTCCTGGATACAACGGATAATCTTTAGACCACTCAAAAAGTGTTTTGAACTTGAGATATTTTACATATCACTGATTACAAAAACTGTGGCCACATTTCTTTTTAGTGTGAATGTGTATATTTTTCCTGTATTCCTCATAATCCCCCAATTATTGGCTTATTTTTAAAAAAAATGACCGGTTAATTTTATCAGATTTATTACATCCGAAATTGATGATTGGCAAGAGAATCAATTTTGTAACTGAAGGTCACTCATTACCCAGTAATGTCAGCTGAGAATACCCCCAGCATCGTAATTGGTTCCAACAGTTCAAATTGAAATACGTTGTTTTTCAAATCGTTAGTATCCTGCCCTGCCTCTTACCTGGGAAAGTTCAGGAGAGTTGCCCAAATGAAAGGTGTCAATGTCATTACTGTGCTTCTATCAATATATTTCAGTTCTGATTTTTTTCTTCTCTTAGATAAACAAAATTTTAATTCTTCCTTTTGCTCTTTTGTTTTTTCTTTCCCTTTTGCGGTTCCTCTGTAATTCACTTTCCAGAGGACCTATGAAGTATACATAGGAAGCTTCCTCTGGAAATCAAAATTCAGAGGACATAAGAAGTATTCATAGGAAGTAGGTAGAAATAGACATGTCCAGGGTTAATTCCATATATTAAGGACTGGACTTGTTTATATTAGAATATTTAGTATTGGTGCTAATTTAATATTTTTAGCTCTTTCTAGTTTTCATTTAACTTTAGATACTTTTTAGTTAATCTTCACTAACATTTTGGTTACTACGTTAGACAATTGCATTTTCCCCTCTTTCCTGATGTTCTTTTCGAGCCACTATCAGTTCAGTATTAGGGATAGGTAAATGCTTTGAGTTTCAAATACACCATGATAGATTGCTCCTGGATGCAACGGATAATCTTTAGACCACTCAAAAAGTGTTTTCAACTTGAGATATTTTACATATCACTGATTACAAAAACTGGCAGAATTTCTTTTCTAGTGTGAATGTGTATATTTTTCCTGTATTCCTCATAATCCCCCAATTATTGGCTTATTTTTTTAAAAAATGACCGGTTAATTTTATCAGATTACATCCGAAATTGATGATTGGCAAGAGAATCAATTTTGTAACTGACGGTCACTCATTACCCAGTAACATCAGCTGAGAATACCCCAAGCATCGTAATTGGTTCCAACAGTTCAAATTGAAATACGTTGTTTTTCAAATCGTTAGTATCCTGCCCTGCCTATTACCTGGGAAAGTTCAGGAGTTGTGCCCGAATGAAAGGTGTCAATGTCATTACTGTGCTTCTATCAATATATTTCAGTTCTGATTTTTTTCTTCTCTTAGATAAACAAAATTTTAATTCTTCCTTTTGCTCTTTTGTTTTTTCTTTCCCTTTTGCGGTTCCTCTGTAATTCACTTTCCAGAGGACCTATGAAGTATACATAGGAAGCTTCCTCTGGAAATCAAAATTCAGAGGACATAAGAAGTATTCATAGGAAGTAGGTAGAAATAGACATGTCCAGGGTTAATTCCATATATTAAGGACTGGACTTGTTTATATTAGAATATTTAGTATTGGTGCTAATTTAATATTTTTAGCTCTTTCTAGTTTTCATTTAACTTTAGATACTTTTTAGTTAATCTTCACTAACATTTTGGTTACTACGTTAGACAATTGCATTTCCCCCTCTTTCGTAATGTTCTTTTCGAGCCACTATCAGTTCAGTATTAGGGATAGGTAAATGCTTTGAGTTTCAAATACACCATGAAAGATTGCTCCTGGATACAACGTATAATCTTTAGACCACTCAAAAAGTGTTTTGAACTTGAGATATTTTACATATCACTGATTACAAAAACTGTGGCCACATTTCTTTTTAGTGTGAATGTGTATATTTTTCCTGTATTCCTCATAATCCCCCAATTATTGGCTTATTTTTTTAAAAAATGACCGGTTAATTTTATCAGATTTATTACATCCGAAATTGATGATTGGCAAGAGAATCAATTTTGTAACTGAAGGTCACTCATTACCCAGTAACGTCAGCTGAGAATACCCCCAGCATCGTAATTGGTTCCAACAGTTCAAATTGAAATACGTTGTTTTTCAAATCGTTAGCATCCTGCCCTGCCTCTTACCTGGGAAAGTTCAGGAGTTGTGCCCGAATGAAAGGTGTCAATGTCATTACTGTGCTTCTATCAATATATTTCAGTTCTGATTTTTTTCTTCTCTTAGATAAACAAAATTTTAATTCTTCCTTTTGCTCTTTTGTTTTTTCCTGTAATTCACTTTCCAGAGGACCTATGAAGTATACATAGGAAGCTTCCTCTGGAAATCAAAATTCAGAGGACATAAGAAGTATTCATAGGAAGTAGGTAGAAATAGACATGTCCAGGGTTAATTCCATATATTAAGGACTGGACTTGTTTATATTAGAATATTTAGTATTGGTGCTAATTTAATATTTTTAGCTCTTTCTAGTTTTCATTTAACTTTAGATACTTTTTAGTTAATCTTCACTAACATTTTGGTTACTACGTTAGACAATTTCATTTTCCCCTCTTTCCTGATGTTCTTTTCGAGCCACTATCAATTCAGTATTAGGGATAGGTAAATGCTTTGAGTTTCAAATACACCATGAAAGATTGCTCATGGATGCAACCGATAATCTTTAGATCACTCAAAAAGTGTTTTGAACTTGAGATATTTTACATATCACTGATTACAAAATTGTGGCCATATTTCTTTTTAGTGTGAATGTGTATATTTTTCCTGTATTCCTCATAATCCCCCAATGATTGGATTTTTTTTTTTTAAATGACCTTTTAATTTTATCAGATTTATTACATCCGAAATTGATGATTGGCAAGAGAATCAATTTTGTAATTGAAGGTCACTCATTACCCAGTAACGTCAGCTGAGAATACCCCCAGCATCGTAATTGGTTCCAACAGTTCAAATTGAAATACGTTGTTTTTCAAATCGTTAGTATCCTGCCCTGCCTCTTACCTGGGAAAGTTCAGGAGTTGTGCCCGAATGAAAGGTGTCAATGTCATTACTGTGCTTCTATCAATATATTTCAGTTCTGATTTTTTTCTTCTCTTAGATAAACAAAATTTTAATTCTTCCTTTTGCTCTTTTGTTTTTTCTTTCCCTTTTGCGGTTCCACTGTAATTCACTTTCCAGAGGACCTATGAAGTATACATAGGAAGCTTCCTCTGGAAATCAAAATTCAGAGGACTTAAGAAGTATTCATAGGAAGTAGGTAGAAATAGACATGTCCAGGGTTAATTCCATATATTAAGGACTGGACTTGTTTATATTAGAATATTTAGTATTGGTGCTAATTTAATATTTTTAGCTCTTTCTAGTTTTCATTTAACTTTAGATACTTTTTAGTTAATCTTCACTAACATTTTGGTTACTACGTTAGACAATTGCATTTTCCCCTCTTTCCTGATGTTCTTTTCGAGCCACTATCAGTTCAATATTAGGGATAGGTAAATGCTTTGAGTTTCAAATACACCATGATAGATTGCTCCTGGATGCAACGGATAATCTTTAGACCACTCAAAAAGTGTTTTCAACTTGAGATATTTTACATATCACTGATTACAAAAACTGGCAGAATTTCTTTTCTAGTGTGAATGTGTATATTTTTCCTGTATTCCTCATAATCCCCCAATTATTGGCTTATTTTTTTAAAAAATGACCGGTTAATTTTATCAGATTACATCCGAAATTGATGATTGGCAAGAGAATCAATTTTGTAACTGAAGGTCACTCATTACCCAGTAACATCAGCTGAGAATACCCCAAGCATCGTAATTGGTTCCAACAGTTCAAATTGAAATACGTTGTTTTTCAAATCGTTAGTATCCTGCCCTGCCTCTTACCTGGGAAAGTTCAGGAGTTGTGCCCGAATGAAAGGTGTCAATGTCATTACTGTGCTTCTATCAATATATTTCAGTTCTGATTTTTTTCTTCTCTTAGATAAACAAAATTTTAATTCTTCCTTTTGCTCTTTTGTTTTTTCTTTCCCTTTTGCGGTTCCTCTGTAATTCACTTTCCAGAGGACCTATGAAGTATACATAGGAAGCTTCCTCTGGAAATCAAAATTCAGAGGACATAAGAAGTATTCATAGGAAGTAGGTAGAAATAGACATGTCCAGGGTTAATTCCATATATTAAGGACTGGACTTGTTTATATTAGAATATTTAGTATTGGTGCTAATTTAATATTTTTAGCTCTTTCTAGTTTTCATTTAACTTTAGATACTTTTTAGTTAATCTTCACTAACATTTTGGTTACTACGTTAGACAATTTCATTTTCCCCTCTTTCCTGATGTTCTTTTCGAGCCACTATCAGTTCAATATTAGGGATAGGTAAATGCTTTGAGTTTCAAATACACCATGATAGATTGCTCCTGGATGCAACGGATAATTTTTAGACCACTCAAAAAGTGTTTTCAACTTGAGATATTTTACATATCACTGATTACAAAAACTGGCAGAATTTCTTTTCTAGTGTGAATGTGTATATTTTTCCTGTATTCCTCATAATCCCCCAATTATTGGCTTATTTTTTTAAAAAATGACCGGTTAATTTTATCAGATTACATCCGAAATTGATGATTGGCAAGAGAATCAATTTTGTAACTGAAGGTCACTCATTACCCAGTAACGTCAACTGAGAATACCCCCAGCATCGTAATTGGTTCCAACAGTTCAAATTGAAATACGTTGTTTTTCAAATCGTTAGTATCCTGCCCTGCCTCTTACCTGGGAAAGTTCAGGAGATGTGCCCGAATGAAAGGTGTCAATGTCATTACTATGCTTCTATCAATATATTTCAGTTCTGATTTTTTCTTCTCTTAGATAAACAAAATTTTCTTCCTTTTCTTCCTTTTGCTCTTTTGTTTTTTCTTTCCCTTTTGCGGTTCCTCTGTAATTCACTTTCCAGAGGACCTATGAAGTATACATAGGAAGCTTCCTCTGGAAATCAAAATTCAGAGGACATAAGAAGTATTCATAGGAAGTAGGTAGAAATAGACATGTCCAGGGTTAATTCCATATATTAAGGACTGGACTTGTTTATATTAGAATATTTAGTATTGGTGCTAATTTAATATTTTTAGCTCTTTCTAGTTTTCATTTAACTTTAGATACTTTTTAGTTAATCTTCACTAACATTTTGGTTACTACGTTAGACAATTGCATTTTCCCCTCTTTCCTGATGTTCTTTTCGAGCCACTATCAGTTCAGTATTAGGGATAGGTAAATGCTTTGAGTTTCAAATACACCATGAAAGGTTGCTCCTGGATGCAACGGATAATCTTTAGATCACTCAAAAAGTGTTTTGAATTTGAGATATTTTACATATCACTGATTACAAAACTGTGGCCATATTTCTTTTTAGTGTGAATGTGTATATTTTTCCTGTATTCCTCATAATCCCCCAATGATTGGATTATTTTTTTTTTAAATGACCTTTTAATTTTATCAGATTTATTAGATCCGAAATTGATGATTGGCAAGAGAATCAATTTTGTAACTGAAGGTCACTCATTACCCAGTAACGTCAGCTGAGAATACCCCCAGCATCGTAATTGGTTCCAACAGTTCAAATTGAAATACGTTGTTTTTCAAATCGTTAGTATCCTGCCCTGCCTCTTACCTGGGAAAGTTCAGGAGTTGTGTGCAAATGAAAGATGTCAATGTCATTACTGTGCTTCTATCAATATATTTCAGTTCTGATTTTTTTCTTCTCTTAGATAAACAAAATTTTAATTCTTCCTTTTGCACTTTTGTTTTTTCTTTCCCTTTTGAGGTTCCTCTGTAATTCACTTTCCAGAGGACCTATGAAGTATACATAGGAAGCTTCCTCTGGAAATCAAAATTCAGAGGACATAAGAAGTATTCATAGGAAGTAGGTAGAAATAGACATGTCCAGGGTTAATTCCATATATTAAGGACTGGACTTGTTTATATTAGAATATTTAGTATTGGTGCTAATTTAATATTTTTAGCTCTTTCTAGTTTTCATTTAACTTTAGATACTTTTTAGTTAATCTTCACTAACATTTTGGTTACTACGTTAGACAATTTCATTTTCCCCTCTTTCCTGATGTTCTTTTCGAGCCACTATCAGTTCAGTATTAGGGATAGGTAAATGCTTTGAGTTTCAAATACACCATGATAGATTGCTCCTGGATGCAACGGATAATCTTTAGACCACTCAAAAAGTGTTTTGAACTTGAGATATTTTACATATCACTGATTACAAAAACTGGCAGAATTTCTTTTCTAGTGTGAATGTGTATATTTTTCCTGTATTCCTCATAATCCCCCAATTATTGGCTTATTTTTTAAAAAAATGACCGGTTAATTTTATCAGATTACATCCGAAATTGATGATTGGCAAGAGAATCAATTTTGTAACTGAAGGTCACTCATTACCCAGTAACATCAGCTGAGAATACCCCAAGCATCGTAATTGGTTCCAACAGTTCAAATTGAAATACGTTGTTTTTCAAATCGTTAGTATCCTGCCCTGCCTCTTACCTGGGAAAGTTCAGGAGTTGTGCCCGAATGAAAGGTGTCAATGTCATTACTGTGCTTCTATCAATATATTTCAGTTCTGATTTTTTTCTTCTCTTAGATAAACAAAATTTTAATTCTTCCTTTTGCTCTTTTGTTTTTTCTTTCCCTTTTGAGGTTCCTCTGTAATTCACTTTCCAGAGGACCTATGAAGTATACATAGGAAGCTTCCTCTGGAAATCAAAATTCAGAGGACATAAGAAGTATTCATAGGAAGTAGGTAGAAATAGACATGTCCAGGGTTAATTCCATATATTAAGGACTGGACTTGTTTATATTAGAATATTTAGTATTGGTGCTAATTTAATATTTTTAGCTCTTTCTAGTTTTCATTTAACATTAGATACTTTTTAGTTAATCTTCACTAACATTTTGGTTACTACGTTAGACAATTGCATTTCCCCCTCTTTCCTGATGTTCTTTTCGAGCCATTATCAGTTCAGTATTAGGGATAGGTAAATGCTTTGAGTTTCAAATACACCATGAAAGATTGCTCCTGGATACAACGGATAATTTTTAGACCACTCAAAAAGTGTTTTCAACTTGAGATATTTTACATATCACTGATTACAAAAACTGTGGCCACATTTCTTTTTAGTGTGAATGTGTATATTTTTCCTGTATTCCTCATAATCCCCCAATGATTGGCTTATTTTTTTAAAAAATGACCGGTTAATTTTATCAGATTTATTACATCCGAAATTGATGATTGGCAAGAGAATCAATTTTGTAACTGAAGGTCACTCATTACCCAGTAACGTCAGCTGAGAATACCCCCAGCATCGTAATTGGTTCCAACAGTTCAAATTCAAATACGTTGTTTTTCAAATCGTTAGTATCCTGCCCTGCCTCTTACCTGGGAAAGTTCAGGAGAGTTCCCCAAATGAAAGGTGTCAATGTCATTACTGTGCTTCTATCAATATATTTCAGTTCTGATTTTTTTCTTCTCTTAGATAAACAAAATTTTAATTCTTCCTTTTGCACTTTTGTTTTTTCTTTCCCTTTTGAGGTTCCTCTGTAATTCACTTTCCAGAGGACCTATGAAGTATACATAGGAAGCTTCCTCTGGAAATCAAAATTCAGAGGACATAAGAAGTATTCATAGGAAGTAGGTAGAAATAGACATGTCCAGGGTTAATTCCATATATTAAGGACTGGACTTGTTTATATTAGAATATTTAGTATTGGTGCTAATTTAATATTTTTAGCTCTTTCTAGTTTTCATTTAACTTTAGATACTTTTTAGTTAATCTTCACTAACATTTTGGTTACTACGTTAGACAATTGCATTTTCCCCTCTTTCCTGATGTTCTTTTCGAGCCACTATCAGTTCAGTATTAGGGATAGGTAAATGCTTTGAGTTTCAAATACACCATGAAAGATTGCTCCTGGATACAACGGATAATTTTTAGACCACTCAAAAAGTGTTTTGAACTTGAGATATTTTACATATCACTGATTACAAAAACTGGCAGAATTTCTTTTCTAGTGTGAATGTGTATATTTTTCCTGTATTCCTCATAATCCCCCAATTATTGGCTTATTTTTTTAAAAAATGACCGGTTAATTTTATCAGATTACATCCGAAATTGATGATTGGCAAGAGAATCAATTTTGTAACTGAAGGTCACTCATTACCCAGTAACATCAGCTGAGAATACCCCAAGCATCGTAATTGGTTCCAACAGTTCAAATTGAAATACGTTGTTTTTCAAATCGTTAGTATCCTGCCCTGCCTCTTACCTGGGAAAGTTCAGGAGTTGTGCCCGAATGAAAGGTGTCAATGTCATTACTGTGCTTCTATCAATATATTTCAGTTCTGATTTTTTTCTTCTCTTAGATAAACAAAATTTTAATTCTTCCTTTTGCTCTTTTGTTTTTTCTTTCCCTTTTGAGGTTCCTCTGTAATTCACTTTCCAGAGGACCTATGAAGTATACATAGGAAGCTTCCTCTGGAAATCAAAATTCAGAGGACATAAGAAGTATTCATAGGAAGTAGGTAGAAATAGACATGTCCAGGGTTAATTCCATATATTAAGGACTGGACTTGTTTATATTAGAATATTTAGTATTGGTGCTAATTTAATATTTTTAGCTCTTTCTAGTTTTCATTTAACATTAGATACTTTTTAGTTAATCTTCACTAACATTTTGGTTACTACGTTAGACAATTGCATTTCCCCCTCTTTCCTGATGTTCTTTTCGAGCCATTATCAGTTCAGTATTAGGGATAGGTAAATGCTTTGAGTTTCAAATACACCATGAAAGATTGCTCCTGGATACAACGGATAATTTTTAGACCACTCAAAAAGTGTTTTCAACTTGAGATATTTTACATATCACTGATTACAAAAACTGTGGCCACATTTCTTTTTAGTGTGAATGTGTATATTTTTCCTGTATTCCTCATAATCCCCCAATGATTGGCTTATTTTTTTAAAAAATGACCGGTTAATTTTATCAGATTTATTAGATCCGAAATTGATGATTGGCAAGAGAATCAATTTTGTAACTGAAGGTCACTCATTACCCAGTAACGTCAGCTGAGAATACCCCCAGCATCGTAATTGGTTCCAACAGTTCAAATTCAAATACGTTGTTTTTCAAATCGTTAGTATCCTGCCCTGCCTCTTACCTGGGAAAGTTCAGGAGAGTTCCCCAAATGAAAGGTGTCAATGTCATTACTGTGCTTCTATCAATATATTTCAGTTCTGATTTTTTTCTTCTCTTAGATAAACAAAATTTTAATTCTTCCTTTTGCACTTTTGTTTTTTCTTTCCCTTTTGAGGTTCCTCTGTAATTCACTTTCCAGAGGACCTATGAAGTATACATAGGAAGCTTCCTCTGGAAATCAAAATTCAGAGGACATAAGAAGTATTCATAGGAAGTAGGTAGAAATAGACATGTCCAGGGTTAATTCCATATATTAAGGACTGGACTTGTTTATATTAGAATATTTAGTATTGGTGCTAATTTAATATTTTTAGCTCTTTCTAGTTTTCATTTAACTTTAGATACTTTTTAGTTAATCTTCACTAACATTTTGGTTACTACGTTAGACAATTGCATTTTCCCCTCTTTCCTGATGTTCTTTTCGAGCCACTATCAGTTCAGTATTAGGGATAGGTAAATGCTTTGAGTTTCAAATACACCATGAAAGATTGCTCCTGGATACAACGGATAATTTTTAGACCACTCAAAAAGTGTTTTGAACTTGAGATATTTTACATATCACTGATTACAAAAACTGGCAGAATTTCTTTTCTAGTGTGAATGTGTATATTTTTCCTGTATTCCTCATAATCCCCCAATTATTGGCTTATTTTTTTTAAAAATGACCGGTTAATTTTATCAGATTACATCCGAAATTGATGATTGGCAAGAGAATCAATTTTGTAACTGAAGGTCACTCATTACCCAGTAACATCAGCTGAGAATACCCCAAGCATCGTAATTGGTTCCAACAGTTCAAATTGAAATACGTTGTTTTTCAAATCGTTAGTATCCTGCCCTGCCTCTTACCTGGGAAAGTTCAGGAGTTGTGCCCGAATGAAAGGTGTCAATGTCATTACTGTGCTTCTATCAATATATTTCAGTTCTGATTTTTTTCTTCTCTTAGATAAACAAAATTTTAATTCTTCCTTTTGCTCTTTTCTTTTTTCTTTCCCTTTTGAGGTTCCTCTGTAATTCACTTTCCAGAGGACCTATGAAGTATACATAGGAAGCTTCCTCTGGAAATCAAAATTCAGAGGACATAAGAAGTATTCATAGGAAGTAGGTAGAAATCGACATGTCCAGGGTTAATTCCATATATTAAGGACTGGACTTGTTTATATTAGAATATTTAGTATTGGTGCTAATTTAATATTTTTAGCTCTTTCTAGTTTTCATTTAACTTTAGATACTTTTTAGTTAATCTTCACTAACATTTTGGTTACTACGTTAGACAATTGCATTTTCCCCTCTTTCCTGATGTTCTTTTCGAGCCACTATCAGTTCAGTATTAGGGATAGGTAAATGCTTTGAGTTTCAAATACACCATGAAAGATTGCTCCTGGATACAACGGATAATTTTTAGACCACTCAAAAAGTGTTTTGAACTTGAGATATTTTACATATCACTGATTACAAAAACTGTGGCCACATTTCTTTTTAGTGTGAATGTGTATATTTTTCCTGTATTCCTCATAATCCCCCAATGATTGGCTTATTTTTTTTAAAAATGACCGGTTAATTTTATCAGATTTATTAGATCCGAAATTGATGATTGGCAAGAGAATCAATTTTGTAACTGAAGGTCACTCATTACCCAGTAACGTCAGCTGAGAATATCCCAAGCATCGTAATTGGTTCCAACAGTTCAAATTGAAATACATTGATTTTCAAATCGTTAGTATCCTGCCCTGCCTCTTACCTGGGAAAGTTCAGGAGTTGTGCCCGAATGAAAGGTGTCAATGTCATTACTGTGCTTCTATCAATATATTTCAGTTCTGATTTTTTTCTTCTCTTAGATAAACAAAATCTTAATTCTTCCTTTTGCTCTTTTCTTTTTTCTTTCCCTTTTGAGGTTCCTCTGTAATTCACTTTCCAGAGGACCTATGAAGTATACATAGGAAGCTTCCTCTGGAAATCAAAATTCAGAGGACATAAGAAGTATTCATAGGAAGTAGGTAGAAATAGACATGTCCAGGGTTAATTCCATATATTAAGGACTGGACTTGTTTATATTAGAATATTTAGTATTGGTGCTAATTTAATATTTTTAGCTCTTTCTAGTTTTCATTTAACTTTAGATACTTTTTAGTTAATCTTCACTTACATTTTGGTTACTACGTTAGACAATTGCATTTTCCCCTCTTTCCTGATGTTCTTTTCGAGCCACTATCAGTTCAGTATTAGGGATAGGTAAATGCTTTGAGTTTCAAATACACCATGAAAGATTGCTCCTGGATACAACATATAATCTTTAGACCACTCAAAAAGTGTTTTGAACTTGAGATATTTTACATATCACTGATTACAAAAACTGTGGCCACATTTCTTTTTAGTGTGAATGTGTATATTTTTCCTGTATTCCTCATAATCCCCCAATGATTGGCTTATTTTTTTAAAAAATGACCGGTTAATTTTATCAGATTTATTAGATCCGAAATTGATGATTGGCAAGAGAATCAATTTTGTAACTGAAGGTCACTCATTACCCAGTAACGTCAGCTGATAATACCCCCAGCATCGTAATTGGTTCCAACAGTTCAAATTGAAATACATTGTTTTTCAAATCGTTAGTATCCTGCCCTGCCTCTTACCTGGGAAAGTTCAGGAGTTGTGCCCGAATGAAAGGTGTCAATGTCATTACTGTGCTTCTATCAATATATTTCAGTTCTGATTTTTTTCTTCTCTTAGATAAACAAAATTTTAATTCTTCCTTTTGCTCTTTTGTTTTTTCTTTCCCTTTTGAGGTTCCTCTGTAATTCACTTTCCAGAGGACCTATGAAGTATACATAGGAAGCTTCCTCTGGAAATCAAAATTCAGAGGACATAAGAAGTATTCATAGGAAGTAGGTAGAAATAGACATGTCCAGGGTTAATTCCATATATTAAGGACTGGACTTGTTTATATTAGAATATTTAGTATTGGTGCTAATTTAATATTTTTAGCTCTTTCTAGTTTTCATTTAACATTAGATACTTTTTAGTTAATCTTCACTAACATTTTGGTTACTACGTTAGACAATTGCATTTCCCCCTCTTTCCTGATGTTCTTTTCGAGCCACTATCAGTTCAGTATTAGGGATAGGTAAATGCTTTGAGTTTCAAATACACCATGAAAGATTGCTCCTGGATACAACGGATAATCTTTAGACCATTCAAAAAGTGTTTTGAACTTGAGATATTTTACATATCACTGATTACAAAAACTGTGGCCACATTTCTTTTTAGTGTGAATGTGTATATTTTTCCTGTATTCCTCATAATCCCCCAATGATTGGCTTTTTTTTTTTTAAAAATGACCGGTTAATTTTATCAGATTTATTACATCCGAAATTGATGATTGGCAAGAGAATCAATTTTGTAATTGAATGTCACTCATTACCCAGTAACGTCAGCTGAGAATACCCCCAGCATCGTAATTGGTTCCAACAGTTCAAATTGAAATACGTTGTTTTTCAAATCGTTAGTATCCTGCCCTGCCTCTTACCTGGGAAAGTTCAGGAGTTGTGCCCGAATGAAAGGTGTCAATGTCATTACTGTGCTTCTATCAATATATTTCAGTTCTGATTTTTTTCTTCTCTTAGATAAACAAAATCTTAATTCTTCCTTTTGCTCTTTTCTTTTTTCTTTCCCTTTTGAGGTTCCTCTGTAATTCACTTTCCAGAGGACCTATGAAGTATACATAGGAAGCTTCCTCTGGAAATCAAAATTCAGAGGACATAAGAAGTATTCATAGGAAGTAGGTAGAAATAGACATGTCCAGGGTTAATTCCATATATTAAGGACTGGACTTGTTTATATTAGAATATTTAGTATTGGTGCTAATTTAATATTTTTAGCTCTTTCTAGTTTTCATTTAACTTTAGATACTTTTTAGTTAATCTTCACTAACATTTTGGTTACTACGTTAGACAATTGCATTTTCCCCTTTCCTGATGTTCTTTTCGAGCCACTATCAGTTCAGTATTAGGGATAGGTAAATGCTTTGAGTTTCAAATACACCATGAAAGATTGCTCCTGGATACAACGGATAATCTTTAGACCACTCAAAAAGTGTTTTCAACTTGAGATATTTTACATATCACTGATTACAAAAACTGTGGCCACATTTCTTTTTAGTGTGAATGTGTATATTTTTCCTGTATTCCTCATAATCCCCCAATTATTGGCTTATTTTTTTTAAAAATGACCGGTTAATTTTATCAGATTTATTACATCCGAAATTGATGATTGGCAAGAGAATCAATTTTGTAACTGAAGGTCACTCATTACCCAGTAACGTCAGCTGAGAATACCCCCAGCATCGTAATTGGTTCCAACAGTTCAAATTCAAATACGTTGTTTTTCAAATCGTTAGTATCCTGCCCTGCCTCTTACCTGGGAAAGTTTAGGAGTTGTGCCCGAATGAAAGGTGTCAATGTCATTACTGTGCTTCTATCAATATATTTCAGTTCTGATTTTTTTCTTCTCTTAGATAAACAAAATTTTAATTCTTCCTTTTGCTCTTTTCTTTTTTCTTTCCCTTTTGAGGTTCCTCTGTAATTCACTTTCCAGAGGACCTATGAAGTATACATAGGAAGCTTCCTCTGGAAATCAAAATTCAGAGGACATAAGAAGTATTCATAGGAAATAGGTAGAAATAGACATGTCCAGGGTTAATTCCATATATTAAGGACTGGACTTGTTTATATTAGAATATTTAGTATTGGTGCTAATTTAATATTTTTAGCTCTTTCTAGTTTTCATTTAACTTTAGATACTTTTTAGTTAATCTTCACTAACATTTTGGTTACTACGTTAGACAATTGCATTTTCCCCTCTTTCCTGATGTTCTTTTCGAGCCACTATCAGTTCAGTATTAGGGATAGGTAAATGCTTTCAAATACACCATGAAAGATTGCTCCTGGATACAACGGATAATCTTTAGACCATTCAAAAAGTGTTTTGAACTTGAGATATTTTACATATCACTGATTATAAAAACTGTGGCCACATTTCTTTTTAGTGTGAATGTGTATATTTTTCCTGTATTCCTCATAATCCCCCAATTATTGGCTTATTTTTTTAAAAAATGACCGGTTAATTTTATCAGATTACATCCGAAATTGGTGATTGGCAAGAGAATCAATTTTGTAATTGAAGGTCACTCATACCCAGTAACTTCAGCTGAACATACCCCAAGCATTGTAATTGGTTCCAACAGTTCAAATTGAAATACGTTGTTTTTCAAATCGTTAGTATCCTGCCCTGCCTCTTACCTGGGAAAGTTTAGGAGTTGTGCCCGAATGAAAGGTGTCAATGTCATTACTGTGCTTCTATCAATATATTTCAGTTCTGATTTTTTTCTTCTCTTAGATAAACAAAATTTTAATTCTTCCTTTTGCTCTTTTCTTTTTTCTTTCCCTTTTGAGGTTCCTCTGTAATTCACTTTCCAGAGGACCTATGAAGTATACATAGGAAGCTTCCTCTGGAAATCAAAATTCAGAGGACATAAGAAGTATTCATAGGAAATAGGTAGAAATAGACATGTCCAGGGTTAATTCCATATATTAAGGACTGGACTTGTTTATATTAGAATATTTAGTATTGGTGCTAATTTAATATTTTTAGCTCTTTCTAGTTTTCATTTAACTTTAGATACTTTTTAGTTAATCTTCACTAACATTTTGGTTACTACGTTAGACAATTGCATTTTCCCCTCTTTCCTGATGTTCTTTTCGAGCCACTATCAGTTCAGTATTAGGGATAGGTAAATGCTTTGAGTTTCAAATACACCATGAAAGATTGCTCCTGGATACAACGGATAATCTTTAGACCACTCAAAAAGTGTTTTCAACTTGAGATATTTTACATATCACTCATTACAAAAACTGTGGCCACATTTCTTTTTAGTGTGAATGTGTATATTTTTCCTGTATTCCTCATAATCCCCCAATTATTGGCTTATTTTTTTTAAAAATGACCGGTTAATTTTATCAGATTTATTACATCCGAAATTGATGATTGGCAAGAGAATCAATTTTGTAACTGAAGGTCACTCATTACCCAGTAACGTCAGCTGAGAATACCCCCAGCATCGTAATTGGTTCCAACAGTTCAAATTCAAATACGTTGTTTTTCAAATCGTTAGTATCCTGCCCTGCCTCTTACCTGGGAAAATTTAGGAGTTGTGCCCGAATGAAAGGTGTCAATGTCATTACTGTGCTTCTATCAATATATTTCAGTTCTGATTTTTTTCTTCTCTTAGATAAACAAAATTTTAATTCTTCCTTTTGCTCTTTTCTTTTTTCTTTCCCTTTTGAGGTTCTTCTGTAATTCACTTTCCAGAGGACCTATGAAGTATACATAGGAAGCTTCCTCTGGAAATCAAAATTCAGAGGACATAAGAAGTATTCATAGGAAGTAGGTAGAAATAGACATGTCCAGGGTTAATTCCATATATTAAGGACTGGACTTGTTTATATTAGAATATTTAGTATTGGTGCTAATTTAATATTTTTAGCTCTTTCTAGTTTTCATTTAACTTTAGATACTTTTTAGTTAATCTTCACTAACATTTTGGTTACTACGTTAGACAATTGCATTTTCCCCTCTTTCCTGATGTTCTTTTCGAGCCACTATCAGTTCAGTATTAGGGATAGGTAAATGCTTTCAAATACACCATGAAAGATTGCTCCTGGATACAACGGATAATCTTTAGACCATTCAAAAAGTGTTTTGAACTTGAGATATTTTACATATCACTGATTACAAAAACTGTGGCCACATTTCTTTTTAGTGTGAATGTGTATATTTTTCCTGTATTCCTCATAATCCCCCAATTATTGGCTTATTTTTTTAAAAAATGACCGGTTAATTTTATCAGATTACATCCGAAATTGGTGATTGGCAAGAGAATCAATTTTGTAATTGAAGGTCACTCATACCCAGTAACGTCAGCTGAGAATACCCCAAGCATTGTAATTGGTTCCAACAGTTCAAATTGAAATACGTTGTTTTTCAAATCGTTAGTATCCTGCCCTGCCTCTTACCTGGGAAAGTTCAGGAGTTGTGCCCGAATGAAAGGTGTCAATATCATTACTGTGCTTCTATCAATATATTTCAGTTCTGATTTTTTCTTCTCTTAGGTAAACAAAATTTTAATTTTTCCTTTTGCTCTTTTGTTTTTTCTTTCCCTTTTGAGGTTCCTCTGTAATTCACTTTCCAGAGGACCCATGAAGTATACATAGGAAGCTTCCTCTGGAAATCAAAATTCAGAGGACATAAGAAGTATTCATAGGAAGTAGGTAGAAATAGACATGTCCAGGGTTAATTCCATATATTAAGGACTGGACTTGTTTATATTAGAATATTTAGTATTGGTGCTAATTTAATATTTTTAGCTCTTTCTAGTTTTCATTTAACTTTAGATACTTTTTAGTTAATCTTCACTAACATTTTGGTTACTACGTTAGACAATTGCATTTTCCCCTCTTTCCTGATGTTCTTTTTGAGCCACTATCAGTTCAGTATTAGGGATAGGTAAATGCTTTGAGTTTCAAATACACCATGAAAGATTGCTCCTGGATACAACGGATAATCTTTAGACCACTCAAAAAGTGTTTTCAACTTGAGATATTTTACATATCACTGATTACAAAAACTGTGGCCACATTTCTTTTTAGTGTGAATGTGTATATTTTTCCTGTATTCCTCATAATCCCCCAATTATTGGCTTATTTTTTTTAAAAATGACCGGTTAATTTTATCAGATTACATCCGAAATTGGTGATTGGCAAGAGAATCAATTTTGTAATTGAAGGTCACTCATACCCAGTAACGTCAGCTGAGAATACCCCAAGCATTGTAATTGGTTCCAACAGTTCAAATTGAAATACGTTGTTTTTCAAATCGTTAGTATCCTGCCCTGCCTCTTACCTGGGAAAGTTCAGGAGTTGTGCCCGAATGAAAGGTGTCAATATCATTACTGTGCTTCTATCAATATATTTCAGTTCTGATTTTTTCTTCTCTTAGGTAAACAAAATTTTAATTTTTCCTTTTGCTCTTTTGTTTTTTCTTTCCCTTTTGAGGTTCCTCTGTAATTCACTTTCCAGAGGACCCATGAAGTATACATAGGAAGCTTCCTCTGGAAATCAAAATTCAGAGGACATAAGAAGTATTCATAGGAAGTAGGTAGAAATAGACATGTCCAGGGTTAATTCCATATATTAAGGACTGTACTTGTTTATATTAGAATATTTAGTATTGGTGCTAATTTAATATTTTTAGCTCTTTCTAGTTTTCATTTAACTTTAGATACTTTTTAGTTAATCTTCACTAACATTTTGGTTACTACGTTAGACAATTGCATTTTCCCCTCTTTCCTGATGTTCTTTTTGAGCCACTATCAGTTCAGTATTAGGGATAGGTAAATGCTTTGAGTTTCAAATACACCATGAAAGATTGCTCCTGGATACAACGGATAATCTTTAGACCACTCAAAAAGTGTTTTCAACTTGAGATATTTTACATATCACTGATTACAAAAACTGTGGCCACATTTCTTTTTAGTGTAAATGTGTATATTTTTCCTGTATTCCTCATAATCCCCCAATGATTGGCTTATTTTTTTAAAAAATGACCGGTTAATTTTATCAGATTTATTACATCCGAAATTGATGATTGGCAAGAGAATCAATTTTGTAACTGAAGGTCACTCATTACCCAGTAACGTCAGCTGAGAATACCCCCAGCATCGTAATTGGTTCCAACAGTTCAAATTGAAATACGTTGTTTTTCAAATCGTTAGTATCCTGCCCTGCCTCTTACCTGGGAAAGTTCAGGAGTTGTGCGCAAATGAAAGATGTGAATGTCATTACTGTGCTTCTATCAATATATTTCAGTTCTGATTTTTTTCTTCTCTTAGATAAACAAAATTTTAATTCTTCCTTTTGCTCTTTTGTTTTTTCTTTCCCTTTTGAGGTTCCTCTGTAATTCACTTTCCAGGGGACCTATGAAGTATACATAGGAAGCTTCCTCTGGAAATCAAAATTCAGAGGACATAAGAAGTATTCATAGGAAGTAGGTAGAAATAGACATGTCCAGGGTTAATTCCATATATTAAGGACTGGACTTGTTTATATTAGAATATTTAGTATTGTTGCTAATTTAATATTTTTAGCTCTTTCTAGTTTTCATTTAACTTTAGATACTTTTTAGTTAATCTTCACTAACATTTTGGTTACTACGTTAGACAATTGCATTTTCCCCTCTTTCCTGATGTTCTTTTCGAGCCACTATCAGTTCAGTATTAGGGATAGGTAAATGCTTTGAGTTTCAAATACACCATGAAAGATTGCTCCGGAATACAACGGATAATCTTTAGACCACTCAAAAAGTGTTTTCAACTTGAGATATTTTACATATCACTGATTACAAAAACTGTGGCCACATTTCTTTTTAGTGTGAATGTGTATATTTTTCCTGTATTCCTCATAATCCCCCAATGATTGGCTTATTTTTTTAAAAAAATGACCGGTTAATTTTATCAGATTTATTACATCCGAAATTGATGATTGGCAAAAGAATCAATTTTGTAACTGAAGGTCACTCATTACCCAGTAACGTCAGCTGAGAATACCCCCAGCATCGTAATTGGTTCCAACAGTTCAAATTCAAATACGTTGTTTTTCAAATCGTTAGTATCCTGCCCTGCCTCTTAGCTGGGAAAGTTCAGGAGAGTTGCCCAAATGAAAGGTGTCAATGTCATTACTGTGCTTCTATCAATATATTTCAGTTCTGATTTTTTTCTTCTCTTAGATAAACAAAATTTTAATTCTTCCTTTTGCACTTTTGTTTTTTCTTTCCCTTTTGAGGTTCCTCTGTAATTCACTTTCCAGAGGACCTATGAAGTATACATAGGAAGCTTCCTCTGGAAATCAAAATTCAGAGGACATAAGAAGTATTCATAGGAAGTAGGTAGAAATAGACATGTCCAGGGTTAATTCCATATATTAAGGACTGGACTTGTTTATATTAGAATATTTAGTATTGGTGCTAATTTAATATTTTTAGCTCTTTCTAGTTTTCATTTAACTTTAGATACTTTTTAGTTAATCTTCACTAACATTTTGGTTACTACGTTAGACAATTGCATTTTCCCCTCTTTCCTGATGTTCTTTTCGAGCCACTATCAGTTCAGTATTAGGGATAGGTAAATGCTTTGAGTTTCAAATACACCATGAAAGATTGCTCCTGGATACAACGGATAATCTTTAGACCACTCAAAAAGTGTTTTCAACTTGAGATATTTTACATATCACTGATTACAAAAACTGTGGCCACATTTCTTTTTAGTGTGAATGTGTATATTTTTCCTGTATTCCTCATAATCCCCCAATGATTGGCTTATTTTTTTAAAAAATGACCGGTTAATTTTATCAGATTTATTACATCCGAAATTGATGATTGGCAAAAGAATCAATTTTGTAACTGAAGGTCACTCATTACCCAGTAACGTCAGCTGAGAATACCCCCAGCATCGTAATTGGTTCCAACAGTTCAAATTCAAATACGTTGTTTTTCAAATCGTTAGTATCCTGCCCTGCCTCTTACCTGGGAAAGTTCAGGAGAGTTGCCCAAATGAAAGGTGTCAATGTCATTACTGTGCTTCTATCAATATATTTCAGTTCTGATTTTTTTCTTCTCTTAGATAAACAAAATTTTAATTCTTCCTTTTGCACTTTTGTTTTTTCTTTCCCTTTTGAGGTTCCTCTGTAATTCACTTTCCAGAGGACCTATGAAGTATACATAGGAAGCTTCCTCTGGAAATCAAAATTCAGAGGACATAAGAAGTATTCATAGGAAGTAGGTAGAAATAGACATGTCCAGGGTTAATTCCATATATTAAGGACTGGACTTGTTTATATTAGAATATTTAGTATTGGTGCTAATTTAATATTTTTAGCTCTTTCTAGTTTTCATTTAACTTTAGATACTTTTTAGTTAATCTTCACTAACATTTTGGTTACTACGTTAGACAATTGCATTTTCCCCTCTTTCCTGATGTTCTTTTCGAGCCACTATCAGTTCAGTATTAGGGATAGGTAAATGCTTTGAGTTTCAAATACACCATGAAAGATTGCTCCTGGATACAACGGATAATCTTTAGACCACTCAAAAAGTGTTTTGAACTTGAGATATTTTACATATCACTGATTACAAAAACTGTGGCCACATTTCTTTTTAGTGTAAATGTGTATATTTTTCCTCTTTTCCTCATAATCCCCCAATGATTGGCTTATTTTTTTTAAAAATGACCGGTTAATTTTATCAGATTTATTACATCCGAAATTGATGATTGGCAAGAGAATCAATTTTGTAACTGAAGGTCACTCATTACCCAGTAACGTCAGCTGAGAATACCCCCAGCATCGTAATTGGTTCCAACAGTTCAAATTGAAATACGTTGTTTTTCAAATCGTTAGTATCCTGCCCTGCCTCTTACCTGGGAAAGTTCAGGAGTTGTGCGCAAATGAAAGATGTCAATGTCATTACTGTGCTTCTATCAATATATTTCAGTTCTGATTTTTTTCTTCTCTTAGATAAACAAAATTTTAATTCTTCCTTTTGCTCTTTTGTTTTTTCTTTCCCTTTTGAGGTTCCTCTGTAATTCACTTTCCAGAGGACCTATGAAGTATACATAGGAAGCTTCCTCTGGAAATCAAAATTCAGAGGACATAAGAAGTATTCATAGGAAGTAGGTAGAAATAGACATGTCCAGGGTTAATTCCATATATTAAGGACTGGACTTGTTTATATTAGAATATTTAGTATTGGTGCTAATTTAATATTTTTAGCTCTTTCTAGTTTTCATTTAACTTTAGATACTTTTTAGTTAATCTTCACTAACATTTTGGTTACTACGTTAGACAATTTCATTTTCCCCTCTTTCCTGATGTTCTTTTCGAGCCACTATCAGTTCAGTATTAGGGATAGGTAAATGCTTTGAGTTTCAAATACACCATGATAGATTGCTCCTGGATGCAACGGATAATCTTTAGACCACTCAAAAAGTGTTTTGAACTTGAGATATTTTACATATCACTGATTACAAAAACTGGCAGAATTTCTTTTCTAGTGTGAATGTGTATATTTTTCCTGTATTCCTCATAATCCCCCAATTATTGGCTTATTTTTTAAAAAAATGACCGGTTAATTTTATCAGATTACATCCGAAATTGATGATTGGCAAGAGAATCAATTTTGTAACTGAAGGTCACTCATTACCCAGTAACATCAGCTGAGAATACCCCAAGCATCGTAATTGGTTCCAACAGTTCAAATTGAAATACGTTGTTTTTCAAATCGTTAGTATCCTGCCCTGCCTCTTACCTGGGAAAGTTCAGGAGTTGTGCCCGAATGAAAGGTGTCAATGTCATTACTGTGCTTCTATCAATATATTTCAGTTCTGATTTTTTTCTTCTCTTAGATAAACAAAATTTTAATTCTTCCTTTTGCTCTTTTCTTTTTTCTTTCCCTTTTGAGGTTCCTCTGTAATTCACTTTCCAGAGGACCTATGAAGTATACATAGGAAGCTTCCTCTGGAAATCAAAATTCAGAGGACATAAGAAGTATTCATAGGAAGTAGGTAGAAATAGACATGTCCAAGGTTAATTCCATATATTAAGGACTGGACTTGTTTATATTAGAATATTTAGTATTGGTGCTAATTTAATATTTTTAGCTCTTTCTAGTTTTCATTTAACTTTAGATACTTTTTAGTTAATCTTCACTAACATTTTGGTTACTACGTTAGACAATTTCATTTTCCCCTCTTTCCTGATGTTCTTTTCGAGCCACTATCAGTTCAGTATTAGGGATAGGTAAATGCTTTGAGTTTCAAATACACCATGATAGATTGCTCCTGGATGCAACGGATAATCTTTAGACCACTCAAAAAGTGTTTTGAACTTGAGATATTTTACATATCACTGATTACAAAAACTGGCAGAATTTCTTTTCTAGTGTGAATGTGTATATTTTTCCTGTATTCCTCATAATCCCCCAATTATTGGCTTATTTTTTAAAAAAATGACCGGTTAATTTTATCAGATTACATCCGAAATTGATGATTGGCAAGAGAATCAATTTTGTAACTGAAGGTCACTCATTACCCAGTAACATCAGCTGAGAATATCCCAAGCATCGTAATTGGTTCCAACAGTTCAAATTGAAATACGTTGTTTTTCAAATCGTTAGTATCCTGCCCTGCCTCTTACCTGGGAAAGTTCAGGAGTTGTGCCCGAATGAAAGGTGTCAATGTCATTACTGTGCTTCTATCAATATATTTCAGTTCTGATTTTTTTCTTCTCTTAGATAAACAAAATTTTAATTCTTCCTTTTGCTCTTTTCTTTTTTCTTTCCCTTTTGAGGTTCCTCTGTAATTCACTTTCCAGAGGACCTATGAAGTATACATAGGAAGCTTCCTCTGGAAATCAAAATTCAGAGGACATAAGAAGTATTCATAGGAAGTAGGTAGAAATAGACATGTCCAGGGTTAATTCCATATATTAAGGACTGGACTTGTTTATATTAGAATATTTAGTATTGGTGCTAATTTAATATTTTTAGCTCTTTCTAGTTTTCATTTAACATTAGATACTTTTTAGTTAATCTTCACTAACATTTTGGTTACTACGTTAGACAATTGCATTTTCCCCTCTTTCCTGATGTTCTTTTCGAGCCATTATCAGTTCAGTATTAGGGATAGGTAAATGCTTTGAGTTTCAAATACACCATGAAAGATTGCTCCTGGATACAACGGATAATTTTTAGACCACTCAAAAAGTGTTTTGAACTTGAGATATTTTACATATCACTGATTACAAAAACTGTGGCCACATTTCTTTTTAGTGTGAATGTGTATATTTTTCCTGTATTCCTCATAATCCCCCAATGATTGGCTTATTTTTTTTAAAAATGACCGGTTAATTTTATCAGATTTATTACATCCGAAATTGATGATTGGCAAGAGAATCAATTTTGTAACTGAAGGTCACTCATTACCCAGTAACGTCAGCTGAGAATACCCCCAGCATCGTAATTGGTTCCAACAGTTCAAATTGAAATACGTTGTTTTTCAAATCGTTAGTATCCTGCCCTGCCTCTTACCTGGGAAAGTTCAGGAGAGTTGCCCAAATGAAAGGTGTCAATGTCATTACTGTGCTTCTATCAATATATTTCAGTTCTGATTTTTTTCTTCTCTTAGATAAACAAAATTTTAATTCTTCCTTTTGCTCTTTTGTTTTTTCTTTCCCTTTTGAGGTTCCTCTGTAATTCACTTTCCAGAGGACCTATGAAGTATACATAGGAAGCTTCCTCTGGAAATCAAAATTCAGAGGACATAAGAAGTATTCATAGGAAGTAGGTAGAAATAGACATGTCCAGGGTAAATTCCATATATTAAGGACTGGACTTGTTTATATTAGAATATTTAGTATTGGTGCTAATTTAATATTTTTAGCTCTTTCTAGTTTTCATTTAACTTTAGATACTTTTTAGTTAATCTTCACTATCATTTTGGTTACTACGTTAGAGAATTTCATTTCCCCCCCTTTCCTGATGTTCTTTTCAAGCCACTATCAGTTCAGTATTAGGGATAGGTAAATGCTTTGAGTTTCAAATACACCATGAAAGATTGCTCCTGGATACAACGGATAATCTTTAGACCACTCAAAAAGTGTTTTCAACTTGAGATATTTTACATATCACTGATTACAAAAACTTGGCCACATTTCTTTTTAGTGTGAATGTGTATATTTTTCCTGTATTCCTCATAATCCCCCAATTATTGGATTATTATTTTTTTAAATGACCTTTTAATTTTATCAGATTTATTACATCCGAAATTGATGATTGGCAAGAGAATCAATTTTGTAACTGAAGGTCACTCATTACCCAGTAACGTCAGCTGAGAATACCCCCAGCATCGTAATTGGTTCCAACAGTTCAAATTGAAACACGTTGTTTTTCAAATCGTTAGTATCCTGCCCTGACTCTTACCTGGGAAAGTTCAGGAGTTGTGCCCAAATGAAAGGTGTCAATGTCATTACTGTGCTTCTATCAATATATTTCAGTTCTGATTTTTTTCTTCTCTTAGATAAACAAAATTTTAATTCTTCCTTTTGCTCTTTTGTTTTTTCTTTCCCTTTTGAGGTTCCTCTGTAATTCACTTTCCAGAGGACCTATGAAGTATACATAGGAAGCTTCCTCTGGAAATCAAAATTCAGAGGACATAAGAAGTATTCAAAGGAAGTAGGTAGAAATAGACATGTCCAGGGTTAATTCCATATATTAAGGACTGGACTTGTTTATATTAGAATATTTAGTATTGGTGCTAATTTAATATTTTTAGCTCTTTCTAGTTTTCATTTAACTTTAGATACTTTTTAGTTAATCTTCACTAACATTTTGGTTACTACGTTAGACAATTGCATTTCCCCTTCTTTCCTGATGTTCTTTTCGAGCCACTATCAGTTCAGTATTTGGGATAGGTAAATGCTTTGAGTTTCAAATACACCATGAAAGATTGCTCCTGGATGCAACGGATAATCTTTAGACCACTCAAAAAGTGTTTTGAACTTGAGATATTTTACATATCACTGATTACAAAATTGTGGCCATATTTCTTTTTAGTGTGAATGTGTATATTTTTCCTGTATTCCTCATAATCCCCCAATGATTGGATTATTTTTTTTAAAAATGACCTTTTAATTTTATCAGATTTATTACATCCGAAATTGATGATTGGCAAGAGAATCAATTTTGTAACTGAAGGTCACTCATTACCCAGTAACATCAGCTGAGAATACCCCAAGCATCGTAATTGGTTCCAACAGTTCAAATTGAAATACGTTGTTTTTCAAATCGTTAGTATCCTGCCCTGCCTCTTACCTGGGAAAGTTCAGGAGTTGTGCCCGAATGAAAGGTGTCAATGTCATTACTGTGCTTCTATCAATATATTTCAGTTCTGATTTTTTCTTCTCTTAGGTAAACAAAATTTTAATTCTTCCTTTTGCTCTTTTGTTTTTTCTTTCCCTTATGAGGTTCCTCTGCAATTCACTTTCCAGATGACCTATGAAGTATACATAGGAAGCTTCCTCTGTAAATCAAAATTCAGAGGACATAAGAAGTATTCATAAGAAGTAGGTAGAAATAGACATGTCCAGGGTTAATTCCATATATTAAAGACTGGACTTGTTTATATTAGAATATTTAGTATTGGTGCTAATTTAATATTTTTAGCTCTTTCTAGTTTTCATTTAACTTTAGATACTTTTTAGTTAATCTTCACTAACATTTTGGTTACTACGTTAGACAATTTCATTTCCCCCCCTTTCCTGATGTTCTTTTCGAGCCACTATCAGTTCAATATTAGGGATAGGTAAATGCTTTGAGTTTCAAATACACCATGATAGATTGCTCCTGGATGCAACGGATAATCTTTAGACCACTCAAAAAATGTTTTGAACTTGAGATATTTTACATATCACTGATTACAAAAACTGTGGCCATATTTCTTTTTAGTGTGAATGTGTATATTTTTCCTGTATTCCTCATAATCCCCCAATGATTGGCTTATTTTTTTAAAAAATGACCGGTTAATTTTATCAGATTTATTAGATCCGAAATTGATGATTGGCAAGAGAATCAATTTTGTAATTGAAGGTCACTCATTACCCAGTAACGTCAGCTGAGAATACCCCCAGCATCGTAATTGGTTCCAACAGTTCAAATTCAAATACGTTGTTTTTTAAATCGTTAGTATCCTGCCCTGCCTCTTACCTGGGAAAGTTCAGGAGTTGTGCCCGAATGAAAGGTGTCAATGTCATTACTGTGCTTCTATCAATATATTTCAGTTCTGATTTTTTTCTTCTCTTAGATAAACAAAATTTTAATTCTTCCTTTTGCTCTTTTGTTTTTTCTTTCCCTTTTGAGGTTCCTCTGTAATTCACTTTCCAGAGGACCTATGAAGTATACATAGGAAGCTTCCTCTGGAAATCAAAATTCAGAGGACATAAGAAGTATTCATAGGAAGTAGGTGGAAATAGACATGTCCAGGGTTAATTCCATATATTAAGGAGTGGACTTGTTTATATTAGAATATTTAGTATTGGTGCTAATTTAATATTTTTAGCTCTTTCTAGTTTTCATTTAACTTTAGATACTTTTTAGTTAATCTTCACTATCATTTTGGTTACTACGTTAGAGAATTTCATTTCCCCCCCTTTCCTGATGTTCTTTTCAAGCCACTATCAGTTCAGTATTAGGGATAGGTAAATGCTTTGAGTTTCAAATACACCATGAAAGATTGCTCCTGGATACAACGGATAATCTTTAGACCACTCAAAAAGTGTTTTCAACTTGAGATATTTTACATATCACTGATTACAAAAACTGTGGCCACATTTCTTTTTAGTGTGAATGTGTATATTTTTCCTGTATTCCTCATAATCCCCCAATTATTGGCTTATTTTTTAAAAAAATGACCGGTTAATTTTATCAGATTTATTACATCCGAAATTGATGATTGGCAAGAGAATCAATTTTGTAACTGAAGGTCACTCATTACCCAGTAACGTCAGCTGAGAATACCCCCAGCATCGTAATTGGTTCCAACAGTTCAAATTGAAACACGTTGTTTTTCAAATCGTTAGTATCCTGCCCTGCCTCTTACCTGGGAAAGTTCAGGAGTTGTGCCCAAATGAAAGGTGTCAATGTCATTACTGTGCTTCTATCAATATATTTCAGTTCTGATTTTTTTCTTCTCTTAGATAAACAAAATTTTAATTCTTCCTTTTGCTCTTTTGTTTTTTCTTTCCCTTTTGAGGTTCCTCTGTAATTCACTTTCCAGAGGACCTATGAAGTATACATAGGAAGCTTCCTCTGGAAATCAAAATTCAGAGGACATAAGAAGTATTCATAGGAAGTAGGTAGAAATAGACATGTCCAGGGTTAATTCCATATATTAAGGACTGGACTTGTTTATATTAGAATATTTAGTATTGGTGCTAATTTAATATTTTTAGCTCTTTCTAGTTTTCATTTAACTTTAGATACTTTTTAGTTAATCTTCACTAACATTTTGGTTACTACGTTAGACAATTGCATTTTCCCTTCTTTCCTGATGTTCTTTTCGAGCCACTATCAGTTCAGTATTAGGGATAGGTAAATGCTTTGAGTTTCAAATACACCATGAAAGATTGCTCCTGGATGCAACGGATAATCTTTAGACGACTCAAAAAGTGTTTTGAACTTGAGATATTTTACATATCACTGATTACAAAATTGTGGCCATATTTCTTTTTAGTGTGAATGTGTATATTTTTCCTGTATTCCTCATAATCCCCCAATGATTGGATTATTTTTTTTTTAAATGACCTTTTAATTTTATCAGATTTATTACATCCGAAATTGATGATTGGCAAGAGAATCAATTTTGTAACTGAAGGTCACTCATTACCCAGTAACGTCAGCTGAGAATACCCCCAGCATCGTAATTGGTTCCAACAGTTCAAATTGAAACACGTTGTTTTTCAAATCGTTAGTATCCTGCCCTGACTCTTACCTGGGAAAGTTCAGGAGTTGTGCCCAAATGAAAGGTGTCAATGTCATTACTGTGCTTCTATCAATATATTTCAGTTCTGATTTTTTTCTTCTCTTAGATAAACAAAATTTTAATTCTTCCTTTTGCTCTTTTGTTTTTTCTTTCCCTTTTGAGGTTCCTCTGTAATTCACTTTCCAGAGGACCTATGAAGTATACATAGGAAGCTTCCTCTGGAAATCAAAATTCAGAGGACATAAGAAGTATTCAAAGGAAGTAGGTAGAAATAGACATGTCCAGGGTTAATTCCATATATTAAGGACTGGACTTGTTTATATTAGAATATTTAGTATTGGTGCTAATTTAATATTTTTAGCTCTTTCTAGTTTTCATTTAACTTTAGATACTTTTTAGTTAATCTTCACTAACATTTTGGTTACTACGTTAGACAATTGCATTTTCCCTTCTTTCCTGATGTTCTTTTCGAGCCACTATCAGTTCAGTATTTGGGATAGGTAAATGCTTTGAGTTTCAAATACACCATGAAAGATTGCTCCTGGATGCAACGGATAATCTTTAGACCACTCAAAAAGTGTTTTGAACTTGAGATATTTTACATATCACTGATTACAAAATTGTGGCCATATTTCTTTTTAGTGTGAATGTGTATATTTTTCCTGTATTCCTCATAATCCCCCAATGATTGGATTATTTTTTTTAAAAATGACCTTTTAATTTTATCAGATTTATTACATCCGAAATTGATGATTGGCAAGAGAATCAATTTTGTAACTGAAGGTCACTCATTACCCAGTAACATCAGCTGAGAATACCCCAAGCATCGTAATTGGTTCCAACAGTTCAAATTGAAATACGTTGTTTTTCAAATCGTTAGTATCCTGCCCTGCCTCTTACCTGGGAAAGTTCAGGAGTTGTGCCCGAATGAAAGGTGTCAATGTCATTACTGTGCTTCTATCAATATATTTCAGTTCTGATTTTTTCTTCTCTTAGGTAAACAAAATTTTAATTCTTCCTTTTGCTCTTTTGTTTTTTCTTTCCCTTATGAGGTTCCTCTGCAATTCACTTTCCAGATGACCTATGAAGTATACATAGGAAGCTTCCTCTGTAAATCAAAATTCAGAGGACATAAGAAGTATTCATAAGAAGTAGGTAGAAATAGACATGTCCAGGGTTAATTCCATATATTAAAGACTGGACTTGTTTATATTAGAATATTTAGTATTGGTGCTAATTTAATATTTTTAGCTCTTTCTAGTTTTCATTTAACTTTAGATACTTTTTAGTTAATCTTCACTAACATTTTGGTTACTACGTTAGACAATTTCATTTCCCCCCCCTTTCCTGATGTTCTTTTCGAGCCACTATCAGTTCAATATTAGGGATAGGTAAATGCTTTGAGTTTCAAATACACCATGATAGATTGCTCCTGGATGCAACGGATAATCTTTAGACCACTCAAAAAATGTTTTGAACTTGAGATATTTTACATATCACTGATTACAAAAACTGTGGCCATATTTCTTTTTAGTGTGAATGTGTATATTTTTCCTGTATTCCTCATAATCCCCCAATGATTGGCTTATTTTTTTAAAAAATGACCGGTTAATTTTATCAGATTTATTAGATCCGAAATTGATGATTGGCAAGAGAATCAATTTTGTAATTGAAGGTCACTCATTACCCAGTAACGTCAGCTGAGAATACCCCCAGCATCGTAATTGGTTCCAACAGTTCAAATTCAAATACGTTGTTTTTTAAATCGTTAGTATCCTGCCCTGCCTCTTACCTGGGAAAGTTCAGGAGTTGTGCCCGAATGAAAGGTGTCAATGTCATTACTGTGCTTCTATCAATATATTTCAGTTCTGATTTTTTTCTTCTCTTAGATAAACAAAATTTTAATTCTTCCTTTTGCTCTTTTGTTTTTTCCTGTAATTCACTTTCCAGAGGACCTATGAAGTATACATAGGAAGCTTCCTCTGGAAATCAAAATTCAGAGGACATAAGAAGTATTCATAGGAAGTAGGTAGAAATAGACATGTCCAGGGTTAATTGCATATATTAAGAACTGGACTTGTTTATATTAGAATATTTAGTATTGGTGCTAATTTAATATTTTTAGCTCTTTCTAGTTTTCATTTAGTTTTAGATACTTTTTAGTTAATCTTCACTAATATTTTGGTTACTACGTTAGACAATTGCATTTCCCCCCCTTTCCTGATGTTCTTTTCAAGCCACTATCAGTTCAGTATTAGGGATAGGTAAATGCTTTGAGTTTCAAATACACCATGATAGATTGCTCCTGGATGCAAAGGATATTCTTTAGACCACTTAAAAAATTGTTTTGAACTTTTTAGTTAATCTTCACTAACATTTTGTTTACTACTTTCCTGTTTTTCTCATTATCCCTTAAATTTATGCATTTTTTTCTCCAAATCTTCCCTTCAAATTATTTGATTTATTATATTTGAAATTGATGATTGTCAAGAGAATCAAATTTGTATTTAAAAGTCACTCATTACACTGTTAAAGTCAGCTGACAAAACTCCCAGTATCCTAATTTGTTCCAATAGTTCAAAATCAACTATGCTTTTTTAAAATCTTTAGTATCTTTTTCTGTCTCCCGGCTTGGATGGTGTAGGAATAGTGGCCAATAAAAGGTATAAATATCATTAATGTTTTTCTATCAATATATTCCAATTATTGCTTTTTTTCTTTTATTAGGGAAGTTAAATTGTATTTCTTCTGATTTCAAATTTGGTATTAAAATCAAAGCTTAAGAAAATGTTCCCAAAGCCTCTTAATAAGGAGCACTGCTTATTTAAAAATAGCAAAATGAGTTTTCAAAGGGTTCTTTTGTATTTTTTTCCAATATGCTTGTATGTTTTTTTCATATTCCAAGGGAAGTGCATTTAGGTCGTCTAACAAAGCTTTGTTTTACTCACACATAGACTGATCTACAATTGAAATAAATACTTTTCTTTCTATTCACCCATGGACTTTCAACAGTTAGCATAATGTGACTTTTCCGCTCTTTACCCCCCTCAAAATTAACTTCATATTAATTGTTAAGTGATGTTTTGCAAGATATTCAAGTTTGTATATGAAGAGAACTCTTTATGCATAAAGTCATCTGACAAAACCTCCAACATCATTCTTTGTTGCAGTTTTCTAATTTTAATAAATGTTTTTGTAAAATTTGCAAGAGTCTAAATTTTAAGTACTCAGTAATATATTGCTCTTGTTTTACTGGCTGTAATGGATGTTGTTTTGACTATTCCAAAAGTGTTTTGAGCTTGAAATATTCATTTGTAATATATTATTTAGTATGTTATCCTTATTTACTATATTATATTTTATTATACTATATGTACACTGAATTGTGTGACAATTTCATATTGCATTATGTATATGTTGAATCTTCCTGTTTTTGTGTTGATGTTCAGAATCCTTTGCTTAAACAACTCTGCTAACATCATTATATAAGTTTGTATTTTATTCTTCTTGTTGATATGTCTTGCATAACATTTTTTGGCTAAATTGTTTTGCAAGGCATACGATATATTATTATATATTTTGAATAAGTTGGCATGCTTAGAAATTATTAAAGTGTTGATTTTACTATTACACTCTTCTGCCTCTCTTTTTAGCTTGGAATGCTGTTTTGTTTTTTCACCAGTTGACTTAATTTACGGTATGTCTTAATGACACCTCACATATAAAGAGGATTAATTTAAATAAAGCATGAACCAAATATGTATATGTATTTATGTATGTTTGTGTGTGTGTGTGTGTGTGTGTGTGTGTGTGTGTGTGCATATGTGTGTGTGTGTGTGTGTGTGTGTGTGTGTGTTCCAGCATAATTCTGGAATGTCTTGAGCAATTTCAACCAAACTTGGTATACAGATGACTTACTCTCTGAAAAAAATACTATGGGGGTAACATCCCTAACACCCCTCGGTGTGTGTGTTCTGTTAAGATGCACTCTGTTGTGCTAAAAATGGCCTTTGCTGTAGAATTAGAAATGTAATTACGTAATAACATAGACATAATTATAAATTACGTTTGGTCTGGACATTTTCAACACAGTGGTATCATTTTTTTTTAACTCTTCTGGGGGCAGAGGGAAAACATTTTTAACTAATTTAATTGTCACCCTACACAGTGACCCAGCTCTCTCTTCACATCATTACATGTAAAGAACTTCCTTTCTTCCTTGCTTCTAACGTTTGCAAAAACACATTTATCTAATGAGAAGATGTCTTTCACCTGTACATCTTATCTCAATTCTCACAAAGCCTTTCTTCAAGGCTTATGAACAATGATGAGTAGGTAAGCGAACAAATCTTAAAACAAAATGAGACATGAGTTCTGGATCCTAATAAAAGTATAAATACTCAAATAAAACATTCTAATACTGTATTATATAAATATTCTAACTTTGTAGGGCCACTTCTGTCTTTGTATGGCTGCCTCTGGTCTTTGCCAATGACTATTGAATTTTTTGCTGCCCATTTCATCATGAAGAAACTCTTGAGTTGGTGTCACATTTTTTTTCTACTATGTTAGATAGAAAAAAAATATAAAAAACAAGTATACAATAAAATTTATAAATATACAACTATCAACTTTAACTAAAAATGGGAGGGAATAAGATGAGCAGAGGGGTAAGTGGGATTTATTATCAACCAACTCGAGGGTGACACTCCTCCATTGGAACCTGAGGCCAACTGGCAGAGTCACAGCTTTAGGCTCTTGCAGAAGGTCAGGAGGGTGAGAGCTGACCTGGGAGGGGGACAATATGTTCCAAAAGTTAGTAGCAATGGCAGAGAAGGGTCTTCTGTATCTGCCAGCCAGAATTTCCTCTACAGGCGTGCACCATGCTTTCTCTGCCAGCACAAGTGGGATACAGCAATCCCATTGCGATGAGATGATTCTTCAAGTAACCTGAATCCATGCCATGAAGGACTTTAAAAGTGATAACTAACACCTTGATTTGTACCCAGAAGCAAACAGGCAGCTAGTGGCAAAACAGATATGGCAAAGGCTCTCCTAGCTGCAACTACTACCTGCTCTTGGAGCAGGAATTGCAAGTCCAAGAAAACCACCAAGTTGCAGACCAGATCTGTCTAGCATAGTGCCATCCCATCCATAACTAACTGTTAAAAGTCTCAGATCTTGGAGCTCCATGCAACTAAAGCCATTGAGTCTTGCCATGGTTCAGCCAAAGCCTATTATTCCCTATCCAAAGCCTCAGGCAGCAACACCATCACTTGAGTCATCAGGATTGAAGATATAGAGTTGAGTATCATCAGCATACTAATGATGCCACAACCCATGGTGATGGATGATCTCACCTAGTGGCTTCATGTAGATGTTTAAAAAGGAGTGTAGAAAGTATAGAGCCCTGAAGCATGCCCTAAAAGAGAAGCCATCTCTATTAATATTAAATGGGAGCAATGTTTGAGAAAGGTGTCAAACCAGCTCAAAACTGTGCTCCCAGCCTCATGTCCAACCCAAAAGGATGCCATTGTTGATGGTATTAAAGGACTCTGAGAACTCAAGGAAAGGGAGGATGATTGCACTAGCCCTATAATGGTCTCACCAGAGATCAAGCATGATCAATTCTGTCTCTATGCCATAAACAGATCTGAATTCTGACTGAAAGGAGCCCAGATAATCCATTTCCTCAGGAGCTTCTGAAGCTGCCAGACAACTACTAAAAAGGGAAGACGGGAATCAATGAAAGTTATCCAGTCAAGTGGGATCAAGTGATGGCTTGAAGCAGGGTGTGAACCAGGGAATCCTTAAAAGGCTTCAGAAATGTCCCCCCCCCCTTGCAATCATAAATTTATTACTCATGAATTAAGATAAATTACAGTATGTGTCTCAGGATATTGAGTCATTAACTAGGACCAGAGGTTTAAACTTCCAACCTTTCAGACTAATAATACGAGAGCTCGACTTCAGAGAACTTTTCTCGCACCAGAATATGTAACATTTGTGTTTCTTATCTTCTGTAACCAAGTGAGTAGCTGATGATTGGTGATAACTATGAATTCCCAACTCCAGAAATAAACATGTAGGGCATTGATCACCCATTTCAATATATACACCTCTTTCTTGATGGTATTATAATTGTGTTCTTGTTGGAGGAGTTTCTTTGATAAATAAATTGAGGGGTGTGTGTGTCCTGTCCCTTCATTGTTTTGCGTCAATACTGCATCTAAACTAACAGATGCATCTATTTGTACAACAAATGATTGCATAAAATCCAGTCACTTCAGCACTGGTTTTCCACATGGAGCATCTTTTAACCTTTCAATTGTCTCCTGGCATTGCTGTGCCCATCTTATATTGGAAGTTTTCCTGGTTATTATCTCCATTAGGGGTTGAGCAATGGGGAGAAATGGGAGATAAACCTTTTGTAATATCATGCCAAGGCCAAGTAAAGCATACTACATCTTTATTTTGCATGTTTCTACTTGTCTCAGGGTTTTCATCTCACCCAGTTCAGGTTTGATTTATCCCTTTTCTACCACAGATATTGAGTTTCTTGAAAGCCAGGTAGCACTTTTTTGGTTCAGATTAAGTCCAGCTTCCCTTAGACATTCCAATGGAATGACGATTCTCATGATGCACATGATCCCCCTGCAGACAAGGATATTATCTAAAAAAGGTTGTGTACAGTCCATCCAGAAACCCATCCATCCTGTGCACCAGGTAGCTAACAAATTTCACCCCTCTGCCACACGTCTACCCAAAATCTTATGTTGCCATTCGGCTTTGGCACCAAGAGTGAATACCATTAGCTGACAGATGATTCTATTATGTTCATATGGAGAATTTTTTTGCCTCTTTTTGTAGGACTGCTTTCAACTATTCCTATAGTTGGATCCTATAGAGGATCCTATAGAGCACTGTCAGATAGCTCAAGTTTCCCCCATGCCTATCCGGTGATCCTCCAAAGCAATTTTACCTTACTCTCCAGTAACCATGCAGTTATAATTTTCAACATTCTTCTTAACTCATCCTTTTGGTTCTCTCTTAGATTGAAATTTATATCCATAGTTGCTTAGAATGGCTGCTGTAGTACCTTCCAATCTTGATCCACTCAGTTTAGATTATTTTCTTTCAATACCAACAGGGTCATCCCAGGGTCAGCTCTACTATGCCATTTCTGTAGGAGGTTCGCTTGATATATTTCATAATGTACTGGACCAGTTCTTCTCTTTATTAGATAGGGACACTGCTACTGTGCCTGTAGTTTACTTTCTTACATGGCATCAATAATAAGACTTTGTCCCATACATCAAATTGTTTAGTCTTTAACCCCTGATCATATTGTGTCTTTGGATTTTCCTGGCAGTTGCTAAATGTTTCTGTGTTCTAGGACCTTCAACTTATTTCTTTGTGTCAATATATATTCAGGTTTTTAGGGCCTTCTAGGTTTCCAGTCTATCCTTCTTTAAATCTAACATATCAAAAGGCTGTCTCCCATATATTAATTCAAAAGGACTAAATCCTCTGAATGCCTATGAAACCTCCCTGCAGAAATGGCAGCCAAGTGTTCCAATGCTTTGGGTCCCGCCCTGTATTTTAGCATATTCTTTAGCCCATTCTTAAGTTCATCTGTTCCGTAAGATCATTTGCCTGTGTATACTAAGGACTAGTATGCACCCTTTTATTGCCAGGTCTGCATATAAAATTTGTGTCCTGATCTGTAAAAATTTCCTGTGGTATTGTAAATAATGACTAGCTCCTCCACTCTATGTTTACTGGTCATATTTCTTATTATAACTGCTTCTGGGTATCAGCTAACATAATCACAGTCCTCCAGAATATATTTACTTGTCCATGAAAAAGGCCTGAAATATTATGGTAACTTTTGAAAAAGGATGAGGACTAAAGGTACTGTTTCCATAGGGACTTTGTCTTGTTGCCTTTTTTTGCTTTACCAGCCATGTTTTGCAATAATAGGTCACCTTTCCATAGATCCCTGGCCAATAGAATATACGTGGGATCTGATAAGATCCTATAAATGATCCTATTTCTATTCATGTATCTGGCCCCCAGAGTCTCATGAGATAACTCAATATGGCTTTGTAATATCTCTGAGGAACCACACTTTATTCACCATGTTCCCATGTGTAGGGATGAAGACATATACAGAATAGAAATCCTTAATTTTCTTGGTACCTTTGTAATGTGTCCTTGTTTCACTCCTTTTTCACAGCTAGCCAACAATGTTCTACCTGAAATCATGGCAAGATTTTGCTAGTCAATATATGCTCTATTGTCCTATTCATTACTAATTTCATCACTTTTATGTTTTAGCTGAATTTAATTAAATTGATGGGAGAAATTACCATATTTTCAAATAAAACAACGTTCTTGTTAATGTGTTTAGTCAAAGTTAAACTTTTCCCAGTTATACTGTATGGTTGAGAGTGATGGACGTAGGAAAGTTGAGTGGTGAACAACTGGTGCTTTTAAATTATAGTGGTGAAGAAAACTCTTGAGAGTCTCTTTAGAACAGTGTTTCTCAACTTTGTCAACTTGAAGATGTCTGGACTTCAACTCCCAGAATTCCCCAGCCAGGGAACTCACTGGCTGGGGAATTCTGGGAGTTGGAAGTCCAGACATCTTCAAGTTGACAAGGTTGAGAAATACCACTTTAGAAGATCAAATTAATTAATCCTAAAGAAAATCAACTTTGACTGTTCTTTAGAAGGAGGAGAACTGAGGCTGAGGCTCAAATTCTTTGACCACCAAGAAAGAGCTCATAGGAAAAGAACCTGAGAAAGATTGAAGGCAATAGAAGAAGGGGATATCAGAGGATGAGATAGTTAGACAATGGCCCAATGAACATGAATTTTAGGAAACAGCAGAAGACAGGATCTGTTCATTGAATTGCAAAGAGTTGAACATGACTTAGCATCAACAACTTGTTCATGCGGTACATTTAATTATCACTTATCGGTTTTAGCATATACAGTACTTTTGGTGCAGAGGTAAGATTTAAAAAGAAAATACAGTATGAAAAAATATACTCATATACATCTTTCTGTGCTTTCCCCTATTTTTATATAATTGATTTTGACATTTACTATGAATTTATTTCCCTTTTTTAATTTAAGACCCCTGAGAAACAAGAGTATATGGAGTAACAATAATAATGTTCAAAATACTGATCCTTTTTTTACTCAAAGATTTTTGCAAAAGAAATCACCCTGGATGGTCCTTAAAATGTATTACAGAATTGGCAGGATGGTGTCTTGATATAAACAGGACACATGTAGATACAGTAGCTGTTAATTATTCTCTGTGGCTTGTTGCTACAATTATAGCACCTGAAGAAAGATTATTAAAGATAACCAGATTTTCATTTTCCTTAGCTGGAAGACTACATATATTTTGATGTAGGAAAAGAGTTAGAGCTGTTTCTATAGGGAGAGATTCTGTTTGGAAAGTTCCCAATTACGATACAGTTTTCTATTTGTTGTTGTTGTTGCAGTTTCTGATGATGATCTAGAATTCATATTCTATTTTGTAGATTTTGTGGTGCACAATATTTTCATTTCAACATAATAAAATAATGTTCTATGAAGGCTAATTATTCCAATCTTTGATATCTAGCTTCTTAAAAATTGCTCCTGAAATATGGATCAAGAAGAATAAATGTGTAAACTGCTTTGTATCAAGTAAAATTATCATCTATAAAGATACAATATTGTATTACACTATAATCCATATACCATATCATACTTTATAATACTATAAAGATAAATGTTTCATAAAAGCACCAAATATATTGTAGAAGTACTATTAATACAGCATTTGAACTTCTTTTAGTATGATTATGCAACCTTTGGCTTCACTTGAGATTTCTGCAAGAGAGAAATACATTTTAATGTTAACTCTTAAAAATCAGAAATTTTATATGTACAGAGTTTTTAGAGGACAGTATACATTTTAAATTAGTGCAAGCTTAAATAACTGATATGGTTGTTCAAAGAAAACATTTGTATGGCTATTCTAAATTAAATAAAATCTATAAATCCAAACATCTTATTTAAGACATATTACTTACCTTTATCCTTGAACACAAATTGCTTGGCACTCTTGTTCAGTTTCAAATCTATTCTGGTTGCCTTCACAACCTCCATACCAAAATCGGGCACAAGAATTTGTATCTTTGGCATAAAACCATTTTACATGATAATTTCGGCAGCTTCCAGTTTTCATTGGTTCTAAACACCTGGTTTCTGAAAACAATGTATACATATATATTGTCTTGCTGTACTTCTATAGAAGTTGAAATGTATTATCTAGATAACTTTATTACTACACATCATTATCACTGCCTGTATTTTTACTGTTAAATGTAAGCAAGAGTTAAAATTGAATTATTTTCAGCTTTCATTACACTCCTAGCTTTCTCTGCCTTTACTGGTTCTGCAAGATTACAGTAGTACTAACTGTTCATAGTGCTGGTTGACTGGCAGATACAATCCTTTTTTGTAATGCTTGGAGGGTAATAACAATGGATTCACCAATGGATTCACCTTCCAAATTTCTGGCCATATTTCAATGAAGTACATTTCAATGAAGTACATATTTCAATGAAGTACATTTTAAAATTGTTATAAGCAGAAATCCATTTAGTCAATTGGGTTTTTGTTGAAGAAGACATAACTTAGAACAAGCTGCCCAGAGTGACCTTACAGGAGAAGTGGTAGGCATAGAATTATAATAAATAAATAATTGAATAAGCCTTATGTTACTTAAACATTAAGATTTTCTTTATAATTAGGTGACTTTCCTTTTATTTATTTATATCCTGCATTATTATTTTTACAATTAACTCACGGAGGTGAGCATATCTAACACATTTCTTCCTCCTGTTTTCCCCACAACAACCCTCTGAGGCAAGTAGGCCTTAGAAAGAATGACTGGACCAAGACCACCCAACTGTCTTTCATGGCTAAGGTGATACTAAAACATACAGCCTCCAACTTTTTAGACTATAGGTTGTCCTTCATTTATAACCACAGTTGACTCCAAAATGTCTATTGCTAAGCTAACTGCTAAGCAGCTAACTAAGTTTTGCCCTAACATGATCTTTTTGCCACTATTGTTAAGATATAACCTGGTTGTTAAGTGAAACTGGCTTCCCCATTAACTTTGCTAGTCAGAAAGTCATAAAAGATAATCACTTGATCTTGGAACACGACACTGCAAGTGTCATAAATACATGTCAGTTGCCAAGCGGTCGAATGTTGATCACATGACCAGGGGAATGCTGTAACAGTTGTAAGTATGAAAAATTGATTATAAATCACTTTTTTCAGTGCCATCATTAAACAAATGGTTATAAGTTGAAGACTTCATATACTACCTTAACTACTAAACCAAACTGGCTCTCCAGTCTTTTCAGTTTGTTGAAATTCTTGAGATCTATAAGAATAAATTCCGCTTTTTTTCCTTTTCATTGGTGATCTTAATCTAATTGTGATATACTATTGCTACTATTGGTGTTTTCTGGAGAAAATATGAAAGATGGAAGGGGAAAGGAAGCACCAATAAATCGAAGAAGCTAATAATAATAATAATAATAATAATAATAATAATAATAATAATAATAATAATAATAATAATAATAATAATAATAATAATAATAATAATAATAATAAATTTATTTATATCCCGCTCTCTCTCCCCGAAGGGACTCGAGGCTTAGATTTAACTCCCTATTGCATTTTAAATGGGTTGATTTCATATAAAAGCTAAGAATAACATTGGAAGTCAGGAGGAAAAACCTCTAAAAACTTACTGTTTATTTAAAATGTTTCAGCAGTTCATGAAAACATTGTGTAGCTTCAGGAGTTTTTCAGATCAAATAGATCAGACTCCGTCACTTTGGTGATACGCAGTCTGGTCATAAATACAAGATATTTATAAACCCTCAACCCAAACTGTCTCTACCCAACACCTATCATTTAGTCATGATAATCTGTCTCCTGAGCTTTGCTGCCAGATAGAAAACACTGGTTGATGACATGCCAGGCTGACCCTCAAAATCATTAATTGAGTCTCAATAATTGAAAAATGTAATAAGCATACCTGGGCACTTATAATAATTTATTTAAAAGAAATAGCATTTATCCTAAAGTTTACAAGACATTAAGGTGTTCATCAACACAATCAAGTAAAGACTGAAGTTTGAAAGAAGATTTGCAACAGCTAAGTATAGCTAAGCATATGAGTTTATAATGTGAGCCACTAAATACAAGGCTTGGCTGGCATATAGAAATAGTCAAGTGCTAGCTGATCCTCTTCCTCCTACTAAGTGTCTCCATGAGATTATAATATAATTCATGGCTAGCAGGATGGCACTCCAGAACAAGTTCTGGCTCATAAGGAACAGGGACAAGTGATGAGTCCTAATGCCATCTACTGGCATCTTAGCCTCTGGCTTCCTGATTGCCTTGATTTTTCATGTAGAGGCAAGAAAGAAAAAATAAAAGCAAAGCAATTGTGAATTTGTCTTTTTGGTTTTTTAATACTAGAAATTATCATGAGATTCATCTGAGAACAAAGAAAACTGCCCTGCTAAGTCAGCTTATCCATTTTATCTCTTCAGCTTTAGAACACTTCCATACCTTTCATAACATGTATTACTGTGGGAAGCGGAACAACAGCTGGGGTAGGCACAACTGCTAAATCCGGATTAGGAGTGACTGGCCGTCTATGATGTTCAGGAATATGCTTATAAGTGGTTGAGGTAACATTATGATCCCGATCCAAATATAATGCTTCTTTCTCACTGGGTCTCTTTGAAAACTATATTTACAATAAATAAAAAGATCAGTAACAAAATTTAGCAATGCTTAATTCAAAGACTATGGTCTTGCAGAAAGCATGAAGTCTATCATTACATTTTTGTCCTTCCTGTACAAATGTCACTTTTAGTAATACTTACAGAATCACTAGTCTCTGGGTGAAGGGGAGGGGCATGGGATCCAGGAATATCAATTTTGGCTAACTGAGTGCCATGTTCACTGGTTTCAAATCTTGGAGAAAGAGCTGAACTGAGCACTTCTGTGATATAGGAACTCAAATCATTTTCACAAATTTGTTTGAAAATCTTATCCTCAAGAGCTAAACATGAAAAAGAAAACAGTATTATACAATGAAATTGCATATAGATAGGAATTACTTGAAATTATATGCGATATATATTTTACCCAGATAGATAGTACATAGCCGTGATGGCGAACCTATGGCACGGGTGCCACAGGTGGCACGTGGAACCATTTCTTAGGGCACGGGAGGCATTGCCCTGTCAGCTCCAGCGCACTTGTTTGCACTGGCCAGCTGATTTAGACCTTCTTTTGAGGCCGTTTTTGGCCCTCTGGAGGCTTCAGGGAAGCTCCTGAAGCCTCTGGAGGTGGGGGGGAGAGGCTGTTTTCACCCTCCCCAAGCTCCTAGAAAGCCTCTGGAGCCTGGGGAGGGCGAAAAAAGTGTGCGAAAAGCAGGGGGTCGTGCACATAGCATTATGGGTGTGGCATGCCCATGCAAAAACCCCCTGCTCTCCCCCCACTTTTGGCACACGAACCAAAAAAGTTTAGCCATCACTGTTATATAGATAGATAGATGGATGGATGGATGGATGGATGGATGGATGGATGGATAGAAATGATAGATATAAATAGATATAACTAGGGATTACTTGAAATAGGATGTGATCTATCTATCTATCTATCTATCTATCTATCTATCTATCTATCTATCTATCTATCTATCCACATACATACAATTCCATCATCCAATATGACTCTTGCTCTAAAGTTTAAAGCACTTTAGTGCTTTAACAGTGTCAAAGAGTATCAAAGAGATGTATCACTGAATGAATTTTCATAGTCAAATCATACTCAAAAGACTCCACCTAATGATGCTACTGATGTGATTGTTTCATTATTTTCTCATGCAACAATTACTTCATTTTACTTTACTACATTACTACATTACTACATTACTACAATTACTACATTACTACAATTACTTCATTTTTATAGGTTTGTATCTTTCAACTAATGATTGCAATGGGATATGGTAATTATATTGTGGAAAGGGGAGAAGGAAACAGTCATACAAGAGAGGAAGGAGCCCCCAGTGGCTTAATGATCACAGATAAACTAAAGAAGGACTCTAATGGGTCTAGTAGTTAAAACAGTTTCAGGAAGTTTTCTACTCTCAAATCTTCAAGATTCTGTCAGTGTCACCTTACAATAAAGTGGATTTAGCTCACCTAGTCTTGTTTTGTGTCTGGTTTACCTAGGATAGCTGACAATTAATATTGTAGATTCATAAAGATTTCTTGTCATCAGATATTTAATGGCGTAATGCATTCACAGTTTAGCCGTATGAATATCATATGTTCAAGTAAAGGTTACCAAGGTAAGGTTACTCTTACCTTGCAAAGTCATGAAGTCATCGATCTGGTAGACATGATCACTGTCTGGATCAGTAGCAATTAGATCCATTTCTTTTCGAAAATTTTCAAAGTTGGGATCAGTCTTCTGTACCACTCCAATTACAAATATTTCTATTTTGAGGGCATGGGCATCTCTTACCACTTCTGCCAGTTTATGTGGGTCACGTTGATCTGCCTGTCCATCTGTTATTACCACTGCTACTTTTCTAACTCCTTGTCGAGCCATCTGAAATATATCAATGGCTTTGCTGATAGCAGTAGCAGTGTATGTGCCTTCCCCATAATATTGCATTGCATCAACAGCGTTTTTCAGACTGTCTTTGGTAGGAAATTGCTGCAGTGTGGACACCACCTCCACTTTGAGGCTAAAATTGATAATGCCAATGCGGGTTGTGGCTTGGTTGACTGTGATAGCATCGATCATAGTTTTTACAAACCGTTTAATCCTCTCAAAGTTTAAAGGCCCAACACTTTCAGAGCTGTCAATCACAAATACAAGCTCCAAAGGATTTTCTCTGCACTTAACACCACAGCCTGAAATGAGTGGTAGACAGAATAAGAGGGTAAGCAATGTGTTATGTGTATGATTTTCTAAGAACTAAAAACTTGGAATTACATGAGGCATTTGTCATATCAGTTACCCAGAGTTATGTTTAAAATGAGCAGTCAAATCTTATAAATAAACTAACAGATAAAAGCTGCCTATTTCCCCTCTAATGTATAGTTGAAAAATAGAAAAAAAGCTTAGTCATATGGGCATGTATTTTTCAGTCTCTATATCAAGGCAGCGAATCAGATTCAGATTTGATTTGATAAATAGCATTAGGAATAGCACATAGACTTATATACCGCTTCATGGTGCTTTACAGCAGAATTTCGGCTTTGCGGGCAGGAGAGAGGATGGTTATGCATGAGATTGGGCAGTGTGGGTGTGCAGCTCCATTTGAGAGAATGGTGGGTGCATGTGCCTGCAGCTCACGCATTTTAAGTTTCGCTTTGCATTACAACGATAATTTCCAAATTTGAAAAATGACATGTAAATTAATATGAACAAATTTCACACTTAATTATAATCTCCAATATTTGTTTCACTGATGATATGCAAATAGTTATTTTATCAAAAGTTACTATAACTGCAACTTTTAGATCAAGTAAACGCATCAATTCTTATTTATAACAACACTACTACAATACTTTTCCTCTTGTATAGTACTCTTTAACACCCAAATATTCCTTATATGGCCAGAAAAAACAGAGGTAATCGGGGTTATAGGCCTTAGAAGCTAAGAGTGGGTTTTGGAATTTGCCATACAAACTATGGCAACCATTTTATGAGAGCACCAAAGTACCTACTATATACTCCATAGTTTGTCAACATAAAGCCCAATATAAAGTTTGTTCAAACTTTTGTTTTCATTTTCCTTTCACTCAACAAATTTAGATGCAACTTTAAGATTTACTTTGAATTATTTAAGCAAAAGTGATTTTGACAATAAAATGATTTCTTTCCTTAAGTAGATCTTACCACATATCTCCATAATGAGTTTGATTATTTCTTCTTTCTGAAAGAGAGTAAGACTTTAGTTTGGTCTTTCAGAATTAAAAGTGCCACAGGTGTTTTTTTTAAAAAAGTAGTTTTGAATAAGCATTAGTTTTACTGTATGTTTAATTGAATCACTGAGGAGACAGGAACAAAAATGTGTTCTTTGAATACCCCAACCAGCAAACAGCCCAGATAGTCCCTGAATCAATAAGGCTAACATAACTCTCTCTTGGTAAACTTAAAATATGATTACTCTTTATTGACTGATATATTGTGAAATATATAGTGCCTCTACATGGAAGCTTGTTAACAAGGGAGTAGCTAACTGGGCTATGGTATACATGGAAACAATCAATATATATTATCACTAAACATAGTTTTAATTCTACAATTTTATTTATGCAAAGAAATTAGAAATACTGGTGAATTCCAATCTAGCATTGCTCAGAATGTGTGTTCTAAGTGAACATAAATTGTGAATGAAATATTATTTATATCTGCTGGAATAATACCTGGGGGAGATCATTATTAAGACTTTTTTCAGTTTTTAATATATAATAATATTTTGATGTCAAGAAATGACAGATGTACTTACAGTAAGACCAGGTTCACCCTTTTGTCCAGAAAATCCCTAAAATATAAACAAGGGTACATTATTTCATAGTCTTCTCCAACATATACTGGTAGTTTGTATTGTGTAATATAAATAAGGGTTGGTTCCAGAGTGAGTCAGGTATATTACACTCCTTTTAATTTTGATAGATATTCTTCATATGACTAATCTAGACCCAAGTCAATGTGAAATATTTAAGTTTTACCCTTGGTCCTTGAGGGCCAGGCTCTCCAATTTCTCCTTTGTTACCTCTCTTTCCCTGCTCTCCCTTCTCTCCATAGTCACCCTAAAAAGACAGAACATTCTTTTAATTACATGAATGAATGACAGGAAGACATACATGAAGTATCTTAATATCTTAATAATCAATGCAAGTTATTATTTTGATGAATAATGATATTATTATGCAACTCAAACATGGTTAGAATAAAATAACTATATAAAATAAATAGGGTAGAAATAAATAATTTATCAGCATCTTTCTGCACAATCACTGCTTCAAAGTACAATTTTTTTGTACTTTAAACCTACTAATTATTCATTAATAAGTAGTCTTTGTAGGTTGAATCACAACACAACATTTTTTTCACTATGCTCCTTGACTTTCATTACTATTAATGTTTGCACGGTTGCCTTTGTGTGATACTGGTATGTAAACAGATCTTTTCCAATCTGATGGCTACTAGGTCATTCTCCAGATTTGCTAGCACAGTCTGGTTGGAACTTTTATTGATTCTTCTGTTAATTGCAGTACTTCTGCAATCAACAGAAGATATTCCATCAATTCCTGTAGCTTTCCACTTAGAAGATATTCCATTAATTCCTGTAGCCTTCCACTTAGTAATGATCAGTGTGCTGGTCTAACTTCCTTTTTTAATACTAAAGTACATATTGTAAATAAGAAATATAGTTTAATGTATCTTGGACAGTGACATCCTTATTGTACATAATTTTATTTGTTTATTTGTTTTTATTCTGCCTTTATTGCCTTTACATGCTTCCATGAAAGAACATTATGATAAAAGTATAACAATCGCTTTGTTCTTCTGTTGCAGATGTATTGAGATTTTTCAAGAAACACAAAAAAATTGCCCATTCTAATCATGGGCCATTGTTTCCAAAGTTTAATGTAGGGGTCAAAAATTCTCATACGTTTTTAGAATTCATCCTAAATAAAAACTGAGGACAAAGTTCTGATTTGTATACAGGTAGTCCTCAACTTACATCCACAATTAAGATGATAATTTCCATTGTTAAGCAAGGTGGTTGTTAAGTAATTTGCACATAGTTTTATGACCTTTTTTGCTATGGTTGTTAAGAAAATCACTTCGGTTGTTAAGTGAATCATATGGTCTTTAAATGAATCTTGCTTTGACCATTGACTTTGTTTGCTGGAAGCCAACTGGAAAGGTTGTGAATGAGGGTCACATGACCTCCCCAGAGCATTGCAACCATTGTAAACACATGCCAGGTGCCAAGGAGTGAGTACTGCGCATGCGCGAAGATGGCGGTCTGCCTTTGAGCTCCGTTTGGGTCGTGGAGCTCGTTGGCCATAAGAACATGCTGCCCGGCCCGCTATCCATCTCTAAGGGCTGGGCCCAGTGAGCTACTCACCCTGGCAGTCAATCGAGTCCCGGGTGGTCTCCCAGGGTGAGGCAGCGGCTGAGAAATTGAGGAGGACGGCGAGTGAGGATGCCGGCCGGGTGTGCCGGCCGGATGTGAAGGATGCCGACACCGACGCTGATGCCGATTCTGAGCTGGAGGCTGGGAGGACATGGAGGGCCTGGGCCAGAACAGCGCTGGAGCAACCAGATAAGCTGCGCCGAGCCGGGGGCATTGGAGATCGAGGAGAAGCCGGGCTGGGCTGGGAGGTGGAAGAGCGGTCGGCCCGAGGCCTTTAGGAGGAGGTGAGACCGGGCGGCCGGAAGAAACATGATAAGAGTGGTCGGAACCGGAGGCCTCGAAGGACCGGAGGCTGGAGGTCGGTATGACTATGAGGCCCATGAGGCTGAAGGAGAGTTAGGCCTCGATTGGGAAACATCTAAGGCCTGCGGACTTGGATTGAAAATGGGTGGCCGGGCCCACCCCCAAATTATACTCCACTATACCCTACTCGGACAGACTATTTTATCACTCATGATGCAAGAGCTTTAAGATCTGTAAGAGCCGGACTATATCTCACTGGAGCATGTGAACTTATTTTAATGTGAACTTATTTTAATCACTTTAATATCAACTTTTAAACATCCACCTTAAATATCTATGTAGCCAACGATGTTCTCCATAATTAATTATGTGACCCATTTTATATTCTATATTTATATTTATACTTATGTTTAATATTTATATTTCATCATGTACTCAAGGGCAGACCTTATATCACTGCAAGAGTCCCCCCCTCTCGCAGGCTTGGCCCTCCACTCTAAAGAGGGCCCACCTTAATGAGAAGCCGCAAGGGCACGACCCGATCCAAGGCCTCCATGGTCGCGGTACTCCATACCGCCACTAGGTCATCCATCGGGTCGCAGGTCAGGGTCACAGGTAGTGGCCCAAGCTCCGTCTGGAACCTCTCCGGGTCCATCAGGCACCTGGGGCGGAACCATCTAGGAGTTGAAGGTTCCGCCTCCCCGCGGTGGGGTGCAGTGGTAGGAAAGTCGAGCCGGAGAAGTGAGTGATCCGACCATGACAGGGGTATAATGGCTAGCTCCCCTATGCCAAGATCACTCATCCACTGACGAGAGACAAAAATCAAATCTAACGTGTGTCCTCTCTCGTGTGTGGGGCCCTGAATTACCTGGGTCAGGTCCATGGCCATCATGGAGACCATGAACTCCCAAGCTGCCTCAGATGATTCGCCTACCGATGGCAGGTTGAAATCCCCTATGACTAACAGTCTGGGGGTCTCAATCGCCACCTCAGCGATCACCTCGAGGAGCTCGGGCAGGGCTGCTGTTACATAGCGGGGAGCCAGGTATACAACCAGCAAGCCCAACTGCCTCCCTAGGCCCCACTTCACGCAGAGGGACTCACAGCCAGTGGTCTGTGGTACAGTGGTCTCTCTCAGCTCAAGGCCTTCCTTAATAATAACCGCCACCCCCCCACCCCTGCCTAGGGCCCGTGGCTGATGGAACGCATGGTAACCTGGTGGGCACATTTCCACGAGAGGTAAACCGCCCTCGTGGCCCAGCCAGGTCTCCGTGACTCCCACCAGGTCCGGCTCCCCCTCCGACACAAGGTCGTTAATGAGGGGGGGCTTTGTTGGCCACGGAGCTGGCGTTGCATGATATCAGCCTAGGGCCCTGGCTCTGTGATCCCTGACCACCTAGATTGCGGGGGTTGGGGCGTGTGACCGTCCTTAGCCAGCGGCTCCGCTCCCCCAACCAGTGATGAAATCCTAATCTTCCATCGCACCTGCCTCTCCCCACGACCATTTGGATGAGTTTAAAACCCTCTCTGTGGACGACCCATGTTCCCCCCCTTGTCGGACCCACCTGCTTCCTTCTTGGCTCCACCAGCCAGCTTGGCACTATTTCCACCCTCCATCTGACTGACCCTCCCTCCTCCCTGGTACCCCCTAAAATACGAATAACAAATCTAACTAAAAAACCCCTGAGTTTGCGTTTCGCCCACTTCTCTGGATTGATTAATCCCTCATCAAGGTGGGCCCTCGTTAGAACGGAGCCTGACATAAGGTCTGCCCTTGAGTACATGATGAAATATAAATATTAAATATAAATATAATATATAATATAAATATAAAATATAAAACTGGGTCACATAATTGATTATAGGGAACATCGTTGGCTACAAAGATATTTAAGGTGGATGTTTAAAAGTTGATATTAAAGTGATTAAAATAAGATCACATTAAAATAAGTTCACATGCTCCAGTGAGATATAGTCCGCCTCTTACAGATCTTGAAACTCTTGCTTCATGAGTGATAAAATAGTCTGTCCGAGTAGGGTATAGTGTGGTATAATTGGGGGTGGGCCCGGCTGCCCATTTTCAATCCAAATCCACAGGCCTTAGATGTTTCCCAATCGAGGCCTAGCTCTCCTTTGGCCTCATGGGCCTCATAGTCATACCAACCTCCAGCCTCCGGTCCCTCGGGGCCTCCAGTTCTGACCAACTTGGCCTCAATCCGGTGACTCCATCAGTTCCAGCAACTCCGAAGGCTCCTACAGCCCAGGGATTTTTAATAGTGATTTTAGTTTGGGATTTTAAATATCAGCCAATTATTTAATATTTCTTTTTAATACTGTTTTTTAAATTCTGTATTATCATTTTTATTCTGGCTGTACACCGCCCTGAGTCCCGAAAGGGAGAAGGGCGGTATAGAAATTAAAGAAATAAATAAAAATGTCTATACTTGCCCTTTTAAAACAAAACAAAAAAAATGTAGGAAAACTTTCCTATAAACAATCTTAATTTTGATTAAGAAAGCTAATTGAAAAAGTGCCATCAGTTAATAATTAAGATATTCCTAAATAAAGTATTCATGAATATTTAATTTGATTGATTGCTAAAGAGAAAATCTCTTACCTTTGGACCAGGTAATCCAATTCCTATGGAGCCTTTTGGTCCTGATGAACCTTGAATTCCTTGCTCTCCCTGAAAATAATACATAAGATTAATTCCAAATTTATCTTTGCAAAAATATATTTTGTACCATAAAATTGAGCAGATTAAAGAAATCTTTGCTTTTCAATATTTATTTAGAAGAAAGGATTTTGTAGATCCTGAAACCGCGAGCAATTATGGGGACCACTAGGTTCACCCACGTTACACCGCTCTTGCGCGAGCTGCACTGGCTGCCTGTTGTCTTCCGGGTGCGCTTCAAGGTGTTAGTTATCATCTTTAAAGCGCTCCATGGCTCGGGACCTAGCTATCTGCGGGATCGGTTTCTGCCCCATACATCCTCACGGCCTATTCGCTCCCACAGAGAGGGACTTCTCCGGATGCCATCCGCTAGACTTTGTCAGCGGGCGACGCCCAGGGGAAGGGCTCTCTCTGTGGCGGGCCCGGCCCTCTGGAACGACCTTCCCCCCGATATCAGAACGACCACGGACCTCCGCTCCTTCCGTATGAAACTGAAGACCCATCTTTTTCGACTGGCCGGCCTTGGATAGTCTCTCTGTCTATAGATTTCAAATGTATTTTTAAATGGGATTTTAGTCAATAATTTTAGCACGGGATAAATTGTTTAATTGTGTTTTAAGTTATGTACTTTTGTATTTATTGTTCTTATTGTTTTATTTTTCCCTGTGCACCGCCCCGGGTCCCTGTGGGGAGAGGGAGCGGTTAATAAATTCGATTATTATTATTATTATTAAACAGTTGATCTTCAATTCCCATACAATTGATCATTGGCTCTGCCAACTGAGCAGATGAAAATTAAGAGTACAGAGCAATTGGAAAGGTTGTATGGTCTTCAGCCTGATTCTATGTCATTTTATGTACCAATAAAGTGGTTCAGCTTTATATTTCTTGAGCTTGGACTTCTGTGTACATACAGCTATGTCTGTTAAAGAGTTATCTTTATTAAAGTCACAGAAAGCAAACATATAGGAACCTTCTATATGATTATGAGGTTTGGGTTATTATATTTCTCTCAATTACCTAGGGAACCAGTGAATTAATACAAACAAAAATCTTATAATTATTCAGTGTATGGTTTTGTATTTCCAGGGAATAGTTTCATATTGACATGCCAAAGAACTGGAATATAGGTGCTTTATAATGATACAGCTACTGAAAAACAAAAAGCAATTTTCTGTTTTCTTTTGAAAAATCTCCAAACAGCTGAATCCTGAGGTTTTAAGAAAACACAAAGAAAGGCAGAACTCTAACATCCCTTTGGCTAAATGAGACCATTTCCCCAGAAAATTGACAGATGCAAATATCTCTGCAGCTTTTGCAAAAAATAAAAATCAAGCTTTCTTGCTTTGGTCTTTTTCAACAATAGTGGCAATATAAGGAGGAATTCTGCCCTTGAGAAATTGTTGGAGAAGTTCTATTCATCACTAATTTGCTAATTAGAAAGGCATTTGTGGTCATTATAGATAATAGCGGAGACAAAAATAGCTTGTATTTTACTGTTTGGCATTGGGTTTTAAGACACAAAAGCAAGAGAGAGAATGAGAGAGGGAGGGTGGGAGTCAGGAGAGAGAGAGACAGAGAGAGATGGTCTATACCAGAGGTCTTCAAACTCGGCAACTTTAAGACTTGTGGACTTCAACTTGTGGAATTGAAGTCTACAAGTCGTAAAATTGCCAAGTTTGGAGACCCCTGGTCTATACCAATATTCGAGCATATATTCAATTACATCCTTATCTTCGCTAATAGTTATAAATCAACTCCACGGAATTAAGATTGACTAAATTTCAGCAGGTGTTCATTTGTATATGCTAATTTATAAGCAAATTTACTATGTTATCATAATGGGAAAGACAATGCTTAATACTGATTGGAACTTTTACAGTATCTATTTTTGTTTTTCTTTGTCTTACATTTATAAAGAGTATGGATCTGCTGACCTACCAAATATTGTCAAATAACAGGACCCAACATCTGTACTTTAAATAACGCTGGCTGAATTTGATAGCTCTAATTCAAACACATCTGGAAAGCAATTAGTTCCCTACCTTGAAACAAGGAATACTTTAACATAGAAGAAGACCTCCTGGCAATATTTTACTTATTGATGCTAGACCTCCCGCTAAAAAAACACAGACCATCCTATTAGACTATATTTAAGAATTTAAATTGATATAATTGTGATTGATTTGAGATCTGTCAGTCAGTTGGAGTTTTTGAATTCATAGGAAAGAAGCAATAAAACAAATATCTATGCAAAAGATGAGAAAAATAATATATTTTCAAAAGCCTTCCCCTACCATTAATATTCTTACCTTATTTCCTTGTATGCTGTCTCCTGGAGCACCCGGAGGGCCAGGAAAACCCTTTTGTCCCATAATACCCTATTTAAGAAAAGCGGGAGGAGGTAACAGAATTTTTTTTTTTATGAAATTCCCAAACTTCATTAGAAATCTTCCAGCAAGTTTGGAAAAATAGAAAACCAGAATTTTTTTGATAAATACACACACACACACACACACACACACACACACAGATCCAAGTTATATGACAGTCTGTCTCATATAATGATTCTAGGTTCATTTTATAAAAATCAGATTCATAAAAATCAGTAAAAACAACAGTATAAAAACAAACCAAAATCTTCCCATCAGATGCCAGGCTATCCATATTGTTGATTGCTTACTCAAACCCATCTTAGTCTGATATAACCCTGTAACTTTCTTTTTTGGTTTACCTTAGAATCACAGAATCACATGTTAGAAAGGACCTTGAAGACCTATAATCAGTAGAGGCAAGTTTTGCCTTGTACAAAGTCCAATCTTTCATTGAAAACTCCGAGTGATGGCGCATTCACAACTTTAGGAGTTATGGCATTCCATTGTTTAATAACTTTAAATATTATTTTTTTATCATTATTTTTCAAAACAGATGAGAAAAGTGTTGAAACTATAATAATAAAATGGTCAACATAGAGTGCTCTGATATATAAAATGTACATTATGATTAAAGTTTTCCAAAGGAGTAGCAGATAAGGGGTGAATCAGTATTAGAATTATAATCATACAATGTTCTCTTTTTCATACTCTTAAATAGTATGAAAAAAGCCTACATTCTTTATGAGAACTTTAGAGCAGGGGTCTCCAACCTTTGCAACTTTAAGTCTGAAGGACTTCAGCTCCCAGACTTCCAGCAAAGCTGGCTGGAGAATTCTGGGAGCTGAAGTCCTTCAGACTTAAAGTTGCAAAGGTTGGAGACCCTTGCTTTAGAGTACAAATAACATTGCAAGAGCTGGGCACATTAACTAAAGTTGTTATTGACTATAAATATGAAGTGTTCCTATTTTTCTGGTGAAGAAGAACTGAGACATTGGATTAAGGATTGACCAGAGGGGAGAAAGTAAGATGAAAAGTATCAGAATCAAGCCTGGTAAATGATGTAATTTTTCTTCAAATATTTATAAGAGAATGTCAAATAGAGTTTGAGGCCTTGTTGAAATGTTTTCCTCACCCTCATCATGTTTATTTACCCAGCAATCAAAAGAATATCTCACTGACCTTTGGCCCAGGTATTCCCACTCCTCTTTGCCCAGCAGGCCCTGGTGGTCCTCGTGCTCCTTGTTCTCCCTAACAAAAAGAAATTAGAGCAGAATTAAACACATACATTTATGAATGATAGGGAGGGAGGGAGGGAAGGAGAAAGATATAAGATAAGAGCAATCTCATTGCAATAAACTAAGCATGATTTCAAAGCAAAGCATATATTAAAAGTAATATATGGCATTTCATTATAAAAAAAGCAAAGCCAAGCAGTTCATGTAAGGTACAATTTGTGTGGCTAGTGATTAGAGCAGGGGTTTCTATACTTGGCAAACTTGTGGACTTCAACTCCCAGGATTCCTTATCCAGCAGTACTTCATAAAGCAGCCACTAAAACAAATAGGAAATTGATCATCCAGATCAAAGTCTCTTCCAGCACCACAATTGCCCCTTATCTGAGACCTTTGCAAAGATAAAGTAGAGAAAAATTTCATCTTCAAAGTCTGATAGGCATTGGGGATCCAATGCTGGATTCCCCTTCTGAAAACAGAGATATGATATGACAGAAAACTGAGCTATCGTATGTGCCTTAGACTATCATAGCAAGTCTCAGAAGCAATGGTTTCTGGGGGGGAAATGTTGAATTTATTTTTATTTAATTTCAAGAAGTGTATGCTGCACTTCAAAAGATTTTCCAAATCTATAAGTGCAAAAGGCTTCATTATTACCATATGCAGCCATCCACTATAGATACCTTGGGAAACAGTATTCCAAAGATGTATATCTTGGATTCAAGAAGGTAACTTTGCAAGCAGATGAACCTTATGTGTAATATAATAGCCTTATTCTGATTTTTAGCTCTTTTAAATTTTGAAAGGTAAATTCCAATATTTGGAAATATTTGGAAAATGGAAATGTGCCATGTAGTAGTCAAATTCAGTTAGAATTCTAATCAGAATAAAATGAAACTAATTATTTATTATAGAAATAACTTCCATATGCTTTGCACTATCTCTGCACTCTATCCATGGTACAGATACTTCATATACTACTATAGCTACTTTAATGCTTCATAGTAGCTGTCCCCTAGTCTATATATTTTTTCTGTGTTTCTTTTGTCCTGTCTGTTCCAGTTTTTGTTTAATCTAATGTTTCTCAACTTCAGGGACTTTAAGACCTGTAGACTTAAACTTCTAAAATTCGTTAGACAGCATGACAGGATAGGGAGTTGAAGTGCACACATCTTAAAATTCCTGAGGTTGAAAAACATCTATTGAAACCAAATGTGTAATGGAGAAAGGGAGCCAGTATCCTGTTCTCTGTGTTCTGTCATCACTTCAAACCACTTTGCTCCCACACAGAGACTTTTCATGTGCTCAAAACCTCATGATAAAGAAAATACCAGGAACACAATTTGGACTAATTAAGACTGTCTGCAGTGTGTATTATCTCTACCCAGTAGTTCTTTTAATAATTCAAACAAAACAAGGAAACAATATACTACTTCAAAAGAATTTAGCACTGTGACAACTGGTGATATAGTTTTGATTTCTGCATTTGCTTTAATTCCATTTTTCTATGTTACATACAATCTGCAATATATGCTGATACTGACCAATTTAAGAGAAATATTTTCCACATTGAAATTAGGGATCTGCAATATTATATCATGGGTATTAATCCTCCTCGGTTATTGTGAGGAAGAGAAACAAGAAAGTATTAGGCATACCTTACATGATACACATGTGCACATATAAAGCTGGGATAAAAATCTAATATAGAAATAACAACAGCACTTAGACTTATATATCACTTAATAGTGGTTTTGCAGACCTCTCTAAGCAGTTTACAGAATCAGCATATTGCCCCCAACAATCTGGGTCCACCTTTAACCCACCTGGATGGAAGGCTTAGTCGGTGAGATTTGAACTGCCAAACTGCAGCTAGCAGTCAACTGACGTAGCCTGCAGTACTGCACTTTAACCACTGCGCCACCTCAGCTCAGTATTTAACTCCAAAGGAAGCAACTTTAAATAGCTTTAGTAATGGTAACAATTAGAATTAGCATTAAATACAGGTAATACTCAACTTACAACCATTCATTTAGTGGCCAAAGTTACAGAGGTATTGAAAAAAGTGACTTACAATGTGTTCTTGCACTTACAACCGTCACAACATCCCAACAATCACATGATCAAAATTAGGGCACTTGGCAACTAACACACATTTATGATGCTTGCAGTGTCTAGGAGTCACCTGGCCTGCAATGCGCAAAGTCAGTGTAGATCGCTTAGCAACCATATGATTCACTTAGGAGCCATGATTATTTGCTTAACAACCACAGCAAAAAAGTTTGTAAAATTGGATATGACTCACTTAACAACTGCCCCACTTAGTGATGGAGGTTTCAGTCCCAATTGGGTCCGTAAATCAAGGACTACCTGTATTTGTGTTGAGATTCTCAATCTGCTAAATGTTACCAGTAGGTGGAGCCAAATGATTCCTAAATTATTCAGATAATTTTGCATCTGAAGACATTTGCGGAGTTGCCAAGAATGAGCACAGACAGCGCATATCAAGCTACAATTCTATGACTTCTTGTTTATGCGGAGCTGCTTTCCACTGGCATATCTCAAAATCAGTATAAGTGATTTTATACTGTAAGGCTGCTTACTATTATATTTTCCCAGCAAGCTTTGCACCAATCTCTTACACAATGTACATCCCTTTTGTGACTTTATGCATGTCTTGTGTTTCTCTTCCCTGGATCTATAAAATGCAGCCATAGTAAAGTCATGACTCAATGAGCAGTCACATCTGCAAACCACAGAATTCTACCAACAATACCCTTGGACATTGAATCCTCTTTGCCAGAACTCTTGGAAAACAGAAGTTCTCTACCCATTTCTTGTCTCTTTAAAGGTAAATCTAAAGGTTCCCCTCGCATATATGTGCTAGTCGTTCCTGACTCTAGGGAGTGGTGCTCATTTCTGTTCCAAAGCCGAAGAGCCAACACTGTCCAAAGACGTCTTGGTGGTCATGTGGCCAGCATGACTAAATGTCAAAGGTGCACAGAAAGCTGTTACCTTCCAACCAAAGGTGGTTCTTATTTTTCTACTTGCATTTTTACATGCTTTCCAACTGTTAGGTTGGCAGAAGCTAAAACAAGTAATGGGAAGCCACTCAGTTATGCAGTGCTAGGGCTTCGAACTGCCAAACTGATGATCTTTCTGATCGACAAGATCAGTGTCTTCGCCACTGACCCACCATGTCCCTCTTATTTCTCTATCATACTGTTATTTTATGTCTATTTTCATTTGAATAGAGATTACCCTCATTCCATAAGCAGGGTAGTGGAATGAGGATGGCAATGACCATGGATCAGAGGGAGCAAAACATCATTCCCATTTTGTCTGGAAGAACCAGCCAAATCTGGCCTGTGCAGCCTCTTCAACTAGATTTGATGGATCTGATCTAGCCCTGCATAAAGAACTAGAATTAGGATGTCTTCTTAAGCAATACCAAAAAACAGGAAGTGTATTTCCATTTTGCTTTTCATTGGACATTGCTTTTTAAAAATTCTTATTTTTTATTAGCTATCCCGGCCATGCATTGATGTGGCCCAGTCTGGTTAAACCTACCTACCTACTGTATTTCTCCATCTATCACTCTACCTACCTACCTACTTACCTACCTACCTACCTACCTACCTACCTACCTACTGTATTTCTCCCCGCCCTCTCTATCCCTCTCTCTACCTACCTACCTATTGTATTTCTCCCTCTCTCTCTATCCCTCTACCTACCTACCTACCTACCTACTGTATTTCTCCCCCCTCTCTCTATCCTTCTACCTACCTACCTACCTACCTACCTACCTACCTACCTACCTACCTACCTATTGTATTTCTCCCTCTCTCTATCCCTCTACCTACCTACTTACCTACCTACTGTATTTCTCCCTCTCTCTCTATCCCTTTACCTACCTGCCTACTGTATTTCTCCCTCTCCCTCTCTATATTTCTACCTACCTACCTAAATACTGTATTTCTCCCTCTCCCTCTCTATCCCTCTGCCTGCCTGCCTGCCTGCCTGTCTACCTACCTACCTACCTACCTACCTACCTACCTACCTACCTACCTACCTACCGTATTTCTCCCTCTCTCTCTCTATCCCCCTACCTACCTACCTACCTACCTACCTAGAGAGTGAGGAGAGAGAGGCTGCTGACTCGGCAGCAGCCTTAGTGGGGGTGGGAGTTGGTGGCACAGGTGGTGGCAGAAGAGAGAGAGGCCACTGAGGAGGTGGCCTTTGCGGATATGACGTAGACTGCTCCACCGCTCGTGCAAGTGACGTGAGCTGAAAAGCGGTCAGTGGGAGGGACTGCAAAGGGGAGGGGGGCAAGTGAGCAAGTGAGGGAAACACACAGAAGAGCTGCAGTTTTGACTCAGATCATAAAAATGATTTTTTCTTTTACGTATTGTAATTCCTTAATGGATGTTAACAAAACAAACGATTGAATACATGGATTTATGGCATAATATGTATGTATCTCTTTCCACTTTTTATTGAAATTGTTTTTACATGAAGCATCGGAAACCACCACCATCTCCAACATGAAAGCTCTAAAATATTTCTATTGTAACACTATATACCCTTATCCCTATAAAATTGTAAAATCAATAAAATTGCTTTACAAAAAAAAAAAAAGAAGAGCTGCAGTTTTACATTTGTGTGGCGGGCCATCCACACAATCTGTATGTATCATTGGTGCTGCACTTGTAAGGAACGTTGTGTGAAAATCTGGTGGCAATTGGTACAGTACTTTCTGAGATTAGCGGTTTTGAACAAACTAATAGTTACATTTTTATTTATATAGACTAGCTATACCCGGCCACGCGTTGCTGTGGCCCAGTCTGGTTAAATGGCCAACCAATCTGTGTGTAGATCTACACCTGCACACATACACACAACCATCATATACGGCCCAACCTACCTACCTACTGTATTTCTCCCTCTCTATCTATCGATCCCTCTACCTACCTACCTACTGTATTTCTTTCTTTCTCCCTCTATCTACCTACTTACCTACTATATTTCCCCCTCTTTCTCTATTCCTCTACCTGCCTACCTACCTACTGTATTTCTCGCTATCTATCTATACACCTACCTACCTATGGTATTTCTCCCTCTCTGTCTATCCCTCTACTTACCTACCTATTGTATTTCTTGCTTTCTCCCTCTACCTACCTACCTACCTACATACATACATACATACCTACTATGTTTCTTTCTTTCTTTCTTTCTTTCTTTCTTTCTTTCTTTCTTTCTTTCTTTCTTTCTTTCTTTCTTTCTTTCTTTCTTCCTTCCTTCCTTTTTCTTTCTTTCTTTGTTTCTTTGTTTCTTTCTCTCTCTCTCTCTCTCTCTCTCTTTCTTTCTTCCTTCCTTCCTTCCTTTTTCTTTCTATCTATCTATCTATCTATCTATCTATCTATCTATCTATCTATCTATCTATCTATCTATCTATCTATCTATCTATCCACCTACCTACCTACCTACCTACCTACCTACCTACCTACCTACCTACCTACCTACCTACCTTATTTCTCCCTCTTGGGGGTCATCTAGTCCAACTCCCTGCCTAGACAGGAAGCCCTATACCCATGATGGCGAACCTATGGCACGGGTGCCACAGGTGGCACATGGAACCATTTCTTAGGCCATGCGAGGCATTGCCCTGTCAGCTTCAGTGTTTATGTGTGCCCTGGCCAGCTGTTTTAGGCCTTCTTTTGAGGCTGTTTTATGCCCTCTGGAGGTGGGGGAAGGCTATTTTCACCCTCCCCAGGCTCCTATAAAGCCTCTGGAGCCTGGGGATGACGTAAAAAGCATGCCAAATGCATAGCATTATGGATGTGGCACACCTGTGCACATCACCCCTGCACTCTCCCTGCTTTTGGCACGTGAGCCAAAAAAGGTTAGCCATCACTGCCCTATACCATTTCAGACAAATGGCTATCCAACATCTTCTTGAAGACTTCCAGTGTTGGGGCATTCACAACTTCTGTAGGCAAGCTGTTCCACTGATTAATTGTTCTAACTGTCAGGAAATTTCTCCTCAGTTCTAAGTTGCTTCTCTCCTTGATTAGTTTCCACCCATTGTTTCTTGTTCTGACCTCTGGTGCTTTGGAGAATGGCTTGACTCCCTCTTCTTTGTGGCAACCTCTGAGATATTGGAAGGCTGCTATCCTGTCTCCCCGTCCCTCTTTTATTAAACTGTATTTCTCCCTGTCTCTCTATTCCCCTATCTACCTACCTACTGTAATACAATAATACAATAACAGAGTTGGAAGGGACCTTGGAGGTCATCTAGTCCAACCCCGCATGCTCAAGCAGGAGACCCTATACCATGTCAGACAAATGGTTTTCCAGTCTCTTCTTAAAAACACATCCAGTGTTGGGGCATCCATAACTTCTGGTGGCAAGATGTTCCACTGGTTAATAGTTCTCACTGCCAGGAAATTTCCCCTCAGTTCTAGGTTGCTTCTCTCCTTGATTAGTTTCCACCCATTGCTTCTTGTTCTGCCCTCAGGTGCCTTGGTGAATAGCTTGACTCCCTCTTCTTTGGGGCAACCCCTGAGATATTGGAAGGCTGCTATCATGTCTTCCCTAGTCCCTCTTTTATTAAACTGTATTTGCTGTCAGATGGGTGATTCTTTGTTACAGTTTGGTTCAGTTTGTATTAAACTGTTTAAAGCAGCTGCTTGCCTCCGTGTTTTTACCTCAGAGAACAGTATTGAGCAGTATTTCTCCCCCCCCTCTCTATTGGCCACCTGGGAGTTTGGTATCCCAGTGCCTTTTTGGCCCCAAGAGGCCGCCATATGAGGCCTCTTCCAACACTGACAGTTGAAAAGCAGTCTGATGGGCGTGGCTACAGGGAAGTTAAAACACATTTCAGTGGGTACATTTTTTTATGTGTAATTTGCACACGACACACGCATGCTAGGCACAAAATGAGTAGCTATTCTATTATCGGAAGTCCTTGGCTACATTGTGTGAAAGTTTGGTGTAAATCGGCCCAGTAGTTTTTGAGATTAGTGGATTCGTACAAACTATTTTACATTTTTATTTATATAGATTACTGTTGTTAACTTTTTATTGTTTATTTAATAATAAAAAGAAATTAGGCTACCCAACTCCAAAAGACTGAATGACTTACACAAAACAGCTATAAAATCAACGATAGATGAATTCTCCCTAGCAAATAGCAGCCAGACTTCTCCTCCATCATCAGATACAAAAACAGACAAAAATGAGTAATGATGAGAGCATTTTGAATGCTTTATAATAAAGAAAATAGCAACATTTCAAATAAATAAGACGATGGCATAATGGATATATTTATAGTCCATGTATAAATGCATGTAGTTGCATGTAGTTATCAGAACAATTATGTAGCTACATCCAAATTTTAAAATTCCACCCACTACATTCCATACTGCCAGCCCCACTATTAGCACTAGAGGTTGAAGAACTATAGTTCTTATGCTTTTCATACATTACATCCTAAGCCCTCTAATTTATCCACCAGATTTGGATGAAGCAGAGAGCATTCCATCATAATTGGTAGCAAATATTTTGAGCCAGTCCAGCAGTCCTGAATAGTTAGTAACTGTGAGATTAATAGGATGGCTGGAGTGAGGAACAGTCAGTCTGCTCTTTTTGGGAGTTCAGCCAGAACTTGAGAGGTCACAATTTAAAAAGACATTCTTTCAGCAGCTGGCCTAGCATATCTCCTAGGGACGATGTTGGTGGTATAGGTCTTTGATCTGGTTTATAGGCAGAATACTGTAGATCCTCTGCCAGTACTCTGCTATTTAAGCTGCCATTCCTTGAAAGTTATGCATTTTATTTTCATTTGTGATTACAACTATGTTCCTTTACTGTGTACCAAGCCTTGACAACAAGGCGGTGCCCATACAGTTCATGCATCCCACAGGCAATTTGGTGTGAATTGAGTCTCTGTTACATCAAATTCCAGTTCTCGGCTGGCCACTTTTGTGAGCCATTTCTCCAGCCAAGAAAACAGAGCCCCAACTGACCTTCAGGAACATTCTTACACTGCAAAATTTAGTGCCATTCCAGCTTGACTTGTATGCAAATTTATTAATGGGGACTTTTCAGTTAAAGAAAGCAGTTTTAAGTATCTGGGAATTAAAGCAGTGCAGTGTAAACTAAAAAAGCAAAGTAGTCTCAAAAAAGATTTGTTGGATTTTTGTCCTTACACATTGTCAGCAGTGAGAGAAGAAAAACAATATCTATGTGCAAAAAATAACAATAAGTATAATATATTATTATTATATACTATTTCATGGAGAAAAAATATCCATAGCTGAGTGCAAAATGAGGTACATGGTCTTGCAAGCTTTTAAATTTTGCAGAACTTCATTAATCAAAATACTACAAAATCAGGAGACAGGGAAAAAGTATTAAAATCCAAAACCTAGACTGGTTCAACTATGTGATGTGGTATGCAGTTTAAAATCTGTAATCCTGATATAAAACATATTGCCTTAAAGTCTATGAGACCACTGGTGTTGCTGTCCTAGTGGAATGCAACATGGAATACTCCTTTCAGACCAGCAATTGGGGATTCCTAGGCAATACTCGAATACAATATTTCTCAAACTTGGCAACTTTAAGATGCATGGATCTCAGTTCCAAGAATTCCTCAACCAGACAGCTGGTCCTATAATTCTGGATTCAGTTTTCTTCCTACTTTCTGAAGGTTGGGTACCTTCAAAGGCAGAGCTAAATAGAAGAAAGTCTGCTCTTACATGTTCTTCTCCATGCAGGAGACAATCACTGACTTCTCATGCATGAGAGAAAAAAAACCTACTTTCCTGAAGACAACAAGGGAAGACATATGCCAGGTGTTCAATCCTGACGGTCTAAAGGCTAAGTCAGACTTCCATCCTTCCAAGGTCGGTAAAATTGTTGGGAGCAATATGCCAACTCTGTAAAACACTTAGAGAAGGCTGCAAAGCACTATGAAGCAGCACATAAATATCTAGGTGCTATTACTATTTCTGGATAAATCAGGAGAAACCTCCATATACATTCTGAATCAAGTAGGCTCAGGCAAACTTCTGGGGAAGTCCCAAAAGAGCCAGTTTGATTTAGTGGTTGAGTCACCGAGCTAGAAAGAGGAAGACCAGTCCCACCTTAGCCATAAAAACCATCTGGGATACTTTGGATCAGTTATTCTTTCTCATTCTAATTTACCTCACAGCTGTTGTGAGGAAAAAAGAAGGAGGAAAATGTGTTGGATATGTTCACCACCTTGATTTATTTATAAAAAATAATATAGCAGGATACAAACAAAAAGTAGATAAAACCAAACAGGAACACACTGTGCCTCAAAGAGGAAGAATAATCCACAAGCAAAATGAAGAATTCATTAATAATGATGGCAAGGGAGAAGAGACCTTGCATAAGAGTAGTAAGATTAAGCTCTTATGCCGATGTTTTGTCTGGTCTGTAATAAGAAACATGAAGAAAATGTTGTAGCATAGAAATCCCTAATTGACTAGATCTCTAGACCAGTTTGGCCAAGTAGGTAGTAACTCAGCCTGCCACACTCCTGAACCAGTTCTATCCCTGGTGCTGCCATCTTGATTTTAGGTTCTGCGCATGCATAAAACAATCTTCATATGCAGAAATGTAATTTTTTCCCTTTTCTAACATTGTGTGCATGTGCAGACCTTTTCAGGTGCAAATGTACATGCACACGGAGTGCATGTGTGGTGTGCGTGTGAGCGAAGCATGCAAAAAAAAATTTGCACACTAAATTGGCAGTATTGCCGGCAGCAACCCACCCCTGCCCTAAATTCATGCCATTTCCAATATGAGGTATAAGATGATGTGAAATATAGCCCTGAGGTTCAGGAAGGTCAAAATAGACAGTGCTGGGCTACAAGGGCAAACCGACCAATTTGATTCATGCAAGACATCACATCCTTTGGCAAAAAAGACACAGTACTTTTTTCCTGTCCTTCAATCCTTTTTTCTCTATCTTTCTTGCAGTTATGCTACATTCTAGTCTCAAAGGCAATAGGTGTTGTCCTTTAGCTTAGTGTTTCTTAATCTTGGCCAACTATACCATATGTGAACTTCAGTTCCCAGACTATCTCAGGCTGATTGGGAGATAAGATATGTGGGAAGTCCACATATCTTAAAGTAGCCAGAAACACTACTTCAGCCCCTTGGTACAGATCATAGATCAAACTGTTCACATAACTGCAATCACACTTAATACAATTTAATTCTTCCCTCAGGTAGCCTAGCCTTCATATATGGTTTTTTAATGTAGTGTAGTGCTTTTTAAAGTATATTAATATCAACAGCTTTCCTTGATGTGAATTATATTCATACAGCCAAAGGCAAATCACATTTGAGTGAATGTTCTAAATTACAAGAACATGATACCTTAAAATATTTATCTTTTACAGACAGAGTTTACTCTCAAATTTAAGTCTTGCAAAAATACCAAGTCTACTCGTCTACTCAGAGATTTTTGATTTTTTCTAAAATTTGCTGAGGACCTCACTTGTAGCACCAAAAACATGGAAGTAAATTGTAAATGGTAGCTATAGAAATGCAATTTGTATTTGTCACCACAAATAACAGCAAGTCTCTGCTGTGTATAATTAATAGGTCTAATTCCCAATGACATGACACTATCAGAATGCTAATTTGACACGAAGAACTATAGAAATCCACTCAAAAATTACATGACAATGAAAGGCCAAACAGCTTTACAGCTGCCAAAAATGCTGTAGAACAATTTTTCTCTTAGCAGCTCCAAAATGTGTAGATTTTAATTCCCAGATTCTGGAAGTTGAAGTCCATGTATCTTAGATTGGTCTAATCAATCTGATTGGTCAGATTGAGAAACATTGCTGTTAAATTCTATTAATTATATCTGAATATTCTGATTCTTTTACAAAGAGATATATTTATTACTCAAAGAGTCCATTGGATTGTCTATATCTTATAAAATATACTTTCTCAGAACAATGTTAAAATTTATAGGGCCATATATTTCAAAAGTTAAATAAGACTACTGCATCTGCACCTTTTGTCCCGGATCACCAGCTCCTTTAAGGCCTCTTGGTCCTGGAAAGCCAGGCAATCCTTGAGATCCCTAGCAGAGTTTAAAAAACAGGCAAATTAACTTTACAGAACAATAGAGAACAGAGGTTGAATTAAGTCTTGTATGAGTGGGTGTGTTTCCTTGAAATGGAGGCATTCAGGAGAAGACACTATACAGGTACAAGAGCCCAAATTCAATTTCTGGTGCCTCCAGGAAAATCTGGGGGAAAGCCTGGAGAGATAGGACTAAGAATAAATTTTTTTACTCAAGGGTTCATGCTTATCATTAAGATCTAATATGATTTGTTTATTTTTGGTTTAACACTTCTGCACACCAAGCAACTTTTAGTTCTTTAGTTTTTCAACAACAAACCATAATTAAAAATCATGGCTCAACATTGTATATGCTCACAACCTGTATAAGGCTATAATATAATCTTCTTATAGCATGTATGTATGGCATGTATGTATGTATGTAATATAAAACATTAACAACCCAACTTATTATCCTTAAATGCCAGACAAGAACATATAAGTGAAATTACACTTACTGGTGGACCAGGAAAGCCATCCCCCTTAGCCCCATGTGGTCCCGGAGGTCCAATAACACCTGGAACACCCTGAACACAAATCATAAGCATTAATATAAATTATCTTCATTAACACTGAAATGTCATAACTCCATTGGCAATATATTATATCATAGCATAAAACGTTGTGCCTCTGTATGGAATATACAGGAATGAAGGTGTAACCTCTTATTGAACAATGCTATTAGAAAAAGCATATGAGATTCTGATGCAATAAATGCATTCTTGAATCTGAGAGTGTACAGTCATATATGGCATTGGATCAATAATCTCCTAAATCACTTGGGAATCCACTGAAATTTTAGAAGTGCTACAATAAAGCAGGAGTGTCAAACTCAATTTCATTGAGAGCCGCCTCTCAGGAAGGGTGTGTGTGGGTGTGACTAGGGTGTGTGCGACCAACTCAATGTTACTTATGTTAGGGGTTCCAGTAGTGCCAGAAAAAACAGACTCCTGGGCTCCATTTTCAGCTCCAATACCCTCCTGCAAACCTCTGTCAGCGAAAACGGAGCTCGAGAGGATTTTCTCTGGCAGAGGCACCCCATGCCAGTCCTTCGCTGTTTCCAGGGTGGCCCTGTGGGCCAGATCTAAGCACCCTGCAGGCTGGATCTGGCCTTTGGGCCTTGAGTTTGATACCCCTGCAATAAAGTATATCAGAAATGTCACCACCTGTCACTTCCAGAAGGCTGTCAAACGTTGCTGCCAAATTGTGTTAATGGTATTTCAAGGAATAAAATAATTAAGTATAATCATATCAACAATGTTAAATGTAATACATTGGTTTCTTGTATTTAAATTACATTAGATCATATCTAGTTTTGTCCTATTCTTGCTTATATTTTGAGGAGACATTATTAATTTAAAAAATGGTAGAATATTGGAAAAGTTAACTTTCCAAGGAAGATAGAGAAAGCCAAAATTCATATTAAATGTACCAAAGAAGCCCTCTGGAAGGCTGTCAATCATATATATATATGTATATGTGTATGTATGTATGTATGTATGTATGTATGTATGTATGTATGTATGTATGTATGTATGTATGTTAGTTTTATGAGCTGATCAATAAATTAAATTAGAGAGAGACCAGGATAGATATATTTCGAGCTTATTAGCTCTCATCAGCTGGCCATACCCCTTACTGGGATAGTAAAGAAAGAAATGTAAAGGCAAAATCTCTGTATTTTGACTTCCAAGGTCTTGTGCAAGGCAAAGTTGCCAAACATATGTTTTTACTTTGTAAACATCCTATTCTTAAAAACTGCGTATTTTGTCCAATAACTTCCTCCTGAGATTAGAAGAACAAGTTTCCGGAAATTGTGCTTTTTATTTTTCAACACAAGGTCAGAATACTTCACTGAATATAGACAGTGTCATTTCAAGTGTGCAAGATCAAAAGTTTAAATGTTCAGTTTTTCTACATATCTGCAAATAGAAGAGAATAGAATTTATTGGCCAAGTGTGAATGGACACATAAGGAATTTGTCTTTGGTGCATATGCTCTCAGTGTACATTAAAAAAAAAAAGAATATATTCATCAAGAATCATAAGATATAACACTTAGTAATAGTCATAGGTTACACTAATAAGCAATCAAATCATACTAGGAAACAAATAAAACAATATAAATTGTAAAGATACAAGCAACATGGTTATAGTCATAAGTGGGAAAAGAGAGGTACTAGGAAGGAAGAGAATAATAATAATAATAGTCTTAACAGGTAATATGACAGTGTTGTGTGGATTAGTTGTTTAACAGAGTGATGGCATTCGGGGAAAAAGCTGCTTGTGTCTGGTTATTCTGGTGTGCAGTGCCCTATAGCATCGTTTTGGGGGTAGAAGTTGAAACAATTTATGTCCAGGATGTACTATATTTTTCGGAGTATAAGACACACCGTTTTTCCTCTAAAAAGAGGCTGAAAATATGGGTGCGTCTTATACATCGAATACAGCATTTTTTTTGCCTCCTGAAACCCCGCCCCCTTAACGAAAATGACCGTGCACCTACCCTTATGGATGCTTCCAGAGAGCTCCTGGAGGCTGGAGAGAGCAGAAATGAGCAAAAACCAGGATGCTTCCCCCCCCCCCCCGCCCCAGCCCCCAGCAGCACTCTATAAACCTCCATAAGGCTATGCATGCATTTTTTTTGACCAAAATACGGCCCATTTTCACGATAAATGTGCCTTTTTTTGCTCATTTTTGCCCCCCCCCCCAGCACTCTGCAAGCCTCTCTAAGGCTATTCATGCCTTTTATTTGAAAAAAAGGGCCCATTTTCATGAAAAATGGGCCATTTGGGGGAGGTTTGCAAAGTGCAAAAATGGTGTTTTTTCCCCTTTTGGAAAGCTGTTTAGTTAGAGTGATTGATGAGAATTACGTTGGTCAAGTACTGTGCCTGCAGAAACAAAGATTTATTCCAAAGGTGGTCAATGATTTCCTTCTCCAGCACATCGGTAAATACACCTGGAAACATCTACCTACTCTCTCTCTCTCTACCTATCTACTGTATTTCTCTCTCTCTATTTCTCCCTCTCTATTCCTCTACCTACCTATCTACACTCTCTCTCTTCCTACCTATCTACTGCATTTCTCTATCTCCCCCCTCTATCTACCTATACCTACCTACCTACTCTTTCCCTCTCCCTACCTATCTACTGTATTTCTCTCTCTATTTCTCTCTCTCTCTCTACCTACCTACTGATTTCTCTCTCTCTCCCTCCTTTCCTCTACCTATCTACCTACTCTCTCTCCCTACATATCTACTATATTTCTCTCTCTTTCTCTTCCTCTCTATCCCTCTATCTACCTACCTACTTAAAAAAAAATTGCCTCTTCAAAATCTGAGTGCGTCTTATACTCTGGTGCCTCTTATACTCTGAAAAATACAGTAATAAAGCTATTGTGTTCTCCTGAAATAGAGTATATGTACCATAATGAAATATAAGGACTTATCTTAATCATGCTTCTTCTAAAAGCTTTCCAAGTAGAGAAGAATATATATCTTATTTTTCCTGGCAGTGTGGCACCAAAATTACATATGAAATAGCTGAATTTTTTTTAGTAGCTATGAGGATAAGTTCTCAGACTCTGTCTAACAAAGGAGAACACGTATCAAATTCCCTGAAACTGCTAACAAATTTTCTACTGCAGGTCTAGGATGATAATAAATAGCATACATATTTGAGATGTAGGACATAGAGCCATTAATTATAGAATGACATTTATCTCTGGTCTTTGTTACAATTATCAGTTTTACTATTGTTTCACTCATTCGCGTATCAGCCTATGAATTTTGTTAAATATTCTGTAGATATTTCCCCCCCAAAATACAAGAGAATCTACATTGTGAAATAACAGTGTGAATGTCTTTGAGAAAATGGAAGCTAAGTCAAAAATATTGATGGAAGAAGCTGAGTGAATAGTAATAATATTATGAATAAAGCAATGTTTTAGACTCAAATTTATAATCAACCATATGCTGCATCAGGCTGGTAAACATTTCAGAAATTTCAGGAAATTAAGAATAAGAATAACACTGAATTATAAGTTTTGAAACAGAAGACAGTACATCACTAAGCAAGTGGATGTTAGAAAATAGAAATATAAAATATAAAATGGAAAATGTTTGCTGTCCAAAAGGGGGGAAAGATACTAGATATGTCACCAGATGTTAAGTAGAAGAATATTTTCTTTTCCCGCCTTCATATTTATTTATTTATTTATTACCTTAGGTCCCATAATTGTATGTCCAGGACTTCCATCATTTCCAGGAGGGCCTGGGTATCCTTGTTCACCCTAAACATAGAAATATGAATCAAATTAAAACAATTGCATTATGTCTGTTTTTTTAAAAAGAAAATGAACGACTTTAGGCTTTGATCTGAACAATTTTGATGAGACATTTTTCAAATTATAATTAGGAGATCTGTCCACCAATTATGACAATTCCAAAACTAGGAATAAAAACAATTTATTTCATATGTTTTACACCTCCTTGCTGCCTGCAGACACTAATACTCCTTCAAGATACAATATTGACAGGTTCTGAGCAGAAGTGTTTAAAATCCATTAGATACTTGTACCTCAAACTAATCTTAATAACCATTTAATTTGATATTTAAACTTGCACTGTGATAGATTTAGTTAGCTATATACTGATTTCTATGTTCCCTGCATCCATTAATGTTTTATTCAGCCTTCAGATTGTTTTAACCTCGTTTTCACATACATATATGAAGTATAACCTGGAACGACCTACCCCCCGACCTTCGTACTATCTCGGACCTCCGCCTCTTCCGCCAACGTCTTAAGACGTATTTATTCCAACAAGCCGGCCTAAGATAGCCCCCCATTCTGACTTTTTAAGAAAATTTATAATTTGGTAAGGGTTTTAATAGTGGGTTTTAGCACGGGTTTATTAATTTAATACATTTTAACTGATATTTATTGTATTTTGTGTTTTTAAATGATGCCTGTGCGCCGCCCTGGGTCCTAACAAGGAGAAGGGCGGGGTATAAATTTAATAAAATAAAAAATAAAATAAATAAATAACAATGCAAAAATGCTTGTGTTGCATTTCTCTTACATCCTTCTTTATTATTTTTTTCCTTTTTTGCATTGTATATATGGTGCAATACTAGGAAAATAATCCATACATTTGATGAAGGGGCCTATAATCTCTTAAAACATATGCCATTACATAGGGCATTTAGTTATTTTTTTAAAGAGATGGATCTTTCGTGCTCTCTGAGCTTGATTGTTTTCTTGCAGACGCTGTTAATCACTGTTTAACACTGATGATATTACCTAATTTGGGTAATGAAATATCTGCAAAACAACCTAGCTCATAAAGCACTAAGGATTCTCCATTTCAACCTTGAACTACAAATATTCTCCTTTTTTGGTATTTTTTAAAGTATCAACAAATTTTTTTTGCGGTAAACCACTGATGATTATTATTTTGGCAGTTCCTGTTTTCAGATGTAATGGTATGTGGGAATGTCCTTGAGAGGCGGAAGGGAGATCTGGATGTAAAAAAAAATTGTCTCAGCCCACAGAAGGAGCAAGAGTGTGGGAAAGGGTCCTTTCCTAGTTTTCAAAGGGATACTCCCTAGTTTTCTTCAAAGTAAAAAGAAAGGGGAGAAATATTTTCTAATTGGCAAGATTCTCTTACTGTAGCCTTTGAAAAAAAGTAGAGTTAATACTCCTGGTTGTGTTTCTTGCCTCTACATACATGCAGGACTAACATCAGGTAAATATTCCTCCTATGAAGGGCTAATAGATTATTTACCTTGGGGCCAGGTAGCCCACGTATTGAAGGTCCTGGAGAACCAATATCACCTTTGATTCCAGATTCTCCCTAAAAGAAAACAATCCATTTATGTACTTGGATATCAACATATTTTTCATTTGTATTTTAAGCACTCATTGAACAGAAAATTCTCTCTTTCAGTTCTCTATAGACTCCTTTCATTAATGCAGAATTAGATGAGGTGATATTACAGGGGCCTGTAATATTTCAAACATACTATAAAACTTATAGAACACATGCAGCATTTAAGATTCAAAGGCAAATACTGCTTTTGGAGATATGATTATGCTTATATAACACCTGTCTACACTTCCTGCCTCTTTTCCCTGGAAAAACATGATACTAAGAAAATCAGAAGCTGCAGACAGTTTCTAAGCATGCAGACTCTTGGTCTGCCTTGGTAAGGTCACACTTGGAATACTGCATTAAGTTTTAGTCGCCATGATGTAGAAAGAATGCAGAGAAGAGCAACAAAGATGATTAGGGGACTGGAGGCTAAAACATATGAAGAACAGTTGCAGGAACTGTGTATGTCTAATTTAATGAAAATAAGGACTAGGGAGACATGATAGAAGTGTTTTAATATCTCAGGGGTTGCCACAAAGAAGAAGGAGTCAAACTATTCTCCAAAGCACCTGAGGCCAGGACAAGAAGCAATGGGTGGAAACTAATCAAGGAGAAAAGCAACTTAGAACTAAGGAAAATTTCCAGACACCTAGAACAATTAATCAGTGGAACAACCTGCCTCCAGAAATTGTGAATGCTCCAGCATTGGAAGTTTTTAAGAAGATGTTGGATAACTATTTGTCTAAAATGGTTTGGGGTTTCCTGAACTAGAAGACCTCCAAGACCCCTTCCAATTCTGTTATTCTATTCTATTCTATTCTATTCTATTCTATTCTATTCATAAGTTAAGAAACTCGTTTGTAGGATACTGCATGTCTTAGTAATATTATATCTATAAGACTGATCTTTGCTCTTATTTTGAGATTTATGAGCTTTTGAAATCCTTGAACTAGTATCCTGTTTGTTCTAAGCAACTATAATGATAGCAGTGAAATTAACCAGACTTTCATGATTTGTTAATCAATATAGGTTTTATCAGCCTTTTCCAGAAAGATGTTCTCCAGATATGCTAGACTATAACTTACATTCCCCAGCAGACATGCTATCTTAATCATTGGAGATTATCTAAAAAGTACATTATATGAATTGTATTTAACAATCTGCATGAAGAATATTGAATGCCGTCATATAGTAACACTTGAGAAATGCACCAAACATACCTTTGGTCCTGCAGGACCTGGAATACCTCGTGGTCCATCTAATCCTTGGGCACCTTTCTGACCTTCTTCACCCTGATTTTTTTTTTTTTAAAAGAAAAGCAATATTAGCATACAGATGTTCCCACCTAATCTACCTCAAGACAAATGAATTGACAACTGTTTAAGAATATTTTTAGAACGGAGTCATGCTGTGGGGGCAAAAATCAATGAATATGTGATGTAGGCTTTATAGGCTTAAATTCCAGGTGTTTTCCATATTCAAATATTAAAAAGGGGCCTACTTCTTTAGCAAACTATTTTGCTAGTTTCATGAATCTGTTTCAACATATTTTTCCTTTGCCCTGCACCTGATGCCTGCATAGGATCTAATAAAACCTAATACATTTAAATCTCTTCTTTCTTCATGTAGTTCAACATACAAAGCAACAAGCACAAAAATTATTTTACATTCAGCTTGATTCTTGGTACTTTTATGGGCATTATTAGCAATACGGAAGTTTGCCACTGCTTTTTTTCAACTTATTTCTGAAGATCCTAGGTCAGCAACTTTATCACTATCCCTTTGCTTAATAGTCCACTTGATGTAGAACTCAAGTTGTGACATATGAAGTGCTACAACAGATATTTGGTAGATTTTTTTCATGCAAAATATAGTTTCCTTAGGTTTTGAATTAAATTTGTGACTTGTGATCATATCTTTTTGCAACTGATATTTGCACAGAATAATCCTATCCTTCAGATGATACTCTGCATTATAATGACTTTTGAAAAAGCCGTGTAATGCAAAGGATTTTTTCCCTTCCCCAAGTCTAACTGATATGGAAAAATTTTAGCAAGCATGTCTGAGCTGCAAATTGGAGATTGCTTAAAATGTCAGCACTTTTCTCTGTCATACTTTGTCATCTTAGTTCCAATACAACGATGGCAATTTCTTGTTCACAATATGTTTTTGTATAAACTATGTATATTGAAAATATTTAAGCTTCAAAACATTTTTGAAAAAAAAAATCATCTTGGATAAAAAACACATTGCTGTGTGGCTTGATTCCTTTTTATTTTTATTTCTCTGCTCTATTACAGAATTACAAAACAAAATTAAACCATACCTTTGGACCCAAGTGTCCTGTCCCTGGAATTCCATCTGGGCCTCTTGGACCAGGCGGCCCTTGTTCTCCCTATCATCAACAAGATTAAAGTATTGATTCCACTCAGCACTATAAACATATACTGTATTATACCAAAAACAAACAAGGCACATGTGAAACAACAAACTAAAGCATGAAAAATTCAGTAGCTTTAAGATAATAACCCAAAATATAAAAAATATAAATGCGCAACTTCTTGCTTCAAACACATAGTGATGATGTTGGTAGGGGCATAGGAACATGAAGGGTTGCCTTTTTCTCATTCACTTGATGGATCTATAGCCCTGTCTTGGGGACCCACATATATAAAGCAAACAAACCAATTACCTTTTTTCCTGGTATCCCTTGTATTCCTGGTTTCCCACTTTCTCCTGTAAATCCCGATCTTCCTGGGTCTCCCTTTGAAAGAAAGTGTCTTTTTTAAAAATTGTTTTTGTTAAAGAAAACTTCAACATATTTGCATCGTTTGGGGAGGATGCTTGATTACTTCCATTCTAATTCTTTAAATGTGTGAAATTCAGCTAAGAATGAAAGTGAGTAGCTTAACTTACTTAGATATTGTAAGCTATTGTATCATCACTATGGTGTGTTTTGCTAGAAATATTGAGAAATATTTGAGTGTTATTATTAACTGATGTAACAAATATTCCTACTGCATTCAAATAATTGTCCCCGTGGGTAATGCAATTTCCAGAATCACCACTCATAGGAAAGTTTCAAGTCTTCATTTCATCAAGCAAAAATTAAATTTTAGATTTATAAGTGCAAAACAAGCTCACTTTCGGTCCAGGCTGCCCAATTCCTGGTGCTCCTATATCTCCTTTTTGTCCAGATGGCCCCAATTCTCCCTTGTACAAACAAAAATAAAAATAAATAAACCAATATTTCCTAATAATGTGCAATTCACACATTACCTATTTATAGACATAAATAGGTGCACAATTGTTTCCATGTAAGGAATAGAGCCCTTCACTTTGCATTTTCCCTTCTCAAGTTTAATCTGACTCAATTCTCATTACTAGATGTGAAAAAGCATCCTCATTCAGATGAATGATTTATTGTTTAAATGTTTTAAACTATCTTTGTTGATGTTATATAGATTCTCTGCTATTTTTTTCACATCTCTGTTTTTTTCTTAATGTTAACTGTCAACTATATTATAGAAAATTGTTGGAATTTAAATGGTTTAAATATATGTTAGCATAGCAGTAATCCTCTAACACCGCGATGGCGAACCTATGACATGGGTGCCACAGGTGGCATGTGGAACCATTTCTTAGGGCATGTGAGACTTGCCCTATCAGCTTCAGCGCGCATGTATGCGCTGGCCAGTTGATTTAGGCCTTCTTTTGAGACCATTTTTCAGTCTCTGGAGGTTTCAGGAGTTTCCCTGAAGCCTCCAGGGAAGCTCCTGAAGCCTCCGGAGGTGGGGGGGGGGGAAGGCTGCTTTCACCCTCCCCATGCTCCTAGAAAGCCTGTGAAGTCTGGGGAGGGCGAAAAAATCATGCCAAAGGCAGGGGGTTGCGTGCAAAGCATTATGGGTTTGGCACACCCACGCATGACCCCCCTGCGCTCCCCCCGCTTTTGGCACACGAGCCAAAAAAAGTTAGCCATCACTGCCCTAAAATGTCATTATGTATGTTGTAGTAGAATTAAATGCATATTGCAGAAAATTATTTTATGCTTTATTTTATAATGAACACACGAAATCTTCCTAATTGCAAATTATATATACTGTACTGTATCTGCTACACTTTGACAACTAGCCTAAAATTATTTATTGCAAAATATATACATTATTTAATTCACGGGTTCACACTGGCCTTTTGAAATGAGTCCTTAACCTGTGATATTACCAGGCACTTAATTAGAATGGGATGGGATGGGATGTTTTTATCTTTTATCTGATTGTTGATTTCTTCTGGACATTACTTTTTGAATATATATTCTGTTTACTAGAATAGAATAAAGCAGAGCAGAGCAGGGCAGGGCAGAGCAGAGCAGAGCAGAGCAGAATTCTTTATTGGCCTAGTGTGATGGGATGGGACACACAAGTTGTCTCCAGTGAATAAGTCCTCAGTGTACATGGAAGCAACAAATAATAAATCATGATCATAATCATCATAAAATATAGTCCTCATAATCATAAGTGGTAGTCACAGGATACTAAAAAAGCAATCAGCATAAATCATACTATGTATTAAATAAAACAATTAATATAAATCATCAGATACAAACAATAAAGTTATAGTTATAAAAAGATAAAGAAATAGGTAGTAGGCAAGGTGAGAAGATAATAGTAATACAACCCTACTAGATAATTTGACAATGTTGTGGGAATTAATTGTTTACCAGAATGATGGCTTTTATTGTTGTATTCTGTAAATGCATCAGAATTGTAGCAGATCGTATCAGCCTTTAAAATTTAACACATATATACATACCTTTTGTCCAGGCAGTCCTATTCCTCGTGACCCTTTCACACCAGGAGCACCTTTTAGCCCTTGAATACCCTGAAAATATAATTTTTCAATTGGCTAAACTTGCCCTTCCTTGTTCAGGTATCAATTGTATTAACAGAATAGACAGTCATTATAAAATAAAGAAAATTGACTTACAATCATTTGGTAGCTAGTACTTTCAAATGCAAGTGTAAACATGACTTTATTTAATGTTGAAAGTTAACTACGTGCCGTTTTTTTGTCCCATGCTTTCTATCTATTACAATGTTTTATTTTTATTTTTATTTTATTTACATTTATATCCCGCCCTTCTTTGCAGAGGACCCAGGGCGGCGCACAGGAAATTTAAAAAACATACAAAATAAATACACAATTTAAAATATAAATTAAACCATCTTATCCTATGCTAAAAACCCAATTTTAAAATACCCAATTTAAAACTATCTAAAAGTCCCCATGGGAGGTTAGGCTAGGCCGGCTTGTTGGAATAAGTATGTCTTTAGACATTGGCGGAAGAGACGGAGGTCGGTGATGGTACGTAATTCGGGGGGTAGGTCGTTCCAAAGGGCTGGGCCCGCCACAGAGAAGGCTCTTCCCCTGGATGTCGCCAGTCGGCATTGTCCGGCCGACGGCACCCTGAGGAGGCCCTCTCTGTGGGAGCGTATCGGTCTAAGGGATGTATGAGGCAAGAGGCGGTCTCGCAAATAACTAGGCCCCGAGCCATGGAGCGCTTTAAAGATGGTCGTCAAGACCTTGAAGTGCACCCGAAAGACCACAGGAAGCCAATGCAGCTCGCGCAGGATCGGTGTTATGTGGGAGCATCTAGTGGCTCCCGTAATCACCCGCGCGGCTGCATTTTGGACTAACTGTAGCTTTCGGGTGCACCTCAAGGGAAGCCCCATGTAGAGAGCATTACAGTAGTCGAGTCGGGACGTCACGAGAGCTTGAGTGACTGTGCGGAGGGCAGCCCGGTCCAGTAAGGGGCGCAATTGGCGCATCAGGCGTACCTGATGAAATACCCCCCTGGCCACGGCCGCCACATGGTCTTCCATGGACAGCTGGGGATCCAGGAGGACACCCAAATTGCGCGCCCTCTCCACGGGGGCCAATGTTTTGCCCCCAATGGCCAGAGTTGGAGTAATCTGGCTGAACCGGGGTGCCGGAAACCACAGCCACTCAGTCTTGGCAGGGTTGAGCTTGAGTTTGTTACCACCCATCCAGATCCGTACGGCCTCCAAACACCGGGACAGCACTTCAACGGCATCGTTGGGGTGGTCTGGGGTGGATATGTACAACTGAGTGTCATCAGCGTACAGATGGTACTCCACCCCAAAACCACGGATGATCTCACTCAGCGGCTTCATATATGTGTTGAAAAGGAGGGGCGAGAGGACCGACCCCTGAAGAACCGCACATACGAGGGGCCTCGAGGTCGACCTCTGCCCTCCCGTCAACACATATTGCGACCGACCAGAGAGGTAGGACGAGAACCACCGCAGAACAGTGCCTCCCAGCCCCAACCCCCCCAGTCGGTGCAATAGGATACTATGGTCGATGGTATCAAAAGCCGCTGAGAGGTCTAATAGGACTAGGATAGAGGAATACCCTCTATCCCGCGCCCTCCAGAGATCATCAACCAACGCGACCAATGCCGTCTCGGTGCTGTGACCGGGTCGGAAGCCGGACTGGCGCGGGTCTAGATAATCAACTTCCTCCAGGTGTCGCGGGAACTGTTGGGCTACCACACTCTCAACAACCTTCACCAAAAAGTGAAGGTTGGAGACCGGACGATAGTTCTCTAATAATGCCGGGTCCAGGGACGGCTTCTTGAGGAGGGGCCTCACTACCGCCTCTTTCAAGATGGCAGTAACTTACTTTTTGAATTTCATAATATCCACCTACAATTTTTTATCCAGTTATTGCTGCATTAGACTTTCTTGGACAAATATTAACGTGCTGGAATCAAATATTCTTCAAATATTACTCCTAGACCACAAGACAACAGACATTTGTGGCACTAACCAAGATGTGTCCGCTCTAGCTGGTAGCAAAGCTGAAGGTTTCAGCATCTTTAATAGCACTTAGTAATGGCACATAAACTTATATACCACTTCATAGTGTTTTACAGACCTCACAAAACACTTTACCGAGTCAGGATATTGCCCCCAACAATCTGGATTCTCATTTTACCAACCTCGGAAGGATGGAAGGATGAGACACTCTTGAACTGATCAGGGTTGAGCTCCTGATCAGTTCAAGACAGTTAGCCTGCCATACTGCATTCTAACCACTGCACCACAATTTATGTCACATTTTATGTCACATCTAAGATTAGCTGCTATGTTGACATACCAAGAATTGAACCTAGGAATTGCTACATCTAAAGCATGTATTTATCATTGATTTACAATGAATTAAAATTCCTTGTTGGCTTGGAATTCTAGGAGTTGCATTACAAAGCAACTAAAGGATACTTGGTTGAGAGAGCTCTTTAAAATAATCCAGATTTAGAGTTATCCAATGTTAGAGTGTTCATCTTGATTTTACAATTCATTTACATTTATTTACAAAAATGAATGTTATTTTCCTGCAGGAGGAACAAACTGCAAGCATTTTGTTTAGATTTGCAGATGAATTCAAATACATTGTTACAAACTGTAATTGAATAAAGACATAAATTAAATTGGTCCTGTTCAACTATAGATCTGAGAGTACTAGAATAATTCATTACACTCCAGAAAATACCCTCAAATCATTTTTAAAAAGCTTTTGATGACAGCTATAGTTATTCTCAATATTTGCTATAAATTGCCATTAAGAAATTGAAATTGAGCAAAAAGACATCACATTGTTTTTATTCTTAAAATGATGGAGCTCTAGCTCAGTGATGAAATACCAGTTTTGCATTCAGTGTTTCCCTGGTTTGAAAAACTGCAGTCTGAAAATCTGGAAAATCTCTGGGTGATTATGTCATCAAGAGTAAGGCAGATAGACCAAGAGTCTGACTTGATATAAGGTAAGTTTCTATATTGATTGGTTTTGCTTTAATATTAAGCATTTCCCTTTTTGGGAAACAGTACAAACATTAAGGATCTGCAACCATTTTGGACAATTCTAATTTGCTTGGAGTTGTTAAGACTCTGTGGTTATCCTAGAATTATAAATTAACTTAGATATGCAAATGATCATAATTGTAGTTGCCTCCCACTGACAATTTTAAAATATTTAGGTAAGGATGGATTGTAGAGTGAGGCAACCAAATGAGATGTTACCTGATTTCCTTGGATGCCAGTTCCAGGTGGTCCCACTGGTCCCTGCGCTCCTTCCATCCCACGTTCACCCTTCATGAAAAATGCTTCCATAAATTATTGCTTTAACTGAAATGTCACTATAATGATGTTAGGTTCAAACTTGAAAGTCTTATGTGTATCCTGATTGCACAATAGCTTACAAATTACTCAACAAACAAATTTGGGTTGGGTGTGAGAGTAATGAGAGAAGACCAATTGGGAAAATAATAACACTATGTCACAAGGTAGTGATACTATAATTATCTCAATGATTTTAATTAATGCTGCAACATCCATGGTAAAATGCCAGATGGCAGTTGTGGCAATGTTTTTATTTTTATTTTTATTTATTTATTTATTTTATTACATTTATATCCCGCCCTTCTCCACAGAGGACCCAGGGCGGCACACAGGAAATTTAAAAAGATATACAAAATAGAAAATGAATAAATAATTTAAAATATATATTAAATAATCCCAATCCTATGCTAAAACCAATTATTTGAAACCCAATTTAAAACTTTGTGATCAAAAACCTTTCCCTTTGGTATGTGCATAAAACATTGTAGGTTGCACTTGCAAAAATGACAGAGTATCAGTTATAATGTAAGACCACCATCTTAACTTTATCTCTAAACCACTTCACAGCTTAATAAATTTGTTCTCTAAATCTTCTCTCTATTCTTTGCTTTGAATTTATTCATTTTTTTCTTTAATTCCCCTGAGGCATTTTTCATGGGGCAGCTTCAGTCCTTGGGGTTCAGCAATATTACATTCTGTTTATACCGTTAGTTATATATGGTACCTTATCTCCTTTGATGGATAAGCCTGGGGATCCAACCGGTCCAGCAGGTCCCTCAGAACCTTTATCTCCCTGGAAAGATTTGTTAAGATTTTCTGAGTTGACTTAGGACTGTACTCAACATTTACCACAGAAGGATATTTTATTATATTACATTTGAATAGTCAGACAGGCAAGGACCACTTCTTTAATATAAAGTTTATGTCTTAAATAGTGGTTCTTAACGTTTTATTCATGATGGACCCCTCTTTTAAATACTTTTTGTGACCACGGACCATGTCCACAAATTCCCAAGACTTAACGCAAGATTTAAATCATAGCATTTTTTTCAAGCCTTCACAGAGCCCCTATGATAACATTGCTCCCCCCAGGGGTCTGTGGACCGCACACTGAGAAACACTGTCTTAAACAATTAACATAGATTCAGGGCACAATATATAATGTAACATTATTATCAACCACTCTGTGTGCATCCATTCAATTGTGTTTGCAAAAAAGACAAAAAATTAACCCGTTTTCTATCATCTCCCATTTTCCAGCTCAGCTCATGTTATATATTTACTTCCATATTGATTAAAACACTCAATTCTACTTCTAATAAAAGCAAGCAGAGAATGAGAGACAAAGGTACATCACATTTGCATTCTAATTGGAAACAAAACAGATTTGGGCTCTGTCAAATTACATACAGGATAATATGCAGTACAAGACTTTTAAAAGAAAAATATATTGTGAAATTTTCCATTGCTCTAATTTATATTAGGGCGTTCATTCTGGCACTATGCAAGCCAATCAGTGAAGCCCGAATCACATTCTTGGTCAATCACTGGCATTAATTTCTGCTCCTACATCTTTTTCTATAACAGTAATCTATTTGAGAAAAACTCCTAAATTTTTCTTCTACATGTTCCATTTTCCTCACATTTGGAAAAAAGCACCCTCAATCTGTACAATCTCAACTTCCATCCTTTTTTTGATCTGTTGCTTTTCACCCTGCAGATGTTGTTGTGAAAATATCATCATTGGTATTAGCAGAGATTGGAAAACTCCATTTTGACATGGAGCAAAAAAGTTGATTAGAGGGTTTTTTTCTGCAGCTGGCTAGAAATGGTTGCAGACATTCACTTATGCCCATCAGCATTAGAAAATGGACTATCCTCATGCAGATGCAAGTAGGGGAAGCAGAATATATGTGTGGTGGAATGCAGCATGGAATCCCAGCAAGGAAAGGTAGCTTCCCAGAGGACAAAAAGACAGCAGAGTTTGGAACATCTGGTAGCCAGGAAGAAGGCTAAGATTGCTCCTAATTAGCAGGTCACAGAGTATATCTATCATTAGGTAGATCATTGTTTTACTCTAGCAAGCAGAAGAAACTACTCAGCACTAACTCTGCTTGTCATTTTTGTTCTTTGGACATGATAGCATGGAAGTTTTTCTAAATTTCTAAAATTTTCTAATAACTACAAAAATTTAGCATCATAAGGTCAGTTAAGGTTATGCAGTATATGCAGTAAATCACTTGGTTGCAATCTAATTCCTGCTAAATATTATAAATTTTGTCATCAGTGTTCCCTTAATTAAAGAGGAATAAATTATAAATTGGACAGAAAAAGTCTCTAGAAAAACAAATGAGTAATCTCAATCCAGCAGGAGGTCGTGCATTTTCCGCTATATATCAGTCAGTACAGGATACATGTGGGAACAGGCAATAAATATTGCTTTAATTCCCACAATTAAATCATTGTTTTTATATTTTTAAACTTCTTTGTTACTTAGTAGCTTCACATATCTTACTTCCAAATGCTGGTAATACTCCATAAAAATATAAATGTCCATGGAGATTCATTATAACATTCCTTGGGTCTCCTCATTCACATTTAAGGTCAGGTTTAACAAAAAGTCTGGGAAAACATATGAAAGCTAGGGATGCTCAGGATAGAAATGTTTGCTGGTCTCACTGAAAAAGGCTTTAAATGGGTACTAGTCATGATACTACGCAGGAAACATACACATTCCCCCCCCCCCTGCCAATTGTTATTCAATATGACATGAATGAATTTGCTGCTCTATTTTCTTCCTCTTCAGAAGATCAGTGATACCTAATTGGATAGAATGTAGTAGGGGATTCTTATTTAATTACAGTATCCTGTCTTTTTATTGTAAAAGCTCCAGTGATCTGCAGTCTCCCCATCTTCAATTAAATTTTAAAGTAAAGCAATATGGGGAAACAATCCTTCTAAACTTTTTTACAATAGAAAGCTTAGCCATCCAGGAAGGTTTTAGAGTAATGGATAGATATATAACACAAAATAACAATGCCAGTAGCAATTCCAGGTGCATCTGCAATGAGTGAGCCAACAGAGCCAAACTGATGGGTTGAACTGGAAATAGATGACCGGGCAGTACACATGTACTATGCTGACACATGTACAAAAGGGCAGGGCTTCAATCCATAGAACTGCTTGATCCTAACACAGAAACCTCTGAGTGACACCCTCTGTTGCCTTTCCCACATTAAGGAGGCACTAAGCAGCCCAAAAGAAATCCTCAAACACTTTAGAATAAAGTAAAAAAATAATAAAAGCCTTCTTCATAATTGATGAAAACATCTCAGAAATTGTAAGGTAGACACTGGAAAAATAATGCCACAAATTATTTCCATTATGAGAAATTTCCAATTTGACAAACATAAATGCATGTACACTATTGTATGACTCTTTATAGGCATCAGGCTGGTCACTGGAGGGTGAGGGAGAACAAACTCTTGAAGAAGTACCTTACCATAGCTCCTGAATTACTTTAATTACCTTTTGGAGCCATTCAGGTTAAATTGGTGGTCATCATTATGTTTTATGGAAAACAATCTTTTAAGTATATATGATTTGCAGGACTTCTCCTTATCTGTTTAAGTCCCCTGTTATTTACTTAAACAAATGAATTGGTTTCTAGGAATGTGCATAAAGCTAAACAACTAATCCTAATTTCTTGTTTCACAGTGTTCATCATTTTCTACACTTCTAGCAATCCTTATGTTTTACTCAACATTTTCTTTCCTGTTTACAAAATATTGCAAATGTGATAAAGCTTCCATCAGACTGCGGAATTGTCATATCCATGCCTTCTAGAAAAGGATGAAACATGTTTTCTAACATTTCAGGGGACAAGGAAATGTTTTAAAGCTGAAAAACCTAGTGGCAAGAAGACATTACCTAAGAACAAATTCCTAAAAAGAAATAATTAAAACAAACAGGGAAATAATCACTATGTCTAGTTGTAAGTCTATTTGTTTTAGATAGAATATTTACCTTCCGTCCTGGGAGTCCTTCACCTGGTGGACCTCTTTCACCTTGTATGCCCTCAGGACCACGTGGCCCCTGAATTTCGAGAAAAAAAATAATAGTTAATGGATGTATCATATACACAATTCCCTCTATATAGACAGCCTTCATCAATGTTGTGGAACGTTCCCATGTGCTCAGTGTTTTCCTGACACTAAAAAAGGCCCACTGTTGTGTTTGATTTTTACTTAATTTAGATTCCTTTGCTTAAAAATATAGAATCTTCAAGCATAGTTTATTTTCATTGACTTTTTGATAAATTGCACCTTTAGGCCACCCAACTGAAGTTTTTTTCCTTAGTATCCCATTAGTTAAAACTAAATAAATATTATAAAAACAATCCTACACCAGCATTAAAAATCTTTACAGAGAACAAATGAGCATAAGATTCAAATCAGGCACACCAAAATAATCCCAATCAATATGGCATAGAATCATAATAAAGCACTAGCAGTTCTGAAATATCAAAGTTTCTTCTTTGATATTTCAAAATGTTAAGGCTGTATTTTTGATCAAGTATCTGGCATCATAATTTATTAGGCAAGGTTTTTGAAACATGTTCTCAAAATGCCAAATGTACCAGACCAACCAGGTTGCTCGCTCCCATTGAAGAGAAAACGGAAAACAGCAGAATTGCTATTTACATATCAAAGTGTAATACAGTATATTGTAAGAGTTCCAGACAGAACACATGATCCACCATTATAGTACTATATGTACTACTATTAATACATTTTAATTATTTAAAAAATAATGCATAAAAAGTGCTTTAACACAAATAGAAAGAAATATGACAAAATAAAAAACGTAATTAAGATAGTTGTGCATCATTATAACAATAAACAGTTACAATTCTGTATATACATGTCTAAAGAAAATATTTTTTAAACATACACACAGAAAGTATTTCTAATAATTTATACAAATATCCTTTTTTTAAATGTATTTTATTCTGTATAAACGAGTTTCATATTTCATTATACTTGTCAATACAACCTCTATAGGCAACCTGTTCATAAAAGACAAGTACAATCATGTCTTCAACCCATTGAGTAAATGCAGCCATACAATTATTTTTCCAGGGCTGCAATATATGGTATATCAACCTTTTGGCCATAGTAAAGGCACAGAAAATCAATCTATGTTGTTTGGTTATCACATTCCATGTACATTCTCTGAAAATGTTTTAGCTTTTATCTCATAATCATATTTATACAATTTGTTAATCCCACCCCATAGTTGGTAAGTGCAACAAAGCAACATTGTAGAAGCATCTTTTACCTTTACCTAATCATTACATCTCCAACAAACTGTTGTTTTTGACAGTCCCTTTCTACACAAACATAATATAGTGCAATAGCATCTAGGCATATACCATTTTTATAGTGCTTTACAGCCCTCTCTATGAAGTTTACAATGTTTGTATATTGCCACCAACAATCTGGATCCTCAATAAATTATTATAAATTATAAATATAAATTTTTGTTGTATTGAGATCCATTAACACTTGATATGGAAGTTAAGATACTCCCCTATTGTGTAGATCAGGGGTCCCAACTCCTGGACTGTAGACCAGCACAGGTCCATGACCCATTGGGAACTGGGCTGCGCAGGATTAGATTGTGCAAACAGTGACCGAGCACATGAAGATTTATTTGTGTATGCGCAGGATTACATTTTGCGAAATCATCTCCTCTCTCCCATTACCATTACACTGCCAGTTTGTGGAGCCAAAAAGGTTATGGACCACTGGTCTAAACAATATAGAAACCTCTCATTTTTATTGCATTCGTATCTTAACATCTGCATATCCAATTTATTTATTGATAATAAATATCTATAAAAAGTAAGAGTAGGATTTAACAAATTGTGTAATATTTTAAGTTTTTCAGAACCTGAGAATAAATAAATAATAAATAAATAATTTAATTTATAGCCCGCTCTCTCTCCCCGAAGGGACTCGAGGCGGGGCACAGGGAAATTAAAAGTGCATATAAAATCACAGACAATACAATATTAAAAAAGAATTAAATGAAATCCTGTGTTAAAATCCCCAAAGCTAAAACAAACCCCTAAAAACCCCTGAAAACAGTTAAGTTAATGCTGCTGGATATTATATTTATTAATTTACTATTCATCACAAATAGTTTAAACTGCCTCTCAGAGTTCATTGCTATCTCTCTTTGAAGATTATAAAGCATAAAAGTGTAATTATAATTTTAGATATTTTTTTTACAAATTTACTTACAGTTAAGCCTGGCTCACCAATTCCAGTTGGTCCTGGAAGCCCAATTCTTCCTTCTTGACCTCTATCACCCTTGTAAAATAAATTTTAAAATGAAAATGTTAAAATTGTTTTTGCTCCAAATAGATTTTTCAAGACAATTTCTCTGCTAGTGATTTACTGCATCATGTAATTATTAAGGCCCATGATAATCACTGGTGTAATAGATCAGTCATGGCTGGATGATTGCAGACAATGTGGAGACTTTGGACCAGAATTGAAAGAATAGAATCACACTTTTAATTTACTTCTTCAAATAACACTATATCATAACTAAAAAATTACTATACAATAGAAAGCCTAGTTATCCAGGAAGATTAAAATGAAATATATTATCAGCCACAGGCTACGTATTATATTGGAATATGTGTACGTGAATTAAATATAACTTCCTTTTGAATAAAACATGCATAGTATGGACTTCACTACACTATATGATCTTGTTGAAATTCTGAGGATTCAAAACTTCTCGACTTCCGGTTGGCTTCGCGAGCCTCGCAGACGCTCTTTTATGGGCGCCCGATCCCTGGCATCGTAAAGCTGCCAGAACAGCAGGAAAACAGCTGTCGGCGGTTTGAAAACCCTCTCCCCATGTAAAGAAGAGGGGGAAGAGCCGACAGGCGAAGGTAGAGCCCCCATAGTGTCCCAGGAGTAATCCTGGAGCACGGAAGGTGTGAGCTCCCTAATAGCTTGTCATTTGCTCCGGGCCAGGGATGACTCCGCAATAGCGGAGCTAGAAGCAGCGACCAATTCTGCTGGGAACAAAGGGAAGGACTTTACATAAGAATGGATGAAAGCAGATAGGACAAGCCTGGAGAATCCTAACTGCAAGTACTTACATTTAACTCCTAAACCTGTAACCTTCTTTGGAAGTAACACATTAGAAGTTGCAATAAAAAATGGCGAATGGGTGTGGTAAAAGTGAAAGCTAAGAAAGTTTCACTTTCTGATCAGCCTCTAGCCTGGAAAGTTTCCCAGTGGAAGAAGGAGGATTTTAAAATTTTGAAACTGTTGAATTGTTGAACTTTGAAAGACTTCTCTCTTTCTGGCTTTTGATCACAAGATTACAAGAGAAAAATAAGTTTAAATTTGAAATGGCTTCGAAACCTGTTGAGACTGTTTCTTCTCCTGCCCTTTCAACAGAGCCACAGAGCTTAACGTTGGATATGTTACAATCAGCCTTGGAAGCTTCAAATAAAAAAATGGCAGTGGTGTTTAGTGTGAAAATTAATGAAATTAATGAAAAAATTGATGAGACCAATGGACAAATTACTGAAACTAATGAAAAAATACAGTCTGTCTCAGAAGAGATTGCAATTAGGAACCGGGAAATTAGAGAGGATATATTATTGGCTTTTAAGTGTTTGGCAGGAGATATCGAACTGGTCGATGAGAAGGTCGACGAGTTGACGGAGGTTACAAAAATTTTGGATGGTAAAGTGGAGGAGACTCAAAATAAAGTTGAAAGAGCGGAACTGGATGTAACGATGATACAATATAGGGATATGGAATTTGCTTTAAGATTTCGTGGGCTGAAGGAAAACAAAGAAGAGAACTTGAAGGAACTGATGTCAGAGGCTCTGGCACAGTTGCTCGGGGAGACAAAAAATGAACTGGACTGGCAAATTGACAAGGCTTATCGTGTTAACTCCTGGGTGGCCAGACAGAAGCATTTACCAAGAGATATTGTAATATATTTTAACACAAGGACTGTACGGAACCAAATTTTGCAGGCTACTTTCCAAACCAAGCTTCAGGTGGGAGATCAGGAGGTGATGACATTGAAAGAAATCCCCCCCAGGATGTTGAGAGCCAGAAAGGAATATGCCTTTCTGGTGGAAGAATTGAAAAAACGTCAGCTGCAGTACAGATGAGAGGTGCCAGTTGGCCTAGTGGTGAATTATATGGGAAAGAGATATCAACTTAACTCAATAGGGAAGGCAAGAGATTTCCACGCCAATGTATTGAAGGCTTATTGGTGTATTTGGTGTATTGAACACCAAAATCATCAGCAGAAAAAGGAAAGAAGGAAAGAAGGGAACAACAGAAGGAAGTGGTTCAGGGGGAAGTTCCAGCGGGTCAAGAAGAGAAGCTGCACACTCAGATGATTGTACAAGAGATAATTGATATATCAGAGGAACCCAAGGATAAAAGACAGACTAGAGCGGCAGCAGCTAAGCGTAAAGAATTAATACATCAACAACAACAACTTCAGTTGACAATCCAGGAAACTACCAAAACAGAAGCTGTGGGGGGAGCAAGACCTAAAGGTCAGTTGAGACAAGGCCACCAGGAATTGCTTCAAAAGCTTCAGAAGCCCAGAAATGGGAACTAAATTTTTGACTTGGAATGTTAATGGTTTGAATTCTCCACAGAAGAGAAGAAAAATATTTCACTACCTTAAACAATTTAGAAATGAAATAATTTGTTTGCAAGAGACACATATTAGGATACAAGATCAAAAATATTTGATAAATACGAGACTGGGTACACACTATGTTGCAGCAACATCAGAGAAGAAAAATGGTATAGTTATATATGTGAAAAGAGACTTAATAGGGAAATTAATTGAAGCAGATGACCAAGGAAGATATTTAGCGATTGAACTTGTAATCAATGGACACAAAATTCTTGTAATTGGAGTATACGCTCCGAACCAGCAACAAGAAAATTTTTACAACTTATTACATCGGAAGTTGATACAATGGGGATATAAATCTTGCATCCTATTGGGCGATTGGAATGGTGTTTTGGACGTGGAAAAAGATAAGAAGGGGCCTAAACAAAATATCTTATCAAGAGCTAAATTGCCCAAACCATTCTGGGATATGATGGAGGATTGGGAGTTAAGGGATATTTGGCGTGAAAGAAATGTAGGAGAAAAAGATTTTACCTTCTTTTCGGATAGACATCAATCTTTTTCAAGAATTGACTTTATACTAATTACTAATAATCTTTTAATCAGGGTAAAGAAAACGAAGATTTGTTCAAGAACGATGTCAGATCACAGTCCAGTTTGGATGGAATTGGGGAATGGGAAAGGTCCTGGGAGGTCCTGGAGATTGAATGATAATTTGTTTAGGTATGAAGAAAATGTAAAAGAGTGTAAAAAATTTATGAAAGAGTTTTTTGTTATGAACATGCCCAAAGGTACATCTATGGAAATGGTATGGGATGCAAGCAAAGCATATATGCGAGGTGTTTTGATATACTTAAATAATAAATACAGGAAAAAACAGGTGGAGAAGAGGAAAGAACTAGAGGATGAGATTAGTAAACAGGAACGGATTTTAATAGCAAATCCAATGGATAAGAAAGCTAAAGAGGCAATTAATTTACTGAAGGCCCAATTTAATATGCTAATGGCAGATCAGGTAGCAACTAACTTACAGTATGCAAAACATAATACTTTTTGTAACGCTAATAAACCAGGCAGGTGGCTAGCATACTTGTTGAGAAAAAAGCAAAAATCAAGGACAATAGAAAAAATTAACTATAAAGGTAAAGTTGTTTTTGAATATGAATTGATTAAAAAGTCATTCTTAGAGTTTACTCCAAGTTGTACACTGGTGATAAAATTCAAGATATAGATATAGACAAGTATCTGCAGGGAGAGAGCATTCTTACAATTTCCAACGAGCAGAAAGAAAGTTTAGACAAACTGATAACTTCTGAGGAAATTTTGTCTGCTATTAAGCAACTAAAAATGGGCAAAGTTCCTGGTACGGATGGTTTGACAGCTATATATTATAAAAGTTTACAGGAGGAAATGGTGGAACCATTGAAGGAATTATTTAATAACATACAACAGGGGAGAGATGTACCTCCATCCTGGAAGACAGCATTTATCTTGTTGATTCCAAAAGATGGGCAAGATCACGCAGATCCTAAAAATTATAGGCCGATTTCACTTCTAAACACAGACTATAAGATTTTTGCTAAACTTCTAGCAAATAGATTAATGACAACCATGCAACAAATAATTCATCAAGATCAAACTGGCTTTATAAATGGTAGACAAATGAAAAGTAATGTAAGGCAAATTGTTAACTTAATAGAATATTTAGGAGGTAACAAGCAGGTCCCTGCGGTGTTGGTTTTTTTAGATGCTGAAAAGGCTTTTGATAGACTGAATTGGCAATTTTTATTAAAATTAATAGAAAAAATGCAATTTGGAGAACATTTTATAAAATCCATTAAGGCAATTTATCAAAAACAAACAGCGCAAATAGTAATCAATGGTGGTTTGACAGAAAATTTTAATATAGAGAAGGGAACAAGGCAAGGTGGTCCCTTGTCACCACTATTGTTTATTCTGACGTTGGAAATTCTACTAAATTAAATACGAAGGATGGATGCAATAAAGGGAATTAAAATAAAACAACATGAGTATAAGTTACGGGCGTTTGCGGATGACCTGGTTGTTACCTTAACCCAACCGGTAAAATCAATTACAGCTTTGACCGAAACAATCTGCTCATATGGGAAAGTGTCTGGTTTTAAAATAAATTCAGCTAAAACAAAGATAATTGCTAAAAATATGTTTGGAAGCCAGAAAGAAGAGATAGAAAGGTTAACAGGATATGAACTAGTTACGAAGGTTAAATACTTAGGGGTCCATATTATGTCAGTAAACACGAAATTATATCAGTATAATTATGAACTGCTATGGAAAAAAATTCAGATAGAGATGGAAAAATGGAAAAAGTTACAATTGTCCTTACTGGGAAGGATAGCAGCTGTAAAAATGAATGTTTTGCCAAAATTTTTATTTCTTTTTCAAATGATACCTATACTTAAAAAAGATGAAAATTTGAAGGAATGGCAGAAGGGTATAAACAAGTTTGTGTGGGCGGGGAAGAACCCCGAGTTAATCAAAAGATAATGCAAGATACCAGAGAAAGAGGTGGGCTTAAGATGCCTAATATAAGATTGTATAATGAAGCTGCGGCCCTCTCAGCAATTACGGATTGGATCAACTTAACAGAGGAAAAATTACTGAATATTGAAGGATATGGTCTGGTCTACGGCTGGCATGCTTACTTAGTGTACGATAAGAAAATAGATAAGACTTTTAAAAGTCATATACTAAGAAATGCTCTATTGCGAGTCTGGAAAAAGTATAAATATAAATAAAAACTTAAATGATAAGTTACCAATATGGACAGTACCCAGGCACGTGATAGAGAATATAAATGTGGAGCCAAAGCAAGAGAGGATTACTTATAAGGAACTCCTTTACAAAGAAGGAGTTAAATTACAATTAAAATCTAGAGAGCAACTAAGAGAAGAAGGAATTATCAGGACTTGGTTTCAGTATGCACAGCTGCAGGCCAGATGGAGAGAAGACCAAAAAATTGGTATCTTGCAACAGGATGAGAACCTGGTAAAGCAGATAAGGGATAAAGGTCAAATGCACATAAAAAGGTTGTACAGTGCATTGGTGGAAATAGACTCAGAAACTGACCTAGTTAAAGACTGCATGATAAAATGGGCGCAAAATATAGGTGAACCAATAATGTTGGAGACTTGGGAGAAGATATGGGTTAGTAATGTAAGATTTACACAAGCTCAAAATTTAAGAGAGAATTTTTATAAAATGTTTTATAGATAGCATTTAGACCCAAAAATGTTATCTTGCATGTATCCAAGTGTACAACCTAAATGCTGGAGATGTGAATGTGAAGATGCCACATACTTCCACATATGGTGGACGTGTAAAAAAATTAAGGCTTTTTGGATTAAGATATGGTGGATTATTCAAAATATCTTAAGGAAAAAAATTAAATTTACACCACAGTTCTTCCTGTTGGGAATTGTTACGGATTGTACAGCAATAGAAACTAAGTTGATTTTGAACTTGATAACAGCTGCCAGGTTGCTGGTGGCACAGTATTGGAAGAAGCAAGATCCACCTACCACAGAGGAATGGACTTTAAAAGTTGTGCACCTGGCTGAGATGGCAAAAATTTCATCGTATCTTAAAGATCATTCAAATGAAAGATATATATTAGAATGGAGAAGATGGATCGATTATATGCAAAAAAAATATCCAAATAAGAAGGTTTATATAGCATATGAATGAAATATTTTTTTAAGTAGTTTATGTTTATGATGTCTTGAGTTATAGTTAAAGAATTAGGGATAATATGTATGTATCTTAGTTTTATGTTCGTGAAAGTTATACCCTGTGCTTGTTCTGGGAAGTCTGGGGAGGGGGGGAGGGGGGAAGAGGTTGGGGGGAGGGGGGGAGAAACTGTTTGTAATATTTATAAAATCTTCTAATAAAAAAAAAACTTCTCAGAGAAATAACTGTTAACTTTCACCTATGTCAGAATATTTAAATTCCTCATCCCCAAAAATCTTACAGTAATTCTTTAACCGAGCCATCATGGCTGTCATATAACAAGATGGTTTGCTGTTTACATTCTCCCATCAATCTTCTCCTGTTCTTAGGAACTACAAGACAGCTATCACAGACATTACATTTTGAGTGGCATGAAAGGTTTTAGTATATTGGATAAGGAACAAGTTGCTATTATTACATTTTAGCCGTCAGATGACGAGACAATAACAGAGGGGCTTGCAAGATTGCTTTGTCATATTGTGACAAAATTTGGCTGGCTTTACACCTTAGATACATTAACTTGTGAGAAAGACATCATTGATTGATTTTTTTAAATGTTTCCCTAGCCAATAAAATTGAACTCTGTCTTCTGTTTTTTTTATTGCACATGAAGAGACATGTCCTACCTCGTTGTTCAGATCAAAGAGGTGTTTCGGTCTCTTCATTTTATTTTGAAGAAATGATGAGTATAACCTCCTTTGGAGGGTCAGGAAAATTTTTAGCTTGTTAGAACCGCACATTTGTTAGAACCACAGTAGTGATGACACTAAGTGGCAAAATTAGAACTTTATGGGTTATTTTCTCTTTTTTAAATGTGTCAGCCCTTTTTTTATTGTTATATATAATTTTCCTGTGTTTATATGATTTAAAAGTAGAAACGTAAAACAATGAAAGGCTAAAAAGGGCTGCATTTGCCCATTCATACAAGGCAGTAATATACCATGTAAACTGCTGTCCTCTGTCTGCAGTCTATAGAGCTATGTATGACTCAGTGTGTATTACCTTAGGTCCTGGATATCCAATTCCGGGGATTCCTGCAGGACCATAAGGACCTGCTGGTCCTGGCTCTCCCTTAAAATGAATAAAAATTTACTAATTAATTCTTTGTATGGAAAAACAAATGGTAAGAAATTAAATATTGGCATTTAGTGTATCCAGAGTCCCAACAGTGCTAACTTGATTCTTTATTAATTTTACTGATTAAAACTTCAGGCAAAGTAGAACATTCATTCACTCATTTCTTCAATTTGTATAATAGCCCAATTTAAACCAGTGACCCTATGGTTGCAAACTATCATAAAAGTGATTAAAACAGTTAAAACACAAAAAATAAATTTAATACAGAAAGCAGCTAAAAGATATTATAATCTGTCAGTGCCAACATAAGGGACACTTGGAACCACAAGCTCAAGCATGTGGTCAGAATATAAAAATGTATTTCACAAGTAATGGTTTTTCTCTGTAAAGCATTCTATTAATACTTCAGCTTGTACTTTTAATAAGACAATTTCTGCAGTTATTTTTGAATGGTTGCCCTGCTAAAGGAAAAAAATTATAAGATGACCCATCCTGAAAACTGCTTTCCAAGTGCTTCCAGATGAAATTTTTAATTGAATAATTATTCTGGGGAGATCAGTCAAGATGACGTTTTGCATTTATTGATATTTACCAATAAATCTTCTTTGATCAGTATAGGGTTTCCTGCCTAGGCAAGTTGTTGGACTAGAAGACCTTCTAATTCTGCTATTATATTGTATTGTATTGATCTTTTTCTTTTCTTAAAGAAGAGTAAATAAAAATGTAATACCTTTTAACTGTTTGAACTACAATGTCAAAAGCACCACCTTGTACATGCTGTTGATTACAAGTCTCATAACAAATCACCCATATACGTTTATCAGCAATTTCCTGGTTCCTCTGAATTTTTAAAATCATTTTTATGAAATTATAAAAATATAATTATTAACATTACTTTGAAATTTATTTAAAACATTACACACACACACACATATACATACACATGCACGTATATATATAAAATGTAAAATTATTACTGAGAATATTGCTACAACAGAAAATATGTACTTCAAAGAAAAAAAAACTATTTATTTTGTAAGATCTGTCATATAAAAATTAGTAAAAGAGGAAAAAAGCAACACTAAAAATCTAAGAAAAATACTAGAACAGAAAAACAAAGAAAAGAAAAAAGTGAAAAGAAAAAAATAAACACACATTTATAAACAGATAAAATTTAAATATATCTTCTTCTTGTGCCATATCTGTCATCGGAAATTGGCGATCACGTTGGCAATCCTATTTTTGTCAACAGCCGCATGAAAAAGTGCTGCTGAATTTTGTCCAAACCAGTCCCTTTGGTTATAAAGCCATGATGTTCTTCTTCTGCCTGGACTTCACTTGACTTCAATCTCTCTGGAGGATTAAATGAAGGATGCCGTATTTTTCTGGGTGTTGCATCACATGTCCAAAATATTCTAACTTTTGCTTTTTACTGACTTTGATGAGTTCCCTTTACTTTCCCAGGAGGCTAATTCTCATTTGTGATTTTTGAAACCCAGCTTATATGCAACAGCCGTCTGTAAATTCACATTTCAAATGCTTCTAGTTTCTTCAAGTGGTTTTTTGTCAGAGACCAACTCTACTCTGTAGAGCAGGATAGAAAATATGTAACATCTGATAAGCCTGATTTTCAGTTTTAGCATTATGTCGGGAGTTCAGAAGACCTTTTTAATTTTGAAGAATATTGTTTGAGCTTTCTCTATCCTTGTCTTTACTTCACTGATAATGTCCCAGCTTTCATGTAAATTAAAATTGAGGTACGTGATCCTTTCAACTTTTTCAAGTGGTATTCCTTCCGAATTTATCAGTGGTAAGTTAATGGATTGTTTGCTGATGACCATGACCTTAGTTTCTGAGGTGTTAAGCTTCAAGCCATATTTTTCAGATATTTCTGAGACTCTGTTGATGAGGAGCTGAAGGTCTTCATGCTTACTGGCAAGCAGAACTGTATCATCAGCATATTTTAAATTGTTGATCTGAACACCATTTACTTTGAGGTCAGCATCAATGTTTTCCAGTGCTTTGTTGAAAATTGACTCAGAGTAAATATTAAACAACAGCAGAGACAAAATACAGCCCTGTCTGACCCCTCTTCGTATTTCTGCATCATCTGAGTATTTTTGGCCTAGTCTCACATTTGCTACCTGACGCCAATATAGATTCTTTATGATTCGGATGTCTTAGTCATCTAATCCCACTTGTTTCAGGATTTGTAATAGTTTGTTGTGTCTTATTTTATGAAATGCTTTTTCAAAATCGATAAAGCAAATGTAAATACTATGAATGATATCTCTACAATGCTATACAAGAACGTGAAGGCTGAATAGGGCATCTCATGTACCAAGATTGTTTCTGAAACCAAATTGTGTGTCACTTAGACACTCCTCAATTTTGTTGTATATTCGTGTGAATTATTCTTAGGAATATTTTCAGGGCATGACTCATTAAACTTATTCTTCTGTATTCAGTACATTTCTTTGCATTTATTTTGGAGGAGATTGTCACAAAGGTTGACTTTAGCCAATCATTTGGTATCTTTCCTGTTTCATATATTCTATTGAAGAACTACAATAAAAATTTCTTTCCATTGTCTTCCAGCAAATTTAAAATTTCTACTGGGATATCATCAGGCCCTGTAGCTTTTCTTGTTTTTGCTATTTTTATTGTGTGTCCAACCTCTTCCATAGTGATGTTTGGTCCCATTGTTATAGTTCCCCTATCAATATCATCCCTAGTTCCTCAAAAAGTTCTTCAATATATTCCTTCCATCTTTTTAGTTTTTCATCCTCATCCAAGGTGATCTTCCCCTCATTGTTAACTAAGTTGTTGGTCAGTTTTTTGTGTAGATTGAAATTATCATGAATACATTTGTCTCTTCTATGTCTTTGCATCTCTTTGCAAACCACTTTTCTTTTGCCAGTCAAATTTTTCTTCTAATTATAAAAATATAGCTATATAATAGTCTGTTTCTTCTTCATTTAATGCAATAAACCAGCGTAGAACGAATGTAAAAATCAATTTGTATTCTAGATCCAGATTTTATCTGTATTCTTCATTACATATTTCATTTCTCCATATAATAGACATATTGACTTCTCTCCCCACTATAAACAACAAATGGAAGCATTTTCTGCTAGTTTTGGAAATGTGCAGAAATTTTGAAGTTGTATTATATTTAGTAACAATCTTTGCAAGGGTTGAAGCTTAAATTTTGCAGCTCAAGAACAGTCCTGCTGATAACTTTGGGTCTACATGTCATACATAGATCTTTCATATGATAGGTGTCATACATATATGACTATGATTTCATGTGACACAATATGATATTATGAAAGAATGCATATAGCAAGCACCGTAGTATGCAAAACTTGGTGTGAAAAAAACAATGTAATGCATGTTAAACTGCAATTATTTTTTTTCAATTATAAATATCTATGGTTCTCATATATTAAGTGAGGGGTTGATTTCCCCCCCAATTAGGGTGATTTGTGAATCCAATTTGGTCTGAACAATCTATTAGTTTTATTTTTCCATATTCCTTTCAGTAGTTGTTTATTCTTTGATTAGTGTTGTATTGCTAGTATAGTGTCTGTTTTTAGGGAGATCAATTAATTAAAGTTCTGTTTTTAATAGCCCAAAGCTTTCTCATTGCTCCAGATTCTAGTTCTTGTTCATTAATTGTTCCTGTACTTCACTGAATACTAACAGGTGGTCTGGCATTTTAACATCTTCTCATTCCAGGAAATACTTCCTTTCTGAAGGATTGTTTTTAAGCATGAATTTCCAATTATGTTTATTTTCCATGGAGCATTTAATTAAGACAGAGAGCCTTTATTAAAGCTTTTACTTTAAGGAGTAGAAACAAAAACAACAGAAATTGTACTAGCAAGAAATCAGCTACCATGAATGGAAGCATGGAAACAACTTGTCCATTTTTCAAGTGACATAACTATGGTAAATTTATAAAGATGACATGCCAATTCCATAAAAAAATCCATTTATTTAAAATAAATTAAGTTCTCAAAAATATAGCAAAATCCAGTTAGGATACAACATATTTCTTTCATTGTTCTCAATAAGAACAATTTAATCATCCCTTTAATTTCTCCTTAAAGTAAATGAGTCAAAAGAGAGAAATGGTTTCTGTGTGTTTATTTGAAAGTTAATGGAAATATATGTTTATGCACACACGTACATACACACACATTTCCAAATTATTGTTAATTCCTGGAAGTGGTTTGCTACTGCCTACCTTCTAAGACTGAGAGAGAAGGACTGGTTCAAGATCAAGTAGCTGGCTTTATGTCAAAGGCAGAACTAGAATTCACAATCTCCTGGTTTCTAATCTGATGCATGAACCACTACACCAATTTGGTTCTTTTTCAACTACAGTATTTTTCTGAGTATAAGACGCACCCTTTTCTCTCAAAAAAGAGGCTAAAAATCTGAGTACATCTTATATACTGAATACAGCATTTTTTTGCCTCCCGAAATGCCACCCACTTCACCAAAATGGCCATGCATGGCTTTTAGAAGCTTTCAGAGTACTTTCAGAAATGAGCAAAAAACGGGCTGTTTTTTGCTCAATTCTCCCCCCCCCCAGCTCCCCAGGAGTACTTTATAAGCCTCCTAAAGACAAAAAACGGGCCTGTTTTCATGAAAAATGGGCCATATTTTGCTTATTTCCCCCACCACCACCGGAGCACTCTACAAGCCTCCTAAAGGATATACATGCCCTTTTTTTGAAAAAGAAATGGGTCCGTTTTTGTGAAAAATGGGCCACTTTTGGGAGGTCTGCAGAGTGTAAAAACCTTTTTTTTTTTAAATTTGCCTCTTCAAAATCTTGGTACATCTTATACTCTGAAAAATATGGTATATTGAAAAGTATATAGTTAGTGTTGCAAATTAAGGATTAATAATGAGATTTGCATTTCTCAGATCTCAGTGCAATGGTATATTCTGAAATCAAATGCAAACTTCATTATTTTTCATGACAGGTATCCTAACATTCTGGGCGGCACACAGAAGAATTTTTCCAGAAACTATGTAGTGGACTCAATTAAATTTCAGCATAGCATAGCATTGCATCCTTTAAGTACTCCCTTTCAAGCTAGAATATATGTCAATATTTTCCATCAGTTTTGATCTGTATACTGGTATTTTATTAAAATAATATAAACTTATTATAAATCTGTTCCCCATGCTTGCTTGACGATGGAAAGGTTAATGCTTTGATGTTAATTATCAACAAAAAACATTTTCCCATCAGCATGAAATGAAGAAAAGCCAAGAATAACAATGCTAATATGTGTCTACTTTCTTCTAATTATCTTGGCAAAGTTTTCTATGCTAATAGGATTCCTACAAAGAAGCCTATACTGTAATTTTAAAGGCAACAGAAATATCAAGTATAGTATTATTTTAAATATGGTAATTAAGTCCAGTTTTAAAACATCTAATGTTGTTGACTAGATACATTTTTATAATCAGTTTCATATGTTCAGTTAATATACAGATGAAAATACATATATATTGGGTTATATGAAAACAAATCATTCAATTTCTCTGTGACTGGACAAGGCACATGTCAATTTCTTTGTGACTGGACAAGGTTTCTTTCAGCAGTGATTGGGTTACCAGACAAAATCATTTATCATTTATAGTGCTAAGTTATAAATCATAGATTTCTCTGGAAAAGGTTATAAGTCTGGGAAAGATAGAATGAAAGAAAACAAGACTACCACAAGGTGGATGGATTCAGTTATAGTGGAATAAGCTCCACTATTCAAAGACCTGAAAGTACAAATAAGAGAACCACCATGTTGATGTGCCCTTACCTGTTCTTTCAGGTCTTCTCCATGTGGTTAATGGGAAATGAAAATGATAGCATATGACCAATCAATCTTAAATAATCAAATCGAATAAAAACAAAAGTTTACAAACAATAATGTTAGGATTCATAAATTGTTATCAAAATTAAGAAACCTCATAATATGACACACCATGAAACCCTGCTGATTTATTTAAATAGGCATGTATTTGAGTTTTAAGTTCATGTCAACTTATTCTACCTTACTGGATGGATTCTGGGACAGTTCCAACCATTGCAGAAATGTTGTGAACATCAAACACTTTGGGAGATAGTCAAAATTCTATTCCAATACTTCTAATACTATCTAAACACCTGTTGAAACTTGAAATATACGTCTAACTCAAAATATAGTTTTGAGTTCAAAACATTGACTAAACAAATGACTAAACAAATGTTTATTTGTAGGTCTTGATCTCCTTACCCTCAAATACTGACTAGTATCCCCTTACTCTAATTACTGCTGTGCAAGGTTCAGTAGCCATCTGTTACCAACATTTTGATAACATAGTAATGCTTAGATAAAAGAGAGAGAAAAACAACATAGTCTTTTAAAAATTTAAATTGGCATTTGATTGATCTAAATAATAGAATCATAATTTCTAAGCAGTGGAATTATAAAGTAAGTACAAGTAGACATTTATTTAGGCACAATCTATGTATAGATTCTTTTTAGCGATCAATTCATAGAATATTAAAAATAAGTCATTTGAATGAATATATTCTTGAAATCTCTCGGTTAACACAGAATTTGATTTCCCTCCCCCCCTGCAATTATCCTTTCAAGAAACTATTTTTTAAAAAAATAACACAAAGCATTTAATGCAAAGGCCTCTTCAAATTGTACATATCTTTTATAAATGTATTAAAAGTATTATTAAAAATCAACAGCAATCAGTAACATAAATAAAACAGTTGCAACAACAATGAAAATATCAAAGTTGGAGAAAGAAAGCACACACTGCAGCTATGTTAATAATGCTGAAGCATGCATATTACTTAAGTTTGTATGGGCATGTTTTGCTCCATAAACTATCAATTTTCCTGACTGTAACTCAGGGAGAATATCAGAAGCTACCAATTTATCTTGTAACTGAGTCACTTTTTAACAATCTACTTATATAATAAAATGACTATTACTATCTAGCACTAGGATGTATAAACAGAAAATATGAGCACAGGGAATGCGTGCCATATTTGTTCTTCAGTTGAAAAACCGTCTAGATCTTCTGCAACTCTTCAATAATTAATTATCCTCTTGGAGAAAGCTCTTCCATAGCATCTGACTTGTTCCGCTCACTGGCATTATCTTGAGAACAGACTTATTTATATACTTGGAAAGAGTACTCATCATATAAATAACTACTATTAGAATTCATTCATAAGTGTCTGGAAAGTTAAAAAGAATAGTTGATCGTTTTTCTATAATGATAACAAAACTTGGAGGGACTGCTAAATATCTGTCAGCCATAGTACTCACATAACAACAGAGCTGATCTTTTCTAGTTGAATGGGTATTTATTAACTGTAAACAATGATTCACTTTACTTTATAATTTCTTCCTGAGCAAGGAATTAATTTATCAGAAATTTAAAGAATACCAAAATGCAACTAGTTAAGACAGATGTCTTTTGTAGCTTCATATATTTGCAAATCTAGAAAGTAATCAATGTAGTTATTTAAATATAAAGCCTTGGAAAATCTTTACTAAGAATGAGGATCAAAGGTGATGCCAGAGGGAATGTTGGTGTTCTGGGAGAGAAGAAGAGTAAGAATTAAAACAATTGCAGAGGCGGAAGCCTTTCTTTAAAAACATTCCTCAATCCTGGAGGATGAAAATGGGAGAGCAGAGGGTGCCGCGGCCCCGCCTACTGGGGGCCAGGGAGAAGAAGATACAATTGCCAAAAGACTTAGATCTCAAAAGTGACTTTATTTTAGTATAATATAACCTTTGTTGGGATGTTTATACATGATTGCTAGCATAGTTTCTACAATGATATATTTGCATTTCTTTCCACTTTGTAGTACAAATGAAAATTAATGTATTATCTATATTTTGTTATGAAGCCTCGGAAGGGGTCTTTGACTTCGACGTAAAAGTTCTCACAATATCTTTTATACACCTTACCCTTTACCCTATTTGTAAAAAATTATAAAACCCAATAAAACTTTTTTCAAAAAAAAAAAAAAGAACGAGGATCAATTAGGCATCATTTGATTTGTCCATTAGAACCAAATTTATTTGCCATGCTAGAAGGTTCATTTGCTACCTACTGAACAGGGTAACTAATAGCAATAGCACTTAGACTTACATACCACTTCACAGTGCTTTATAGCTCTAAGTGGCTTACAGACTCAGCATATTATTTCTAATAATCTGGGTCCTCAATTTACCAACCTTGGAAGAATGGAAGGCTGACTCAATCTTTAGCTGGTCAATATCGAACTCCTGGAAGTAGGCAGAGTTTGCCTGCAATGCTGCATTCTAGCTACTCTGCCACCACAGCTGTTAACAATTTTATAAAGTTTCTCTACTATTCAAGCAATGTACCTTAAGTTTAACATTACCACTTTTCTAAATCAAATGTTTCAGGATAAAATTATTTTGTTCAAAAATGGCAATTTCTCCACACCTTAATAATATTGCACTACAAGAGGTAAGTGGATTCAGATGTTCTATTTATTAGTTTTCTTGGCTATTCATTAGATTCTTGGGAGTCTTTTCTAGTATTAGAAGGTAAACACATGAATAGTCTTTCTATCCTGCTTCTTAATAGTCCAATTTTCTTATCCATAGAAATCACAGGAAAAGCCTTCAAATAGTTCTTCTTTGTAAGTATAGACACATTATGTCACCTAAGTACATTTTTCAAGGCCTTCATTGCCATTGATTTGCACTTATTTTCGACTACTGAATTCTTTTCTCTTGATGTCCTAAAAGGCAGAAGTTATCCACCATATCAGTGGTTTTGCTATGCATTCTTACCTAGTTGCTGAACATATTGTTATTGGTTTAGTGGTTTTTTTTATATTTAATTTTAATCATCTATTTTTTTACAGCGCTCCTTGATTTATATTTCTAGAACTTATTCACATTTGCAAAAAAGCATAATAATTAAAAAAAATTCCAACAGTTTTAAGCCTATTTTCATCTTCTTCCAATTTGGGCTCCTTCAATATATGTTAAAGCATAGAGGTTGAATAAATATGGAAACAATATACAATTTTTTAAACCCTTTTGTCAATTTAGAGCTAATCTGTTTTGTTGTGTTCTGTATGGAGTGCGGTTTCATAACTATGCATAGACTTTGTTGAATAAAATGAGATATTCTGGGATTCTCATTATACTAAGGATATTCTACAGCTTGACAGAGTTTCCCCAATTAAAGGAATTTCTATAATTAACAAAGCTCATACTGACTTCTTTTTGGTATTTTTTTTTAAATTATCCACTATGCCTTAGCAATATTATCTTATTCCTCAAACTTTTTAAAAACCACCCTGAGTAGCAAGCATTTTCCTTCTATCAAGGATTATAAATTATGACATTCATAAATTGACTAACCCAATTTTATGACTTTTTTTACAGTGGTTGTTAAGTGAATCAATGGTTCACTATAAGTGCAGTTTTACTAAAAACCAGAAGCAAATATTAGTTTTCAGCAAAATTGTGATAAAACATGATTACATGCCATGAGATGCTTCAAAAAGCATAAACACAAAAGGTGCCAGGTTTTGACCTTACTCGCCTGCATTGGTCAACTCTGAACAGGAGCCGTCACCCAACATGGTGTCTGCCAGACTATTTAAGTGGGTCTTGTCTTTACCCCTCAGCACCACAGACTCAGTCTGTGGTGCTCTTTGACCAAAAAAATCCATCACATTGTGTCTGAATGTCCATCAAGAGTTTATACCGGCCCAATGTCTGATTTTTTTTAACATAGAGCACCCTCTCCTTGAATGGCTGGGTGTACTGGATATTAACATTTTAACTACTATAAGTCCATGTATTTGCTATACGCTAAATAAATAAAGAGCATAAAAGTGCCATAGTTTCTAAGAGCCCATAGTTTGGTCATGTGACCACAGGGAGGCAAACAAATCCAGATTGGAAATACCTTCAGCTAAGTCAACTATAACTTACAGTAGCTAAGTGAGTCAAGCAATACTTGTCCTATCAAGTCTTCTTTCTTTCTTTGTTATTGATGTACAGTATAAATTGATCTCTTCCCATTTATGAGCCAGTGTCCAAATTTGCAAGTATGGTTTAGTTATAACTGTACTGATTCTCCTGTTACTTGCAATATTTCTGTAGTTATTCCACCAGTTCCTGTAGTTTCCGATATAATAACAACTAGTGCACTGATCTAACTTCCTTTTGTCACGCTAGAATTATTTTGAATGTTGCTGTCTTAGTGTAAATATTTCAGTGTATCCTTTCCATCTTTCTTTGGTGTTCAGTTAGTACCTGCCTGTTAGCATCTTTTAACATATCATTTCAGGTTGAAACCTCTTTATATGTTTGGAGGTCTTTGGAAAACTTTCCTTCTTTTTCCTCTTTTTGTCTATTTCTATTTCCAGTGCTTTCACAGATACAATACAAATACATAATTCATAAGGCTTATTAATTTTGTGAGATCTTTTATCCTATTATCTTTTTTCTTCATTGCTTAGCAATTTCCACTGTTGTTTCATGAATTTATGCGAGTTAATGAAACAAATTATGACATATTATGTTTTCTGAATATCTCATAGTATATTTTTTAAACTAAGGATAAAACAAATCATAGCTTAATATGTATTTATGTATGTGTTTATTTCTCTAATGATCCATTTTCTACCTTCAAAAATAAAATGTTAAGAAAAAATCATAATTATTTTAGCCATTGTCTATCCACTGCAGGATAAAGGCCTCTTTCTCATCTTTCCAACCAATATGGTCCTGAGCTTTCTTTTGCCAATTGGGCCTGCAATACTTGTTGATGTCATTGCTCCATCTTATTTTAGGTCCCTTTGGTAGATGCTTTTTATCAAGTGGAATCCAGTCTATGACTGCCCTGGTCCATATGCCATTAGTTCTTCTTGCTATGTGACCATCCCATTTCCATTTCAATTCTTTTACTCTCTTGATGATATCACATACTTTCATTTATTCTCTAATCCTTGTACGAAGTCTTTCTATCTTGTCTTGTAATGCCAAGCAAATACAAAATATAAAAATGTTAAATGTGCTTTGATCTCAATTTCTTGAGGCAGTTTCTCCAATGTATTCTTAGGAAGAAAGCTAAAATGTGGATCGCTTCATGTCCCAATGTGGGTGGGCATCTATATAGCAATTTAGGGAGGGGGGGGGGTGGAACCTAAGGCCTGTCATGAAGAAAAAGTCCTTGTGCTACACAAAGCCTAGCACAGTTGCAAGTGCCTCCAGCTGAATCCAACCCATTATATTTAAAAGCTCTAAATTCATTAATGCATGGCATTTATCCTCATAAACATTTGCTTATTTATTGTTTGCTAAAATAATAGTGATCATTTATAAAAAAAGATGACCAACCAAGGATGAAAATAGTCAATGCAAGGAAAACACAGAAGAGAAACCAAGATTCCAAAATCTTTGCAGTCACAAACGTATTCTACATTAAAAAAAAATATGTGTGCTCAAATGTTCTGGTTGCCTTAGAAACAAAGCCAAGATATTTCATGTCAGCAACACCCACATATGCTGCAATAGAAACTGCATTCATTATGAGCATAGTGATTTAACAACCAAATGCAAAACAGGAGTAGTAGCATCATATTTATAAACATCTTGTTATTCAGTACTTGAATGGATTTGTAAAGTATCACGGATAATATTTATATAAATGTGTACTAGAAAGAAAAGATTGGAAAAAAGAAAAAGAGCCATAATTTTCTTTCCCCAAATTAATTTGATATAACAACCATTCATAACATTTGAACTATGAAAATATTTCTCTAGGAGTGTTTTCCCCTCTACAGGCAATATGCCTAACTCTTTTACAACTCGCTTACTTTTTAATCTGAGATATTGGGGAAAGTATTGCAAGAGTACAAGAATTGGTCCCTATTATTTTTGCCTCTCCCATATGATTAGGGAGAGTAGGTGTGCTCTTGGCCCTGTCCCCTTATGGAATCAAGGAAGTATGCTTTTCTGTCAAAGCAGGTGCCCTCTGGAACAGCATCTTCATAGAAATATGTACACCCTTCAAATAGTCTGGAAATCTCTTATGATTTGGCTTTGTTCCCCTACCTGGGATGTTGGTATATATGGAAAACCTGGATATTATTTATGTGAATTTGTTTGGGCAATTATGATCTGTCTCCCCATTTAGCTATTGGTTTCTGCAAAAGTGTAAAAAACATAAGATACAAAATTTGTTTTTTAAAAAAACCCTTCCCCCCTATTTTTCTTTTTCTTGATGTTTTACATGTAGTATACGGAGCAACAATGCTTATAAGGGAGGGAAAATGGAAAAAAAGTGTATACAATCAGACCAATCCATTGGTCACAGAACATTTTGAAAAAGAAAATTATGAACCTGACTAGGACATGACTGGTTGACTAATATCTATTTGTAAAGTAATGTATCATATATCCCTTACCTTGTTTCCTTGAATGCCTTTTGAGCCAGAATCACCTGGTGGGCCACCAATACCCTTTAGTGAAAAAAAAGTGAGGGGGGATTAAATTTTCTACCAATGGACATATATTTATTATTACATTTGTGAATCATGCTTTATTCATCAGAAGCTGTATTTTTCTTAGATATCCTAGATGGAATTAAGTACATAGTTTCAGTAATAGCAGCAAGAGCATCCTGGAAACAAACATGAAGTCTTAAAGTACAAAAAAGTGCAGAATGATTTGAAATCATGTTATTACAAAATAGATTTTGTCCTATTGTTCTATTTCTGCTGTCTGAATTTTATTTATTTATTTGATTTATATCAACTGTCCCTTTATATATTCCGGGAAGCATACAAGGATTACTCACAAACATATATAGTATAAGCATGACATACTGTATAACCCCATCTTAAACCTTTCAAAATAACTGCTTAAATTCTATTATTTTTGAGGTGGTTAAAGTCATATAAAGTTATATGATATAAAAAAACCATTTGTGATAAAGATAGTACTCAAATTAATCAACTATTGCACAGGAAATATTTCTATGAAATAATAATGCATTCTCGGCATTTGTTTTTCATTTCATATTTAGTTACTCATTAAATTACACCTTACAATCACATTCTGGTGGACTTTCATTAAGCTTAAATATCCAGTTTATGAAAGAGTGAAGAAAAGGAAATGACTGTTGCAGACATGTATAGAAAATGCTTTAAAATATATATTTATTTTGAGGCCATTTTTCTCTTTTTTTTAACTGTATATTGAGTAGTTGCCTTATAAACTATTTTTTCATTGAGAATGCTCAAATTTTTATAGGTAGTGCACAAATATTAAAAGTTGTGCCCAAAAGTTGTGTAATATTAAGAAACAAAATATAAAAATGTAAAGTCATTTAAAAATTTTAAAATACTAAAATTATAAAATTTAAAGATCTGGCTACAAAAATACATTTCATTTCTTGTTTAACTTAGGAGATAATAAATATATAAGGCAGTGTTTTTCAAACATGGCAATTTTATGGTGTGTGAATATTAACTCCCAGTATTAATTGTCCAGTAGGATGCATGAAATCCATCTCTTAAGACTGCCAAATTTAAGAAACACAGACGAAAACCAAATTACTATAAAATAAATGCCATAGTTGGGAAGCAAAACTAATAAGTGGGCCTCTGAAAAAAATCTAGGAAATGGTTATAAGGAACTTTCCCCCCAACAATAATGATGGAAAAAATAATTAGAATTGGAAAGCAATTACTAATCTGCTGCAATGCAGTGAGAAGCAACATACGCAGGCCTACATATAGTTATTCTTTATGAACAAATTCTTACAAATCTGTTGCTCTAACAGCTACAGTTCCTTCAAAACAATATGAGCAGCTGTGGATCAAACCCACCCTATAACACAACCAATGAGTCATTTCACTATTTCTCTGGAATTATTAGAGTAGTGCTTTCAAACTTGGCAACTTTAAGATGTGTGGGCTTGTCCTGGGAATTCTGGGAGTTGAAGACCACACACCTTAAAATGACCAAGTTTGAAAGACAGAGAACAAGACCAAGAAATAGGATCCATTGTTTATTTATTTTATTATTTCATTTATTTTTATTTTATCAAATTTGTATACCACCCTATCTCCCCAAGGGGACTCAGGGGGTGCACAGAAATATAAAAACATATACAAAAAAATACAAAACAATGGTTTACACCATTGCTTGGTTATATCACCGATATTCAGCAACAAAATTTCAAAATTACAATTGCACAATTTCAAGGTAATAATATAAAACATGATTGGGAATTTTATTTTAAAATATCCGGTTTTTATATTTAAATCTCATAAAAAAGACCACCCTGTTTGTTATTTCAAATCAAGAAAGGCATGAGATTAGAGGTCATGGTCAAGAATGCTATGATGACAATCTAGAAAAAAAATGCCTTAGAGTCATAGGTTTCTCCAATGTTGTTCCAAATGGTGTAGTTGGTTGAACTGGAAAGTTTTGAAGTCCAAAACATCCGAAAAATAAAATCCAAATCAATTAGAGATGTTCAGTAGCAATACAATTCTCTACCCATGGGAATCTATCTTAAACAGAGAAGAATAAATATGGAGAAATGCTAAATGTTTTTGTACTAAAGGCTAAAGAATTGGCAGGGAGAGAAGCTAGCAATTCCACTGAGAAGACAAAAATGTTCTCACAGTATTACTTCAAGCTAAGGACTGTAGAACAGAATACTGAATATGAATAAATGACAAGTCAGAGATTGATAGCTATTAAAAATAAAAACAGGGACAAAAATCTGTGCATATTTAAGAAGGCAGCATTACAGTGCTCTCAGTTATTTGAGTTTCTAGAACAAAAAAAGTCTTATGCTATGACACTGGAATGCACCCAGCATTCAAGTATCTGGGAACATTAGCCAGATACCTCCATGAAATTCAAGCCAAACATGAATTTTTAAAAGTTTCATTTTAAAAACAATTTTAAGATTATATAAAGATACAGGGCATAAAGGCAAGTTATTGATATGTTTTAAATAATTTCTAAATGTCTTTTGTAAAAGTATTAGGATTGCTTCACATTTTTACCTGTATGTTTTCATATAGTGGATTAACATCAGGCTAAGTGGGTTTGGTAAACAGTTTTGTATAAATTTATAAATTGTGTGCCTACTTTACAAGGGAGGAGGAGTTGTTATCTCTGAAATATATTAACCAGTATTCAGTTGGGGGGGTGGGGGAAGACAATTGATGTATATGTCTGTTTTGTTTTCTTTTTATGCACTTTTTTGTTCAGTTTTGTCTCATTTTGGTTTTTTGGTTTTTTTCTCTTTTTTTGGAGTTGGTATTTTAATGTTTAATTTTAAAAATGATTATAAAAAATGATTGTTTCACATTCACTCTCCCAAATTTTTGCTGTATTTTAATATTTAAACTGACCTGAAAAACCAGGTTTTTTGGGTTTTGGGCAGTTTGAAGTATTCTCTATTACAGTAACTTAAGAGCACCACTTGCAAGTTTATAGTATGTCTCTGCCAAATGATGTCATAGTTAATATAATATGTAAAGCTGTAATATGTTATATGTAATTTAATCTGAAATGCTGGAAGAATGGGTGGTAACCATGGTAATCTTTGCATACCTTTGGGTGGTGCACTACTGTATTTTTTGGAGTATAAGACACACCAGAGTATAAGACGCACCCAGGTTTTGAAGAGGCAAATTTTTTAAAAAGTAGGTAGGTAGATAGAGTGATATAGAGGGAGAGAAAGAGAAAGAAATATAGTAGGTAGGGAGGGAGAGAGAGAGAGTAGGTAGGTAGGTAGAGGAAGGGAGGGAGAGAGAGAGAGAGAGAAATACAGTAGGTAGGTAGGTAGGGAGACAGAGTGTGTAGATAGATAGGTAGAGGGATAGAGAGAAATAGAGAGAGAGACAAATACAGTAGATAGGTAGGGGGGAAGAGAAAGTAGGTATATAGGTATGTAGAGGGGGGAGAGAAATACAGTAGATAGGTAGGAAGAGAGGTAGGAAGAGAGAGAGTGTAGATAGGCAAGGGATAGAGAAATAGAGAAAGAGAGAGAGAGAGAGAGACAGAGACAGAGAAATACAGTAGATAGGTAGGTAGAGAGAGAGAAAATAGGTAGGTAGATAGATGTTTCCAGGTATATTTACCCATGTGAAGAAAATCACTGACCACCTTTGGAACAAATCTTTGTTTCTGCAGGCACAGTACTTGACCAACGTAATTCTCATCAATCACTCTAACTAAACAGCTTTCCCAAAGAAAAAAAAAACCCTTTTTGCACTTTGCAAATCTCCCCTAAACGGCCTGTTTTTCGTGAAAATGGCCTGTTTTTTTTCAAATAAAAGGCATGAATAGCCTTGGGGGAGTTTGCAGAGTGCTCCTGAGGGGGGGGGAAGCAATATGAGAAAAAACCGGCCCGTTTTTGCGTAAAAAGGGGCCATTTTTTGGTCAAAAAATTGCATGCATAGCCTAATGGAGGCTTATAGAGTGCTGCTGGGGGCTGGGGGGGAAACACCCTTTTTCTTGCTCATTTCTGCCCTCCCCAGCCCCCAGGAGCTCTCTGGAAGCCTCTATAAGGGTATGCACGTGGCCATTTTGGTGAAGGGGTGGGGTTTCAGGAGGCAAAAAATGCTGTATTCAATGTATAAGACGCACCCGGATTTTCAGCCTCTTTTTAGAGGAAAAAAGGTGTGTCTTATACTCCAAAAAATACGGTAATTGTGCCCATTCCTGGTCTCAATGCTCACATGTTCTTCCATCTGGATGACTGTAAAGCATTGGGTTGTCCTTGTGAACATTTAGAAGCTTCAACTGGTAGAGTAAACATATTCATCACCGGGCACATGTAAGACTTTGTGACCTGCATTGGTTGCCGGTGTGTTTCTGGGTACAATTCAAGTTGCTGATTGTCATCTTTATAGCCCTTCATGGCTTGATTATCTGTGAATCATCATCTCCCAGTTGTTTCTACCTCTTTAATCCAGGGTGGCAGGATGGCATGTTACAGTTCAATAGCTGTCAGCCAAGGATATTAGTTGGCAAGAATTACAAGGCATACCTTTTCTGCCATACCACCTGCTTCTAGAACATCCTGTTGGCCTTTTGTAAGGTCTTGAAGATATGGTGGATTCTGGGTTTGGAAACCTAGGTGTGTAAAGGGATCCATTTCCTGACTATGGCTATGAATTGCAATATTGTTCTTGGTTGCTGTGACTATTTAAGTTTTAGTAATTACTTTTATGATAGTTTGCCACCCAAAGTCACTTGTTTGAGATACGTAGCCATACAAATTGAATAAATAAACCAACAAACAAATATTAGGACTGATTTTATTGTAAAATACCTATCCCTAACTGTTGTACTGGAGCTATAATGTTCTTAGAATACCTCCAGTACTGTAATTTGTGCCAAAGAAAGCTAGCATTATGTTTGCTAATTACAGAGTGCAAATGGACAGTAATTAACAGAATCTCGTCTGTATCTTTTCTTATATATTGAGCAAGTATTGGAATCAAGCCAGTTTTTAGGAGGAAGAATTGATATTAGCAGAATTTAATTTACAATATAAAAATATCAGTGACAGCTTCATGAAACTATCAATGATTTATCATGAAATTATTAACAAAAATCACCTTATTATTTAAAAAAAGAAGAATCCAATTAAAGTAAGAGAAAATAAAAAATGTAAACTTTAAAAAGCAAATGCAGTTTTATATAATAAAGGCAGAATAGAATTGTTAAAAGCCAATAAATGATAACATTTCTTATATGATAGTGGTCCCCAATCTTTCTGACACCAGGGACTGGTTTTGTAAAAGGCAATTTTTCCATGGATTGGGAGGGTAGGGGGGAGATGGTTCTGGATGCAGCCTAGATCCCTCACATATGCAGAAGAAGGTTTGCTTGCTTGTGCAGCTCGATTCCTAACAGGCCATGAATCAGTACTGGTTCAAGGTCTAGGGGTTGTGAACCCCTGTGAACCACAGTTAGTAAAAAGAAAAGATAAATATACCGTCTAACGTATTTTGCTCAAGCCCAAATTACCCCTGAACCACTGCTTACTTAAAGAAAACAGGTGCATATTCAGTATAATGTTTAGTTTAGCCCTGAGAATTAGGACAAAATATTATTTGTAATAAAAACGATAATAAAATGGTTGGTATAATTTAAGAAACTTACCTGAGGGCCTCTAGGTCCTTTGGGGCCAGAAGGGCCATCTAGACCCTGTTCAAATAAAATAATAAAAATGGAAGTGTTAATAGTGAGTTGTGATTTAAATAATGCTTCTTAAATCATTCTGTATGCAACAGAGCATTATATCTTCGTTAGAAGATAATTTTACCATCTTTCTCTGTGTTGTTCTTTTTTATATTATCATTTTTCAGCTATCACCTTTGAAGTCATGTTATATGAATATTGAATATTTCTACAGTGTTTCTGATAAATTACACCACTTACTATACTGATATTTAGCAATACGGAGCATATTATATTCAAAGTATGAATTAGTTAATTGGCATGAACACCATGCTCAGTGAATTAGATGGGGAGAAGTATTTAATATGGAAAAAGAAAGAGGAGAGAGTGTGAAATTCATTAGGATAGTTTGCTTGGGTCCTGGAAATTTTTTTCTTTATCTGACAAGCATAAGCGGCTCCTTTAATTTAACTATACACAATGTTCTCTGAAAATCTGTACAAATAGTCCATGTCAGATTCTGTATTAAGTCATGCAATAGTCATCTGTTAAGCTATTATAAAAGCTGGGATTCCAAGTGTTCTTTGGGAAAGCCCAAAATAGGGACAAAGGGAAATATCAGTGAATTATCTAAATACAAAGAAAGGGCATATAAGAGTAGAGCCATTATATTATAATGATGATCTGTCCAGACTGTAAATGGGTCCTTGAAGATTGGAACTGTTCCCTTAATATTTTCCTCGATGTTCCTACTACATGTCTGGTTATTTCCCCCTAGCATAATTTCTGTCTTTCTCTTGGGTGGAAAAAAAAAGTCCTTTTGGCAAACCCTTTCCATCTTTTTCTTGCAAGTGGGAATCTTGTGGGTGATGAGAACTCTGGATGACTCAGAAATTTCTTTGAATGCCTAATCCATTATGCCTTTTTAATCCTTTACAGATGTTCCACGCCATTTTATTCTTTGCCCTGACAAAAATCTGAATGCCCAGACAAAACTGTTTCCTTACATATCTACAACCCAAACATATGGTTTCCCTTTTTCCACCAGCTGCTCTGTAATTTGGATTTTCTCTTTAAGGGGACACACATACAGACACATACATATTTCACTTTATCCTCTACTATGGCTTTAGAATAGATGCTCTCAGTGTCAAAGGGCAATGTGACTAAAATTTATGGGTCATATGAGTTCCTGTTTACCAAATTAAACATTTTTAGCACAAACCCTTTGTCCACAATAGAATAGAAAACAATAGAATAGAATAACTGAGTTGGAAGGGACCTTGGAGGTCTTCTAGTCTAATCCCGTTCAGGCAGGAAGCAATGGTTAGTAGGAGAGACTAGGTGCATATTTAATTGCAGCCTCTCACCAAAGAATCATGTTGCCAGATATTGGCAGAAGATAATGCCCAAAAAGAATGTTAAAGTACTAGGAGTGGCTTGAGAAGTTACATTTGTCATTTTAAATATACCAACATAAGAATTACATTAAAACTCTTATTTTTTGTGAAGGTGCAGATTGTCCATTTTTTTAAACTAGGCACACAATTATTTTTCTGGGAATACATGTTAATTAATACAGTGTAGTACTCTGGAATCCTTGGTGCTTTCTGATGATGGTTACAGACATTTCAATACCATACAAGATATTCAGAGCACCAAACGCAGAGAGCACTAAGGATCTACAGTTCAAATCTGAGCTACGTATACTTTTTTCTATTGATATTGTATTTTGTATACTTATAATATGATCAACTTCCATACACCAAAGCTTTAAAAATAAAGTGTCATTCACAATAATAATAATAATAATAATAATAATAATAATAATAATAATAATAATAATAATAATAATAATAATAATAATAATAATAATTTATTTATATACCGCCTCCTCTCCCCGAAGGGACTCGGAGCGGTGCACAGGGAATAAAAACCAATATAAAATACATAGAAAAAATAAATAGTTAAGAAACGAATTAAACAATTGTCCCTGCGCTAAAATCCCTTAAATTAAATTATACTAAAACCCCTAAAGCCCTATAAAAAGACGGGAGCCTAACCTAGGCCGGCCAAGCAGAAAAAGTGTGTTTTGAGTTTTTGACGGAAGGAGCGGAGGTTCGTTGTTGTTCTAATTTCGGGGGGAAGGTTGTTCCAGAGGGCTGGGCCCACCACAGAGAAGGCCCTTCCCCTGGGCGTCGCCCGCTGGCATAGCCTAGTGGACGGCACCCGGAGTAGTCCCTCTCTGTGGGAGCGAATCGGTCGCAGGGATGTGTGGGGCAGAATCCGATCCCGCAGATAACTAGGTCCCGTGCCATGGAGCGCTTTAAAGATGATAACTAACACCTTGAAGCGCACCCGAAAGACGACAGGCAGCCAGTGCAGCTCGCGCAAGAGAGGTGTTATATGGGTGTACCTAGCGGTCCCCATTATTGCTTGTGCGGCTGCATTCTGAACCAGCTGAAGTCCCATGTAGAGAGAGTTACAATAGTCCAGTCGGGATGTCACGAGGGCATGAGTGACTGTGCAAAGGGCATCCCGATCCAATAGGGGGCGCAACTGGCGTACCAGGCGAACCTGGTAAAACGCCCTCCTGGCCACGGCTGTCACTTGATCTTCCATGGACAGCCGGGTATCCAGGAGGACACCCAAGTTGCGCGCCCCATCCACAGGGGTAAGGTGTTCTTCTAGCAATTAGGTGAAAACAGCCAATATTTTGTTGTTTTGTTTTTTAATTGTTTAAACTTCCTGTTCTAATTTATAGCTCTGAAATTCCTTGGAGGTCTCTCATTAAAGCCTGCTTAGCTATTGCAAGGTCAGATTGTCCTCTGCTATGACACATCAGTGCATATCATCTGGGGGAAACAGAGGAGAAATTTGAAAAAAGTCATTAAGACTGGAGTAGCATAAAAAGCCCCAATAAATAAATAAAATTAAAACAAGTAGGTGCTCTACCCTTTTCTTTTTCGAGGACAAATGCCATAAGCACAGTGCTGTAATTACCAGAGAACAGGAGGAAACAAACAGCCCCTCAGTTTGTTCATTCTTTCTATCTATCTACAGTATCTATCTATCTATCTATCTATCTATCTATCTATCTATCTATCTATCTATCTATCTATCTATCTATCTATCTATCTATCTATCTATCTATCTATCTTTCTATCCATCCATCCATCCATCCCATCCATCCATCCATCCATCCACCCACCCACCCACCCACCCACCATCTATCCATCCATCCATCCATCCATCCGTCTGTCTGTCTGTCTATCCAACCAAAGCTATGGTCATCATAACTTTTTATTTGCAAACTGGATTTTGTTAATAATTAAAAGATATGTTTTCTTTGGTTCAATAGGTTGGGCTTTGCACATTTTTAATCAATATATATAAATGTTGTACAGATCAAATCAGGTCAGATTTTGTACCTTTTATTCTCTTTAATTAATGTAGCCCATTTTCCTTATGCTGATCTATGATCATAATAAAACTTGATTTGATGAGAAAATTTGCACAACCTGTGTATGTTGGATGAAGTGTGGCCAGCAACTATCCCTCTTTAGTGATCTTATATTTAGTAATACTGAATTCTGTATTGAATAATTCAGTCTTGAAGAAGATGTGTCACTGTTTCTGGAAATACTTCATCTTATTCATCTTGAATGCTATAAGAGTGAACTTGAAGTTATTTTAGTCAAAATTACTGGTTTATTATGCTATTTTATACAATCAATTTGATTCACTTTGGCTTTTGGTTTGATTTTTTTATTAAAAAATTATATATATATATATATATATATATATATATATATATATATATATATATATATAATATATATATATATATATGTTTTCTGAGGTTTTCATTGCTCCTGGAAGCACCAAGCCCGAAGCACCAGCCTGAAGATGATGAATGAGATTTCATCGAAACGTCGTGAAGATACTTCCAATTCTACGCGGGAGAAAACCCGAACAACCAAAGACCTACATATATATATATATATATATATATATATATATATATATATATATATATATATATATATATATATATATATATATATATATATATATATATATATATATATATATATATATATATATATATATATAAATTTATACCCCGCCCTTCTCCTTGTTAGGACCCAGGGCGGCTCACAGGCATCTTAAAAACACAAAATACAATAAATATCAATTAAAATGTAATTAAATTCATTAACCCGTGCTAAAAACCCAATATTAAAAACCCTACCAAATTACAAATTTCCTTAAAAAGTCAGAAACGGGGGGCTATCCTAGGCCGGCTTGTTGGAATAAGTACGTCTTAAGACGTTGGCGGAAGAGGCGGAGGTCCAAGATTGTGCGAAGGTCGGGGGGTAGGTCGTTCCAGAGGGCCGGGCCCGCCACAGAGAAGGCCCTTCCTCTGGGTGTCGCCAACCGGCATTGCCCGGCCGACGGCACCCGAAGAAGACCCTCTCTTTGGGAGCGGATCGGGCAAAGGGATGTATGGGGCAGGAGGCGGTCTCGTATATAGCTAGGCCCCGAGCCATGGAGCGATTTAAAGATGGTCATCAGTCATCATATTATCAATTATGTATTCTACAAACCAATATAAATATGAAACTTCACATCAAACACGATTCTTTAAGAACTATTGATATGGCCTTTTTCATTACAAAAAAATCCCCACTTTTCTTCAAGTAGTAACAATTTTAAACAGAAAAATAAACAAATAATATTTTTAACTTACTCTGTCTCCTTTTAACCCTGGTGTTCCACATTCTCCTCTGTCACCCTGAAAAAAATATTGTCTATTTCAATTATTTTATACATTTATGGTTCTGAAATACAATAATGACAAATTGTCATGAAACTAATCATGATATTTTGAAAAATAAATTTTAAGTTATGTAAGACAGCTATAAATCATTCAATTTAATCATTACAGGAAACTCAAGAGAATACACACACAAACACACACACACACACACATACACACGTTCAAAATCTGAATCCAAATCTTGATCTAGAAAGTCAAATAATTATGCTGTCCATTTTCATTATCTATAAAAAATATACAAACTTATATTTAAGTACTGCATAATTACAAGTATGTACAAATTATGAGAATAATATTTTTTTTAGCCAGTTTACCTTTTCTCCCTTATATCCAGGGTTTCCCTGTTATAAAATAATATTAAAAATTACTTTATTTATCAAGAGTATTTTATTAGAAATATCAATAATATAATATGTAGTTGGGCATTTTGGAGAAAAAAATGGGCAAGCCTTAAGGGGAAGAAAATAAGATTTATACACTTTTACATTACAGCTTTTATATGCAAATATCCCTGATCATTTTAACTTGCATTCATATGCAAGAAAATAAAAGAACAGGCACTCTTCATTGCCTGACTTAATAAGTGAGTGCTTCATTATCTTCCTTATACCTGACAGATGGGCTATATCAACTTTTCAGACATGTCCTCTAGATCTGTAGATGTAGATTCTGAAAATATCAAAGTGAATATTTTTGGAGAGTGTCCAGATTTGGGAAGGCTAGTGTGCATATTTGTCTTCCTGTGTCATTTCCCCTAAGATACTAAGAGGTAGTTGATAGATAACAATTGGTCATAAGTCACATAATGTGAATGAAAATTTGCAGCTGGGCTTCTCCGCTCTGATTCCACTGTTCTCATACAATATGTTGATGAGTTTTTCTTATCTTATCTTTAGGAGAACAAAACTGAAAGAAGACTAGATCCCATTCTACCTATTTTAACATCAAAGCTATTAAATGAATCAATTACTAGGGTATCTACAATATCCAATAGTTTCGTTAAAATATCAAAAGCAGCATCACACCATTGGAACACAAGCTCTGTTTATTTATATTTTATTTATTTATCCATCAAATTTTGAGTCTGCCCATCTTCTTCAAAAAAGCAATTCTACCTCTTTCCCATATGCATACGATATCATATATACAAGGACAGGTTGCAATTGCACTGGAGAAGAGTTTGCATAATTTGTTCTCTTTCTGTCCACCTAGGATTTCTCTAGGCAAGTAAAAGAAATAGAATATCCCTTCTTTCAAAAACCCCATTGTGAAACTGGAGCAATGAACCAATGGCATCAAATAACAAGCTCGCAGAAAAGATACTAATCAGAAAACATCTTTTTCAAGAACTGACAGTTAATTATATAGATGGGCTTTTAGCTAAATGATCATTCTAATTATCCATATACCTCTGAACCTTTTTCACCAGGTTCTCCTTTCTCAGCCTCGCCCTGGAAAAGAAAGGTAGAAATTAATTAAAAATTGTCGATGTATTTGGGGGGGGAAATTGCCTCGCATATGCTACATTTAACCAAGTACAGAATCCATCTTTGATAATGATTTTATTTAAATCTACTGACCAAGATCCAAAGATGTGTACTGATCATTCCACAATGGAATGATAACAAGTATATCTTTCCCACAATCATGCTTATATTTTCTCGCTGATGTGGAATCCTTCATTTAAAAAAATGCTTGGAGCATTCCCTGAAGAGTCATTTGGGTGGCCATACTGATTTTGTTTTTCTTCTTGGAATGTATAACTTTGAAGATGAATTTTATTCTAGCAGATATCAAGCCAGAATTATTAAAGGACCAGATTTTTTGAACTCACAAACATGGAATCCTAATTGTAATGTAAACCAAGACCCAATAAACACTGAGTTGGCTCCTAATCATGGGAGAAGAAATATTTTAGGAAAATTGCAACAGTTGATGTATTCCATGGAAAATATGAAAGTGAAAGCACCGGAACACAGATATGAAACATCAAAAAATTACATAGGATGTAGGACTGATATGTAACTTCTCAACAAATAATGTGTGTTTTTAAGAAATTCCCATTTGGATTTACCTTTTGTCCCTTGGGTCCTTGTTCACCTTTATCCCCTCTTCCTCCATGGCCACCCTTAAGAAACAAAGAAACTATATACATTACATACTGAATATGTGTGTGTGTATTTGTTGTGTGTGTGTGTGTGTATACATACATACATACATACATACATACATACATACACACATACACACATGTAGGTCTTTGGTTGTTCGGGTTTTCTCCCGCGTAGAATTGGAAATATCTTCACGACGTTTCGATGAAGTCTCACTCATCATCTTCAGGCTGGTGCTTCCGGCTTGGTGCTTCCAGGAGCAATGTGAGATCTCAGCCGGTTCCTCTTTTTAACTGCCAGTAGGGGTGTGACCTGATTGGGTGGGAGCTTGGCTGCATTCTGATTGGGTGGAGGTGTGTTCTGATTGTTTTTTGCGTGGCTGTGTGATAATGACATCCTGTGTGGTTTTCGTGAGTGTGGATCTGGTATCATTCTTTGTGTTTTAACAGCAGAATAATCAGAGAAGCTATTGAGATAGAAGAACAGCCACACAGCATGAATAAACGAGATGATACCTCCCGCCTACCAGCCATTTGGAAACCTGCCCTCACTGACAAGCGAGTCCCTAACACAAAGAATGATACCAGATCCACACTCACGAAAACCACACAGGATGTCACTATCACACAGCACGCAAAAAGCAAGGCCAAACCCACACCGATGATGACTACAAACCAGAAGCCCGACCACAAACCAGAAGCCAGAACACAGCTGCATTATTAGCCACTTTAAACCCCTCCGATCCATACATGAAGCAAACTGATGCCCACCACGGAGACGTGGCACGACCACAAACGTGAAGCCAAACAACAGTAATGCAGCTCACCAGCTCAAATCCCCCTGCAATTCTGACTAACACGAGCACAACCAGGCCCCCACCCAAACAGAACACGCCCCCATCCAATCAGAGCACAGCCAAACTCCCATCCAGAGCACAGCCAAGCCCCCTACCAATCAGAACACACCTCCACCCAATCAGAATGCAGCCAAGCTCCCACCCAATCAGGTCACACCCCCACTGGCAGTTAAAAAGAGGAACAGGCTGAGATCTCACATTGCTCCTGGAAGCACCAAGCCGGAAGCACCAGCCTGAAGATGATGAATGAGACTTCATCAAAATGTCATGAAGATACTTCCAATTCTACGCGGGAGAAAACCCGAACAACCAAAGACCTACATACAAACACCCGCGAAAACCTCAGAAAACAAATATACACACATATACATATATAATTGTTTCCACAACATTGTTATTGATCAGCTCAAAAACATAACATACACACACACACACGTGAGTGTGTGTGTGTGTGTGTGTGTGTGTGTGTGTGTGTGTATATATTTTTTCACTCAATGCAATGTAAAGTATTTCTGACTGGCAAAGTGGCCAGTGATTAAAGAAATCAACTAAAAATTATATAGAAGAATAGAAACATCATTTAGTACACTGGCTTTTTCCATGTGGTTGGAAAACAACCACCAACACTTGTCCCACAAAATCTCAAGACAGATAATAGCTAAACAGGATACCAAAGTTTAAAATCCAAACACAGTTATAATGTTCTGAAATAACTGCCTCTATAATGTTAAGGTTTGCAGCTGAAACTCTTTAGAAGATGCTGCTGCTTGTGGGGATCCGTTTATTTGGGGATAATCCTCACAAACTCAGTCAGGAATTATGTTTAGCTGTTGCTGTGTCATTGTCTTCAGAATGAGTGTCATGATCTTGAACTGTGCCTTTGGAATCGTTTTGAGTGATGATTTGTGGTACAGAATGATAGAGCCAAAGAATTTTGGCTCTTTGCATTTGGGGAGTTATGAGTAAAAATTGTGCTTCATTCTTGGAGACAAAAAAGACATCAATGAAACTCTCAAATCATGTCCTCCCTTTTGGACTGTGGCTCTTGGCAAAGTGCGCAAAGCATGGTTTGGCCCCCAACCCAACAGAAGTTGCATATTCCTACTTTAAAAGTTGAAACCAATAGAAAAGGGAATCTGAAAGCAACTGACAACTAGTTTACTACTAGAGTTGTTATTACTACTATTACTACCTGTAATAAGCAACCATTTGTAGTATAATTATTATACATATCAAATATATTTTGGTTAAAGTGAAACATGTGACTTATCCATTGTACTAATAGCATGAAAGTGAGTTTCAGCTTTGTATTTACCATTGATTTTAGCTGTTGCAGAATTTCTGCTAAGCTGTTCAAGGAAGACTAAAGGTTGATTGAACCAAAATCCAGAAGCAAAATTTGGATAGGTGCTACAGAGTATATATGGCAGTAGTGTATCTCGCCCTTTTCTTCCTTCTTCCTTTGCATAGTGTTTGCATCAGCTCAGTTTTTACCTGGTTCTTCTTTTTCCTATGTCCCTATATCTACTTTTCAAGATGACGGCACGCTTAGACGCAGCGGCTTTGAGCTCCTGGTGTCACAGCAGAGTTAGGCAAAAACTAGTCTATACCCGCAGGGAGTTATTAAGTTATTATTAACTTGTTATTAAAGATAAAGATCTTCTAGTCGACTCGATATTACCAGTGATTTCCAGCAGTCTCATAATATACCGAGTGACAAAGTAAGACTGCCAGGCTCTCCATGGATCGTCGTTTGGCCTAGGAGGCAGCGAAAGAGCCGAAGCAGAAGCGGGGATGCAGAGCAGGTTTGCTAGTTCGGTTACAGAAGCAGCCTCACAGACCAGCATTACCAAGCATTTCCTAACCAACTCTAGATCCTTTGTCCACAAAACTGATGAATTAGAGCTATGGATGGCAGAGAATAAGCTCATTCGTGACTGCTGTGTGATGATCATCACAGAGACCTGGCTTCATCCACTTGTACCAGATGCGTCTGTGGAGTTAACTAACCGCACCACACACTGCTTTGACAGAAACAACTCTGGTAAAAGCAAAGGTGGAGGACTGTGTATTTACACACATAATAACTGGTGTACTAACAGTAGAGTTGCTTTTACACACTGTTCTGCAGACTTGGAATTCTCAACTGTCATTTGTCGGCCATTTTATCTGCTTGAAGAGATTTCTGTTATAGTTGTCACTGCTGTCTGTATTCCACCTGATGCAAATGCTAGCACAATGCTCAAACCAATTTCATTGTAATTTTTTAATTTTACTTTATTACAATGACAATAAAGATGATGATGATGATGATGATGTCCCATGAGATACTGCTGCCAAGGCTATAGCCAACATCCTGATTTTTCACAAAATAGTCCCAGAATACTCATGTTCCAGTAAGTGTCTAGATTGAACACTCATGCTTGAATGTATACATAAACTACACAAAATTGGCTCTTCTGTATACAGTGTTTATATGTTAATCATGAGCTTAGCAATACCCATGTGTAATAGTAAAGCTTTTGTTAGGAAGCTTTCTTCCCCTTTCATTTAATCATATCTGATTCTCAGAGACTGCCTGAACAACTCCCTGTGGTTTTCTTGTTTTCTTTTCTTTTTCAGAAGTGGAGTGTAATTGCCTTCTTCCTAGGGCTGAGAAAAAGTGACTGGCCAAAGTCACCCAATTGCCTTTGTGCCTAGGGCGAAACCAGAAATCACAATATCCCAGTTTGTAAACTGATATCTTCACCTCTCCACCAAACCAGCTCTCTTTAAAGTTTTACACAATTGAAATTTAAATCTATCTTCTGGAGGAATTTTATGCTTTGTTTTTTGTTGATTCTTTCCTTTCTTATCTATTTTTAAATATCAATATATTATCCTTAAAGCTTTTTGAGATTATCATTTACTCTTATGAGTTATAAGAGTTATCTCACATTTCTTATTATGCTACTGACTTACAGGTGGTCCTGGGGGCCCTTGGTCGCCTTTTTGACATTCACAGCTCTTTCCACACTAGAAGTTTTAGAAAACAAAGAAACATAAGTAAATTGGTATTGGAAATGAAGGAGGCAATTTGAAATTACTAAATCTGAATTCACTTAGGAAACAATCCTACACAAATAAGTTTACAGGTATTACTTATTTACCTTCATTCAAAACAGGCTGTAGAAACTATATTTAATTATTTATGGCAATCTCATTATATGTGATGTTGGACAGCATAGTATCAACGATTAAAATAATAATAATAATGGCATGTTTGTGGGCAAAGAATATCTAGATACAATATAACCACCAGCTTCCACATGGATGCCCAAGATTGAATCACTTTTCAGAGTCTTCCAAGGATGGGGCTAACCTTGTTTGGGGGAAAGGTGTTCCAAAGTTTGGGAGTCATAACAGAAAAGGCACACCATCTGGGCCTCCTAAAGATGAAATTCTTTACGAGACAAGACTCACAATATACTTCTTCTACAGGACCCGATGGGACAAGATATGATTGGCAAAAGGGAATCCTTAAAAAGTATGGCCATGTAGATTTTTAAAGCTCAAAGCCAGAACCTTGAATTGTACCTGGAAGCAGATCAGCAGCCAGTGCAGGTCCCAGAATAGAGATATAAGCTGTGCCATCCTATAGGCACACAAAACTGTTCATTGAGCTGCATTCTGCACCAGTTAAAGTTTTTGGATACTCTTCAAGAGAAACTTCATGCATTACAGTAATCCAATTCATATTAAAAACAAACTATGGGAAACAGTGTTGAAAAACCAGAAGACCCGGAACCAACAGAAATGTTGTGGTTGGAATAATCCCAGGTTCTCTGGCCTCTACATCTGGAGGTTGGAAGGAGCTCTAGCTTCAGAAAACACGTAGTACTAGGGTTTAGGTAAATAAACTCCTGCTACAAATTATGGTTAAACATTCTAACTCATCTATAATGTAACAATTTAATGCTATACTCCTGGATTAAACCCCAGGTCTACATCATAGTTTACCCATGGTTTGATGTATAGACTACATCTAGCACCATTTATTTGAAGAAAAAATATATAAATCATAGTTTACCAATCATAAAGGCTGGATTTAGATACTATGCAAGACCAAACCACTCATAGACCAAATAGTTGAACAGAGTACAATAAAACGATCTTTTTGTAGGTATCAATAGAAGCCACAACACTGTCATATGTGCAATGATGTCATATATGACTTAACCTTCTTGCCAATGCTCATGATGTCCCTTCAAATACAAGCCCAGCATATCAACTATCTTGCAGCTGAAATCCTATCTTCACCTCTTCAAAGAAAAAGTGACTTGATTCTACAGCCAACATATTATATTTAGTTTGCCTTTCAACCTATTGTACAGGCAGAATCATAAACAAGAAACAGCTGTACATTCCTGAACTACTGAATTATTCATAACACAGAAGTATTTTTACTTTGTAGGGTTTTATCTGTGGAATTCAAGCTTCTGAGAACTGTTCATTTCTCCCACTTGTGTATTCACTCTTTTGGTTCAAAGCTCAGATTGCCATCTCAAAGAGAAAATTACTTGAAAAATTTAGAACTGTTGAATTTCTTCAAAGATGCATTGCATGGTGGTTTCAGTTGATTAACTCTTCGCAAGTGAATAATGATAACTTTAAGCAAGAGGGAAGGGCTGGAAATATTATATTTTTACTTGGATGGAATAAGTAAGTCAAAGAAAATATTTCTAGGTAGCATAATGTACACATTACTCCAAAAAAGAAATCCACTGCATGTTTATAAAACTTCTCCCACTTACCCTCTCTTCAAATAAAGCGGCCTGAAAAATTAGAAGAAATAATAGATTAGTTTAACATGATACTTTGTTCACTGATTGCTAGCCTAAACTTTTTAAAAATATTTGGTTAACTTATTGAACATAGGCATAGCACTTTTGCCATGAGTGTATAAAATCAGATACAACAATCTTATTAAGTAAGCTTATTGAAATGTAATAAACATTAATAAAATACAATAAAAAGATAACGGAGAAAAGGGTAATAATCACAATAACTTATTAATCTTGCATGCTGCCTGATTTTCAATAATTCGGGGGGGGGCATTTCTTTTATAATCATCCTATTTTCTTTTACCATCTCGTTTGAATCATCAGCTCCTGTTCTTTATTTTACCTATTCCTGCCATTCTAAGTTTCCATGCAAACAGAATAATGCACTCATTTATTTTAATTTAATTTTAATTTATGGGAATGATATGGCTCAATAGGGTCATTACATTGAAACAGGAATTTAGCAAATAGTAATCAAGATATTATAAAGACGAGGTAATATCTATATATGCACATATGGAACAATTATCTTTGCTGCAGCTGCCCAAAGGCCAACACAGTTCTAGGCTGTATTAACAGGGAGATAGAATCAATATCACATGAAGTGTTAATACCACTTTATAATGCTTTGATAAGACTACACTTGGAATATTGCACCCACTTTTGGTCATCTTGATATTAAAAAAGCTGATTAGACTCTAGAAAGTGCAGAAAAAAGCAACAAAAATGAATAAGGAACTGGAAGCTAAAACATAAGAAGAACAGTTATGGGAATTGGGTATGTCTAGCTTAATGAAAGGAAGGACTTGGGTTGACATGATAGCAATGTTCTAATATCTAGAAGCTGCCACAAAGAAGGGGGTGTCAACCTATTCTCCAAAACACAAGGCAGGACAAGAAGCTAATCAAGGAGAGAACCAATCTAGAACTAAGGAGAAATTTCCTGACAGTTAGAACAATTAATCAATGGAATGACTTGCTTCAAAAAGTTGTGGATAATCCAACATTGGAGGTTTTAAAGAAGAGATTGGATAACCATTTGTTTGATATGATATAGGGCAGTGATGGCTAACCTTTTTGGCTCATGTGCCAATAATGGGGGGAGTGCACGGAGGATGTGCACGAGCGTGCCACATCCATAATGCTATGTGCTTGACCCCCTGCATTTGGCATATTTTTTACACCCTCCCCAGGCTCCAGAGGCTTTCTAGGAGCCTGGGGAGGGTGAAAACAGCCTTCCCCCACTTCCAGAGGGCAAAAAACGGCCTCAAAATCAGCTGGCCAGCGCACACATACACACTGAAGCTGACAGGGCAATGCCTCGCGTGCCCTAAGAAATGGTTCCCCGCACCACCTGTGGCACCTGTGCCATAGGTTCGCCATCACGGATATAGGGTTTTCTCCTTGAGCAGAGGGATGAATTAGAAGACCTCCAAGGTCCCTTCCAAGTCTGTTATTTTGTTACTTTATTATTCCATGTAAATATTAACCTATTCAGGAAAAATATTATTTAACAAATTAATAATTAATGCAAAAGAGGTTCTTTTGCAAATTATAAAGATACTGGTTCCATATTAACTCCAAAGGCATGGTTGACAATTCTTTTTAAAGCAACATAACAAACCATAATAGAAGCTTGGAAAATATCTACTCATGAATATTTGTTTAATGGAATAAACTGATGTGATTGTATAAGTGGTTACTATATAATTGGTTTAATGTAATTTTATTTTTTTTTCTTTAACTTAATCTTACTGTTCATATTCTAATTTTATTTTCATATTTCTAACAGGAGTTAAGAATTCAAAATAAAAACACCCTGAAAGTTTTATCTAAGGGTCCACTTGGATTCAGATTCTTCCCACTTTTCTGCTAATTCTGGGAATATCTGAAGAACAGTTCCTGGCATTTTGTTTTAAAGAAAGAAATAAGTGATCTGTTGAGAAATAATGTAGGTTGTGACTTACTTATGCATCTATTGTTTGAAATTCTTTCTACATCAGAAACATTTAATGATGGAAGAAACAATTTAACCTTGATAATAAAGGATTGCTCATATAAACAGGCTAAAATAAATAGAGCCATACTGGCTGATGTTTTTAGGTCCTGATTCTAAAAAATAATCTTAAACATTGAAAAGTAAAAAATTTTTTTAAATAGAAATAGCAATTCCTCCCCTCACAGAGCTGAATTGATGGGAAAAGCTGCCCCTAGTTAAAAATTATCTTTTATTTTTTCCGGTCTTTGATGTTTCTAGATTTTCAAGGACAAGTACATCAACTGATCTCATTTTGGTATTTTTCATGACAGTTCTTATTTTTTTAAGTCTTGCTGGTAGATTGTACAGCTTCTAATACTCCCCTGAGTAATTCTATTATGAACTTTGATCTTGTATTATGTCTAGTGCTCCTTTCTTATATAATCATATCCTGTTTATTTTTTGTATTATGTTTGTGTATGATATTCCATACAAAATTGCTACCTGTTTTTGTTTATTCCATGTATTCCATGTAGCAAGTACACTGTAGTTACATTTAATTTTATAATTTATAATTTTATTTATATTAATATAATAATATTAGATTTACAAATCACTGTACACCATGATTTAACTTACCAAATAAGACATTATGACTGGGTTTCATAATATGCTAATTCAGTGCTAATTGTGGCTTATACTAAGTTCTTTGCTAAATATTAATGTAGTTCAATGGCTGGATTCACACAATACGTTAATCTTTAAATCTGGGTTTTAAAAACATAATTGCTTCAGTTCGTAACTTTCCAAACAATACATTATATTATGCTAATGTTGATTGCATTTTGGTTCACAGAACTTCTCAGATAATGGATTTATTTGCTGGATGTTGAGCCACTACCTGACTATCTTACTTTTAAGTTTAGATTGTTATATAAATACAGACTGCATTAAAAACAGAAGTCAGCATAACTTCAAAAAACCTGAAAAGGTGCATTATTGCATGGTTTTTTTGCTGAAAATATATTTACTCCTGAACAAACAGCAAAAATTTCACAGACTAAAAAATGATTGGGTGGTTTGTGGATCAGTGGGTTTACACAGTGAATTTGCTGCATTAAGCCATAATGTGATTTATGTGTGGCTGTGAATAAAACAACTAATAAGGATGTATTCAATAAACCTTAGTTAAACAAATCCTAATATGTGACGTGTGACAATATTCAGTGTTTCTTTAGCTTTCTGAAACGTGCTGTAGAAAGTGAAAACTTCATCAGTGCCATTAGCCTTTTAAGATAGTCCAGACAAGAAGGACATCTAAGAAGAACTACTACTACTTTATTATAAGGCTACATTAACAGAATCTTGAAAGTCTAAAAGTACATTTCTCCCCCACCCCAGGCACCTTTACATCCAGGAAACTAGGAAGGGTTCTTTCTGAGATATTTGCCATGCCCATTTCCTGCTACAAGCTAAACTGACTCTTTTCACTGAGCCATGGTGGTGCAGTGGTTAGAGTGCAGTACTGCAGACTACTTCTGCTGACTACCAGCTGCCTGCAATTTGGCAACTCGAATCTCACCAACCAGGCTCAAAGTTGACTCAGCCTTCTATCCTTCTGAGTGGGTAACATGAGGACCCAAATTGTTGGGGACAAAAGGCTGACTCTGTAAACCACTTAGAGAAGGCTGTAAAGCACTGTAAGTTGGGATATATGTCTAAGAGCTATTGCTATTGCTATTTTCCAACCATTGCCCTGGCTGAAGTTATAGACTCCAAGGTCATTCCCGCATGCCATTACTGTCCTTATATGGGATACAGGAGAAATCAGCATGAACATCCTTGCATTGATAGGGAAAGCAAGAAGGCAGAATTATAAAATTAAGGTAGTTGCTTCATGACATAAATCCTAACCTCTGATATTGCACAATGGAGCAATACTAGAACACTACATTTATCATTCTATAATACTGTGGGGATGATCTTGGGAGACAGGAAGGAGATCTATAGACTGGACAAATGGCATATAAAGGTTACCTCTGCCCACAGAAGGAAGAGGGCCTGGGAAACATTTCAAAAAGAACTCTCCCTAGTTTTCCAGAGAGTAAATGGAAAGAAGGAAAGAAATTATTTTAGCCTTGCAAGATTCAGTTAATGTAACTTTACAATAAATAGAGAGCTAGTGCTCCTGTTTGTGCTTCTTCTTGACAAACTTGCAGGGCTAACACATTTTGACAAAGTAGCCAAATCCTGTGGATGCCCTTAATGGTAATAATAGCTGAATGTGGAATAAAATGTTTTGATTTGAATTCCACTCCAGTTCAATGATTCCATGATATCAGGTCTAGTCTAAACCAGCGCCATAAAACACACGGTGCATTTAGCAGGCTTATGCAGCCTACTGGCATTTTTTGAAAAATAGTTCACCATCACCAAATGTCACCACTGTTAGGAAGGATATGCTGCCACTTAAACTTTCGTCTTCCATTGTCCTCATGGGCAGTGTCAGCTACACCTGCCACCACACGCCTAGCTGCCAAACAGGTATTTCGTCTGGGTCTGCAAATATATTTAAGGTGGAAATCTGGCATTTGCCCTTCTACTAACTGTGTAAATGAAAGTAAAAACATACCTATTCAGCTAGAATTGGCCTGTCTATGTTTAACTTTACAAATAGGTAATCTGCAGCTGGGTATTTTAACCTATTTTTCTCTGAACTGAAGGCTGAATACATGGAGTTTCTACATATTCTCCAATTCATGGAAGGACTGGAAGCATACTGGATTTGTTTCAGATACATTGAGATCAGAGGTGGTATGCTGCCAGTTTGCACCAATGCGGGCGCTCCTGCTACTGAACTGATAGTGAAGATAATAGGATATCATTAATGATTGAGATATCACTGTGTTCTGATTGACTCCCAAGGTTTTTTATTTTTTTCATGAAAAGTTTAGGAAATGGGGTTGCAAATTTGTGGAATTGTTGTGTTGAGCATCCTTTTGGGATGTTTCATTTTATTAACTGGATTCATACTTAGCAAAATATACTGTGTAAATCAAACAATTAAACAAGAAGCAGATCTTCACCGCTGCAAAGGACAAGCAAGGTTTATTAGGAACAATTATATACAATGGTAGAAAGGCTGTATCGTTTACCTTTTTATTTTGGAGATCAGGAAAAAAATAAGAAGGAAAGGAATATTCTAGGTTTCCTATAGGAAGCAGACAGTAGGTAGAGCAGAGCAGAACAAAGCAAAACTGAAACAATGAATGAAGGAGAAGAAGCTGTTGATTTCGAGTTTTACTTTTAATGTCAACAGGGTAAAAAGTGCCAAGAGTAGATACATCTGGAGCAGCATCTTTAAAAAATCCAAAAAGGAAAAAGAGTTGCAACAAAATGGCCAAGTAGACAAAATAAAAACTCTGGAATGCTTACAGAGCCAAGGAGTGAATCTCTGCCAACAAGAAAAAAGATTCAAAGAGGAAGGAACTCCAAAAACTGAGGATGACAAGAGACAACAAAACAAATGATCTAATTAGCTCCTGGAAAACCTATAGTTTGTATCTGTCTTTGATGATGGACCTGAAAGTGTGTGAAAAGATGAGTCAAAGAAAAATACTGCCATAACACTCCTCACTCTATTTAGAATATTCAACATTTAGGATATTTTTCTACTAGTAGTATAAAGTATGTGTGTCATAAACTATTACTATAATGTTGATCTTCCATTCTGCCTTACTCTGAGACTGCCTTCTTGTTTCATTCTGTAGGAGCATATTTTCTTCCTTCTCTGACATTCTCTTGCTCTTGAAATGTATCAAAGTTTGAGATAGGACATCCTTTAAAGAATTGTAGACTTAATTGATTGAACTGCATCTACATGGAGGGAAGTATGCAGTGGAGTACCCCAAGGCTCTGCTTTAGGTCCAGTACTCTTCAACATCTTCATCAATGATTTGAATGAGGGAATAAATGAAGAACTCATCAAATTTGCAGATTACACCAAACTGGCAGGAATAGCCAACACTCCAGGAGATAGGCTTAAGATACAGAAGGATCTTGACAAACTTGAACAAAATGAAATTCAATGATGAAGAATATTGTTTTACATTTAGGCGAGAAAAACAAAATGCACAGGTACAGTATAAGGGGTTCCTTGCTCAATAGTAGTAGCTGTGAGAGGGATCTTGGAGTTCTAGTGGACAACCATTTAAATATGAGCCAGCAGTGTGCAGTAGCTGCCAAAAAAGGCAACACCATTCTATGCTGCATAAACAGAGGGATAGAATCAAGACCACGTGAAGTGTTAATACCACTTTATAATGCTTTGGTAAGGCCACACTTGGAATACTGCATTCAGTTTTGATCGCCATGATGTAAAAAAGACGTGGAGACTCTAGAAAGAGTGCAGAGAAGAGCAACAAAGATGATTAGGGGACTGGAGACTAAAATATATGAAGAACGGTTGCAGGAACTGGGTATGTCTAGTTTAATAAGGAGTAGGGGTGACATGATAGCAGTGTTCCAATATCTCAGGGGTTGCCACAAAGAAGAAAGAGTCAAACTATTCTCCAGGGCACCTGAGGGTAGAACAAGAAGCAATGGATGGAAACTAATCAAGGAGAGAAGCAACTTAGAACTGAGGAGAAATTTCCTGACAGTTAGAACAATTAATCAGTGGAACAGCTTGCCTCCAGAAGTTGTGAATGCCCCAACACTGCAAGTCTTCAAGAAGATGTTGGGTAGCCATTTGTCTGAAATGTTATAGGGTTCCTGCCTAGGCGGGGGGGTTGGACTAGAAGACCTCCAAGGTCCCTTCCAACTCTGGTGTTGTATTGTATTGTATTGCATTGCATTGCATTGCATTGCATTGCATTGCATTGCAATTCCTAGCCATGGCAATAATGGTTAGTGAACCAATGAACTGGAAGTTTGTCTTGTCCACCAACAAGCAGACATGGGTAGGGTATCATCAACAAGTTACTGAAGAATGTCTGAAGGTTGCTGAAATGCCGGGTGATGAGCAGAGAGGAGAGCAGGAAAGGGCTGGGAATGAGAGGCAGTAGATTCCAGACAGCTATAACTTTCGTAAGGACTCTCTGAGGTCTAAATAAGTGAACAACCATTTCAATAAGAATTGGTGGTCCAGTTAGAATAAGAAACACAATAGATATGAATTGGATTGAGAAAATAATACTCAAAATAAAATAAATATAGGTTAGAAAGTTTATAGAAAAACAATTAAATAATGGCATTTAATTATGATTACTTGATCAATTGCATTCTTACAATTATAACATTTAAACAATTTAAAACTAAATTAGAATAATATAATTGTGTGTTCAAAAGTTACAAAATAGTAAACAATAACTCTGTCTAATAAGTATCTTAAATGCAAGTTTGAAAAATTGCTGCTTAGGACTATTTCCCAAAATAGTCCATCCTTATATTTTACATTTTTTTTAAACTGAAGATAATGTATATCTGCAATAGTTATGATTAGCACATCTATACTACGTTGGCAAACGCCATAGTATAAGTTTATTTGCACAATCCTAAAATCATGCTCCCCTTTTTTCTGAAGCCTTGCAACTTCAATAACATTTAAAATGAATTAAACTTTAAAAAGACTTACCAGCTGGTTCCTTATTTTATCTGAAAGGTTGGGCTCATTCAAAATGAATACAGACTTCCCTGGAGAATCACCAGATATCAAACGCAGCTTGGTTTGATTGACATCATTAGACAAACCAATGGTAATGAAAGATATTCCAAGAGCTCTGGCCTTTTCTGATATGTCTTGAATGTCAGGACTTTTGGGATGGTCAATACCATCAGTCATTAGCAAAACCACTTTGATGCCTGTTTTACGACCTTCTGCTTTGATCAGCTGAGTTGCATTAGAAATAGCATAGTAGGAATAGGTACCATGCCCAATGTAGCTCATTTCATTGACTTTTTGCTTAAAAATCTGCAAGTTTCTCCACACTGAAAAAGGATGGTCAATTTTGACAGTACTACTGAACTGCATGATAGCCAGTTTGATGTCATATCTGAGAGCATGGATGGGCTTCATGAGGAAGACTTTATCACTAAAGAGAATAGCAAACTGTTTCTGCTTATCAAATAAAATACCCTTTGCACTTTCAGAACTATCCAGAACAAAGATGATGTCAATAAAACAGACAGAATCTAAAAGACAAGATTAGAAATGATATGTTGAGAAAAGTCATACATTATATAAAAAAAAAAGCAGCATTGTGATGCATGTACAAAAGGAATGGGACTGCTTTCAGAATTTTGATTCCATAGACATCACTATCATGGCAACTATGGTGAAACTTCAAAGGACATTGATGTACAACAGGGTTTGCTTACCTTTATATTCAGAGATGGGATTCAAATAATTTAACAACCGGTTCTCTGTCCTAATGATTTCTTCCAACAACCAGTTCACTAAACTGCTCAGAAAGTTAACAACCTGTTCTCCTAAAGTGGGGCGAACTGACTGAATCCCACCACTGTTTATATTGCCAGCTGTTTTACATGTAAGCATGGACAACTTGTGAAGCAGGAGAATTTTCAACCCCATGCCCACAATTAGAGGTAGTACAAATTGGTGCAATAAAACATCAGTAAAATTATCTATGGAGATTCTCAATCATCCAGATCATGGTTATCCCAAAGGTGATTTTTTTCGAAAAGCAACTTTTTTTTCCTTTGAAAACATTCTTCTTCTCATCCAAGAAGCTTGTTCAGTTCTAACTGACTGTAGGGGAATAGAAGGATTTCTATTCTTTGCAATCATCCAGTCATTAACACTCTGAGGATTGGTTGTTAGCTCTCTGAGATTTGTTGAAGCCACTTGGAGATTTATCTGTATCTTCAGACTCACCTGAATCAGAGTGCAAACGAATATGGATTTTCTTGAGAATGAAAGAATATAAGATTTGGACTCTGATTGAGAGTGCCAATGACCATATGATTGAAAAGAATATACATCCTTCTGTTTTCCATCAGGCAGTTAGAACTGAACAAGCTTCTTGGATGAGAAGCGAAATATTTTCAAAGAAAAAGAAACCCAAGAAAGTCCACTTACCTTTTGAAAAAAAGCACCTTTGGACATCCGTAAAATTTATTCCCATCCATTATATATCAAATCTTCTAGGCCTCAACATAGTTTGCTACAAGATGAATACTAAATATCATGCTAATAAGATAATATAGTTCCAATCAAGGAGAAGCTAATAACTTATGCTAACTGCATTGATGTAAAGAATAAGGTTCACATTTTAACTTCTTTCTCATATAATAGAATGCATGGAATAAAGGAAACTTTAGAACATAAAATTACTTTTTGCTTTGGAATACAACGAATCTCTTCTTAAGCAAGAAACAAAACTGTCACCCTTTGAAAAGCCTCATTAAACATCACCCAATATTTTGGAATGCTGGATTATTCTATTCTATTTTAATACCCATTGCTGAATACAGAATCTGAAATATCAGATACAACATTCCTAACAGATCATGCCCAGTTTCTATTTATACAGAATAACTCCTGAAATAGTTTGTGTCATTGTTGAACATTCATCATTTCTAATTTGCTTAGAGCTGTTTCACAATTCACAATTGTACAATTCTGATTTACAGTATAGAATGGATCATTTAGGTGACAAATTCAAAATGATGATGCCCTGTCCTAGAGAGAAAGAGCACATAAATGTAGCATTTAATATTTGTTATATCACAGATAACCTTCAATACATATAAATAATTCACAATTGTAGGCAGGTGGAACTTCTATTCTACAATTCTTTTATATTATTTCCCCCACATATAAATATTATTAGATCAACAGCTCAAAATAATCCAGTGGCAATGACAGCCATGTTTATCTTTACTTTACTTTACTTTAATTCGACTTATTAACCGCCCGCTCTCCCCGAAGGGACTCGGGGCGGTGCATAGGAAATATAAAAACACAATATATCACAATAAATACATAAATATTTAAAACTATATTAAACTAACACCCTTGCTAAGATCAAATGATATGATTACTGAACCAGCTGATGGTTCTCCCAAACCATTCTGAAAATATGATTGTGGGGCCTTATATGTTTTTCAATGCATATTTGATGCATCATGTCTGCCATTAGAAAGAGATGCACATTCAGAAGAGAATAACAATGTCCTTTGTAATACACTGAAGATGGAAATGCAGAATTCCATGAGATTTGTGAGGATACCAAATACAGATAAAGAAACATATCACTCTCCCCTAGAATCTCTCATGTAACCTATAGCACTTCCTTTTTGTTTATAATGCTTATATCAAATTCTAGGAATTTACCCTGAAGATTGTCTTTTCTTGCTAGAGGACTTAACCTTTGTCCCTTCCTTCTGTTTTGTCCATATACTACATTGTTTATTGCAATGGCCAAAACCAAAAGGTAAAGGACGGAGTGTTTTTTCCACATATTGACTTGCATTCAAAATCCAATGACTGCTTACTGCTCCTGCTAATAAAAAAAAAAGCCATTAACTTTTCATCATGTTAAAAAGCCCAGAATACTGATTTGTTACTAAATGATTATACAAGTCTACGACTCTGAAATTAAATTGCAGTATTTCATTATTTAAATTAAACTAGCTTATCTTCCTATTACTATTAGGCCTTCAAAAAGCTGTGTCTAAATTTTTCATTTACTTCATTTTAAAATTATTTCATTTTGCTGTAACTATTGTAAGCTTCCATAGAAACATAGAGAGAAAACAAGGAAAACTATTCTAAATAAACAAAGAAAAAATACTTGTGCATTTTTTTCTTCTGGCTGATATATTAGATTTCTAAAATCGCAAGTTTTGCAAGCTTCACAGATCTTGCTTATTTCTCATATTTTTCTGAAGTATTCATAGATATTTTATGCTTTTCTGTTTTAACATAATGGGATGAACATGGCTTGCATTAGGTATTATAATTATAAGAATTAGCATCATTCGTTAAAAAAAATTAATCAGCTTCTCTTTTTTTTAGATGTGTAAAAAAATTGTTGAAAAGACTCAATTCTGTTACTTAATCTTCGGGAGGAAAATCAGACCATTTTTCTTGAAAAAAAGGGTGCTTGTGTAAATGTGCTCCAAAACTGCATTTCTAGCAGACACAGTAATTTAGATCATGTGTAGCATTTAATTCTATTCAGAAAGAAAACTATTTGACAATGAAAGGCATTCATTAAAAAATATCTACAATATGGAACCTAAGATAATACAAAATACAGAATAGCGAAAATTTGCCTTCAGTGGGGCTTACATTCAGAAAACTGGATATTGGATCCATCCTAAATACTCAGAGCATCTCAATAAATTCAATAATTAACTTATGACACCAATATAAAATTTCCAATCCTATGATTTACTGATAATACCAAAAAGAATTTTATATAATATTGCGTCTAACAGAAAATAATGCCTTCTTTTCTACTGGTACTATATTTATATCATATCGTTAATTTCAACAATTGTTAAAAAGCAGTTGGTTGTTGATCATATCATTAAAATCAAAACTAATATGCTTTGGATTTGCATTTATTTTGCTAAGATAAATTATTTTTATCATCATCTCATCATCATCTTACCTTACTTTAGAAAGCACTGAAGTTCAAACTGGAAACTATATAATTTTAAAATAAATAGGATCTTGAAAATGCATTCTGGGGATAGGGGATTAGTTTTCTGTCCTTAACAATTGCAGTAGTTCTGGAATAACTAATTAGTCCAGATGCAAATAATAGTACCTTGCATCTGGAACTTGATCCTTGACTCATTTTTTATTGCTCCAAGCTGAATGCAGAATGGTTAGGCATTTGGCCAGATCTTCAATCTGGGTGGACACACTAAAAATGTTAAAGAAACAGCTTTTCTGAAAATTTGCTTTACAAGTAACTTATTCATTACTAAACAATTTTTAATTTTAATTTTTAATAGCAGGCGCAATATTTAATTATATGTTTAATTTAATTAAAGATGGAATTGAAAACAAGAAAGCTATACATAGGAAACTATCATAGCATCAGCCGAAGTATTTATGTAAATCATATTAAGTTACAATTTTATTATCAAGGCTTATTAAATAATTCGATGTTTGTACTGAACATCAAACAAGTAAATCACATTATGCTGACATCATATAAAACAACACATTTAAAGAAAATAAAATACCAATATTATTTAAAAATAAACTAAAATGGAACTATGAACCATAAAACTCACTAAATAATATTTGAAACATAAACACATTTTAGACCTTGAACTATCTCTTTTAAGGTGATCAGAGAGAAGGGTACATGGTACAGAAAACAGTCCTATAGATTTGTGGTCTCCAAATTGAGGTGTTTGCCTTTCTGTGTAGTCAATCCAAGGAGATGTAGCAAGAAAATATTGTTCATTCAGTTTTATGTAATGATCTGTGAAAATAATTTAAGAGCCAGGAGAAGGGTAAATTATAGCCTAGGCCCTAGACAATAGTCAGACAAGAGATTTCTAGATCTACATCTTCTATATAAATAAAAATGTAACTATGAGTTTGTTCAAAACCGCTAATCTCTGAAAGCACTGCACCGATCGCTTCCAAATTTTCACACAACGTTCCTTTCAAATACGGCACCAATGATATATATCGATTGTGTAGATGTCACACCTGTGCCAGATACACACAAGAGAAATGTAAAAAAAATCTTTAAAACGGTAGGTAGATGGATACAGAGAGAGCAGTGGGCCACAGGTATTATGTCATTCTTTATGACATAAAATACTCTGTCCATAAGATTCAAGGAGAAATACAGTAGGTAGGTAGGTAGGCAACTATAGGGATAGAGAGAAGGAGGGAGAAATGCAGTAGGTAGGTAGGTAGGTAGATAGGTAGGTAGGTAAGTAGGTAGATAGAGAGAGGGGGGGAGAAATACAGTAGGTAGGTTGGGGGTTATATGGTGGTCGTGTGTACGTGCTTGTATGTGCAAATGTAGACCTACACACAGATTGGTTGGCCATTTAACCAGACTGGGCCACAGAAACGCGTGGCTGGGAACGGCTAGTAATTAATATAATCCTTGTTTCTCTAGAATTCTCTAGAAAGTAAAGGTGAGGAAGGGGAGAAGTAGTTTCAGACTTCAACATTCTGTTACTATAATATGACACTTTTGGCTTGTCTCAAAAAAAAAAAACCAGAATAACAGAGTTTGAAGAGACCTGCAGGTCTTCTAGTCTAATCCGCAGTTGAAGCAGGAAACCTTATACAATTTCAGACAAATTGCTGTTTAATCTGTTTTTAAAAGCCTCCAGTGATGGAGTACCCACAACTTCTGAAGGCAAGCCGTTCAACTGGTTATTTGTTTTCATGCTTAGGAAATTTCTCCTTAGTTCTAGATTGCTTCTCCATTTTATTAGTTTACATCCATCCCTTTTTGTCTTGCCTTCTGATGCTTTGGAAATTAGGTTAATTCCCTCTTCATTGTGGGTCCCCTCAAATATTGAAACACTATTGTCCTAGTCCTTCTATACCAATTCCTGCAACCATTCTTCATATAGTCATAGTCCTTCTATACCAATTCATGCAACCATTTTTCATATTGTCCTAGTCCTTCTATACCAATTCTTGAAACTATTCTTCATATGTTAGCCTTCAGCCCCCTAATAATCTTTGTTGCTCTTCTCTGTATTATTTCCATCTTTTTATATTGCGGTGACAAAAATTGAATGCATTATTCCAAGTGTGGTCTTACCAAGGCATTATAAAACAGCACTAACACTTCACGTGATCCTGATTCTACCCCTTTATGCAGCCTAGGATTGTATTGGCTTTTTCTTTTTCTTTTTGGTGGCTACAGCACACTCTTGGCTCATATTTAAATGACTCTCCTCTAGGACTCCAATATCCCCCTTGCAGATACTGCTGTTGAGTCACATTTAAGCCAATCTCTACCTGTACATTTGGTTTTTCTTTGCTAAATGGGAAAGCTTACTTTTCTCTCCATTGAATTTCATTTTGTTATATAAGGCCCAAGTTCAAGTGTTGAAATCCCTCTGGATCTTAAGCCTATCTTCTGAAGTGTTTGCTATTCCTGCCAGCTTACTGTCATCTGCAAATTTGATGAGTTCCATCCTCTAATCTAAATTGTTTATCAAGATATTGAAGAATATTGTGTGTAAAACAGAATCTTAGGCACCCCACTGCTTACTTCCCACTATGTAATTCCATTAAGGAAGTGAAGTTTGCCAGCCAGTTATGAATCCATCTGATGAAGATGCTATCTATTCCACATTTTTCTAATTTATTAAAAAGCAAATTGTGGTCTACTTTGTCAAATGCCTTACTGAAATCTAAGTATGTCCACAGTATTTCACGAATCCACTATTTTGGTTACTTTGTCAAAGAATGAAACAAGATTTGTTTGGCATAATCTGTTTTTGATGACAACAACAATCTTTTGAATGACAACAACCTTACAAATCATTTTTCCCATTCAGTGATATACAGAACATAGGGAGGATAGTAATATGTACTATAGTAATATGTACTATAATATCATAAATTAATCACTGCTAATTTTATATTTTTATACAAATCTGGAAACTCAGAGATTTGAGGGATCCTATTGATATTGAAGCTATCTATGCAGAGATAACTTTGGTGCTTGTCACTATCACGCATAAGCATGCTCTTCCTTCTAGCATAGAATTCCCCAATGTTTCTGGCTTAGATAATTGGTGGGGGGAGGGGAGAAGGGATGGCTCCATTCAAGCAGCTGGCAAGCCACATTCAGCTCCATTTGCCCAAGTGGCATGCATACAAGCCTGCTGCTTATGCAAATGGAGTGCACACATAGATGCTTGCCCACTGTTTGCACAAGTGATGTGTGTACACATGCACTTACTGGCCATTTCTGCAGCCCAGTTGCAAAACTCTGCTCTAGCAAATCTCAAGTAGCACTTGATTTATCTGGAATTCGGGCAATGAACCAGACTGATTCTGAGTCTGCAGCAAAATGGAGGAACAAATTGGTTTGAATGTGAATTTGGACCCTTCCTGAAACCATTTGCAATCCTATTTAGTGGCAGTAGATGTAGTAAAGAGACATTTTTTTTACTTCTATTGTGTGTCTGTGTAAAAAAAAAAAAAGGCCAGTGATGACTTTCAATATTGTTCAATATTGTTCTCCTCCCTCGATATTGTAGGAGAGGAACTGGTATACCCAAGCTCATTGTAAGTAATATTCATTATTCTTTGCAGACAAAGATTATCAGATTTCTTCAACAGCCACTCCAGCATTGCAGAAAATCATCTGAAGATAGGATTGAAAACCACTGTTCCTGTTCACATAATTCTCTTCAGATTATAGAACTGAAGGAAGAGAATAGGATATATGGAGAGGTGAAGGCTACCAGCTGTTTGCTCAACCCGTGTCCTTCCTGGCTGATTAAATTGGTTATGCTGAAACTTCCTGTTACAGAAACTGATAAAATAAGTAAGGGATTTACTATGAAATAATGGCTCAACACCAGCCAGCCCAAAAAGTATCAACAGCTACTGGGATACCCAGAAATATTTCACTTCTTTCATTTAGTTTTTGACATCAATGGATTGGGTCAAGGAAGCTTTTTGCTATTCATTTTATAACTACCTCCATTAAGCTTCCTTGACCCAATCCATTGATGTCAAAAACTAAATGAAAGAAGTGAAATCTTTCTGGATATCCCAGTAGCTATTGATACTTTTTGGGCTGGCTGGTGTTGAGCCATTATTTCATAGTAAATGCAGCCTTTCTTGTCAGGACACTTCCAGAAATGGTGTCAACAGGCTGATTTTGACATCTAGACTTATGGGGTTCCACAAGTTTCCATCTAATCCTCTAAGCCTTATCCTCTGTTCTTGTTTATAGCAGAAAGTAATAGATTGACATGACATGGCTATATGCATATTCAGAGGAGATTATATAACAATTCTGTCTATCTTGAGAAATATACTTTGCCATCTTCCTAGTTTCGGCCCATGTACTGAGGAGCTGAGATGAAGCCTGATTTCTGTGGGATTGCATTTCCTCAGGAGAAAGTTTATAAGTTTATGCAACACCAATTAGTGGTTGGCAATAGAAATCTGCCCTTTAGTTAAATCTTATTTTGATTATTGCAATGGAGTGAGGTTGCTCATATAAAGCCAGTGGTAGGATTCAATTTATGTCAATAATTTAACAACCAGTTCTCTGTCCTAATGACTGGCTGGGTGGGCATGGCCGGATGGTCATGTAACAGGGTAGGCGTGGCCAACTAGATGTCACTCATTACACCCAGCCCCACCTCGTGGTCACTCTCCATTTTCCCAAGCCTTGGGCCTATACACAACACCTCCAGAAATGAAAGGGTTAACAAACCCCCAGTTTCCTGGTGCCCAGTGAAAGGATGTGGAGAGACCAGCAAATCATTCTGCTCCCATCACCAATGAAAGTAAGAGATTGCAGGCTGACCTTATTAAAAAGCAATATATTGGGTCATAACAGACAACATTTTACACCTGAAGTGGCAGAGGCAATAAATCCCATTGACTCCTCCTCAGAAGCAATTTACAATTAAAGCCCATTTGCACTCCAAAAATAATAAATAAATAGCAGAAGGAGAAGGATTGACAATACTTCTTTGCAGGCAATTCTGAAAGAGACTAAGCTAAAGCTGGATTAACCCCTTCCTTCCTTCCTTCCTTCCTTCCTTCCTTCCTTCCTTCCTTCCTTCCTTCCTTCCTTCCTTCCTTCCTTCCTTTTTTGGTCCATTTTCTGGCCCTTTTCCAGTCATTTTCAGGCTTTTTTCCAGCACCCTCCCAATGGCCCAAAACGGCCTGAAAATGGCTGATAATGGTCAAAAAATGGCCAGGGCCAGCCAGTGGTGGGATTACCCCATTCACCCACTACCGCCTGTTTTGGGCCCATTTTTTGGCCATTTCCCAGCCATTTTTAGGCCGTTTAGCCGGTTTGTTAAATTGATTCGCCCAAACTGGTCTGAACTGGCTGAATTCAATCTCTGTTAAAGCCCATGTAGTAGTCAAGATGGGTTGCTCTTGAAAAGTCTTTAGAAATTGCAATTGATGCCAAATAAGTGCACTAAGGTCCTAATAGGAGATAATTATCTCTGGAATAATTTAATGGGTATTAATATTAACATGTAAAGTACTAAACAATTTTGAGCCAACTATACTTTAGAAATTACCATGTTCCCTCAAAAATAAGACCAGGTCTTATATTATTATTATTATTGCCTCCAAAAGAGGCACCAGGTATTATTTTGGGGGATGTCTTAACGGTTTACCTTAGGACCACTGAACCCAGGCCCCCAACACCCTGACACCCTTTGCACCGCTCCCCAACTGACCGAACACAGGTAAGAGCCCATTTACGGACTTACATTGTGGCGTTGAGAGTGGCCAAACGCCATCATTGTGCCACCCTCATAGCATCCGCAGATAACCGCCCTGCCGCCCTGTTTAGGGTAACCCGTTCCCTCCTTCAACAGAGGGTGCGGGAAGCCCCATTACAGGGTAGAGCAGAGGAATTTGTGATTTATCTGCAGGAGAAAATCGCTCAGATCCAGGATGAGTTAGTCTCCATTGATGGCCCAGTGGAATGCCACGAGACAGATCTTGGTTGGGAGGAGTTTGACTCTGTTACTTCTGATGATATGGACAGGTTACGTGGGCGACTGCGAGCCACCACATGTTTACTGGACCCGTGTCCTTCCTGGCTTGTACTGGCATCCTGGGAGGTGACACGAGGCTGGCTCCAAGAGGTTGTCAACGCTTCTTTAAGTGAGGGTTTCTTGCCTGCCTCCCTTAAAGAGGCCATGGTGAGGCCCCTCCTGAAGAAGCCCTCTTTGGACCCAGTTTTATTAGCCAACTATCGTCCTGTCTCCAACCTTCCCTTTCTGGCGAAGGTTGTAGAGAGTGTGGTGGCACAACAGTTTCCCCGTCACCTGGAGGAAGTTGACTATCTAGACCCGCGCCAGTCCGGCTTTCGGCCCGGGCATAGCACCGAGACGGCATTGGTCGCGTTGGTTGATGATCTCTGGAGGGCTAGGGATGGGGGTTGCTCCTCCATCCTGGTCCTATTAGACCTCTCAGCGGCTTTCGATACCATCGACCATGGTATCCTATTGCGTCGGCTGGGGGGGTTGGGGGTGGGAGGCACCGTTTTACGGTGGTTCTCCTCCTACCTCTCCGGCTGATCGCAATTTGTGTTGACAGGAGAGCAGAGGTCGACCTCGAGACCCCTCACATGTGGGGTGCCTCAGGGGTCGGTCCTCTCGCCTCTCCAGTTCAACACATATATGAAGCCGCTGGGTGAGATCATCCGTGGTTTTGGGGTAGAGTATCATTTCTACGCTGATGATACTCAGCTGTATATATCTACCCCAAACCACCCCAACGATGCCGTAGCGGTGATGTGCCAGTGCCTGGAAGCCGTGCGGATCTGGATGGGAAGTAACAGACTTAGGCTCAACCCGACCAAGACCGAGTGGCTGTGGTTTCCGGCCGCCCGATTCAACCAGTTGACTCCATCACTGGCCATAGGGGGCGAACATCTTGCCCCTGTGGATGGGGCACGCAACTTGGGTATCCTCCTGGATACCCGGCTGTCCATGGAAGATCAAGTGACAGCCGTGGCCAGGAGGGCGTTTTACCAGGTTCGCCTGGTACGCCAGTTGCGCCCCCTATTGGATCGGGATGCCCTTTGCACAGTCACTCATGCTCTCGTGACATGAAGGGGAAGGGCCTTCTCTGTGGCAGGCCCAGCCCTCTGGAACGACCTCCCCCCCGACATTAGAACAACTACGGACCTCCGCTCCTTCCGTCAAAACGCCAACGATGCCGTCGAGGTGCTGTCCCGGTGTCTGGAGGCCATACGGATCTGGATGGGTAGTAACAAACTCAAACTCAACCCGTCCAAGACCGAGTGGCTGTGGTTTCCGGCAACCCGGTTTAGCCAGATAAATCCAACACTGGCCATTGGGGGCGAACATCTTGCCCCCGTGGAGAGGGCGCGCAACTTGGGCGTCCTTCTGGATTCCCGGCTGTCCATGGAGGACCATGTGGCGGCCGTGGCCAGGGGGGCGTTCTATCAGGTTCGCCTGATACGCCAGTTGCGCCCCTTACTAGACCGGGGGGCCCTTCGCACAGTCACTCAAGCGCTCGTGACATCTCGGCTGGATTACTGTAACGCTCTCTACATGGGGCTCCCCTTGAGGTGCACTCGAAAGCTGCAGTTAGTGCAGAATGCGGCCGCGCGGGTGGTTATGGGTGCCTAAGGCAAGCCCACGTAACACCTCTCCTGCGCGAGCTGCACTGGCTGCCTGTGGCCTTTCGAGTGCGCTTCAAGGTGTTGACCACCATCTTTAAATCGCTCCATGGCTCGGGGCCTAGCTATATATGAGACCGCCTCCTGCCCCATACATCCCTTCGTCCGGTCCGCTCCCACAGAGCGGGCCTACTCCAGGTGCCGTCGGCCGGGCAATGCCGGCTGGCGACACCCAGGGGAAGAGCCTTCTCTGTGGCGGGCCCGGCCCTCTGGAACGACCTACTCCCCGACCTTCGTACTACCTCGGACCTCCGCCTCTTCCGCCAACGTCTTAAGACGTACTTATTCCAACAAGCCGGCCTAGGATAGCCCCCCGCGTCTGACTTTTAATTATAAATTATAATTTGGTTACGATTTTAATAACGGGTTTTAGCACGGGTGAATTAATTTAATATATTTTTAATTGATGTATATTGTATTTATGGTTTTATATAATGCCTGTGCGCCGCCCTGGGTCCTACCAAGGAGAAGGGCGGGGTTTAAATTTAATAAAATAAAATAATAAATAAATAAAAACACACTTTTTCTGCTTGGCCGGCCTTGGTTAGTCTCTACCTCTGGGGTGTTCAGGGAATTTAGTTTTAATGGGGGTTTTTAGCGCAGGGACGATCAATTTAATCTGCTTTTATCTATTGTATTTATTGTTTGTATATATTTTATATGTTTTAATTTCCCTGTGCACCGCTCCGAGTCCCCTTGGGGAGAGGACGCAGTATATAAAATTAAATAAATAAATAAAATTTTAAAAAACTACTTCTATGGCTGCTTGTGGCCAGAAGCCATGTGTCAGCCTTCGCTTCTAATTTCTTCTTATGCTGCTTGGCTGCCATGGAAACGGGGAGGGTGGGGCGCTGGGGTTTCAATTATGAAAGCTGGTGGAAGATTGGTGGAGGATGTTGCCGGCCGGTGTTATCTTTGGTCTAACGGTCTCACATTCCATGCTGGTGATGACCTGCCCACCTGATGTCGGAGAAGAAAGTACATTGGACACTGTTAGGGGGGGTTAGGGCTATTGGGGTGGGCTTAAGCTTTAATACTCATTGTTCGCGCCTAAACTAGTTACTTCCTGCTTCACTATGGTCTGTTAATCTTGGGTATTCAGTAAAAGTAACCTTAATCATTCCAAACAATGTTTAAGTGTGGTCTTTCTTGAGTACTTTAAGAAACGGACCCTGACATTAAGCAGGAAGTCATTAAAAACAACCTGATGTCGGAACTTGCCAAAGAGGAGCCTTCGGCTTCAGAGGATTTGCCAGCCCAAGCTATGGGTGAGACTGCATCCAATATACCTGTTCCAAAAGACGACCCGAGGTCAGTGATGGATTTTTTAGCCGGCCTAGATTTAAACCTGGCAGCCGAAGAATCAGCTAAACCTTATCGCTGGTCAGAAGGGGTGGGAATGACGGGAGACGTAGGCTCGGGGGTCAATACCACCAGACGCCGCCGCTCCTCTCCCACGCCATCCATATCTGAGCTTTTGAAAGAAGAAAGGGAATTAAAGGAGATGGCTGATGAATTACTCCGCCAGGCCAGCGAAAAGAGGGAAACCCTGGATAAACTCGGGGGGGGGGCATTATTTGGAAGGCGAACAGAGAAAAGAAACTGCCACGGCTGCTACCCAGGAGATCAGACGAACTACCCCTCCCCCTCCTGCTCAAGCCGGCAGAGAATTACAGAGGGAAATTCGCCCCCCCCCCCGCCAACCTGCTAAACTCCCTCCCTTGGGCATTAAGTTTGACGGTGACCCAGAAAGTTTAGCATTTTTTCTACTTCACGTTAGTGATTTTGTTAAGCACTACACAGATGATTGTGAAGACGATGTTAAAATTAGAATTGTCTCTTTGGCCTTGGAAAATAAAGCTGCCAAAATGGCTGGTTTCTCTGCATAATACTCACTCACCCTTGTTACGGGACTTTGAACGCTTTATGACTGCGCTTAGAAGACGTTTTGAAGACCCCCGAATTGAAAGAAAGGCAAAAATAAAGATGAGAGATTTGCGCCAGGGAGATATGTCTGTGCAAGAATACACCCAAATTTTTCAAGAACTTTCTGTTTTTATGGTGGGCTATAGCGACAGGGCGTTGATGGATCTTTACACAGAGGGGCTAAATAAGGACATTTATCAAACGTCCGTGAACAGATACCGCCCCGATTCCCTAGATGATTGGATTCAATTAGCCGGGGATGTGGAGCTGGACCAGGCCCATTCACAAGATCCAGCCCGTTTTGAGAAGAAGAAACTATTTGAAAGCCCCAGGCCCCGATCCCCTGATAAGGATTCCCACAAGCAGAGGGGTGGGCGCAGATCGACTCCAGCGCGCCCAGGCTCTTGTCTTCGCTGTGGGAAGGAGGGGCACTGGGCGAACAACTGCAGATCAAAACAACCGCCACGCCCACATTCTTCTACTGAGGCTAGAAGGCCAACTAAAACTCCAAGCGTGCACAGTAGGCCAGTGATGACTGGGATGGAGCCACTTGACCTTTCCGCTGACCAACCTGGGGCCCAGCCCGATGACTGGGAAGGAGACTCCGCCTCCTCTGACGATAATTTGGTAAGTCGCCGATCCGGGCCTCTTTATATTCATTTAAAGCTTATAGCTCCATCTAGTGGCCGTAGCTGCAACACGCAAGCTCTCATTGATTCCGGTTGCTCCCGTTGTCTGATCAGTCAAGATCTTGTTTACGCCATGGGATTTCACTTAAAGAATTTAAAAGTACCTATCGCTTTTTGCCAAATGGATGGCTCTGTAGCGGGGGGAAATCCTGCAACTTTTGTTACTGAGCCCCTTCAAGTTTCTATTGGTGAGACACATAATGAAACTATTCATTTTATCGTGGCTCCCATAGCTGATAATGCTGTCATTTTGGGAATCAACTGGCTTCGTAAATGGAATCCTCTTATTAACTGGGTGCGAATACCTTTACTGCTGCCAGAACATGCCTTTGCACTTTCGAACCACAATCATGATTCTCCCCTTAATCTAACTCCTGTTAGAGAGCCTGCAAGCACCACATTAGCTCTTCCTCCACCCGAAATCATTCCTGGGGAGGACAAGATTCCTGACGAATATTGGGACCTTAAAGACACTTTTAGCGAAAGGTCCTGTGATTCGCTTCCTCCTCACAGAGCTACTGATTGCTCGATCGATTTTCTCCCTGGAGTGCAACTACCTAAACCTCGCATTTGCTCTATGACACCACGTGAAATGGAAGAACTACGCAAATTCATTGATAAGAATCTAAAACGGGGGTTCATTGAACCTGCTAGGCCACGCATGGCCGCACCGGTGATGTTTAGGGAAAAGAAAGATGGCACTCTGCGCTTAGTTCAAGACTACTCTTACCTAAACACTATTTGTGAACACAATGTCTACCCGCTTCCACTTATGAAGGACATGCTAGCTCACCTTGCTACGGGCAAAATTTTTACTAAACTGGATTTACGTGAAGCTTATTATAGAGTAAGAATTAAAGAGGGTGACGAATGGAAGACTGCTTTCAACTGTCCGCTGGGATGTTTCCAGTTTAAAGTTTTGCCTTTTGGTCTTCAGGGAGCTCCTTCTGTATTTATGCAACTAATCAATGAAGTTCTCCACGAACACCTGTACAAGGGAGTGATCGTTTATCTTGATGACATAGTTGTGTATTCGCAAACACGTGATGAACATGTTAAGCTTGTCCGTTCCGTTCTTCAAAAACTCTGCTCCGCCGAGCTCTACGCTAAATTATCTAAATGTGAGTTTCACCAGGACAAGATTGATTATTTGGGTTATCGTATTTCCTCGGAAGGAATTGAAATGGATCCTGCTAAAGTTAAAGCTGTCACGGAATGGGCACCCCCACGCACTCGTAGACAACTACAAAGTTTTTTGGGTTTTGCTAACTTTTACCGTCAATTTATCCCTTCATTCGCTAGTATTGCGTTGCCCATTACTAACCTTCTCAAGACGAAGGGTGAGGGTAAACCTCGACCTGGTACCCCCCTGAACTGGACCATGGAATGCCAGGCTGCTTTCGAGAAACTAAAACGTTTATTTGCAGCCGAGCCCGTCCTCAAGCATCCCGATGTCAACTCCCCGTTTGTAGTTCAGGCCAGCGATGTCGCTGTGGGAGCTGTTTTGCTACAACTCAACCAACAAGGCCAACTACAACCATGCGCCTACACTTCTCGTAAGTTATCCACTACTGAACGTGGATGGGCTATTTGGGAGAAGGAAGCATTTGCTGTCCGTTGGGCCCTCATGACTTGGCGTCATTTTCTTGAGGGTGCTTCACATCCGTTTGAAGTTTGGACGGACCACAAAAACTTGGAAGCTCTCACTACGTCCCGCAAGTTATCCCCGAGGCAACTACGTTGGGCGCATTACTTCCATCAGTTCAACTTTCGTCTCAAATATATTCCTGGAGGAAAAGATTTCATGGCTGATGCACTTTCTAGGCTACCCCAATATGATGTGTCTAAACTTACAGTTGTGCAACCCATGATTCCACTTACTTTACCAGCTTCTCCTGTTTCGACCAGAAGTCAATCCACTGTACAAGCTAACCCTCCCGTTGAACTGATTGCTCGGATTAAGTCTGAACTACTTACTGATGAATGGTATTCCGCACACTCCGGTGATTGCACTATCAGGGATGATCTCCCTTGGATTGGTTCAAAAATTTATGTCCCTGCCACCATACGGCCTTTTGTGTTGCAACGGGCACACGACTCGCGATTAGCAGGACACTTCGGATTTGTTAAGATTATACATCTAGTTAAACGCCAGTTTTGGTGGCCTTCCCTCAAAAAGGACGTTGAGTCATATATCGCCAGTTGTCCTGTTTGTACTGCTTCGAAACGTGCTCCTGGGAAGCCCCAAGGCCTCCTACAATCTGTGGCGAAGCCGGAAGCTCCTTGGAAGGAGATTTCGATGGACTTTATTATTGACCTTCCGAGCAGCCAGGGCTATACCGTCATTTGGGTGGTTACGGATCTTTTCTCCAAGCAAGTTCATTTTGTACCTTGTTCCAAAATTCTGTCCTCCAAACCGCTAGCTAAGTTGTTCCTAAACCATATTTACCATTTCCACGGTGTCCCTAAGCGTATCATCTCAGATAGAGGTACTCAATTTACGTCGCGCTTTTGGAAGGAATTTTTGAAATTGATAGGCTCCTCCCAGGGCCTAAGCTCCTCCTACCATCCGCAGACGAACGGTGCTTGTGAGAGGGCCAATTCCGTTTTGGAACAGTGCCTACGTTGCTTTATAAATTTTCAACAGGACGACTGGGCCGACCTTCTGATACACGCCGAAGTGGCTTATAATAACTCTGTTCATTCCAGTACAAATATGACCCCTTTTAAAATCATCTATGGTCAGGACTTTGTACCCATCCCTGAATTACCTCACGATTCGCCTGCAGTTCCCTCCCTAGCTGATTGGTCCACCAAACTGTCTTCGGTGTGGCCTATCATAAGGAAAACTTTGGAAGATGCACATCAGTCACATAAGTTCTTTGCTGATAAAAAGCGAGCGGTTCCTCCGGTTTACAAGGTTGGCGATAGAGTTTTCGTTTCTACTAAACATTTGGATAGCCCTCAAAAATGCAAGAAATTGGTCCCTAAATTTGTTGGCCCGTTCACTATCACTAAGATAATCAGTTCAGTTTCCGTCCGTTTGGATCTCCCTAAAACCTACCGTCGTTTATACCCAGTGTTCCATGTTCACTTGTTGAAGCCTGAACGCACTTCGGATCTCCGCAAACCCCATCCTGATACCCCTGTACCGACGATGGTGGACGGTCACCAACACTATGAAGTCCGTGACATTTTGGACTCCAGAGTCCGTAGGAATAAAACTCAGTTCTTGGTCATGTGGAAAGACTTTCCACCTTCTCACAACGAATGGGTGGATAGAGAGCATCTCAAGGCCCCGAAGCTTATAAGCCAGTTTTATGCCAAGTATCCACACAAACCATAACCCCTTCCCTCTCTCTTCTATGTTGTCTTGTCTTTTATTGTCTCTTTTGCAGATCTAACATGCCTACTTCTCGAGGGTGTCCGGGGGTCCTGCCTGCTGCTGGAGAAGGTCCAGATGTCAGCCTTCGCTTCTAATTTCTTCTTATGCTGCTTGGCTGCCATGGAAACGGGGAGGGTGGGGCGCTGGGGTTTCAATTATGAAAGCTGGTGGAAGATTGGTGGAGGATGTTGCCGGCCGGTGTTATCTTTGGTCTAACGGTCTCACATTCCATGCTGGTGATGACCTGCCCACCTGATGTCGGAGAAGAAAGTACATTGGACACTGTTAGGGGGGGGGGGGTTAGGGCTATTGGGGTGGGCTTAAGCTTTAATACTCATTGTTCGCGCCTAAACTAGTTACTTCCTGCTTCACTATGGTCTGTTAATCTTGGGTATTCAGTAAAAGTAACCTTATTCATTCCAAACAATGTTTAAGTGTGGTCTTTCTTGAGTACTTTAAGAAACGGACCCTGACACCATGCAGTGCATCAGGTTGGCCACTGCTCTCGGTAGTATGCTGCAGGGTGCATTGTGGCATTATGTGCATGAGTGACGGCACCGCTGTGGCATGTGGCTTCCTGTGGCAAGTAGCTGCACCAGCATGTGCCATGTGGCCTCCTGCCACAAGCAGTGGCACCGCCGCAATGTGTCACATGGCATCCTGTGACAAGCAGTGACATCGGCATGACATGCCACGTAGTCTCCTGCCACAATCAGTGGCACTAGTGCGATGAGCCCCACGGTGTCCGGCTGCAAGCGACTACAGAAATCAGGCAGCAGTGCAACAGGTGTCAGGGCATGGGAGGCCTGGCTGTGGTGGTCCTAATGTAAGCAGGTACGGGACATATGTGGCAGCTCCACCACCCTCACCTCCGCCCTACCTTTTAATGCATGTGCCTTGCCCCACCTCATACCCCACCTCATTAAGCCAAGCCAGCTTGGCTTAATTGACCCATTTACCTCAAACTGAATACTCAAATTGTTTTATTAGGGATTTTTAGGGGTATTAGTTTTTAGATAGTTGGGGATTTTAGTGCAGGGTTTAGGTTTAATTCATTTTAAATTTGTATTATAATGTTTGTTGGTTTTTTATATATGTGTATTTTAATTCCCTGTGCACCACCTCGCGTCCCTTCGGGGAGAGAGAGCGGTTTACAAATTAAATTATTATTATTATTATTATTATTATTATTATTATTATTATTATTATTATTATTATTATTATTATTATTATATAATTAGATTTTGGGATGGACTGGGAGGGGTCTTAATTAGGGTTTTTTTTAAAGGTAGGGCTTATATTAGGCACACATCTAAAATCAAGTTTAATTTCTTATTTTTGGGGAAACACAGTACTTCTCCTATTATTTTGCATTGCTCACCACCAACTCTGTGCAGTTTACCAAGGTATAAAAATAATAGAACAACCAAACATGCAAAACCAAACAAGACAACCGTGCTGAACAAGAAACATAGAAGCAGATCTACTATACCTTACCAGTGACCAAGATTACAGACTTCCTGGTTATTTAAAACAATAGGAAACATTCATTTAAAGATCCCCCCCATTACTCAGTTTATCTATATATAGGAGTTAGGAGCCTTCTGTGACTTTTGGGTTGTGATATATAATCCTTTAAAGTTTTCTTCCTCCTCTATTTCCCAATAAATATTTTACCAGCAGTAGGATAATTTTAGGTGTACAGCTTTCTAAACCAGATAGAAAAGAAGCATGGCATTGATTGGATGGTTGTGCTACAATTTTTATTTTTGACACATATCCTCATGTCCCTTCCCTCGGTCCTATGATACATATGGTCCTATAGTAAAAGGATGTAGCAGCTAATATTTTATGGTTCCTTGGTTTGATTATGTGCAAATATATTATAATTCCTTGATTACATTCAATTATATCATCAACTGGGATCCATTTATTAAAAAAACCAACTACCATATATTTCGGAGTATAAGACGCACCTTTTTTCATCTAAAAAGAGGCTGAAAATCTGGGTGCATCTTATACACTGAATACAGCAATTTTTTTGCGTCCTGAAGCCCCTCCCCTTCATCAAAATGGTGACAAGCATACCCTTATGGAGCCTTTCAAAGAGTTCCTGGGGGCTGGGGAGGGCAGAAATGAGCAAAGAACAGGCTGTTTTTTCCTCAACTCCCCCCCCCCCCCCCGTCCCCAGGAGCACTCTATAAGCCTCCATAAGGCTATGCAAGCAATCTTGTTTTGACAAAGACTGGCCCGTTTTCGTGAATTACTCTATTTACTCTTTCTCCCTCCCTCCCTCCCTACTATATTTCTCTCTCTGCCCCCCCCCCCCACCTATCTGCTGTTAATTCTCTATTTTTCTTTCTCTATCCCTCTACCTACCAACCTACCTACTCTCTTTCTCTCTCTCTCTCTCTCTACCTATCTACTGTATTTCTCTCTATTTTTCTCTCTATTCCTCTACCTACCAACCTACCTACTCTCTCTCTATTTCTCTCTCTATCCCTCTACCTACCTACCTATCTACACTCTCTCTCTCCCTACATACCTACTGTATTTCTCCCCCTCTCTACCTACCAACTTACCTACCTACTCTCTCCCTCCCTACCTATCTACTGTATTTCTCTCTATTTTTCTCTCTATCTCTCTACCTACCTACCAACCTACCTATCCTCTCTCTATTTCTCTCTCTCTATCCGTCTGTCTACCTACCTACCTACCCTCTCTCTCTCTCTGTCGCTGTCTCTCTCTCTTTCTCTCTCTTCCCCTACCTACCTACCTACCTACCTACCTACCTACCTACCTACCTACCTACCTACCTACCTACCTACTTTTTTAAAAAAAAATGCTTCTTCAACACCTGGGTGCATCTTATACTCCGGTGCGTCTTATACTCCAAAAATACGGTACATACTTTTTTCCATTTTGAAGCTGATGTAAGTGCCAAAATCAGATTTCTTCAAGTCTGTTCGCCTTAATATTGTATAATATGAAGTCCCCAGAGATCTGTAAGAAAAAAACAATTATTTCTTCTAAAATTAAAAAATGAATTTTAATAGTTATTTTGAGATATCAAGCATCCGTTGTCTTTATGATAATTGGCTACACATTAAATTTGTAATTTTCTACTTTATTGGTGCTTCTACTGTATTAAATCATATCAGGACTGTATCTGTGAATAATTCCCCTAAATTTTTAACTATGAATTGAGCTCCACCTTGTGGGTTTCAGTGGCAACTAATTTAATTTAGGACTATTGAATATGGTAGCTAGGTTTATGATAAAATTTGGTAATTTTTATAACTTTTCTTCCTATATGAATACACAGAAAGGAGCTGAAAAATTATTCCCAGATTTGATTTCCAACCTTATAATGACTGTGCAATTTGACCAAAGTTTTCTTCAATCGCATGTATTCAGTAACTAAGCACAGAACAGCAGATGTTGCTGGTTACTAAATTATTCTGGACATGTCCCATCAATCCATAAACTTAATTTAATTACACATACAATTCCTCCTCAAAATATTATCTGCAGAGATTCTTTCGGTTATGAACTAATATATGAAAATTGTAAGTTGAATTAAAAAAATAACACACCACATTCTGCAACTACCTACCTGAGTTTCATCCCGATGGGACAGGCTCAACCAATCTGTGAAGGCAAATGAGATATTCTGCAGACGCCACTGCTCGAGAAAATTGGCTGACATAGTCCAGAAGAATCTTTTCTACTATGGCTCCTGCCCTTTGAAAAATCCTGCCCCATTCGGTGAGATCTGCTCTTAACCCCTGGCCTTTTGAAGACCTGGCTCTGCTGGTTAGTTTGGGGCTGCAACAGGGGGATATCATTCTGGAGGTGGTTGATGGACCAACTGAAGATTCCCCCTCCCCCCAATCCTGTTTCCTTCTTCGCATCTTTAATTATACATTTTGTTTTTAATGTTATTGAAATTATCTATTTTAAATCTATTTTTTAAAAGGTAATTCTCTCAGAGTTGCATTTGGTAAGATGGTCAGCAAATAAATGTAATAAATAATTTTTAAAAACCCCTGTAATTTTGTGAATGCTAAAACTAGAATAGAATACTTTTCACTTCTCATCAAAGAAACTTACGCTGAAGAATCTTCTTGGACAAGAAGCAAAACGTCTTCAAAAAAAAAAGGAAATTTCAGTTGCCTCCTGAAAAAGCACCTTTGGGACAACCCTGGATGACTGAGAATCTCCATAGACATTTAATGAATTCATTAAAACTGCCAATTATCTGGGTTGCCAAAATGTGTTTTGTTTGTCCAGCTTTCTGTGATATGATAGTTTTGTCCTAAAAGTTTTTTCGACTTTGTGAAATTTCCTGGTGGTCTCTTTTTCAGCAACTCTTTAGCTATTTTTCCTACATGGCCAAATCTATCCAGGCTGTGACAAGAGATATGGACGTGTAAACACAAAGTTGTGGTTATCAGTCAGCTGTTCCGAGCTGCCAGTCAACCCGGCCAGACACGCCTGGCAGCATTCGCAGAAAACCCGGAATTCGGAAGCCGTGACGACCCAAAGCAATTCATGCACCGGTAACTAGCAGCATCCCCCATAAACTGTCATTAACACCCACACACCCCATAATCCTCCTCGGGAAGCATTTAGTCTTCCACGCCGGAAGTAGATACTTCTCTGAAGGCGGAAGTCCGAACTGTTATGGAGCAGCTTTCATGTTTTTAGGATTTTCCCCCTTCCCTTTCTCGACTTAATCTGCGTAATTCCCGCAGCCTCTCGGCGGGAGCTCCGGCGGGTGTTGCGGAGCAGACCCTGCCCTGCTCACGGGTTTCTCTCTAATCTTCACTTCGCGGTGGCAGCAATACCAACCGCTGCTTTTACTGAGGTTCAATAGATCGCCGCCGATCTGGAGTATCTGAGCAGATTTTTCCCCTCCGGATCTGATTTTAGAAGGGGAAAAAATGCGGGCACCGAACTTGAAGGTCTCCGTCACGGTAATTCAGACTTTTTAACGTTACGGTAGAGTTTCGTCGGGCTGAGATTGCAACGTACGTTAACATTCCCAAGGTCTTTCTTTCCAAGTCCCATGTTGTTGTTTCGTGATGTTGCAATTGCTCACGATCCCTGCGATGCTCTAACGTTCAAATCTTATACGAAACGTATCTTGGTGGATAATGGAGTTTCCCCCTCAAATTTGTTGCCACCCTACTTAATTAAATTCACAGTAGCTGGGAACTTATTGTTAACTTGCTGCTTTTAAGGAGGAAAAAACAGTAATAATAGCCCACAATGAAGTGGTGTGGAGTTTGAAATGATCTAGATTCGAACAGGCGGCACCAACCATGTTTGGTGTTTGCATTTTTTATATTGCACTAAGTACTATTTATCTTTTAAAGAAATTCATATTAGTGACCTGCGGGATTTAAAATTATGAATTTAGTGGTCCCCTCTTGGCGATCGTGGTCTAGAAGATATTGTTAAAGTGCAGTTCCCAGAATCTACTAAAAACTTTCATATATAATATTTATCTGTGGTTTAGAAAGTAGCTGCCTCATGCTATAATCTTTTGACTCTGTACATGAGAATTGATCCTACCTTTTCTACTGTATAATCTAATAAGAAAAATCAACAAAGCGAGCAAAAGGTAGCCCTCAATTTACAATAATTTGTTTACAACGGTTTGAAGTTACACTAGCACTGAAAAAAGTGACATGATTTTTTTCACATTTATAACCATTGTAGCATGCTAGGGTCACATTATCAAAATTCAGAAGCTTAGCAATGGGCATTATTTATAAATGGATGCAGTATCATGTGATCATTTGCTACTTTCTACAAGCAAAGTCAATAGAGAAGGCAGATTCACTTAACTGTGCTTATCAATAGAAAATATGGGCTCAATTGTGGTCATTAACTGAGAACTACAAGTATCTTACAGTAATTTGTATAAGCATGTGAGCAGTAAAAGTGCATGTCAGCAGACACTATAGGTACATGTGATTATTTTTTTGCTTACAATTGGAAGGACGCTTTAATAAAAATAACTTGTTGAGTTATTTCATTAAATTCATTATAGTTTAGCATTCTAACAAACTGGGTAGCTTACAAAATCTAATATAAGATAATTAAAAACATAGGCAAGGCAAAGCAACACAGATTAAAAACATATATTAAAGCATGGTATGGCAACTGTCCCTTCTCCTCTTCCCTCAACAAATTAACCCCAGGCCTGGAACCAAAGACTGATTTTAAGTGCTTTTCAAAATCCAATGTTCCATCAGAATTTCTGAATGGTGATGCTGAACAATTCAATTTTTTTTGGTTGTGTAATTGCCAACTATGAACAAGAAATGTGAATGCTACTTTGCAATGTCTATTTGGAATGATGTAAAGTATTTGATAATATAACATTGGTTATTTCTTTTCTTCTTTCTTTTTTAAAAAAGAGGTCCATGTGAGTGAACTTGGCTCTAGTTTCCCAACAACATTCTAAACTATCTGATTCAACTTGGAGGAACAGACATGAGTGGCTCCAAACCTGATATTCTGTGGGCTCCACACCATGTTGATAGATTTGTTTTATGTGACTCGGAACTCAGTCTCTATCGTATTGAATCTGCAGTAAGTTCAGAACTCAAAGCAGGATCACTGCGTTTATCTGAAGAAACAGCAGCTACTCTTTTGTCCATTAATTCAGAGACTCCATATTTGAAATGTGTGGCTTGGTACCCAAAATATGATCCTGAATGTCTATTGGCAGTAGGGCAAGCTAACGGTCGAGTTGTCTTGACTAGCCTTGGCCAAGACCACAATTCAAAATGTAAAGATTTGATAGGAAAAGAATTTGTTCCAAAGCATGCTCGGCAGTGTAACACCTTGGCATGGAATCCATTGGACAGTAACTGGCTTGCTGCCGGCTTAGATAAACATCGAGCTGATTTTTCAGTATTGATCTGGGATATAAGTAGTAAATACACTCCAGAAATTTCAATTGCCACTGAGAAATTAAGGCTTTCAAGTGATATTGAATCAGGATTGGTCGTAACAAAATCACTGTATGAATTAGGTCAGAATGATGCTTGTCTTTCTCTTTGTTGGCTTCCACGAGATCAGAAACTTCTTTTAGCTGGAATGCACCGAAACCTGGCGATTTTTGACCTTAGAAACACAAGCCAAAAAATGTTTGTGAATACCAAAGCTGTTCAGGGTGTTACTGTTGATCCATACTTCCATGATCGTGTGGCTTCCTTTTATGAAGGTCAGGTTGCCATATGGGACCTTAGAAAATTTGAGAAACCTGTACTAACGCTGACAGAACAACCAAAACCTTTAATAAAAGCAGCATGGTGTCCTACAAGAACTGGTTTATTAGCTACTTTAACCAGAGATAGTAATGTCATCAAGCTCTATGATATGCAACATACTCCCACTCCAATAGGGGATGAAACAGAACCCACAATCATTGAAAGAAGTGTTCAGCCTTGTGAACACTATATCGCTTCCTTTGCATGGCATCCCTCAAGTCAAAATCGAATGGTTGTTGTGGCTTCTAACAGGACTATGTCAGATTTCACTGTATTTGAAAGAATCTCTCTGGCATGGAGTCCAGTTACTTCTTTAATGTGGGCTTGTGGAAGACATTTGTATGAATGCACAGAAGAAACAAGATCTTTTGAAAAAGACATAGCCACCAAAATGCGCCTCAGGGCTTTATCCAGATATGGCCTAGATACAGAACAGGTCTGGAGAAACCATATTCTTGCAGGAAGTGAAGACCTGCAACTGAAATCACTTTGGTACACTCTGCACTATATCCTTTAAATAGTATTTGCTGCACAGGATGACTGATTCCTGCCATTCAGGGACCTCTGTGAAACATGGATTTCTTGCAAATTATATTTGGGGTGGTCCCTTTTTTCAATCTAACATGGTGACATTTGGTCTCTGGCATTATACATCATTATATAAACAGTACTAATGGTTTTCAGTTACTTAATTTGTCTAAATAAATTTGGATTTTTGTGGATTATTTTAACCTTGAAAAGAAAGATACTCTCTGAGTTTCCTTATCAAACTTAATGATAATAGATATTTGTTATAGCCACTTTAAGGGGCACAATAGCTCAATGGCTAAGATGCTGAGCTGGTCGATCAGAAAGGTCGGCTGTTCAAATCCCTAGTGCCGCATAATGGAGTGAGTTCCCGTTACTTGTTCCAGCTTCTACCAACCTAGCAGTTTGAAAGCATGTAAAAAATGCAAGTAGAAAAATAGGAACCACCTTTGGTGGTAAGGTAACAGCGTTCGCTGCGCCTTTGGCATTTAGTCATAGTGGCCACATGACCACAGAGATGTCTTCGGACAGCACTGGCTCTTTGGCTTTGAAAAAGAGATTAGCACCACCCCCTAGAATCAGAAACAATTAGCACATATGTGCGAGGGGAACCTTTACCTTTTATAGCCATTTCATGCTATTACAAATCATTGTATAAATCATTTTGGAGATGGTATTTGCACAATTTTTTGGAGCAAGGAAACCAAGTCAAAGTTGGTTTCTAATGATATCACATCTAACTCAGTAGCAAAACAAAGAATATTAATAAACAAATAGAATATTGTTTTTGCCTCACACATCATCTTATTAAGTTATTTCCTATACTGGAAAATACTTATGAAGCAATATGCTGATGATATGGATCAGAAATTCACAGGAAACAAAGGATCCTTGGTTTATGCAGGCATCAAATCTATAGTGAAAACTTCTATGGGTAAGTTCATTTTGCATATTATTATTTGGTAACATCCTAAATAATTTAAAAGTGAACATCTTTTAGACTTTTCCTTCATGGTCTATTCAATATTATAGATGCATCCATTGACAGCTTTTTAAAGAAACTATCTTTCATGGAGCTGCATGGTGTGCCATTTGATTCAAAGTAAAGTAGCATTTTACTTGGAGGAGGTTGGCTGATAATATCTGGGCCATTAGAGGGCAGTATCTTACATCAGGCCGCATGCTGGACTAATTAGCCATGCGGCACTAAATACGAACTAAGCCCCTTTTGGTCGGAAGGACAGATGGATGGGGCCTGTAATGGGACTGGATTCGATCTCCCCATCCATAAGACTCTGGATTCTGACTTTACCCCCCATCCTGAAATATATCCTTGCACTTAGCCACTTTATCTGCTTTTCGGACTTGTGTTTTTTGCCTTCCTGGACTTGGACTGCCTCGGGGGCTTTTATCATGTACTCTAGGCGCGACCTCCTTGGCCTGCGGGAGTCTCCCCTCTCGCAGGCCTGGCCCTCCTGTCTAACACGGGCCCACCTCGATGACGGATTGATTATTCCTGAGAGGTGGGCGAAGCGCAGGTTGAGGGGGTTTTTAGGGAGGTTTTTAATTCGGATTTTAGGGGGTTCCAGGGAGGAGGGGAAAAATAGTCCAGGGAGGGGACAGCAATTGAGGCCGGCGGGCAGAAATAGGGAAACGGAGGAAGGGGAGGGGGGGGTCATTTCCTCGGTGGCTTTTTCCATCGATTCGGTCTTGGGGAGGGGCAGGGGCGGAGGGAGACGAAATGGTCATCATCGGTTGGAAGACCGTGGCCGCTGGATTCAGACGGTCACGTGCTCCAACTCTCCGCTCTCCCATCGCAGACTAGGTGGGCAGGAATCACAGACCCGGGGCCCGAGGCTGATGTTATGCAACGCCAGGTCCGTGGTTCAAAAAGCCCCCCTCATTCGTGACTTTGTGTCAGAGGGGGACCCGGACCTGGTGGGTATAACGGAAACCTGGTTGGGCCACGAAGGGGGTATGCCCCTCGTGGACATGTGCCCACCAGGTTACCGTGCCTTCCATCAGCCAAGGGCCCTAGGGAGGGGTGGGGGGGTGGCGATTATCGTAAAGGAAGGTCTTGAACCGAAGGAGACCACAGTCCCTCAGACAACCGGGTGTGAATCTCTCTGCGTGAGATGGGGCCTAGGGAGGCAGTTGGGCGTGTTAGTTGTATACCTGGCTCCTTGCTATGCAACAACAGCCCTGCCCGAGCTCCTAGAGGTGATAGCCGAGGCGGCAGTTGAGACCCCCAGACTGGTAGTCATGGGGGACTTTAACTTGCCGTCGGCAGGCGAAGCCTCTGGAGCAGCTCGGGAGTTCATGGCCTCCATGACGGCCATGGACCTGACCCAGGTAGTTTTAGGCCCCACTCACGAGGGAGGAAACACACTGGATTTCATCTTTGTCTCGGGACAGTGGAGTTGTGATCTGGGAATAGGGGACCTAGCCATCACTCCCTTGTCATGGACAGATCACGCTCTCCTTCGGCTGGACTTTCCAATCGCTACACCTCACCGCGGGGAGGCGGAACCGGATATTCCTATATGGTTCCGCCCCAGGCTTCTAATGGACCCGGAAAGGTTCCAGAGGGAGCTTGGGCCAATTCCTGTGACCCTGCCCCGCAACTCGACTGAGGACCTAGTGGCCGCATGGTTAAGTGCGGCCGCGGGGGCCTTGGACCGAGTCGCGCCCTTGCGGCCTCTCTTGCGGCGGCGAATCACCCAGGCTCCTTGGTTTACCGAGGAGCTTCGGGGGATGAAACGCCACAAGAGATGCCTAGAGAGCAGATGGAGATCCTCTCGCTCCGAAGCCGACCGAACACTAGTGAGAACCCATATTAGGGCTTACTTAGTGGCGATAAGGGTGGCCAAACGTGAGTATTGTGCCACCCTTATTGCATCCGCAGATAACCGCCCTGCCGCCCTGTTTGGGGTGACCCGCTCCCTCCTTCATCAGAGGCCGCGGGAAGCCCCTCAGCAAGGGCGAGCAGAGGAATTTGGGATTTATCTGCAGGAGAAAATCACTCGGATTCGGAATGAGCTACCCTCCATCGACAGTGGTCCTGTGGGACTGTCCGAGACTAGTCTTGAGGTTCCTTCTTGGGAGGAGTTTGACTTTGTTACCACCGAGGATATGGACAGGTTGTCAAGGAAACTTAGGGCGACCACATGTTTATTGGACCCGTGTCCCTCCTGGCTTGTACTGGCATCCTGGGAGACGACACGAGGCTGGCTCCAGGGCATTGTCAACGCATCTTTGAGTGAGGGGTCCTTGCCTGCCGTCTTGAAAGAGGCGGTAGTGAGGCCCCTCCTCAAGAAGCCGTCCCTGGACCCAGCTTTATTAGAGAACTATCGTCCGGTCTCCAACCTTCACTTTTTGGTGAAGGTTGTCGAGAGTGTGGTAGCCCAACAGTTTCCGCGACACCTGGAGGAAGTTGATTATCTAGACCCGCGCCAGTCCGGCTTCCGACCCGGTCACTGCACCGAGACGGCATTGGTCGCGTTGGTTGATGATCTCTGGAGGGCGGGGGATAGAGGTTATTCCTCTATCCTAGTCCTATTAGACCTCTCGGCGGCTTTTGATACCATCGACCATGGTATCCTATTGCACCGACTGGGGGGGTTGGGGTTGGGAGGCACCGTTTTGCGGTGGTTCTCATCCTACCTCTCTGGTCCGGTCGCAATATGTGTTGACGGGAGGGCAGAGGTCGACCTCGAGGCCTCTCTTATGTGGGGTTCCTCAGGGGTCGGTCCTCTCGCCCCTCCTTTTCAACACATATATGAAGCCGCTGGGTGAGATCATCCGTGGTTTTGGGGTGGAGTACCATCTGTACGCTGATGACACCCAGCTGTACATATCCACCCCAAACCACCCCAACGATGCCGCCGAAGTGCTGTCCCGGTGTTTGGAGGACGTACGGATCTGGATGGGTGGTAACAAACTCAGGCTCAACCCTGCCAAGACTGAGTGGCTGTGGTTTCCGGCACCCCGGTTCAGCCAGATTACACCAACTCTGGCCATTGGGGGCGAAACACTGGCCCCCGTGGAGAGGGCGCGCAATTTGGGTGTCCTCCTGGATTCCCGGCTGTCCATGGAGGACCATGTGGCGGCCGTGGCCAGGGGGGCGTTTCATCAGGTACGCCTGATGCGCCAATTGCGCCCCTTACTGGACCGGGCTGCCCTTCGCACAGTCACTCAAGCTCTCGTGACGTCCCGACTCGACTACTGTAATGCTCTCTACATGGGGCTTCCCTTGAGGTGCACTCGAAAGCTACAGCTAGTCCAAAACGCAGCCGCGCGGGTGATTATGGGAGCCACTAGATGCTCCCACATAACACCGATCCTGCGCGAGCTGCATTGGCTTCCTGTGGTTTTTCGAGTGCGCTTCAAGGTTCTGACAACTATCTTTAAAGCGCTCCATGGCTCGGGGCCTAGTTATATGCGAGACCGCCTCCTGCCCCATACATCCCTTAGACCGATACGCTCCCACAGAGAGGGCCTTCTCAGGGTGCCGTCGGCCGGACAATGCCGACTGGCGACACCCAGGGGAAGAGCCTTCTCTGTGGCGGGCCCAGCCCTTTGGAATGACCTACCCCCTGAATTACGGACCATCACCGACCTCCGCCTCTTCCGCCAATGTCTTAAGACATATTTGTTTCAACAAGCCGGCCTAGCCTAACCTCCCATGGGGACTTTTAGGTAGTTTTAAATTGGGTTTTTAAAATTTGGTTTTAGCGCAGGATAGGTTATTTAATAGTTTTTTAAATTATATTTATTGTATTTTGTATGTTTTTAAATTTTCCTGTGCGCCGCCCTGGGTCCTTCGTGGAGAAGGGCGGGATATAAATTTAAATAAATAAAATAAATAAATAAATTTGATTTAGGGAAGTGTTTATAGTTGCAACATGGTGCATTCAACACATTGCATCATCTTTTCCTCTTTGAATCCAATTCATTGCATTGTCTGAATAAATATAATAATAATAATAATAATAATCTTTATTGTCATTGAAAAAGTTACAATGAAATTGGTTAATTACAATGAAATTGAACAATTGAATGATAATTTGTGGACACAATGCTAAAAACTGTTGCAAGGCCTGCATTTTAATAATTAATTTAACATAGTGCATTCAAATATTAAGAAGTTGTGCTTATTGTATATACAGTGAATCTGTAATTCCTTTTCAGGAACAACAGAGAACTTGAGGCACAGTCGAAGTGGATCTGACAGACATGCAGATATTATTCAGTATACAAGTGAAGAAAGATCATTGGCTTTGCAGCTTTGTGGATGGGTAAAGAAGGGGGCAGATTTGGATGTGGAACCCTTTCTGTGCTCTTTGGAGCAAGAAGGAGACTGGGAGCGAGCTGCTGCTGTGGCATTATTCAATTTAGACATCCGACGAGCAATACAGATAATGAACAAAGGAGCATCATCTGGCAAAGGTGTGTTATGATGTACTGCCACTTGTACAGTGTTAGTTCATGCTGAATATTATTTATCTGCTTATCTGTTAATCAGATGGCTTTAAACACTGTTAAATCCAAAGCTGCAAAACAAATACCGTTTGTTGATTCAAGAGCTGCATTAGAGAATGACACATAAGAAAACTGGTACCTAGTTTAAAGTTATACCTCTATTTGTAAAACGTATGCAATTCATTTGCTACCAAATTGTTTAATCCCATGGCCTGCACAAAAACCTGTGAGATTGTGTTCAATAACTTATTAAGTTCAATAACTTATTCTTTAGATCCATGCTTGTAGAAACACTTGGACCATAACTTTGTCATTTATCTAATGTTATATAAAAATTAAAATTCAGGTATCTTGAATAAGAGTGGTGTGATGACCTATTAGTGAAGATGCTCATTTTCCACTCGGAGGGTAGAATCAGATGTTTCTCTCCTAGGACAAAAAGAAAAAAAAATGCTGTGAATTCTGCATGGAATCAAGAAAGGCATATAACCAGTAAACGCTCAGTCCATCGAGTTGCAGCCCTACATAGTGTCAAGTTTCCAACAGATGCCCAAATTAATTCATGAGTCTCGAGCCAATTTTCAAAAGAAAACCAGTTTTTTGTTAGGAGCATCATGTCGAGTGAGGTCAACTATGTGGCACGTAGTTTATGGTTCAATTTTGACCCTGTTTCCCCCCTCCTCTCAGTCTGTGTCATAAATCACATTCTCCAACGTGGCACTCCTGCGGGCTGTAGAAGTCCATGTCTGGCTTTGGAAATCAGATCCAACCCTGAAAGAAGGTATGCATGGAATGTGCTCCCCCCTTGCTGCCTATGGCAACTCGAGAGCAGACTAGAAATGCTTTTGCAAGTTGACATATAGTTCGTCTCAATTAATTGGTACCCAACTCAGTTAATTGGTTCAGAGTAATTTTATAAAATCAGCAGGTCCAAATGTTAGGAAATTGTAAAATATACCTACCCTGTTTCCCCCAAAATAAAGCCCCTCCAGATAATAAGCCCAATCAGGCTTTTGAGCACATGCACTAAAATATACCCTCCCAAAAAATAAGCCCTCCCGAAAAATATTGCAACACAGTAACAGCCATGAGCTGACCACACTTGCTGCCTCCTGCACCTCGAACATAATAAGACTTCCCCAAAAATAAGGCCAAGTGCTTATTTCAGGGGTCAAAAGAAAATAAGAGCCCGTCTTATTTTCAGGGAAACACAGTATCTAAAAATTAATTCAAGATTTATTTCAAGTTTATTGATCCCTCCAAGAATGGATATTTAATTTTGTCCCTTCCTGTTAGCATTGTAAGAAATTTGAAGGTTTTTTTTTAAAGTCATGATCTGATCACATCCAGTTGTACCTGTTTGAGTTCCAAATAATATGTAGTTATTACAATACAATTATAATACAATATTGGGAGGAAATATTATAATTAAGAATTTTAATGTTATTTCAAACTATATTCTTAAAAAATGGACTTTGTCACCTCCTGAAAAGCTTTGGCTCTGTTGAGTCTGGGTGCCAGGCACAAGGAACCAGGGACACACTGAGCTGATCAAGGTTGCTTATTCACTATCGCAATGTATATTTACAAGGACAGACTGTCTGTGTTCTCTTGACAATGGTCAGACAAGACTTAAGGAATTCTGGAGGAGATAAAGTCTTCACCATTTTCTGCTGTGCTAGGATTTTAACTTGGCTCTCTCTTCCCATTTTATTTGGAAATTCCACTACATCAGGATGAACAAAGACAATAATTTTATATAAACGGAAAGTTAATTTCCTGGTATTAAGAAATGAGTATAATACATGACTGTCATTTATTTATTTTTATCTCTCTCTCTGCAAACATTGAGAACATTCAGTGCAGTATACATTAAGTATTGAATTCTATATTGTTATCAATAGTTATTGCATGGCTCTTTTCCTTTTTCAATTTATTATTTTTTATTTTTGTCATATTAACTTCATTTGAATCAACAAACTGCATAGACTTGCGAATTCAGGTAGTTCTCAACATAATGACCATAACTGATCCGCAAATTTCTGTTGCTAAGCGAGACAAGGTAAGTGAGTTTTGCCCCATTTTATCACTGCAATAACATTGTTAAGTGAATCTGGCTTCCCCATTAACTTTGCTTTTCAGAAAGTGCAAAAGATGAGTCAGTTGCCAAGTGTCTGAATTTTGATCAATATGACCATGGGGATGCTGCAATGGTCATATGAAAAACAGTTATAAGTCATTTTTTTCAGTGCCATTATAACTTCGAATGATCACTATGTGAACTGTTGTAAGTTGAGGACATCAAGAATTTTACGTGCCAAAGTGCACCTAAAAAAATTACGTTTGCCCATGTACATGGAAATACATTTTTACAAGTATAATGTTTCCCATGTAGACTCACATATAAGCTGATCTGCAGATAAGCCAAACTTTATTTTTTTCTCTCTTCCCCTATAGGTATTGTTGGGAAATGGTTGGGTGTTTTGTTTTTTTCTTTGTATCTCCTTTATTAAAAAAAAAATTGATGCATTTCACAGAATAATACTTTATGTAATTTGAAACATTTTGAGCTGTTACTGTTGTTTACTATGTTGTTATTATATTCTTTTGACTCTAGGGTTATTGTCTTTTTGCAATGCAGGTGATCTAAATCTTAATGTGGTGGCTATGGCATTGTCAGGCTATACAGATGAAAAGAATTCCTTGTGGAGAGAAATGTGCAGCACTCTTAGGCTGCAGCTGAACAATCCTTACTTATGTGCCATGTTTGCTTTCTTGACCAGTGAATCGGGCTGTTATGATGGGGTTTTGGTAAGTTTTTTAAATTAAAAACTGTATCATTGTTGAAATAGTATGCAGCAAATATGGATTCTTCAGTATCAAATTAGGAGATTGATCTATCAGTTAAAGTGGTATAAATTTTGAGTCTTTGAGACAAAGGAAAAGATCTTTATGATAAATGTGTTGTGGTTGTGCAGCTGAAAGTAGATTTTCTTTGCATTGATTAATTGTCCTTGTTCTGATACAAAATATTTTGAAAAATCCCTGACATTTGTGAGAAGATAGTCAGAAAAATGATTGCTTGATCCAAAATATATACTAGTAGTCAGGCAATTAGAAAGCGAAGGATTAATAAAAATGTATCATTTTTTAAAGAATTGGCACTATTTAATATATTTAATATGGAGATGTGATGGCTCAGTGTTAAAATTATGAGCTTGTCAGTTGGAAAGCCAGCAGCCCAGGTTCGAGACCTGAGTGCCACATGATGGGAGGAGCTCCCATCCTCAACCCAGCTTCTGCTAACCTAGCAGTTTGAAAGCATGCAATTGCAAGTAGATAAATAGGTGCTGCTTCGATGGGAAAGTAAGAGCGCTGGCCACATGACTGCAGAATTGTCTTTGGACATCGCTGGCTGAATGGCTTTGGAACAGCATATACCATATTTTTTGGAGTATAAGATGCACCAGAGTATAAGACGCACCAAGGTTTTGAAGAGACAAATTTTTAAAAAAAGGTTTTGCACTCTGCAAATCCCCCAAAACGGCTCTCCCCCCCCCCCCCCCAGGCATGAATAGCCTTTAGGGGGTTTGCAAAATGCTTCTGTGGGTCGGGGGGGGGGAGCAAAAATGAGCAATAGATACATTTTTCATTTTGTGGAAGAAAAAAACAGCATGGTTAGCCTCTAGGAAGCTTATAGAGTGCTCCTGGGGGTTCGGGGGAGGGGGTTTAAAATTGAGAAAAAAACACCCCATATTTTGCTCATTTCTGCCCTCTCCAGCCCCTAGGAGCTTTCTAAAAGCTTCCTAGAGGCTATGCATGGCCACTTTGGTAAAGGGGGTGGAGTTTTTGGAGGCAAAAAAATACTGTATTCAGTATATATTTTCAGCCACTTTTCAGGTGCGTCTTACACTCCAAAAAATACGGTAATTGGTAATGACTAATGAAGTAATATTTGCAGGGATTCCGTTATCCTTTTTACCTTTATATTTTATATTTTTCAAATTGCAATAGAGATACCTTATAGTAGAAATACAAACTGTCCTACTTGTCACCTCATTTTTCATGAAAAAATGAGATTTTTAGATTATAGAAAATATACATACATACATTTATGTATATATACACATACGTGTGTGGTTTTTTTCCAGAATGAAAGTAATGTAGCTGTACGAGACAGAGTGGCATTTGCTTGTAAATTCTTAACTGATATACAGGTAAGGTGATCAGATGTGCTGCTATTTTTTTTCCTGTTTTATTCCAAGTTCTTTCCAGAAAACACTATGTTGAAAAGAACAAATAATAGCACACTTTTCCAAATTTGTCATCTTCTTTGTGAAGAAGTAATAAGGCCAGGAACTGAATTATATCAAAACGGTTACTATTTCGTACTATTCTGGGCATCAGTATGTCTGTATGTCAATGTGTCTTGACCTTGGGAACTTAAAGATGTGCAGACCTGAACTCCCAGATTTCCCAGTCTAACTTTGAGAACAGTTAGGGTTTGAATTTCACATTTCACAGCTTATAACAACTGTACAAGTCTTTGGTCATCTCTGAGCCTGGATGTTTTCGTTGCAGACATTTTAGGCTAAAACATATGAGGAACGGTTGCAGGAACTGGGTATGTCTAGTTTAATGAAAAGAAGAAGTAGGGAAGACATGATAGCAGTCTTCCGATATCTCAGAGGCTCTCACAAAGAAGAGGGAGTCAAACTATTCTCCAAAGCACCTGAGGGCAGAACAAGAAGCAATGGGTAGAAACTAATCAAGGAGAGAAGCAACTTAGAACTGAGGAGAAATTTCCTGACAGTTAGAACAATTAATCAGTGGAACAGCTTGCCTCCAGAAGTTGTGAATGCCTCAACATTGGAAGATGTTGGATAGCCATTTGTCTGAAATGGTATAGGGTTTCCTGCCTGGGCAGGGGATTGGACTAGAAGACCTCCAAGGTTGCTTCCAACTCTGCTATTGTATCGTATCGTATCGTATCGTATCGTATCGTATTGTATTGTATTGTATTGTATTGTATCTATTATCCAAACTAGCACTGATCATGTTATCTACTTTGGGTAATGAAACATTTACAAGAAAACAACCAAGCTCAGAGAGCACCGGATCTCTCATTTCAACCAAGCTATATTCTCCTTTATTGATGGTATAGTGGCTGCCATGTGATATTTTGAGTACAGGTAATCCTGTAATACTTTGAATTGATTTTCTATTGTCATAATCCTCCTGCTGTTAATCCTACTGTTAATAATATCAAGCAACAGCATGGCTTTTACATTTTCTTTAATTGTAAAAAAAAGGTTCCATCTTTTTTATCAAAAGTAGAGTCCTCAGCGTATCCGAAGCTGTGGTTTCTCCTAGCAATTTCTCACATATATTCTGCAGATAAGTCAAATTAATGAATGAGGTAACAGTATTTCAGAAACATTTTGAACTGAAGGACATATTGAAAATATGGATAATCTGTATTATCCATTCATGTTTATTGATTTCATATTTTTTTTCATATTAAGAAAAATGTAACACCATATACATTTAATACCAAACAGGCATGCCATATTTGTGTGTGTTAAAAATAGTAATACGTTGAAGACTTTAAGAAAATCGTTTTTTTTTAAATAGCTAAACAGATTTGTTGAAAAACTAACAAATGAAATGAAAGAGGCTGGGAATCTTGAAGGAATCCTACTGACAGGACTCACAAATGATGGAGTTGATCTAATGGAAAGCTATGTGGATAGAACAGGTGATGTTCAGACAGCAAGCTACTGTATGCTGCAGGTTTGTATCTTTTTTGAAAATAATTTCAAGCTTCAACATTTGTGAAAATACCATGCTTGCTTCCCATATTTATGTTCTTGCTTACCTCTTGGTTTGAGGTAAATCATTTCTCATTCTATTATTTCATTTTATGGTCTATGTGTTATCTTCAGTAAAATATTCTGTAAATATATTCCCACTATTTCTAAATCACTTAATTTTCAAGTTTGGGAACAGTATATAAAATAGAAGCAGAATTATTTTTTGTGAAGATTAGTTAGGTTTTTTTTTAACCTTTGCAAAAAAAATAACCCACAATTTTAATTTTTTTTAGATATGTTATTTTGTTCTTGAATGCAATATTTTTGTTGCTGTCTTAACTTTGTAGGGTTCTCCCTCTGAAGTGCTCAAAGATGAGCGGGTTCAATATTGGATTGAAAGTTACCGGAATCTGTTGGATGCATGGAGATTTTGGCATAAACGAGCTGAATTTGACATCCATCGAAGTAAAGTGGATCCCAGCTCAAAACCTTTAGCACAAGTAAGTATGGTTATAATTTTCCTGGCTGTGTAGTAATTTAATTAAGCTAGTATCTTTAGGACCTTAATTAAAGTATGTCACTATCTTGCTTGTTACCTTTTACAACCCAGTGCTAATCTTCCATTTATGGATGAGCTCTAATAAAAGAGATACCTTTGCCAATATTATTTTGGAGTTTCAGGTTATATTAATGCTTTATTTTTTTTCCTGTTAGGTATTTGTAAGTTGCAACTTTTGTGGAAAATCAATCTCTTATAGCTGCTCAACTATACCACATCAAGGCCGAGGTTTCAGTCAGTATGGTGTAAGTGGATCACCAACCAAATCAAAAGTCACAAGTTGTCCTGGTTGCCGCAAACCTCTCCCTCGCTGTGCTCTTTGTCTAATAAATATGGGCACTCCAGTTTCCTGCTGCCCAGGTGTGTCTCCCTACTTTGAAATTTAAATCAAAGATTTCTAGCTCTGAAAAACAATTGTTTGAATTCTTCAGCTGTTTTTCTTTGTACATCATTAATGAAACCCAGGAAGCTCTTACTGTAAATATTTTCAGATGTCTGTTGAAAACTCATCTATTCATTCAGGCTTACCAATATAACTTTGAAGAATGTTCCTTTTCTTTTTAACCAGTATTTCATTTTGTCTTAAAATTTTCTACTATTTTCATTATAAACTGCTTGAAAAATAGTTCAGCATAGGAAATGGTACGCACTGGAATATACAAATATTACATTAGTGTTTAATAACTGTCTTAGAATATGCTGCTGATTTGAACTGAATTTCCTTAACGTTTGTTCCATTTTCTTTGCTGTGATATAATTTAAAATACAATTAAAAAGCCAGTATTTCTGGTAAGTACCAGGAGGTAGACTCAGAAAAAAATAGTTAGCATTCATTAATTGTCTATCTTACATTAAAGCCAGACAACTCATGTTTCCTTATCTAAACAAAGAAACAGAATGGCTGAGGGTGGATAAAAAAGCAGTGGGATTGGGAACAATATCTGACTTCCTACTGGTTCCCCTATTGATTTTACCTCTGGGAAGCTGGCAGGGAGCATCAGAAATCTTCCTCCCTCTCCTAAAATTCTGGCTGTCCCACCATCACAATAAAGATAGGATTGTGATCCGGACACTTGGCAATTGGTTTGCACTTAGGATGGTTGCAATGTCCTGTGGTCATATCATGACCATTTGGAACCTTCCCAGCTAGCTTCCCACAAGCAATGTCAATAGAGAAGCCAGCAGAGAAGGTTGTAACTTATACCATTGCTTTTTCTGCTTAAAAGTCCTCCTGTAGCATCTACCCATGGCTTCTCCTACATCCATCAATCCTTCCATCATCTCTCTCTCTCTCTCTTTCTCTCTCTCTATCTCTCTATCTAGAAGAGAGAGAGAGAGAGAAGAGATGATTAGGAGATTGGAGGCTAAATCATATAAAGAATGTTTGCTGGAATTGGATATGTCTAGTTTAATGAAAAGAAGAACTAGGAGTGACATGATAGCAGTGTTCCAATATCTCAGGAGGTACCTAAAAGAGGGAGTCAAGGTATTATCCAAAGCACATGAGGGCAGGACAAGAAGCAAGGGATGGAAACTAATCAAGGAGAAAAGCAACCTAGAACTAAGGAGAAATTTCCTGACCATTAGAAAAATTAATCAGTGGGACAGCTTGCTTCCAGAAGTTCTAAATGCTCTAACACTGGAAGTTTTTAAGAAGAGATTGGATAACTATTTGTCTTTAGGTTTCCTATCTAAGCAGGGAGTTCAACTAGAAGACCTTCAAGGTCCCTTCCAATTATTCTGTTCAGTTCTATTCATATTCCTATTTTTCTGCCCTTTCCTGCTTAACATATGTGGTTTGGGGATTATGGCGACATCTGGGAGTGCCAGAATTGCCATCACTACATGATATGGTCACATGATATTGCAGTTCACCACTGCATCACTTACCGTATTTTTCGGAGTATAAGATGCACCGAAGTATAAGATGCACCAAGGTTTTAAAGAGGCAAATTAAAAAAAAAATAGGTAGATAGAGGGAGGGAGAGAGAAATACAATAGGTAGGGAGGGAGAGAGACTAGGTAGGTAGGTAGGTAGATATGTAGGTAGATAGAGGGATAGAGAGACAGAGATATATATAGTGTAGGCAGGGAAAGAGAGTAGGTAAGTCGAGGGATAGAGAGACAGAGAAATACAGTAGGTAGGTAGGTAGATAGAGGGGGGGGAAGAAATACAGTAGGGAGGTAGGGAGAGAGAATAGGTAGGTAGGTATATGTTTCCAGGTGTACTTATCCATGTGCTGGAGAAGGAAATCACTGACAACCTGTAGGATCTAACTTTGTTCCTGCTGGCACAGCACCTGATCCATGTAATTCTCATCAGTCAGTTAAAGAGCTTTCCAAAAGGGGGGGGAAAAACCCTTTTTGCATTCTGCAAACCTCCCCCAAATGTCCCATTTTTCACAAAAACTGGCCTGTTTTGTTTTCTAAATAAAAGGCATGAATAGCCTTGAGAGTGTTCCTGCGGGGTGGGGGGGCAAAAAAGAGCAAAAAATGGCCCATTTTTTGTGAAAATGGGCTGGGTTTTTTGTCAAAAAATGCATGCCTAGCCTTGTGGAGGCTGGAGGGGGCAACAATGGGCCCATTTTGTTGCTTATTTCTGCCCTCCCTGGGCCCCCAGGAGCTCTTTGAAAGCCTCCATAAGGGTATGCACGGCCATTTTGGTGAAAGGGTAGGGCTTCAGGAGGCAAAAAAATGCTGAATTCGACGTATAAGACACACCCAGATTTTCTTTTTAGAGGGAAAAAGGTGCGTCTTATACTCCAAAAAATACGGTAGTGATGGAAATTCCAGTCCCAAATTACCCCTATAACTCAACTGTTTGTTTGTACTGTTCAATCAATAACAACAAAATCATAACTGAAATCCAGGAATGCTGTTTTGCTTTGCTTCAACTCATTATTTGGCATGGGAGAATTGTCAATCCAAAGCTGTCTTGGTCATACAGGATTAATTCAGGAATTCTATTCTTTGCTTTGTAAACTCTCAACACAAATATGCATGAGGGAAACAATTATTTGCTTCAGCTGCATAAAATAAGAGGCATCCTATCTAACAAATGACATGACAATTTTTATTTTTGAATCCTTTTTCACAATGAAGGTCTTCTTGTACTGTTTGTTTGAGGTGAGATGTTATCAGTTAGCAGATAATAGGCTGTTACACATCTCTACCAGAAGATCATTGCAGAAGCCATGGTGTCTGGATGGCAGACTCAGATTCAACCTAAATAAGATAAAGTGTCTTTTGATTAGACCATTTGATTGCAGATTGCACCATTTTTTATTCTTGGTAGGATTATGCTCCTCAGGAGGAACAAGGTGACAATCTGGGATTAGTCCTGAATAGGTGGCTCCTGCTCAAAGAGACCATGACATAGCTTCACTAGAGCTTTAATCAGGAAGAGTATGCACTAATTTCATTTAGAGATTTATTTACTACAATTTGCATGGGGCAGCCCTTGAAGAGCATTTGGAAATTTCAGTTGGTCCAAAGTACAGTTACATTCATGCTCAGGGGACAGTTCCAACAAAAGAACAGTAATTAGTGATCATTATAAAGCCTTATATGGCTTGAGGTCTGGATATTTTAGGAATACCCAGGAATCTTTCCCAAAAGTTTCTTCCCTTTGTACTTAGAATAACAGGGAAAGCTTGCTAAAAGTATTATATACTTGGAAGTACAGTGAGAAGAATCTGGCAGCATGGATTCTTCTCTTTTCTGTAGCATCTCCCCTCAATTTGCTCCCTCAACACAAGGAAAGTCCCATCATTATAGCCTTCTTAACCAAGCCCCCCCCCAAAAGGCCTTCATGGATTAGAAACATAAGATGTACTCTACTCAATAGATTTCTTCTAAATTTTGATATTGAAATATAATTTAGTTTGATTATTATTTTTAATTGAAACTAGCTATACCCGGCCGCGCGTTGCTGTGGACCAGTTTGGTTAAATGGCCAACCAATCTATGTGTAGATCTACACCTGCACACATACACATAACCACCGTATAACCCCCCAACCTACCTACCTACTGTATTTCTCCCTATCTATCCCTCTACCTACCTACCGTATTTCTTCCTTTCTCCCTCTGTATTTCTCCCTATGTATCCCTCTACCTACCTACTGTATTTCTCCCTCTCTCTCTATTCCTCTACCTACCTACCTACTGTATTTCTCCCTATCTATCCCCCTACCTACCTACCTACCTGTCTACCTACCTGCTACTGTATTTCTCCTCTGTCTATCCTTCTACTTACCTACCTACTATATTTCTTCCTTTCCCTCTCTCACCTACTGTATTTCTCCCTCTCTATCTACCCCGCTATCTACCTACCTACTTACTGTATTTCTCCATCTCTATCTATCCCTCTACCTACCTACCTACCTACCTACCTACCTACCTACCTACCTACCTATTGTATTTCTCCCTCTCTATCTATCCCTCTACCTACCTACTCTATTTCTTTCTTTCTCCCTCTATCTACCTACATACCTACTGTATTTCTCCCTATCTATCTATTCCCCTACCTACCTACCTACTGTGTTTCTCCCTATCTATCCCTCTCCCTACCTACCTACCTATTGTATTTCTCCCTATCTATCCCCTACTTACTTACCTACCTACCTACCCTACCTACTGTATTTCTCCCTCTGTCTATCCCTCTACTTACCTACCTACTGTATTTCTTCCTTTCTCCCTCTACCTACCTACCTACTGTAATTCTCCCTATCTATCCCCCTACCTACCTACCTACCTACTTTATTTCTCCCTCTCTATCTATCCACCTACCTACATACCCAGCTACTGTATTTCTTCCTTTGTCCCTCTACCTACCTACCTACCTACCTACCTACCGTATTTCTCCCTCTCTATCTATCACCCTATCTACCTACCTACCTACTGTGTTTGTATCTATCTATCTATCTATCTATCTATCTATCTATCTATCTATCTATCTATCTATCTATCTATCCCCCTACCTACCTACCTACCTACCGTATTTCCCCCTATCTATCCCTCAATCTACGTACCTACCTACCTACCTACTGTATTTCTCCCTATCTATATATTCCCCTATCTACCTACCTACTATTATACAATAATACAATAGCAGAGTTGGAAGGGACCTTGGACCTTGGAGGTCATCTAGTCCAAATCCCTGCTTAGGCAGTAAGTCCTATACCATTTCAGACAAATGGCTTGCAGACCTGCAGTGTTGGGGCATTCACAACTTCTGGAGGCAGGCTGTTCCACTGGTTAATTGTTCTCACTGTCAGGAAATTTCTCCTCAGTTCTAAGTTGCTTCTCTCCTTGATTAGTTTCCACCCATTGCTTCTTGTTCTGCCCTCAAGTGCTTTGGAGAATAGCTTGACTCTCTCTTCTTTGTGGCAGCCTCTGAGATATTGGAAGGCTGCTATCCTGTCTTCTCTAGTCCCTCTTTTGTTAAACTGTATTTCTCACTCTCTCTCTATTCCTCTATCTACCTACCTACTGTAATACAATAATACAATAGCAGAGTTGGAAGGGACTTTGGAGGTCATCTAGTCCAACTCCCTGCCTAGGCAGGAAGCCCTATACCATTTCAGACAAATGGCTATCCAACATCTTCTTGAAGACCTGCAGTGTTGGGGCATACACAACTTCTGGAGGCAACTTCTGTTCCACTGGTTAATTGTTCTAACTGTCAGGAAATTTCTCCTCAGTTCTAAGTTGCTTCTCTCCTTGATTAGTTTCCACCCATTGCTTCTTGTTCTGCCCTCTGGTGCTTTGGAGAATAGCTTGACTTCCTCTTCTTTGTGGCAGCCTCTGAGATATTGGAAGGCTGCTATCCTGTCTCCCTTAGTCCCTCTTTTATTAAACTGTATTTCTTCCTCTCTCTCTATGGGCCACCTGGGAGTTTGCTATCTCAGTGCTTTTTGGCCCTAAGAGGCCTCCGTACGTGGCTGAGGAAATGACTGTTGCCTGGTGGGAGGAGTTACAGGGAGGTGAAAACCTGATCAGTGGGTACATTTTACATTTGTGCCCCTTGCACACGACACACGTGCTAGGCACAAAATGAGAAGGTATTCTATTATCGGAAGTCCTTGGCAACATTGTGTCAAAATTTGAGGTAAATCGGTGCAGTAGTTTTTGAGATTAGTGGATTCATACAAACTATTTTACATTTTTATTTATATAGATATTGATTTGTATTGCATTTTATATGTAAATTCTTTAAGTTACTCAGAGTCCTTATAGTTTCAGGTGATAGATACATACATGGACACTGTACATCTATATAAATAAAAATTTAAAAGTTCATGCAAAGCCATTAATCTCAGAAAGTACTGCACAGATTGGCACCAAATTTTCACACAATGTTCCCAAGAACTTCCAAAGCAATCATATGTATAGTTTGTGTGACTGGCACACCTATGCCATGAGCAAGCAGCGAAAATGTAACAGGTACGCACTTCTGACGTTTTCACCTCCCTTAAGCTCCTCCTACCCAGCTACTTCTTATGATGCGTCATGCACACGCCCCTCACATTTCCAACAGTCATTTCCTCAGCAAGTGAATAAGCCTCCAACACTCTCATGTGGCCCATTTTTGGTCCCAGGAGGCTGCATGGAGGCCTACTAGGCCCAAAATTAGGCATGGCGGGTGGCACACTCCAATTCGGCCCATTTTTGGTCCTAGGAGGTTGCATGGTAGGTAGGTAAGTAGAGGGATAGAGAGAGAGAGAGAGGGAAAAATACAGTAGGTAGGTAGGTAAGTAGAGGGATAAAGAGAGACGGGGAAATACAGGAGGGAGGGAGGTAGAGGGATAGAAAGAGAGGGAGAAATACAGTAGGTAGGTAGGTAGGTAGGTAGGTAGAGGGATAGAAAGATAGGGAAAAATATGGTACGTAGGTAGGTAGATAGAGGGGGGAGAAATTACAGTAGCTAGGTAGGTAGGTAGATGGAAAGAGAGGGAGAAATACAGTAGGTAGATAGATAGAGGGAAAGAGAGAGAGAGGGTAAATACAGTAGGTAGGTGGGTAGGTAGGTAGGTAGGTAGGAAAGTAGAGGGAGAGAGGAAGAAATACAGTAGGTAGGTAAGTTGGGGGTTATACGGTGGTTGTGTGTATGTGTTTCTGTATGAAGGTGTAGATCTACACAGATTGGTTGGCCATTTAACCAAACTGGGCCACAGCAACGCGTGGCCAGGTACAGCTAGTATATACATAAGTAGATGCAGGTAGGAGTCTGATTTTCCCTTATTTTCTTTGCAAAGGTCAAATCTGCAAAGAATTTATAAATTTATATTAATTTTAGGTCATTTGAATTTGGAATAGTATGGAGTGAAAGGAAGAAGTTTAGATAAAAATGATCTTAAAACAGATACAAGAAACGAAACTGCAGACTCGGAAACATTTATTATTTGATATTTTAGTTTTCATTGTAATGGGTATTAATAAAAGCATAATTATCAGTTCTAAAGATTATTAATCTGATGCTTAAAACATGACTAAAATTTTCCAACTATTTGTATCTATTACTTTTTCGAAGTGTTCATAAAATAATTGTCCTATTATACTGATTTTTAAGTTGTTCTTTTCTGTTCAGTGATTTAATAACAGTTTTTCTGCTAGTACAATATTTAGTAATCAATTCTGATTGTTACAAAAGCAAATTAACTTTTTTTTTTCATGAAGGAGGATCCAAGTCAGATGAAAAAGTAGATCTCAGTAAGGACAAGAAATTAGCTCAGTTCAACAACTGGTTTACTTGGTGTCACAACTGCAGGCATGGTGGTCATGCTGGACATATGCTTAGTTGGTTCAGGTAAGAAACTAAAAACAATACTATGTGAAGCCAAGAATCCTTGTTAGCCTTATCATGTATCTGTATCTTTAGTTAATATGTTTGCATATCAACATATATCAGCAAAATCCTAATTTTACAAAATAAGTAGAATTAAGAACTATATCAAGAAACAGATTAGCAAAAAATAGAGCACTTAATAAATATAAGAAAAAATTCTGTACATTCAATGAAAGTCTATCTCAATGGAGATTCTCAGTCATCCCGGTCATAGTTGTCCCAAAGATGCTTTTCAGAAGGCAACTGGACTTCCTGGTTTTTTCTTTCAAGACGTTTTGCTTTTCACCCAAGAAGCTTCTCCAGCTCTGAGTGGGCGGTGGGGAACGACCGTTGTCTTACCTGAACGGTCCTTCTCGTAGCGCTGTGGGAGAGTCCAAGGATGGGTAAAATCAGCCTCGCTGCCCTTCGGACTGAGTGTCAATTTCTTTGACCACGCCTCCTTTGCCTTCCTGTGGTCAGTTTTAAAAAACGAATGTCTTTCCCGAACAGGACGCCCTTCTATGAATAATCAGAATCATTAGCACCCTGAAATAAACCCTGGGCGGGTCTTGGACTCTCCCGCAGCGCTACGAGAAGGACCGTTCAGGTAAGACAACGGTCGTTCTCCATAGCGCTGCTTGGAGAGTCCAAGGATGGGACATACCCAAGCTATACTGTCCCAGGGTGGGAAGAGTCAGTGTCAGATAGCACAGGAACCGAGGCCACCTGTTGTAATACCCTTCTTCCGAAGGACGCCTCGGCTGAAGCAAAGGAGTCTATTTTATAATTCCTAATGAAGGCTGTGGGTGATGCCCACGTTGCTGCCCTGCAAATCTCCAATATAGATGCTTGAGTCGCCCATGCCGCCGTAGTTGCCGCACTTCTCGTGGAATGTGCTAACACCTTGCTTGGAGCTATTCTGCCTTGATGCTCATAAGCCATCTTAATACAAGCTCTTAACCATCGGCTTATGGTGGCCGATGACACTTTGCGGCCTAGCGACCTTGGTTGAAATGCCACAAATAGACTTTCAGTATGTCTAATGTCCTTGGTCCTTTTTACATAAATCTTTATAGCACGCCTAACGTCCAATTTATGCCAAGACTTTTCCCTTGGATGCCTTGGATCAGGACAAAAATTCGGTAGAATAATCTCCTGCGTTCTATGGAATTGTGAATTTACTTTTGGTATAAAGGACGGATCTAGTCTCATAATGACCCTGTCTGGATGAATTATGCATAATTCCTCCCTGACTGATAGAGCCGCCAACTCAGAGACCCTTCTGGCTGATGTTATAGCCACTAAAAATGCGGTCTTTAATGACAAATGTCGAAGGGAAACCTCTCGTAACGGTTCAAACGGAGCAGAAGTCAATGCTCTCAATACATATGGTAAGTCCCAGGAAGGATATCTATGTATAATTGGTGGTCGTATGTTAGCTGCGCCCTTCAAAAAACTTTTGATCTGTGGATCTTTACTCAGACTCTGCTGAGCCCCAGCTGCCAATATAGTAGATAATGCGGCCACCTGGCGCCGAAGTGTGCTGTGTGCCAACCCTTTGTCCAACCCTTCCTGAAGAAAGTTCAAAAGTTCTGGCACTGTTGCTGACACTTCATTCACCCCTCGGACCCTGCACCATGTAGCAAAGGCGAGCCACGTTGCCTCGTATATACGATTAGTGGACTCCCTCCTGGAAGCCTGGATTGTCTTTATAACCTTTTCTGAAAAGTTACGTTTCCTCAGCAACTCCCCCTCAATCGCCAAACGGCTAGTTGCAGCCACTGAGGATCTGGATGTAATACTGCTCCCTGGCAAAGTATGACCTGAGGCATTCTCCAAGGCTTTGCTATGGACAAACTCACTAGATCCGCAAACCACGACTTCCTGGGCCAATGAGGAGCCACCAGGAGGATCTCCGCCCTCTCCCCCAAAATCTTTGCAATCACTTGCGGAATCAGTGGTAGAGGAGGGAACGCGTACAATAGTCCCTGAGGCCATTTGCACCTCAGAGCGTCCCTCCCCTCCGCCTGTGGGGAATAATAGCGGGAATAAAACCGAGGCACTTGGGCATTGCTGCTTGACGCAAACAGGTCGACCACCGGCTGACCGAACCTCTGAACTATGTCCTTGAACAGATTCGGATGCAACTGCCATTCTGAATTGTCTATGGACTGGCGACTTAACCAGTCTGCCTCCACGTTGCTGTCGCCTGATATGTGGTCGGCCCTGATTGATTTTAAATGTCTCTCCGCCCACCGACCCAAGGTCTCTGCTTCCAACATGAGTCTCTTGGATCTCGTGCCTCCCTGTCGGTTCACGTGGGCCTTTGTGGCCATGTTGTCTGTCAACAGCAACACATGCCGACCCACCAAGATCCTTGCAAATCTGCGTAGAGCCAATCTGGCTGCTCTCAGCTCCAGCCAATTGATGTTGTGGGCTGATTCCGAATCTGACCACAACCCCTGCGTGATCTGCCCCTTGCAATGCGCTCCCCAACCCTGGAGACTGGCATCTGAAGTGACTACCACACGCTCTGGCTCCTTGAATAGGGAACCCTTCCGGATCGCCCCTGTCTGCCACCACTTTAACGATCTTTTCACCCTTTGTGGAAGATAAACCTATCTCTTTGAATTGCTGGCATTGGCCCTCTGCATTGGAAGTAGAAACCATTGCAGTTCCCTGGCATGAAGCCTTGCCCATGGTACTATCTTGATGCAAGAAATCATCATGCCCAACAGCTGAGACAGCTGCACAATCTGGATCCGGGCCCTGCGCTGACAGATTCGAATCCTCGACTGAAGATTCTTCTGACGCTCTTGAGACAGGAACACATGGCATGATCGAGTGTCTATGACAGCCCCCAGGTGTTGCAAGCGAGTGGTGGGCGTCAGATGACTTTTCTCCTTGTTTATCGTGAAGCCATGTTGTTGAAGCGCACGTACAGTAAGCTGCACATCCCTTCTGGCCTACTGGCAAGTCGATGACATCATTATCATGTCGTCCAAATAACAAGCCAGACGAACAGGTCTCGACCTCAGATGAGCCGCCACTGCTGCCAAAACCTTTGTAAACGTCCTTGGCGCTGACGAGAGGCTGAATGGAAGCGCCCTGTACTGATAGTGCCTTCCACTCACATATAGTCTCAGATAGCTGCGGTGTGCCTTGTGTATTGGGATGTGCAGATATGCCTCCTTCAGATCTATGCTTGTCATTAAATCCCCTTGTCTTATCCCTTCTAGGATGGATTTCAATGACTGCATTTTGAACCTCTTGTAAGCTAGATAACGGTTCAAACGCTTCAAATCTAATATGGCTCTGACCCCGCCCGAGCTCTTGGGAACTAGAAAGAGTCTGGAGTAAAACCCCTTGCCCTCCTGTCCTGGTGGAACTGGCTCTAGGGCGTTTATGTCTAACAAATGCTCTATCTCCTTCTGCATCATTGCCCTTTTCTCTTGACTCCTGTGAAAGGGACAACTTACAAAGGTTCGTGGGGGAAGGGACAAAAACTCCAATAACAGGCCTTTCCTTATTGTGTTGCGTATCCACGCATCTGTGATTATCTCCTCCCATCGATCTGCGAACAACTGCAGACGGCCTCCGATGGGAGGGATCCCTAGCCCGTCACTTGCCTCTTTTGAATTGACGGGAATTATTCCCGCCACGAAAGGGCTTCCTGAAGGAACCCTGCTGTTGTCTGTTCCTGTTATTGTACTCAGCCCTGTCCTGATTCCTCTCTGAGGGCTGGCCATAATTCCTGCTGAATCCATAAGATGTGGAAGGTTGATTGTTATCTGAGGCACGAAATGACTGCCTTCTGAAATATCTTGACCCTTTTTTCCCCTGCCTCTTTAGAGTGGCAGGGAGAACCTTCCTCTTATCCTTGGTCTCTATGAGGAATTTGTCCAAAGACTCCCCAAAGAGATTGTTACCTTTGAACGGGGCTGAAGCTAGCTTCCATTTGGCTTTGACGTCTGCCTGCCAATGACGTAACCAGAGCAGGCGACGTGAAGTCACATTTGATGCTAAGGCTCGTGATGCAAATTTTGCTGCATTCAAAGACGCGTCCGCCGCGTACTCTACAACTGTAATTATTTTGGTCAGATCATGACACATCCTGGCCTCGTCCTCTGGAGGACTGGCCCTTAACCTCCTTAGCCATAGTAACGCGGCCCTAGTAAAAAAGGAAGATGACGTAGCAGTCTTTATAGCCCAGGCCGCCGCCTGGTGTGTTTTATGACCTGCTTTCTCAGCCCTCTTATCCTCCGCCTTCAGGCCCTCCAATAACTCAGCCGGAAGCGAAGAATTTGAAGTCAGAGAAATCACTGGTGCATCCACCTCAGGAAGTTTAAGAATGTCCTCCAGTTTGGACTCCAACGCATATAGCGTTTTGTCCTCCCCACTGGGATTAGCTAGAGTTCCTGGCTGCACCCATTGTCTTTGCACCACGTTCATAAATAGATCCGGCACCGGAATTAGTTCCGGTTCCGGGGCTATCTCCTGAAACAGCCCAGCCTTGTGATCATCCAATGAAGATGGACCAGCTACATCTGATGTTTTAATTGGCCCCAGGTCAGTCACTGACCTGGCCTTATGCAAGATGGATTTAAATAGGGTAGGTTTAAAGAGGCCTTTGGAAGTAGGTTTCTCTGGAGGCAAATCCTCATCCTCCGACATTTGGTAACCATCCTTCTGATTCCCCTCCCAAGTCGACCCTTCAGTGGTGACCGAGGAGGTAGTTGAACCTCTCCAACTTCCCCTAGCATGCACGGGCAGAGAATGAGTCATCCGACTCTTTTCTCCCTTCGAGGTCCCTTGCCTTCTGCCCTCCTCTATACCTTGGGCAATTGCAATAGAAATGACCTCTCTCATCTCTGCAGACAGAACCGAAGTCCTGTTAGCCGAAATAATTTCCTTATGAGGAGATGCCCTTATCCTAGCCTCCCTTACAGAGATACCTTCCATTTCCTCTCTAATGGAAGAACTAGGAGAGGAAGGGTACCCCATAGATGCTTCTGGAGACCCCTGGACAGAATCCTCATCGCTAGTGTAATCACCCCCTTCCTTCTGAGGTGAGGCTTGCACCCTTCCTTCAGCTCTGGGAGGTGAATGACAATACATGCCAGAATTTCCTTGGGAGGCAGTTGGATGTTGTCTGTCCTTATCCTGCTCCCTTGGAACCTCCTGTCTCCCTGGGCCTGGATTTTCCTGCCCTTTGGAGATTTTAAGAGGAAATTTTCCTTTAGGTCCCTTCCTCCCTTTGCCTCCTCTAGGGGGAGACTCTAGCCTGCTGCGTTTCACTGAGGGCTCTCCCATTTCTGAGGGAAGCTTCAATCCCTCCTGCATAATTGGAACCTATCTGTCCTTGTTATAGCCCTGGAGGAATGTTGAGACGCAGCAGTAAGGACCCACCGCTGGCCAGATGGCCAAACACGCCTTGCAGATTTTGTATTTTATGGGGCTGGTATGAGAGCCAGGTCACCCACTACTCCGTTCAGCTTAGCAAGCCTTTGGCACTAAAGAGCTCCTGCTGGCAACCCAGGACAGGCTCCTCACAGCAACGGAAATCTGCCCTGAGGGTAGGACACGGCTATTTATTTGCTTGCACTCAAAGCCTCTGACAACTGCAATTAACCGTTAAAACCTGCGTTGCCTGCTCGCACTCCTCTCTGCCGTTAACGGCTGCGAAAGGAACGTTTGATTTTGACAGCTGTTCAAAATCCGCGGTGTTTGCCAGTGCTCAAAATGGCGGCCGCGACTTCGCGCAGCCTCCCTGAGCCTTCCAAAATGGCGACCGCCTTCTGCGCTGCCTATGCAGCTTGCCGGTTTCCCTGGCAACCTTCTGACAGCTACGAGGCCTGCCGCCGTCCTGCGGAGCCGAGGAACGCCGCTTTTCGCTCCACGCTTCCAGAAACAATTCAGCTAATTTAAAGCGGCTGGAGCAGCAGGAAAAATTCCCCACTGCTCCGCATCCGCCGGCCGCCGACGGACAGATGATCCTCGATCGGCTTCTTGCTTGCGACCAGCAGAAGCCTCGCTCCGTTCCCTCAGGCAATAAATCTTTCTTTTAAACTTTGATGAACTTGATTTTTTGTTCTTGTATTCCTGACTTGAATAACCTTATTAAGAAATTGTCTTTGTTTGGAGAATCCCTGGATAAATTCAGCCTATTGCCAAATCCCTGAGAACCCTCCAATATTAGTCCTACTGGGCGGACTGAGTTTTTTAAAACTGACCACAGGAAGGCAAAGGAGGCGTGGTCAAAGAAATTGACACTCAGTCCGAAGGGCAGCGAGGCTGATTTTACCCATCCTTGGACTCTCCAAGCAGCGCTATGGAGAATGGAAGGGTTTATATTCTTTGAAGACATTCCCTACCATCCAATCAGAACCAAAAAGCTGCTTCACTTTGGAAAAGTGAAATGTATTCATAGAAAAACCAAGAAAGTCTAGTTGTCCTGAAAAAGCACCTTTGGGATAACCATGACTTGGATTACTGAGAATCTCCACACTTTTTTCCATAGCTAAGTCTGTGGAGATTCTCAGTCATCCAAATCATGGTTGTCCCAAAGGTGCTTTGTTCAGTTAACCATTTCTTTTTGACAAGTCTAGAACATGTTTCAGTAGAAAAATATAGCTAACCTATAATTTTAAAACTATAAAATTATATAACTATAAAATATAAACTTAAAAAAAATTCCATCATCCTATTTATAGGGTTAATTTTTCAATATTGGGATGTTAATTTTACAATTATCACCAATTCATAAATCATGTATATCTTCTTTTCTAAGCCCTTTCTGTGATGTACCAAAAATCATTTCTTATGAAAGATATATGCAAAGGTATTTATTTATATTGTGTGAACAAAGCATTGTTCTTACAGTTAAAAGAAATAATATTTTGCTTTTTCTTCTTATACAGAGATCATAATGAATGCCCTGTTTCTGCGTGTTCCTGTAAGTGTATGCAGCTGGATACAACAGGAAATCTCATCCCAGCCGAGGTGGTTCAGCCATAAAGTAGAGCTTTTCTAAGAATTTTCACAACATCTCTAATGTGTGCTTCATAGTCCAAATACATACCTCAGAGCAAGTTATTCATGATTTGCTTACAATAGAAATATAAATCATTTTTTCACATCAGCAATTTGTGCAGATGGTTTTTGATGTGCTTTGCATAACCGAGTTCTTCTGGACTGAGTTTTTCAAATGTGTCATGTGGGTTTTATTCAGTGATTTGTGATGGAATTCTTTTCAGACGGTTCATTGAAATGCAGAGGAAGACTTACGCTATCTGTACCTTGAGACTTCCATCTAAGATAAAGTACCATTGAACACTCTATGAATTTTATAAACTTCCAGAAAAGAGTTCACTCGGAGGCAAATAAATGTGTTTTAGATATATTTCTATTAGTATTTTTTTCTTATCTCTGAGAAAGTTTCTATATTTTATTTGCTCACAGTATAGTACAGTTAGCTACAATCTTGTGACAATCTTTTGATTAGATTTTACTTAGTTTGAATAAATAGTAAAGCTGAATTTCAATTAGTTTGAATTGGTATATTTATCTGAATATTGCTTTGAGTTAGGACACTCGTTTCTATTACAGAATTTTATTGAGGAACAATCTGAAAAAATAACTTTAATCACTGATATAGGTGCCACTTGCCATTATTTTACCATATTGATTTTTGCACCAAATATTTCACTCCAACTTCTCCATTGATTAAAATCTGTTTAACATACAATAACAGCTTTCATGTTTCCAACAACAAAACAGTAAATTGATTGGAATAGCAAGTGTATTCATTTTATGGTCTTGCTGACTTTGTACATTCAGTGCTCTGGGATCAGGAAGGGAAGGGAAATGCCATCCTGCATGTGTGGAAATTCATGTGGATAACATTTGGTACAGCCTGATATACTTATTAGTCTAGCCTACACATTTTCTGTCAATTATTAATATAACAAGCATGCTATTCAAAATTTCAGTAGATAACTAGAAATCCTCTACTTTCAGTGCAATTTAGTAACTGCTTTATATAACACTTCACTAATTCCCAATTTTATATTTTCTATTGTGCAGGTTAGGATCTAAGAATCATGCAATATTCTAATTCTTTGCTTCTTTTCTGTTTCTTGAAAAAATCTTAGTATGAAAAATGTTCTAAAGAAACCTAGATAACAGGCACAAATGAAAGAAATATAGAAAATGTATCATTTATGGAAATGGCTTCTGGGCCTCAATTATGGAAATAGCCTCAGGATATGAGCGACATCTGTATATGCATACCTTGTTTATAAAGGAAAAAAATTCTTAATGGATAAAATTATATATTTTTTATGTATAGAGTTTTGTTGTGTGATATGTAGACTTTCTCAGACTACTTCGAATCAAAATTTGTGTTTATAATTTGTTATATATTTTTGGAATATTAATAAACAATCAATTGGTTTTAATAATTGTCTCAAATGTTAAACCATTAAGTGCAGTTTAGAAACTTTGTTTGTTCTTATATTTGAGGTACATGGTTAGTAAATTATCTTCTGCCCTTATATAAACACAAAATAATAATATCTGAATTTTGAAAAGTAGGAAATTTGAGTTTTATTTAATGAGTAGGGACATTGTGCACCAAGTTACTTAAGTAGATAGCCATGACATATTACTAGATAGCTAGTCCTAGAATTCCCCAGTTAGCACAAAGGTTAGGGAATTCTGGGATTTGAAATCTATACGTTTTAAAATTGCCAAGATTGAGAAACTTAGTTCTAGATTATCCTTTTCCAATCTGACAACTTCCAAATAGCTTGGGTTTACCTCTTCCAGAATTCTCAACTAAGTTCTGGTTATTGCAGTGGTGGAAAGTTCTTCAAATCGGCTCCTAAAGCTATGTCCTCATTGTAAAACAATAACAGAAGTTTTAATAGTCATTTCAATTACTTGTATTCTACTAATACATCTGCTTCCATTTTAAATAAAATATATGCTTGATTTGATTGCACAGTTTTGTTGATTGTTAGATTAAGCTTTTACTGTAATTCTGTTTTGAAACATTAAGTTACACTTACCTTTAAGATTTAATATTATATTGAAAAGAAGAGTGCAACATTGCCTAATTTTGGATCATTATTATTATTTTGCATTTTATGGTTAGTATGTGTATGTATGTGTGTATGCGTGTATATATATATATATATATATATATATATATATATATATATATATATATATATATATATATATATATATATATATATATATATATATATATATATATATATATATATACACATACATACATACATACATATATATACACAAAACATACATACAAATTGTTTTGCTGCATTCAAACTTTCTTATTAAATATTCTTATACTATAATTTTCCATTTCTTTATTTGCTTGCCTTTAGATTAAGATATTTTACTCCATTAATTTTCATTCTTAACTAGCTGTACCCGGCCACGCGTTGCTGTGGCCCAGTCTGATTAAACGGCCAACCAATCTATGTGTAGATCTACACCTGCACACATACACACAACCACCATATAACCCCCAACCTACCTACCTACTGTATTTCTCCCTCTCTATCTATCCCTCTACCCACCTACCTACTGTATTTCTTCCTTTCTCCCTCTATCTACCTACCTACCTACTGTATTTCTCCCTCTCTATCCCACTACCCACCTACCTACTGTATTTCTTCCTTTCTCCCTCTACCTACCTACTGTATTTCTCCCTTTCTATCCCTCTACCTACCTACCTACTGTATTTCTCCCTATCACCCTATCTACCTACCTACTGTGTTTCTCTCTCTCTCTCTCTCATCTATCTATCCACTTACTTACCTACCTACCTTATTTCTCCCTATCTCTCTACCTACCTACTTACTGTATTTCTCCCTCTCTATCACCCTATCTACCTACCTACTGTGTTTCTCCCTCTCTCTATCTCTCTCTCATCTATCTATCCACTTACTTACCTACCTACCTTATTTCTCCCTATCTATCCCTCTATCTACCTACCTACTGTAACCCAATAATACAATAGCAGAGTTGGAAGGGACCTTGGAGGTCATCTAGTCCAACTCCCTGCCTAGGCAGGAAGCCCTATACCATTTCAGACAAATGGCTATCCAACATCTTCTTAAAGATTTGCAGCGTTGGGGCATACACAACTTCTGGAAGCAAGTTGTTCCACTGGTTAATTGTTCTAACTGTCAGGAAATTCCTCCTCAGTTCTAAGTTGCTTCTCTCCTTGATTAGTTTCCACCCATTGCTTCTTGCTCTGGCCTCTGGTGCTTTGGAGAATAGCTTGACTTCCTCTTCTTTGTGGCAACCCGAGATATTGGAAGGCTGCTATCCTGTCTCCCCTAGTCCCTCTTTTATTAAAGTGTATTTCTCCCCCCCCCTCTCTCTATGGGCCACCTGGGAGGTTGCTATCTCAGGGCCTTGTTTTGGCCCTAAGAGGCCTCCATACGTTGCTGAGGAAATAATAATAATAATAATAATAATAATAATAATAATAATAATAATAATAATAATAATAATAATAATTTATTAAACTTGTTGACCGCTCCCTCTCCCCGAAGGGACTCGGAGCGGTGCACAGGGCTAATAAAACAATAAATACATACATATAGTTAAAAAACAAATTAAATATTTCCCTGCGCTAAAAATCCAATTAAAAACTAAAATCCCCATCTAAAATTTCTAGCAGCCCCATTGAAGAGAGACTATCCTACTTTCCAAATGACTGTTGGAAAGCAGCCGGATGGGCGGGGCTACAGGGAGGTGAAAATCTGATCAGTGGGTACATTTTACATTTGTGTACCATGCAAATGACACGTGTGCTAGGCACAAAATGAATACGTATTCTATTATCGGAAGTCCTTAGGAACATTGTGTGAAAATTTAAGGTAAATCGGTCCAGTAGCTTTTGAGATTAGCGGCTTTGTACAAACTATTTTACATTTTTATTTATATAGATGAAGGTCATATTATTTCAATGTTTACCCCTTCCAATTTATTCTATATCAGTTGAATAAATTTGTAAAGTATTGTATATACTATTTGTGCTATATAACTAATTTAAATAGTCCAACAACTTAAACAGGTAGATAGAACATTTCTTTTCCCCCTTTACCAACTTGTGTTGAACACACATATTAGTCACAAAGTCATCATAGATATATTTCCCTTTTTACAGAAAACAGTCATTTATTCCATAAAAGTTATCAATACATGAGATCCAAGGAGTTTATAGCCAATTGCTGAGAACATTGCGATACTTTTAAAGTATTCCTTGAGTCCTGCAATGTATGCTTGATTGTTCAAAGTTAGGATGGTAACCTGAATACCAGTCATTTGATCACGTTCTGGACTTAACGCAACCAGTCAGCATTTACAACTCATTGCAGTACCCTGCAAATGCTATTTTGACCTTGGCTTGCTTACCCAGAACGCCATGGGAAATACAAGTCTCTGGGAAAATGTCCCCCAGCATCCTATACTCACACAGGCCATTCACATATCCTTTACAGCCTCGGTATTTTCCCATGCTCCCTCCCCAAAGCTTGCCATGCCTCCCTCACAACCATACTCATTATATGCCATCCTAGCACCTCTGTCACTTGTCCTTACCATGACACCCTGACCCATATGCACTCCCTCACATTTTCTCCACTTTTTGCCAATCTTTTAGGGGGGAGATAGTCTCATTTTTCCTCCCATATGCATCTTAAGGTAGTAAAAATACCAATACTCCTTCCTCCTATTTTCCCCACAACAATCTGTGAGGTGAGTTGGGGTGACTAGTCCAGGAGGGGGCAACTAATTTTCCCAAGGGGCCACATGAGAAACTGAAACTGTTATGAAAGGCTTAGCCAAAAGGCTAAATGTAATACTGCTGACCATTATTTTTATCATTTTATAAAAAGCAGTAAACTATGGTTTTAACTTCATGCAGGCCAGACTTATAAATGTTAATTACATCTTTAAATGAAACTTTTTCTTTTAGAACTTTTAATTCAGGTGTGCTCTACACAGCAGGATTTTACCCACCCTCAAGTGAAATAATTTTAGAATGAATCCATTTTAAGCAAAGGACACCTATCATATTTAAAGTGTTTATTAATGATGAAAATGATACCACCAAATTTTAAGATTATAGAGAAGCTTAATTGTAGGCTAGACAGAAGGTAAATCAAATCAGCTAACATGCCTCATTAACATACAAAAATAGTTGAGGTATTTCAGGTTTTGAATAAACATGTACACATTTCCATAATTGTGTTATTCTTTTTAAACAGTTATTCATATGTAAGGAGATAAGGAACCTTGCCATTCTTTCCAAGCCTGACATACTTGTCAGGCTGCGCCTTTATTGTAGTAGAAATGTGATTTTTCCTAGTGAAACTTTTGAGTATTTTTTACATACATATATTTATCTCAAAATGTTAACATTAACAATAGGTTACTGTCCACTGAAAGGAAAACAAATATGAAATCCAAGTTTGTCATATATGATAGACATAACAAATTATTAGAAAATTTGATTTTTTAGAAAAGTTGTTCATCAGTGATCAGTGTTCATAGTTTCATTCAATAAACATTATAAAAGGTCTCACAATATCACGATAGACATCAGTCATACATCAGTACTGAAAGGATAGTGCTCAGGAAATTTATGGATAACTTTTACAGCTTCATTGTACATTGAAAGATCTGAAAGAAATTGGACAAGAAAGGAATATAGAATGTGTTACACTATATGAAAATACACTGTGCTCTAATAATGCAATATTAATCATATTTGTCATCTATTTTAAAATAAAAGCCTAATCACAATGTTAATCTAGTTGCAAAATATTTCAAGTAATTGCTTTTAATATCGTGATTGAACTCACAGATAAATTAAACTGTGATGTTCAAGAGTTTTCAGGCATGAAAGCATATCCGTATATCTTTATATAGATGAAAAATCATAATTGGAAAATCTAGGCTAAACATCAATAGGATCCTGCTCAGCTAATTATATGCTCATATTTATTTTTCAGGTTAAGAAATTTTGAGAACAGGTTTGCTGCTACAAAGTTGTGAATATTTCTGTATTCACATACTTAGACATGGGGAAAAAAACTATTAAGCTAAAACAGAAGCTCCATGTAGATTTAAATTCTGATGTAATAAAATTGTGCATATTACAGAAGAATTAGCAAGAGACTTTGGGGAATTAGAAGCTTATTAAAGAGTAAGAAAAAGCCACAACTTGAAATACAAAAATAACTTGCTTACCAAATATGTTTTTATCTTCTTTGAATTGCATATATGACGAACATATGATATTCAATTGATTTGTAACTCTTCCTACTACTTCAATAATACCAGAGATCTCTTCTTCAAGCTAGCAAAGTAGATGAGAGTCAGCATCTCCCAAAATCAGGAATTGTATTCATTTCAGTGACATTTGGGGAAAGCGAACTAAAATGAAAAGTCTTTACCCACAGTATTTCCATGGCTAAAATTCATCAATAAATTTTTTAGTAATCATTAAGCAATGCTTTCATAAAAAGGCTTAGGTCTGTATAAAAATTTTTAAGAGGCCATAGTAGAATAGAAAAGATCCCATCCAGTATTTTCTGCTCGTAGAAATAATTTCCATTTCCTCAAATTGCAACTTAAAATTAATTTCTTGAGAGTGTTTGGCTTAATTGATACTTGTTTTTCTGTTATTGGTATTTAAAATACAACACTTGAAACTGGGGTCTGTGCTTTGCTTCTGTAAAAATAACATGTAATTGCCATAACATGTAAGTCAGTATGGATGATAAGGCATACAGCATCCTCTCAAAATCATATGAGAAGAAATGATAGTGCTACAGATGATCTCTGGGACACAAAGAACAGACATCAAGACATGTCTGGGAAACAGACATCAAGAATGTTTTAATAAGGTCCTTATTGATGCTACAGCAACATTAAGATATGAGTTTGTTTCAGGGTAACCTTTTAATAACCTAACACTGGTGTATGACAACATTATATTGATTCAAATTAAAATGCCCCAAGCCAATAAAAATGGTAAATTGTAATAAATTACAAGGCTCTTTAAGGTATATTCATACTTACAGGTGAATTTAGCTCAATTGCTGCATTTTTTCCTTCTCCATCAGATAGAAAGAGTAATTTCCCAGATGGATGGATCTACCAAATAATTATTCATAGTAATATTTTAATACAGACACAAAGATCCACACAAAGAAAAAGCAAGGTTCACGTTGTAGGTGTTAGAATCTAGTAGCATATTTCCTTTTTATATACAGGTAATCCTCGAGTTAAAGTAATAGAGCCAGACCATTTTGGCTATAACTTTTGATGGTTGTAAAGCAGGTTGATCATGGACTTTATTTGTGGTAGTTACTAGGTGAATCATTGTGGTTGGTTGTTAAACAAGTAATGTTTCAATGTAGGTGGTTTTCCCCCAAACAGGAAATAAATGATGGTTTTTAGCAAAACTGTTGTAAAATGCAGTCTCAACACCATGGGACACTGCAAACAGCCAGAAATGCAACCTTGTTACTGAGTGTCTTAAGTGCAATCTGCTGATTGGTAGGAGGGGCTGTCAGAATTTTGAATCTGGGTCATAAGTAGTTCTCAGGTAGATCTACTGAAACTTTGAACAGTAGCTACTGATTATAAAGTATAATTTTACTGAAAATGATAAAACACAAGAATAAGTGATACAAACTAAAAAAGAAAGAAAAAGGGAAAAATGAAAGAAAAAAAATAGACATACAAAAATAAATAGTTTCCAATCTTCTTTACAACAGTTATAAACACAATTATAGTGTAACTTCTCTAAAACTCATCATGATAATGAAACCTACCAGGGCAAAAGACCAGGATCACACATGACGTTCCAATTAAACTGATTTATTACCACTCATGCATGTGAACAGGAATCTAATTAAATAAGCTTAGTATTATTTTGGCAGTAGAGGTCAACAGAATTTAAGAGAGGTCTGACTTGTCAGAGATTCTTGGCTGATTCTTCTTTTGACTCCACCCTCAGGTTTTGCTACTCCTTATCCTAAAAACCATATAGGATATTTGTTCTTTTTTATACAAAAAGTTCCTAAGAGATAGCTAGGCCACAATAAAGGTAGCTTTGTCTTTTCTCTAACTTTTAAATGGACATTTCATTTTGTTATTTGTTATTTTGTTATTGTGTGTTCTTTATATTTGTTTGCATTAGTTTTCATGTTCTGTTTAATACTATGGGTATTTATGTTGTATGTGCATGTTTGGCTATTTCAGTTAGTTCAGTCATCTTTACCAACCACCTCTATCATAATGCCAAATGAAAAAATGCCAGATCTTTACATCTTTTCGTGTACAATAATCTTGCTACAAGTATCATAGAAACATGACTTTTTCTAACTGCTTATCCATCAGCCCCAAGAGGCAAAGTTGGTAACATACTTTCAACAAACAGATTTTGTTAAAAGACAAACTTTCTTCAATTACAGCTCACTTCACCACATGCACAGAGTGCATCTTGTGAAATGAAAAGCCTTGTGTCTCTTAATAAATCTATTAATCAGAAGAAATGTTACCAGGCTTGTTTGATTTGATAGTGAATTATGATCTATTTGTTGTAATTGAAAACACTCTGCTCAAATAAACTTTGCTCATTCTACCATTATAAAAATCATCAGAATTACTAGAAATGCATGTTTTATCAATAAACTATTAATGTTTATTTAGCAACTTACTGTAAAAGGTTAAGTTATATCTAAGACTCTTTTCAGTATTCTTGTGCAAAGGAATGGGATACCGGGCACTAGGCTAAATTGATTATTTTTAATAATAATAATAATAATAATAATAATAATAATAATAATAATAATAATAATAATAATAATAATAATAATAATAATAATAATTTTAATACTTATAAACCGCTCCCTCTCCCCATGGGGACTCGGGGCGATGCACAGGCAGAATAAAAACAGTAAAAAATATACAAACAGTTCTAAAACCAAATTAAACTTAACCTGTGCTAAAATTCCCATAAAACTAACTATGCTAAAACTACCCAATAAAACCCCAAGACAGGGAGACTATCCCAGGCCGGCCAGACAGAAAAAGTGAGTTTTTAATTTAAGACGGAAGGAGCGGAGGTCCGTGGTCGTTCTAATATCGGGGGGAAGGTCGTTCCAGAGGGCCGGGCCCGCCACAGAGAGAGCCCTTCCCCTGGGCGTCGCCCGCTGACAAAGTCTAGTGGACGGCACCCGGAGAAGTCCCTCTCTGTGGGAGCGAATCGGCCGTGAGGATGTATGAGGCAGGATCCGATCCCGCAGATCCGATCCCTCCAGTTCATGGGGTTATCTGCTAGCAGCATCATTAATAAGATTTATTCTTTTCAAATATTTGTGTGTCACCTATTCTGAGTCTAAGCATCTTACAATTTAAAAGTTGTGTTTTTAAAAAAAAACAAAAACATACGAGTCCACAATTACTATCTACCTAAATTATTTATTCGTCCCCAAGGGCCCTGCTGTTTTAACTGCCTTCTTGAATGTTAGCAGAAAGAGAGTTAACTCAGAGTGAGAGGTAACCACAAGAAAGCCATTTTCCTGCTACCATCTCCTCCCAATTTTTCGTAATGCACAGGCATCAACATGCACCTAAGACCTAAATAATAGCCTCCAGGAACCGGAACTGGGGGAACCGGAAGTGAAGATTGCTGTAGTAAAGTGTCTGATAGAGATGGGTGTTTGGTGGAGCAGAATAGGGTTAATGCTTCAGCTGGATTCCACTGTCCTGACAGGGAAAGCTGGAAGAATGAAACTTGCTGGACCAATAATTGCGTGACACCTTGAATGTTAGCAGAAAGAGAGTTAACTGACTTCAGAGTGAGAGGTAACCACAAGAAAGCCATTTTCCTGCTACCATCTCCTCCCAATTTTTCAGTATCCCATCCAACTAGAATCTACTGGTTTGCCAGATTTTTATCTGAAGAATACAATCCCAAATGTAATGAGGATTTCAGACATAATGGGTGTTAGGGATTATAATCTGCATGTTGAGCTAGGCCTGGATGTTAACCAGCAATCAGTGCAGTGCTCATAGCAAAGGTGTTAGTTACTATGTTAAACCATTTAGTAGCAGCAGCAGGCAGGAAGTTTCTATGTCAATTGGAGCTTCTGGACCAACCTTTCAGACCTCTAAACCACTAAATTCATAATTTTAAATCCAACGGACCACTAATATTAAATTTTTAAAAAGATAAATAGTATTTAGTGCAATATAAGAAATGCAAATAATATTTTCTCAGACCACCAACTTTTTCACACGGACCACTGATTTAGAAGCCCACTGTGAAACAGATTGAGTCACTGACTTCAGGTTAAAAGCAGACTACCATATCAATGTTAAACTGTTGAAAGCAACAAAAGAGAAAAAAGTATAATCAAACACTCAAAGTCCAAGAGCATCAAGTAAACAAACATAGGAAAATAATGTATCTCTTTATTCACTATGCTACTTGGCTCTATTTGTACTTCTTTTGTTATTCTTAACTGAAGACAACAAAATAAGTTGTTTTTAAATGATGCACTACATGACCCACTGGTGCTTTTCTTCAACTCAGTAAATAATACAGGTCCCTTAAATAACACAGGGAAGAAGAGAAGCCCCCCAAATCTAAATTTAATAAAATATTACATAAGTTACTGATTTAAAGCACCACTAACACCTTCAAAATTACAACCCTTAGTCACTAGAGCAAGGTAACGCTAAATAGAAATATCTCAAATACAAGTTTAACAAGCTTAAAGGCCTACCTCAAAGTAAGCATTTCATATGTCATAACTACCATGTATAATAATACGAAATATAGATGATTCCCCCAACTTGAAATAAAAATGCTGGCACCTACCTGCCGTTCCCCAGATCAAGAAAGTTCTAACTTAGTCGCACTAATAGCAAAGAGAATCTATCTCCTGCCTATTACCTTTTCAAGGCGTCCCACGAAACAGACTGGCTTTCCGATGTATTGTGACAACTGACTCGCGCTGATACGAACGCGGGGACCTTCCAATATATCGGCCATTTCAGAAGGAAATCTAGATTAACTCCTCGGCGTTTGGCCTTGGCGGGAAAAACTTGACTTCCGCTCTCGTACCAGAGCGCGAGCGTATCGCCAACAGCCATAAAAGTCACGTGGAAGGTTGAACTTCCAATAACGTTCCAGAGCAGCAACCTCCGCTAGGCATGTGATAGGCAGGCAACGAAGCTTGGACGATAAACAGCGTAATGCGCAGGCGCCGCGCGTCAACGTGTACTAAGACCTAAATAATAGCCTTCAGGATGCAATTTGGGTGAACCGGAAGTGAAGATTGTTGTGGTAAAGTGTCTGATAGAGGTGGGTGTTTGATGGAGCAGAATAGGGTTAATGCTTCAGCTGGATTCCACTGTCGTGACAGGGAAAGCTGGAAGAATGAAATTCGCTGGACCAATAATTGCGTGACACCCTCAATCGTTGAAAGTATTTTGGCGGGCGAAGGGTTTCGGATGTGCTCATGAGCTGGCTCGGAATTCATGAGGCAATTTTGACAGATCTTGTTTGCATGGTTGTCGAGAATATCTGTCACTCACAAGTTTGATTTAGAATCCCCTTTCTTCGGACGTTGTGTGCGTGTGTGCATGTATCTGTGCGTATGCAGTTTTCTTGGCAATAATTTCAGTTTTACTATTGCCGTCTTACTAGCACTGAGAAAGAGCGACTTGTCCCAAAAATCTTTTTTCAGTTTGTGCCTTCACCCACACATCAAACTGGTTCCTTTAGTCTTATTAGAACACAGCTGTTTGTGGGTCCTTTTGTGTTGGCAATGGGGAGGCTTGTTGTATAGCTACAAGCAGTGTCTCATTTGCAGCTTACAGTGGCAGTAGAAAACCTTAGTAATGATAATTAGTCTATTCAATCTTACAAAATTTGGCTTAATTTTGTGCCTAGATAGCCCAGAATTTAAACATACAGTTCTTTCTGTTCCTGGAAACTGCTTTTTTTCCTTGCATGTATTGACCTGTCACAGCTACTGTTTTTTAAAATGCATTCTATTACTTCTTTTGGAAGCTAGGCTATAGCACTTCTGACCATAACCAGACAATTGTTTGGTATGGAGAAACATATAATTAGCCCCTTCCATTTGAAAGGGATGGGAAATATAAGAACTATCTTCAAGACTGGAAATTAGAGGGTAATTGTTTACTGGGAGACACTAGTATTGTGAGAAGTCCTGTTTTGTAGATGACCAAATAGGAGACTTTGCTCATAATAATTGGGTTAAAGAGTCAGTGCTGACTGTTGTACCATTCTTCTAGATGCATGGTGGCTCGCTAAAAGTGCTTGATTTTACTGCAGATGTGATTGGGGACTAATATGAACTGCTATGGAATAAGTTCAACTTCCTGTCCCTGGAATTAGAAGCAGTTCACTATCAGGCCTTGAGCTGTTTATAACCCAGCTGCAGAAGTGGTGGGCGAACATGAACACATGTGCACATCCCCACTTGCTCAAATAGGGGGTGAGAATGTGTGTTTAACAATATCACTTCCAAATGGCCTCTTCCCACCTGCTGATCCCATGTAGCTCTTAGTTTACTGAGGCAGTTTGAGAAATGAAGCAGCAATAAAGATGGCAAAATAATTCGCTTAATTATTTTAAATTTTATTTAAATATTAAATATTAAAATAATATTAAAATATTTTTAAAAACTGTGAATAAAATGAAAACTAAGTATGTATATTTATGGACAGATAAATAAGAACTTATTTGTAGTCAGTTACCATAGGGTTAACCTTGAACAGCATTTGGAAACTTCAACTGATATAAAATACTGCTGCATGGATAATATATGGTGCCCAGTTACATACCACATATAACTATAGTACGCCATCAACTGTACTGGCTACCAGAGTGTTTATTGGTGTAATTCAAAGTGCTTGTTTCACCTTTACAGTCCTACATGGCTCAGTACCAGGTTACCTGAAGGATTGTCTTTTTTGCAAGAGTTTCTATCTGGTAAATGCAATCCAACAGAGCATGCTGTAGCCAGAGTATTGACTGGCAGGAATTAGAAGAATGACTTTTTCTGCTATAGCCCCTGCCCTATTGAATATTCTTCCCTCAGAGATTAGATCAGGATTGGCATTTAGCAAAGCTTTAAAATTTTTGCTATGTATCTGGGCCTGAGGCTCAGAATTGATTAATTATAGTGGCTGCTGTTTGTATTTATTTATATTATTGCAGGATGAATTTGATTTAAATCAACTCAATTTATAATTTTTAAAGAGCAGCTGTCATCTCTCTGTCAGGTGCTCCATGGCACGGGGCCTAGCTACCTTCGAGACCGTCTTCTGCCCCATACATCCCTTCGACCGACTCGCTCCCAGGTAGAGGGTCTTCTCCGGGTGCCGTCGACCGGACAATGCCGGTTGGCGGCTCCCAGGGGAAGGGCCTTCTCTGTGGTGGGCCCTACGCTCTGGAATGGCCTACCTTCCGACCTCCGTTCCATCACAGACCTCCGCTTGTTTCGCCGGCACCTAAAAACTTTTTATTTTCATCTGGCCGGCCTAGCATGATCTACTCCACACCCATTATTTTATAACAAATCAAAACTGTAATTTGGGTTTTAAATTTAAACTTATTTTAAGTTAAGCAGGATATGGATTTAATTTCGTTATTATTTAATAATATTTTGTATTTATGTATAATTGATTTTAAATCTCTGTTCGCCGCCCCGAGTCCCTTTATGGTGAGATGGGTGCGGGCTATAAATGTGAAAAATAAATAAATAAATAAATAAATCTCTGTCCTGCAGTGGCTCCTCCTCTGACTAGCTGATGACTCAACGACAGTCCCAGTATTGCAGAATGTATAATCTCATGCTACAAAACTAAGCTCCATTTCATAATGAATAAACTGTATCTTAAATAGAAAACTATTTTTAGATAGATTTTTACTCCAAAAGCATTTTATTAAAATAAATTGATTTAAATAAAAAAGATCTGTTTTTTTTAATTATCCACCCTGTATTGGGGTTGTTTCTATTTAATGTTTTTGATTTTTTAAATAATTTTAGAAATGTAAGCCTTCCAGGATACTGGGTTGAGTTGGGCTGTTTACAAATTGAATGCTTGTCAGAAGGACACAAAAGGTGATTACATGACCTTGGGATACTGCAGCCAACATAAATATGAACCAGTTGCCAAGCATCGGAATTTTGATCACATGATCATGGGGATGCTGCAAAGGTCATAAGTGTGAAAAATGATCATGTCACTTTTTTCAGTGTAATTGTAACTTCAAATGGCACTAAATGAATGTCAAGGACTACCTGAATTTGAAGTATAAAATTTAGTCTAAATTATTATTGTTATTCTTAATGATGTTTGGGCATCTGAGTATCTTTGAGAAAGCACCTTTTAAAATTATTGAATATTTTACTATCAGCAGTTCTTCTCTACAATAATCTGGTTCTTTTAAGAACAATCCAAGTTTAAGTCAAAATAGCTACATCAACAGCATAAAGGAGTATCTCCAGCTCTTATTATTAAATTTACGGAGCTGGAATTATTCTTTACTGTGCAAAATACTAATGCTTTGGAATTTACTATTCCTGTTTCAATATACAAATCCTATATAGTTTTTTTTTAAATTAATGGTAATTATTTAATTGTCCCTCTTAAATTTACCCATCTAGATGAAATGTTTTTCAACATTTATTTTGATAATTATGGAAATGTGAATTTGCTTTCTTTACTTTTTTGCTTGCTTTCTTTACTTTTTATTCTTAGACTTGTAAGAGATGTTCAGTTTATTCAGAAAAAGCCAGGATACCAAAAAGGTAGTGGTGACTGACAAAGAAGTAGATGGATTTGTTTTTCTGGGTAAGTATCTTTAATCAAATAGAAATCATTTATTTAAAAAAAATATTTTCTAGATTCTGTATGTTACAAGGTGCACTCACATTCTTTGCTATAGGTTCTTTGCATCTGTAAGAACTACCTCACTAAACACTACTAACAATCTAAAAATAAATCAGGCAGTGACATATTACGGTTGCTTTTAAAACCAATATGTTTCAGGATATTTTCATTCTAAAGCAGGATTTATTTATTTAGCTATTCTAAAGTAATTCCAATAGTTTACCTCTGAATACAAAACTTACTGAACATTTACAGAGGTTGCACTGTCATTTATTTGTTTGTTGATAGACTTGATCTTGCATTGATTGTTGTTTTGTCTTAAAACGTGAAAAGTGTAATAAATTAATTAAAAAAGAGATAAAAAAGTAACTCATAATCTTATATCTCAGCTGAATTATGTAGAGAAGAAGCAGTCGTAGGAAAAACTGTTGTGGTAGAAACAAAAAAGCAAAGATGGTTGGAGAGTCATTGCTTTTGAGTAGCTAACTGTTCCTCTACTGTTAATGTTACTTTTGTACTATTTCTCTATGGGAATACTATTTTCAAAAGTAGTCTTCAATGTATGACTTTGTCAAATAGCAAATGAGGTTCTCAGAACTCTTTCTCATGAGATTTTGTATGCTGCGTCATATCTCAAATCCTTTGTTGGTTTTTCTTTAGAAAACAAGAGTGGAAACTATTCCAGTCATGTGCCTGTGGGAGTTAGGTAGTACTACTGCTTACTATATGTTGTTTTTCAGTCAGAATTGCCTACTGCCAAGGCATGCATGCTCAAGGGTATGTGCTCATGTGCATCCCAGTGGGCATACAATATAGTTGATGTTTCTGGAAAAGAAAGTTGCCAGAACAATTAATTTGATAGGAACAAAGAAAAACAACATTATTTCATATGGGTAAATGAAGGATAGCACATGAAATGTTTAGCCTTTTTCATGTGGTCTGTCAAATTATATATATATACCTACACCCGTGCATACCTACACCTGTGCAAATCTACAAAAACTATATATATATATATATTTGTTTTCGTAGATTTGCACGGGTGTAGGTATGCTGGTCTTGTTGTATTTGGGTGTTTTCCCGTGTAAAAATGAGATTGTTTTTGCAACGTTTTGGCAAGTGAGATCTCATTTTTACACGGTAAAACACCCAAATACAACAAGACCAGCATATGTATATGTATATGTATGTTAGGTTTTTGAGCTAGATGGTCTCTGGTGATGAGCCGAAAGGCAGAAAAGGAAAGCAGTATGCTTCCTCCCTTAATTGGAGCTTACCAGGGTGTTGTGACACAAGCACACACACACATATCAGTACCAAAATGTATCATACGTACGTACATACATACACACACACACATACATACATACATATATTTGTGTTAACTAATTAGATGACATAACTCGCATTCAGATCTTGGTAACTATATAGACAAATACTATTCTGATCTGTCTTTACCAACCACTTTATGTTTATCTTTTAGTCTCTTCAAATTTTTTAAGTACAAGGATGTTGTCTAGTTCACATTATTGCTCAAAGTATGTGAGCTTTTTGCTTTAAGAGAGCAGTCAGCAGTCAGTATTAATCTTATGTAATCCATCGGAAGTAATTTGTGATTCTGTTCTGAAAGATTTCCTTCCTAAAAACTGACAGACCACTACTCTAATATTTGGACCAATGTGATCTGTATTTTAAACCGAATATTCTTATATTCAAGCATGTTACTTTTAAAGTCATAACAAACAAAGATGTACAGTAGTTTACAGATAAGATTATGACTTTTCAAAGGGGAAGTGAAAAAAATTACATGCATTCTTAGTTACTGTCTTTTCAATAGCAAAATTGCAACATCTATACTGCAGTTTCTTTTACCAAATATGTATTATTTGTGAGATGTTTTTTTAATTTGATGCAAGTAAAAGACCTCACCTGATAACCTCATCTATAAAAGCCATTTCATGATTTTAGTTTACAGATTGCCACTTTTATGTAATAGCTACTTTCAGAAGTGAGAAATTGTTTGGCTTTATTGTTGTTCTCTATTTTGTGAATAATAGGGTTAAAGGTTCCACGTGTCTGATTTCAGTACTTTAAATTCAATGAGTAAGAACTATGAGGAGACCAGAAAAACAACCCTCTCCAGTGTCATTGATTTCTAGTCGCATAGGGAGATAATTGCTATCTGTTCATTCAGTGTGGAGTCAAGTAATCCTCTTGGGTACTTTTGTTTTACACAAAAACAAAGTGCAGTATGCTTTTGAATCATTAGGTGGCGGATTTCTTCATGTTCGCATGCTGCTTGACTGAATTGAATGCAACATCTATTAATAACCTCCTTTTTTATTAAAATCATATTTCAATATTTTAAATGAGTTTTCAAAATTAATGGAATGAAATTTGTAGTTAGTTTGTAAGTTTGAAACAACAAAAATCTCGAGATGTGTCATTTATTTCAAAACATGATTATTGATGAGTCATTGGAAAAGAAAATATAAAAAAGTGAATTTGCATATTTTTAAAGAGAATAATGGAGTGCAGGAATAGGACTTACTATAAACTTCACGTTGTATTAAAGTTGTAAGAAGTACAGTATATATGTTGTCTAACTTCACAAATATACTCATATCTTGACCAAATGAACTTGGCATTTCTAATGCAGATTAATAGAATTTAAATAACAAAGGAATAATACTTTTTGGTGTAAGGGAAGTTTTTCTTAATAAGAGAATCTTCTATGTATTGCTTTCTGTGGACTTTGTATAGTGTCATATCTGAGTATTCTCATTGCTATCTACAAACACAAATGTTTGTCTTCCAGCAATTTTATTCATAGGTGCAGTTTGTTATATAGTTCTGTAGTGGATGTAAACTTTAGAAATAACATCTGCTACATTTGGATAAAAATAGAGTAGCTGCTAACCTATAGAGAGAATATTATAATTTGCTATGAAACTTATGTAAATTTATAAAATTGCACTTTTTAAATCTACCATATATATTTTTATGGAGTTAGCCTTTAAATGCATATTAATATCTTAATATGAAATCATAAGAACATTCCAAATAGTCCAAGACCCTGCAGATGGATCAGTGGTTTAAAAAGATACTTTGCAATCTGTTTTTCCTCATGTTTCATTCTACGTATCAATTTTCTCTGAAAAATATGTACTTATGGTCCAGTCATCTCTGCAGATAGTCCTTGGGTTATAATCACTCGTTCAGCCACCATTCAAAATTACAATAGTACTGAAAGAACGGAACTTATGACAAATTATTGAAGTTGTAGCAATTGCAGCATTCCCACAGCCATATAATCACCATTTGCAACCTTCCTTGCCAGCTTTTAACAAGCAAATTCAATGGGAAAGCTGGCAGGAGGTCACAAGTCACTCCTGTTCCCACTACATTTTGCCCACCTGTCTGTGCTCTTTAGCGCCTGCCCACAACTCTGTCTACTTATGCTATGTAGCACCCACCTGCTGGTCTGCTTGCATGGGACTCCTCTTCCCATGTTGCGGTCACATGAAGTCTTTTCTTAATGCCCATGTAATTCTGGAGTTACAGCAGCAGCCAGGAGTTCCAGGACTGCCATTGCTAAGCAATGCCATCATGTGACATTATGCTGTACAACTGCATCACTTAGCAACATAAATTTTGGTCCCAGTTGCCCTTGTAACCTCAGGACTATTTGTACAATTTTTCTTTGTGATTTTTTTAAATTTGTGGTAATATATACAGTATTATATTTACCAAAGATTGGTGAATAAATGTACCTGCTACCTATATTATGATAAAGATCTGTCCTTTCTCAGTAGTTGGGCTAAGCCAGAGGCCTATGACAGATTTCTGTATTACTCAGAGCATTTTTCTTATCATGTCTTCTTTTATTTTATTTCATTTTAATTCGATTTATATCCCGCCCTTCTCCACGAGGGACCCAGATCTTCTCTAGGATCTGCAAGTACTTAGCAAATAACTTTTAGTAATACTGTCCATTAGTACATTGCCCCTTTCAGCCTTAGCAAGAGAATTGTATAAATAGTGTCACAGACTAGTTTAGAAATATCAGCAAATTGGAATAAAATGATTGTGCCAAGAAAAGGAAAATAATGCATTCGTAGATATGGCTGAACATAGGCAAACAAGGAAAAAGTAGCTTCAGAGACAGAAGAAACAAGCACATTTAAAGAAAGATTAGTAGTAACGTGTTCAAAGTTATGATTTTAAGCAAAGCTGCCTTCCTGGAACCAAGTGATAATAATTTTTATGTGATAATTGTGCTGGTAAGGTGATCCACTGTTTCATCTTTCTCTTTGCATAAACAACATTTACTGTTGTTGCTGACATGTTGAACTTTTGCTTTCATGGAATTGGTCTGCAAGGCTTGATCTTGGGCAGCAAAAATGAAGCCTTTGGTTTCTTTCTTCAGCACCCCTGATCTCAAATAGCTCCATGTTAGCTTTATATGTATCTTTTCTTCAATGTCCTTCAGGTATTGACTGTACATAGCCTTCTTTTTTCAGTTAGCAATTCTATGTTCAATTGTTTTCTTTTTATATTCTTCTTCCAATCTTGTTGTTTCAAGAGGTTTCTCTTGTTCACCTCCTTCAGCAGAGTCTCTTGCTGTTTTATGTAGTTATTTAAGCCATATTTCCCTCTTTCACAGTTTGTTTTATCTATTAGACTCCTCTGCCACTCTCAGTTCTAGGCAACTATAATCAATCAATATCACTTTTTGGGTGCAGAGCATGGTGCATTGTCATTAGTTTTCTTGACTTTCAATCCAAGTTATCACATTCTGACTGAGCCCAATCAATTATTTCAGCTGACTATCGTATTATAGGCACTGATAAGATGTTAGTTGCCTTTATGATATTCCCTCAACTAAACTCAAAATTTTCTGGACTCACTTTATGTATTTTGTTGAAGTAGTTTCCTTGAGTTGGTTATGCAATAGGTCAGAAGCGTCTAAAACACCTAAGTACTTCTACCCTTCTGGTGTTACTGCTTTTATCAATCTTCATTAACAAGTTTGAATCCATCATCTTCAACAATTTGTCAAAGCCAAATTGCATTTCAATATCTCTATTAAATTCCTCAGTGCTTTTCAGCAGTGAGATCAATTCAGCTTTTGTTTTTCCAAACAGTTTTAAATAATCTATGTAGAGCTAATGGGAAATTTTCAACCCCTTTTTAGCCAATTCATAGCCACAATTCATTTTGTTCGAAATGTTTATTAGTGGTTCCATTGAAAGTACAAATAACAGAAGTGATAATGAATAACATTATCACTTCATTAGGTGCGGGGGGCTTAGTGTGGGCCTCCCATGGCTTCCTGCATCCCATGAGACACCCTATGCTCTGCTTCTTACCGATTAGGATCTCCACAGCCCTTGTGCTTTCCACCCCCACAGGATTTTCACAGGTGTTTTCCTGCCAGTGGATTCCCCACAGGACTTGGACCTGCTTCCTAATCATCAGGGTTAACTTCTTCCTGTTCACTTACCTTTTGAGGAACTTCAGAGCTGAAGAGATCAGAGTTGGGACGTAGAGTAGGCCTCTCCATTTCTGGGCCACATAATACGATCCCAGAAGCAGCAGCCATTTTCCAACCAACCACATTGATTTGCACATGGAAAATGGCCTCTTCCAGAGGGTGTTATGCAGCCTATTAACAGAACTCCTTTCTAATGTGAGCTCTGTAACATTCCACAGTGTTTCAGTTCTGCAGAATGATGCAAAGCTCACATTAGTGAAATAAAGCAAGCTTCTCGATTGCTGGCCTACATGCCACAATGCCACAAGCGGCTATTATTTACCAAGTAAGTACTTCCAGGATTGCACCATGCGACCCAGCAAAAAGCAGTTTGCAGTTGTACAGAGCAATTTTGGAAGCTTGTGTTCAGAAAATGACAGGAGGGATCACAGTTCAGTTCCAGCAATGGAACACCTTGCTTTGCTTCACTGGCATGAACTCTGCAGCATTCAGTAGCATCAGAATGCAGCAAAGCTCATGTTAGTGAAGCAAACAAAGTAAGATGCTCTCTTGCTGAGTATATGCTGCACTACCAGAAATGATTGCCATTTTCCAAACGGCTACAGTTTAGTGCAGCTACTTAGAAAATGGTGACCACTTCTAGGATCATATCATGTGGCACAGTAACAAAGAAGTCTGCCTTTCTTCCCTAGCCCAACCCCCTGAGCTTCAAGGTCTACAAAAAATAAGTTAGGAGCAGGGTATTGGATGCTGTGCGGCAGGATGCCCAAGGTCTGTGGGGACCCCTATGGGGATGAAGTTGAGAGAAAGATGAAGGGGCTCTACAGCTTTCCTGCAGTTAGTTGTAAGGACAAGCTTCCATGAGGTGCTTCTGCCCATAACTTTGGGATTGGGTTGTAAATAACTTTTGGGACTCCCACCACAACTTTGAACAGTTACTAAGCAAGAAATACCTGTAGTTTGTTTTTTAATCTATTTATTGCTTCTAAAATTTACTGTTATTCTTTGTGTTTTCTGAATTTTATTTTCCTTAATTTCATGATTCTAATCCACTTCCTCCACATGAATTCATACATAATTTCTTTAATTCAGACTAATTCTTCATATGTTTGTCTATGCAGGTCTATCCCATAATAGATTCTTTTAAAAATCCTTCCTGGTTTCTGCAATAATTCAAAATAACCATATTGGTGAAAATTCTTATAACATTCTTATTGGTCTGTAAATCAATTCATTTCAATTCTTATAACATTTTATCCATTTTTGAAATAATAAAACATGCCTGTAAAAACCAGTGATGGTATAATTTACCTGTATGTTTTTTAATCAAATGTTTAGTTAATGTGCAATCTAAATGGAAATTATCTTCCAATCTAAAATAAAATTTAGATTTAAAAAAGTGTTTGATTCAATTTTTTCTCACTGTAATCTTTGTAAACTTTTCTGTTTTACTAATGCTTTAAGATTAAAAAAAATTACCATTTAACAAAATGAATTATAATCAAATGTTAAGATTTATCTATGGTAATTATTTAGATAAAATAAAGTTGATACAAAGGCCAGAAAAGAAATATAAATGTTTATTAAGTGATATAGAAGACTTGGACAATAATTCATTCTGAACAGGAACATGTATTCCCCTTTTGATGTTCACATTAAGATCAAGCTTTATACTATTTGTTTTGAAGATATGACAGATGAAATAAAGGGAAAAACAACTATAAATGTATACCTTAGAACATATCTGACTAATTCTTGTTATGGAAGTACTTTAATGTCATAAAATAATATTGGATTCTTTTCAATACTACAATATAATATTTTGCTTTTATAATTTGGTTTGACCCTATGAACAATAATATCAAAAGGCTCTTTGGAAGTGACACTGGCAGGAGAAAAAATTATCTCTTACTTTAAAAGGATCACCTGCTTCATAGTTGTCATGACTAAAGCTCTTCTGACAGTTCTGGCTGTTATTCAGTTGCTAAAAAATGATGCAACTTTGACATTACACAGGTTCCTTGCAATAATACAGAGATAGTTGGTGATGTTTACTAAGGCAGCTTAAACCCACTGGTATCAATTACATCAAGTTCTTATCCTTATCTATTATTACCTTCCGTGCTCTTCCTGGTAATGGTTTCTTTTTCCTGGATTATTTATTTTCTATCCTAGTGTGATGGTTTTCAGTATCTTATTCACTGAGTTGCCATATAAATGCAATTATTTACAGGTAAGAATTGGATTTTAATGGTTCATATCTTCCGATTACTAGGAAGATCTGATCTCAAATTGATTAATGCTTAACTGATCACTTTAGATAGTAAAGAGATATGGTTTGTTGTGTTTTTTTCAACTGTTAAGCATTTATATATACATTTTATTGATTTTGATTTAAGGTACATAGTAAGTGCAACAGTTGAATTGTTTTTGCTTTTTGAGTATTGCTGGCAAATATATGTAGCCATTTACATCCTACTTATATATAAGGAAGAGATAATCCAAACTAACAAGCAGATAAGGTTCATGGGTTCTATTGAAGTGAATCCGTGCTGAATTGTTCTTTTCTAAGTTCTGTAGCTATATGCAGTACTACATAAATGTTTTCATAAATAAATAATGGCCTCCATTAGTTACTACAGCAATTTACTGCAGTACTGTACTGTAGCACTGTTTATTTTTAAAATAATCCCTTTGACAAACATTTTGTGTATTGGGACATAGGTAATATATGTTACTCTCCAACCTAATGAGAACCTAGGATGAAAAACAAAAAGGGTTTATTTCAAATTCCAATTACTCTGTATGTGTTTTCAGTGGAATCTCAGAACATTCAAGTTTCCTTTAAAACATAGCCACGTGTTTTCTAATTCATGCATACCCAATACCCAACGGACGTTTGTGCATGGTCCTTTTAGATTCATTCAGCTTTAAAGCCCTCAGGGACTTAACTTAATTAACATTTTAAATGCAAACTTGAGCTGAAATATTTTTTAAAATGAGTTGCATATCCACTCCAACCTCCTTCCTATTTTATCGAATCTCTTCCCTAAGCCCTCCTTTAGTTATTCTCACATTTATATTAACATCCAGCTTCAGAATAAAACAGAATTGACAATAGGCTACAATGTTTAAAAGTGTTGTGAAATTAATGCTACTTAACAAAAAAAAAGTAAGAATAAATTATAGAACAAGAGCCAGTAAAGCTGTAGAAACAAATATTTTGATATTGAATCCAAAAGTGAGAAAACAGTCTAAATCTATAATAGTGCTGTAATGAATACAAAGCTTCTCTAACACATTCCTCCCAAGTGTACTTTTTTAAAAATGGTGATGGGATAAGAAGTAGATTTAAAAACATAATTTATAGACAAAAATCAAGATTTTTCAGGAGGTCGCAAATCTAAATAACCAAACCTAAACCATTTAGTTCTTAAAATGATAATCATAATTCAAAATTGGTTCAGAAATAAACAGGAAGTATGAGTATGCTCGAAATGAAAGCAAGATGCACTTTCAGCCTGAAAAAAAAAAAACCACCCAACTTGAAATGTCTTGTTGAAATGTATCAACTTTTCTGTTTCAGTGAATAATACACTAAAGTTTTCAGTCATAAGGGAGAAAAGGAACTTGGAAAAAGCCTCTTCTCCTTTTTCAGCCTGGGCCCAAATGAGTGTGTAGGTTGGAAATCTACTATTGGCCAGCTAATGTGAAGGGGAAAAAATATCTGAAGGGTTAATAAAAAAAAGACTGTAAAATATTTTGAAAACATCATACACCTTGTGCAACATTCTTATTTCTATTTAAAAGTAAATTAATTTAGATAAGAATCTGCTATTAGAAAAGACATCCTGTCTTCTTTCAACAGACGAACCTTTTAGATCTTAACTTTTTTAATGTGAATTAGCAGGAGAAGAAAGTTAATCTCTGAATATTTTTTAAATTAGTATTTCTCTCAAACTGATAGACAAGCATTAATTGTTAGTGTTTTAAATTTTATTTACTTCTTTATTTGATTTCTGAAGCTGCCTATCTCAGCAAATGACTCTGGAAGCCATATATCATAAAACAGTTAAAGAAAATTAAAACAATTAAAGCGGTAAAAATAAATATATATGGCATGAATAATACTGTTGTTATGGATGTTAATACAGTGAGGAAATGGAGATCTTAACAAACTTGGCACCCCAGGCACAGACAGGAAACCAATTATTCTTAAGATCTGCAGGTCAGGTCATGCAGGTACCTATATTCCAGATGGCAGGTGCTATGGCAAAGAATGCACATCTCCTGGTTCCTGTTGGCTGATATTTCTTGGCTGATGGATCATACAGCTTGCTCAACCTGCCTGCTGGCTTGGACTGGTAAAAACAAGTGGGAGAAGATGGTCCCTTGGGTAAACAGGCTCCAAGATATGAAAGGCTTTAAAGGTGATAATCAGCATCTTGAATTGTGCCCAGAAACTTACTGGCAGCCACAAAGCAGTTGTGTTACACGTGTCAAATACCCAAGATTCTTTACTATCTGTGCAGCCACATTCTGTGCCAGGTGAAGCTTCTGAATATACTTCAAGGACATGCAGAACATGTTGCAGTAGTCCCGACAAAAAGTACGAGAGCATGAGTTACTTGTGGGTAAAGCTTCCTGATCCAGGAAGGTGTGCAACGTATCCTTTGTATCAATTTTTTATTCGCAATTCTGCGTTACAACAAAAAAAAATGGTTGCAGCAATATGCAAACTACCCTGTTTCTGAGCAGATCACATGTGAAACACCATTAATCATCAAGCAATCACAGTCTGACTACTAGTCTTTGCATTTGCACCTCTAGACAGCATTAACAAAGGTATCTTTTGTAAAGATACCTTTGCATTATTAATTGTTAAAATAAAGAACAGAATGACACACATAAGCTCCTACTGCAGCCCACATAATGACAATAACACTAATTTCTTCAGAGTAAAAGATTTTTCATAGTTTACCAAGTAGGCTGGTAGACATACCACTGTGAAGGCTTCAATCAAACCATGTACATTGCTGCTGCCTTCCTCTCATGCTTCATTACCCATTCACTCTAAACCAGTAGTACTGTAGAAGGAAAGTGTGATGTTCCTGGACTGCGTTTCCGATTTCAGACGCGGACGGACGCCTTTTACAGCGCGTCCGCCGCTGTGATCCTTTGACGGGCACCTTCGGGAGCAGGGGGCCCCCGGTTGCCCCCCCTCCGTAAGGGTGGCTGCGGAGAGGCCCCCACCTTGACGGCGGTCGGGGGGACGACCCATTTCGCCCTAGGAGTTGAAGGACGGAGTGCGGGGGGTGTATTCCCTTTTCGCTGAAGGAACCGGAACATGGAGGATTTCCTGAGTGAGCTGAATTACCGAGGCTCTAGACTAAAAGCAACTGGAATGTGAGTTATCTGTTTTAAACCTTTTACATTCAACTTCTTGAAGAGAAGAATTTAGAGGGGGAAACCCCCCCTTGGAAATAAAAGCGGCATCGTAAAATCACCCCCGGGATCAGGAGAGAATGAAACGACATCCATTTGATTAGTCTTAAAGGAAATGTTTTACTAAAAAAGGAATTGCTGTATAAACATAGTATCTGAGACTTGTTACATTTAAAATGGATTTGCAACAAAATTTCCTTCTTTCACCACTGCCGGCAGGGCGGAGGATAGCCCTTCTTTGTTTCCAGAAGTGAAAGTTTTCTGTTTTCAAGCATTCCTCTGGCTTAATAAGTCAAACAAGACTAATTTAAAATATACATAAAAGAGCCTACTCTAGTGACTTCCAGTATTCTCATTTATTGTGAAACCTTCTATTTTGGTCCTGTTTTGGGAAAGTATAATTGATTTCTTCCCTTGATCTTTACAAACGCAAATTGAACTTTGATAAGACTTTCTCTTTGTTCCTTTGTCTCTGACTTCACGGACTGTCAGCCCACCAGCGCCATCTTTTTTTCTTTGTTCTTAAAAAGACTTAACACTTTTAACCATGGCAGCAAGAAAGCCTCCATCAGGCAAATCACAATCTGCTCCTACATCTACTAAACCAAGTCCAACCTCGCAGCCAAAAATTACTGAACTTCTGCAGAAGGAAACAGAAGCAACAGAGGCGAAATCACCATCACCATCACCATCGGTAGATGAGATGTTTCAGAGAATAATGAATGAAATGCAACAAATTCGGAAAGACAATTTAAGCACAAGGCTGGAGCTTTTGGAGGCACAGAGAGAAATAAATAATAAGCAGAAAATTGAGGGGTTGGAGGGCGGAGCAGTTGGGATGAGGGAAGAGATAAAGGATTTTAAGAATGAAATTACAGATATTACAGGTCATATGTCTAGAATTGATTTTGAATGCATGTCTTTTTTTTTTTAAGAATCCAGAATGTTCCTGAGTCAGATACAGAAAATTTAAGAGAGCTCATGGCTACGACCTTAGCGGAGTACGCCAAAAAAAATAAAGAATATATCTGGGGGGACATTGATTTAATTTATAGAATCAATTCAGCATATGCCAGAATAAATAATGTACCAAGGGAGATGCATATTAAATTTACAAGAAGGTCAACAAGAGACGAGATCCTGAGAGCGCGGGGAGGGCCCTTGATATATCAACAGAATGAGATAGCCATATTAAAGCAAATCCGGAAAAAAATCCGAGATATAAGAAGGAAATATTCCTTCTTATCTAAAAAATTACACAAAAAGGGGGTTTGGTTTAAATGGTTGATGCCTGAAGGAATGTTGGTGTTCTGGGAGGGAGGAAGAGTTAGAATGAAAACAGTAGATGAGGCCCAGGCCTTTCTTAAAAAGCACTCCTCAATCCTAGATGATGATGATACGGGAACGGGAGGGGCCACGGCTCTGCCTACCGGTGGGGTGGAAGAAGAAGAAACAATAGCAAAGAGACTCAGATCACAAAAATGATTTTCTCTTTCTTTTTTTTTTATATATAGTAATTCCTGTTAAGGATATTTAAAGAAACAAAATAATTGAATGTATGAATTTTTAGATTATGAAATTTGCGATTTGAAATGTATGTACCTCTTCCTATTTTTCTTATTGTTTAATGGAATTGATATTGTAAGAAGACTCGGAAGCGGTCACCAGCACCGATATGGAAGCTCTAAAATATTGTTAAAAATACCCTATTTACCCTTTTCCTGTTATAAAATTGTAAAACCAATAAAATTACTTTACCAAAAAAAAAAAAAAAAAGTGTGATGTTCCTGTTGTACTGGTTGGCAGAAATACTGCTATAAAAAAAGATGAAGTACTATCATCCTTGAGCAAAATATGGGAAATAAGAGTTGAAAGTGAATAAAATACCCTTTAGAAGTTTAGTAGTGAACATTAGCAATTATACTTATAGAACTTTTGTATGTAGAAAAAAAGAAATATTTGCAAGTTCTGTTCCATACTAATTAAATTTGGAAATTTATAATTTCAAAGTTATCTTTGAAGCAATATTATAGATGTATATTAAGAATAGTATTAATAAGTTATCTATTGAAAATATTTTACATTACCTGATTCCTCTGCTCCATGTGAATTTGAGTAATCGTTGATATGGATAATTTTCTTTAAAAGCCTGCAGCTAAGAAAAGTAGTTAATATAATACGCTAAGCCATAATTTGGCATCTTTAATTTTGACTTAGCATGATCTATTAATTTAGCTATGGTTTATGTTAAGATAATGTAAGAATCCATGATTTAGTGTAATGTAAATCCATGTCATTATTTGTATTATGTAATATATTAATGACCTATGATTTTAATGTATTATAATTATTGTGGTAAGCAAAGACCCAGTGTCCTCAGGCTGGACAACCAGTTTAACCTAATGGTTAAGATGCCCTCTAGAAACCATGAGTTCTAATCCCATTTGAAGCATAAAAGTCAGTAGGTGAGCAGTCACTCTCTCTTAACCTAACTCTTGTCCCAGGGATGTTGTTGCAGAGAGCTCCTGGGGGCTGGAGAGGGCAGAAATGAGCGAAAAATGGGCGTATTCCCCTCCACAGCCCCCAGCAGCATTCTATAAGCCTCCATAAGGCTATGCATGCAATTTTTATGACCAATTTTTTGCTCGTTTTGGGCCCTCTAACCCCCAGGAGCACTCTGCAAGCTAATGACATGGATTTACATTACACTAAATAAAAGGCATGAATAACCTTGAGGGGGGGGGGCTCAAGGTTATTCATGCCTTTTATTTGGAAAAAAACAGGCCCATTTTCGTGAAAAACGGGCTATTTTGGGGAGGTTTGCAGAGTACCAAAACGTCTTTTTCTCCTTTTGGAAAGCTGTTTAGTTAGAGGGATTGATGACAATTACGTTGGTCAAGTGCTGTGCCCGTAGAAACAAAGATTTAGGTGCTACAGGTTATCATTGATTTCCTTCTCCAGCACATGGATAAATACACGTGGTAACATCTACATACCTACCTACCTGCTCTCTCCCCACCACTTACCTATTGTATCTCTCTCTCCCCCCTCTATCTACCTACCTACCTACCTACTCTCTCTCTCCCCCTACCTATCTACTGTATTTCTCTCTATTTTTCTCTCTCTATCCCTCTACCTACCAACCTACCTTCTCTTTCTCTTCTCCCCACCTATCGACTGTATTTCTCTCTCTCTCTATTTTTCTCTCTCTATCCCTCTACCTACCTACCAACCTACCTACTCTCTCTCTCTCTCTCCCTACCTACCTATCTACTGTATTTCTCTCTATTTCTCTCTCTATCCCTCTACCTACCTACCTACACACACTCTCTCTCTACCTACCGTATTTCTTTCTCTCTCTCTCTCTCTCTCTCTCTCTCTCTCTCTCTCTCCCCCCCCCCCTTTACCTACCTACCTAACTACTCTTTCTCTCTCTCCCCCTACCTACCTACTGTATTTTTCTCTCTTTCTCTCCTTCTCTTCCTTTCTATCCCTCTATCTACCTACCTAATTTTTTTTTTTAATTGCCTCTTTAAACCCGGGTGCGTCTTATACTCCGGAAAGTATGGTAGGTGTGATTGCTGCCTTATTTATAAAATAATCAAAATGGGATATAAACAAAAAACAAATGTACAGAGTCCATTATATTGTTTGAAAGAAAAAGCTTCATATTTCATCAAATATGAATGTATGAGGTACTTAGTATTCTCATTTTGGCAGAGGGCAATCAGCTGTTTCATTTGGCCTCCTTTACATCTTCAATAAGGATTCTTTTCTAGCCAAACACTATTTGCAAGATTTCAGCCAAGCCCTAGCTTAGGAAATGAGTTTATCTGTGTAAAGTCAGCATATTTAGGATTTACTGCTAAGTCCTGGTTGAGGAGAACTTGATAAATATTTTAAGTGTATTTAGGTGAAAAGCCAAAGAAACATTGCTCAGAGTAATTTGCACATGGACCTTATCTTACATACATAACAAAGCCAAGAAGTATTGAAATTTTTATGTCTTTGCTCACCTCATGTAATATTTTAAATATATAGAGCTTATTGATATGAATTATTATATTGATAGACAGCTTCACACAACTATGCTTGGTTGTGAAAGTTTGTATTTCCATTGATAGTCATTTTAGTTTACAGGTATTTATTTACATGTACTGAGCCCTCACATGTAAAGATTCTGTACATAGAAAAAGAATATATAAACTCAATATGCCATTTTTCTTCCATTATAAGTAGATACAAAATGGCTCAATATTTAAAAACACTAATCTTATCAGGTGGAAATTCAACAGTCCAGATTTAAGACCAGAGCACTGCACGATAGGGTTAGCTCTATTCTTACTGCAGCTCCTGCCCACCTAGCAGTTCGTAACATGCAAATGCAGGTAGATAAATAGGTACCACTTCGGTGGGAAGGTAATAGTATTCCTTTAGCCTCAGTGTACAGTCTTGCTGACCATATGACAACGGAAATGTCTTCAGACAACACTGATTCCCCCAGCTAAGAAATGAGAGATAAACACCACCCCATAGAGTTGGACATGACTGAACAGTGCAAAACGTTACTTTTACCTTTAAAAATACTTGCTAAAGCTATGTGTAAACCTATTCTCTATTTTGCAACACTTTGCAAATCTCGCTAAGATGATGTTCATTTAATTGTGGTTTATTGATATTAACACTATTTTCTGGCTTGATGAAAACTAATTATAAACAATTGTTTACAAACCACAGTGCCTGAGTTAGTTCAGTGAAACCAGGCTTAAGTGATTTTCAACATTCCATATCTAAAATCTCACTATTAAAAAAATCTGGTCCCTCCAAAATAGAAACAAGAAACCTGCTTTCCAAGAAGAACACTGCATATTTAGAAACATTCTGTTGTTATATTCATCAGTTACATTTAGTAAAACATTGAAATAGTGTTGATAATACTGTTATAGTAATAAAAAGATGAATAAAAGTGAGCTAATTTTATTATAGCCACCTATAGTTTGAGAGCCAGTTTGATGTACCAGTACTCCTTGATTTAACTGGTCACTGAATGACTGGTCAAAATTACAATAGACCCACTCCCTAAAACTACTTGCAACTGGTTTCAGAGTAATGGCTGCTACAGTACCCCTACAGTCATTAGTTCTGACCAACCACAGTGACACTGTAGCGGCTTCCATCAGTTACCTTCTTCCCATCCCCATCACTGGTTCCCCATAGGCAAAGGCTGGAGTAAGCACTGCTACAGTGGGAAACGTGAGGGGAAGCCACTGGTAGAGTAGCTTTTGCCGTGTGTTAGAAAAGGCTAGGATTCTACAGTGGCTACTCCATCCCTGCCTTCTCTGTCTGCTTGTTCCAGGGTGAGACTAGACTGGATCAGCTGGAACTTTTAATTTCTGAGGAGGCTCTGGCTTCTTTCATAGCCTCCCTATCCCAAGGGTGCTTTTTTCAGGAGGCAACTGGACTTTCTTGGGGTTTTTTGAAGATATTTCACTTCTCATCAAAGAAACTCCTTCAGCTCTGACACGATAGTGGGGAATTGAATCCCGTCAGAGATGAAAAAGCTGCTTAGATGAGAAGCGAATCATCTTCAAAGAAAAAAACAAGAAAGTCCAGTTGCCTCCTGAAAAAAGCACCTTTGGGACAACCATGACTTTGGATAACTGAGAATCTCTACAGACTATGATTCCTTTCCACTGAAATACCCTGAACAATTCGTTCGCGATCTGTGCCAGGCCTTGCCTACCCACAAGCACCCCTGTGCTGAGACTGTTTGTTAACTGTAGGTTTAGGCCTACCTAAAGTGGTCATTGTCAGTTTCTGGATTTACTTTCAGTTTTTGGCAAAAAAAAAAAAGTCCATTGGATAAAATGGATTCACTTAGTAATCACAGCATTTATTTATGTAAGGCATTTGCTTAACAACCTCCACAATAAAGGTCACAAAATCAGTGACGATCATATAGTGATCTGCTTAACAACTGCAATATCTAGTGACCATAATTCCAGGCTCAATTACAATATAAGTTGAGGACTACCTGCATTTTTTATATTTTATATTGTTGCATTTTATTCTATCTTTTTAAATCACCCAAGTTCAGTTGGATTCTGAATTCCATAAATATATAACTAGATTTGAAACAATGTTTGTTACAATGGAAAGAATTTGTAACCAAACCCTATATTTATTTATTTATTTATTTATTTCAAGTAAGAGAGAGTTGACTAATACAAAATGTTATTTTATTTTGGCTCTTAAAGTTTAACATCTCAAAGACTATTCCACTCCTGGAAGCACTCTGCAAAGACATTCAGTTCCCTTTACATAACGTATTTGTTGGAGATTGCTGTTTCTTCTATCTTCTCTGTTCTTCTATTTCCCATGGGCTCTTTTCTGATTTGGGGGGAAATTTTCATCTCACCTAAATTACTTCTGTAGAAACAGTGATATGCACATGCTTGGTTGAAGTTAGTGTGTTTTGTGAATTTAGCAAGCAAGTAACTGTAACAAAGTCTGGAAAAGAGTTAATTTCTTCAGTGTTTTTGTATGCATGCAAAATTCTTGAACTTAGAACAATTAGTTACTAAAAACTCTGAGTTTATGCTGCTATTTGCATATATTCTAGTTGCTTGCTGGATTTACTGTTTGAGCTCATCTCTTTTTCCATGTATGCTCTTTATTTGATGGGAAATTTGTGAATATACAGTATATAAACAGTATATAAATCAATATTCTGATTTATTTTTAAAATAATAATAAATATATACCATTTGTACTTCTCTATTTCCAAAGGATCTTTGGTCTTATATCCTCAAACAGTATTTCTGCATAACTTTTTTATCAACCTACTAGCTCAGTGGTTCTCAACCTGTGGATAGCGACCCCTTTGGTGGTCGAATGACCCTTAGGGTCGCCTAAGACTATCGGAAAACACATATTTTTGATGGTCTTAGGAACTGAGACACCAATTTTATGGTTGGGGATCACCACAACATGAGGAACTGTGTTAAAGGGTCGCGGCATTGGGAAGGTTGAGAACCACTGTAACTAGCTGATAACCCGGCGTTGCCTGGGTATTTATTTATCCCAATCCTGTATTAGACAGGAATGGTGATGTCAAGTGGCAATATAAATGGGCTGTCTCCGCTTCTTTCATTAACATCATCACAGTTTCTGAAGAGGTGATAGCAAGAGCAACTTCTCCCTGAGCCCTGATTTCGGTGACAATTAAATTAATTAAGAATGTTTTCCCTGTGCCACCAGAAATGTAATTTTTAATGTTGGATTTTCCCCCTTACCAGAGAGAGCCCCCTTGTGGAGTAATGTGAAGCCGTTACCATAGCAAATCCACTGCACTCTACAGTAGAAGCCATTTTAAGCAATGGTGAAATTAAAGAAATGTGGGGCATTGCTTGTGGGGGGCTCATGTGACTGAGTGGGTATGGCCAACATTTGTATCACTTTAAAGCATTTTTTCCCTGCCAGGTCAGGTGAATAGGCACAAAAAAAATACTTTAAAAAGTGTGGGGGGGAAAGGTTCCAATGATCATGTGGCTCAGCTTTGAGCGCATGATTGTCAGAAGCTTTTTTTTCTTTTTAAAGCATTTTCCCCCTCCCAGTTCGCCCAAACCAGCAAGAAAAAATGCTTTAAAAAGCAGGCTTACAACAATGATCCTTGGAAACTTTTTTTTACTACCAGTTTGAAGAATTAAGGACAATCGTCCCTACCGGTTTGACCAAATCAGGCGAACTTGGAGGATTTCACACCTGATTTTAAGGCAGAATAGTAGAAGCCATTTTAAGACACAACAGGCTGTATCTTAACAGAACACATACACCAAGAGGTGTTGTCTTATCCCTACAGTATATTTTTCCAGGGAGTAATTCTCTGTGTACCAAGTTTGGTTGAAATTGCTTGAGGCTTTTCAGTGTTATGCTGGAACACGCACACACACACACACACAGCGAGAGAGAGAGCAATTGAGAGAGAGAGAGAGAGAGAGGAAGGAGACTATTGACATGTGGACTTTACTATTTAAAGAAAAATTCTTTTTTAAAAATCTCAAACCACATCAAGGATTCAAATGTGCTTAATGAAGTTTTCTTAGTTCCAGCCAGTGTTTCTATAGAGGGATTGTTTTCAATTGCTTAGTCTGATTAAGGATTACATATATGATGATGAGCAGACTAAAATATTTAAACATGATGCCACAAAAATTAGAGCTAATCAAAATAATAATTTAATTGTTATATTAGGACAATAAAGAAAATGTTAGAAAGATAAAGAAACAGTTTTTATATGATAAATCTTCCATGAATAAGTGTCATAGTAAGAATAATAATTAGGCATCTTAGTATAAACATAATAATCCCTAAAAACTAATTTTTTTTTATTTTTTTACATTTTTTTCCTTTAGTGATAAGAGTGACTGGGCTAAATTTACCCAGCTGACTTTGTGTCTAGGATGGGACTGGTATTCGCAATCTCCCCATTTCTATTCTTTCCACATCAAACTGACTGTTTTTTAGAATAAGGATAGCTCATCAATTTATGTGTTCAGAAATAAGATTTTATCCCTAGTGGTAAGTTTAAAAAAAAGCCCTTGGGTTTCCTAGGCTAGCCCCAGCATCATAATCATTATAGCACAGTTGCTTTCATTTCAAGCATAATTGTCTTCAGTTTTGGGGTTTTATATTACTCTTATACCTTTAGAAAAATTAGCATTTTCAGTCAGTCAAGTTATGCTAAATGTTCTAGTTTATTAGAGATTTTTAATGTGTTTTTTGTGGATTCAATGCATGAAGTTAAAATTTTATCTTAATGACTGTCTGGTGTAGTGACATATATACTGATACATAGTATTTTTATTTTATTAACTTCATTTTGACTATGTTCTGCATTTTACAAAATATCAATATTTTGCTCTCTGTATGTAGTCTATAGCTAAAACTGCAAGTTGTAAATAATCAAAGCATAGCAAGTTATGGATGGATGAATGTCAAAATAGAAATATATGGTTTTGAGAATTGAAAGTAGTTTAGTTTGTTCATAGCACAGAACCTATCAACAGAGAACAATTTATACTCTGTGCCTTTCTTCACAGCTGAATGGAGAAGAGATGCCTGTTCATTGAAACAGAGCAGCTGCACCCTGTTTAGCTACTCACATTAACATTTTGTTTTTTTAATCAAGACCTGCTCAGTTCTCAGTTACAGTTTTGCATGACAGCCATGAGCACTTGTGGGGCAGCTGTTTGGAATATAAACAGACTTAGATTTTTTTTAAAGGTTAAATTTACAATAGGTTGAAAAAATTACAGCCTGATCTCATTATGATACAAGAAATATAGATTTTACCAAATCTTTTTCAGATATTTCATCTTTTTCAAAGGATTGAATAAAGTTATATGTAGATATTCAAACAAATAGTACAGCTATAATATTAGCAATCTTAATTGATGGAGCATGAATATTGTGATAATAAAGAATATTTTATTTCTTGATATTTAACATAGGTTCACCCAAGTCTTATTAATTTGTTCTGAAATATTCCATATTTTGCAAAATTCTGCATGTTTCAGTACATAATATGTATGGCCGTTTACAATGAAATGTAAGGTTTTCATTTGTATTCAAATGAAAAACACATCTTGCTTTTTTCAGAATTGGAAGATATTGTAAGCATATATATTGGAATTCAAATGAAGCAAATCGACATTTTGTAAAATCAAAAGCACAGGTAGTATATTTTGTTCATGTAGACATCAAAACTTTTTTAGACTACATCAATTTAGATCTTTATTTCTTTTCCTATGCTAGATCATATATAGGTTCTGTTGCAATTTCAAGTTATACTGATTCTGGTTTTGGAAATTATTATCAATTAGTTAACTTTAGATGGTACATGAATAGTTCTTTCATTAGACTTCAAGACTTCTTTTTCTGGACAAGTAGATTTATTCAGTTGGGTTCAACTAAGACATTAATTTTATGGGACATGTTTAAGGCATTTATTAAGGGATTCCTTTTTTCTTTTGCTTCAGCAAAAAAGATGCTTAGAGAGTCCAACTTTAAACAATTTAAATAGATGGTTAAGTATTTATTGTTGTTTTATGTTAGACATCGCACAGATGAATTGTATCAAGCATTGACAGCAGCAAAATTTTAATTGGGGCTGTTATATTCAGAACGATTTCAATATTCTTCTTATTAGACAGCAATATTGGGAGTCAGAGAGAAAGTGGGCAATCTGGCCATTCACCCCAATCCAAGTGATTCCAGGCTTGGCCCTCTCCCACCTCTGAGCCTTGGTAAGATAAGGGACTGCCTCCAGTTCCTCATACCTGCTATCTTCCTGCCCCTTGCACTTTTGGCCACCCTTCATCCTGCCTGGGGGGTCAGAATGCCGCTGCAGAACCATGTGGCTTTATAGCTGCTTGCCATTCTGCAGCTCAGGAACTTCTTGGTATATAACTCTGGAACTGCAACAAGTCTTTGAGTTATAGTTGGAAAGAAGCCATGGGCACTTTGGATCCCTCAGTCATGGTAGCATAGTACAAAAGCATCAAACCCCAAGAAGTAACAACAGTGCAATTCAAATGTCCCAGCTGTCCAAGGAGCTCTAACAGAACAGTGTGAAGCTGCAGGAAGAAACAGTCATAAAATGCCTCATTTAACAATTGTACCACTTACCGGTGAATTTTCATGTCATATTTTGATTGCAAGTTGTAAGACTGATAAGATTAAGTTTATTTACATAAATATTAATAGAGATTAATATATGTTTTAAAGGCAATTCCAATGTTAATTTCATTAGCTATATTATAAAGCTAAATAAATTAATGAGAAAATATTAATGGCAGAATAAAGAACCTAAAAGATCTTAGGTCAAATTGTGATTACTTTGTGAGGATACCCAAACGTAGAAGAAATTTAGTTGCACTTTTTCCAGCTAACAAATTTTATTAAAAGTCATAAATTCGGCTGTGTGCTGCTTGGAGAGTCCAACTATGGGTTAATTCTGCCTAACTACCCTCTGGACTGGATTGATTTTCTTTTGAAGCCACGCCTCTTCCTTTGTGTCCCAGAATTTCAATCCAGTCTAAAGCCCAGTTGGACGTGTTCTGTTGGTTCTCCTGAAAATTTTTCATACCAGACCTTTAGTTGGACTCTCCAAACGCATTTTTTTCTTCATTTCAGCTAGCTAATCGGTGAGTTTTACTTCAGGCTCATTGCCTCCGACTCTCCCGACGTGTCCTGGGTTCGCCCGGGCGCGCGCGGGTCTTGTTTTGTGGCCCCAGGCTCGGATTGCCTTGGGAGCCCTTGGCAGCACTCCGGTTAGTGGCGAGGGTGCCCTGCCGCTTGCGCTGCCTCGCTGGAGCAGCCGCTTTCTTCCCCGGCTCAGTTTGCAGACGGCTTCAAGCACACGGCTTTCGCGCTGGCCATTTAAACTGCGCCTGCCATTTTTAAGGCTTTTCAGCCATTGGCGGGCATTTTGCAGCAGAAGAAGGCGGGGGCGGCTAATTTGGGCTTTCCTCTAGAAGCCCTGAATCTGCTTGAAAAGCTGCTGTAATTGGCGCCATTTCCTGGGTGGGTGCGGAGGCGCGAAGAAGGCTCCAGCACAGTTGCTTCATTTGGCAATTTAATTCTCGGCCGGCTCCAGAACGAGGCTTTGGAAAGATCTTCTGTTCGGCCTTGATCCGGCAGGCTCTCCTTTGCCTTGGGTGCATCCTGCTGCTTGGGAGGCAGCTTTTTAGTCTCCTCAGGAGCTGATCTGCTGCTTGCCTGCTGCCTCTCCACTTCTGCTGATCCAGAATCATCGTGCTGAAGTACCCTTGTCTGCCATCGTTCATTTGGTGGTGAGTTACCGGGCCCCAGGATGTCTGAAAGGCCTTCCCCAGACTGTGACCAGCCAGGGCCATCCACCAGCAGGGGGCTCTCAGGCAGGCAAGCAAGGCTGCTTCTGAGGCCCTGAGCAAGGCCGAGGGGAAGAGGCAGGACAAGGCTCAAGATAACGCTGCCTCCAGGTGCCAGAAGGCCCTTGATAAGGAATTTGGCAAGGCCAGCGAAATTTCCAAAGAGGCTCCAGCAATGGAAGTTCAAGAGAATCCGATCCCTGTAATTCAGGCTGTTCCCTTGCCAGACAGGGAAGAAGAGGAGGAAGAACAAGAATTCTCTTCTGATGACTCCCCAGAGCCTTCCTTGGTGGGAGATGATGACCTTTTCCAAGAGGAGGGGCCCTCTACTGGTAGGATCGTTTCCCCTCCTCCTGCCCACTCTAGGCCTGCCAAAAGGGCCAGGCCTATTGAAGATCAGGAGCCTGCACTTTCAGCTGAGTTGCAGGCCGTCATTAATAAGGCCATTTCCCAGGGAATTGCTGATGGCATCAAGCAGAAAAGCAAACGGTCAAGGAGACCTAGTGCCTCCAGGGCCTCTGATCACCAGTCAGACCGTAGGTCTCCCTCACCGCATTCATCTCTGGATAGTGGGGAATCCACTGTGGAGGATGACTTGCTCCCTGAGCAAGAGTTCTCGGGGGATGAGCAAGCTGCCCCGGAGAAGCCTGCCTTCAAGGGCCTTTTCCGTTGCTCTGCTTTCAAAACCATCCTAAACAAGGCTAAGGTTTCCACCCACATGAAGGTCTCCACCCCTGAGCCTGCCACTGAAGTGGCCTCTGACCATGATGAGGGCTTGTTTAATGAACCAGAGGAGACTCAGGAAATAGTTCCTGAAATAGTTCATGTTTTTAAACATAGTTCAGCGCCAGTGGGCCCAACCAGGCACTGCGGCTATGCCCAGCAATAATGATAAACAGCTGTACACAGTGAACGCTCCCTTGGAGGACTTGCTAAAGCTTCCTCCAGTAGACCCTCCGGTACAGGCCCTTACTTCCACATCAGTGCTGCCTCCAGACCTCCTGGAAGGTCTTAAAGCAGAGGACAAAAGGTCTGAGAAGGCCTGTCACAAGACCCACTTGGCAGCTGCATGGGCAATTAAAACTGCCACCTCAGCTTGCTTCATGTCCAGGGCAACCCTCAAGTGGCTCCGGCAACTTGCAGCAAAAGTCCCGGCAGGTTTTTCTAAGTCTAGGCAGGAGCTGAGGAAGATCATGGCGGGTGTTTCATACACCGCCGACGCCACCCTGAGTTCTGCCAAGTTTGTCTCTCGCGCCTTGGCAGCCAACGTGACCGTCATGCAGTTAAGACATACGTTTGGCGTACCGCGTCTTTCCGGCGAACAAAGTCATTGTTTTTCGCCTTCCAACCTCACAACATGGGTCGGAAGGTCACTTCAGCCACCATCGGCAGGTGGCTGCGTTCCTGCATCGCTTCCGCCTATGAACAACATCATGTCCCATTACACCAGGAGCGCGGCGACATCCGCAGCTTGGGCTACTCAGGCGACACTTGATGAGATCTGCAGGGCTACCACCTGAGCCTCTCCGTCACAGTTTGTGCGCAACTACAAGCTGGACAAGTTTGCGTCTTCTGAAGCGGCCTTTGGTCGCAGAGTTCTGCAGCAAGTTCATTTAGCGACGGAATCTACTAGCGACTCTTCTTCCCGCCCTGGGAATGTGTAGCTTGGGCACTTCCCATAGTTGGACTCTCCAAGCAGCACACAGGAGAAGTGTTGTTGGCTTACCTGAATGATCTTCTCTGTGTGCTGTGAGGAGAGTCCAACCCCCCCCCCCCTAAATTGTAGATTCCTGTGTTTTTTTGCTATTTTCCTATTTCTAATTTGACAGACTTATCTCGCACTACCAATTGCACTACGAACTTTCAGCAATATGAGAACCAACCAGAACGATCTACAGGTCCACGCCTTGCATTGAAATTCTGGGAAACAAAGGAAGAGGCGTGGCTTCAAAAGAAAATCAATCCAGTCCAGAGGGCAGTTAGGCAGAATTAACCCATAGTTGGACTCTCCTCGCAGCACACAGAGATCATTCAGGTAAGCCAACGACACTTTTAATAATATTTTGTATCAGTGAAGACTTTGCTGCCAGTATAAATCCAGTGGTGATGTATTTCCAGGCTAACAGGCCATGGTTTAATTATTTGGTATCCTGATAGTGCTAAAGGTATCAACCACAAAACTTCAAGATAGCAGATAATTAGACCATGACCTATTAGCCTGGAAGCTCATTTCCATTTAATAACTTTTGTTAGCCAGAAAAGATGCTACTAGACTCTTCCTGCTTTTTGGCTATCATATCTAGACAAACATATCTCTGGTAATTGTATTCAACCCGATTTAATCAACTATTATTGAGCTTTTATCTCAACATCTCTATTTTTCAAATGAAGGTCTCTGAAAAGGGAATTATTGTGCTGTAGTCCAATAACCATTTTATGGTCCTTAACCATAAAAGCCATCTGGGTGACTTTGAATCAGTCACTTTCTCAGCCCAGCCCAGCCCAGCCCACAGAGTCGTTGCTGTGGGCAAAATAGGGGTAAGAAGATGGGGTAAGATATGTTTTCCATCTTGAGTTGTTTATAAAAAATAAATGTGGAATATACATTCAATAAATAAAGTCTGTTGGAAAGCAAATGTGTAACACCTTTGAAATCGTGGCAGCTATTAGGATCTAGGAATTTTGAACCAGGGTCTTTCTTTTTTATGTTTGTTTATTAAGAGGTAAGCAATTATGATTTGATTGTGAAGCACGTAAGAAGTTGATATTATGGTACAATGTTCCTAATTTAGCTTAAGCATTACAAACAAAATATTTTTTTCTGAAATTAGTGATACCTTATTTTAGAGGTTTTTGGTTTCAAATTAGTATTGTCCCAAAAGTGCTTATTCTGGATACAACTGGACTTGTTTTTCTTTGAAGATGTTTCATGTCTCATCCAAGAAGCTTCTTCAGCTCTGCAGGATAGTAGGGAATGGAAGGATTTATATTACTGTATATTCCTGTCAGCTGAAGAAACAGTTTGGCAATCTGTTTCTACTAAGTAACTTTTTGAAAAATTTCTACCATAAGCAGCTCATTTCTTGGAGACAGGTTCTAACTTTGACTTGGCAATTCCAAAATACTGAATTCAAATGAGAAAACCTAACCCAGTTTAATTCACACAGATTCCAGACTTCTAATTAAATTGGGTATAGACTATTAGCTTGAACTCTAACTAGAATATTCTTTGTGATACCAAAGTGTGTTTGATTTTAGCATGTCATCCTAATGAATGAAGCAAGAGAAAGAAAAGCCAATATCAAGAACCATCCTGGAAGAGCAAAGGTAGAAAGTAATGTAAGCCACTCTTGAAACCGCCACCATTTTGGAGCCATCGGCAGGGCTGCCATTGTTTAAGCATGCCTGTAGACTATGGCAAAGGTTAGCGACAGGACACATAACGACCTGAGCCTTCTCACAAGGCAACAAAGTATCCAGCAGATAGCCGACAGCACCCAGTTCTCCATTGCCTTTGCTCCTTTTTTCTTTCTCTCACCATCGTAGATCTACACTGCGTAGCAGACACAGTGCTCCTGTGCCTCCTCACAAGGACAACGGAGCGCACAGCAGTGCCTTCATCCCAGAGTCACTATCTGAGAACTCAGTTACACACTGGGGATTAGGCCAACATATTTCTGGCACTAAAAGGCTCTAGGCACTAAAACCAATTGCTTGGCCTGTTCCTAATAATGGCTGAATGTCGAGCAGCAGAGCAGGCTCCAGACACCCAGATCAGGATCCAAAGGGCCCTCAAAATCTTCCAAGGCTCAAGGCATATCCTCTAACACAGTGATGGCAAACCTTTTTTTGGCTTGCATGTGACAAGCGGGGGGAGTGCAGGGGGATGTCATGCATTGGTGTGCCACACCCATGCTGTGCGCATGACCACACCGTGCATGCACACACGACCAGCACTCCTCCCCATCTTTGACATGCTTTTTTCACCCTCCCTAGGCTCCAGAGGCTTTATAGGAGCCTGGGAGGGCAAAAACAGCCCCCCCTCGCCACCCCTGGAAGCCCTCCAGAGGCTTCAGGAGATTCCTGGCCTCAGAAAAGAAGGCTGAAGTCAACTGACAGGGCAAGCCTCACATGGCCTGACAAATGTGTCTGTGTGCCATAGGTTCGCCATCATGGCTCTAACTCGACTGCCGATGATAGAAATTCCCAAAGGCACTAGAAAAAAATAATTTGCAAAAGCACAGAAGGTTTCTATGAGGGAAGTTCCCCTTACACAGCAGGCAGAACCTGTTTTATCATTCTAAGGAGGAGGTTCAGAATTGGTCACTAGATGACATAGCCGACCCTCCAGTATTACAGGCAGGCTGTTTTGAGGAAGATTTTACCCCATTTGATTTGCCTCTCAGTTGCAGGGAAAGAGTTACCAGAGAAGGCCTTTCTTTCAGCAACTTTTACCCCAACAGCAGCTGGACTCCATGCAGGTCCCTGGCCTAATCAGGTCCCTGGCCTAACACAGGAAATGTGAGATTACATTTCAGGGGTCATTGTTCAAGAAGTAGAGGCAGCCTTTCACCGTAGGAGCCAACTGGTGGTTAGCCAATTAGGGACTGTCTCTCCCATGACCAGACAAGCCCCAAGGAAGGAGCTAATATCTTTACAGGAACTCCATTCCCATAGGCCCTGTTTCTAGTGAGAGGTGCTCCATGGCACGGGCCTAGCTACCTTCGAGACCGTCTACTACCCCATACATCCCTACGACCGACTCGCTCCCAGGGAGGGGGTCTTCTCCGGGTGCCGTCAACCGGGCAATGCTGGTTGGCGGCTCCCAGGGGAAGGGCCTTCTCTGTGGTGGGCCCTACCCTCTGGAAAGGCCTACCTCCCGATCTCCGTACCATCTCAGACCTTCGCCTGTTCTGCCCGCACTTAAAAACTTACTATTTTCATCTGGCCGGCCTAGCATGATCTATTCCGCACCCTACTGTTTTATAACAAATCAAAGTTTAAATTTATGGGTTTTTAAATTTAAATTTATTTTAAGCAGGGTATTGATTTAATTTAGTTATTATTTAGTAATATTTTGTATTTATGTATATTTATTTTAAATCTCTGTTCGCCGCCCTGAGTCCCTTTGTGGTGAGATGGGTGCGGGTTACAAATGTGAATAATAAATAATAAATAAATAACTCACTAGTGGGGGGGGAGGAAATGGGTGACCAAGAGCTATCAAATGAGAAAGGCATGGCCCCCAGATAGACCCGCCTTTACTGGTCTTTTCAAGCAAGCGCTATTTAAATCTCTCCTTTATAAGGCAAGATCTACTAATATGGGGGGGACGGGGACTCTGGCAGTTCCAGGGAACCACCTAAGAAACCACAGGATCAAAGTGAATGGCTGTTCACAGAGCCTACTGCTGAGCAAGAGGTAGTCCCTTTCCCTCAGTTGTTCATTGATGTTGTACAGCGTCAATGGACCCAACCAGGTTCTATAGCTGCGGCCGGCCTGGTGTAGTTTTTAATTTGTTTTAGCAGGGGTTTTAGTAGGGGTTTTAGGACAGCCCAACTATTTAATGTATTTTTAATGTATTTAATGTTTTATATTATCGATTTTTACCTGCCTGTACCCCGCCCTGAGTCCCAGTAGGGAGAAGGTACGGCATATAAATTTAATAAATACAAATACAATGCTCCCGGTGGAAGCGACAAACAGCTCTATTCTGTAGGTCCTGATTTAGAGCAGCTCCTTCAGAGGCCTAAGATAAATGCTCCAGTGGCCGCTCCAGCTTCCTCGGCTCTCATCCTCTCTGACTTGATGGAGGGTATGAAGGTGGAAGATTGGGCAATCAGGGCAGCTACTGCGGCATCATTCTTTAAGAGGGCCTCTCTCCTCTGGCTCCATCAGAGTTCCCCTGAAGACACCAGGCTCACCAGGATATACTTTACTTTACTTTAATCGGATTTTTATACCGCCCTATCTCCCAAAAGGGACTCAGGGCGGTGCACAGAAAGAATAAAAGTAGTAAATACAATGATAATATAAAAGTTAAAATACATTAAATACAATGGGTCTGTGCTAAAACTTATACTTATAAACCATTAAAATTATTATAATTGGGACTATCATAAAAGCTATGCTAGGCCAGCGACATGGAATAGGTGTGTCTTTAAAGTTCGACGGAAGAGGAGACGGTCCATGATGGTGCGAAGGTCGGGGGGCAGGTTGTTCCAGAGGGCAGGACCTGCCACAGAAAAGGCTCTCTCCCTGGGGGTCGCCAGCCAGCATTGTCCGGTGGACGGTACCCTGAGGAGGCCCTCTGTGGGAGCGCACAGGTCAAAGGGAGGTGTGAGGTAGGAGGCGGTCCCGCAGATAACCAGGTCCCGAGCCATGGAGCGCTTTAAAGATAGTTACTAGCACCTTGAAGCGCACCCGGAGGGCCACAGGCAGCCAGTGCAGCTCGCGCAGGAGAGGTGTTACATGGGAGTATCTAGAGACTCCCATAATCCCCCGCACGGCCGCATTCTGTACTAGCTGGAGCCTCCAGGTGCACCTCAGGGGGAGCCCCATGTAGAGAGCATTACAGTAGTCCAGTCGGGAGATAACGAGGGCTTGAGTGACTGTGCATAGGGCATCACGATCTAGAAAGGGACGCAACTGGCGTATCAGGTAGACCTGATAGAAAGCCCCCCTGGCCACGGCTGTCACATGGTCATCCAAGGACAGCCGAGAATCCAGGAGGACACCCAAGTTGCGAACCCTTTCCGCAGGGGCTAATGACTCGCCCCCGATAGCCAGAGATGGAGCCAGCTGCCTATATCGTGACGCCAGAAACCACAGCCACTCGGTCTTGGACGGGTTGAGTCGAAGCTTGTTACTCCCCATCCAGGCCCGCACGGCCTCCAAACCCTGGGACATCACTTCGATGGCATCGTTGGGGTGGTCTGGGGTAGAAATGTACAGCTGAGTATCATCAGCGTACTGGTGGAATTCTATCCCAAAACCACGGATGATCTCACCCAGCGGCTTCATATAGGTGTTAAACAGGAGGGGCGAGAGTAAATTGGCCATGGCCCCTGACTATTCTGTGGACGCCACTCTCAACATGGCAAAATTCATGTCATGGGCGTTGCCATCTAATGCCATCTCGCGTAGGCTGTTGTGGTGCTGTCATTGGCAGGCAGACATAAGGTCAAAGTGGTGTCTGGCCTCAGCTTCCTTCAAGGAAAGCAGTCATTTTGAGGAGTCCTTAGATCCTAGATCCTTAGATCCTATCCTAGTTGAGACTAAGGGAAAAAAAAGTCATGCCATATAGCTTCCTACAGGCAGACTGTAGTCCCTCACCTTATAGTCGCAGACAGCCCTTTTGTTCCGGTAATTCTTGATTTCCTACCTCCCAGTTTCAACAATCTTATTCCTAGGGAATCGACTGGTCTCAGCTCAGGTGCTCTTTCAGGGACAGGTCTAATAACAGCCCTATACCAAAAGGCCTTTCCAAAGATCTGGCAACAGACCTTTCCATATAGCAAAGTGACTTCAAAAACAACCTGCCCATAGGTGGTCATTTGCAGTTCTTCACTAGTCAGTGGGAAAACACCACCACAAATGCATGGGTTCTGCAAACCGTGAGGTTGGGCCTCACCCTAGAATTTGTGTCCCTTCCCTCATAGCATTTCATTAACTGCCCCAGTTCAAGATGCCCCTTAAAAGGAAACTCATGAAAACCTATTAGAGATCAAGGCGATTGAGTCAGTCCTGGCAGGTCAGGTTTTTAGTTGATACTCTTCCTTGTTGCAAAGAGCATGGGTGTTGGGTGAGTAGAGAGCCATCCTAGATGGCTCTCTACCCACCCAATGGCTTAATGTCCATAAGGAATGCAAACACTTCAAAATGCAGTCCCTAAAATCCATTCGGAAGGGAGGGAGATCTAACATCCATAGATCTCAAGGAGGCCTAGCTACATGTCCCCATCTGTCCATCCCACAGAAGCTCCCCGAGGTTTTGTTATGCAGGGCACCACTACCAGTACAGGGCCTTGCCGTTTGACCTGTAATCGGCCCCCAGGATCTTCACCAAGATACTGGCAGCAATTGCAGCACAGCTCAGATCACACTCGATGCACACGCAATGTTACCTGGACGACATCTTCATCCAGTCATCCCCCCTTCAAGTGCAGCGGGACCTGCGCATCACAATGCAAACTTTGCAAGCACTTGGATTCTCCATGAACATAGAAAAGAGTCATCTGATACCCAGTACCAGTCATCTTCACTTGGGGGCCGTAATAGACACAACATTGTGTACAGTCTCATTCTCCCAGTATCGACGCTCCAGCATATGGAGGCTAGTGGCCTCGATCCGGTCACAGCAAGCGCTACCACTGATCCTTCTCTCCCGCCTGTTAGGAAAGATAATTTCCTGTAGTTCAGTCATACCATGGGCGTGATTACACGCCTGGCCATTGCAATGGTTCCTGTTGCCATATCAAAGATCAGGCAGAAGTAACTCCAACTCCAAAGTGTGAGTGCCTCCAAGGGTACGTTGGTCACTTTTTTGGTGACTTCCTCAGCCATGGAAAAGGGTTGTCTCTTCAAAAAACCCAACCACGTGACCGTGACCTCCAGTGCAAGTCTATTCGGCTGGGATGCTCATCTCCAAGCTCAGATAAGACAGGGATAGTGGTCACAGCAAGAGTTGGAGAATAACATCAACTGGCTGGAACTCAGGGCAGCACATATGGTCCAGCGCTATCAAGGCACATGTGAACTATCAAGGGGGCACCCACTCCAGAGCCATGATGCAGGAGGTGGAAAGGCTAGGCCTTTGGGCGGAGATCAATGTCCTCTCCATTTGAGTGGAACACATATCTGGCACAGCCAATGTCCAGGTGGACTGGCTGAGCAGGACTACCATGGACCACTCGGAATGGTGGTTGCACCCAGATATCTTCCATCATCTATCTGAGAGGTTTGGCAAAACGACATTGGACCTATTTGCCCAACAAGAGAATACTCATCTCCCGAGATTTTTCTCCAGATTCCAGACACCAGGAGCAGAGTAATTCGGCAGCATCTGCAGACCGTGGCCTCGGGGCTTCCTTTACAAATTCCTTTCTCTTTCCCTCATCCCAAGGGTGATCAGAAAGGGACTCGTGGAGGGGCAGAGGTTCTTCTAGTTGCCCCCCACTGGCCCAGACGCCTCTGGTTCACAGACTTGATCAGCCTATCCACATCGCAACCTTGGAAGATACTGCAGGAAAGATCTCTCTCAGCCAAGGAGTAATAGTCCACCCGGATCCACAGTGGCTCCAGTTAACCGTCTGGAACTTGAGAAGGAGATTCTGAGAAGGGGTAGCTTCTCTGGACCAGTTATCCAGACCATCGAGATGGGTGTCCACTAATTTATAATGCTATCTGGGTCACATTCTGCAGATGGTGTTCCAGGGGTATTATTGATCCTCTTTCAGTGTCGGTATCTCAGATCCTGAATTTCTTTCACCAGGGACTAGAAAGGGGTCTCTCCCCCAATAGTCTCTGGAGGCAGGTGGCCGCTTTGTCCACGATTCTGATGAGCTGTGACAAGCACCCCCTTTCTCAACATCCAACGGTGCACAATTTCCTAAAGGGAGCAGCAAATCTGAGACCACCAGTGATACATCGGTACCCCACATGAGACCTTTTTATCATTTTGCAGGCTCTCATTTCTGCGCCATTCAAACCTCTAAAAACAACAAGTCTTAGACTTCTGACCCTCAAAGTGGTCTTCCTAGTGGCAGTTACCTCGGCCAGGAGGATTTCTGGGCTGGCAGCATTGTCCTTACATGAGGACCTGTATATCATTCGTCCAGACAAGGTCATTCTGAGACTAGATCCATTCTTTATTTCTAAAGTGAACTTCTGCTTTCATAGGCCCAGGTGGTCATTTTACCAAATTTCTGTTCAGGAGCCAGCCATCCTACCAAAAAATGATGGCATAAATTAGATGCCAGAACGATTTGTAGATACACTATTTATTTTATTTATTTATTTCGATTTGTAAATCATGCCTATCTCCATCGAAATGGACTCAGGGCGGTGTACAGATAAATCTACCATAATAAATAATAACATATACAATAAAAGAATTAAAATTAATTAAATTAACTTGTACTAAAATTCCCATTAACCTATTAACCATTTACTAAGGGGTAATTGTTAGGGTTTTAGGGGTTTTAATATTGATTTTAGCACAGGGGTAATTTAATTCGGTTTTAATATTTTGTATATTGTTGTATTTATTAGATTTTTAATTTCCTGTGCACCGAGTCCCCATGGGGGAGAGGGGGCGGTCTATAAATTTAATAAAATAATAAATAAATAAATAAATACTAGTTTGGTTGGAGTTTTGGCGTATATGAGGTCTAAAATTCTAGGCTAGTCCAGCTTGCTGGAAGAAATGAGTCTTTTTTTTTTTGTAAAGTAATTTTATTGGTTTTACAATTTTATAAAAGAAAAGGGGTAAATAGGATATTTTTAACAATATTTTAGAGCTGGTGGCCGCCTCCGAGTCTTCTTACAATATCGATTCCATTAAAGAATGAAAAAAAAATAGAAAGAGGTACATACATTTCAAATCGCGAATTTCATAATCTAAAATTCTATGCATTCAATTATTTTGTTTCTATAAACATCCTTAACAGGAATTACCATATATAAAAGAAAAAAGAAAAAAAATCATTTTTGTGATCTGAGTCTCTTTGCTATTGTTTCTTCTTCCACCCCACTAGTAGGCAGAGCTGTGGCCCCTCCCATTCCCATATCATCGTCATCTAGGATTGAGGAGTGCTTTTTAAGAAAGGCCTGGGCCTCATCTACTGTTTTCATTCTAACTCTTCCTCCCTCCCAGAACACCAACATTCCTTCAGGCATCAACCATTTAAACCAAACCCCCTTTTTGTGTAATTTTTTGGATAAGAAGGAGTATTTCCTTCTTATATCTCGGATTTTTTTCGGGATTTGCTTTAATATGGTTATCTCATTCTGCTGATACATCAAGGGCCCTCCTCTTTACGCTCTCAGGATATCATCCCTTGTTGACCTTCTTGTAATAATAATAATAAATAAATAATAATAAATTTTATTTGTTACCCGCTCTCTCTCCCCAGAGGGACTCGAGGCGGGGCACAGGAAAATTAAAAAACAATAAACACAAACAGAATACATAATTTAAAATCACAATTAAACAAATCCTGCGCTAAAAACATCTATAAAAAACTAAAAAAACTGTCCCTAAAACCCCTAAACACTACAAATAATTAAAATTACCCTAAAACCCCAGGACAAGGAGGCTATCCCAAGCCGGCCAGACGGAAAAAGTAGGTTTTCAATTTGAGACGGAAGGAGCGGAGGTCCGTGGTCATCCTAATATCGGGGGGAAGGTCGTTCCAGAGGGCCGGGCCCGCAACAGAGAGAGCCCTTCCCCTGGGTGTCGCCCGCTGACACAGTCTAGTGGACGGCACCCGGAGAAGCCCCGCTCTGTGGGAGCGAATCGGCCGTGAGGATGTATGGGGCAGGATCCGATCCTGCAGATAGCTAGGTCCCGAGCCATGGAGCGCTTTAAAGATGATAATTAAGACCTTGAAGCGCACCCGGAAGACGACAGGTAGCCAGTGCAGCTCGCGTAAGAGCGGTGTTACATGGGTGGACCTAGCGGTCCCCATAATTGCTCGCGCGGCTGCATTCTGGACTAGCTGAAGCCTCCGGGTGCACCTCAAGGGCAGCCCCATGTAGAGAGAATTACAATAGTCCAGTCGGGATGTCACGAGAGCATGAGTGACTGTGCAAAGGGCGTCCCGATCCAATAGGGGGCGCAATTGGCGAACCAGGCGAACCTGGTAAAACGCCCTCCTGGCCACGGCTGTCACTTGATCTTCCATGGACAGCCGGGCATCCAGGAGGACACCCAAATTGCGCGCCCCATCCACAGGGGCAAGATGTTCGCCCCCTATGGCCAGCGATGGAATGAGCTGGTTGAACCGGGCAGCCGGAAACCACAGCCACTCGGTCTTGGTCGGGTTGAGCCTGAGTCCGTTACTTCCCATCCAGATCCGTACAGCTTCCAGGCACTGGCACATCACCGCTACGGCATCGTTGGGGTGGTTTGGGGTAGAAATGTACAGCTGTGTATCATCAGCGTACAGATGGTACTCTACCCCAAAACCACGGATGATCTCACCCAGCGGCTTCATGTATGTGTTGAACAGGAGGGGCGAGAGGACCGACCCCTGAGGCACCCCACATGCGAGGGGTCTCGCAGTCGATCTCTGCCCCCCTGCCAACACAAATTGCGATCGGCCAGAGAGGTAGGAGGAGAACCACCGTAAAACGGTGCCTCCCACCCCCAACCCCCCCAGCCGATGCAATAGGATACCATGGTCGATGGTATCGAAAGCCGCCGAGAGGTCTAATAGGACCAGGATGGAGGAACAACCCCCATCTCTGGCCCTCCAGAGATCATCGACCAACGCGACCAATGCCGTCTCGGTGCTATGCCCGGGCCGAAAGCCGGACTGGCGCGGATCTAGATAATCAACTTCCTCCAGGTGACGGGGAAACTGTTGTGCCACCACACTCTCGACAACCTTCGCCAGAAAGGGAAGGTTGGAGACTGGACGGTAGTTGTTCAAAAGAGCTGGATCCAAAGAGGGCTTCTTAAGGAGGGGCCTCACCATCGCTTCTTTTAGGGAAGCAGGCAAGGCACCCTCACTCAAGGATGCGTTGACAACCTCTTGGAGCCAGCCTCGTGTCACCTCCCAGGATGCCAGTACAAGCCAGGAGGGACACGGGTCCAATAAACATGTGGTGGCTCGCAGTCGCCCACGTAGCCTGTCCATATCCTCGGAAGTAACGGAGTCAAACTCCTCCCAAACAAGATCTCTCTCGTGGCATCCCACTGGGCCATGAATGGGGGCTAGCTCGTTCTGTATCTGAGCGATTTTCTCCTGCAGAAAAGTCACAAATTCCTCTGCTCTACCCTGTAACGGGGCTTCCCGCACCCTCTGTTGAAGGAGGGAGCGGGTCACCCTAAACAGGGTGGCAGGGCGGTTTTCTGCGGATGCTATGAGAGTGGCACAATGGTGACGTTTGGCCACTCTCAGCGCCACAATGTAAGTCCGTAAATGGGCTCTTACCTGTGTCCGGTCAGATTCAGTTCGAGTATACCTCCATCTTCTCTCTAGGCATCTCTTGCGGCGTTTCATCACCCTCAGCTCCTCGGAAAACCAGGGAGCCAGGGTGTTTCGCCGCCGCAAGAGAGGCCGCAAGGGCGCGACCCGATCCAAGGCTCCCGTGGTCGCAGTATTCCATGCGGCCACGAGGTCCTCCATCGGGGCGCGGGCCAGGGGTACAGGAAGTGGCCCAAGCGCCGTCTGGAACCCATCCGGGTCCATCAGGCGCCTGGGGCGGAACCAGATTGGTGACTCAGGTTCCGCCTCCCCGCGGAGGGGAGCAGCGGTCGGAAAGTCGAGCCGGAGAAGTGAGTGGTCTGTCCATGACAAGGGTGTGATGACTATATCCCCTATACCCAGATCACTCTTCCATTGGCCTGAGACAAAGATGAGATCCGGTGTGTGTCCACCCTCGTGCGTGGGGCCTTGAATTAGTTGGGTCAGGTCCATGGCCGTCATGGAAGCCATGAACTCCCGAGCTGCCTCGGATGATTCGCCCACCGATGGCAGATTAAAGTCCCCCATGACTAAAAGTCTGGGGGTCTCAACTGCCACCGTAGCGATCACCTCGAGGAGCTCGGGCAGAGCTGCTGCTACATAGCGGGGAGCCAGGTATACAACCAGCAAGCCCAACTGCCTCCCTAGGCCCCACTTCACACAGAGGGACTCACAACCGGTGGTCTGTGGCACAACGGTCTCTCACAACGGTAAATTTGATGTGTATCTCCCTTGGCACATTATTTATTCTGACATATGCTGAATTGATTCTGAATTGATATGTCATTTGATGTGTATCTCCCTTGGCACATTATTTATTCTGACATATGCTGAATTGATTCTGTAAATTAAGTCAATGTCCCCCCAGATATATTCTTTATTTTTTTTGGTATAATCCGCTAGGATCGTAGCCATTAATTCTCTTAAATTTTCTGTATCTGACTCAGGAACATTCTGGAATCTTAAAAAAAAAGACATGCGTTCAAAATCGATTCTAGACATATGACCTGTAATATCTGTAATTTCATTCTTAAAATCCTTTATCTCTTCCCTCATCACAACTGTCCCACCCACCAGCCCCTCAATTGTTTGCTTATTATTTGTTATTTCTCTTTGTGCCTCCAACAGTTCCAGCTTTGTGCTCAAATTGTCTTTCCGAATTTGTTGCATTTCATTTATTATTCTCTGGAACATCTCCTCTATTGATGGTGATTTCTCCTCCACTGCTTCTGTTTCTTTCTGTAGCAGTTCAGTAATTTTTGGCTGTGAGGATGGACTTGGTCTTGTAGATGTTGGGGCAGAGTGTGATTTCCCTGGTGGAGGCTTTCTCGCTGCCATGGTTAAAAGTTTTAAATCTTTATGAGAACAAAGAAAGGAAGATGGCGCCGGTGTGCAGACAGTCCGTGAAGTCCGAGACAAAGGAACAAAGAGAAAGTCTTATCAAAGTTCAATTAGTTTTTGCAAAGTCCAAGGAAGAGAGCAAATTGTGTTTTCCAAAGCAGGATAGAAATAGAAGGCTTCACAATAGGTGAGAACACTGAAAGTCACTAGAGTAGGCTCTTTTGTATATATTTTAGGTTGATCTTGTTTAGCTTGTTAAGCCAGAGGAATGCTTATAATCAAAGGACTTTCACTTCTGGGAACAAAGAAGTGCCATCTTCCGCCTTGCTGGCAGTGGTGGAAAAAGCAAAGTTTGTAATAAATCCATTTTAACTGTAGCAAGACCCAGATACAGCATTTATACAGCAATTCCTTATTTAATGAGACATTTCCTTTAGGGCTGGTCAATCGGATGTCAGTTCACTCTCTCCCGATCCCGGGGGTGATTTTAAAATACCGCTTTTATTTCCAAGGGGAGAATTTCCCCCCTAAATTCTTCTGTTCAGGAATTTGAATGTAGAAGGTGATAAACAATAAAAAACTCACATTCCAATTGCTTTAAGTCCAGAGCCTCGGCTCAGCCATTCAGCTCACACAGGAAATCCTCCATTGTTCCGGCTCCTTCAGCGAAAGGGAATACACCCCCCGCACTCCGTCCTTTGACTCCTGGGGCGCAGCGGGCCAGGCCCCCCCACCGCCGTCAATGTGGGGGCCTCTCCGCAGTCGCCCTTATGGAGGGGGGCTTTTTGTGCCCCCCCTGCTCCTGAAGGTGCCCGTCGCAGGATCACAGTGGCGGACGCGTTGAAAAATGTGTCCATCGCGTCTGTAACCGGAAACGTATATGAGGTCTAAAATTCTAGGCTAGTCCAGCTTGCTGGAAGAAATGAGTCTTGAGTGAGTGGCGAAAGAGGGGAAGGTCCATGATAGTGCGAAGGTCGGGGGGCAGGTCATTCCAGAGGGTGGGCCCTGCCACAGAGAAGGCCCTACCTCTGGACGCCGACAGCTGGCATTGACCGGCGGTCGGTACCCTGAGGAGGCCCTCCCCCTAGGAGCGAATCGGTCGGTGGGAGGTATGTGGTAGGAGACGGTTCCGCAAGTAAGTAGGCCCCGAGCCATGGAGCGATTTAAAGTTGGTGACAAGCACCTTGAAGTTAACCTAGAAGGACACCGGTAGCCAATGCAGCTCGTGTAGGAGAGGTGTTATATGGGAGCATCGAGATGCTCCCATGATTCCTCGCGCGGCCGCACTCTGTACCAACTGGAGCCTGTGGATGCATCTCAAGGGGAGCCCCATGTAGAGAGCGTTGCAATATTCTAGGCGGGATGTCACGAGTGCTTGAGTGACAGTGCGGAGGGCATCCCGGTTAAGAAAGGGACGTAACTGGCGTATCAGACGTATCTGGTAAAAAGCCCCTTTGGTCACGGCTGCTATATGACTATCTAAGGACAGCCGTGAATCCAAGAGGACGCCTAAGTTACGGGCTTTCTCAACGGGGGCTAGTGACTCGCCCCCGATAACCAGCGATGGGATCAGCTGGCTATGTCGGGACGCTGGGAACCAAAGCCACTCGGTCTTGGATGGGTTGAGCCGAAGTTTGTTACTTCCCATCCAGAGCAGCACAGCTTCCAAACACCGGGACATCACTTCGACGGCATCGCTAGGGTGGTTGGGGGTAGATATGTACAACTGAGTATCATCAGCATACTGGTGGTATTCTACCCCACAACCACGGATGATCTCACCCAGCGGCTTAATGTAGATGTTGAACAGGAGGGGCGAGAGGACCGACCCCTGAGGCACCCCACATATTAGGGGCCTCGATGTCGATCTCTCTCTTCCCGTCAACACAAACTGCAATCGACCAGAGAGGTAGGAGGAGAACCACTGCAGTACAGTGCCCCCCCAGTTCCAATCCCTCCAGTCGGTGCAATAGGATATCGTGAGGAATGACCTCTGTCTCTGGCCCTCCAGAGATCATCTATCAGCGCAACCAATGCTGTGTCAGTGCTGTGCCCGGGGCAGAAGTTGGACTGGCGCGGGTCTAGATAGTCAGTTTCCTCCAGATGTCGAGGGAACTGTTGTGCCACCACACTCTAAACAACCTTTGCAAGAAAGCGAAGGTTGGAGACTGGACAATAATTAGTTAATGACGCTGGGTCGAGGGAAGGCTTTTTGAGGAGGGGTCTCACCAACGCCTCTTTCAAGACGGCTGGCAAGAACCCCCTACTCAAAGAAGCGTTCACTATTTCCTGGAGCCAGCCACGAGACACCTCCCAGGAGGCCAGTACCAGCCAGGAGGGACACGGGTCCAATAAACATATGGTGGCATTCAGCCGCCTCAGCAACCTGTCCATGTCTTTGGATGTAACAAAGTCGAATTCATCCCACAAAATGGTCTCAAGACCTGTCTCGGATGATCCGCCCAGATTTATTGGAGTGGAGGCTAAGTCGTCTCGGATCCAAACAATTTTGTCCTGCAGATAGATTCCAAATTCCTCTGCTCTGCCCTGCAAAGGAGCTTCCTGAGACCCCTGTTGAAGAAGGGAGCGGGTCACTCTGAACAGGGCGGCAGGGCGGTTATCTGCGGATGCGATAAGGGTGGCGAGATGATTACGTTTCGCCACTCTTATTGCCACTAGGTAGGTCCTTAAATGGGACCTCACCTGTGTTCGATTGGATTCGGAGCGAGTGGCTCTCCACCTGCTCTCTAGGCGTCTCTTCCGGCGTTTCATCGTCCTTAGCTCTTCAGAAAACCAAGGAGCCAGGGTGGATCAGCGCCACGTGAGAGGCTGCAAGGGCGCGACCCGGTCCAAGGCCCCCGCGGCAGCACTATTCCATGCTGCCACTAGGTCCTCAGCCGAGTTGTGGGTTAGGGTTACAGGTATAGGCCCAAGCTCCATCTGGAACCTTTCAGGGTCCATCAGGCGCCTGGGGCAGAACCATTTTGGTATCTTTGGTTCCGTCTCCCCACGGTAGGGTGTAGCGGTTGGGAAGTCCAGCCAAAGGAGAGAGTGATCTGACCATGGTAGGGGTTCGATGACTAGTTCCCCTACTCCTAGATCACTCAACCACTGGCCAGAGGCAAAAATCAGATCTAGTGTGTTTCCCCCCATATGTGTGGGGCCTTGAAGTACCTGGGTGAGGTCTATGGCCGTAATGGAGGCCATGAACTCCTGAGCTGTCCCAGATGAATCGCCCGCCGATGGCAGGTTGAAATCTCCCATGACTATAAGTCTGGGGGTAACAACTGCCACCTCAGCGATCACCTCAAGGAGCTCGGGTAGGGCCACTGACATGTAGCAGGGAGCTAGGTACACAACCAGGCCCAGCTGCCTCCCAAGTCCCCACTTCACATACAGGGATTCGCACCCGACTACCTGAGGCACAGTGGTCTCCCTTGGCTTAAGACTTTCCTTGATAATAATCGCAACACCTCCACCCCTGCCCTTGGCTGATGAAGTGCCAGGTAACCTGGGGGGCACATCTCAATGAGGGGAGTACCTCCCTCGTGCCCCAATCAGGTTTCCGTAATACCCACCAGGTCTGGTTCCCCCTCTGAAATTAGATCATAAATGAGGGGGGCTTTCTTCACCACGGACCTGGCGTTGCACAACAACAGCCTAGGGTCTGGGCTCTGTAATCCCCAGCCTCCTAGGTTGCGAGAGGAGCCCTGGGGGTCGGGGCGGGCGACCACTTGTAGACAGCGGGTACGCCCTCCCCTGACATTTGATATGACTCCTGGCTCCCGTCATACCTACCCCTCCCTAGGACAGTCTGATGGAACGGCCCTCTGTGGGATCAACCCCCACCCCCCTCCCAATGTCGGACCCTCTACCCTCACTCTCGCCGCTCTCAGCTGGGCTAGCATTCAGTTCAGTTGAGCCGGTGTAAATGGATCCACCCACCACCCTGGAACCTCTTAAAACCCAAAATAAAAATCTGCGTAGCTTGCGTTTCTTCCACCTCTCTTGACTAATAAGCCCATCCTTGAGGTGGGTCCTCGTTAGTTCTGAGGTCCAGACATGTGCGAGAGGAGACTCCCGTAGGGAGAGAAGGGTAGCCCTTGAATACGTGGGAAATATGATAAAGTGCAGGAAGGAGATCTAGTTGCAATAGCCCCGAGGGGAAAAAATTCCATTACAGATCTAATCATGGAAAGGAGGGCATCTAGCAGGAGGATTTAGATGATGACATTAAATTCATAGTTTAAATAATTCATAAGTCCAGAGTTCAGATAGATCGATAAAAAGCAGGAGAGTAATTGGTTTTAGAGTTCTCAAGCAGGAGAGTGTAGAAGGTGGTTAAGCAGTCAAATGATGAGGATGATGTAGAGAGGTCAATTTCCTAAGAGACATTGGATCCGTTGATTAAATTAGGATAAGTCTATCATCGTTATTAGGAAGGTGGAAAAATTGCTGCCAGTGGGCCGAGATTGAATTTCGGGCCGGGCACCTTTGGCTGATGTTCGGGTTACCTTTAGGCTAAGGTCATAAATCAGGCCAGGTGTTAATCGTCCGATGTTCGGGCCGGTGTTGTTTCTATGGACACTGGGTCAGGGCTTACTAATCGCCTCTGCCCCCGTATGGTCGCTTCAGCTCCTTGTTTCTGTCCTAGGGTTGCTCGCCTTAGCAGCGCCATGTTGATCGGCAGTTAATTCAGTTAATTCCATGATGTGGTGTGCCGCGCCGTGCTGATTTTCCGCGCCGCGTCGGTTGTCCGCATCAGTCTTCCATGCCGCGTTGTACCGCTCGGTAGTCCGTTTGATCGGGTGCCTGAATTGCTCCGGCTCCGGCTCCGGTTCTGCTCCTGTTGCCGCTTGCCCGCGTCATCCCCAAGAATCACAAATTGCTTCAATGTGTAACGGGGGATGGTTGGCATGACGGCTCTGCCACGCCAGTTCCGGTTTCAATTCTGGCTTCCTGCTCGCCCATGCCGCCCGAGGAGCCGAAAATCCTCCAGTGTGTTAGCGGGGGTGGCGGCTCGTCGGGGCAGGCTAACAGAAGCCAAGGATCGACCGGCTAACGTCCTCATGGGCTAAAGGCCTTCCCTCGCCTTCTACGGTGTTCAGAGGTTGGTCTCCATCTTTCTTTCACGCATGCGCATGAAATGAGGCTTAACTGCCTGTTTGATGGTAGGAAGGAAGGTTCAGGAATGGGGGGTGGGAGAGAAATGAGGCTTAACACTAAAAGGACTGCGTCCGTCTAGCACACTGAATCATTCTTTGTTTTCTTCCAACCTTCATCCATGGGCAAGAAAGTGACTCCATCCACAATTGGTCGATGATTGAAAGCCTGCATTGCTGTAGCTTACGAACACCAAGTCAGACCAGTAACATGCTGCATAATGGCTCATTCAACTTGTAGTGCAGTCATGACTGCTGCTTGGACTACGCAGGCATAAGTCAAGGAAATTTGTAGAGCTGTAACCATCACCATCGTTGGTCTTACTTGAACTATAGTTCTCTGCGTGCTGCAAGAGAATCCAATCCCACCCGATGGGCCTGGTTCCAGTATCCACGTGCGACCGATCTCTACGTTGTTACAAGTCTTCTGTCTATGCTTCATTGAGAACTGGAGTCAGTCGAACGAGGGAGGCGTGACCAAAATCTTTTCAACTCAGTCTCTGGGCAAATAGAAGTTAAACCCACACTTGGATTCTCCTGCAGCGCACAGAGAACTACCATTTGGGGAAGAAAAGTGACTCATTTCATAAATCTGCAGACTAGTTCTTTCAATCAACTATGTAAAAAAGAGGTGCATTTTCCCCATTATAGATTATACTTTTCCACAACTTGTTGCTACTCAAGTATTTCCATTGCCCAATGCTGACAGTGGGTTTACTAGATCTAATGAACTATGTTTATCTCACTGATATATTTTTCTTCAAAATTTTGCTTATGGGGATTTCTAATATTTCTACGTTGACCTGTTTCTTAACAGCATGTGAAAGATATTTCAATATTCATGGATGTTTTTCATTATAGCCTTATTGAAGATGAACTTATAATCAGAAATTATGTTCCAGAAAATCAGTCATAAAATTGAGCAAAAGCAATTATATCCTGTATATTACATATTTTGTTTTTTTTATATTGAAAAAGTTTTATTGGTTTTACATTTTTTCTGTAGGATAGGGTAAGGGATACAAAGAAATTTTGAAAGCATTCACGTCGAGGTCGTCGGCTCTTCCGGGACCTCAAAATACATTAATAACAATAAAAAGAAAAACATTTTTCATCAAACTACAAAGTGAAAGCGTGTACATATATCTAAATTCTCAATTCAATACTGTCAGTCCTTTACAAAAAATCCAAATACAAATATTATGCAGAATTGTTCAAAAAGAAAAGTCAAGGCAAAGTTATTTTTTTGATCTAAGTCTCTTGGCAATTGAATCTTCTTTTTCTCCTTCCAGGCCCCCAGTAGGCGGGGCCGTGGCCCCCTCCGTCCCCCCCGGATCTTCCCCCAGGATAGAGGAATGTTTTTTAAGAAAGGCTTCCGCCTCAGCAACTGTTTTAATCCTCACTCTTCCTCCTTCCCAGAACACCAGCATCCCTTCGGGTGTCACCCACTTGAACCAAATCCCATGATCAAATAAAATTTTAGACAAGAAGGAAAATTTCCTCCTTGCTTCTCGAATCTTTCTAGGGATCTCCTTCAAGATAGCAACCTCTTTTTGTTGGTAGATTAATGGACTACCTCTCTGCACTTTCAGGATTTCCTCTCTGGTTGACCTTCTAACAAATTTCACATGTATCTCTCTAGGCACTTCATTTATCCTGGCATATGCTGAGTTAATTCTGTAGGCTAGGTCAATGTCCCCCCTGATCTCATCCTTAGATTTTTGTAAATAGTCTGCTAAAATTGTGCTCATAAGATCAGGGAGGCATTCACCAGATTCCTCAAGAACGTTCTGAAATCTCAAAAAATATGTCATTCTTTCCATATCAATCCTAGACACATGCCCATTTGTTTCCCCAACCTCTTTAGTAACATTTTTAATCTCTCCCTTAACCCCCGCCAACCCCCCTTCCAATTCTTCAGTCTTCTGTGTGTTTTCCAGCACTCGCTTCCGTGTGTCGAATAGCTCCTTCTTGAAATTGATGTTTTCTGCCCTCTGGGCTTGAATCTCTTGTACCAAAGTTTGTATAACAGTTTCAAGAGAAGCCATCCGTTGTTCTAAACTTGTCAGTGCTGTTTCTTGAGCCATGATTAACTGTTAAAATCAATGCCACCAAAATGGCGTTTTCAGGGTGGGGTTTGTGAGACTAACCGGGAGCCAAAAGTTCTGATCAAGGTTGTAACTTTGTAAAATACAGGAACCAAGAGAGAGACAGTTTTCCAACTCAATAGATGTAATAGCGAAGGTACTCCAGAAAAGAAATCACAAATCCAAAAGAAAAAATTTCTTCATTAAAAACCAGAGATAGTCCAAATTGCAAAGAGACACTGGAAATTTTCCATAAACAAAATAGTCAATCAGGAACAAAGAGAGGCCATTTTCCACCGCCCAGCTCAGAGCCCGCAGGAGAGAGTAGTGAGAGAAATTGTATCAGCCAGACCTAGAAACATTGTTGCAAGCAAGCCGCAATCCACTTTCCCTTAACGCAAACAGTCAGGATTGAAAATTTCCGCTCCTCGCCGCGAGGAACCATTTCCAAGTGCCGCTTAGATCCGAGGTTTTTTTAAAAAAAAACAAACACCCCCCTCCCAGTCCTTTCAGCCCGGCTGACAGTAGAAAAAAAAGTTTTTGAACACTCACTCTCCCCTTGCAGCTGAAGCCTCGGGAAGCCTTCCGACATCGACGTTCAGCCCTCTACATAGATGTGAATGGCGCCGTCGTCCTTAGGCGAAGGGAGAACCCCCCGCAGCATGTTCTCCTTCACCTAGGCCGCGGCAAAAGGGTCGCCTCCCCCACCGCCGTGAGGGGGGGCGTCCCTGCCGAGCCGGCCCTACGGGAGACCCCCCAAAAAGGGGCGTCTCGCCCCCGTGGGGGGGCAGAAAAAGCAACAAAACAGCGAGCGAGCGCTAGACTCGCTCGTCGCCGCTGGAGCCGGAACCGGAAGTCGTATATTACATATTTTGGACACATACTTCACATACTTTGGAGCTCAGAATCAAAGTAGAAACATAGTCGTTCTATTTTTTTAAAGTATAATGTTCTTGATTTAAATAATATTTAAGCAATACATGCAAGTAGTATTTTATGTTTATTTTTGAAAGCCTTCCTATTGTCCATAAAAGCTTTATATTACATATATTGCACAGCAGCAATAAATAATAAAGCAAAGTAGAAACAACTGTAGCCTGAACATATACCAGCTTTGTAAATTTTCTGTGAAAATATATTCAATTTTAATATTTGCTACAATGTGCAATACTGTAATAACATAATATTTTTCTTAAGCCTGGAATAGAAAGTTTTAGAATTTACTAGAGATGATCTGGGTAGAAGCTGAGCATATCCCCACTTTTTTTGAAGTAATTTTTGTAGAAATATATGGGCATCTCTGGTCCTGAGAGGACAGGTTAAGGAAGGTATAAAAGGTAACATTTTAGATATTTTTTGGTTTCATCTGGGCTGTATTGAGAGAATATTTAGATAGTTTTTAAACTTGGGATTTTAATTCGGTTTTTAGCGCAGGGTTTATTTATTAGAATAAGTATTTTAATTTTATATATTTTATATATTTTGTATGTATTTTAACATCCCTGTGCGCCGCCCTGGGTCCTAACAAGGAGAAGGGCGGGGTATAAATTTAATAAATAAAATAATAAATAAATAAACTGATACGTTTAAAAAAAATGATTTGAATTCCAATTAAGGCAGAAATGTTCAATAAAAGTCAGTACTGACTGCATTTATTAGATAGGCATAAGCTTTTGTTTTCCTTTAGGAGGATCATTGTGACAGTTCAGAGAACATCCTGTGCACTCCATCCTTTGAAGATGTTAATCTGTTTTGCTTTTATCATGCCAAAAATAATTTTTGTACAAATTAAAGATGAAGCATGTACTGGCTCATGAGCTGAGGAAAAAATGTGACTGTTAAGAAAAAGCAAACAAGTTCTTTGTCTCTTCACCCACATTTTTTAGAAATGAATCCAAAGAACTGCACTTCACTATCTGATACATAATTGTGACAATAAAATCTTTTTTGGACATACATTAAGATTTTAAACTGAACACTAGAAAACTTAATAAGACCGCTATTTCATTCATATGGCCTAGTATTCAAGAAATATTTAATGAATCATGTTATTACACTTACGTGTTTTATTTATTTAAAACAGCGGTGGGGGAATTATTGCCCTTATTTGAGTTGTAACTTTAACTTCCATGCTGGCTTAGGCATTCTGGGATTTGAAGTCCACAAGGATAAAAGGGTTATAGTTTCCCACCTCTGATTTAAAACATTTGTATAGTTCTTACTGTTTTAAAAACAACAAAATTTAAATTCAAACAAAACAAGTAATTTAAATCCTTGATTAAAATATATATTAAAACATTAAATAAAAGACGGTATTAAAAAACAAAATAGTAAAAGATAATAAAACAGTAATGTGAACTATAAATTATAGCAACATTAATGTTTTGTTTAAATGTTTTAAGAGAAAAGGAATGCCTAGTACCAGAAAGAACAATAAATCTGTCAACAGATGTATCTTGCTGGTGAGAGCATCCATAAACAAGGATTTACCACTGAAAAAGCTCCTTTCACGTAGTCATTTAACACAGGGGTCCCCAACCTTTTTGGCACCAGGGACTGGTTTCATGTTAAAAAAATTCCATGGACCGGTGGCCATGGCTCGGCCGGCGTAGAGGGGGAGCGGGGCGAGGGGGAACAGGCGGCGCATGCGCACGCGGGGTGTGTGAGTCAGCTCACTCGCCCCTCTCAGGCCCCTAACGGCGCGAGCGGCTGTGCCTGCACACTCCCGCCCCGGGCGCGCGCTGTGCCCAGAGGGCTGCTCCCTCCTCCTCCTCTCTGGCCCTTTCTAAGAGTTGCGCCGCTCACTGCGGCCCGGTTCCTATCAAGCCACGGACCGACACTGGGCACGTGTATCATGTGCAAGGTACACAAATGTAAAATGTACCCACTGATCATGTTTTTACCTCCCTGTAACTCCTCCCATCAGGCTCTTTTTCAACTGTCATTTCCTCAGCAACGTACGGAGGCCTCTTAGGGCCAAAAGGCACTTAGATAGCAAACTCCCAGGTGGCCCATAGAGAGAGAGAGAGGAAGAAATACAGTTTAATAAAAGAGGGACTAGGGGAGACATGATAGCAGCCTTCCAATATTTCAGGGGTTGCCACAAAGAAGAGGAAGTCAAGCTATTCTCCAAAGCACCAGAGGGCAGAACAAGAAGCAATGGGTGGAAACTAATCAAGGAGGGAAGCAACTTAGAACTGAGGAGGAATTTCCTGACAGTTAGAACAATTAACCAGTGGAACAGCTTGCCTCCAGAAGTTGTGAATGCCCCAACACTGCAAGTCTTTAAGAAGATGTTGGATAGCCATTTGTCTGAAATGGTATAGGGCTTCCTGCCTAGGCAGGGACTTGGTCTAGATGACCTCCAAGGTCCCTTCCAACTCTGCTATTGTATTATTGTATTACAGTAGGTAGGTAGATAGAGGGATAGATAGAGAGGGAGAAATAAGGTAAGTAGGTAGGTGGATAGATACATAGGGAGAAACACGGTAGGTAGGTGGATAGATAGGGAGAAACACATTAGGTAGGTAGGTAGATAGGGTGATAGAGAGGGAGAAATACAGTAGGTAGGTAGGTAGAGGAAGAAAGGAAGAAATATAGTAGGTAGGTAGGTAGGTGGATAGGGAGAAATACTGTAGGTAGGTAGGTAGGTAGGTAGGTAGGTAGGGGGATAGATAGGGAGAAATACAGTAGGTAGGTAGAGGGATAGAGAGAGAGAAATACAGTAGGTAGGTAGGTAGATAGAGGGAGAATGGAAGAAATACGGTAGGTAGGTAGGTAGGTAGGTAGGTAGGTAGGTAGGTAGAGGGATAGATAGAGAGGGAAAATACAGTAGGTAGGTAGGTTGGGGTTTATATGGTGGTTGTGCGTATGTGTGCAGGTGTAGATCTACACACAGATTGGTTGGCCATTTAACCAGACTGGGCCACAGCAACACGTGTCCGGGTATAGCTAGTGAGGAATACAATACTATCCACAGTAAGTTGAATTCCACTGATGTGCCATTTGCCATTCACTGGTAGAACCTTTCCTCGTCTGACTGATCTTCAGTGTTTGGGTTTCTATCTTGTTGCAATGGCTCAACAATTGTTGCAATGGCTCAACAGTTGCACCCAAGCCAGTGAAAAGAAGAAATAGAACTTGGTGTCATCAGCCCACAGATGCATTTTATTATATATCTGTGAATAATATTAATAATAATAATTTAGAACCTTCCCACTTAATGTGATCAACCATGAGATAAAATCAGGCAAATATATTGTTGGCTGAACATGATCAACTATTCAGTTAATCTACTGTTAATCAAATATTAAAAACAGATGTCTGTACTCGCAATATTTCTGCAGACTGAATTGCCAAAACTGAACATTGTAAATCACAAGAAATGTGGTACATTTTACCCTCAAAGCATGTAGTGAATACAGATAATCCTCACTTAGTGACTATTTGAAATTACAGTGGATCTCAAAGAAGCTACTTACAACCTGGATTCAAAGTTCCAGTGCTCTTCCTTCCTTACCTGTGGTCATGTGATCATAGTTGGGCACTCAGCAACTGGCCCACATTTATGACCTTTTACAGTGTCACACAATGATTGCCAGAAAAAAAAAAGTCACACAATTGGGTTGGTCATGTTAATTTAATGACTGACATTACTTATCAAAATTCAGGGCTCAATTACAATTCTAAGTTGAAGACCACCTGTAAAGGCTAATAACGTTTTTTTTTAATGGATAGATATCTACTTCAATAGGCAACAAGCTGAGGGGAAAAAAATTACAAGCTGCAGTAGTTCTCCCTGATTACCGTATTTATCGGCGTATAACACGCACTTTTCCCCCCTGAAAATAGGGGGCAAATGATGTATGCGTGTTATACGCCGATATGCGTGTTATACGCCGATATAATATAAACATACCATGTTTTTACAGTGGTCGGCAGCAGAGGGCACGGCATGTACGCGCGGCTCCCGGATGGCTCCGGCGCAGCCACAGCCCCTTCGAGCGAGCGAACGGGCGGGTGGAATGCCCGGGGCTGTGGCTGCGCCAGAGCCACAGCCCCTTGGAGCGAGCGAACGGGCGAGGGGAATGCCCGGGGCTGTGGCTGCGCCGGAGCCACAGCCCTCTGGAGCGAGCGAACGGGCGAGGGGAATGCCCGGGGCTGTGGCTGCGCCGGAGCCACAGCCCCTTGGAGCGAGCGAACGGGCGAGGGGAATGCCCGGGGCTGTGGCTGCGCCGGAGCCACAGCCCTCTGGAGCGAGCGAACGGGCGAGGGGAATGCCCGGGGCTGTGGCTGCGCCGGAGCCACAGCCCTCTGGAGCGAGCGAACGGGCGAGGGGAATGCCCGGGGCTGTGGCTGCGCCGGAGCCACAGCCCCTTGGAGCGAGCGAACGGGCGAGGGGAATGCCCGGGGCTGTGGCTGAGCCGGAGCCACAGCCCCCTGGAGCAAGCGAACGGGCGGGGGGAAGGCCAAAGAGGGGGCATCGGGCAGGGAAGCCGCGCGCATCTCCACCGGCTCCCTCTGACAGCCACCACGGCACACGTTTCTCCTCCCTGTCGGAGGGAGCCGGTGGAGATGCGCGGGGCTTCCCTGCCCGATGCCCCTGCCGGGCGCAAGGCTCTGGGCTAGCTGCTAGCCCAGAGCCTTGCGCCCGGCAGGGGCATCGGGCAGGGAAGCCCCGCGCATCTCCACCGGCTCCCTCTGACAGCCACCATGGCACACGTTTCTCCTCCCTGTCGGAGGGAGCCGGCGGAGATGCGCGCGGCTTCTCTGCCTGACGCCCCTGCCGGACGACCTGGCCCGCTGTGGGAGGAGGCGTCCGTAACCTCTGGCATGCCGGCCCTTCTGCTGCTTCCCGGGTTGGGGCGGGGGGAGAGGGAAGAGAGGGAGTGACTGACATACACAGAGAGAGACAGAGGGGAAGGGAGGGAAAGACAGAGACAGACAGAGACAGAGAGAAAGAGAGGGAGGGAGGGAGAGAGACGGAGAGAGACACAGATAGAGAATGAATCGGAGACAGACAGGGGGAAAGAGGAAGAGACAGACATACAGAGACAGAGAGAGGGAGGGAGAGAATCAGAGTGAGTGACACACAGAGAGAGGGAGGGAGAGACAGATAGATAGAGACTGATTAAGTGAGTGAGAGACAGACAGACAGACAAACAAACACAGAGTGAGAGAGATGGGCAGAGGAAGGAGAGAGACAGATAGAAAGAGAGAGACGAAGGGAAAGAAAGAGAAAGAGAGAGAAAGAAAGAGAAAAAGAGAGAAAGAAAGAGAAATGGAGAGAGGGGGGAAGGAGGAAAGAGAGAGAGAGAAAGAAAGAACTTATGACCACAATTGAGCCTAAAAGTTTGGTTGCTAACCAAGGCCGTCGTTAAGTGAGTTTCACCACATTTTCCTTTTACATTATTTACCTTATAAGTGGTAATAATATTAATAAAAAAAAGTTCTGAGCTACCCTTATTTTGCTTCAAAGTTCTTTATTTGAAATTTAAATTTTTTCCCTGAAATTTCCCTCTTAAAATGAAGGTGCGTGTTATACGCCTGTGCGTGTTATACGCCGATAAATACGGTATATGAATGACATTAGGAGCTAGAGATTCTCGAAGCGAGATATCAATTACATTAACACCTAATAGTCTCAGCTCTAAAGTCACAAGGTATAAACACCAGGCCTAAAAAGAATGGCAGCAATAGTGCTGTTGCTTCTTCTCCATAACAATATATTTCATTTATTTGCTTGCATGTATCTGACAGAGGCTGAGGGATTTTTAAATTCTTCAGAAATACATTCCTTACTGCAAAATGCAAAATTGCTCGATCTATCCTGTCAAGACATTTCTCATTATTTTGGAACAGTTTGATTCATTAAGTTAACTTTTGTAATCTTCCATTGAACCATTAAAGTATATTACCATATCTTTTGAATAATACTTTTGGTCTTTATAATTCTGATTTTTAAGAAAATGGGAAAACATTTTATGATTATTATGATTAAAATGTGCATATGCATTATAGATAAATTTGTGAGGGGTAAAAGTACAGTGAAACTGGGTTATCTTCCATTACTTAACCTATGTTTTTTTGTTTTTGTTTTTTGAGAACATCCCAGTGACTAAGAATTGGTGGGAGGATATGAAAAAAAAAACGTTTACAAATTAATGTGTAAAGAAAATTGTATTGATGAGTGATACTGCACATACATATTTCTTGCATTATATCTTCTAGGCAATACAATTAATGAAGAAAGAAAGAATTCTGAAAATAAACCTCCACTATGTGTGATGGGACCTCAGTTTGATCCTACTTCACAGGTCAAAAATCCCTTATCTGCTGTTTTGAAATTATATGAGATTGAATTAGGGCCAATAGGTCTGGTTTGCAAAATTACAGACAGCCATAAATATGGCAGCAACAAAGCACTGAAAAATAATTTTTTGCTGTAGTCTAGATATTTGTAGCTCAGATAACTGATTATAAGGATTGCTGAATAGCAACATTTGCTTCTGTATTTAGTTACAGTTTTAAATATAATGTTTCCATCATAAACCACTTGGAATTAGAGAATCAACAGGCAGCTCCAGCCAATATCTTGCAAATGAACTAGAATGCTGCCTGTAATGTGAAGTGTTACACTGCTATTGTATGAATGTAATAAGTAATGTGATTAATAGTGTTGTGAGATTTATTTTAAAATTGTGCATATATGGCTATTACTATCATTTATAGTGCTTTAAAATGTTATTACTACAGATAACATTTAAAAACTTCAAAATTTAATATAAATGGAAAGGGAAAGAAGATATTGATATATTACTTATTCATTGGTATTATGATTGGTTAACTATAGTGATATCAAGACAAATGTAATGGCAAGATTCATAGTAGTAATTTATCTACTTAATACATCCAACCAGGTTCCATTATGTGCATGCATGTTAGGGTAAGCAATATATTTAATGACTTAACTTGATATTTTCACTGCAGGAGTTTCTAACTATACTAACTATATTGCTAACTGGAAATAACCAGATTATTTCTAACACCACCTGTTTCCAATAATTTCTGCTCATACTGAATTCTGGCATATTAGACATGCTTAAGATCCCTTTGGTAAAGCAATGTCATCTGGCAGCAGATATGCTTCTTCTCTTCCTGCATCTGCCCTGTAAAACAACATCCCACCTGACATTCAGATGGCCAAAATGAAAGATCTTCAATAAAATATGCAGTAGTTGGTCTCTTTCTGTTTTTCTGCTTAGGATGTTTGTTGTGTTTTCTTTTTGTGCCTTCATTTTTATGCTTCTATCCAAGTAAAGCCTATGCTTTGATGGCGAACCTATGGCACGAGTGCCAGATGTGGCACACAGAGCTCTCTCTGTGGGTATGCATGATGTCACCAGCTGCTCTTCCAGGTTCTGTAACGCGCATGCATGCTGGACAGCTGGTGCATTGCGCATGTGCATTGGCCAGCTACTCTCTTCCGGGTTCCGGCACTCTGGCACACGGGTACTCCAGTTTTGGCATTTAGTGCTGAAAAGGTTATCACTGGTCTAGAGTCATTTTTGTGAAAATGATTTATATAAATATAAAATAAACATATAAAGCAGGATAAGAATTCAACATCTTCTGATTTCTAGTCAAGGGCTTTTAACCACCACATCAAACTAATTGTAATTTCTAGTTGTAGAAATAATATATATTGGATAGTGAACTTTTGTTATTTAAACTGATTAGATTTAATAAATAAAATGCATTTAAATTCTTCATGATTGACATGAACTTATTAGCAGTTCAAAATTCAGTATGCAAGTCAATATATTATTTTATTGTATTCTATATGTTAGTGAGGAAATACAGAGGGAACAGATATAAGCCACCAATACCTGAATAACATTTTTCAAGCCGTACAGTACAAGTATATTTATAGAAACAATTGCACAGAGATAGAATATTCTTCTGTTTATTAGGACAATAGGATGCTAAACCTCCTAAGACATTGTGAACTTAAGGTTCTAGTTATATGATAAACTGTCCATCACACATTAAACGTTTTACAAAAGAAGACTAGTTGCTTAAATAAAATGATCACATACACTATTCTTAATTTATGTAGCTATTAAACTACTGTAAGATATTTTTCAAATTAAGAATGGTCCCATATTATTAGAATCAAACTTGACTCAAAGGATATTTATTTTTTTAATGTTAAATTTAACATTTTATCTAGTGGAGAAAGTAATCCCACAATAATTGAGTCAAACATTTTAATAAGTAGTTAATAAGTCTTTGATAAAACATTGTCTGCTTTCCTGATCTGCAGTTCTTCCTTGGGGACACTTTGCATAGGCCTAGAAAATGTATTTATGTTATTTGTTAACTAATTATAAAACAAAGCATTATCACGATTAATCTGAATTCAAGGACATTCATATTTTAAATTGTTTCTTGGCATGTAATAATACTACTTTTTTTTAAATAAAGGAACAATATTGCCCCTTCTAGTTCCTTTCCTTCAGTCTATCTCTCACAAATTTCTTATCCTCTTATTTCAAAGAAATTATTCTTATTATTCCTATCTTTCAACTTCCTATTTTTTCTCCCCCTAACTTCAGACATTAGCTCTCACACTCTCCAATCTTCTCCAATCCTGTTGAACTGCCATGACCAAGTTTCTAATTGTTAATTGAAACTGAAAAATAAACCACTGATTATTCTACTCTACTTCATTCCACTCACCAAAATGTTCATTGTTCACAGAAGGCAACTATATGCTCCCTGAACCAAAAAAAAAAATTCCCAGAGAACCCTCAGGCTCAGGAATCTGTTACTAGCTTTAAAAACTGCCATTTGGAAAAATCTTTATAAATGTGCTTTAATGCCAGTATCGAATTGAATCATATTTTATCAGGAATCTTTAGATATTCTGTATCTTTAAATCAGAATCTTCTTAAGATGATGGTTCTGTGTAGATGATCTTAAAAGCAATATAACAATAGTAACACTTTAAATATAAGTTAAAATTTCCTTTTTAGCTGATGGATTCTGTTTCTTTCCCCCGGTATACTGTTCTCTGGTATTTTTCTTCAATATTTATAGAAGGTGTTCAGTCTTTAAGTGAAGTGGATATATATCAGTATTTAATATTTGCTCTACATAGAGACTATGTTTATGAGCATTCTTGTTTTATTTCATTCTATAAAAAACTATTGTAAATATTTGTATCATTTCAAAATTTATTTTAGAGGAAAATAGAAAAGTTAATGGTTGATATAGTTACCAATTATTAATTATGATGTGTTTATATGCCAAACACTTGTATTGTTGCCAAGAAAACTACAAGAGGCAACATTATATGTGTCTGTGTGTGTGTGTCTGTGTGTGTGTGTGGTGTGTTTTATGAACTGATAAATAAATAAACAAGGGAGACTAGGATAGATCTATTTCGAGCTATTTAGCTCTCATCAGCTAGCCGTACTCTTACTGGGATTTGAACCGAGGCTGTATTACATGTTAGGCAGATGTTTTAGCCACTAAGCCACCAGATTCTCCTCCTGATCAGCTGAGACAGGGGAATAAGTATATACTTGTGTTACAACACCCTGTAAGCCCCAATTAAGGGAGGAAGCATACTGCTTTCCTTTTCTTTCTTTCGACTCATCACCAGAGACCATGCAGACAGAAAACAATTTTTTCGTTGTCTTTTGTTTCCATGTTTGTTAGGTTTTGAGCTTGTTTATTTATTTATCTATCAGCTCAAACCCTAACACACATGGAAACAAAAGACAACAAAAAAATAGCTTTCAGTCTGCATTGTCTCTGGTGATGAGCCGATAGACAGAAAAGGAAAGCAGAATGCTATCTCCCTTAATTGGGGCTTACCAGGGTGTTGTAACACAAGTGTGTGTGTGTGTGTGGTGTGTTTTATGAGCTGATCAATAAATAAATCAGGGAGACTAGTATAGATCTATTTCGAGCTTTTTAGCTCTCATCAGCTAGCCATACCCTTACTGGGATTCGAACCGGTGCTGTATTGCATGTCAGGCAAGAGCCTTTAGCCATTCAGCCAGCCAGGTTCTCTTATTGCATCAGCTGAGACAGGAGGATAAGTATCTATAACTGTTCCACAACATAAAACTAACACACATATTTAAAAAAAAATTACACAACGGAACTCATGGCTTTCTGTCCAGATGGTCTCTGGTGACGAGCCGAAAGGCAGACGAGGAAAGCAGTATGCTTCCTCCCTTAATTGGGGCCCTAACAGGCTTTTTAGCTCTCTACATGGGGCTCCCCTTGAGGTGCACCCGAAGGCTTCAGCTTGTCCAGAATGCAGCCGCGCGGGCAGTTATGGGAGCCTCTAGGTTCTCCCATGTAACACCGCTCCTGCGCGAGCTGCATTGGCTGCCTGTCGTCTTTCGGGTGCGTTTCAGGGTGTTGGTTATCATCTTTAAAGCGCTCCATGGCACGGGACCTAGTTATCTGTGGGATCGCATCCTGCCCCATACATCCCTGCGGCCGATTCGCTCCCACAGAGAGGGACTTCTCCGGGTGCCGTCCACTAGGCTATGCTAGCGGGCGGCGCCCAGGGGAAGGGCCTTCTCTGTGGCGGGCCCGACCCTCTGGAACGACCTGCCCCCCGAAATTAGAACAACTACGGACCTCCGCTCCTTCTGTCAAAAATTAAAAACGCACTTTTTCTTCTTGGCCAGCCTAGGTTAGTCATCTGTTTATTGTTTTAATTGGGTTCTTAAGGGGTTTAGTTTTTAGTATTCTGGGTTTTTAGCGCAGGGATAAATTGTTTAATCTGATTTTATATATATTTATGATGTATTTATTTTTGTATGTTTTTTAATTCCCCTGTGCACCGCTCCAAGTCCCTTTGGGGAGAGGGAGCGGTCTACAAATTAAATTTATTATTATTTATTATTATTATTATTATTCATCAGCTAGCCATAGCCTTACTGGGATTCGAACCGGGGCTGTATTACATGTTAGGCAAATGCCTTACCACTTTGAGCCACCAGGTTCTCTTCCTGCTCAGCTGAGACAGGAGGATAAGTATATACTTTGTTCCACAACACCCTATACACACACACACACACAAACACATATACATACATACATACACACACACGTATATATGTATGTATGTACAGTATGTATTACTACTAACTACTGAAAGATATAGTTCAGTGGTTCTGAGATCTCGTCTGCCGGTCCTGAAGGAACTGGCAGACGAGATCTCAGAACCACTGAACTATATCTTTCAGAGATCCTGGAGCACCGGGGAACTGCCAGAAGACTGGAAAAGAGCAGATGTGGTTCCCATCTTCAAAAAAGGGAAAAAAACAGATCCAGGAAACTATAGACCATCAGCCTGACCTCAATACCAGGAAAGATTCTGGAAAAGATAATTAAACAACAAATAAGTGAACACCTAGAAGCAAACAAAGTAATAGCCAAAAGCCAACATGGGTTTGTCAAAAACAGATCATGCCAGACGAATCTAATTGAATTCTTTGACAAAGTGACAAAATCAGTGGACCAGAGGAATGCTGTTGATATAATTTACCTGGACTTCAGTAAGGCATTTGATAAAGTAGACCATAACCTACTATTAGATAAAGTAGAAAATTGTGGGTTAGACAGCAGCACCACCAAATGGATTTGCAACTGGCTGACCAACCGCACTCAACGTGTAGTCCTCAATGAAACTGCATCTACATGGAAGGAAGTATGCAGTGGAGTCCCCCAAGGCTCTGTTTTAGGCCCAGTACTCTTTAACATCTTCATCAACGATTTGGATGAGGGGATAAATGGGGAACTCATCAAATTCGCAGACGACACCAAGCTGGCAGGAATAGCCAACACTCCAGAAGATAGGCTTAAGATACAGAAGGATCTAGACAAACTTGAACATTGGGCACTGTCTAATAAAATGAAATTCATTTGTGAAAAAAGTAAGGTCCTACATATAGGCAAGAAAAACCAAATGCACAAGTACAGTATAGGTGGTACCTTGCTCAATAGTAGCAACTGTGAGAGGGATCTTGGAATCCTAGTGGACAACCATTTAAATATGAGCCAGCAGTGTGCAGCAGCTGCCAAAAAAGCCAACACAGTTCTAGGCTGCATCAACAGAGGGATAGAATCTAGATCACGTGAAGTGTTAATGCCACTGTATAGTGCCTTGGTAAGGCCACACTTGGAATACTGCATACAGTTTTGGTCGCCACGATGTAGAAAAGACGTGGAGACTCTGAAAAGAGTGCAGAGAAGAGCAACCAAGATGATTAGAGGACTGGAGACTAAGACATATGAAGAACGGCTGCAGGAGCTGGGTATGTCTAGTTTGATGAAGAGAAGGACCAGGGGAGACATGATAGCAGTGTTCCGATATCTCAGAGGGTGCCACAAAGAAGAGGGAGTCAAACTTTTCTCCAAGGCACCTGGGGGCAGGACAAGAAGCAATGGGTGGAAACTAACCAAGGAGAGAAGCAACTTAGAATCAAGGAGAAATTTCCTGACAGTAAGAACAATTAACCTCTGGAACAGCTTGCCTCCAGCAGTTGTGAATGCCCCAACCCTGGAAGTCTTTAAAAAGATGTTAGACAGCCATTTGTCTGAAATGGTATAAGGTTCCTGCCCATGCAGGGGGTTGGACTAGAAGACCTACAAGGTCCCTTCCAACTCTGCTATTGTATTGTATTGTATTGTATTAATATGTAAATGTTATAGATCTTTCAGTGCTATTTGTCACAAAATATGAATAGGATGCATACTTGCATTCATGTCCTGTTTGTTTGTGGCCTTCTCATAAGTATCTGGTTAGCCATTGTGAAACAAATTTCTAGACAAGAGAACCTGGGAAATGTTTTAGTGCAAATGTTTTTGTTCTTTCTTTCATTTTCTTAGGCAAATTCAGAAAACAAGTCAAAGTCGACTGAAGCAAACATTGAACCAGAGGCAAAGAAAAGTCAGAATATGGAAAGCAGTTCTGTGTTGGAATTTCCAAGTGATGTACCTTTTGCACTTGCACCACATATTTTGGCAGTACAGGATACCTGTAATGATTTCTCAAGACAATTGATCTCCTGTGATGTTAATGATAATTTAGCACGATTTTGGTATGATTTTACACTTGAAAATTCAGTATTATGTGAGTCTTAAAGTTTTGTTACTTAGTATAAAATGTACCTACCGGAAAATCATTTGAACTAAAATATGCTAGCACTGTCTGTCATGTAAATCAATTGTTTGTATCTACCATTAGTCTGACAGAACATTACCATTTCCATCATTGTCATGTTTCTTACATGACAATATAAGAACAGCTAAACCAAACATTACAAGTCAATTACAGTAAATAGGTTATAATCTGCAGTCACTGAAAATAATCATAGAAACTTCCAGATATTGAAATTAGCTTAGTCCTTGCTTGATCATAGAAAAATAAATGTTATATTGTATTGTAATTTACTAATAATCAACTTATGCTATGATAGTAATAAATTAGTTAATTTTATTACAGCACCTTTTGTTGGGGAAATCACAACAAAATTTTAAAATCTAAATTTGTACATCATTAGTGCAGAATGAATTGATATAAAATATACGAGGTTGGTTTTGGAGTTTGATTCATATTTCTTGGAATTATAGTTTTTGGTTGGCTTCATGTTCCGTATTCTAAATTTCTATGTTCAGTTTTTCTATTGCAAGTTTTTGTTGCAACTGCTAGTTGGGATATATAAATATACTATACATTATGTCTGTCTGTGTACATATGATGGGTGCATAGGTGTATATGCAGATGAGTACATTATATACATATGCATGTTTATAAATTTATTTACACCAGTAAAATAACAATGCATATTTAAAATATATGTATAGCTTTTCATGAGATACTGTATGCCACCCTTCTCTATCCTCATCTCCTTCTGTTATCTTAAATTTTTCATTGCTGTTATGCAATGAAGAACAATATACAAGACGTAAAAGGTAGATAAGTGGTACCTTGCTCAATAGTAGCAACTGTGAGAGGGATCTAGGAATCCTAGTGGACAACCATTTAAATATGAGCCAGCAGTGTGCAGCAGCTGCCAAAAAAGCCAACACAGTTCTAGGCTGCATCAACAGAGGGATAGAATCTAGATCACGTGAAGTGTTAATGCCACTGTATAGTGCCTTGGTAAGGCCACACTTGGAACACTGCATACAGTTTTGGTTGCCACGATGTAGAAAAGACGTGGAGACTCTGGAAAGAGTGCAGAGAAGAGCAACCAAGATGATTAGGGGACTGGAGACTAAAACATATGAAGAACGGCTGCAGGAGCTGGGTATGTCTAGTTTGATGAAGAGAAGGACCAGGGGAGACATGATAGCAGTGTTCCGATATCTCAGAGGGTGCCACAAAGAAGAGGGAGTCAAACTACTCTCCAAGGCACCTGGGGGCAGGACAAGAAGCAATGAGTGGAAACTAATCAAGGAGAGAAGCAACTTAGAACTAAGGAGAAATTTCCTGACAGTTAGAACAATTAACCTCTGGAACAGCTTGCCTCCAGAAGTTGTGAATGCCCCAACCCTGGAAGTCTTTAAAAAGATGTTAGATAGCCATTTGTCTGAAATGGTATAAGGTTCCTGCCCACGCAGGGGGTTGGACTAGAAGACCTACAAGGTCCCTTCCAACTCTGCTATTTTATTATTATAATATTGTGTAAAATATAATCATATTTTAAACAACACATTAAATCTTAAGGAGAACCATATTGTCAAGTCTTTCTATTGTATGATAAAGAAACTAAGAATGCAAGCATTTTTTCAAGCTGTCAGGTTCCAATGTAAAAGTGAGGAAAAAAATCCCAAGTTCTGAATTGAGTATATATTATCTCCCTCACAAACACCAGCACGAACTGACATCCATTAACAGGCAATTCAAAGTCAGGACTAACCGTCCAGTAACTATTCCACAGTTTTAAACTGTTCCCTACCTCTGCCTGTCCACCCTCTATTCTTCCCTAAGCTGAGTCAGTAGCCATTTAGAAGGGAAGCCAGCAGAGTTCCATCATAAGCCACGCTCAGTTCGCATGCCTGCAATCTTCCATTTTTGTTTCCGCCGCTTGGCCGCCCATCAGCTGTTCGGTGTTGATCTCAGCAGTGGCTCTTAATTTGATAAATTAAGAAACATAGTTATGCAAGAGAATCAATTCTCAGAAGCATGTACATTATAGTTGCACATTAAAATCTCCAGTTCATTGAAAAAATGTGTTGTATCGAAGTTTGCTGATCATACATGGTTCTTAATGATCTCAATAATATATGCATAATATTATGGTTGCCCTTTTGTGCCCTAAATAAACATATGGCTTAACAGAAAATTGGAAGCATGAAATAAGGTGAAATCTATGTATCACAAAATATGTTTTGATCAGCAACTCCTGTTTGAACTCTTACATGAGTTTATTCACTTGATGTCTCAGAGAGAGGGTCTGAAAAAGTGAGGGTCAATGAGAGGGAGAAAAGAAAGAAAGGCTAAGAGAGAAAATGTTCAGTCAAACATTGTCAAAAATAAAATATAATTATTAATCAAGCTATAAATGAATTTTCAAATACTGTGACTTAGGAAAAGTGGTAAGCTTTATTCCACACTATATAGATCATTATTTCTCCTTCCTTGAGATCCAGTAGACTAAAATGATAAATATATAGCTTTTTAAATTTTATGTATAAAAATAGATGCAATAATACCTTTAAAAATCCTGCAAAATATTTGAAATTATTTCTTGTATTTACAATCATTTTTTCTAATTAAACCTGATTTTAAGATTGCTTGATTTTTGCTGCTTACATATTTATTTTTCAGGAATCAAGTAAATATTTTATAAAATTTCATAAAATAGAAATGTAATGGTTTTGCAAAAGCCAGACAAAATACGCCTGTGGATTCAACAAAATCATATTACTGTACATTGCTAATGATATTGGGGTTTTGTCTGATGATGACTTGAAACTAGTCTTTCTCAGACATTACCTATAGATTGTAGCACATGATACTGTAAATACTTTATGAAAGCCTAAAAATATGTCTCTCATAATTTTAATAATTGCTAATAGTGTTAAATGGTTTTAAATGAGCTTTGTTTGTATATTTTGTTTAAATGCATTTAAATTATTTCATTTCTACTGTAAACATCCATGAGTCATTTTGAAATGTTGGTATAGAAATAAAATAAATAATTATAACAATAAATTTCATAAATTATATCTTTTTTTTCTTTATGTTTCCTTTCACTTTTTTGTTAAAGCATTTTCTACATGTTCTCTTTCTTCTTTCTTTCTCTGTATTTTTGTATGTGCATGTATATATCTCCATATCTATTATTTTTGTTTTGTTTTTTGTTATTAATAAATTATGACTACTTAAAATAAAAATAAAAAACAATATTTCAGTACTAATAGTAATAATAATAGCACTAGAAATAATAAATAGCTATTTCTTAAATTTATGCTCAAGGTAAAACAATATTGAACATTATCCAAGACATTATCTGCGTCGCCTCATGGCAGCAGCTCTGAGAACCCCGTCCAGCAGGACCCCGCATGGCCCCCAGCCCACTTCTGCTTGCTCATGGCCACTATGGAGCAGGAGGCTAAATGATGCACCGGTGCCATGGCCATGAGGTGAGGTGGGAGGTGGACCTACCCCATGCATTCCACACCAACTTATTTCAGGGTCCCTGCAGCCACACCATCCATGCCCCAACACATGTCTCACCTCACTGCTGTGGCACCAACACATCACTCAGCCTTCTGCTCTATTGTGGCCACAAGCAAGCAGAAATGGGCCAGCAGCCACATGGGTTCATGCTGGACATGGCTATTGGTGCTGCTACTGCGAGGCAGGTGTCGGGGCATGAATGGCCAGGCTGCAGGGGCCCTGAGGTAAGCTGGTGTGGGATACATAGGGGAGCCCCACCACCCTGTAACCGTGGCACCACAAACAACTAGAAGGAATGGACAGGCGGCCAGCTACGCAGGCTCTTATGTAGGGCTTATTTTCAGGGTAGGGCTTATTTTCAGGGAAACAGGATAGTTCTTGTATGGGGAAGAAATAAGCAAACTGAAGAAATCTTCAAATTTAATACTGAGAAAGGAAAGTATAAGATAAACTTTAAAAAACTCTCTGCCTTGATTTTATTTAATATTGGATAGAAAACTTTTGACAGGCTTTCAAGATTCTGTTATTCCACTCAAAAACAATAAGAGTATTCTTAAAATCATTTCATTTCATTTATTCGATTTCTATACCGCCCTATCTCCCAAGATGGGACTCAGGGCGGTGCACAGTGCATGCTATGGCACTTTCTAGGCTTTGTCTATTTTCAATGGCTGGCACTAGAAAATGATAATTTATTTCAGTGTGGTTGTTTCTGATTTCTGGTTGTAAAAGGGGAAGATAAATATGGAACTATATGACTTGAGAATTTGTTAATGTAGGAAAAACCTCATATTCATATCTAAACCATGACATTCTAAAGCAGCGTTTTTCAACCTTCTTTGCCTGAGGACGTGTGGATCTCAACTTCCAGAATTCCCCTGTCAGCCATGCAGTGGAATATCAAGACATTTTCAAGTGGCCAAGATTGAGAAACAATGTGCATGATTTGCCTTAAAGCAATATTCAAGGCTCAGATATCAACCTACTTCTGGACAACAGCTGCAGTATAATGCTGAGCCACCAAGACTGGAATAAAATAGATATTGGAGATAAAAATCCAATGCAACGGATTGTCTAACATCACTCGGTACGTAACACATAATTCACAAGATTGAAAATGTATTTTCATTAATGTACCTAAAAAAAGCAAAATCTAATTTGCCAGTTTAAATATGTGTCCTCTCACCAAGCATCCTCCAATAAAATTTAGCATGTAAAATATGTATAACTTTGTACTTAATTATAATGCTCTTTTAATAAACATTTGGATCTTTGGAAAGATATTATAATAGACTTATAATGAAGTCATATTAATGCTTCATTTTCAAATGGTGTGGAAATGGCTTAGTTTCATTCATACTGTTTCCATAATTAATTTGCATTTAAGATTTTAGATTGGTTTTTTTTTTCATTAAAATGGTTTATTTTTTATTAATACTTTTTAAAATTCCATCAATTTTCAGAAAACATTTTGTGTTGATAATATAGTTAGTTTTGTTAATATAGTCAGTACAAAGAAAATACCTACAGTGCTGCTGGTGGATGTCAGGATACAAATCCAATCAAAAAAGTCATAGCCTCTATTGCAGCCTAACTTGTGGCAGTAGGGGCAACAAAATTTCAGTATTTCACCACCGTTATTGCACTGCAGGTAACCTCATGTCAAGTTAATCAGATCATATATCTGGCATATTCCTCACAGTAACTCTGCAGATGAATTTCAGAAATAATCTAAAATGCATCTGCAGCATTGCTGATAGGAATATGCCAAGTATCTGATGGATACAATTCCTTTAGTCCTGGAACAGGTCCTGGAGAGGCTTTGAGGGCTGGATTGACAGTTATCTGCGGGGTTGGGTTAATTCTGTTGGGCTGCAGAAAATGAACATATCTGCCCTAGCTGGTTAAGGCTTCCTTGAGAAAGGGAAAGCCCTAATCCCTCCATAAGTGGCCATGACTGAACTTAATCGTTCTGGACAACTGTCCAGCTTCCAATCTTCTTAAACCAATCAAGAGAGTACCTTTGTCCAGAGATTGTTGCAAATACTGTTAGCCAAGGAATATTGCTGGCAGGGCTCAGTAGAAGAGCTTTTTTTGTGTAACACCCATCCCTGGAATACATTCCCTCCAGAGATAAACTTGGCTGCAATTCTGCAAGCTTCTGTTTGGCATTGAAGCCTGGTTCGGTGCTTGACCCTGGAACCCAGGATATATCATGAAACCTGTTTTCTGGCTGTGTTGTAGGTTTTTATGATGCTCTAGCTGCTGCATGTTTAATTCTCATTTTATTTTTATAGTTTTGTATATAGTGGCCACCAAAATCATGAACTCAGATGAACGATTATAGAAATTAGTTGATTAGATTGATTAATAATATTGATAGATTTTGAAGCTCATATTTTCAGTGCAATTAGAGGGCAGATATACATAATACTTATTGGGAAAAACTAGATTTTTAATAGGAAGAATATATGTAATGGTATCTGCATATATACTTGTCAGACAAAATCATATAAGACTCAAATCTGAACTATTGTGTTTAATCCTCCTAAAAGTAAGCATTTTAATAGCAAGTTAATGTTAACCAAGAATAGACTGTAGCTTGTCATTGTTATACAGGTAGTGCCCCATTTATGACCACAATTGAAGCCAAAACCTCTACTGCTAAGTAAAGCAGTTGTTAATTTGTCTCCATTCTATGAACTTTCTTACCAGAGTTGTTAAGTGAATCATTGCAGTTAAGTTAATAACACGATTGTGAAGTGATTCTAGCTTCCCCAAAGACTGCTGGTCAGAAGTTTGCAAAGGTGATCACATGATTCCAGGACACTGCAACAGTCATAAACATGAGCCAGTTGTCAAGCACCTGAATTTGGATCACATGACCATGGAGATGTGCAACAGTTGTAAGTGTGAACAACAGTCCTAAGTCATTTTAGTGCCATTGTAACTTTGAGCGGTCACTAAACGAAAGGTGGTAAGTCTAGGAATAGCTATACAACATTAGACATAGCCAGATTCTAAAAAAATTAATAAACTCCTATATCATTTCAGCCTGGAAATATGTGCCCCCTTAACATCATCAATTCTTAAACAATATGATTGCTATACAGAAATTAAAGCTCCTGAACAGAACTAGAGACTAGCCTTACCAATTGATATCAGGATTGACATTTGATACAAGATTGAGACTCTTGGTGATAAAAGTGTATAATCTGGGTCCGAAAGATCCGAACATTACTTGTTAACCCTTATTTAGGGTAGAAGTTTATTTTGGGATGACTTACTGTACATCTCATTTGCCCTTGTATTTTAATTAATAAAAAACAAGTGGGGGATATAAGAGACAGAATGTAATACAGTACATGTTGAGTGTTCACTTGTAAAGAGAGAAATGCTGACCTAGGTTGAGTATGTGTTGATATACAAATATAAAATAAAAGAATAGAAATATAATGGGTACAAAATACTCTATGTGACTGGTTACTGAAAAACAGAAATGATTTTATTCATAGAGCTAATGCAGTGGTGTCCAAACTTTTTTCAAAGAGGGCCAGATTGGATGAAGTGAACATGGTGGAGGGCCGAACATTTTTCCGAACATTCTTTGAACCATTACAATTAAATGCAAATAAATTATTTTATGCCAAGTTAATTGCAAATGACATACTTTTCATTTCATAACATTAAGATCAACTGACAGTTGAGTTTTCACAATGTATTGAAAATAAATTTAAAAAAAACTTGCCTACCTCTTTCTCTCTTTCTTCCTCTCTCTCTCTCCATTTCTCTCTCTCTTTCTCTCTTTCTTTCTCTCTCTCTTTTTCTCTTTCTTTCTTTCTGTCTCTCTTTCTTTCTCTCTCTCTTTCTTCCTCTCTCTCTCTCTCTCTCCATTTCTCTCTCTCTCTCTTTTTCTCTTTCTTTCTGTCTCCCTTTCTCTCTCTCACTCTCTCTCTCTTTCTTCCTCTCTCTCCCTCTCCATTTCTCTCTCTTTCTCTCTTTCTTTCTCTCTCTCTCTCTCTCTTTCTTTCTGTTTCTCTTTCTGTCTCTTTCTTTCTCTCTCGTTCTTTCTCTTTCTTTCTCTCTCTTTCTCTCTTTCTCTCTGTCACTCTGTGTGTGTGTGTCTGTCTGTCTGTCTGTCTCTCACTCACTTAATCAGTCTCTATCTATCTGTCTCTCCCTCCCTCTCTCTGTCTCTCCCTGTCTCTGTGTGTGTCACTCTCTCTGATTCTCTCCCTCCCTCTCTCTGTATGTCTGTCTCTCCCTCTTTCCCCGTCTGTCTCCGATTCAATCCTTCCCGGTGTCATTCTCTATCTGTGTCTCTCTCTGTCTCTCTCCCTCCCTCTCTTTCTCTCTGTCTCTGTCTGTCTCTCTGTCTTTCCCTCCCTCCCCTTCTGTCTCTCTCTGTGTCTGTCGGTCACTCCCTCTCTCCCCTCTCCTCCCGTCCCCCACCCCGGGAAGCAGCAGAAGGGCCGGTATGCCGGAGGTTACGGACGCCTCCTCCCGCAGCGGGCGAGGGAGCAGGCGGGGTGAGCACCCAAGGCTACCGTCATCTTAAGCACCACCGAGGCTGTCGTCCGGCAGGGGTGTCAGGCAGGGAAGCCGGTCGCGTCTCCATCGCGGCTCCCTCTGGCAGGCACCAAGCGGACGTTCTGGGGCCGCGCGTTCACCTCCCTCCCAGCTTCGCAGCCCCAGAACGTGCAGCGATGGAGGCGCGACCGGCTTCCCTGCCTGACGCCCCTGCTGGGCGACAGCCTCGGTGGTGCTTAAGATGACGGTAGCCTTGGATGCTCACCCCACCTGCTCCCTCGCCTGCTGCGGGAGGAGGCATCCGTAACCTCCGTCCACCTCCCTCCCAGCCACACAGCCCCAGAGACAGAGGGAGGAAGGGAGGGCCACATTTACACAGAGCAGGGAGGGCTGTTGGAGGGCTGTATTAAACTGACCCCCGGGCCGGACTTTGGACATGCCTGAGCTAATGGAACAATACTAGTGAAGAACAGTGAAATATGCTGGGCCAATGGCAGCAGTGGCAATTCTCTTTCCCAATCTTTGTTTGTGGTTCAACCAACATTCCGCTGATGACACCACTGTTAGAAGAAAAAAGGCTGATGCCAAGAATGAATCCTTTCAAGATTCATTCATTTGTAAGTAGCTAAGAGTATAGTCAGCTTCCAAGAACAGAAGAAAAAACCAAAAACTTACCTTTCAATACATAGACTTAACAGACGCAATCTCCCCTCTGCTCCCAAAAGTCTATTAAATCAAACTTTATAGCATTAATTTTAATTATTGGTTGCAAATTAACCTTGTATTTTCCTCTGTTTCATTTATTTTTAAATGCTATCTCAGTTCTCTGCCATATTAATACTTTCACATGACAGTGCATTCTTATAAGGTTTGCTGGAGGGCAGCAGGAAGGCCCTTCCTTCTCCATCACTACTAGGTCCCTCCTTCCAAGTGACATTCTAAAAAATTGGATGCCCTTCCTTATAACTATAGAGACTAATCCTGTAGCTCTTTCACCTACAAATTCCAACTACACAGAAAATGCATAGAGTTTCCCACCATGCCTTCCTGAACCAAGACCATATCCCATCCCTTCTGTAATCTCTGTATTATGGGAAGAATGTATCAAAGATGAAATGTATTTTGGATTCTTAGTACTTATTGAAAGCACTTCCAAAGATTCTTGAGAGATAACAGATGGTTGCATGCATTATAAATATTATAACAGTTCGTCTGCAAGAACTTCAAAAGACTAGAATGCATGACTGGCCATGCAGTCAGGTTTCTGCATCTGCCAGCAGTTCTGTCTCTGCTAGGAAAAAGAGTAAAACTAACAAGCAGAAAACCTAAAGATGAAAGGAAGAGTTCTAGAATGTGAGACGTACTAGATGAAGATGTGCAAGAAATGGAAATTCCACCTTCCCTCTGTCTTTGGACAAGAGAAAGGAGGAATGGAAAGCTTGCAACAAAAGCAGATCTTGTCTGCTCTAAATGAAGAAGAAATAGAAAGAGGAGGAGAAGTACTCATAACCCATCAGGCTTCTGCCAGCTGGTAATACAAAAACAAAAAGGTGCAAGAATATATTTCCAAGGGTACAAGAATCAGATAAATAAACATATTGTTGAAAAACTATGAAGCCAATGATAGGTATCAGCCCTACTAGAATGAAATTAAGGTTCAAAATTATATTGCCACTTTCTCCATGCAACTGATGCAGTTGGGCTAGATGTCCTTTTCTTTTAAACAAGGGGATGTTTATATATTGCTGTCAGACTCCATAGCAACTCTTGGGTTTTCATCTGTCTCTTGTTTTGGTACTAGACAGATCTGGTGTCAGATTGGTTTGTTGTTTTAAATAGAATTAGCTATCACATAATCAGAAAGAGGGAGGAGCAGAATAATGTAATAACTACAGGAAGAAAGTAATAATATAATAACTCAGAGAGAGAAGGGAAGGAGAAAATAGGAAGGAGGGAATAAAAAGGCTGAACCTGATAAAGTGGAACTAACAGTTCCCAGGTTAGAGAGAAATGTTACCTAAATATATGAACTGCTACCAGGCAAAATGCTAAGTATTTGTATTACTGCAATATGAACTCCTGTTTCAGTTTGCTGTTTCACTATTGTTCTCCCTGCTGCACAGTTTTAAGAGCTGTGTTAATTGAAATTGATTTCCGGATGCAATTCAAGCTGCTGATTGAAACATTTGATATTCTATCTGGCTCCAGGCCAGATAGATACAGAAGGTAGTCCTTAAGATAATTTATCTTAAGGACTACCTTCTGTATCCATTTGCCTGCTTGATCAGATTCAACAGATTCAACACCCCACCAAGTGTCCTATCTATCCAAGAATACATTTGATGGGACATGAAACAGATACTTTCAATTGCTACCCTATGCCGTGGAAACTCTTTCCTACAGTAATCCAGACAAACTCTTTCCTTCAGGGTTTCAGGAAGAACATTTAAGATATCTGGTCCTTAAAGAAGGCATGTGCTGAATGTATTTTTCTTTTAATCCTCTATGATGCCATTGAGGTTTTTATGGATTTATTTTTAAATGAAGGGTTTTTTAAAATAATACTTCTGATTGTTAGAAATTCATAGGCTTTGGACTATCATGCAGATTTAGTAATTAAAAAATTTGGAAAGGCAGAAGGAAAAGGTTGAAAGATTGAATTCTGGATTATGGCTCCACATTTTTGAAGCATTGTTCTATAAAGAGATGAATCAGAAAGTTTTCAGGCTGCATAGGTATGATTACATTTGGCAGAAATCAAACACCATTCCACAATTAGAATTTATACCAACTGACAAGCTTGGGACAGTCATGAACTCTGGATTTTTTGTTGATTCAACTGAAGTACCCATGAATTCTGTTTTGTCCCAATTTCTACCAAAAAAAATCTATATCACCTAAGACTGAAGCACAAGTAGATTGTTTACCAATGCAATGATTGCAAACAAATAAACAAGTACATGAAAGGATAGATGAGAAAAAACAAATTCAGTTCTTTGAAATCGCCAAGTCAAAGTCTAGACCTAAAGGCCACAAAAATGTTATGGTAGGATCTGAAACAAGCAGCTCATGGTGGAAAAATAATTCTAATTCACACTGTTGGGAATTTGTCTTGGAAGACTGGGCCAAAATTTGTACAGAGCATCCACCAATTCCAGTACAAAAAACATTTGGCCATAGTTATTGCAGTAGGGGCAGTGCAGTCAATTGCTGAATTTTATCCTTCATGTTGGCTAAATAATATATGGCTACTTTATTAAATAAATGAAAAAGCATTAAACTTTGATATTATTTGTTCACACTAACTCCTTTATATAATAAGAGGACTCATGAAACTGATTCAGCAGTGCTTGCATATCTTCAGCAGTTAAGATATGCAAGCATTTAAAAATCTGAAAGGAGGCAAAAATGTCTTCACAGATCTCTATATGTTGGACACTGCTGCAAAAGATAAAAAATTTCTTCACACGTTTTACTATTTTGTCTTCTCAATATATTTATACTTCTCTCCACCAGATTTAGAGAAAAACACCCTCAGACCTCTAAATTAATGGAGTATGCCCTGAAGGTATGACCTTTTTATCATATGAAGAGATTCACATTTTAGTTATTAACACTGGCTAACTTTTTCAATGAGATACCAAAGAACAGTGTTTCTGAGAAGTAACAAACTAATCCTCTTACTACTATTCTGTTTTAGAAACTATACCAAGTATCTCAAATGCTTTACCATCTATTAAGCTTTTTATAGAATTCTTTTTTTAATTTCATTTCTGATTTTGAAAGTTAAACAAAGTTATTCTTGGTTTTATTTGAATGGAAGATCACTAGAAAATCTAAACATTCCAGGCTAAATTGAAGAATTGGGAAACAAAACCTCTCCTATATTTTATTTTTATTTTATTAAATTTATACCCCGCCCTTCTCCAAACGGACCCAGGGCGGCGCACAGGAATATTAAAATACATACAAAAACACATTAAAAATTTAAAAAACTTATTTGATAAACAACCCTGCGCTAAAACCAGATTAAATTTCCCAAAATTTAAAACTATCTAAAAGTCATTTTGGAGGTTACGCTAGGCCGGCTAGATGGAACAAATGTGTCTTTAAGCACTTGCGGAAGAGGCGGAGGTCGGAGATGGTGCGAAGGTTAGGGGGTAAGTCGTTCCAAAGGGCTGGGCCCGCCACAGAGAAGGCTCTCCCCCTGGGTGTCGCCAGTTGGCATTGTCCGGCCAACGGCACCCTGAGAAGGCCCTCTCTGTGGGAGCGTATCGGTCTTAGGGATGTATGGCTGCCTTGAAAATTACAAGTTGTCACCAAGATTCAGATTTGAAAAGACTTTATCTGTGTTTGATTATAACAGATGGTATCCAAAAAACCAATTCGTTCAGTAGTTGATCCTGTTGTTTCAATTAATTTTACCATTTCATTTCAAATGAAACTAAATATGATTTGTTTTAGTGGAATCATTCTTTGAATAATTATTTGAGAGAATTTTTTTCTGTATTAGAACATTGTCAATATTTTCTAATTTGAATCCTTATACCTCTATTCCATATAGTTGCAGATATGAGAACATATGTTCTATTCTTCCATTCAATCGTACCCTCTGTGACTATCTAGATAAATCCCTGCAGTATTCTCAGCAAGGTTTCAAAGAAGTAGTTTGCCCTTGCATCCTTACTAGGGCTCAAAGAAAGTGATTGGCCCAAGGTCACCCAGCTGCCTTCATGCCCAAGGCAAAACTAGAACTCTGGTTTCTAGCCTGGTGCGTTAACCACTACATCAAGCTGTTTCTGATGAGAATGTATACACTATGCCATAAAGACATAGTGAAATTTGCAGCAATGCCTTTTTTTAGCATAACAAACATTTAAAAATAAATGTCAAATATAAAAATTGAGTGTGAGTTTAAAAAACACAGAAGAATCTGACTTTAATTTTTGCACTGTTGCCAAAATGTTACTTACCAGATGTATTTTGTTCGTTGGATAGTTTTGATACTCTCTTAAATCAAGTGGCAAAGCCACCACCCACTCAAAAGAAGAAGTAGCTGAAACCATCCTGACAGATGTGTTCATGTTCATGGTTGCTTGCATTTGTTTGGGGTAATTAGTATGTGCATTAAAAATATACACTATATTGGTAGGTACTTTCCGTTCAAATATTGTGCTCCTTTGTAGAAATTAAAGCAAATCTGAGTTTATCTGAATTTAGAGTATGCAGTGCAATACTTCAGTGTGTGCAATAAAAAGGAAGGGGCTAGGTTGAAATGTGTTCTTCTTCTAATTTAATATTTCCTGAAAGATTTAAAGGAAAAAATGATGAAAGCATAATTATTTATTTTTCATGTTTATTTGGTATTACCGCATAGAATATACAAACTATTTCCTTTGCAAAAAGTTTCACAAACTGATAATTGAAAACCACTCCTTTCATGAAAATATTTATAATATTAAAAAAATGTCCCAGGTATGCCCAAGCATGCTGTTTGAAAATTAAACAATTTAAAAAAATCTGCAGTCATTACAAAATGAAACAAAACTGAATGCCAATGGGATAGAAACTAGAAAAAATATCTTAAAATAAAATAGAATTATTTCTGTATGTGTAAATGTATTGTGTGGTTATGAAAAGGAAGTGGGTGGTTTAATGACAAAATACTTGGTTAGAGTTTTGCTCTGTTTTCAATGCTCATAAATAGCTTTTCACATTTTTTGCTTACATATTTTTTTTTCCAGTTTCGGTTCCATGTATTCTTAATTCTGTCCCATGGTATTTAAAAATATTAGTAAGCAACAGAAACTTGCTATTCATGGAGCCAAATGAGAACCTTAGGTAGAAGGGATAAGTCCCATGTTTTCTTCTTATGGAAACAGTTGTTCTCAGTCAAGAAGACAGTAAAAGCACATGTTGGTCTAGATTATTTTTTCCAACGGATCTGTAGGAGGAAAAGCTGAAATATTTGGGGATTTTAGCTTTTTATTTTGAAGTGTTTATAGCATTTAGCAATAGCACTTAGCCTTATATACTGCTTCACAGGGCTTTATAGCCCTCTCTAAGTGGTTTACAGAGTCAGCATATTACCCCCAATAATTTGGGTCCTCATTTTACCAACCTCAGAAGGATGGAATCAACCTTGAACTGTTGAGAATCAAACTGGTGAACTGCTGGCAGCCATCAATCAGTAGAAATAGCCTGCAATATTGTATACGAACCACTGAGCCACCGTAGCTCTTCACTTAAGTGATTAAATTATGATAGAAAAACAATATACCATATTTTTGGAGTATAAGAAGCCCTGGAAAAATGTGAAAATTGGGGCATGCAGAGTTTGAGAGGCCTGCAAAGTGCTCCTGTGGGCTGGGCGGGAAGGAATGATCAAAAAATGGCTTGTTTTTCACAAAAATGGACCTGTTTTTTGCCCCCAGAAAGAGCATACATAGCCTTTAAGAGTCTTGTAGCGTGCTCCTGAGGACTGGGGGGGGGGGGGCACGATGACTAAAATGAGCAAAAAATGGCCTGTTTTTACAAAAACAGGCAAAAAAAATGGCCTGTTTTTCAGGAAAACGGGCCTGTTTCTTGTCAAAAGGGCATGCATAGCCTTTAGGAGGCTTGTAGAGTGCCCCATTTTTCACTCATTTATGCCCTCTCCAGCATCCAGGAGCACTTTGCAGGCCTCCCAAACCCTCTGCATGTCCATTTTTGTGAAGGGGTGGGGTTCCAGGAAGCCAAGGATGCTCTATTTAGTGTATAAGACATACCCAGATTTTCTCCCTCTTTTGGGGGGGAAAAGGTGTGTTTTATACTCCAAAAAGTACAGTATATATGGTTATATATTACCATATTTTTCAGAGTATAAGATGCACCAGAGTATAAGAGACACCCAGGTTTTGAAGAGGCAAATTTTTAAAAAAAGGAGGTAGATATAGAGAAAGAGAGAGAAATACAGTAGGTAGGTAGGGAGAGAGAGAGAGTGGATAGGCAGGTAGGTAGGTAGGTAGGTAGATTGATAGATAAAGGGAGAGAGAGAAATAAAGATAGAGAGAAATAAAGGAGGGAGGGAGGGAGAGTGCGTAGATAGGTTGGTAGAGGGACAGAGAGAGAGAAATAGAGAGAGAGAGAGAAATACAGTAGATAGGTGGGGGAAGAGAGTAGATAGGTTGGTAGATAGAGGGATAGAGAGAGAGAAATAGAGAGAACTACAGTAGATAGATGGGGGGGAGTAGGTAGGTAGGTATATAGGTAAATAGAGGAAGATAGAGATAGAGAGAAATACAGTAGGTAGGTAGGGAGAGAGAGAGAGAGTATGTAGATAGGTAGATGTTTCCAGGTGTATTTATCCATGTGTTGGAGAAGGAAATCGCTGACAACCTGTAGCACTTAAAACTTTGTTTCTGCTGGGACAGCACTTGACCAATGTAATTCTCATCAATTCCTTTAACTAAACAGGTTCCTGAAAGGAAAAAAAAAGTTTTTGCATTCTGCAAACCTCCCCAAAACGGCCCATTTTTCACAAAAATAGGCCCTTTCCCCCCCCCAAAAAGGCATGAACAGCCTTGGGGGGGGGCTTGCATTATGCTCCTGGGGGTGCCCCCCCTCAAATGAGCAAAAAACAGCCCGTTTTGCGTAAAAACGGGCCTTTTTTTATCAAAAACTTTTTGCATGCCCAGCCTTATGGAGGCTTATAGAGTGCTCCTGGGGGCTGGTGGGACAAAATTGAATAAAAAATGGCCAATTTGTTTGCTGATTTCTGCTCTCCCCATCCCCCAGGAGCTCTCTGAAAGCCCCCATAAGGCTATGCACAGCCATAAGGCCCCATAAGGCCAAAGCCCCGCCCTTCATTTTGGTGAAGGGCGGGGCTTTGGGAGGCAAAACTGCTGTATTCAGTGTATAAGACGCACCCAGATTTTCAGCCTCTTTTTACAGGAAAAAAGGTGCGTCTTATACTCCGAAAAATATGGTACTTTATAACATAGACAAGATTGGAAGATAAATATATCCCTTGTAATACTAGAAGTTAAAGTCATTCAATTAAATGGATAAGAAGAGGATTCAAATCAGGCAAAGTACATTCTTCACACCACCATAAGTTCATAATAGAGATTGACAACACAATAACAATACAGCAAATCTTTGACATTTTTATGAAACAAGGTCAAAAACCTTGTGAAATTTTTGACTGACCTTCACTAGAACGTTGTTTTGTACTTGCTTTTTAAATTATTATTACCAGATACAATGATGGTTTATGCATTAGATGGGTTTCAAAAGGCATTAGGCAAATTATTAAAGGTTATGAACATCTCTGGCAATTATAATGTTGTCTCCAGGATCATAACTAGGATACCCTAGAGCAGGGGTGTCAAACTTGCAGCACTGCTGTGTCGTCACGTGATGTATCATGACTTTTTCACCTTCACTAAACTAGGCATGGGCATGGTCAGCGTGTGACGCATCCAGCCCAGGGGCCATGAGTTTGACACCCCTACCCTACAGTATTAGGTGGGGTAATAACTACTGATGAAGCTCTTTAAAGGTATCTGGCTGGTCTTTGTGAACTGGGAGGTAGAATTAGATCAGCCTTTGTCTGGTTGCAGTAGAATAAATGAAACGTATGGAATCTATAGTGGTATGCCATGATACTTACCATAATTAACCAGTTGTTTCTATTTGAATCTGCTGTTTACATCTGTCTGTGACCCTAATTATTTAATACCTAATACCCTGATAATGGTATCAAGTTACATTGATAGCATTATAGCTACCTTTGGCATGATTTTGAAGACAGAAGGTCAGAATAGATAACAGTGGCTTTTGGAAAAGATTAGCAGGCAACAGGCAAGGATTTTAAGATTTCACAAATGAAAATAGTTACCTTATTACCTTACCAAAGAAAAATAATCCATTAGTTCCTTTCCTTCATCTATATGCTTTGTCATCTGTGCTATATACTGATGCAAAATTAGTCTCGTGTTTAAAATATTATGATGTTTCTTTTCTCTATATTATGAATTACCTTCCCCCTTAATATACTTACTGTATTTTTCATTCTGGACTATAAAATACATTAGCTTTAGAGTAAAAAAACAAGAAAAAGAAATCTGCTTCTGCCTCCCAGCATCCATTCGGTATTCATCTGGCTAGCATCTTTTCAGTAAACAGCAAACAGCCTAGTCAGTTATAGCATGTTATTGCAGCCCCAGCACATGGCTCATCAGGACTCTGTTTCACTGTGCCTACCACCAGTCAACTGAGCTGAGCTGCTGTCACCACTGGGGAATGCTGGAACCTTTGCTGCCGAGCAGCTGATTGGCTATTGGATTTGCCTCCCGGAATACTGTTGATCAGCTGTTCTAGCTGATCACTGCTTGTTCGCCACTGCCCACTCCCCACCATCAATTGGCAGTGATAGCCTGTCATGAACCAGTGGTGGCGAATGGATGATGGTGATAGGCAGTAACAGGCAGCGATCCCAGCCAGCCAGAAGAGCTGATCAGCGATATTCCGGGAAGCAAATTTAATCACCAATCAGCTGCTTAGCAATGAAGGCTCCAGCATTCCCCAGCAGCACTGCTGCACCCACCCCTCCCCCCGCCACAATATTCGCTCTTTTAAGACACAAAGACATTTCCACCCAGTTTTGGGGAGAGGGGAAGTGCATCTTATAGTGCAAAAAATATGGTATTGCAGTGATGGCAAACCTTGTTTGGCTCGTGTGCCAAAAGCAGGGGGAGTGCAGGGGGTTCGTGTGCGGGCGTGCCACACATGTGTGGATTTCCCCCTCTGCAGTGCATGCACACATGACCAGCGCTCCCCCCCCCCCGCTTTTAGCACTCTTTTCCGCCCTCCCCAGGCTCCAGAGGCTTTCTAGGATCCTTGGGTGGGTGAAAACAGGCCCTATGGCAATCCGTAAGTTCAGGAACTGACTTCCAGTTTGCTCATAGAGCCATTTTTTTCCCTCCAGAGCTTTCAGGAGGCTTCCCTGAAGGCTTCGGAGGGGGAAAAAACAGCCTTATGGCCACTGGTGCTGATAGGGCAATGCCTCGTGTGTCCTAACAAATGGCTCCATGTGCTACCTGTGGCACACGTGCCATAGGTTCGCCATCATGGGTATAAAGTCTTCCCAGGCAGTCTCCTGGAGTCAATATTTTATGTTCTATCATGCCTGGATCATATGCAAATTATATTCCAGTATAGCTGAAATACTTAGGCTGAGGGCAAAAATATAAAAGAATGTTATAAAAATGATGTTAAAATGAAATGGTAGGATGAATTGCGCATGCTCTTTTAAAACTATATGTACATGTTAGGCACATTTGTGCTACTGGGCATTTAGCATATTTTATTTTTATATTTTTAGGAAATTTATTTTAGGAAATGTACATTGCCACCTATTTGCACATGGTGACTTAAGGCAGCTTACAGAAATATAAAAACCTCATATATAAAACAATAAAACTAATACAAGAGAATAATCATATAATAAATTAATAAAATAATATAATAAAATAACCCCCACCCCCTGTCCTGGCAAAAACACACAGGCCATTTAATTGGCTCCATCCCAATCTGCGTTCCCCAGACTTGCTGACAGAACCAGGTCTTCAGTGTCTTCCAGAAGCGTGCTAGAGGGTGGGCCATCCACATCTTTGGGGGACTGATGTTCCAGAGAGAGGGAGCCACCATAGATAACGACTTTCTTCTGGGTCCCACCAGATGTATTTTAGGGGATGGGATCTGCAACATTCCTTGCCTCCCCGCTCTGGTGAGTTAGGTAGGTATGACCAACAAGAAATGGTCCCTCAGATGACCTGGTACCAAGCCATGAAGGGTTTTAAAGGTGACAACCAGCACCTTGATTGTAACCTGGAAGCAAATTGACAACCAATGCAGCTCGCACAGGAGAGGTAATACATGTGCACATCAAGGTCTGCACAAAACCATGCGGGCTGCTGCCTTTTGGAGCTTCTGGATGCTCTTCAAGGGTAACCCCATGTAGAGCAAATTGCAATGGTTAAGATGGGAAGTGACTAGGACATAAGTAACTGTAAGTAGAGATTGTTGGTCCAGGAAAGGGCATAACAGGTGCACAACTTATAGTTGTGCAAAGGCCACAACTGCCACCTGCTCTTTGCGCAGAAGACACGAGTCCAGATTACCCACAGGGGTAATGCCACCCCATCCAAGATCAAAGATGGAAGTTCTCCCTAGGCCAAAGAATCCCAAACCCAGAGCCACTTGGTCTTCCCAGGGTTCAGTTTCAAGCTGTTGCTCCCAATCCAGCCCCTAACAGCCTCGAGGCACTGCAAGAGGGAGGGCATGGCATTGCTTAACTCACCATGGGCTAAAACATACAGCTGAATATTGATGATATCTCAGTCCATGGTGATGTGTGATCTCTTCCAATGGCTTCATATAAATGTTGAACAGGAGTGGAGAGAGTACCAAGCCCTGTGGAACCCCACTAACCAAGGACTGGATCTCTGCCCTCCTATCAACACTGACAGAGAGTTGCCGCAGAGGAAGAAATTGAACCAATATTGCCCAGGGTCTCCCACTCCCATCACCTGCTTCTGAAGAATACCATGGTCAATTGTATAGAAAGCCACCGAGAGGTCAAGTAGAGCAAGGATGGATGCACTATCCCCATCCTGCTCCTAGAGATCATCCTAAAGAGTGACCAATGTCATTTCTGTCCCATACACAAGCCTGAATCCTGGCTGGTAGGGCACTAGATAATTCCTTTCATCCAGAAACCTCTGGAGCTGCCGCACAACCATCCTTTCAATCACCTTTCCCAAAAAGGAAAGATTGGAGACAGGTCGGAAATTATCCAACAGGGTGGAATCCATTGATGGCTTCTTCAGAAGAGTGTGGACCACAGCTTCCTTAAAGTGCTGGGGCACTACCCTCTCCTGTAGGGAAACATTAAACACCACTAGAGTCTACCTATCTGTCACCTCCTGGGAAGTTTTCCCAAGCCAGAAGGGACATGGGACTAAAATATAGGTGCTTGCGCACATACTCTCTAGGATCCTGTCCGCTTCCTCAAGAGCGACAGGGTCAAACCCTTTCCAGATAACTGGGCAAGAACCTGTCTCAGGGGCTTCCACCAGACCAGCAACCACACCGCCATCTAACTGGGAACAAAGTCAAGCTATTTTGTGTTCCAGAAAATCTGCAAATTCTTCAGTGTGCCCCATTGGGTGAATCTCAATCTTCTCCTTCCCCAAGAGGTGGCGACTTACCTTAAAGAGGGTTGCTAAGCGATTATCTGCAGTTGCAATTACTGCGGAGAAGTATTTACACTTCGCCGCACGAATCGCCACAAGGTAGGCCTTCGTAGCAGCTCTTACCCTTAATAACAGCTCTTATATACATATTTACTCAGAAGTAACTGGAACTGGGCCTTATGTACATTTTTCCAAATGTCTTTTATCAAATATATAGGTTTATTAAAAAAAATGATTTTTTATAAAACAAGTTTTTTTAAAGATAGGACACTTAAACATATTATGGCTTTTGTTTTCTACTTTGTTGGATTTTAGCATATGAAAAAATACAGAGCCACGTTGCCCATCTTTAGCCATTGACCAAAAATATGGCTTGGTATAACTTTGGTATAAATACCAAAAGTGAATATTTTAGTATGTTAATATGAGTTAATAGAATAGTTGCATAGTTGAGCATTTAGAATTGCTTTGGTAAATAAAATATTGCTAAGAGTAATTATAGATGATTATGATGAATTCAGGATTCCAATCTTATTAGCATAATAAATTTGGTAAAATTTATTATTAAATTTATATGTTGCTCATCTCATGGTTCAAGGTGACTCTGACTGACTTATAACGTAATAAAACATGGATAAAAAGCAATTATACATATAAAAAGAGATTAAAATTATAAAATATTAAAACAGGCTAAAAAACCATGGCCAGGTTTTAAGGCTTTTCCTGGAGGCCAGAAGAGATAGGGTGGTCTCACCTTATTTGGGAAGATGTTCCAAAATGTGGGGGCCATGGGTGTAATGTAATATATACATACATTAAACACATATATATGCTACACAACATTAATGTAACAGTGGTTTTCAGCCATGCTGTCTTTTTCAGAGATTTGTTTTTTAATTGGTCAGACCAGTTGTACAGGTTTAAATCCCATCCCTTTCATTATATTGTTGTTATAAGGGGACTCTTAGTGATTAACTTTTAATTGTTAGTAACAGTAATTTAAAAAACGAAACAAGAAAATGATTCTGATACCATACTTTGTAATTCTCAGTCAAGGTCTGTTATTATATATCATGCTAAGTCATAATGAGGTTTCCTTCGTTTGACAAAGAATATTGCGTAAAGTGAGCTATTGTTTGTGTAAACTACTCATTGTGGTTTAAATGCATAGCCTATGGCTTATTATCAGATATCACCTCTGCTATTGATGTGTATATAGACTAGTCTTGGTGGTTTAATATGGTTAACATCTTTTGTGAAACCAGCTGTTCTGATTTTTGTAAACCAGCCATTTATAAAACATAGTTTATGACATAGAAAATTACTATAAATGCAGCCAGTTTCAATTCAGTTAAGAAACCATGTTCTCAGATCCTAAAATGATTAAAATATAAATTTAGTGAAAATTAACTGCCCTGAAAAACAGAAAAATGCTGATAATATCTTAGTAAATTTCCACTACAATGACCTATTGAGTCTATCATAGATTTCTGTCGCAGGGACATTCTGTTTATCACAATGTAAAAGAAAGTGTGGAAATCGAGAGCTGATGCAACAGTGGTGGACAAATATGTGCTAGCAATCTTGCCTTCAACAGCACACTGGAATAATACTTGTGTGGTTTCAGCAAAAATGCTGATCTCTGTAATAACCCCTGTATTTATCCTTAAAAGTGAGCATATTTCTACATTTTTGTATTTCCCATTTCAGCTAAACACACTTTTATTCTTTTAAGTGTAGAGTTAAATCTATAATACTCAATGCTTACAAATTAATTACCTCTTATACAATTCTGGGATACACTTCAAACAAGTATTATATCACAACTCATTATAGCTTAGAGTTCCTAATGACTATTCAATCTATCAACATCTTAATAGATGGGATCAGTTGAAAAGCTTTGTTCTATATTTTGAATATGAAAGACTAGTCATAATTAATATAATTAATATTAACATAATTAATATCCGTGGTTTTGGGGTAGAGTACCACCTCTACGCTGACGACACGCAGTTGTATATATCTACCCCAAACCACCCCAACGATGCCATAGCGGTGATGTGCCAGTGCCTGGAAGCCGTGCGGGCCTGGATGGGAAGTAACAGACTCAGACTCAACCCGTCCAAGACCGAGTGGCTGTGGTTCCCGGCATCCCGATTCAACCAGTTGACTCCATCACTGGCCATAGGGGACGAACATCTTACCCCTGTGGATGGGGTGCGCAACTTGGGCGTCCTCCTGGATACCCGGCTGTCCATGGAAGATCAAGTGACAGCCGTGGCCAGGAGGGCGTTTTACCAGGTTCGCCTGGTACGCCAGTTGCGCCCCCTATTGGATCGGGATGCCCTTTGCACAGTCACTCATGCCCTCGTGACATCCCGACTGGACTACTGTAATTCTCTCTACATGGGGCTCCCCTTGAGGTGCACCCGAAGACTTCAGCTTGTCCAGAATGCAGCCGCGCGAGCAATAATGGGAACCTCTAGGTTTACCCACATAACACCGCTCTTGCGCGAGCTGCACTGGCTGCCTGTCGTCTTTCGGGTGCGCTTCAAGGTGTTAGTTATCATCTTTAAAGTGCTCCATGGCACGGGACCTAGCTATCTGTGGGATCGGATCCTGCCCCATACATCCCTGCGGCCGATTTGCTCCCACAGAGAGGGACTTCTCCGGGTGCCATCCACTAGGCTATGCTAGCGGGCGACGCAGAGGGGAAGGGCCTTCTCTGTGGCGGGCCCAGCCCTCTGGAACGACCTTCCCTCCAAAATTAGAACAACTACGGACCTCTGCTCCTTCCGTCAAAAACTTAAAACACACTTTTTCTGCTTGGCCGGCCTAGGTTAGTCTCCTGTCTTTTAATAGGGTTTTAGGGGATTTTAGTTAATTTAAAATTGGGATTTTAGCGCAGGGATAATTTTAGTTTAATTTGTTGTTACCTATTCTATTCTATTTATGTATTTTGTATTGGTATTTTTAATTTCCCCTGTGCACCGCTCCGAGTCCCTTTGGGGAGAGGACGCGGTTTACAAATAAAAGTATTATTATTATTATTATTATTATAAAAAACAAAAGACTTATTTCTGAGGTCCTTATAATTGTGAAGAAAATCCTCCTAAATGTTTTGAACATGCCCATTCTTTTTCGAGATATATTATGTTTCCTGCATGCATGTGAGAATTCTTTATAATTCTTTATGACTTCATTGACAAAATGATCTCTCTCTTGTAATTTGCCCTAGCATCTATGGATACATAAAAGGCAGATGATTGATTTTGTATTCCATTTTGAGCATTCCATTCTGCTAATATTTATGCTTTTTTTAAACTACCACAAATCTTGTGGAGGTTATTACAAGGATTTGAATTCTATCATTCGATCTATGAAGACAGAATGGAATAAATGTTAAGAGAATGCTAACACTTGATTCTATAGATTCTATGTAAGTTGAGTTAAATTGTATTTCATGGAATTTAGCTAGTTAATCTTCCTCCAATAATATTAATAGAATGAGGAAGTGGCCATTTTTCCTTCTACATTTTCATTTCTGAGGAGTTTTTGTGTGCTACAAGAGGGTGAGTTGCTCTTTCCATCACAATTGAAACACATTATTACCATGTTCCAGATGTATTCCTATATATAGTGTCCATACAAGTACAGTGTATGGTACTTGAACTCTGATATTAGCTTATTTAGCCATCCTATTGTCACTTTCTGCAGCATTCTAGTTAGACAGGAAGATCAGCAATTTCCAGATATTTTCAATTTCCCTCTTCACCCAGTGTATCCAAATGTGTTGACCTTGATTCTAATATGCTTCCAAGTCACTTGCTTTATTTTGAGAAAATTGATACATTTTGTCCTTGAGATGTGTCTGTCTGTCTACCTAATTTCTATAAGTAGTGGCTCTAGACAATTTACATCATATAAGAAATATATAGGAAAAAGTTGAAGGTGGAAAATTACTTTAGTGATAATAGCAAAGACATCATAATTTCATACTGTGGGGTAGAATGTAATGATAAACCATTCTTGTATTTTTTCAAGATAACTACATGAATAGACAATACAAAATGATTGATAATACAGTGCTGGATAATAACCCTCTAAAGTTGGATGACAATCAACTTTACTGAGAAAAAGCTAGAGTCATTGACATATTGCCATGCAGGAAAAGGTATCTAAATTTGCAAAGACAGAATTATAGTGAGAACATGGAATGTACAGTAGACAATATCAAAATGGAAAAGCTCAATAGTGAAAGATGAAATGAATCAAATACACATTCGCATCTTAAGCATCGTTGAAGTAGATTGAAATTAAACATTTCACTCTGAAAATCATTTTATTACTCCTCTTATTTCTTTCACAATCATGAGGTACATAGCAAGGACAACACTATTCAGAAGCAAACTGCATGTCAGAAAAAATAAGGTAAATTGCCAAGTGAAAAGAAGCCACAGCTAAGAAAAATAAATATCTAGGGAAGAAGCTTAACAAAGAATATAAAAAGGCAGTTAGAATAGTTTAGAATAGAGTATAATTCTTTATTGGCGAAGTATGATGGGACACACAAGGAATTTGGTGCATATGCTTTTAGTGTACATAAAACATACATTCGTCACGAATAAGATACAACATATTAAGATGGTCATGGGGTACAATAAACAATCAAATAATCATACAAACGTGAACTAGTATTACAACAAAACCTAGCTCTTTATAATAGGTGTGTTATCAATGGTTTCTGCCATGGAGATGGTGCTACATTCAAACTTCAGACCCAAATAATATCCTATTATTTTACATCTGTTTATTTTAAATATAAATGCTTGTATCTGCTATTCTAGTGCCAAATAGCTCCCAAAAACTAAATTAATATGAAATATTAAGATCCCTGATTTTCAGTTATGATACTTTCAAAATAAGGGTTTAGACAAAAATTCTGAATGGCTAAAAGAAACATGATCTGTTAGCACATTAGGACGCTAGTATTTGTTTATAATTTCCAGGCTCTTGGGTATATACAGTACATTAAGAAGTAGTCCTGGAAGCAAATAGTAATAATTATCAGAGACAGCCCTTCATCATGTGCGCCCTATAATATTAACTTTACTAAAACTGCCCTACCACCCCCATTCCCCCGCTTAGACGTCCGTACACAAAGCAGCTTTCAGCTACCACCCTCTCCCGCTCGCCCTCTTCTCCGCCTACAGGTAAAGTGGAAGGCAGTGGTTGGTTAGATACGCTGCCTTTCGGAGATTCTGACCAATCAGGCACGAATTAACGGCGGCCGGGTGCCCAATGGGCGCAAGATTGGGTGCCCCCTGCCCGCCACAGGCAGGGTGGTGGAGCCTGCAGTGGGTATTTAGAAGGAGGACGGTGGAGCTTGGGATGGGGGAGAAGGGATAGGTGGTGGGTCGCAGGTGCAGTGGTGGTCTCGCGTTTTTATACAGGCAGGAGCCAGTCTTATGTTCCCCGCCCACTTTGCCGCCGCTGCTCCTCCTCCTTATCTCCAGTAGTGGCCGCCTCTTCCATGGACGATGTAAGCCGCGAGGGGTTAAGCTGCCAAAGCGGGCAGTCATGGCCACATCCCGGCGATAAGCGCGTCCTCTCTCGGCCTCTTCCCGTCCCCTCTTTGCAGGGGGCGTGTTCGCGCGTGAGGGAGTCAGGAGAGAAGCCTTCCTTGTCTCTTTCGCCTTCGGAGCGCCGCCATGTCCAGTTCTTCTTCGCAGACCCCTCCTCACCACCAGCCCTCGCAGAGGATGCGCCGCGGCGCCACCGGGTCCCCAACCAGCGGTAACGCCGGGGTTTCGGTCGGTAGTAATGGGTCTGGCGGAGGAGGAAACGGCGTTGGAAGCGCCCCCGGTGGCGGCGCTGGGACTAGTCGGCTGCTCCAACCGATCCGCGCCACCGTCCCTTTCCAGCTCCTGAGGGGAAACCAGCAGAGCCCGACTCGCTTGCCGACCTCATCAGCCTCCGTGGGGAGTAATACCGGCCCAGGAGGGCCGCGAGGCGGAGGGGGAGGAGGCGGGGGCAACGGCGGTAGTCCGCCTCCACCAAACTCGACTTCGCCGTTGGCTCTGGCGGCTGCTGCTGCCGGCGCCTCCGCCGTTGTTGCTGCCCCGCCGGGAGCAGGCGGGGCGGTAGAACCGAGCAGGGTGAAGGTGAGGCAGAAGCGCTCGCCTGACAGCAGCAGCAGCAGCACCGCTACCACCAACACCAACGGCGGCAGGCGGAGGAGCAGCTCACCTGAGAGAAGGAGTCCCAGTTCGCCCATATATAGAGGTAAAGCAGAGACGGGATAGGGCTGTAACCCACCCACTCCTATAAAAGCGTACTCCCTCCCTCCCTCCCAAAGACTTAATGCGATTCATTTAGAGAAAACATTAGGCTTAAATTTACGAGACTTGACAAACCTCTGCCCTCTACATTGTCAAATGATTTCTTTGTAAGTTCCACTGTATCAGTGAAGCTTCAGTTGAGGAGCTCAAAAGAGAAATAGCAGATTTCTAAACACTTTTCCTCAGCTGAAACCCAAAAAAAATTATCCCTTCACGTATTCGTTGATTACTTGCCCCTTTAACACTTTATTTCTCTAGCATGTCTCTAGAAACTAAAACGTAATAAAAGCATTGCCCCCCCCCCCCCTTCAATCCGGATAGATGGGCAAATGAAGGGTGGAGTCTATATTGATAATTAAAAGTATAGAATCTTGGAGGTTAATTTGGAATAACACAACTTGAAATGCATTATATATTAATTTGAGTGCAGAAAATCATTAGTGGCTTGCCCTTTTAAGAAATTTTTATCAATGTTTTTATGATTGAAAACTTTAATGCTTTAATGAATTCATTCTTTTATGGACTCATCTGTCTCAATGTCTTTAAGGGGCAACTTCAACTTAAAGGACTTTAAAGGAAGCCGTGCTGATACTAATTACATTTTTATATAATTTACATTCCTAACAATGTGCTTTAGAAATCCATATATACTTCAATTTATGGAAATAAGGAATATGAAAAACAAGATTAAAACAAAATGTGTTAATACAACTGCAAATTCTTTAAACTATTAGCCATAGGATGTGATGGCAGAACAATTGTTTACAACATTTCTAAAACCTGCAGGTTATATGACAGCCTGCAGTTTTTACAAAAAGGCTTTAAAAAGTATAAATGCAATCCCCTTTGCAGATTAAACCTAAATGTTAGTGAAGACTATAATCTTAAAATATATGTTCCTTGTGTATTTATTCCAAATATGCCCTGTAAATTTGTAAATAAATTCCTCAATATAGTGCAGATATAAATCAAAATACATTCTAAGTGTTACAGAAACTAATTAATTATTTAAGTCTTCTAATATGACAGTGATTATTTTAACTGCCAAACTGTCCTCTTTTCCTTATTTAGATAAATTAATACACTATTATTTTATTATAATTCTTATATATGCTTCATCTTCAATACTTTTGCATCTGTAATAATGCTGTATCTATGTTTAATTTTAATGGCAAATTAAATAAGCCTCTTGGTAATATTGAAAGCAGCAAGTTGTAATGATTCTCAGCTTAAATCCTCCCCATTAATTCTTCAAATAAATGAATGTCACAAGTCATTCACAACTCTGATTTGAAAAATTACACCAAACTGTATATTATAGTTCTTTGTGTTTGAATTTGTATGTGATCTCCATTTAGAAAAAGTATTTAGAAATTATTTATGGAATTAACCTTTATCTGACTTGATAAAAATGGAACTTTATATTATCAAGTATAAAAAAATTAAACTTTGGGCACAAGACAAATATAGGCAAAGTAGTAAGAACATTTATTTACTTTAAAAGTAATATGATAAGAAACCTGTTTACATAGAATATTTATTCAGGATAAAATAAAACTGTTTTATATATGACTTAAATCCTTTCCTAAAATGTTTTTTAAAGGATAAAATAACTTATATTCAATTAAGCAATCCTTTGCTAGAAATAAGTGACTTCATGTTTTAATTGTGCCTTTAGCATTTGTAGCAGTCAACAGTTTGAGGTAAGTGAGAATACAACCATATGAAATAACAGACAGTTTACCTGAATGCACTAATAATGATTCATCCAGTTTGCTCTGAATGATTTAAAAGTGCATAAACTGACCAGTTTTATTCATCCTGTAATTTGATAAGTATGTTCTTTTCTTTACACAATTCAATAATAACTATATTCTTTAAGCTTCAAAATAAAATACATTTTTAAAAATCTCTGCAAAATTGCTTTGTGGGATGTGCCATTGGCATTTAATACAAAACCAGTGCTATTTTTTTTTAATTTGTTCCTTTCTCAGCTGTTACTTCTTTGGCCTGTGTAACATACTTGAAAAAGCAATCTGTATTCACAGAGGCTTAAGAATTGCTTTGGACCTTGGTGTTGGGAGATACTTTATCTACTAAGTGTCTGAGAATCTTATTTTGTATTTATATTTTCAATTGCCAAAAATGGGGATGTAATCATCAGAGGTGTGTGTGTTTGTATGTGAGAGAGAGACAGACAGACAGACAGACAGAGTAAAGGATCTGTGGTCTTTTTTTTTAATAATCGAGAAATTCTTTTTCTTTGGTGTATGATTCTTTCATCTTTTTACAATGCAGCTGAAATTTTTCATACAAACATGTAAACAATAAATTGCCAGGTATTCTGAAAACTGCAAAGTGCTAAGCATTGGAAGCTGGTACAGGTCAGGCAGCTGCCACTGCAGACGCTGACATCATTCTTGCCTGAATGAAAACAGCTTTCTCTAAGAACTCTCTCTCCAACCCTCATTTTTCATGTCTAGGATGCTCTCAAATTCTTCTTCAAAATTAATACTAATTCTTATTTTAAAAAACTTACAAGCCAGAGAATAATTACATGTTAAATTTATAGGTATTATTAAATTTTCAAAATATTATTGTAATTTCCATATTTATCAGTTCATCTGCTTAACTATATATCATTGCATTTTATATTTTATGCTTGTATATTTGCAGCCCTACATACTATCTGGTATCTTACAGTTTGTGATTTTCTTTATGTTATTGAATTATTGTTTGCTTTATTTCTGTTCAAACATATAACGCAGCATATATTTTGTAAAATGCTTTGGTAATATTACTATGTTTTCCTGAAAACAAGGCAGAGTCTTATTTTCTTTTGACACCAAAATAAGCTTATTTTCGGGGAGGTCTTATTATTTTTGAAGTGCAGGAAACGGCGAGCATGGTCACCTCATGGCTGCTGCTGCGTGCAATATTTTCAGACAGGGCTTGGGGGGGGGGGCTTATTTTAGCAGATGCGCTCAAAAGCCCAATTGGGCTTATTATCCAGGTAGGTCTTATTTTCAGGAAAACGGGGTACAAATGAAAAATATTCAGGACAGCCCATTTGTAAATAGTTGCAAAGAATAAACACAACTGATTAGCATGGCTTGGCTGCCATTTTATTAATATATTGGTTGTCCAAATGCTATAAAATGTCATGGCTTTTAAATTGTGAGAAAGGGTACTTATAAAATGGTTTCTTTTAAATAGAATCACTGTCTGATAGGTTTTTAATGTTCTTATAATAAATTAAATCCTTTTTCAAATATGTGTAAAAGTCTTCAAAATCTATAATGGCAAGATAGGAGTAATGATTAAAATGTGCAATTACTTCAGTATAGTTTAAATACATGTAACTTGTCATTTATAATGATTAATTTTTTAAACAAGCTTCTAATGAAATGTTGCCAACATTTTAAGAGCAATTTTGACTCTGATTGTATTGAGGCCTAGAACACATCCCATAATCTTTTTTCACCAGTCCATACCTTTGGCCAATTTAATATTTTTAAATGAAGGGATATTAACTTGACTCATAAATAATGAGCCTATAGTGAAAAATGAAATTTGTAATTGGTTTTATGTTTGATTTCATATTATATGACATAATTATATGAACTCTTTCTGATATGCTTCATGGCCCAATGTCTTGAAATGCCACAATGCAGGACTATATAATGCCTTGGTAAGGCCACACTTGGAATACTGCATTCAGTTTTGGTCACCATGATGTAGAAAAGATGTGGAGACTCTAGAAAGAGTGCAGAGAAGAGCAACAAAAATGATTAGGGGACTGGAGACTAAAACATATGAAGAACGGTTGCAGGAACTGGGTATGTCTAGTTTAATAAAAAGAAGGACTAGGGGAGACATGATAGCAGTCTTCCAATATCTCAGGGGTTGCCACAAAGAAAAGGGAGTCAAAGGGAGTCTCCAAGGCACCTGAGGGTACAACAAGAAGCAATGGGTGGAAACTGGTCAAGGAGAGAAGCAACTTAGAATCGAGGAGAAATTTCCTGACAATTAATCAGTAGAACAGGTTGCCTCCAGAAGTTGTGAATGCCCCAACACTGCTAGTCTTTAAGAAGATGTTGGATAGCCATTTGTCTGAAATGGTATAGGGCTTCCTGCCTAGGCAGGGGGTTGTTTCTAAATTTATGTTTATGAGGTTAGGAATTCTGAGTGTACTTTGTCACTGGTTGCTTGGATAGGGAGAATTTCTATATAGTACAAAGATTTTAAATGTACCATAATAAAATTAATTATATCTGGCCAAAATCCAAAGAATTCTAATATTAGTTTGGTAAACCCAAGGAGGATTTATGTTTTTATTTCCTCCCTAAATACTGATATTACTCCAATCATATTTTTAATGATAGTGCTTCCTAAAATGTTCTTCAACTTTAAAGCAGCAGTGGATATGTCAGAGAAATTGATATTTCAGTCAGATTTAAGCTTGGATATTAATCCTAAATACCTACATTCAATTTTGTGAATGGATTATCTTAATTCAGCGAAGCTATCCAAGTCTAAAGGTTATTAAAGTTCTTTGATTCATGTTATTGAGCCTGACAAAATAAGCCTTATTTTTTAAATATTGAAAATTTATACAGAAATACTATTTATAATCTTTATGTTAGTAGTTTGAATTAAACTTTATTATATTCTTACATATACTTCTGTGTTAGTAACATTCAATTTTGTATGTATACATTGTTAATATCTATGCGATACAGATAATTGCAGACTAAAAAATAATTCTGCATTCTTAACATAGTTATTAAGTTGATCGAAATGATTTTAAGGCTCATTTCAGAGAACAGGTTTAAGGTTCAAACAGATCAGTGGTAGTGTGGTAGGATGGTTGCTTACAAAAGTATGCCTTATTAGTTAGATGTGTTTGCCACATAAATTAGCCTATTTGCAAGTAGACATACTACTTGTTTCTAGTGGCTGACTTGCTGGCTATAGAGACAAATTACAAATCCAAAAAGTACTCTGATTGAATTTGTGCAACTTGTAAAATTAAAATATAATTGGTTAGTTTGTGGTTCAGTTGCTATAGAAATCTAGACAGTAGAAATCCAAACAATTAGACTGTTAACCTATCTTATTTATTTTAGCCTTAATTGTTATATAGACGATAATAGTGTAGTTTCATTATGGATATTGTTTAAGTAAATGAAAATATCATTTCCCTCATTAAAATAAAAAAAACTTTAGGAATTACACTCGTGACTTTTTGAATCCTGAACTTGAAACAAAAGTGATTTTTACATGTTTAGCAGGAAGGGTGGTAGCTATAAAAAGAATTGTTGGAAGGGGTGGGTTTTCTTTTTGGAAGCCTGATCAGGGTTGAATATGCTTATTGCCTTTAACTAGGGAAAGAAAAATAGAAACTTTTCTAGTCCCAAAACCTAAAAATACATTTTGTTCTCCTTCCCAAAATATTGGAAGTTTTTATGGTCCTTTTCTCTACTCTTTGTTTGTTTGTTTGTTTGTTTTTGGTGGGGAGTGTGTTTTTGGGGATTGTTATGGGTGTTGCGACTGGTCTCTGGGTGTTACGTGAATTTTGTTGTACGTGTAAACGTATAATGACAAATGAAGTATGTATGTATGTATGTATGTATCTATATAAATAAAAATATAACACGTTTGTTCAAAATCACTAATCTCCGAAAGTACTGCACCGATAGCTTCCAAATTTTCACACAACGTTCCTTTCAAATACGGCACCAATAATATATATAGATTGTGTAGATGTCACACCTGTGCCAGGTACACGCAACGGAAATGTAAAAAATGGTAGATGGATACAGAGAGAGCAATGAGCCACAGGTATTATGTCATCCTTTATGTCCATAAGATTCAAAGAGAAATACAATAGGTAGGTAGGTAGGCAGCTATAGGGATACAGAGAGGGAGGGAGAAATACAATAGGTAGGTAGGTAGGTAGGTAGGTGGATAGAGAGAAGGAGAAATACAGTAGGTAGGTAGGTTGGGGGGTTATACGGTAGTTGTGTGTACGTGTTTGTGTGTGCAGATGTAGAATAACATCTGGAATGTGCATATCTCTGCCTTTAATTCACCCAAATCCCTAAATTTCCCATGGTCTGAGAGGGGAGGAAATGTACCTTGTGTCTCAATTTAGGCTTTAGAGTTAGAGAATAGATAATTATAACATTTCTGTTTTCTTTTTCTATTTTGAACAAGAAATTTAAGGGCAGTTTTCTTCTTTTCTGATCCCACATATATCAAGTATTATTTTGTGGTGACACAGTGGTTAGAATGCAGTATTGCAGGCTAATTCTAGCATTCCCACTGGTTCAAGATTGACTCAGACTTCCATCCTTCTGAGGTCAGTAAAATGAGGATCCAGATTGTTGGGGGCAATATGCTGACTCTGGAAACTGTTAGAAAGTGACAGAAAGCACTGTGAAGTGGTAAGTCTAAGTACTACTGCTAAGTGCTAATATTTTAGTATTATTATTTATATATTCAGTTATAGAATTTATATATTCAGTTATAGAATTTGCTTTTTTTTTCTTGAGAGGTGGGGAAGGGAGATTACTTGTGATATTATTAATATTTTCTTTCATTATATATTTTTCATAAAATGTGCACATAATTTTAGTTGATGAAAAAAAGAGGAATTTTAAGATAGGAAAAAGTAGGAGACTAAAAAAAAACAAGTTATAGTTGTCCGATTTCAACTATGGAGCTAGATATACCCTGCATTCTGATTTTTTTACTTTTGTCCTTCTCCCCAGATTTTAGTTATGTTACTGTAATCATATGATTATTTTTGATCATATGATCATTTTATTCCTAAAAAGCACCTGATTTTTTATGGTATGTTTACTGTTAAAAAACTATTAGATTATATAATACAAAATATAAAATGGTTAAAAACAAATTGCCTCAGTTTGAATTTAAATCAGATTTTTCAAAACTTTTTTTTGCAAAAGGAGAACTTAAATGACCTGTCAAAATTGCAAAGAAAGTTAAGATATTGATAGATCTAGACAAGGCAGAATATTGGAATATAAATTATATTTAGATAGATAGATGTATAAAGAGAGGGGAGGAGGGAGGCAGAAACAAAACTTGTAATAGTCTACTAATAAAGATGGCATTTCCATGGCATGTTTTCCCCAATCCATAAGTGGCTTCCGTAATGAATAAATGAAATGTTTTATTAGCGTGGTATCTTTTTGATCCATTCTAGCCTAATCATCAACTTTTGGGGTATTGGAAACTGGTTCTGTGGAGGGCAGTTTTTCTGCGTGTGTGTGTGTGTGAGAGAGAGAGATTTCACATGCTGTCTGGATCCCATGGATAGGCGGATGGGGTTTTGTTCGCTTGCACAGCCTAATTTCTGGAGAGCTATAGACCGGTGCTGGTCTGTGTCCTGTGGATTTGGGAACCCCTGATTTAATATGGAAAAACTTGCAAATGTGGATTTTGTAGAATATGTTATCAGTGTAATTGGGTAGTTTTTTATATTTCATTAAGAAAATACAAAGATAAAATTAGGTGTGCTTAAAGAAACTGACAAGATTTCATATCGCTAACATTAGGCTTTATTTTCTTAATAAATTTAGTATTTTTCTAAATATATAGCTGTCACAACTAAATATATAGCTATCAAACTGTCATAACTTTGGAAAGAAAATTGTTTTTCAAACTATTTGCATATATTTTTATGTGGCGCTTAAAGGTTTTCGATTTTCTAAGATTAAAAGTATATAAACCTCTAGGGGGCATTCAGAGGGGAAATTAGAATAATGTTGCAATCAATAGAAGATTAATCCTTTAAGCGAGGTCAGAATATTAGGATGCTATTCAAGTTTGATTTTCACAACATATGTATGTGAAAATGTGTCATAGATCTAACAAAAAAGTTTCTGCAAAACAGTTGTTGACACTTACCAGGTTAGAAATAGTTACATACATTTGACAGCATCTGGATTCCACCATTTCAATGTCAAGCAAATCATCTACAGATGGAGGCAGTGCAATGACATTTTACTTTCCCTGGGAGGGACTGACCAACCAAGATCACATCAAGGGCAAGTTGTGTAATATTCTAGGAGGGCTGGAAGCAGCTCATGGCAATTTCTGTAACACTTCTTTTTCATTAGCATATGCCAGAGTTTATGAGACACCATCAGAGAACACTGAATAACAGGTGTTCATGGCAGGATTACAGGGAAAAACCACTATTGTACAAAAATAACATTGCTGCCCAACTGCAGTTTGCAAAAGGCCATGTACATAAGGGAGAAAGCTGTTGTAAAAATGTTCTGTGAATGGAGGATGGTGCTGGCATTATCTTAATTTGGGCCTGCTTTGCTTCCTCTGACATAGGGCAACCAACTATCTTTGATGAAACTATGAATAATGAATTGTACCAGCAAGTTCTACAGGGAAATGACAGGGTATCTGTCCATGAACTGAAGTTGAAGAAAAAGTGGGTCATGTAGTGAGACGATGATTCAAAACACACAAGTTGTAGTATCAATGCATGGTTAAAACAGAAGAAAGCTAATATTTGGAATGGCCAAGTCAAAGTCTGGACATTAATCCTATTAAAAGTATTGTGATAAGACCAGAAGCAGGAAGTTCATGTGAAGAAGCCCACCTTGATGCTGTCTGATAAAGAGGCATGGACTAAAAAAGCCTTTAAGCCCATATGCAGGACTGATTAACTGTTATCATAAACATTTTGTTGCATTTATTGCTGCCAAAAGAGCATACCAATTACTAAAAGCGAAGGCTCATATAATTTTGCTACACACAAATAAATAGTTTGAGATTATTGTCCTCAATGAATAAATGAATGTAATGTTTCGGTGCATTTATTTAATTAGGTTCTCTTTATTTAATTTTAGGACTTGTGTGGAATACACATTTTAGGTCATATTTAGAAATAGGAAAATGTTCAAGGGTTCACAGGCTTTTTAACATCACTGTAGCATAGACCCAAGCCATGCCATGTAGAATAATTCTTTTCCCTAATAAAACATGGCTTGGTTTATGTGTTGAACTTCTGTTTATCAAAATGTCTGCTCTTAAAAGAAATATCATAGAAGATTTTTAAATAGAAGTATCTAAAAGAGATAAGTATGAATAAAGAAACTCAGTTAACTATCTTATCTTAACCATAGTCTGATTGTAGCATGGATATTTCTTCTATTATAATAGTACTTCTAATTGCTGGAATTCCTTTCTTGAGAAAGAAATGTAGAATGAAATTGTAAATGAAAGAGATTGTTGCTAATTCATAGATCTTTTGTATAAATTGTCACACTGAAAACAGGATAGAAACCTACATCCTTATACTTATAATCTTGCATATAACATTGTTTTTTCAGTGGACAAGCCAAAAGCCCAGCAAATTAGAACATCTAATACTATAAGACGGACCTCTTCATTGGATACAATAACAGGACCTTACCTCACAGGACAGTGGCCACGAGATCCTCATATACATTATCCTTCATGCATGAAGGACAAATCTACTCAGGTAAATTTGAAAAACCTATCGCTGCTACCTAATTGCTGTCTATATTCTAATGATGAAATATATATGTAGTGAGTTGATATATGTTTTAAATGGCATGGAAGGTAATAAAAATTGATTTTAAAAGTGTATGCTATTCTTTAAGCTTATTGTTGTCGTGAGAAGAGACCATTTTTGAATTCAGAAAACATGGTAGCCAGGGTTCTGTTACAGGCTTTTTTTTTTTTAGATTGTTATTAAAAAGAAACCACAAAACAAAACATTGTGTTGGAATATTTGCCGTGCAATGTTACCACTTACAGCAGTTGGAATCTTAAAACCTGGACTGTAGATTTGTTACTTTGCTGTTGTCATAACCATTGTGGGTTGTGGGATTAGAAGAGAAATGTATTTTGAAATGTTTATATTTATGGTTTTTATGCAGAGATGTCCTGTGACCCAAAAATGATTTTTGTTAGAATTAAATAATTGAGAAAGGCTGGTTTAAGTCACTATAATTTTGCTGTCTTATTATAAAACCTTATTGAGAACATAGACATGTACTTTTGCTTTTTTTTGTCAAAGGAATATTAAACTATCTATTAGCTTGAGCATTTTTTTTCAGTCTTAAAATGGAACATTCTGTAGCATTCTCCTATATACCATACTGTTTCAGGAATATTTTGAGATTATCCCAAGATGATATTCTGGGTGAAGCAGACCTCCTTTGGGGCCAAACCATTCCAGCAACTTTTAAAATACTTCCAACTCAGTGTCTTTGCTTGCAAAGCCTCAGCCTCAGAAATGAACTGAAGTAAACAAAATATTTTAAGAGTATACCGAGATTTTCATTCCTAGACCATCATTTTGCACACCACTAATCTTCAAATTTTGGCAAACACATTTTTTAGTTTATTTATATTTATTTATATTCGATTTATATACCGCTACTTTCTCCATCGAGATGGACTCAGGGCGGTGCACAGGGGATTAAAAATCACCAATAAATAACAATAAATACAATAATAATATTTAAAATGAATTAAATTAAGAACCTGTGCTAAAAATATTCCCATTAAGATTCTAAAATCCATTTACTAGTTAGCTAAGATTATGTCGCGTCTGAGCTCTAAGCTCTAAGCTAGACCGGCTTGGTGGAAAAGGTACGTCTTGAGTGAGCGGCGAAAGAGGGGAAGGTCCGTGATAGTATGAATTTCGGGGGGGTAGGTCGTTCCAGAGGGATGGCCCTGCCACAGAGAAGGCCCTTCCCCTGGGCACTGCCAGCCAGCATTGACCAGCGGTTGACACCCTGAGGAAGCCCTCCCTATGGGAGCGGATCGGTCGGTGGGAGGGGTGCGGCAGGAGACGGTCCCGCAAATAACTAGGCCCCGTGCCATGGAGCGATTTAAAGATGGTAACAAGCACCTTGAAGCGCACCCGGAAGGCCACCGGTAGCCAGTGCAGCTCGCGCAGGAGAGGTGTCACATGGGAGCATCGCGATGCTCCCAGAATCCCCCGCGCGGCCGCATTTTGCACTAACTGGAGCCTCCAGATGCACCTCAAGGGGAGCCCCATGTAGAGAGCATTACAATAGTCTAGGCGGGACGTGACGAGCGCTTGAGTGACAGTGCGGAGGGCGTCCCGGTCAAGAAAGGGTGCAACTGGCGTACCAGGTGTACCTGGTAAAAAGCCCCCCTGGTCACGGCCGTCACATGGTCATCCAAGGATAGTTGTGAATCCAGGAGGACGCCTAAGTTTGCCCTTTCCATGGGGGCCAGTGACTCGCCCCCGATGACCAGCGATGGAAGCAGCTGGTTGTGCCGGGACGCCGGGAACCACAGCCACTTGGTCTTGGACGGGTTCAGCCGAAGTTTGTTACCTCCCATCCAGACCCGCACGGCTTCCAGACACCGGGACATTACTTCGACGGCATCGTTGGGGTGGTTTGGGGGTAGATATGTACAGCTGAGTATCATCAGTGTACTGATGGTACTCTACCCCACAACTACGGATGATCTCACCCAGCGGCTTCATATACGTGTTGAACAGGAGGGGCGAGAGGACCAACCCCTGAGGCACCCCACATGTTAGGGGCCTCGACGTCGACCTCTGCCCTCCTGTCAACACGAATTGCGACCGACCGGAGAGGTAGGAGGAGAACCACTGTAATACAGTGCCCCCCCAATCCCAACCTCCCCAGTCGATGCAATAGGATACCATGGTCGATGGTATCAAAAGCCGCTGAGAGGTCTAACAGGACCAGGATAGAGGAGTAACCTCTATCTCTGGCCCTCCAGAGATCATCCACCAACGCGACCAATGCCGTCTCGGTACTATGCCCGGGTCGGAAGCTGGACTGGCGCGGGTCTAGATAAGCAGTTTCCTCCAGGTGTCGAGGGAACTGCTGTGCCACCACTCTCAACAACCTTCACAAGGAAGTGAAGGTTGGAGACCGGACGATAATTAGTTAACAATGCTGGGTCCAGGGAAGGCTTCTTGAAGAGGGGTCTCACCGCCACCTCTTTCAAGGCGGCCGGCAAGATCCCCTCGTTCAAGGAAGCGTTCACTATTTCCTGGAGCCAGCCTCGTGTAACCTCCCAGGAGGCCAGTACCAGCCAGGAGGGACACGGGTCCAATAAACATGTGGTGGCATTCAGCCACCTCAGCAACTTGTCCATGTCTTCGGAGGTAACAAAGTCGAACTCATCCCATAAACAGTCTCAAGACCCACCTCGGACAGTCCGCCCAGATCTATCTCGTTGGAGGCCAAGTCCCAGATCCGAGCGATTTTATCCTGCAGATAATCTCCAAATTCCTCTGCTCTGCCCTTTAAAGGAGCTTCCCGTTGGAGAAGGGAGCGGGTCATTCTAAACAGGGCAGCAGGGTGGTTATCTGCGGATGCGATAAGAGTGGCTAGATAGCTACGTTTCGCCACTCTTATCGCCACTAGGTAGGTCCTTAAATGGGACCTAGCCCGTGTTCGGTCGGATTCGGAGTGAGTGGATCTCCACCTGCTCTCCAGGCGTCTCTTGCGGCGCTTCATCACCCTTAGCTCCTCGGAGAACCAAGGGACCAGGGTGGATCGGCGCCGTGTGACAGGCCGCAAGGGCACGACCCGGTCCAAGGCCCCCATGGCCGCACTATTCCATGCGACCACTAGGCCCTCGGTCGAGCCGTGGGTTAGGGTTACAGGTATAGGCCCAAGCTCCGTCTAGAACCTCTCTGGGTCCATCAGGCGCCTGGGGCGGAACCGTCTTGGTGTCTCTGGCTCCACCTCCCCGCGGTAGGGTGTAGCGATTGGGAAGTCAAGCCAAAGGAGAGAGTGATCTGATCATGACGGGTTCGATGACTAATTCCCCTACTCCTAGATCACTCAACCACTGGCCAGAGGCAAAAATTAGGTCTAGTGTGTTTCCCCCTGTATGCATGGGGCCCTGAATTACTTGGGTCAGGTCCATGGCCGTCATGGAGGCCATGAACTCCCGAGCCACCTTGGATGACTCGCCTACCGATGGCAGGTTGAAATCCCCCATGACTAAAAGTCTGGGGGTATCAACTGCCACCTTGGCGATCACCTCGAGGAGCTCGGGTAGGGCCGCTGATACGCCCCACCCCTACCCTGGGCCCTATTATATCTCTGGGATAAAAGCTATATACTGCAATATTTAACTTTTATTTGTATTGGAATGTTTAAGACTATCCAACCTTATGTACCATATTTTTCAGAGTATAAGACGCTTCGAAATACAAGATGCAACTAGCTTTTGGAGAGGAAAACAAGGGGGGGGGAAAATCTGCCTCTGCATCACAGCAATTTTCCTTTTTGCAGCAAACAGTACAGATGATATACACTGTTTGTGGTGTTACATTTCAGTTAACTTGTACAGATGCTGTTAAAATTGATGTGGCTTTCTGCAAGTATTGTTATTCTCTTCTATTTAAAAGAAGATACAATAGCACTGGGCCTCTTCACGTCAAGCATTTATTTTAAAAAGCTTCTTCATTTTGCTAAGTTGTCGAACAATAATAAAGCAGTCTTTAAAAAACAAGTCTAATAATTTGAACATTCTATAGGCATTTATAGCTGTTGACTTACCTCCTTGCAGCAAACAGCCTGATTAGCACAAGTATTTTTTTTTGCCTCTGCCTCCCAGCAATTTGCCTGTGCAGCAAACAGCAAGTTTCACTTTCAATTTCAGCACGGGCCTACTGATCATCAGCTGTTTCAGGCTGCAGAGATTGCCATAGCATTCTCTATTTTCTCTGTTTGCTGCAAGGAGGTAAATTGCCGGGAGGCAGAATCCAAAGGATTGAGATCGGCGGGTGGGCATTCAGTGTATAAGATGGACCCAAATTTCACTCTCTCTTAGGGAGGAAAAAGGTGTGTCTTATACTCTGAAAAATACGGTATTTGTCTTGAGTCCTGAATCTGATTATGGATTTTTTTTAATTGGTTTGGTAATAGTTGAGAGTGCTAAGTTAAAAATAGTATTGTAGTAAATAATTTATTAAAATTATATTCCATTCAATAGTCAATGTCTGGCCAGCTTAGTTTGGATAAAGCCACATTCATTTTTTATTACTGATTTGTTTGTTACAGGAACAGATGTATGGTAACCAAGTCACTACTGCTGGTGCTACTACTACTATTGGAGAGAATTGATTTTTTAATTGAGTTTCAGATTTGGAGAGAATACATAGCTCAGTGGTGAAGACTTTAGTTTACATTCCAAAAGAATTACTAGTTCATTGCATTTTCACTTAAGACCAGAATGATCTTCCCAGTATTTCTCACTGTTAGCTGAAGTGGCTAGTGCAACTGCAGTTTGAAATTCAACATCATCAGGAGAGCTATGGGTTCCTCATTCCTGAGCTAGGCTAATAATCCTGCCAGCTATAATAGATATATGTATGTCTTTTTTAAATGGCTTCCTATATAGAATAAAAAACATTAAATATTCGAAATGAACCCCCTGCATAACTTTTTAATTATTTGCTACTCCAGGTTCTTGGTGAGTTATACACATTGCAGATTAATTCTTTGGATTATTGATATTTGGGTAGATAATAAATAAAATTTTATATGCTCCAATTTGTACAGAAATTATGATAAACCTATATTTCTGTGCCAAACAAAACTGTCCATTCTTTCTTCCAGGAGTATATGAAAACATGCCATATGTAGAAATTTTTTGTAATTTTGGGGAATACATCATATTCATTGCCATTGATGAATGAAATAATTGACAATTCAATAACTGAGGAGCACAAAATTAAACTTGCAGAAAAATCATGGATTCAGAAAAATCAATTTTTGAAAATTAAAAAAAATTCCCTATAACATAGGATTAAATCAGAATCCAATCTTCAGTTACAAACATAGACTTTCTTCAGTAATTAAATAGACTCCTGTAGGCATTCAGTCAACAGAGCTAATTGTTCAGCTACATTCTTCCCCTTAGCACCTACTTTAGCAGACATTTTAACACCAGCAGGTGTGACTTGCCTCTGGAAAGATAAAGCTCAGTTAACCATTGCAAACATTACTAATTGCTAAGGAGTTGGCTTTTTGTTTATAATAAATATCTTAACAAAGGGTCCATTACGCTATAGCTAAATATAATATTGTACTTATAGTTTAAATATATAAATATGAAGAAAAATACAACACTTCAAAAATGTCCCCCTCAAAATCCTGTTCTGCAACCAGTAAGTACCGTATTTATTCGAGTATAACGCACACACGTGTATAACGCGCACCCCTAATTTTCGATTAAAAATCGGTATTAAAAAAATGTTTTTTTTTCTTCGCCCTCGCGTACAGTGAGCGGCTGCAGCCCGGAAAAGGCGCAGTGCGAACTCACAATTCGCCTGCGCCCTCAATGGACCGGCCCTCGTTTATAACGCGCACCCAAACTTTGATTTCTTTTTTTGGTAGAAAATTTTGCGCGTTATAGTCGAATAAATACGGTAAATCAGAAAAGCTTACAGCAAAATGGACAACATTCTTTCACATTCCACATTGAGAGCTAGCCACAGACGTTAAAGAGAAACAAAACTTAATGGTTTAGAAAGATGAGAATCTTCAGGTTTCAGCATTTTTAAGAAGTGGTTTGCCATTGCACCCTTCCTAGGGCTAAGTGCAAGGCCACTTAGCTGGCTTTGTGTCTAAAGAAGGCCTGGAACTCATGGTCTCAGTTTCTAGCCTGAAACTATAACAAACTGAGTCTACCACTTCATTATCCCTCTGCAAAGTAAAATATAATTGAAGATTCTACAGCACATTGTAATCTCTTCATTTTTTTTAAAGTTACTTGGCAGTCAGATGTCTTTGAGGAATTAGGGCTGTGTGCTGTTCCAATTGTACAGATATCTGATGCGATTTTGCCTAGCTTCATCTGCTGCTTTCTATCTTTTAGAAAATGTATGAGCTACTTAAAGTTTGGTTTTTTTGTACAGAAGTACAATTTTTCTATAAATTATGAATTACAAGGAGTAAACCATAGTGTGTAAGTCAGGGGTGGGTTGGTGCTGTGTGCGTAACTTCGCATGCACAAGCAAAGTGAGCATGTACGCAAGACGTGTGCTCTGTATGTGTACACAATTGCCCATAAGTAGATCTGCACATGCGCAGAACATTAAAAACTATTTTTAAAAATGCCAAAATTTTACCAAAGTTTTTTTGAGCTTAAGAGTCCCATTTTGAATTTAGAACACCTGTTTCAAAACTAAACAAGGATGTTTTCTGCTTGAGCCACTGATGAAGCAGACATAATATGATAGTATCATAGTATTTCCATTTCAGTTAGAGCAACCTATTTTAAGCTCAAAATAACTATCACTAATATAATATGTTTTGCAGGTTTAGTTGTTTTTTATATATGTATGTAGCTAGATTTTAAAAGGTTGTTTCAAGAGACACATTCATACATACATAAATGTACTAGTATATATATTGCCACATTTATTACCATTATTATTAACCTGTTACTAGTATGTTATTTAACTTTTATATAGTACATAGGTTTATAGTTAGCCTATAAAAATTTCCAAAGTAGCCATGAGAAATGACAAGCACAAGTTTTAAAAATCTACATAATAAACATAATTTAAAAATTCACATAATAAGAATAATAATCTATTCTTCTACTAAGAATAGATTAACAAATATATTATGAGCATGCAAATGCAAAACCCTTAAGAACTGCTAGTCATTTCAAAAACAGTATAATTTGATTTCCTGTCTACCACAAGTATGGAAGGAATTTTTTTTGCATTTTTAGAAATTAATATAAGGATTAATATAAGTTCAAACTTTCCTTGATTATTCTATAGTTTTAAGATCTATCACTTAGTAGATTGGAGCCAGAATGAAATAAATTCTATAGCAATAATGGGACATGTTTGAGAAGTGTCAAGACAGATTGATTTAGGAGTGTTAGAAAAGAGTTTCCTGTAAGTGCTTCCTGAAAACAGTACATGAGAAATGAAAATGATTAACAGCTTTTTCATAAACTCAATCAGTATCTGATATCAACTAGCTTCTGTAGATCACAAAACATTACAGCATTGCTTAAGATGAATGATTGGCAAACAAGTTGGATTTCACTCTACATTGTAACATGTTAATTGAGTCAGTCTGTGGTGATTGGTAAAATATTGGTTGGTTAACACAGAATCTGTTTCTTTGGAATTATTTTTGAATTGGTTGAAATTATGTGCCATATACAACTTATCCAAAATGTATAGAGAAATTTTAATTTGCATTTAATAATTGTGGCATGTTTATCAAATTCCCATGGCTGCCGATCTCACAAAAAGTGACCTTAATAAAACAAATGTGTAAAAACAGTGATTAATAGAAATAAAAAATATTAACATATGAAAATGGAATAAGAGAGAGTGAATGTTAACTACCATAATGGAGCTCTGTTAGAATATTACCAGTCCCTTGGATGTCCAGGTCTTAAGGGGTTTCCAGAACACTAATAGGAATGGAGCTAATTCAGAGTACAGAGAAGAAGAATAAAGATGAACAAGAGTCTGAAGGTTCAAATATATGATGAATGAATGATTGCAAGAACTGGGCATGTTCAAACAAAAAGAAAGACTGTGGATACAATGACAGCACTCTTCCAATATTTGAGAGGCTATCAGAAAGAAAAGGGGGACAATCTATTTTCAGAGCACCTGAATGCAAGAGGTAACATACGAAAGAGAGTCCCAATGTAGAAGAATTTTTTTGGCAGTATGAACAATTAATGGAATGGCTTGCCTTCAAAAGTTGTGGCTGCTTCATCACAGAAAGTTTTTAAGAGAGATTGTACAGACATTTGTCTGGTATAGGGACTCCTGCTTAGGCAGGGGGTTAAACTAGAAGGTCCTTTCCATCTCTTGTCCTGTATTCCGTATTCATATGAGATACATTAAGCTTAAGGAAAATGTGAGACCTATTGTGATTTAAGTTCTGTTGATACTTCTGTTGATAACAGAATCCCAAGTAAGGAATGTGAAGTGTGTCAGAGTGGGATGCAGGAAATCTGGAAAGGCTCTGCTCAGGAGCTAAAAATCCTCTTTGCCAAATTTGAAGCAGGATGTTCAGCCCCACAGAAGAGGGACACTAGCGCAGAGCCCTCCTGGTGCTACTTATACAACCCTGATGCAACCTGAATAACCTTTCTTTATTGCTCTGTCTGCTCAGAGCTGAAAATTCTCCTTGCAGAAATTCAAGCAAGATTTTCAGCTCTTGATCAAAGAGAGACTCTCCCACCTGCTTGAAGCATTCCTTACCTTACCACATGGTCTCTCTGCTTGGATTTCAGCTCTCTCTCATCTCTGGAGCTGAGTGAAAGAGCTGTCTGCCAAAGGAGTACAACTCTTCTGGTGGAATGCAAGAATAGAGTTCAAATCTTTAAGACTTGTGCTCCAATTCTGCACCCCTACAAAGGAGTTCAACTCCACTCAGCAGGCAGTTCCTACATCTAATCTCCAGAGACAAGAAGGAGTCCTCTCAGCAAGCAGTAGCAGTTTTCAGCCTTCCCTTCCAGCATCCCTATTGACATTCTGGGGAAGATGGTGGAGAAGATTTCAAAATGATCACATTGCTTCACAATCAGTTGTAAGAGTAAACAGGTTGCCAGGCACCCAGATTGTGATCCAATAACTACAGGAATGTGGTGCAATGTTTTGTGATAACTGGAAGTGCTTTATAGGCCATAAATCACTCTTCCGAGACTGTTGTAATTCTGGATTATTATCAAATGAATAGTTATATGTTAAGAACTATTTTATTGCACATGTTTTACAATGGGAATTAAAGAGAAAAATATGTACCTTCTCAGATTAGTTCTATTTTTAAAGGAATTCTTATCACTATTGAACAATGCTTAAAATTTGCAAATTTCTGTATTTGTGTTTGACAAATGAAGCTTGAGTATAAAATGTCTTGTTACTCTTTCATTCTTTTTTTAAAGATCAGAAGCTTTAAATCTTGATAATGTGGTAAGGTTAAAGATGGGGGACTCTACTAAATAAAGAAAACATTGGAAACTATTAGAATATCCATTTAGAGTCATCACATCAGGCTGGTGCTATGGTATGTGGCTGTGTTACTACCTCAAAATCCATGTAAATGTCCTCATAATCCCTGCAAAACGTTTTTGCCAGGTTATTTTAATGTATGAACCAGCCAATTTACAAGTTTTATTGTGGCTCAATATAAAATAAAAATGAATTATGTTCAATTATATTTTCATTTATTTTATTTAAATTAAATAACGGCGGCTTTTGTTTTGTTATTCCCAATTCTTTGTTTTGATCACTTTTCATAGTTCAATCTCCAGAATGCTATCAGTGACTGTCAGCTGGAAAGAAACTGGTCATCCCTACCTTAAGAACTCTCCCCAATCTGGGCACTCTGAGATGTGTATGTCAGCTCTAGAATCTTTGGTGCTTGTTACCTAATTGGGTAATGAAATATCTGCAAGCAAACAACCAAGCTAGAAAGCACCAAAGATTCTACAGTTCAACCCTGTGCTACAGATATATTATTTTCTATTGAGGTAAAATCTTAAAAGTTGTTATCAAAAGTTATGTTGGCTGAGAATTTTAGGAATTGCAAAAATGGTAGAGATATAAAATTTCAGAGATGGTACTGATAACTGATCACATTAATAAATAAAATGGTGTGAAAATAGTTCATGGCCCTATAGAAATAATGGAACTGACAAAACCCAAGTCACAAAATAGTACACTGCAATCAACAACTGCTACTGTCATATAAATCTGAAGTTCTGTTTACGTAGCAGGTAGTAGAAAAAAACCAAAAGATACATACCTAAAGTAGATAATCTTCTATATATATAAAAAAATGGTTGTGTGTGTGTGTGTTCTCCTGTGCGCTGCTTGAAGAGTCCAAGCATGGGTTAGGTTTAGTCTCTCTGCCCAAGGACTGAGTTCAATTTCTTTGGCCACACCTCTTGTTCCTTATTGAGGCCAGTTTTAAACTTAGTCCAGCCCAATAAGGATGTGTGTTGGGGAGCTCCACAGTTCTTGGATAAATAGACTTGAGTTCCCCACACAGTAGTTTGCACAGGTTTCCTTTTTTTCTTTTAATTTGTTATTTTTGTAGATAGCCTTTTCAGGATAAAATTTCTAGCACTTGGAGCAGGCTATCGGGGCTTTGCTGCCTTCCATGAGGCTCACGGTTGAGGCAGCATGCTGGGGTGTTTGTCTAGCGGCTGCTGGCGAACATGGGGGACAATAGGTAGTTTAGGGTCCCTCCCTGAGCTGTCAGGAAGCTTTGTAACATCGCTGGAAGCCTTTTTGAGGTCTTTGCTGCTGCCGACGGTTCCCGTCTCTTCCCCGAAGCGTGCGGTGGTAATTTTGAAGCCTCCGCTTTTGCACGCTTCCTGTGGCCTTATTGAGCTACCGCCTGTCTCCAGAAGCAGATCGCCACCAGGAAAGGTGCGTCTGACCTTAGCACGGGTTGCTGGCTAAGTGTTCCCTTTCTAGGAAGACACAGTGGGGCAGCCTCAGAGCCTTTGGCTGCCTTAGGCCATTTTCCAGCATCTAAAAGAGTGAAGATCTGCTGGTGCTTTGAATTCTCTTGATTCTTGCCTTACTGGACTTGCTTGCCCTTCAGCCAGTGTTGCAGAAGTTCCATTCTCACCCTCATCCAGCTTCTCTCATTCAGCAGCGCCCATTGGGGGAGCACCTATACCACCCCCTTTTCTCTTGGAAGTGGCAGAAGACATCTTTCCTGGACCTTCCAAGATGGCGGATCGCAATGTTGCCAAGGAGATTGAGCAAGCAGATCCTTCCACCAACAAGTGCAGCAGGCCTGCTCCTGCTCGCAAGGGTACAGGTACTGGGAAGGCCCCCAAGGGGAGGAAGTCTTGCATCAAGGAGGGGTCCAAGGCATTGGATAGGAAGGCTGAGAGATGCCAGAGGGCTCTGGAAAAGCAATTTGTGAAGGCCCAAAGGCTAGCCAGGGGTCACCTACCCTTCCTGCAGAAGATTCTGCAGACCCCTCCTCATATTTCCAGAGAGATATCTTTCCATCCTTTGTGGTTGAGGGGTCATGACTTCTCTCCAGATTTTTCAAGGGGGACCCCTGGATCTCCTGATCCTTCCTTCATAGATGACCTGGGCCTGTTTGCATGTGCTCTTCCAGAAGAAGTAGAGCCACAGGCCTCTACCAGCCAGGAAGCTCATGAACTCCTGGCCATGTCCAGAGCAGCGGGATCCCGGCCTCTAGAGGATCAGGGCCTGGATCTGTCCTCAGAAATATGTGATGTTATCGCGCGAGCTATTTCTCAGGGCATTGCTGAAAGCCTCCAGACTAGCTTTGCTAAGCTAGGCCTAGGTCTGTGACACAGGTGCCTTTCCCTGGGGATAAGAACCAGGGGACCCATTCCCCCAATTAGTTGGCAATCGGCAACTATTTTTGGATGTTATGTAGCGCCAGTGGGCACAGCCAGGTTCCCAGGCCAATCCCAGTGGGGGAGATAAAAACTGTACTCTATGGAAAACAATTTAGAGGAACTTCTAAAACTTCCTCTAGTGGATGACCCCGTAGCCTCCTTGACCTCTAATTCCATCCTTCCTGCAGATCTCAAGGCAGAGGATAAGAGGGCAGAGAAGGCCTACCACAAAATGCAGCAGGCCATGCTTGGGCCATTAAGGCGTCGTCTTCTGCCTCAATTTTCACTATGGTGTCCCTTCTTTGAGTATGTAAATTACAGACTAGGCTCTCGGCCAAGGAAAGGAGGCTGCACCAAGACTTTAATAAAATCATAGTAGCTGTCAAATACTCGGCAGATGCTTCCCTCACTGCTGCCAAGTTTGCTTTGAGGGCTCTGGCATTCAGTGTCACCTTGCACAGGCTGCTTTGGCTTCGCCTTTGGCAGGCTGACATGAAATTGAAGTGGAAGCTGGCCTCAGCTCCATTTAAGGGTGGAAAACCTTTTGGAGACTTGTTAGAAAAGGTCCTGGTGGAAACCAAGGACAAACCCAAGGTCTTGCTATCTGTTACCGTGTTTCCACAAAAATACGACAGGGTCTTATATTTTTTTGACCCACAAAATATGGCCTTGGGATTCTTAGAGGGGGAGGGCTTATTATTTTCTGGGGCAGGCAAGAAGCGATCTGCATTTTTTTCCCTTTCAAGTTCTGTTGCATTCCCTGCTATTGTGTCCAGGGAAGCCGCTGGTAAAAAACAACAACCCCTTTTTGTGAGTTCTATCAAACTTTTTGAACTCGCGAGAAGGGTTTTTGTTTTAGCCAGCAGCTTTCCTGGACACAATAGCGAGAAACACGACATAGCTTGAAAGGTAAAAGGCATGCCTCGCTTCTCTCCCCCCCATCTCTCATTCCTTGCTAAAGGGACGGCAGGGAAGGGAAGCAAGTAGGCTGCCTTTACAATTGGGGCCTTTACCAGTGAGGCTCCAGCTACTTGGATGACATCTTGACCCAGGCTTCATCCACCAATCACGCTCTCAACATCACCATTCATACGTTACAGAGACACCCGTTCTCTGTCAACCTAGAGAAAAGCCACCTGACACTCCCCACCAGATTCCTCCACCTGGGTGCAGTCATTGACACATCAAACTGCAGAGTGTTCCTCTCACAGGATCGTCTAGACCAGTGTTTCCCAACCTTGTCAACTTGAAGATTGGTCTAGACAGCATCCAGTCACTCGTGCAATGAGTTCAAGTATCTGGTTGGTCTCAATCGTGAATCTGTCCCAATTATTGGAAAAGATGATATTGTGTATCGCTGTGGTTCCTTGGGCACGTCTGCACATGAGGGAACTCCAGTGGTTTCTTCTGCCCCTCCAGCAACGGCATCAGCAGCTCCAAGAGGATAGTATAAGTACCTCTGAAAGTTCTGCAATCACTCAGTTTACAGTTTATTGGATTTGTATACCGCTCCTATCTCCGAATGGACTCAGGGCGGTGCACAGGGAATTAAAATACCACAACAACAACAGTGAATACAATACAATGATAAAATAGGATTAAATTAAATAGTCTGTGCTAAAAAGTTAAACTAAAAGGTGGTGGCAATCCCAGAATAGACCAAGGGGTGTCTATTCAATGAGCCAGACCGCTTGGGCGTCATGACAGACACCAGCCTATACTTCTGGGGCACCCACCTTCAATCTTAAGTGACACAGGGCAGGTCATCAGAGGCGGATCCGCCCCACAACATCAACTGGTTGGAACTGAGAGCCGCCAGACTCGCCCTCTGCCATTTCGGGAAAGACATTGAGGATCAAAGCATGTTGTTGCTGATGGACAACATTGCGACCAAGGCGCACATCAACCACCAGAGCAGGTCTCAATCCAGGTTACTCATGGCAGAGGTGGAGACCTTGGGGAGATGGGCAGAACATCACTTGAGGGAAGACACATCTCAGGGGAAGACAACGTTACAGTGGATTGGCTGAGCAGGACTACCATAAACAACTCGGAGTGACGCCTGCACGTGGAACTGTTCCACCAACTATTTCAGACTTTTGGCCCTTCGGTGTTTGATCTCTTCGCCAGTCCAGCCAACACTCAACTCCCTCGATTCTTCACTTGCTTCAAGTCTCCTCAGGCAGAGGGGATAGATGCCCTTTGTTGCTGATGGCCTCCGGGCCTTCTTTACACCTTCCCGCCTCTTCCTCCGATACTTCAAGTCATCAGGAAGATTCTGGCAGAGGTCCTTTGGTCGCTTCTCATTGGCCCTGGAGATCCTGGTACACGGACCTTGTCAGCCTCTCATTGGTGAAACTTTTGGAGATACCTCAGGACCATGTCTCTCTCAGCCAGGGAGCCATCATACACCCGGACCTCCAATGGCTCCAGCTGGCTGTACGGCACTTGAGAGGGACCTCCTGAGGCAGGACAATCTTTCTGTCAGGGTCATTCACACCAGTCAAGTGGCTAGGTGAGCATCCACCATATGAATATATGATGCAACTTAGGCTACTTTTTCTACTTGGTGCTGTTTACATCATATTAACACGGTCATAGCATCAATCCCACAGACTTTGGACTTCTTACAGGAGAGTCTGGATAAGGGCTTCTCCCCCAACACCCTTCGGTGACAGGTGGCAGCTATCTCCACCATACTATCAAGGAGCTTTTCTCTGTCACGCAGCCAACATTGTAGGGTGCGCTGTTTCCTTAAGCAGGGCTACTAATTTGCGACCTCCCACTGTCCATCAATTTCCAACCTAGGATCTTGCAGTTGTTTTGCAGGCCCTGACTTCGGCTCCCTTTGAGCCACTCCGGTTGTCCAGCCTCCGACATCTAACTTTCAAGATGGTCTTTCTCATTGCCATGACATTGGCAAGAAGAATCTCGGAGCTGGTGGCTCTTTTAGTCAGGGAAGACTTATGCATCGTGCACCCTGATAGGGTCATCTTATGCTTGGACCCTTCATTTCTCCCAAAAATCAGTTTGTGGTTTCAAAGGGCACAAGAAGTAATTTTACCAAATTTCTGTCCATGCCCTCAACGTTGCAGGGAATGCAAGTGGCATATTCTGGATGTATGTCGTGTAGTATGCAGATAAATCAAAGAGGACTGCTTCCTTTTCCAGATCGGAAGTGTTCTTTGTGTCTTTTCAGCCAGTTTCTGTGGACCGGAAGGTGTCTTCTTCCACTATTGGATGATGGTTGCACACTTGCATCAAGCTGGCCTATAAACATCCAGCGCATCCAGTTTCAGCCCATATAACCACACACTGCACTAGGAGTTCCACAACCATAATGACATGGGCAACCCAAACATCCATTGATGAAATATGCAGGGCGGCTACTTGGTCATCCCCTTCCCCCTTCATCAAGAACTAAAACATAGACTCTTTTGCTGCAGGTGAGGCTTTGTTTGGAAGAAGAGTTTTGCAAAGGGTTGTTTCAACACCTCAAACCCTGGACAGGCCTTCTTCCCACCTTGGGACTTAATAGGTTGAGTATGTCCCATGCTTGGACTCTACAAGCAGCACACAGGAGAATGACCATTGGCTTATCTGAACAGCTGTTCTCTGGATGCTGCGGAAGAGTCCAACCCCACCCAGGGGTTTTTTAACAGCTCCAGGGTTCGGCGACAGCAGAGTTGAGTTTTCCAACATCACCACATCCTTCAGAAACCCATGACTGTTTAAAACTGGCCTCAATAAGGAGCAGGAGGCATGAGCAAAGAAAATTGAACTCAGTTCTTGGGCAGATAGACTAAACTTAACCCATGCTTTGGACTCTCCTTCAGTGCCCAGAGAGCGACCATTCAGGTAAGCCAACGGTCAGCATAACTCTGAAACATCTTGAGAAATTTCAACCAAATTAGTACACTCTCTGGAGAAAAATACTGTGGGGGTAAGACACCCCTAAAATCCTTCAGTGTGTGCATTCTGTTAAGATACAGCCTATTGTGCCGTACTGGCTTCTACTGCACAGTACAGTGGAGTTGCCATGGTAACAGCTTCACAGCTTCACAAGGGGGCTCCCTCTGGTAAGGGGGGAAATCCAACATTAGAAATTACATTTGGTCTGGACATTTTCCTCCTATAAATAAATGCTAGTTTATTGTAGTTCATTAAAAATGAAATAGCTTGATCATGATTTGCATTTGCTTGTGTACTACTTCCTGTTTGTAAAAGTTAATATTTGAGAATTGTTAAAACTATTCCTTAATGACAGAGCTGAGCCAGAAATCAATGGTATTTGATACTTTGCTATTTCTTAGCCTTGTTTGCTTTGTGACTCCTGGATGAATACTTGTTCCATCTTTTAAATTTAATGTGGTTTAAAATATTATCAAGATGATAAGGATTCTTAACTTTTTTCTGTTTGTTTTATGTGTTATACAAGAATTAAATATATTTATGTTGTTTGATTTCCTACATTCTTCTTTCTTTTCCTTTCTTTGTATTGCTTCTTATTCCCTCCTATTGCCACTACATCTATGCTGGATCATTTAATAGAGTTATAAGAAAGAGAAAAAGAGAAAAAGTAATTCAGTTTATAAAAGGGCTACCATGCTTCACTGTGTTTCTTTGTTGGGATAATAGTGTGATTGTGGTTATTTGTTTTAAGTTTACATGTCCTTTTATTATCTGCAGAAAGCAAAATATTGAAGTACTTTCGTTGTAGCTATCTTGCTATAGGTCTCAGTGTAGGTAGTTGCGGTTTGGCATACATAGGTTATTGCACATGCTTATTTGTAATAAACATAGATAGAGGAATTGAAGAGAAAGTGTTAATGTTCTTATTTGGAGAAATATTTATGTACTTTTAGCAACTATAAGATTACAAAGTGGTTTTTTTGTGTACTAAACAATTTTATGTACTATTATAAACAAAATGTCTGAGCCTGCTGATAATACGTAAAATATTTTTTTAGATACAAAGTTTTATTTTAAACTGACTTCTTAGTTGTTAAAGTGCTGTAATTTTGGGGTTTATTATATGATTGTGGATTTAATTTGATATCAAACAGTTCCATATAATCTAATAATTATATTGAAGAATATAAATATACTAGATAAAATGGATAATGTCACTTCATTTTCTGTAATTTTCATAGATTTCCTTCCTTCTTTCCCTCCCTCCCTTGTGTATTTTTAAATCATTCACCTTTGTTTTGATTTTTTTCACATTTGTTTTTATTCATGTAGCTCAAATTGTCTTTGCAAGCCACATTTTCAATTTCACAGCTCTACTAGGTGAAAAGTAGGAAATAAGATGAGATCCAGTCTTTCTATTGCATAGTTTATTGTTAGGAATTATGAGATTTAAATTATGGTAAATTCTTAAGCATGCATTTGTATATGATTAAGGCAATGTGCTAGAATTAAAAATAAGATACATGCAATTGTAGAAATGAACATTTTACAACTTCCTTTTGCTAGAGAAATCGATATTGAGTGACAAGAAATATAAAATCAATTTTGTTGCATACATGATGTACAATGACAATAAAGGCTATACTATACTATAAAAAGAGTAATCCTGTATATGGGACTACATGTGACCTTTAGAGCACCCCATCTTAAGCAAAATGTCTTTTACAATGGCATAAATATAGTGTGATTTCTTTTTAGTCAAGTTAACAGTTGAAATGAATGTGTTTAGTCTGAAACTTACTGTATCCATAGCCATTTAACTGTCACCAAAACACCTTCTCTCCAAAAGGGCCGTTCATTTTTGATCCTGACATTGAGAGAGTATCATAGCTCTAGAACATCTGTTGGGACCTCTGTAATGAAAATAGTTGTTTCCCCCTGCTTTAAGGAAATGTTTGAAAATGCTTTTAAATCAAAATGTAATATAATTAATTACTAAATAGTATTTGTTTGACTAACAAATTGGTGGTGCAATAAGTGCCAGATTACATTCGTTGGTTTCCATTCATTTAGACACCTAGCTGTTGGGCAGAAGAGGTATTAGAAAAGAGATCACATCAGCGTTCGGCTTCATGGGGCAGCGCTGATCAACTAAAAGAAGTAAGTGTTTAACAACTTGGCAAAGAGTAGCAATCCTTCATTTCTCACCATTAACACTAAATGCAGTTTGTTTATTGTGCCCTTTTTGTGGAGGTACACTCATACCCCTGCTTTCAGTCACAAGCTGCTTGTTTTAGGATTTATGTAAATGATAAAAATAACATTGGGTAGTCAAAATAGATATCTGGTAAGATTGACACATAGGCAGTATTTTACTGTCAGATGTTAGCAAATGCATTCATGAATGTATGATAAATCAGTTTACTGGTATAGGTTTCCATGGACAGTATCTGTCAGGCAGTGTTAGGTTTCAGAGTTTAGAGACCGTTATTTAGAGAATAGATTTCCTGATGTTTTGCTGCAATTCTGGCTGACATCTTCAAAGGCAAAGTAGTTTGCTATGCCAATTTGATCTAGAGACAACTTTGTCTCTGATGATGCCAGCCCCAGTTCTCTGGATCACTGTCATTAATTCTGAAGTCCAACATTAGCCAACCAAAAAACATTCTTTTGGTCATTGGCTGATAGCAATTAACATTAGAATCCAATTAATGTTTATCAGCCTGAAACTGGAAGCCTATTTCATTTATTTTCATTATGATGTTTTGAAATTGGAGGAGTTAAAAAGAAACAATAGCCCATGGTATAAGATCCGAGATCAGATGATAGTGTCCATTTAAACTGCTAAATAGATTCAAAATTCAAATTGTAGAATGGTGGTAAAATTGAAAGGATTATGTATAAGGCCATAGAATATGTGCTGATTTTGTTTCCTTTAGTTAATTTGAATACCTATTCAAAAAATACAATTTTTCTGGAACCAAAATTGTGATGGTTCACCTTGTTTAGCTGGTTGTTGCTACCTGGTTATTTTGAAATTAGTTTCAATAAGTTATATTAATATGCATATGAAAAAAACAGCAGCTGTCATTTTCTTCTACTAAGATAATTTTGATCCTTTCTTGTTAGAGAATAGTGAGCAGGTATATTTCAAAATATATGGTGCTCTGCATGAGAATATAGTACTGTGAGTATAATACTTTTTGTGGGGTAGAAGTTTGGTAAAAGAAAACAGGTTCAAAACTTTGGAAAAAAATAAGTGATTGATAAGGTAAGTAAAAGCTCTGAATCATTTTATTGCATTAATTTGTGATACTGAAATAAAATATGACTGATTCTCAAATCATTTCTTTTCAGGAACAAATTAAATTGAATTCAGACCATTATTAACTTTTTAAAGAGCATGTAATTAGGATTAGTATGAATTTTAAGGAACAAACTACTGTATTTTTTGGAGTATAAGACGCACCTTTTTTCTCTTAAAAAGAGGCTGATACATGTGCGTCTTATACATCGAATACAGCATTTTTGGCCTCCTGACACCCCATCCCCTTCACTAAAATCGCCATGTCTAGCCTTGTGGGGGCTTTCAGAGACCTCCTGGGGGCTGGGGAGGGCAGAAACAAGCAGAAAAATGGGCTGTTTTTTGCCTTCCCACCCCAGCAGCACTCTATAAGCCTCCATAAGACTATGCATGCTTTTTTTGACAAAAAATTGCCCGTTTTCGTAAAAAAAGGGCCATTTTTTGCCCTGTTTTGCTCCCCACCCAGTAGCACTCTGCAAGCCCCCCCCCCTAGGCTATTTATGCCATTTATGTGAAAAAAACTGGGCCCATTTTCGCAAAAAAAAAGAAAAAGGGAGGTTTGCAGAGTGCAAAAAGGGTTTTTTTTCCCTTTTGGAAAGCTCTTTAACTGATGAGAATTGCATAGATCAAATGCTGTGCCAGCAGGAACAAAGTTAGGTGCTGCAGATTGTCAGCGATTTCCTTCTCCAGCACATGGATAAGTATACCTGGAAACATCTACCTATCTACCTACCTTCTCTCTCTCTCTCTCTCTCTCTCCCTCCCTCTACCTACCTACCTATCTACTTAATGTATTTATCCCTCCCTCCCTCTCTCTCTCTCCCTCTACCTACCTACCTACTGTATTTCTTTCTCTCTCTCTATCTACCTACCTACCTACCTACTCTCTCTCTGCCTACCTATCTATTGTATTTCTCTCTCTCTATCTACCTATCTACCTACTCTCTCTCTCCCTGCCTACCTACTGTATTTCTCTTTCTATCCTTCACCTACCTACCTATTCTCTCTCTTTCTACCTACCTACCTACTGTATTTCTCTCTCTCTCTCTCTATCCCTCTACCTACCTATCTACCTATCTCTCTCTCCCTGCCTACCTACTGTATTTCTCTCTCTCCCCCTTTCTCCCCCTCTACCTACCTACTTTTTTTTAAAAAAAATTGCCTCTTCAAAACCTTGGTGCGTCTTATACTCTGAAAATTACGTTAATTTGCAATACATGCTTGTTTTCAGAATATGATATTGTTGTTTTGTAGTCTATTACTTAAAGAAGTATCCCCTGCTCTTTTATGTCTCTTGTTCTCTCTTTTATTAAATTTTGTTTCTTTTTCCCATCAGATTGCCAAACTGAGGCAGCAGCTCCAACGCAGTAAACAGAGTAGTCGTCACAATAAAGAAAAGGAACGTCAGTCGCCTCTCCATGGTAACCATATAGCAGTCAGTCAGACTCAGGTAAGTACGCTACTGGATTGTCCAGGTAGAATTTTTACACCATGAAATTAGAAGTAATGTATTTTTAAGTTCTGAATTCCTGACTGCCAACTAAAAATAGTTTATTTTTGTACAGTAAAGTCAAGCAACAAATAAAACTGGGAACAAATATTAAGAAATCTCTAGAAGCTATTAAACTCGTAACTGATGTTTGAATAAAGTTTTTGAGATAGTTATAAATGACCTTTAGGCTGACATGCACCCGCTATCTGAATCTATTCTAAATCACTTACTAAAATCACCCAATGAGTTCTTTTATATCCATTATCAAGTAGATTTTTCTGCTTTACATAGAATTATGATCTTCAGTGTCTTTGTCATTTCTTCATTAGTCTAGCATGTGTTTAATTTATTTAAAAGACTTGTATTGTTACCTATCTCAGGAATAATTGGGCAGCTCACTACAGATGCAAAGGTTTTAAAAGATTCTTTTTTGTGTGGATAATGTCACCATGTTGTTGAAAATCTTTTGGAATTATTATAAAATACAACTTTTATTGAATGTTTGTTTCAAATAATATATTCAGATAATGTAACTATGTCAACAAAGTCACAATGATAATTTGAGTTATTGATACTGCCCTTTTGATGCTTATTCGTAGATATTTACAATTCTCATTTGATGATATAACTATTTAGACATGTGTTAGGACTGATTATTAGATAGATTGGTTTTTATTTGTCTTTTCCACTTTGATTTATACATGTGTAATAGCAGATAATACTGAAGTATCATAATTGTTGAAAACTCATGAATTATTTTCTATTTTACTGTAGAGATATAACTGAATTTTACTCTGTCCCAAAGAAGCTTTTTTTTCAGGAGGCAACTCGACTTTCTAGTGTTTTTATTTGAAGGTGTTTTGCTTCTCATCCAAGAAGCTGCTTCATCTCTGACAGGATAGTGGGGAATGGAAGGATTTATATTCCTTGCAGATAGCTGGTCATTTGCATCCTTTTAGAGGGTTGTTGAAGCACCTGGAGGCTTATCTGTGTCCTCAGAGTCACCCGAGTAGTGCTCCTGGTCGCTGTAGGCTGCAATTTTTCCTCTGGGAATCCATTCCTACTCCCACACCATTCAAAGGGTGTTCATTTGGGATGAACAGTCTTTGTATAGTGTGGGAGTAGGAATGGACAGCAACCAGCCACATTTTAACTCCTTTGCAAGAGTCTGGGAGAGTGGAGGCCTGTTTTACCTCAAAGGGAAGAATATTACACAGGTAAGGGCAATAGTAGAAAAGGCGCTCTTCCTAGATCCTGCCGGTTGGAATTAACTTACTGGGTCTACAACATGCTTTCCCTCTCTGACCCAGTGAGCAGGATGATATAATGGGACAAAGATGGTTCTATAGGCAGCCTGACTCCATGGGATATAGGGCTTTTAGGTCATAAACCTTGAAATGCATCCAGAAATAACCTGGCACTCAATGCATATTCACAGAGCAAAGATACTACATATACCTTTCTTTGCTCATCTGGTCACATTCTGCACCAGCTAAATCTTCTATATACTTTTCAAAAGTAGCACCATGTACACCGGGTGCACAATTATTAGGCAAGTGGGTATTTTGACCGTGTAATTTTTATGCATATTTTCCACCTCCAAGCTGTATAAACCTGAATGCTTAGTGGGTATAAGCATATCAGGTGGTGTGTTTTTGTGTAATGAAGGAGGGTGTGGTCTAAGGGGATCAACACCATATATCAAGTTATGCATAATTATTAGGCAGCTTCTTTTCCTCAGGAAAAATAGGCCAAAAATAGATTTAACTGACTCTAAAAGTAAAAAATTGTAAAAAGTCTTTCAGAGAGATGCAGCACTCTTTAAAATGGTAAGATATTGGGCCCGATCACAGAACCATCAAATGTTTTGTTGCAAACAGTTACCCAGGTCACAAGAAACATATTGAGAAAAAAAGATGCACATTAACTGCCAAAGATTTGAGAAGAATCAAATGTGAAGCTACCAGGAATCCATTATCCGCCAGTGCTGTCATATTCCAGAACTGTAACCTACATGGAGTGCCCAGAAGTACAAGGCATTCAGTGCTCAGAGACATGGCCAAGGTAAGGAAGGCTGCAACCTGACCACCACTGAACAAGACACATAAGTTGAAACTGCAACACTAGGCCAAGAAATATCTAAAGACAGATTTTTCAAAGATTTTATGGACTGATAAGATGAGAGTGACTTGATGGATCAGATGGATGGGCCCATTGCTGCATCAGTAATGGGCACAGAGCTCTACTTCAACTCAGACCCCAGCAAGTTGGAGGTAGGTACCTTTGAAGATGGTCTCAAAATTAACTCCCAAATCTACTGCCAGGTTTCTTCAAGCAGTGGTACAGGAAAAAAATCTGTATCTTTCAAGAAGATCATGATTTTTATGCAGGACAATACTCCATTGCATTCATCGAAGTACTCCACTGGGTGGCTAACCAGTAAACGCCTTAAAGATGAAATAATAATGGCGTGGCCCCCTTCCTCACCTGACCTACACCCTATTGAGAGCTGGTGGGCTTTTCTTAAACAGGACATTTATGGTGAAGGAAAATAGTACATCTCTCTGAACAGTGTCTGGAAGGCTTTGGTTGCTGCTGCACAAGAAGTTTGTCATTAACAGATCAAGAAACTGACAGACTCCATGAAAGGAAGGGTGACGACTCTTATTAAAAAGAATGGTGGCTATATTGGTCACTGATGTTTTTTGTGAACTGTCAGAAATGTTTATTTGTACATTTTGTACATTGTTTATTATTCTCACTTTAATAGATGAAAATAAACGAGTAAGATGGGCAAATTTTCGTTTTTCATTTAGTTGCATAATAATTTTGCATACTAATAGTTGCCCAATAATTGTGCACACATAGATATTCTACTAAGAAAGCTGATCTCACTTTTACATTCTTAAATATTCAGGTTTGAGGTTTATTAACATTTTGGATTGACCAAGAGCACTATAATTGTTCAATAATAAAATTAATCCTCCAAAATACAATCTGCCTAATAATTGTGTACAGAGTGTACAGTGCATTGAGATAACCAAGTCATTAGAGCCTGAATGGAGAGTTTTCCTATTCAGGAAAGAGTGTACCTGGCACATAACATGAATTTTTGGTGTTCCTATCCCATTGAAATCAAGATTCTTATAGTTTACAATTACAATTTGAAACAACTTTGGTAAAAGCTTACCTGTCTGATAATTAGGGCAAGGAATTTAAAAATTACATTATGTAAGTGAGGTTACAAAGATAAACATCAGACTGATTTACTAGTTGTAGATCAGCGAGTTGCATTCTGTAGTTCAGCATTAGACACTAAAAAAACAGTCTCCCTTTTCTCTTAATGAATTGCTGTAACAGTCTCTAGGTTTGGTGATATAGGTGAGCCAGGTAGAATTGGTCTGTTGTGCTATATTGTGTACATTTATTGAAATATCAATACATTACTATCGCTGCCAGTATTATTGCTGTTATTGGTTCATTTAATATTATTAATGTTATTCTTTCCCTACTTATTTTATATATTACTTTGGTCAACTCATGATAGAGAAAATACAGTGGTACCTCGGTTCACGAACTTAATTCGTGAACTGACTCTGGTCGCGAACCGAATTGGTCGTGAACCGAGGCACAGTTTCCCATAGGGTTTAATGTAAATCCGGTTAATCCGTACTGATCTCTTTTTTTGTTTGTTTTTGAAGCACAAAAAATATGAAACAAATTACAATACACATTAGTACAGTATAGTAATTTATTTATTTATTTTATTTAAATTTATATCTCGCCCTTCTCCACAGAGGACCCATAATGTATAAAGAGAGAAAACTAACCTTGCTTGAGATGACTTCTGGCATGGATGAAAGCAGGTGGGAGGCGGTTATTGTTTGGAGGGAGAGTCCCCCTCCATAAGGACATCAGGGGGATCTCCTTCAGGGCTTTCCTCTCTCCTTTGTCTCCTAGCTGTAGGCTCAGTTTTGCTGAAAAATCTGTCCAATGTCACTTGTCTTTTCCTGCGCTGCATAACCCTCCGGAAATGAGAGACAACATTATCATTCATGAGATTTAACACTCTGTTCGTGACAGTTATGTTGGGGTGGTGCTTTTCAAAAAAATCATGGCACTCATGCCATTTTTGCATAATGGATTTTATGGCATCACTGCTAACCTCCTTTCTTCCTCTTCCTCTGTGGAATGTTCCTCAAGAAGTGCCTTTTGCTGCTCACTGTGGAGTTCAGAAAGTTCCTCAGTGGTCAGCTCCTCCCTATGTTCCTCAACAAGCTCTTCCACATCAGCACCATCAACGTCCAGACCCATATTCTTGCCCATGGACACAATTTCCTCCACTACCTCTGCATCAGACCCTTCTAAGTCATGTTCATGTTCGGTGACACATTCTGGCCACAGTTTCCTCCAGGCTGAATTTAGGGTTCGGGAAGTGACCTCTTGCCAGGCTTTGTCAATGAGGTTAATGCAGTGGACAACATTGAAATATTTCTTCCAGAACTCTTTCAAAGTCAAGGACGTCTCTTCAATGACATTATAACACCTAGTGAAGAGCGCCTTTGTGTACAGCTTCTTGAAGTTGCAGATGACTTGCTGGTCCATTGGTTGCAGAAGTGGTGTTGTGTCGGGGGGGAGGAACTTTACCTTGATGAAGTCATACTCAGCATCCATATCATCCAGCAAGACTGGAGGGTGTGCTGGGGCATTGTCCATCAGAAGAATGCAACATTCAGGCAGCTGGTTATCAGAAAGATACTTTCTGACGGTGGGTGCGAACACCTCGTGCAGCCATTCCATAAACAATTGCCTTGTCACCCAAGCTTTGGCATTGGATCTCCACATGACGGGCAATCTGGCCTTGTTCACATTTTGTTCCCTAAATGCACGAGGAGTTTGCGAATGGTACACCAGTAGTGGTTTAATTTTCAGATCGGCGCTTGCGTTGGCACACAGCAAAAGGGTCAATCTGTCCTTCATGGGCTTGTACCCTGGTAGTGCCTTTTCCTCCTGCGTGATATAGGTTCTGTTCGGCATTTTTTTCCAGAAGAGCCCTGTTTCATCACAGTTGAACACTTGTTGAGCGACGTATCCTTCTGTCTTCATGAATTCTGCAAATTCTAACTTGTAGGCTTCTGCTGCGGCCTTGTCAGAACTGGAAACCTCACCATGTCTAATCACACTGTGGATGCCACTTCTCCTGCGGAATTTTTCAAACCACCCCCTACTGGCTTTAAATTCGTCACTTGTTGCACTTGTAGAGGGGCTTCTTTGCAGTAAATCATTGTGCAATCTCCTGGCTTTCTCACAGATTATAGCTTCACTAACGTTATCACCTGCCAGCTGTTTCTCATTCAACCACACCAACAAAAGTTTTTCCACCTCTTCCAGCACTTGCGTCCTCTGCTTGGTTAACATTGTTACTCCTTTTGCAACATCAGCTCCTTTGATGGCGGCTTTGTTTTTCAAAATAGTTGAGATTGTTGACTTTGGCATCTTGTACTCCGAGGCCAGATCAGTCACACGAATACCATGGTCATGCTTTTCTACAATTTCCTTCTTCAGCTCAATGGTTATTTTCTTCACAACCTTGCTGTCACCTTCATTGCTGCTCCGCACTTTCTTCTTTCCAGCATGCTTGCGCTGCATATTCTTGTCACCTGCATTTCCACTTGCCACATTGTCACTTGCATTTCCAGTTTGCACATTGTCACTTGCATTTCCAGTTTACACATTGTCACCTGCATTTCCAGTTTGCACATTGTCACCTGCATTGCTGTTCTTGTCACCTTCATTGCTGCTCCCCACTTTCTTCTTTCCACCATGCTTGCGCTGCATATTCTTGTCACCTGCATTTCCACTTGCCACATTGTCACCTGCATTTTTACTTTGCACATTGTCACTTGCATTTCCAGTTTGCACATTGTCACTTGCATTTCCACTTGCCACTTGCATTTCCAGTTTGCACATTGTCACTTGCATTTCCAGTTTGCACATTGTCACTTGCATTTCCAGTTTGCACATTGTCACTTGCATTTCCAGTTTGCACATTGTCACCTGCATTGCTGTTCTTGTCACCTTCATTGCTGCTCCGCACTTTCTTCTTTCTACCATGCTTGCACTGCATATTCTTGTCACCTGCATTGCTGCTCCGCACTTTCTTCTTTCCACCATGCTTCTTGGGAGCCATATTGGGAGTCCAGTTTTCTGTGTCTCTTTCTCTCCACGATCTTCCTACAGGAAGTCGCAACCATGTGACAGCCAGGAAATAGCATTAAAATGGCCACAGCTCCTGTTCGTGAACCGAAGCGGAGTTCGTGAACTGAAGCAGAGTTCGTGAACCGAAGCGGAGTTCGTGAACCGGAGCATATTTTTATGAACTTTTCTGTTCGTGAACCGAAGCGGAGTTCGTGAACCGGAGCATATTTTGATGAACTTTTCTGTTCGTGAACGGAGTTGTTCGTGAACAGAAGCGTTCGTGAACCGAGGTACCACTGTACCTTTGTCCTGTCTTCTATTTTCCCTTAATAACAATCCTGGGAAGGAGTGGTAGACTGACTGTACATACAGTATATCTTCAATATATGCATAGGATTTATGTAGTGTTTTTGTTACTATCCATATCATGCCCTAATTTGTCCATGATCATATGATACCCATTTTTCTAATACAACAGATCAGTGTTTCTCAACCTTGACAACTTTTCAATGTGGACTTCAGTTGCCAGAATTCTTCAGCCAAAATAAATTTCAGAACTCCCCAGCCAGCATATCTTAAAATCGCTAAGGTTGAGAAACACTGCCATAGGCTAATTAATTGAAGTAATAGGGTATAGCATTGCACTGCTAATTCTGTATAAGAACCAAGGTAGGATATTTTTCTTTCTTCAATTCAATCCTTTTCATCTGAAATCTGCATCAGGTTACATGACTTTGCATTTAAAAATGAATGTGTATCACTTCAAATAAATATAGAACTCAGTTTCTTATCTGTTGGAGTCTCTAGCTATATTTTTTAAGCTAATTGAACATGCATTTCACTTGTTTTGAAGGCTTCTATCTCAAGATCAGTACCTATGCCACTGTCAAATATTTCAGTGCCAAAATCAACAATCTCACGTGTGCCGTACAATGTGGAAGGAATAAGTCCTGAATTAGAAAAAGTGTTCATCAGAGATAACAGTGGAAAGGAGGAAGTATCAAAGGTAAGAGAATGCTGTGAGTGGCTATTATAAAATACAAGCTCTAGGAATGTTATTTATTCATTTAGTTTTATTTTTCTAGTCATATATGCCAATCACATCTGACCAAGCATTTTATCTAATCTCAGTAATGAGATTAAAACAATGTAAACTATGCATGTACCCAGGAACAATCACAATACATTTAGTCTTCATGACAGGCAGCAGACCCCAAGGACCAGCTGAAGCAACTAGATCTTAATTGCTTTATGGGAAATTAAAGGCCAACCTAATGCATTCACCTACCTTAAAAGCTAATTTTACATGAAGACTCTAGATAATTTGCATATCCGTATGTGTAAAGTGACTAATATAAGAAATTGTTTTTTTTTTAACTTTTGAATATATTGATAATTGTAGAGCAATCCAATCAATAGTAGTAATTGTAGAAATATTTTTAAAACAAATGAAATAGAATGAAATAATTCTTACATGGATAAACCAAGAATGTTAAGTGCCAAAATGCTTCTAAATTTGGGTTCAGAATATGATAATCTTGTGAATACAGAAATGTTCTGACAGTTGGAACTGTGAGGATCTGTCATGAATCCTCTTCATTCAGTGCCATTATCATTTCAAAGTTACTGAACGAATGGGTCACTTAGTGAGTACTGCCTATAATAGCTTTATAGGAAAGGGTAGGGGGAAATATATTACTATCCTGAAGCCATCAGCATTTATTAGCAGAAGGATTCTTCATGAAAATGAAAGATGAGAGGAATATGGAATTTTCTTTTCTCAATAATGGTCATGTAAACCATATAGGAATATTTGTGCAGGATAAATTAGTTAACCTGTTTCCCTGAAAATAAGACCTCCCCGGATAATAAGCCCAAGCGCTAAAATAATCCCTCCCCTGAAAATAATCCCTCCCTGAAAACATTGCAACACAGCAGCAGCCATGAGGTGACCACGTTCGCTGCCTCCTGCACCTCAAAAATAATAAGATCTCCCCGAAAATAAGACCAAGTGCTTATTTTGGGGGGTCAAAAGAAAATAAGACCCTGTCTTATTTTTGGGGAAACACAATATATATTCTATAATGCAAAGAAATACAATACAATACAATACGGACTATTGGAATTACAGGTTTGCTGTATCCTCTCACATTATATACTATGAAAAAATGTATGTTCTTTTATCACTGTTAGAAGTTTCTTTAAACTTCTTTCCTGCTTTTTAATGGCATGTTTGTTATTACCATAGTAACAAAATTGTTTAGTTACTGTTAAACTGCCAGATAATTCGTTGGTACAGATAAATCTCAGTATGAAACTTAAACAAGCCCTGACATCTTTTTAAGAATATGACCTTCACATTAAAGAACTGATTTTATTCTCCTTCATAGCCCTATGAACTGATGCATGGTATACCGCTGGGCGACATGCTTCTGTTGTAGGAAAATGAATTCCCTTTTGCAAGGTCTGGCCTACAGGAGATTGAAAGAGGGCATGTAAAATTGCCTATGGAAGGATAAATTCTTACTATTCATGTTAGGAATGGTATTTGTATTGTAGCCCTTGGATATTCCTGATGGTCGGAGAGCACCCCTACCTGCTCACTATCGTAGCAGCAGCACACGAAGCGTTGATACACAAACACCTTCAGTCCAGGAACGCAGTAGCAGCTGTAGCAGCCATTCTCCATGCATTTCTCCTATTTGTCATCCTGAATCTCAGGATGGGAGCCCTTGTTCTACAGAAGATGTGCTTTATGACCGTGATAAAGGTGAGAATCTTAGAATTACTTGTCATGGTTTGCATTTACCGTAATGCACCCTCACTGTGCATCTGTGCACTAAAATCATTTGTTTGTTGTTGTCGTCATCATCCTGGTGGTGTGAACACAGACTGCTCATTGATTATTATTTTTTTGTTTGTTTATTTATTTCCTCCCTTGCTTGTGAAGTTTTACAAACATCTTCCATAAGTGTCAGAACAGAACACAGTGGTCTTAACTCTTTTTAATGAATACTAGAGTAAGAAGTTAAGAGAAAGTGCACCGTTCCATATAACAGAATGTGAATCATTGGTCGAAGAAATTAAGTCACTTCATGATTATGTTACTTTTAAATAATGAAACCAGTTAAGCTAGAAATACCACATCATTTTTCCAGTTCAGTGTGTAAAGATTTTGACTTTGGAATGAGTTCTGCTGATGAGCGAATCATGGCTCTGTTTCATTGTCTGTATTTAACAGTGCAATCTTCTATATGTCTACTCAGAAGTAAGCCCCATTGAGGTCAGTGGAACTTATTCCCAGGTAAGTACAGGGTTGCAGCCTTAAAGCTAATGGTTCCTTGTAATTAAATGAAGATGTTCTCAGCACAGTTGGTGCTTTTGTACAGTTCTAGGCACATTCGTGGATTGATGAGCAATACAGTATTCAGCATGCTTTAAATTATAGCTTTTTATTTTCCTAAATAAAAGTTTCTAGACCTCTGTGGCTGCAAAGATAATTTTAGAAGCATGTAATTATTTATTTTGCAAGTGTATAAATCTCCAACATGTTGAGGATAAGGATGGTTTGTGTAGAGACCCTTTCCATTATTCCTTACATAGAAGAAGCAGAATACATTTAATAGAATAGATACATATATTTAATTTATATTCTTTATTTGTTTACTGGAGCTCAAGATGCGTTATGTCACTTAACTAAGGATCTTCTATCAAAGCATTGACCCTTTCACTTTCAAGATGAATTGTGTGTCTTCCTAGTTTGTCTTCTAGCCATCTATTTGAATTTATTTTGTAGAATTTATAAATGCTACATATTCCAGTTTGCCTTATAATTATTTTAAAATATGATTATATAGTTTCTTTGATCATTTTGAGGAATCTTAATTATGAAATGGTTAAATAATTAAAAAATCCTGATGTAAATTTAAATACAGCCAAACGAATTAAAAGAAATGGAATGATTGAATGTCATTGATTTTTATTTGCTTGTTCATTCTTAAAAAGCTTGTATTTTCTTTTTATTTACAATCTTTTGTATGCTTTTGTTTCTGTATTTTTCCCTTTTAACAAAAATACATCTTGAATTCAGTCTTTAAGATTTTTCAATTTTTACATTTTCACTTACATATTACATACATTTGTTTCATTTCCTTTTCTCTTTCCTTTGCCTCCAGCTCCATTTGAAATCATCTTATCCATATTTTATCTTTTCTTTTATATGTTCTTCTTTAGCTCCATACATGGTCCTGTTCATATTGCAGTTTTAGTTGAACGGGTTTGTTCAGTTGATGTCAACACAGTACTTTTTTCTCCTTACATTTATTTATTCTTCAATTTCAGAACAACTTAAAAGAATATCATAGCTTAGTAAACTACATGAGTTCTACTTTAAAATATATCCCACAAACTGATTTTCAGTTTGCTTACCTGATTTATTTGTCTTATGTTGCTCGTAATAAACATTTTATAATAATAACATTTATTTTAAATAAAATGTTCAGTTAATAGACCCCTTTATATTTTTCTCATATTCCTTATGAGTCTTTTAGATAAAGTTACTTTTCATTTCAGCAAATACCTTAAATTTCAGTTTATTTTCAAAAGATAGCTCTTATAGGGTAGGCACAACAAGGAGTTTGCCATATTTCTAAACTTGAAAATGCATTTTGAATATTCTGTTCCATTGTTACAACTGTAATTGTGCTACACTGTACATTTAAATGAATCTGATAATTATATTCATTTTATGCATGATAGCCTATTAGCTGCTGTTTCTGGAAGCCATAGTGATATGTTGATATAAACTAGTATATCTAATTTAAGTTGCCACGATAAACATTCTGTATATTTAATGAGCATAAATACATATATAAATGTACATGTTTGCAGAGTTACATATGATTTAAACATTTCATTGTAATGTTACTGAGCTTAACCAGTAATTTTGGAGCTAATTTTAGTTAATCTAGTTAATATACATTGCTTTATTTTTCAAAAGAAAATTATTTCATATTACTAAGAAATCATTTCATATTACTAAGAATATGCCCTTACTTTAACTGTTCTAAATAAAGCATTAAGTGACCCTTAAAAGCTCTTAACAAGCTAAGTGGGCATTTCATTAATTAACAATAAATATATTTAAGGATAGATTGTGTGGATATTGATTATTAATTTAATAATCTGTTTTAAAATAGTGTAGCAGGAGCTAGAATCGGTCTACCTCTAACATGATGTAAGCAAAGAGACAATCTTCTGCCATTTGATGTGCTCAAATCTGCTCTAACCACATCCTCAATATTTCTAGACCAAAGAGGATAAAGACAGTCTATCTATTGTAGAAGGTGATTTTTTTGGTCATAAGTTTTGGCAATCATTGTGATAATTGCAAATTGCTGTCTTAGGAAAGATAATATGCTTATGCTGCATGTAATACTGCTTATTCTCCTGATATAAGCTTATGTTTGGATGAAACTAGCATTATAATTGAATTACATAAAATAATGCATATGTTTCCAATTGAATTACATAAATGAACTTTTGAGTATATCTCTGGAATAAAAAACAGACTTAAAATAATTTTTAATTAGAGAGAAAAAGTGTTGGTAGCACTTTTCTATTCTACGCTACTGAGATTTCTTTGGTATTGCCTTTTTGTGATAACTTACTGCTGTTTTATATAACAGAGGAGGCAATTATATTATTGCCAAATACATTTGTCAGCATCAATATTCCCCATTTTTCTGACAAATTTCTATTATGGGTCCATCTAATCACCAGAGGTTGAGTCTCCCTCTTCCACTTTTATATTTGATGATTTTCCTTGAGGATTAAACTTAGTTTATTAACTTCATGTACTAGTTTTGGAAGGAGGTATTTTCAAGTTTAAATATCTTAAGAAGGCATATAAAATTACCCAAAGTTTCTGAACTCTTTTGTTCTTTATCATAAGCCTTGTTTGCAGCCCAATTCGTATTATACTTTTCAACAGAAAATCAGTTTTAGGTTGGAATTTACTGGGTTTGTGAATAAAAAATGTTAATAATTGATCAAGTGCAGGGAGAACTAACCTGCTGGCCAGACACAGACCTGCTTTACATTTCTAAAGCATCTTTTCTTTTCATTGGAAAGCTGCACTTTAACCACAGGATCCATTGCCACCCTTTGCACCAGATCAGCTATTTATTTTACATTTCTATGAAGAGCTGCTTAAATAGGTTGACATTTTCAAAAGAAAGTGAACATAAAGTCTGTAAAGGAAACCCATGGTCTACTTTGGAGTGGGAGAATGATCTTGCCTGGCAGGGAATGGAGAAAATGTCAATGGCACCTGTTGTTTGTATGGGGAAAGGGAGGGGAGAAAGGCCCCAGCCTGCCGTGTGATTAGAAGCAGTTTTATTGCATTAAAAGTGCCTGCTCCACAGGGGGCCAGTGATTAGAATTCAGTTTCACGTGCCCCCTCCCCGCTGCTATTAACAGCCTGTGGGTGTACATTTGAGACCTTGTGGTACAAAGAGAAGGGCTGTTTTTCGGCCTATACCAGGGGTCTGCAAAGTTGGCTTTTTTAAGACGGGTGGACTTTAACTCCCAAAATTACTCAGCCAGCTATGCTGGCTGGGGGATTCTGGAAGTTGAAGTCCACCCGTCTTAAAAGAGCCAACTTTGCAGACCCCTGGCCTATACTGTTTAGATTGTAAAATAGAACTTCATTTTTGGTAAGTAAATCTCACCCTTTTAATGTTACTGATGAGCCATCTGTTTAGTACGCCTAGTTTCAGACTAATGAAGGCTCTTATTCTGCAGGTCGTCTAGTATTTGGTTGTTAAAACTAGCATTATATGAAAAATTACATTTAATATGATTTAAGGAGAATTTGAATACATAACATGTAAAGGTAGAAGGACAAAATGATTTATTACCTGAAGTTTAAAAACTGACAAGGAGAGAAAGGTTTCTCTAAAGTTATTAACACAAGCAGCTGGTAGATGTTAGTTGAATGGTTCAATTAATTATTTATATACAGAAAATAACACTGGAGATCCTAGTGCCGTGGCACAGGTGGCACGCAGAGCCATGTCGCCTGGCACACCAAATCTCACCCAATCATCTTCCTAGTTTCTGGCGTTAATGCGCACACAACAATCAGCTTCCAAAAAGCAGCCAGCTGATTGGTGCATGCGCATACGCACAGAAACCAAAAATGAATTGAGCTCCTTTTACATTGTACTCGAAGCTGAACTCTCTGGATCCTCTTCTCCCACTTGCTGTTCCGGCTCCTCTCTCTTGACTGTAAGTTGCCCAAATTTGATGGGCTAGCGGAGGGGTGGGGATCAGCTTCAGCCAAGCTGGAGGAGGTGGTGTCTGTGAAGCCTCGGGGCGCCTGGAGTTTATAGTTGCATCTTGCCCCAAAGAACGAGGGGATCTGTTTTTTCCCTTTGCAGCTGCGAAAACTGGGCCAGGCCAAACAAACAGCCCAACAGACCACAAGAGGAGCGCCATGCCTGTCTACGGGCAGCTCCTTTGGAGAAAGGAAAACGAGGGAGAAGCCAAGAACAGGGAGGAGGTGACCAGGAAAGGGAGAGAGCAGGACAAAGAAAGCCTGGGAGGAGGGAGGGCTGAAGGGTGCCTAGGGCTCGTTTGTGAATATTAATGTGGGTGCTCCAAGCAGAGAGAGACAGCACAGAGGAGCTGAAGTGACTGCCTCCAGGCATCTTCCATTCCTCCCCAGCCCTGCACATCTAGGTTTAAATCCGACTCTCCTTGGCTGGGCAAGACTCGAGTTCGCCCACAGCGACTCCCTCACACCAGCAGCCAATGCAGCGGGGAAAGGGAGGAGCCCAGCCATTCACACTTGTTTGGCTCATCAGGTGTCCCCGTGCGAAGCTGAGCAAAGGTGGGCGAGCACCTCTCACCTTTGCAACCTAAAGAGTTGGCATTCCATCTCTGCAGCATGAATCGAGCCATGGCCCGCCTGCCTTCCCTTGCAGCTGCTGGATGCTCGGGAAGACGGGAGGTGTGTAATTCAAGGCGGGTGGCCGGGTGACTCTGCCCGGGAAAATGTAGCAGCTCTGCCTTAAGACGAAAAGGCTTGGAGCTTTTGGGGAGACGTGCTGCTTTATTCTTTTTATTCTTGCAACCCAAGTGTCACAAAGCAATAAAACGGGACAGAGTGATTTGATAAGGCTTGAAGCTTCCTGCCGCTCCCGGCCAGCGGACGCCTCCCTAGAGGAGAAAAGGAGAAGCCTCCTTTTCGGCTATCGGGCAAGAGGGGGGGAGCTCCCAGCCTTCTCGCCTTCAGAAAGAACTAGTTTGCCTCTTGCAGTCCCTGGCTGCTCAGAGAAGAAACATGTGTAGGACAAGATGGACGGGCAGGTAGAAACTTCTTTTCTCCTCTAGGGAGGCGTCAGCTAGCAGGGAGAGGGGAAGCTTCAAGCAGGCAGTTGTTTCAGCACCTGTGGGCTGTCTGTCTCTGTTTGGAGCACCCATGTTAATATTCTCAAATAAGCCCCACAGGCACCCTTCAGCCCTCCTTCCCTCCTCCCAGCCTTTCTGTCTCCTGCTGTCTCCTCCCTGTCCTGGCTTCTCCCACCTCTTTCCCCAGAGCAGTGGTCGGCAAACCGCTGCTCGTGAGCCACATGCGGCTCTTTGCCTCTTGAATGTGGCTCTTCAGTCTCCCTGATTCTCTCCCTCACTCTGTTTCTCTCTCTCTGTGCCTCTCTCTGTCTGTCACTGTCTCTGTCCACAAAATACCGCATGGAAAAGCAACGAGGTTCTGCACTGCTGGCGATGACTCCGGAGGCCATCCGCAGGGGGCGGGGTCACCCTCGCGTTCCTCATCTTCCCGGATGGCCTCTGGAGTCATTGGTGGCCGTGCAACGCCTTGCCGCCCTCCACACTGTGGAAAAGAGAAGCACATGCTCACTGCGCAATTACAGCCCAAATTCCCACTGTTACGAAGTCTTCGAGACTGTAATTGCGCAGTGAGCACAATCTCGGCATTCCTCCACATAGTATTTTGTGGACAGAGACAGTTACAGACAGACAGAGGCACAGAGAGAGGGAGGGAGGGAATCAGAGAGAAACTGAGGGAGGGAGGGAATCAGAGAGACAAAGGGCAAGGGAGGGAAGGAGAGACAGACAGACACAGATAGACACACACACACACACACAGTGACAGAGAAAGAGGAAGGGAGGGGAGAGACACAGACAGACAAAGGCACAGCGAGAGAGAGAGATGGAGGGAATCCGAGAGAGACTGACAGACACACAGAGAGAGACAGAGAAGTTTTCAGTTACAGCTAGTGGGGGAACTGATACAAGAATATTTGGCTTGCCATTTTATGAAATTATTGCAATATTTAGTAGGCATCTCCATAGAACTGAAAATACCATCTAACAGAGACAGCACTTGAAGTAATTGGTATACATGATTACTAATCCATCTGTAGAAGGAAACATTAATGAAAAAAGAAGGCTCTAATAGTTGGAGAACTGTTTATTTTAAATATTTTATTTTTGAATCATCTTTTGAACAAGCTCATGGATGATAAAAAATGGACAAATCAGTAGATGCAATCTACCAGGGCATTTTTTCATATATCTTATTTTTATTGCTATATTTTTGTAGTTATAAATTACATATTGTACTTTAGTGCTATTAAAATTTGCTATTTTCTCTTGTTTTAACACAGATAATCAAAGATGAAAACTAACAAAAAAATAGGTGTGGCATTGTATCAGCACTAAAAATTGGAGATGCTTATTTTATTCTGTTTCTCAAAGCTCATTTATATAACAGAGGTGTTTATATTATATAAATGTTTGTTCATAATATTACATGCATATGGCATTATTGTGGGTGTTTTGTGTTTCAGATGATACAAACATTTCAGTTGTTTTGTATAGTGAGAAGACACTTTAAATTTTCATTAACTACTTACCTTTCTTTACTTAAATTGTACACATTTATTTAGTAGCCTCTATTTTTTAAATACTTAATAGATAATTTAACTTATTACAAGATTATAATTCTGCTTTATTTGATCTGTGGTATTCTGGACAATATCTTCCTGTTATTTTCTAATGCATGATAGATAACATTTTCCAGTAGGCTACAATAAAATGAAAAAAACTCATTTGAAGCAAACCAGTTTTTTCACAACCAAGTTGTGGGAAAACCATTATATTTGGAAATCAGGCTAATTTTTATAAAAATCATAATCCCTAGTAATTCAACTGCTTTAAATTTTCAGACAGTGGGAGTAGCTCACCGTTGCCCAAGTATGCCTCCTCTCCTAAGCCCAACAACAGCTACATGTTCAAACGAGAGCCCCCAGAAGGATGTGAACGAGTGAAGGTCTTTGAGGAAGTGTCGTAAGTAATGCCTTTTGTATCAGCTGGGATCTGCAAGGGCGGAAAATCAGTTTGTTTGATTTTTTGAGCTGCAGATGAATAATCTACTCCAGCTGACGAAGTTTATTTCCCCCCTTCAAGAAACAAATCAGTCTTGCCAGTTTTTTTCAGGCAAGAAGTTGGAAGTGTTCCTGTTGGTTTGAAGGGACACAGGAAAGCACCCTTGGTCATGTGGTCTGTTTCTTATGAAAGCACAGCTAAAGAGGAATGTGGAAATTTGGAGTTTGTGTAATGTTTTTCATTCTGTAAAGGCAACTGCAACCAGAGTTCTTTGGGCAGTTTTTAAATTGTATTTATTTTTTTTAGCTTCTCACTGTATTTGTATCTGTTAGAAAAACAATATATGAAAGAGTGTGATAATCCACATTATCTAAGCTTATGTGGTCAAACTGATGAAGTTAGACGGTATTGTTTGAGCTTAGTAAAAAATGTTTCCTGGATTTGTTGCCAAAATTAAAAGAAAGTAGCCTTCCTGTGTAAACCTTTAGAAAACTGAGGAAAGATAAAACTTGTGTCTGAATATAATGAATTTTTCTGCTTGCTTTTTCCATGCGTATTACTTATTTTTGTGGCTCAGCTAGCTGACTGTCAATATGGAAGATGTTTGCCCATCTGTCAATGGCTAATTCCATTCCTTTATCATTCTGCATAACAACATATAATACCGCACATTTGTATCAAATTGTACTGAAGCGTACTCTCAAATTGTTCTCAGATTTGTAATTATTCATCTGTTCCATTTTTTTATAGGACTCGCCAGCCTATCTCAACCCCTCTCTTTTCATGTCCTGACAAAAATAAAGTTAATTTCATCCCAACTGGATCAGCATTCTGTCCTGTAAAACTTTTGGGTCCTTTACTACCTTCTTCTGATCTGACTCTCAAAGGCTGTACAAACTCTAGTCAAAGCACACCTTTGAGTACTCTGACTGTGGAGCAGCTTTCTTCTCGGGTTACTTTCTCCTCTCTGTTGGATGACACCAGCACAAGGGACTCTTCAGAGATCTTAGTACAACAACCATCCCAGCAATCTCCACAGTTTTTGCAAGAACTGCAACCTGAAGAACACTCCCCTCCTCAAAACTATGTTGTAATCAATAAACCGTTGGTCTAAAACATAATTGCATGTGGCCACTTTTCCAGGAAAAAAAAAAGCTATTTTTCAGAATCTTTCTATATTTCAAAGCTCTTCTGGCAGGGATAGAAATGCTCTGATTCAGCATTTTTGTATTGGAAGGGGGGGTGGGCAAAATGCTTGCAGAATCTATATATCATTAAGCATTTTAAGTGGAGACTATGCATTTCATAGAATGACCAGAGTAGTACTGTGTCCTGTGTTTTTCTTTTTAAAATTCTACAGTATAAATAAGCTCTGTATCAAACAAAGGTTGCCTGTCTAAATAGAAAATGTCTTGCTGTGTTGTGTTCTATAGAAGATACTGTATTTCAGGATTATGTTTACAATTTATCCAGGTATTTATGTTTTAAACTTCTGTAATACATACAATGCAAAAAAAGAAAAAAACCCAAAAGAAAAATGGCCACAACAGTTGCACAGTGTCCACTCGAGGGCATAGCTTCAGGTACTTCTCTCGAAGTCTAAACTCAGGTATCTTGGAATGTATATCATACTGGGATATAAAATATTTTACAGCTAAAAAGCTAAAGAGGGATCATCACTCTTCTGCCTTTTTATTGTTTTATGCATTAATAGTTCCTCATTACATTCCACTTATTTTGAGGAAAATACATTCAGATCCAGAAAACTGTTACTCTGGTGAAAATGAGGAAAGCCAGCAAATTTGTGATGTATAGCATCACTTCATGTCATTACAAGTAAAACAACTGTTGCATTTCATTTCATTGTGACAATTATGGCATTGAAAAGCTTCAGGTGTTGCAGTTAATGACTGTTAAGCTGTTCTGAATAAAGTGTTCAGTTATGACACTGTACATAAGCAACATTCCATGGTGTGTGAGTGAAAGAGAGAGAGAGAGGGAGAGAGATGCCTGCAAAGGCAAGAATGCTTTGGATTTCCATAAATTTTCCAGATTTGGGAGGTTTATAGGAATTTTCTCTCAAGCTTGTGCTTGTGAGTTAAAGTTGTGAAGTGCTATTGTTACAATATTAAGAGTCTAATTAATTTAGTTTCTCTTTTGGGGAAATATTAACTTGTGTCTTCATTGCTAAAAGATTCTGAATTGTTTTGACAAGCAATGAATGATAAACTCTTTTATCTATAAAATGTGTATCACAGCTGGATTAAGAAAAAGCTCTTAAGCACCATATAACGTATTTAAAAAAGCAAAACAAAAAGGTAGGGAAAAAGCAATAGCTGTTAAGTTATATTATCTATTCAAAGTCTTTGTAGTATCCTAGTAAATTTATTTTACATTAGATAGACTGTGCTGGAGTTTGTGTTCAAAATAGCTGCACACCCATGGAGCATCCAGCAGCATTTTTCACTCCTTTGAAACTGCAAAAGCAGTGTTTTTGGAGATAATAATCCGCAATAGAAGGAAGATCCAAGACGAAGCATTTAATAGTTCTGTGTTTGTGCTTTTAGTTCTGTGCGAATAGTTTTATGCAAGGTTTGACACTTTATTTAGGAATGGAAAAGGTTGATATGATTGCAGCTTCTGTATTTATGCCCATTTGATTATTTTCTTTTGAGGACAACTTGGGACAAGAAGAAAGGGGATAATAAATAGGCCTCAAAGAAGGTACCTAAGAAAAGACATGAAAAATAAGTAGCTGCTACATGTTGTTTTATGGCTTCCTTTGTATTATTACCAAAGAGTTTGGTAAAAAAAAAAAACCTGTTAGGGAGGGTAGACCAACAGCATTTGTACAGTTGTATGGCTGTAGAAGCAAGCTGAATGAAAGTTAAAGATTAGTTACTTTCACACAGGGTTTTTTGTCTGTTTTTTTCCCTTTTGGGAAAAGGCATATATGTATAATCCTACTAAACTCAGGCTTTGGTGAAAGTGCTATATAATTTTGTGTTAAAGTATAAGGGAAGAGCATTGAATTCTTCTGACAAGTGTGCATTCTTTAAAGTTTTACTTTTAAGTGTTAAAGTGCATTTCCATTTTTATTCTTGAGCCGTTTCCAAATGTAACAATAGCTTGATTCTTAATGTTAGGCTTTATGAAAAGCTCTGTCAGATTAGATCAAGAATGAATTCTGTGTACAATATTTACAGTGATACTGTGTTCTGTTTCATGAGAAACTATTAATTATCACTTGCATTTGTTTTTAGCTTATTCAAAAATTCTGAATAAAATATATTAAAATTAATGCTTTGTGATGTACATTTTCTAGCAATTATTGATCTCTGGTATATCCTACATTCATTTGTAAAAAATTGTAAGATACTGTTTCAAGAATGTTGTGTAGAGTTGTCATAATCAAATTTTGCCCTTAAATTGTATCTTTATTTAACAAAACAATTCATTTATTTCTCCCATTAGATAGAATAGAATAGAATAGAATAGAATAGAATAGAATAGAAGGGACCTTGGAGGTCTTCCAGTCCAACCCTCTGCTTAGGCAGAAAACCCTACACCACTTCAGACAAATGGTTACCCAACATCTTCTTAAAAACTTCCAGTGTGATATGATATAGAATACAGAAAATACATAAGTTTTGAAAACATTTGCTTGCTTACCCTAGATATAGATGTTGTTTAATTTTCTATAGCTTTAACATAAACCATACTGATTCAATGACTGACACATTTCTTGTTATAAAGATCTCCATTTTAATGTGGTATGTTTAAAAGTATTCCTATCCTAAAAACGGCAAAGAAAAACAGAAAGCAATTTTTGTGGCATCTTTCTCAAGTAATAGTACTACCTTTAGCAAAATGAAACATTCCTCCTGCTACTGAAAGATGAAAAGAAGTTCATCCAGAGCAGAGCGTTTTGTGTTTAGGACTATGTGTTTTAAATTTTTTATATCTTAAGATGTCCCATGTATCCATGTTGGGCAAAACAAAATTTTGGTTTAGGTATTTTAGAAGCTATTTTTGTGCATGTGCTTATGCATGTGAAAACAGTCAGGTTTTTGTTTGATAGTACATTTTACAGAATCCTCTTCTGCTTTACTCACTAAGTAAAAGCTAAGTTAGTTAGTTAGTTTATTCCAGTGGTGGGCAAACTCATTACTCAAAAGAGCCAAATATCAACAATACCACAATTAAAAATTTTTTTGAGAGCCAGAAGGTGTGACCTGTTTTGTGGGAGTGGCTCAGTGGTCATTTATTTATTTATTTATTTTTATTTATTCGAATTTATACCCCGCCCTTCTCCTTGTTAGGACCCAGGGCAGTGCACTGGCATTATTTAAAAACCACAATAAATACAATATACAACATTAAAATATATTAAATTATTTACCCATGCTAAAACCCATATTTAAAAACCCTACCAAATTATAATTTATGTATAAAAGTCAGAACGGGGGGCTATCCTAGGCCGGCTTGTTGGAATAAATGCGTCTTAAGACGTTGGCGGAAGAGGCGGAGGTCCAAGGTAGTGTGAAGGTCGGGGGGTAGGTCGTTCCAGAGGGCCGGGCCCGCCACAGAGAAGGCCCTTCCCCTGGGTGTTGCCAACCGGCATTGCCCAGCCGACGGCACCCGGAGAAGGCCCTCTCTGTGGGAGCGGACTGGACGAAGGGATGTATGGGGCAGGAGGTGGTCTCGTATATAGCTAGGCCCCGAGCCATGGAGCGATTTAAAGATGGTGGTCAACACCTTGAAGCGCACTCGAAAAGCCACAGGCAGCCAGTGCAGCTCGCGCAGGAGAGGTGTTACGTGGGCTTGCCTTGACGCACCCATAACCACCCGCGCGGCCGCATTCTGCACTAACTGTAGCTTTCGAGTGCACCTCAAGGGGAGCCCCATGTAGAGAGTGTTACAGTAATCCAGCCGGGATGTCACAAGCGCTTGAGTGACTGTGCGAAGGGCCCCCCGGTCCAGTAAGGGGCGCAACTGGCGTATCAGGCGAACCTGATAGAACACCCCCCTGGCCACGGCCGCCACATGGTCCTCCATGGACAGCCGGGAATCCAGGAGGACGCCCAAGTTGCGCGCCCTCTCCATGTGGGCCAGTTGTTCGCCCCCAATGGCCAATGTTAGACTTATCTGGCTGAACCGGGGTGCCGGAAACCACAGCCACTTGGTCTTGGACGGGTTGAGTTTGAGTTTGTTACTACCCATCCAGACCCGTACGGCCTCCAGACACCGGGACAGCACCTCGACGGCATCTTTGGGGTGGTTTGGGGTGGATATGTACAGCTGGGTGTCATCAGCGTACAGATGGTATTCCACCCCAAAACCACGGATGATCTCGCCCAGCGGCTTCATGTAGGTGTTGAACAGAAGTGGCGAGAGGACCGACCCCTGAGGAACACCACATGTGAGGGGCCTCGGGGACGACCTCTGCCCTCCTGCCAACACCCATTGCGACCGACTAGAGAGGTAGGATGAGAACCACCGTAAAACGGTGCCTCTCAGCCCCAACCCCCCAATCGGTGCAATAAGATATCATGGTCGATGGTATCATGTGACCGGGTGGGCGTGGCCAACTTGGAAAATGTGAAATTCACTTAACAATGGTCTTGCTTAGCAGCCAAACTTTCGGTCTCAATTGTGGTCATAAGTTCTTTCTTTCTTTCTTTCTTTTCTTTTCTTTCTCTGTCTCTCTCCCACTTTCTTTTTCTTTCTTTCTCTCTTTTTCTTTCTGTCTCTCTCTATCTCTGTCTCTCTCTCCTTCGTCTGCCCATCTCTGTCACTCTGTGTGTGTGTGTGTATCTGTCTATCTCGCATTCACACAATCACTCATTTTGTGTCTCTGTCTATCTTTCTCTTCCTCTCTGTCTCTCCCTGTCTCTCTGTGTGTCTGTCACTCTCTGATTCCCTCCCTCCCTCTCTCTCTCTGTGTCTGTGCCTCTCTCTGTCTGTCCGTCCCCCCCCAAGCCTCCTCAGGTCCTGGAAGTAGCCTGGCCGGCCCACCAGCCCACCCGCCCGCTGGTTGCGCTTACTCGCTCGCTTGCTCACCCACCCACCCACCGGAGCGAGGGAGCAAGCAAGCGCAGGCGGGTAAGGAAACTTGCTGCGGCAGCGCCCAACAACCTGCCCGCCCAGCAGCCGCGGTTGCTTGCTCGCTCACCCACCCACCGGATGAAGGAACCTGGCATCCGGTGGGTGAGCAAGCAAGCGAGGGAGCGTCTGCAGCCTCTGGAAGTAGATGAGTGGCCAGCTTGGGAGGCTACGGCTGCCGCTTTGGCGTTTGGGTAGCCGCTGCTGGGCTGAAGAGGCTCCGCGGGGGGAGGGATGGAACCGGCAGCCGGTAGGGAGGGTTGCTGCGGCCAAGGAGTCCCGCCGTTGGCGAGGGTGGTGGAAGAGCCACACTCGAGGGGCCAAAGAGCCACTTGTGGCTCGCGAGCCGCGGTTTGCCGACCACTGGTTTATTCGATTTGTATACCGCCCTATCTCCCAAAATGGGGCTCAGGGCGGTTCACAGGAACTATAAAAATAAATATTAAATCCACATAAATACAAACAGTTACAATGACTAAAACGAAGATTAAATAAATTTGACCCTTGCTAAGAACATTGGTTAAAAACCCAACTAAAATAATAAAATAGCTATACTAGCTATGCCAGGCCGGCCAAATGAAAAAAGTAAGTTTTTAATGCCCGATGGAAGAGGAGAAGGTCTGAGATTGTACGGAGGTCTGGGGGCAGGTCATTCCAGAGGGCGGGACCTGCCACAGAGAAGGCTCTTCCCCTGGGAGTCGGCAGCCAGCATTGTCCGGCAGACGACACCCTAAGGAGGCCCTCCCTGTGGGAGCGGACAGGTTGAATGGAGGTATGTAGTAGTAGGCAATCCTGCAAGTAGCCCGGCTCGATGCCATGGAGCGCTTTAAAGATGGTCACCAAGACCTTGAAACACACCCGGAAGGCCACAGGCAGCCAGTGCAGCTCGCGCAGGAGAGGTGTTATATGGAAGTATTTTGAAGTTCCCAAGATCCCTCACGCGGCCGCATTCTGCACTAACTGGAGCCTCTGGGTGCATCTCAAGGGAAGCCCCATGTAGAAAAGCTAAGAGGATCTTTTGTCCTCCTGCATTCTTGTTAGATGTAATAGGGAGATTGCCTAAGGAAAATATTTTCCAAAAATCAACCCAAACCACAAACTACAAATTCTAAAAAAAACAGCTTTCTATTTTTGTAAAAAATCTAGTTCTCAATTGAGCAAATGATAGCTCTCCTACTTTAGGAATTTTATTCATTTTTTTCAATCTATATACAGGTAATCTTGGAGTTACAATTATTATTAGGACTAGAATTTCTGTTGCTAAACAATATGGTCATTAGGTGAAACATAAGACTGCATCATTTAGCTAGAGCAATTCCAGTACTCTCCATTGCTATCATTAACAATCTTACTGTGAGGCTTCCGGTCTCTGAAGGCTTTGTGCTTCGCCCGCTGCTTGCTGTACCGGTGGGCTTCGGAAGCACGGAAGACCCTGGGAAGGGGCTTCTGCCGTAGGAGCGGCTTGCTGGGAGTTCCCAGCCTGGCGGCAGCCGGTTAAGTCCCCCCAGCCTCACTCTAGGAGCTGGGGAGCAAAAAAAGGGGTTTTTTTTTGCCTCTTTGCCGGATGGAACTTGGAAGCTATCAGCAGAATAAGAAGAGTAGCAGAAATGCCAGAGGTGAAAGACGCTCCCTAATCTCTTGAATTCCAGATGAAGGATAAGCGATAAATCACTGTGCTAATTCAATCAACTTAGAATGGAGATTGGACCCACGGACCCCCCCACGGACAAAGCGGCTATTAAGCGATCCCTCTCCTTTGAAATGGAGAGAGGAAGGATTAACTTGCTATGGGAAAGAATTGTATCGTATCGCATTTGCAACAGTCTTTCACGGAGCTCTTTTTAAAAAAAAGAAAGTAAATGGAAACTTTTACTTTTCTTTCTGTCAGAAGGCGGGGCAAGATGGCTTCTTTTTTTTCTCCGCTTATAACTCCTCTACAGTGGTGAAGCTTTTTCCCTCCAAAATTACCAAAGAAGGATTATAAACTTTTTACTTCAAACATTCCTCCCAGAGGCTCCCAAGTCTCTCCCAATATGTGGACTCCTGGTTTTGGACTATAAGATTTCCTTTTTCTAAAGTGAATTTTTTAAGACTCTTAAGACTGGACTCTCACTTGGACTCTCTGATACCTCGGACTGTCTCGGTCGTCCATTTCTCCGGCGCCATTTCTTTGTCAATTAAGAAAATAGAGCTGACACAATGGCTTATAGAAAGCCACCAATGGAAAAATCAGCTTCTGCCCCTCTGCTGTCTCCAGCCCAACTACACAGTCGAAAATCCCTGCATTTTTACAGAAAGAATCTGCTGGAGAAGGCTCAAAGGACCCATTGGTTGTAGAAATGTTTCGGGAAATAATGAAAAATATGAATAGCATGAATGAAAATATGAATGAAATGCGGAAATAAATGTCTGAATTAACATTAGAGCTTAGGGAAGCGCAATGAAACACAACAGAAAATAAACAAAAAATTGAGAAGCTAGAGAGGGGGGCGGCTGGGATAGGAGAAGAGGTGGAAGGGGTTCGGAGGGAAAGTTTAGAATTAGGAGCAAACATGACCAAAATTGAATTTGAAGGAATGTCTTTTTTTTCTCAGGTTCCAGAATATGCCAGAGTCAGAAAATGAAGATCTTAAAGATCTTATGAGTACAATATTAGCAGAATACCTTAAAAGACAGAAAGATCAACTCTGGTGGGATATGGACCTGGTTTATAGAATTAACTCAACTTATGCCAGAATAAATAATGTACCAAGTGAAGTCCATGTTAAATTTCTTAGGAGATCCACAAGGGATGAGATATTGAGGGCTCAACGGGATGGAACTTTAAAATTCCAGGATAAAGAAATAATCATTTTGAAACAGATTGCAAAAAAATTTAGAGAAATAAGGAGGAAGTATTCCTTCCTATCTAAGAAATTATATAAAAAGGGAATATGGTTCAAGTGGTTATTGCCAGAGGGAATGCTGATCTTCTGGGAGGGAGGCGAAGTAAGAATCAAAACATTAAGTGAGGCTGAGGTTTTTATTAAAAAACATTCTCCCCAGCTGGGAGGCGAAGACGGGGGAACGGAGGGAGCGATGGCCCCGCCTGGGGACAGGGAAGAGGAGTCAATTGCAAAAAGACTTAGATCGCAAAAATAATTTTATTTGAAACACTATTGTAATTGTTGATACAAGATAAAATGGCAAAAAAAAGATGATTGAATACATAGACTATACAATGTAATCTTTCTATATGTTTATCTTTTACTTTTAACATTGTAAATTTATGAAGTTTGGGGAGGGTCAACACCAACGGCAGGGAAGCTACCAAAATGTTACCTTTACCCCATACCTTTTCCCCTGTAAAATTTTTGAAAACCAATAAAATACTTTTTAAAAAAAAGGATTTACCAGCCATTTCCAGTGCTGCTAATTCAATAACCCGCTCTATAATTATTCCATAATAAACTACTATTATCCAGGGAGGGGGAAAACAATCTTACTGTGATTAAGAACTCTCCCTTATCCAATCCATTCCTGATTTGGTCTTTTATCCCAAACCTTGGGAAGGCAAAAAGGTGGCCGTCTCTTATCTCTCAGCTATATTCCTCTCCAATTCTGCCATTTTGGCCAGCCTGCAGAGTGGCCCTTCTCAGCAGCAGCAGGGCTAACGTAGAGGCCAGGGCTTCAACTTCGGCTCCAGTGCTGCCACTGCAGAGTGCCCCATCACGTCCCATGACACAGCCAACCTTGTAGTGCAAAGCCCCAGCTCCACAGGCCTTGCTGCACCAAGCTGATTTTTTAACCATCTTCCACTGTTCACAGCATACCTGATCCTATGATCATTGTTGGACATGTCAGGCATTCTGCCAGAGACTACTTATGCTACAATGCCTCAGAAATGTTTAGAAGGCTTGCCAAAGCAGTATCATGGTCAACTGTATTAAATGCTACTGAGAAGTCAAGACAAGGATAGAAATATTACCCCAATCTCCCATAAAGGCCATTGAAAAGCATGACTAATGATGTTTCAGTTCTATTCTTGATTGATTCAGATTAGAAAGTGGATGAAAATTCTCCAGTGAAGTGAGGTCTAGTGATGGTTTCTTGAGGAGGTACATCACTTTCTGTTTAGGAGGTAGCAAGATTACTCTCTTAAGAATTCACCACTCCAGCACCCTCTCACACATTGCAGCCCAGGACACCTTAGCCAGCAGAGAAACCTGGAACTGGTATACAAGGTGCTTGAGCTCAATTGTGAGAACCCTATGAATTGCAACTGGCCAAGAGTTATTGAAGGGATCAACCCGTCCAAGACCGAGTGGCTGTGGTTTCCAGCATCCCGGTACAACCAGTTGACTCCATCACTGGCCATAGGGGACGATCACTTTACCCCTGTGGATGGGGCACGCAACTTGGGCGTCCTCCTTGATGCCCGGCTGTCCATGGAAGATCAAGTGACAGCCGTGGTCAGGAGGGCGTTTTACCAGGTTCGCCTGGTCCGCCAGTTGCATCCCCTATTGGATCGGGGTGCCCTTTGCACAGTGACTCATGCCCTCGTGACATCCCGGCTGGACTACTGCAACTCTCTCTACATGGGGCTCCCCTTGAGGTGCACCCGAAGGCTTCAGCTAGTCCAGAATGCAGCCGCGCGGGCAGTTATGGGAGCCTCTAGGTTCTCCCATGTAACACCGCTCCTGTGCGAGCTGCACTGGCTGCCTGTCGTCTTTCGGGTGTGCTTCAAGGTGTTAGTTACCATCTTTAAAGCGCTCCATGGCACGGGACCTAGCTATCTGCGGGATCGCATTCTGCCTCATACATCCCTGTGACCGATTCGCTCCCACAGAGAGGGACTTCTCCGGGTGCCGTCCACTAGGCTGTGCCAGCGGGCGACGTCCAGGGGAAGGGCCTTCTCTGTGGCGGGCCCGACCCTCTGGAACGACCTTCCCCCCGAAATCAGAACAACCACAGACCTTCGCGCCTTCCGACAGCTTTTAAAAACTCATTTCTTCCGTTTGGCTGGCCTAGGGTAATTTTAATTAATTTATAGTGTTAAGGGGTTTTAGGGACAGTTTTTAGTTTTTATAGATGTTTTTAGCGCAGAATATGTTTAATTGTGATTTTAAATTTTGTACTCTGTTTGTGTCTATTGTTTTTAATTTTCCTGTGCCCCGCCTTGAGTCCCTTTGGGGAGAGAGAGCGGGTTATAAATAAAATTTATTATTATTTATTATATTATTATTATTATCTTCTGAATGCCTTCTCTTGAATGCCTTCCCTTCAGCCACACTTAATCACAGTAATTTTCCTGGTTGTTAGCTGCTTGTTTCTAAATGAATCACATCCATGCCTGCCTGGTTATCTTTTAAATTTGAAGAGAACTATTTGAATTAAGGGTTTCAGTTTATGCTTGTGCTTAGAAACTGTGTCATATTTTTTTAATCAAAAACTTGGTTTTATTTTACCAAGCCATAAAAAGGTATCAAATTATTATTTTGATTTTTATCAAATAATATTTTTTATTTTTTTTAGTCTATTGTCTTTGGAAATAAAAGCTTTTCCTGAATGCGGTAGATGAGTTTTAATGGATTTTTGTTGAATTATTCTAATAAAATAATATATATCTGTAAAACCCAAAGGTTTTCAATGAAACAGAGAATTGGCTTGTTCTTTCATCTTTCTTCATATTTATACCAATGTTAGAGCCTCTATATATTTTGGGCTCTCATTTCCCATCAGCCACAGATGCCATAGCCAATGGTCAGGAACCCTGAAAGTGGCAGTTGTTCCAATAGAAGCCACCAGTTTTCATCCTAAACTTAGATGAATAAGCAGAATGGTAATTTTCTCAGAGACAGAGAGTTAAAATTAAAAATCTAGTTACTATAGCCTAGAACAGTGATGGCGAACCTATGGCATGTGTGCCACAGGTGGCACGTAGAGCCATTTGGCAAAGCATGCAAGGCATTGCCCTGTCAGCTGGCCAGCATGTGTGCGCTGGCCAGCTGATTCAGCCATTTTTAAAGCCATTTTTTGCCCTCCCCAGGCTTTATAGGAGCTTGGGGAGAGCGAAAACAGCCCCCCCCGGAGGCTTCAGGAGCTTCCCTAAAGCCTCAGGAGGACTAAACACGACGCTACGAGCAAATGGGAAGTGACTTTCTGGTTTGCTCGTAGGGCCTTTTTTAGTCCTCTGGAGCCTTCAGGGAAGTCTCCTGAAGGTCCCTGAAGCCTCCGCAGAACTAAACATAATGCTATGAGCAAACTGGAAGTGACTTCCGGTTTGCTCATAGGGGGGCGGGGGGCTGTTTTCGCCCTCCCCAGGCTCCTATAAAGACTCTGGAGCCTGGGGAAGGTGAAAAAATCATGTTAAAAATGGGGGGGGGGAGTGCCTATCATGCACTCATGCGCACTGGGGCGTGCGCATTGCATTATGGCTGCAGCATGCCAGCACAAGACACACACACCCTGCACTTCCCCCTTACGGCACACGAGCCTAAAAAGGTTCACCATTGCTGGCCTAGAATAAGGAAGTAATTTGCTTCACGAATTGAAGAAAGAAACAATGTGGGAAAAAGGGCTACAACTAAAGTTAATGCAAACACACTCTAGTGGTTTCATGAAATTTGGAATATATTTCCTGTAATAGAGTTTGAAATGAGTTTCAGGTTATTTTCAAAGTCAAACTCTTTACTTTCATAGTGGATCATCACACGAAAACTAATGTCCAATTGTTTGTGGTAGGAAAAGAGAAAATTGAATTTAATTTTCGTTCTTCTGTGAGACGAAGTATGTTGAGACTCTAAAAAGTGTGCAGAGGAGAATAACAAAGATGATTAAGGGACTGGAGGCTAAAACATGAAGAACAGTTGCTAGAAGTGGGTATGTCTAGTCTGATGAAAAGAAGGACTAGGGGAGACATGACAGCAGTATTCCAATATCTCAGGGGTTGCCACTAAGTAGAGGGAGCCAAACTATTCAATTCTCCAAGGCACCTGAGGGTAGAACAAGAAGTTTTGGGTGGAAATTAATCAGGGAGAGAAACAACCTAGAACTAAAGAGAAATTTCCTGACAACAGTCAATGGAGCAACTTGCTTCCAGAAGTTGTGAATACCTCAACACTGAAAGTTTTTAAAAGAGATTGGATAACCATTTGTCTGAAATGGTATAGGGCCGTGATTGCGAACTTATGGCACATGTGCCCAAAGTGGCACATGGAGCCATGTCACCTGGAACAAGCAGTGTCACCCGTTCCTCTTCCGGGCTTCTGGTGTGCATGTGCATGTGAAATCAGCTGGCCTTTGTGCATGCTGCAGTGCCAAAAACTGGAAAAGCTGTTTTTCCATTTTCTTTTTATATTGAAAAAGTTTTATTGGTTTTACAGTTTTTCAATAGGGTGGGGTAAGGGATACAGAAAATTTTTTGAGAGCATTCACGTCAAAGTCGTCGGCCCTTCTGGAACTTCAATATAAATCAATAACAAAACATTGTTTATAACACTACAAAGTGAAAACAAGTACATGTTTCTAAGTTCTCAATTCTATGCTGTCAGTCATTTACAAAAATCCAGATACACATGTTATACAATATTACTCAAAAATCAAAGCAAAGTTATTTTTTTGATCTAAGTCTCTTGGCTATTGGGTCTTCTATCTCACCCTCCGGGCCCCCAGCGGGCGGGGCCGTGGCTCCCTCCGTCCCCCCTGAATCTTCCCCCAGGGCAGAGGAGTGTTTTTTAAGAAAGGCTTCCGCCTCAGCAACTGTTTTAATCCTCACTCTTCCTCCTTCCCAGAACACCAGCATCCCTTCGGGCGTCACCCACTTGAACCAGATCCCGTGGTCAAACAACTTTTTGGACAAGAAGGAAAATTTCCTTCTCGATTCTCTAATCTTTCTAGGGATCTGCTTCAAGATGGTAACCTCCTTTTGTTGGTAAATTAACGGACCCCCCCTTTGCACTTTCAGGATTTCCTCTCTGGTCGACCTTCTAACAAATTTAACATGTATCTCTCTAGGTACTTCATTTATCCTGGCATATGCAGAATTTATTCTATAGGCTAGGTCAATGTCCCCCCTAATCTCATCCTTGGGTTTCTGTAAATAGTCTGCTAAAATTGTGCTCATGAGATCAGGGAGACATTCACCAGATTCCTCAGAAACATTTTGAAATCTCAAAAAATATGTCATCCTTTCCATATCCATCCTAGACACATGCCCATTTATTTCCACAACCTCATTTGTGACATTTTTAATCTCTCCCTTAGCCCCCTCCAGCCCCCCCTCCAATTCTTCATTCTTCTGTGTGTTCTCCAGCACTTGCTTCCGCGTATCCAATAACTCCTTTTTAAAGTTGATATTTTCTGCCCTCTGAGCCTTGATTTCTTGTACCAAAGTTTGTATAACCGATTCAAGAGAAGCCATCCTTAGTTCTAAGCTTGCCAGTGCTGATTCTTGTGCCATGATTAGCTGTAAAAGTTGGTGCCACTAAAATGGCGTTTTTAGGGTGGAGCTGTTAAGGCAGATCAGGAGCCAAAAGTTCAGTTCAAAGTTGTAAAGTTCAGGAACCAAGAGAGAAACTATTTTCCAAATCAATAAGTATAATAACGAAGGCACTCCAGAAAAGAAATCACAAATCCCCCCAAAAAATTTTTTACTTTAGTAACCAGAGGAAATCCAAGTCACAAAGAGACGCTGGAAATTTTCCATAAGTAAAATAGTCATTCAGGGACAAAGAGAAGCCATCTTCCACCGTCCAAGCTCAAAGCACAAAGGGGAGAGTGGTTAAAGAAATTGTTTCAGCCAGACCTAGAAACTCTGTTGCAAATCAAGCCGCAAATCACTTTCCCTTGTACAAACAGTCCGGATTGAAAATATCCGCTTCCTCGCAGCGAGGAGCCATTTTCAAGCGCCGCTTAAATCCGAGGGGTTTTTTTACAAGCAAACACCCCCCCTCCAAGTCCTTTCAGCCAGGCTGACAGCAGAAAAAAAGTTTTAAATCACTCACTCTCCCCTTCATAGTCAAAGCCCCAGGCAGCCTTCCGACCCAGGCGATCCTCTCTCTCCATGTTAACGAATGGTGCCGTCTGCCTTTGGCGAAGGGAAATCCCCCCGCAGCATGTCCTCCTTCACCTGAGCCGAAGACAAGGGTCGCTGCCCCACTGCCGTGGGGGGAGCAGCCCAGGCAAGCCGGCCCTACGGAAGACCCCCGAAAAAACGGGGCGTCTTGCCCCCGTAGGGGGGCAGAAAAAGCAACAAAACGGCGAGCGAGCACTAGGCTCGCCCGTTGCCGCTGGAGCCGGAACCGGAAGTCCGTTTTTCCATTTTCTGACATGAGCATGCACGCCAGCCAGCTGATTGTCGCCTGTGTATTGGAAGACTAGCTTGACGGTGCACATGCACGCACTGGAAACCGGAAGTCCATTTTCCGGCATGCGTATGACCCCTAGGCAGCTGCTCTTCTGGATTGTAGCCCAGATGAAATCACGTGAGTGCGCGTGAAGTGTGCAAATGCGCATGCTCCTTTTTGGCACTTGTGCTGAAAAGATTTGGCATCACTGGTATAGGATTTCCAACCTAAGCAGGGGGTTGGCCTAGAAGACCTCCAAGGTCCCTTCCAACTGTTATTCTGTTCTAGCTCCCAATACTGGCCATAAAAGTGCCCCTTTCGAAAATTGAGCATGTGAGATAGTATAACACAGAATTCACTATTTAAAATTTGGTCTAAATATCTTCAATGTATAGCAATATACTAAATATATTGTAAGTTAGGAAAATCTTAAAGCTTAATATAGCAATCTAAATATATTTGTGTAACATTTCAGTCCCAGTAAGGCAAGTTTTAAACCTACAGAAGACTCTTTGGCTGTATTTGAAAGAGAAAACAATGAAAGCTGAATGTTCCACTTCTGAAACTGAACTGAGACTTTTTTTCCTTTATTACGTCTTTTTACACAATTAAGTAGGTTTATATAAACTTGGCATTCTGCTAAACGACACAATTGTGAAAGTTCTCCACGCAGTTCTTAATTTAGCAGATGCACATGATAGCTAAAATTGTCAGCTATCAATAAGTTTCACCTAAGAATGACAAATCAATTATCACAAATTCATTTCCCACTCCCACTTTGCTATGATCTTTGTGTAGTATCTTCAATTTAAAATTTACTGAATCACATATATATATCAGCATTGTCATGCAGTAAAAAAAAAAAAAAGCTTTGGTCAGACATTTGTTTACAATTTATAGCCAATCTGATTAAATAACTCAAATTGTGCATATGGTCAGCAAAAATGTTACAAAAGTATTTTTAATTAAATAATTTCTTGTAATTTTTGAACTGCAAGTTTGGAAATGCAGTGTAAAGCTAGACTTGTCAAATTCTCATTAGTCTAACTCTATTGCACTTTATTGGTTACAAGCCACATAGACCTTTGGGGCAAAGCAATAATTGTTCAAAAATGCTTTATTGTGGTAATTTAGCCACTCACCTGAATTGTAACATGAGTTGGTGGCAAGGCAGATGTTTGTTACATTGCTGCCATGCTCTCTGCAAAATGGACCAGGCCATTCTCATGTGTATGATATGTGACCTAAAAACAACTTTAATTAAATCTGACACAGTCATATATTTGCTTCTTTAAAAGCCACTGCAATCTATTCACATTAGGTCTCCTACTACTATCATTGCAGCTTCAATCCATTTAGCTGCCTGAGGATTTAATGCCGGTAGAAACTAAAAGAATAGTGTAAGTGGATTTTAGAACACTGTAAACAGCTGATGGAAAATATAGTGAGATCTCTAACATAACATGGAACACAATTAAGATTGCCCTTCCACAAATTTATCTTTGTGTATAAGCTTATAAATTTATATTTATAAATTTATCTTTGTGTATAAGATAATTTCCAGGGGAATTGATGGAACTGAATCTTCTGCAGTGCCAAGCAAGGCCTCAAAATCTTTTTCAAATGGTCAAGGGATCTTCTGGAGCAAATGTTGGAGATAGCATAAAAAGTGAGGGGAGAAAGCCCTAGTTTGTGAACCAATTGTTAATTTGTTATTTATTTATTTATTTATTTATTTATTTATTTTTCATATTTATAACCCGCTCCCATCTCACCACAAAGGGACTCGGGGCGGCGAACATAGAATTAAATCAATAAACACAAAATACAGAGATATTAGGTGCCTGTGTTGTAACCATTTTAAAATCCCCATTTACAACGGGCGGTGCTGGGGTTACGCAAGGCCGGCTAGTTGGAAGAGATGAGTCTTAAGACATTTGCGGAAGAGGCGGAGGTCAGGAATGGTGCGGATTTCAGGGGGCAGGTCGTTCCAAAAGGCTGGTCCTGCCACAGAGAAGGCTCTCCCCCTGGGCATCGCCAGTCGACATTGCCCTACCGACGGCACCCTGAGGAGGCCCTCTCTGTGGGAGCGTGTCGGTCCCAGGGATGTATGGGGCAGGAGGCGGTCTTGCATATAGCTAGGTCCCGAGCCATGGAGCGCTTTGAAGATGGTCGTTAGGACCTTGAAGCGCACCCGAAAGACCACAGGAAGCCAGTGGAGCTCGCGTAGATCAGGTGTTATATGGGAGTGTTTGGGCGCTCCCGTAATTATCCGTGCGGCCGCATTCTGGACTAACTGTAATCTTCGGGTGCATCTCAAGGGAAGCCCCATGTAGAGAGCATTGCAATAGTCAAGTCGAGACGTGACGAGTGCTTGGGTGACTGTGCGTAAGGCTCCCCGGTCCAGTAAGGGACGCAATTGGCGCATCAGGCGTACCTGATGGAACGCCCCCCTGGCCACGGCTGCCACATGGTCCTCCATAGTCAGCCGGGAGTCCAGGAGGACACCCAAATTGCGCGCCCTCTCCACGGGGGCTGGTGTTTCGCCCCCAATGGCCAGAGTTGGAATAATCTGGCTGAAACGGGGTGCCGGAAGCCACAGCCACTCAGTCTTGGACGGGTTGAGCCTGAGTTTGTTACTACCCATCCAGATCCGTACGGCCTCTAAACACCGGGACATAACCTCGACGGCATCATTGGGGTGGTCTGGGGTGGATATGTACAGCTGGGTATCATCAGCGTACAGATGATATCCCACCCCGAAACCACAGATGATCTCACCCAGCGGCTTCATATATGTGTTAAACAATAGGGGCGAGAGGACCGACCCCTGAGGGACCCCACATAAGAGGGGTCTCGAAGTCGACCTCTGCCCCCCTGTCAACACATATTGTGACCGACCAGAGAGGTAGGACGTGAACCACCGCAAAACGGTGCCTCTCAGCCCCAACCCCCCCAGTCGGCGTAATAGGATACCATGGTCGATGGTATCAAAAGCCGCTGAGAGGTCTAATAGGACTAGGATAGAGGAAAATCCTCTATCCCGTGCCCTCCAGAGATCATCGACCAATGCAACCAATGCCGTCTCGGTGCTGTGCCCGGGTCGGAAGCCGGACTGGCGCGAATCTAGATAGTCAACTTCATCCAAGTGTCGCGGAAACTGTTGGGCCACCACACTCTCAACAACCTTCACTAGAAAGTGGAGGTTGGAGACGGGACGATAGTTTTCTAATAATGCTGGATTCAGGGACGGCTTCTTGAGGAGGGGCCTCACCACCACCTCTTTCAAGACGGTAGGTAAGGACCCCTCACTAAGAGATGCGTTGACAATGCCCTAAAGCCAGCCTCGTGTCGTCTCCCAGGATTCCAGTATAAGCCAGGAGGGACACGGGTCTAGTAAACATGTGGTGGCTCTGAGTCTCTTTGACAACTTGTCCATATCTTTGATAGTAACAAAATCAAACTCCTCCCACAATGGTGTCACAAGAGCTGCTTCGGCACTCTCGCCTGGGCTACTGACGATGGAGGGTAACTCGCTCCGAATCCGAGTGATTTTCTCCTGCAGATAAATCCCAAATTCCTCTGCTCGACCCTACAAAGAGGCTTCCCGCGGCCTCTGTTGGAGGAGGGAGCGGGTCACCCTAAACAGGGCAGCAGGGCGGTTATCTGCGGATGCAATAAGTGTGGCACAATACTCACGTTTGGCCAGCCTTATTGCCACTAAGTAAGTCCTAATGTGGTCTCTTACTAGTGTTCGGTTGGCTTCAGAGTGAGATGATCTCCATCTGCTCTCTAGGCGTCTCCTGTGGCGTTTCATCCCTCTGAGCTCCTCGGTAAACCATGGGGCCCAGGTGGCTCGTCGCCGCAAGAGAGGCCGCAAGGACGCGACTCGGTCCAAGGCCCCCGCGGCCGCACTTAACCATGCGGTCACTAGGTCCTCAGCCGAGTCGCGGAGCAAGTCCACAGGAATTGGCCCAAGCTCCTTCTGGAACCTTAACGGGTCCATCAGGAGTCTGGGGCGGAACCATATAGGGATGTTTGGTTCCGCCTCCCCACAGTGAGGTGTAGCGGTCGGAAAGTCGAGCCGAAGGAGAGCGTGATCTGTCCATGACAGGGGTGTGATGACTAAATCCCCTATTCCCAGATCACTACTCCACTGACCCGATACGAAGATGAAATCCAAGGTGTGTCCGCCTTCATGAGTAGGGCCTAGAACTACCTGAGTCAGGTCCATGGCTGTCATGGAAACCATGAACTCCCGAGCTACACCAGAGGTTTCACCTGCTGATGGCAGGTTAAAGTCCCCCATGACTACAAGTCTGGGGGTCTCAACCGCCACCCCGGCTATAACCTCGAGCAGCACGGGCAGGGCTGTTGTTGCATAGCGAGGAGCCAGGTATACAACTAACACGCCCAACTGCTTCCCCAGGCCCCACTTCACAAGGAGGGATTCACACCCGGTCGTCTGAGGGACTGTGGTCTCCTTTGGCTCAAGACCTTCCCTAACCATGATCGCCACTCCCCCACCCCTCCCTAAGGCCCTGGGCTGATGGAAGGCTCGGTATCCTGGTGGGCACATTTCTACGAGGGGATGTCCTCCCTCGTGGCCCAACCAGGTTTCCGTAATGCCTATCAGGTCCGGGTCCCCCTCCAACACAAGGTCATGTAAGAGAGGGGCTTTTTGTACCACGGACCTGGCGTTGCATAGCATCAGCCCAAGGCCCTGGGTCTGTGGTTCTTGCTCACCTAGTCTGCGATGGGGAAAAGGGGAGTTGGAACGCGTGACCACCTGTAACCATCGGCCACGATTCTCCAACTGATGGCGTCCATCCCCTCTCCCACTGCCTCTGCTCCCGCCCCTCCCCAAGACCGTATTGATGGCAAATACCCTAGTGGAACCGACCCTCCCTTCACTCCCCTTCGTCTTTTCACTTCTGTGTTTTGCCGGCCTTCTCTCTTGACGTTTCCCTAATTGGTCCTCCCACCCCCCTTCCCTGGGAACCCCTAAAAGTCGAATTAGAAATTTACACAGGAATCCCGAGCCTGCGCTTCGCCCACCTCTTAGGATTAATTAATTAATTAATTAATTAATTAATTGTTGCAAGTACAAATTCTACAGTTTGAACTAGATCTGTGAAGTCAGACAATATGCAGTGGTTTTATTCAAGTAGAGGCACACTTGTTCCTACATTACCCCTTGGAATTGTATATAGTAAATATTTTTTATAGAAACAATAGAATATCTTTAAAATGGAGGCATTGAAGCCAGGGTCAAATATTTCTTTCTGGAACATTCTGCTCGAGATCAGAAGGCACTTCCCCACTGCGTTTTAGAAAGCCAGTAAAACAATTTTTAAAAATGAGCAGAAATGCTCTGTATGTTTGTTTTTAATACATTTTCTAATATATTTTCTGTGTTACTGTAAATAATATACTAGTCAATCTTAAGGGCACCAAGCAGTTTTATGATATTGTTGCTTTAATTGAAATCTTTCTGAATGTACTAGCCAAAGTATTGTTATGGAACAGTAAATTTTTGTAGTAATAAAATAAATGTAGCAAATTATCATTTGCTGAAAAATGAGAGAGCCTCCCATGCTTTAAAGTAGACTATATAAAGAGGTGGTGTTAATTGATTGTTCCTAGCATTTTCTAAATGCCTATTTGGTGATGAAAGGTTTGAGTAATGTTTTCTCACCCATTTCCCTTCAAGTGTCCAGATGTCTGATCAGTTGTGGTTTTAAGCATGGAACACTTCAATAAAGACAGAAAGTAAATGGTTCGGTAACAAAACCAATCTGAATCTATGCACATCTTGTTTGGATTTACACATGTAGCAGAAATGGGAAGTAGCTTTGCAGGCCAGATGGGATTGTGGCCAGACAGATACTGCCTGTTTCTATCTATCTTTAATTTGTGCATCTTATGTGATATTATTAACACTTGATAACTGTTCTTATCAAAAATAGAAACAGATGACTACAATATATTTTAATAAATGGAGAGGACTTACTAAGAAAATATCACTAATATTTTTCTTCACTTAGGTAAACAGCTGCCCAGAGTCCTAAATCTTGCAAATAAAAAAAGAGCTTCATCATCTATTGATAGTGATGTGATGCCTATTTTAAGATAAGAAAGGAAATGAGAAATATTAATAATACTGTTAATATTATAAATTTGGGGTTGGATATGGATGATAATTGTCACAGTTGAACACCCTGGGAATTTATTGATTTAAAAAAACTGTAAAACTTAATTAAAAACATTCATCAGGACTCAATGATTGTTTCCTAGTGCGATTCCGTTGCTTATTTGTACCCTATGACTATCAATTCGTGATGAATGCATCTTTTATGTACACTGAGAGCATATGCACCAAGACAAATTTCTTATGTGTCCAATCACACTTGGCCAATAAAGAATTCTATTCTGTTCTATTCTATTCTGTTGTCCCTGACATCTCACTTTAACTGGGTCTGAAATAAGTCAAAGGCGGTCAGTTGATCTGTTTGCATATATGGAATTCTGCTGACTGCCAGCTGCCTGCAGTTTGGCAGTTTGATTCTCACCGACTCAAGGTTGACTCAGCATTCCATCCTTCCAAAGTTGATAAAATTAGGGTCTAGATTGTTGTGGGCAAGATGATGACTCTGTAAACCATTTAGAGAGGGCTGTAAACCACTTAGAGAGGGCTGTAAACCACTGTGAAGTTGTATGTAAGTGTTATTGCTATCTAGTCATCATTTTAGTTTATTTTAAGAATTAGCAAACAAAATCATATAAAAAAAGAATGATATTAGATGTTGATGTCACTCACTTGCTTCATTTCAGTTTCCTGGGCCATTTAGTCAACTTGCTTTGATATTTCAGCATTCCAGCTTCCAACCACAAGCTGCAAATATTGGTTGCATGTTCAGTTATGGTGTTCTTATTTTAACTAATACGCATTTTATCTGCTTAAGCAGATATAATTTCTTTGGACAATGAAAATTTTTATATAAGTTATTGGAAATGTTTGAGATGGGTTTTGTCTGTCTTTAGGTTCCCTGAAAGTTTATATTTTAGCTTAATGTGATTTTCCCAAACCCTTTAAATCTAGGTAATTATTAGTGGAATGCCCTTTCTTTTAAATTTATATTAAGATTAAACCAAAAATATCCCATTTGTCTCTTTCTTATAATTTTTTTAGACCTGTATGATTAGAAAAGATGTGGAGACTCTAGAAAGAGTGCAGAGAAGAGCAACAAAGATAATTAGGGGACTGGAGACTAAAACATATGAAGAATGGTTGCAGGAACTGGATATGTCTAGTTTAATAAAAAGGATTAGGGGAGACATGATAGCAGTGTTCTAATATCTCAGGGGTTGCCACAAAGAAGAGGGAGTCAAATTATTCTCCAAAGCACCTGAGGGCAGAACAAGAAGCAATGGGTGGAAACTAATCAAGGAGCAAAGCAACTTAGAACTGAGGAGAAATTTCCTGACAATTAGGACAATTAATCAATGGAACAGCCTGCCTCCAGAAGTTGTGAATGCCCCAACACTGGAAGTCTTCAAGAAGATGTTGGATAGCCAATTGTCTGAAATGATATAGGGCAGTGGTGGGCAAACTCATTAGTCAACAGAGCCAAATATCAACAATACCACGATTGAAATTTCTTTTGAGAGCCGGAAGGTGTGGCCTGTTTTGTGGGAGTGGCTCAGCAGTCATGTGACTGGGTGGGCGTGGCCAACTTGGAAAATGTGATGAAACTCACTTAATGACGGTCTTGGTTAGCAACCAAACTTTTAGGCTCAATTGTGGTCATAAGTTCTTTCTTTCTTTCTTTCTCTCTCTCTCTCTTTCTTTCTCTCTCTCTCTCTCTCTCTCTCCATTTCTCTCTTTCTCTTTCTCTCTCTCTTTTTCTTTCTTTCTGTCTCTTTCTTTCTCTCTTTCTCTTTCTTTCTTTCTTTCCCTTTCTTTCTTTCTTTCTCTCTCCCTCTTTTTCTCTTTCTTTCTGTCTCTCTTTTCCTCTTTCTCTCTCTATCTCTGTCTCTCTCTCCTTCGTCCACCCATCTCTGTCACTCTGTGTGTGTGTGTCTGTCTGTCTCTCACTCAATCAGTCTCTATCTATGTCTCTTCCTCCCTCTCTCTGTCTCTCCCTGTCTCTGTGTGTGTCACTCTCTCTGATTCTCTCCCTCCCTCCCTCTCTCTGTCTCTGTATGTCTGTCTCTCCCTCTTTCCCCCGTCTGTCTCCGATTCAATCCCTCCCTGTGTCATTCTCTACCTGCATGCGCCTATCTTTTCCACACCGTGAAAAAGCGCCGAGTTCCTGCACGCCCCCTGATCACTCCAGACACCATCGGGGAAGAGGAGGAAAGCGAGGGGGACCTCGCAGATGGCCCTCTGGCAGCGCACAGACTCGCCGCTGCTTCACGCGGTATTCTGTGGACAGAGACAGTGACAGGCAAACCGAGAGAGGCACAGAGAGAGAGAGAGACGGCGGGAGGGAGGGAATCAGAGAGAGACTGAAGAGGGGCCAAAGAGCTGCATGCGGCTCACGAGCCGCGGTTTGCCGACCACTGGTATAGGGTTTCCTGCCTAGGCAGGGAGTTGGACTAGATGACCTCCAAGGTCCCTTCCAACTCTGCTATTGTATTGTATTGTAAAAAAATTCTTCTCTATATAATTAGAAAAAATGAAAACATATTAGACATTAGGGGAACCGCATAATTTTTTACTATAGGTTGCCAATATTGTATGTTTTACAGAAAGACTTGTGGTGAAAATAGGAGGAGGAAGGGGTATTATGCTGCCTTGAGCAATTTAAAAAATAAGCAAATTTGTATGCCAAATCTCATTTAATTAATATACATCCAGGTGGTTATGTTACTAATTTAACAAATAAGTCAGACTTGATATTTTAGACCCATAGTAATTGAGATACAATGGAGCATGTAAATATTGCCTGCCATCTTGTCCTGAGATTTCCTAGTATATTTAGAGGAGGGCTGTCAAACTGTGGCTCGCAGGCCAGATGTGTCACACGCTGGCCACACTCACATCCGATTTAGCGAAGGGGGGGGAAATCACAATATGTCACGTGACACCACCATGACAACACGAGTTTGACACCCCTGACTTAGAGGCTGAACACATTTGTGATACTCCTGAGCTGGAGCAGAAAAGTGTTTTTCATAAGCAGAAGGGGGAGTTGGGGTGGGGAGGAGAAATTGGAAAACTCTTCTGGCAGGAACAACGAATGTTGTTGGATTTAGGGAACTGGAGAAAATATTTTGGTTGATAAACCAGTGGATTTAGATGGTTTTGTTGGAGAAAATCTTCAGATTTGATAATGGATTGAAGATCACCAAAAGTTTCTGATGAAGAAAAAAACCCACTGGAGATGGAACAGGACTGGATTCTGAGGAACAAAATACATCCAGTGGTAGGAAAAGAAGATTCAAAAATATACGAAGAAGACTGATTGAACTGGAGTAGCAGTACTGCTTCAGCTACTAAATACAATAGCAGAAGCATTAGATTTGTAGACAGGGAGATAGTAAAGCTTGAAACAATAGAGCAATAAAAATGCATCCAGTTACTGTTTTCCAATCTCTCTTCTAAAGTCTATGCAGGAAAAGGAGGAAGGGTGTGTATTGAAATATCCGCTTACATTTAATTAGCTCTGCAAAATAGAAAAAAACCCAAACATTTTAAATCTTTATGTTATGTTATTATGAATAAATAAACATTCAACTTGGATGTACATTTTTGCAAGATAGAGTTTTATCTGGTTGGGTCCTGAGAATATTAAAACAGTGTAATATTATCTTGTGTAAGAATTTCCAGGAAACTTTCTAAACTGTATTTTGACTCTAAATAGACATCATGTGGCTTATAATTTTTAAAAGAATAGTTTTTAAAAAGGAATATGACAAGCCCTATAAAACTATATGTATAACAAATTCAGACTGCCAAAGGCTCAATAAGTATCCTAACTCTATGCCTGAGAATTGTCCAGATCTAAAGCTAGGTCTTCAGGTCAGAAACATTTGAAGGGTGGAAACTGAATGTATAAGATAGATTAAAAAGAACCAATTCTACAAAGATTGTTTGTTTGCTTGCTTGCTTTTCATGAGTGACACTTGGCACCAGGCAGTTGGACACTAATTACATAAATGCCTGATATAATTAATGTTGATAATAACTCTTCCCATACGAGCTTATGGTTTACTATCTTTCCAACAATAAAATTAACTATAAATTTCTGACTACAAGTGATAATATTTCTATCATTTTAATTTTCTATATTCTAACAGATAAAAAAGGTCATTTACACATATTTTTTTGTCAAAACCATCTTTATTAAAGAAGAGTGTTACAACAGGCTTAAGAACATGGTTGTATGAAACCAGCAACAATGAAAAGAGCCTTATATAGAAAACGAAGATTATAATGAATGCACATGGTGGCAAAGGCAATAAAATCTAGTCTCTTTTATAGCAGAAACTGCTGGCACAAAAGAACACTCTAAAAGTATGTAGTCTTGGCAGTGGATTTGGACTTATGACATGCTATTTAATAATTTAAAATCAGAGAATGAGCAGAATAGATTCATACTCAACTATAATTTTCTTTGATTAGCCCCTAAGTATAGAGTTTTCATTACTGATACTAAGAATAGAAATTTAGTTTATATTCTAATGCTGCACTTATTACATATTATAGTCTTTTTAATTCAATCCATGCAACTTCCAATTACATGATTTTCTTTTCTGATTTAAGCAAAGAATAAATATACAAAAATAACTTTTCTTTTATAGTTTACCTTTTTATTTACCATATCATATGACTGCTCTATCAAGAACCAAGTGACACAAAGTACACTAATCTAGTCAGCAATTCCCTTTAAATCAAAATCTCATTCAGTACTATTACTTACAAAAATGGGTGTAAACTGTTTATATAAACAAGAGCTAATAACTGTAACCTATAGAAAGGGAAAGGTCAATCCTGTGATTTTATTAGAATGGCACAAAAGTGAGAAGTTGTACAACAACGCATTGGTTCAGTTTTAAATTTTCTGAAACCCCCAAGATAGTGTTAATGATTGGTGACTAGAGATTTACCATAGCCAGACAACTCATGCATTGAGCAATTCATGTTCTTTATCTGTTTTTCCAACAGCATCTGGGTTGGACAAAGGGTCCAGATCAGCAAAGAGGCTAAACCAAGCTGTTAGATCTTTAGAAGAACTTCCAGCTTCTGCAAAAAAGAAAGCATAGACAATGTTGGCCAAGTCAGTATTTGTGTTTGACTGCAGTTTTGAAGGATGACACGAGATTAAATAGATTTAGGAAGCATTACTCAAGAAAGGATTTTAGACATATCTAAGAAGACACTTTGCCACGTGTGCTTATGGTATGTTTACCTTTTCTTTCTCTTTATGTATTCATTGTGTATGCAAATTTGAAGCCTAGCTTTCATGAGACTCTTCTCAAAAGTAATTTATCAAAGAGTCAATGTAATTGCAAATAAAACATTAGAATGGGCATGTGAAATCCAAATTATATACATGTTTGTACATGTACATGTATTCCAAGGATGATGAATACTTTAGTCAGAGTGCAGTAAAAATAAAATATATTATTTTTTATAGTTTCAAAGGAAACTATTTTTTGTAAATAGACCTGAGTGTATGCAAGGTTCTGGAGAAATCTGAGCTCAAAGGTAACATTAAAAAAAATCTTTTATCACCTTTCATTGGTGTCTTGTTGACATTTGGGTTGAAGCTGTTGGATTTCTGTCCTGTCTGCACCGGAGATGATGGGTTAATGCTACTGGCTGCCCAACCTAAGATTCAATAAAAGAATTGCATTTCTATGAATCAATAGTAATTACTTAATCATTTTAAATCATCCAAGGCACCAATACCCAAACCATTTTCTGAAAATGAAAACTCTTGACATGTCCTGAAATGCTGCTTTCATTTCACTTTGTCATGTCATTGATTTACAGAGCTGAGGTTACCTTAAATCTGTATATTTTTCTTTGTATTGTTTTAATTCTTCACAAGTTCCCTTTGTATATTTCTATTTTGGCTTAAACATGGGATGGTTCTAAACCTAAGAAAGAGATCCAGAATGCAGTTCTTCTGGAATAAGCTGTTATTAACAAATTAGAACTAAATAGAGGGCAGGAATGGGAGCTCATCCCAGCTCTTGCCTACCTAGCAATTTGAAAGCATGCAGATGTGAGTAGAATAATAGATACTATCTCTGTGGAAAGTAACAGTGTTCTATGTGCCTGTGGTGTATAGTCATGCTGGCCACATGACCATGGAAAATGTCTATGAACTGGCTCCCTTGGCCAAGAAACAGCGATGAGCACTTTGCCCTAGAGTCGGGCACCACTAGACAGGGAAAAGCTTTAGCTTTAGCAACACAGGTAGCCCTCACGTTATCATCATTCAGTGACCATTCAAATGTGATATACAATTGTCCTTGCACTTAAGACTGTTACAATGTCCTCATGGTCATATAATCCAATGTGATTCGGCCACTTGGCAACTGGCATGAAGTTGAAGTGTCCTGGGATCACCTGACTGCCATCTGCAACTTTCTTAGCCAGCTTCCAACAAGTGAAATCAATAGAGGAATCCAGATTTGCTTAACAACCTTGTTTTTGTTCACAAATGTGTCGTTTAGCGGGAGAAGTTTTGATCTCAATTGAGATTGTAAGCAAATTGATTTTAGAGTACATATTTTAGTTTTATAGAAATATGATATGATTACGCTCAACTTCAGGTGTGAAATGAGCTAAATAGAAAGCTGAACTAGGTTTCTAGTCCAGTGTTTAGTTAGAGTGGATTAAAGTTGAATGCTTTATTAGCTTTATAGATTAATTCTCCAATTTACAGAATGGTAGCAAAAATGCTATTGTTCTCTGCCAATGAAATACATTATAAGAAATACTAGTTATCACAATTAGTATTTCAGTCATACAATTGGCATTTTGTGTGCATTTGCAATACTTCCTCAATTATTTAAGGAAGATTGGGCTCATCCAAGATACAATAACACAAATTCTCCCCAACTTAGGGTTACTAAGCAATACTGATGTAAAAAGTGGAGATACCAAGTTTCATCTGATATTCTACCAAAGTGCTCAGGGACTTCAGAGAATTGGAAAAAAGAATATATGTTATAATATACTGCCACTCCAAGAAAAAAGAAGCTACAGTCACTTTTTGATTAGCAGACACATTACATAAAGAAATAAATGATGCTTTCTGCTAGACTGAACATGTGAAAACTGATTTAATACATTCAATTTTAAGGACAGCTGTCAAAGTTTATTGCTAATTTGAAATATATGGCAATTTAGTAATCCATCAGTAAAAACATTAGAGCAAAGATAGAATAATAGCAGGACACCCCAGTAAGTAAATTATAGCAAATTTGGTACTTCTGTGAGTACAGTGAATGTTAAGAAACACTATGGAATTTCTAATGTGAATATTTTAACTTACTCTAAAATATGTTTACTGCAATGCTATATCGCTAGTTGTGTTTTATTTAAATAAAATACGTGAGCAACAAAAATGAATTATTTCTGAAGATATGTTTTACTTATAATATGACTGAGCAATGTTCAATCCTGCTTTTCTCCAACCTGCCAGCCCGGTTTTATTATTTCAGTAATTACTAAAGAGCAAGTCATATTACTCTCGCAGTAATAATAGGTCTACCTTATATCAATATGTACACCAAGGTAGACCTATTATTACTGCGAGAATCCCCACTCTCGCAGGTCTGGCCCTCCACTTTAACGAGGGCCCGCCTTGATGAGGGATTTATTAATCCGGAGAGGTGGGTGAAGCGTGGTCTCAGGGGTTTTTTAGTTAGGAATTTGTTGTGTATTTTAGGGGGCACCAGGGAGGGGGGAGGGTATAGACAGGTTGAGACTAGTAAGAAGGGAACGGGTTGAGCCAGCAGACTGAGGAAGGAGGCGGATGGATCCACTAAGAGGGGGGATATACGGGTCGTTTCCATTGAGGGCCTACCCATCGAGAGGGTTGCAGGGAGAGGCAGGTTCGATGGGAGACAGGTTCTATCCTCCCGGTTGGGGGCGCGTGGCCGTTGGTTGCAGACGGTCAGGTGCCACAACCCCCGCAGGCTAGGTGGTCAGGGATCACAGTGCCAGGGCCCGCGGCTGATGTTTTGCAATGCCAGGTCCGTGGTCAACAAAGCCCCCCTCATTCATGACCTTGTGTCAGAGGGGGAGCCGGACCTGGTGGGAATTGCGGAGACCTGGCTGGGATACGAGGGAGGACTCCCCCTCGTTGAAATGTGCCCGCCAGGTTACAGTGCTTTTCATCAGCCCCGGGCCCTAGGCAGGGGTGGAGGGGTAGCGGTTATTGTTAGGGAAGGTCTTGAGCCGAGAGAGACCATTGTGCCACAGACCACCGGTTGTGAGTCCCTCTGCGTGAAGTGGGGCCTAGGGAGGCAGTTGGGCGTGCTGATTGTATACCTGGCTCCCCGCTATGTAACAGCAGCCCTGCCCGAGCTCCTTTAAGTGATCTCCATGATGGCGGTTGAGACCCCCAGACTAGTGGTCATGGGGGACTTTAACCTGCCATCGGTGGGTGAATCATCAGAGGTAGCTCGGGAGTTCATGGCCTCCATGACGGCCATGGACCTGACCCAAGTAATTCAGGGCCCCACGCACGAGGGTGGACATACGCTGGATCTAATCTTTGTCTCTGGCCAATGGAAGAGTGATCTGGGTATAGGGGATATAGCCATCACACCCTTGTCATGGCCAGATCACTCACTTCTCCGGCTCGACTTTCCGATCGCTACACTCCACCGCGGGGAGGCGGAACCTGAGTCACCTATATGGTTCCGCCCCAGGCGCCTGATGGACTCTGACAGGTTCCAGGCGGCGCTTGGGCCACTTCCTGTATCCCTGACCCGTGCCCCGATCGAGGACCTCGTGGCCGCATGGAATATTGCGGCCACGGGATCGGGTCGCGCCCCTGCGGCCTCTCTTGCGGCGACGAACCACCCTGGCCCCTTGGTTTACCGAGGAGCTAAGAGTGATGAAGCGCCACAAGAGATGCCTAGAGAGGAGATGGAGATCCACACGGTCTGAATCTGACCGAACACAGGTGAGAGCCCACTTACGGACTTACCTTGTGGCTCTGAGAGTGGCCAAACGTCATCATTGTGCCACTCTCATTGCATCCGCAGATAACCGCCCTGCCGCCCTGTTTAGGGTGACCCGCTCCCTCCTTCAACAGAGGGTGCGGGAAGCCCCTTTACAGGGTAGAGCAGAGGAATTTGGGATTTATCTGCAGGATAAAATCGCTCAGATTCAGAGCGAGTTACTCCCCATCGATAGTGGCCCAGTGGGATGCCCTGAGGCAGATCTTGAGACAGTTTTGTGGGAAGAGTTTGACTCTGTTACTTCCGAGGATATGGACAGGTTACGTGGGCGACTGCGAGCCACCACATGTTTATTGGACCCGTGTCCCTCCTGGCTTGTACTGGCATCCTGGGAGGTTACACGAGGCTGGCTCCAGGAGGTGGTCAACGCTTCTCTTAGTGAGGGTTTCTTGCCTGCGTCCCTTAAAGAGGCGATGGTGAGACCCCTCCTGAAGAAGCCCTCTCTGGACCCAGCATTGTTGGTTAATTACCGTCCGGTCTCCAACCTTCACTTTTTGGCGAAGGTTGTAGAGAGTGTGGTGGCACAACAGTTTCCCCGTCATCTGGAGGAAGTTGATTATCTGGACCTGTGCCAGTCCGGCTTCCGGCCCGGGCACAGCACCGAGACGGCATTGGTCGCGTTGGTGGATGATCTCTGGAGGGCCAGAGATGGGGGTTGTTCCTCCATCCTGGTCCTATTAGACCTCTCAGTGGCTTTTGATACCATCGACCATGGTATCCTATTGCATCGGCTGGAGGGGTTGGGGGTGAAGGGCACCGTCTTACGGTGGTTCTCCTCCTACCTCTCCGGTCGATCGCAATTTGTGTTGGCAGGAGAGCAGAGGTCGACCTCGAGACCCCTCACTTGTGGGGTGCCTCAGGGGTCGGTTCTCTCGCCTCTCCTGTTCAACACATATATGAAGCCGCTGGGCGAGATCATCCGTGGTTTTGGGGTAGAGTACCATCTCTACGCTGATGATACGCAGTTGTATATATCTACCCCAAACCACCCCAACAATGTGCCATTGCCTGGAAGCCATGCGGGCCTGGATGGGAAGTAACAGACTCAGACTCAACCCGTCCAAAACCGAGTGGCTGTGGTTTCCGGCATCCCGGTACAACCAGTTGACTCCATCATTGGCCATAGGGGACGAACATCTTACCCCTGTGGATGGGGCACGCAACTTGGGCGTCCTCCTGGATACCCGGCTGTCCATGGAAGATCAAATGACAGCCGTGGCCAGGAGGGCATTCTACCAGGTTTGCCTGGTCCGCCAGTTGCGTCCCCTATTGGATCGGGATGCCCTTTGCACAGTCACTCATGCCCTCGTGACATCCTGACTGGACTACTGCAATTCTCTCTACATGGGGCTCCCCTTGAGGTGCACCCGAAGACTTCAGCTTGTCCAGAATGCAGCCGCACGAGCAATTATGGGAACCTCGAGGTTCACCCATGTAACACTGCTCTTGCGCGAGCTGCATTGGCTGCCTGTCGTCTTTCGGGTGCGCTTCAAGGTGTTAGTCATCATCTTTAAAGCGCTCCATGGCACAGGACCTAGCTATCTGCGGGATCGGATTCTGCCCCATACATCCCTGCGGCCAATCCGCTCCCACAGAGAGGGACTTCTCCGGGTGCCGTCCACTAGGCTATGCCAGCGGGCGACGCCCAGGGGAAGGGCCTTCTCTGTGGCGGGCCCAGCCCTCTGGAACGACCTTCCCCCCGAAATTAGAACAACTATGGACCTCCGCTCCTTCCGTCAAAAATTGAAAACATACTTTTTCTGCTTGGCCGGCCTAGGTTAGTCTTCCATTTCTAATTGGGTTTTTAGGGCGTTTAGTTTTAGTACAGTGGGTTTTAGCGCAGGGATAATTTGTTTAATTTTCTATTTTAGCTATTTATGTATTTTATATTTGTATTTTTTAACTTCCCTGTGCACCGCTCCGAGTCCCTTTGGGGAGAGGAAGTGGTCTATAAATAAAATTATTATTATTATTATTATTATTATTATTATTATTATTATTATTATTATTATTATTATTGTTGTTGTTGTTGTTGTTGTTGTTGTTGTTATTATTATTATTATTATATAGTTTTGTTTTCTAAAAAAATCCAAACCATAAAAATAAAGAGAGAAAAAAATCCAGCTCCTCTTTCTTTAATGATGTCAAAATGTCCACATCTATTTTTTCTTTTGGGGGAAGATAAAAAGTGTAATCCACTGTTGAAAAAGTTGCCTGCCTCTGTTCAATAATAAGAGTTGAATTGTTTACAAGCAAGGTGCTGAAACAGAGCAATAGTAAGAACATGTTTAATTGGATTATAGATTGACTGATCTAATAATTTTATATTTATTCTTATTTAAGAATATTTGATTCTGACATTACAATTTTCATTAAATATGAAATATGTCTTACGTTAAGTATAAGAATTGGCAAGATCCATTTTTGTATTAATAAAGGTTGGGGTCTTTATTATACTATCTTTTTTGATTCTAGCTTTCTACTTCAAAAGACCTTGGAGACGATTAATGAGAGTTTACTGGACAGGTCCTTGATCTATATAGGTAAAAAGGCCAAACTCTATGCAACTCCAAACAGTTGCCCCATTATTTTTCAATTTATATCTAAATCCAATAATTCAAATGCTTGTTGATCCATTTGGCCACTCTGTCTGTATGCCGTTATTATATCTACCTCACAGATGGAAATTAGAAAAGCACTTAGGCAATAGCTGTAGTCTGCAGGGAACAAAAACTATTAATAAAATGTCAGAAAACCAAGGTCTTAGTTTTTTGCTTGACACTATCATAAAATAACATAAAGCAAACAAATGGGACTCCAATCAAAGAGGTGCACACCTGTAAATTTTTTAGAGTACAATTTCATACCTCCTTATCCTGGTATATTCATTTCTCTTACCGTACAAGTTTTATACAGTATACACCTCTACAGCTATGATAAGATTTTACCATTCAAAAGGAGTCTATTATGCTCCTGCAGCCTGAAAGATCTTCCACGTTAAGGCAGTCCTATAGATTCTCTAGGGTTTTCAAAAGATGTTACTTTGAATGGGTCACTAAACAAATGGTTGTAAGTCGAAGATTACCTATACAGTATGTTTGTTGTACATGTTGTACATGTGCATACACAATCAGAAAGCCACATATGTATAGTGTTTTTTTTCAAGAACCATATAAAACATTTTATTATTTATTCCATCACTGCAGCCAAATACATAGTGTTTACCTCCCAGATTATTCAGCACTCATCATACTGTCTAAAAAATAATGGAAGTTGAAACAGTTCTTATTTCAAAAGTCTCTGTTAAACAGGTTATAGGAGGACCTACATGTCTCCATTGTCCAGCTTTTAATTTTAATTATTACTTTCTGTCATTTAACTGCTGTTTAATGAAATGCAGTCATCACTGTGAGAAATATTATACACATTTCTTGACATGTTAAGATCCTTTTGGTTTCTTAATACACTTATTTATTAAATTTGTTTGCTGCCCCATGTCTCAAGGCGACTCTTATCCTGTATCAAGGTAAATCACACCAACTAAAATATTTTTTAGCATTTTTCCAGTATTGAGAAAGCAGCTATTTTTCTAGTCAGACTCATTACGCCAAATAATTTGGAATAAAACCACTGAAATATTCATATCATAGATCTGCCAGTCCTAATAGTGTCCCTTTAAAAACATCCTTTTTATTGCTTCTACCTGAGCAAAGTCAAAGGAATAATTTTCCATCAACAAATGACAACCAACCCAACCCACATTAACACCCTGGAGGAATTAAGTACCCTTCACACTTGTCAGCCCTTCATTCTAAAAATAATGAGACAATTTTTCCTTTCACCCTTTACGCCTCCCTCCCACAACCACCATCTGCCCAAGAAACAGCAGAGAAATTAACATAAAATGTTGGCAACAGAGAAGATGTCCCACTGTTACAGGGAGAACTTAAACTACAAGAGCGGTGATGTAATAAAGCATGTTTTCTTTTAAATCTTGTCCTGGAGATATGTGTGACAATAATTAATCAATATTCAATGAGAGCAAAACTGGTTATGATTTTAACAAAGTTAAAAAGAATTATAAATAAAATTAAGAGTAATATAGAGAAAGGAATCACCACTCTCTAGAAATTATACTTGCAAACTTTTCAGGATATCTATGTAATCACATTCAAGTAAAATGCAAGACAATCATTTTAAGTTTTATAAGCAAACTTGATTTCCCTAATATTTCTTCCCTTGGCCTTTATTTACTAAACAAACTTATATAGGCATCCATCTTCCAGAAGGATTCTGAGCAGAAAACAATATTAAAACATAATACAATAAAAGACCACTTGAAATAATAAACATCATTGAGGCCATAGTAAAACTCAAATTTATTCATCAATTGCCCCATGACATCAATCTCCCAGTGCCTAAGGGGAAAGCCAAGTCTTCAATGGTCAGGAAATAACCCACTGCTCGTTCTGACCATCTGTAATTTCCTATTCCCATTGTCTGAGTTTCAGTATCAATTGCATATTGCCCAAATTACAGTGAATTCATATTGCTTGATAAAACATAGTTTAAATTACATTTGTTAAATTAACAAAAGATAGAAAACTATGACAATTAAAGTGGATGTGGATATTTAGAAACTATTTCCTTCCTGTCGCTTCAATGGAAGAACATTGCTATGTACTGTACTACAATTTGGCACTAAACACCTACACTCATTCCTGTTTTACCTTCAGCCAAAATAATCACAGAAACAATAACGTCACCAGACAAATGTCTAATTTGGGATTATAATGTCAGGTATGAAAACAAACTTACCTTGAAGAGAACGTTGCAAATTATTCATGTTTTGGTCTAAAAGCTGAGAAGGAAGGAAGCCTGATGATGATGATTGATTGCTCTCCATTTCTCCCACAGAAGAGTTTGCCCCTGTCTCAGCAAGGGTAACCTCTCCAAAGACAGCTACCCATTCCCTGCTGAATTCGCCATCATCCAAAGAAGATGCATTGAGAATCTCATTCAATAATACCATGTCATTCTTATCAGTAGGTTCAGGTTCTAGGGAGCTCACAAGCTGGTCCTTTGATACTGCTAAAAATATAATAACATACAGATTAGTTAAAATAAGAACAAATGTAAGGAATAATCACCCAGATCTAGCCATAGGGAATGAACTCAAAACTAGAGTACTTATAAAATTCTCAGACAGGAATAAGACTTCTGTCTGAAACCCTACAGAGTTGTCATCGATTAAAATAGACAACCCTAGGCTATACAGACAGGTACATCTGATAAATACAATTTCCCATATAACCCTTAATTAATGTGCACACAATTATTTAAATTTAAATAAACAGTTGAGCTAAATAATCTTAATATAGTTCTCCAGTTTTATATTTTGGAATCATTCTATAATCTGAAAATTTCTGATCTCTTATCTTTTACATTAACCTTAACTATCTGTAAATTAGTGTAGACAATTTTTTTTACTACAGGTTCTGTGAGTATGGCATGGCTTGGTGGGCGTGGCAGGGGAAGGGTACTGTAAAATCTGTATTCCCTTCCCCCTCCAGGGGAATTACTGCAAAATACCCATTTCCTCCTGATCAGCTGGGACTTGAGAGGCAGAGAATAGATGGGGGTGGCCCATTCAAAGTTGGTATTTATTGGTTCTCTGAACGACTTAAAATTTCCACTACCAGTTCTCCAGAACTGCTCAGAAACTGCTTAATATCACCCCTGCTGTAGACATTGTAGTACACTTCCCAATTCTTAAAAGCACTCCCAAAATTGCACTAAATAAGTATTTTTACTAATAATCTAAAATATGAAATTTGTTTTTTGATATTCTAATTTTTTGAGTTTCACCTGTATTTCTAAGATGACTCTGTTTTCAACAATAAAAACAACTTAAAAAGAAGCAGAAGAGAGAAAAGGTATCTGAAGAGACAACTATCCAATGCAGCAGAAAAAAATGTTATGTAAAGCTCATTCAGCAAAACCCAAGACCTAAAGGTGGAGAGCTAAGTTTTTACTGTGTCTGAACAAAGATATAGTAGGCACCATATAAATCTCTGAGAAAATGCTGTTCCAGAGCGCAGGTGCAACAACAGAGAAGACCTACTTTCTAGGTGGCATCAGATGACATTATTTGAACAATGGTATTTAGAGCATGTTAAACCAGCTAGTCTGAGAGACCAAGTCTAGAAACCAAGGGAACATGAATTCTAATCTTAGGCTTGAAGCCAACTATGTAACCATGAGCCAATCATTCTCCCTTGGCTGTAGGAAGCAGGCAGTATCAAGTCACTTTTAAAATCTTACCAAGACTTGTCCAGGCAGTTGCCTGGAGTCAAACACACACACACACACACACACACACACACACACACACACACACACACACACACACAACTGCAGATAACCTTGAAGATTTAAATAGAGAAAATAAAAGAACTAAATCTGGATTGTTAAATAAATCAGAAAATGAATTAACTAGCAAATTATAAGGCTGTACAAAATCCCTAAAGCAATCAATTTCAGGAAGATGTTTTTTAAAAAGGCTTCCTTCAAAGCTGTTTTGTGAAGCAACGTAATAATTTGAAACTAAGACTAAAGTTGAACACCATGTTGTTTAATTTAGTTTTGGTGTTATGACCTCAAGGTACTGTGGATGCTGCAGCACAAGTGCAGGCAAGGTAATGGGTGCTGCAGTGCAATGAAAACATGCCACAGCATGGTGCATTTGGGGATGGGCAGGGGCTGCAGTGTAGCATAAATGTGGAAATGTGATATGGTACGGTAGATGTATTAGGTATGATGGCCTGGCATAAATGCAGTTGGGTGAGATTGGTACCTATTACCACCTGGCACTAGTGAATCCTGGTGGGAAACCGTCCTCTCTGGGCCAACACTCATCATAACTCTAACCCTAACCCTAAAAGTTCCTTTGCAACAAAGCAACTGCTTGCTTTTCTGGTATTTTGCCCTTTTTATTTTGGTAATTCTTTTTCCATATATTTATTCTTCCCTTGCCATATTGAAGAGGAAAAATCTGTATTCATTTTCTCGTATTCATAAATTATTCTGCAAAGGAATCCCAAAAATATAGAAATTATGTACATATTATGATTAGAATACCATTTTTTCCATTTGGTGAGATTATGGTAGAGGGATGTTTGCAAATGATAATGGCCATTGATGAAACATCTAAACAACCTACAACTTCAGCTTTTATGATTATTCATGTTGTTGAAATAATAGCCATGGTAGTATACTTTTGAGCTTCACACAGGCTAAAGTTATCTATTCAGGTTTCCCCTCCACCTTAAAACAATTATACATATACTTAAATACTTAATTTGAGTTGAACATGGCCATTTCCTATATATGTACTTGTTTTTGGTAATTGATAAGTAATTTGCCACTGTCATCTTCTGAATTTTAAAACAATATTTTTAAATCTAACCTAAAACTCTGCTATTGGCTTGTCATTTCCCATCCAAGTCTTAATCTGTTAGATCAGTGTTTCCTATGCCTGGAAAACTGAAGGTAAGAATTCTCAGCAGTGGATATGCTGGCTGTGACATTCTAAGAGTTAAATCCTATTTTGGAAATTGGCAAAGTTTGGAAACTCTGATTAGAAACTACTCAGCCTTCTGAAATTAATAGTCCTTGACTTAAACCACATTTAGAACCAGAATTTCTGTAAGTAAGCAAGATAATTGTTAAATGACTTGTGCCTGAGATTATGACACTTTTTGTCACAATTGTTAATTGCTACAGTTGCCCAAATTCTGACGAAGTGACAGTGGGGATGCTGCAACAGTCATAAATATGAGACCACTTGAAGGTCACCTTTGAAGTTGTAGCTTCAAATGGTAGCTAAATGAATGGTTGTAAGTAAGCAACTACATGTATAGGGTAGGTAGTACCAAACATACCAGACAGACAGACACAGACAGACAGACAGAAATCATCCCTGGCACTGAACATTCACCAAATCTGTTTATGAATATTTATACTTTTATTCTGTTATTTGCCAGAGATTTAGCTATCTGGTTTTCTTTATGCTCCCTGATAAACATGCTTTGAAATTGACAAGGTTTGGAAACTCTGAGTTAGACACTACTAACCTTCTCAATTTTGAAAATCTATTTTCACTGCTTATTTCTCAAGAGAAATAAACTCATACTTTTGGTATCAATTATTATTGTATAACTTGTGTTTTTATAACTTCCATTAGCTCTTAATAGCTATGGGATTTAACAAGATGCATATTTCCTAAAAACATTATAGTCTGCAAAAAACGTAAAATATATTGTGGGCATATACTACAATATACTTTTCACCATACATTGTATATCAAGCTATTTCTTACAAATATAACCTATATACGATAAGATAGCATTTATTCAGATAGAGAAAGCTGGAAAAATAGTGGTTATCTTAAATACTAATCATTGTCTTGGGTCTGAATCAAGTGAAGATAAATATTCCAAAAAAAAAGAAAAGAATATGAATTGTGCCAAAACCAAATATGACAGACAACCATTTTTAGGATCATGGACACATCTGAGTTTGGAAAGCATTTGGTGGATGTACTCAGAATGGATGCATTAGGAGTCTGTACTCTTTACAAAATACTGTCATGTTGGGCATTAATAATTGTAGAATACCAGTTACCAGAAAGCAAATTAAGCTACCAAGATTCTCCCTACTCAAATGCATTCACAGATTCCAGTGTTGTCATCAAAATGACAATAACAGTATTGTACTGTTGAGATGCAAACACTGTCCTTTTGTACACGGATGGGACATCATCTCACATATACAAGGAGGATAGAGCTTGCATAACGGCACTGTGACATTACTTGCAACATTTATTCCCTTGCAAAATAGTGATGTGTTTGTCTCTACTGTAAGACTTTTATGATGCCAAAAGGCAATGCTTAAATAAATAATATACCAGTGGCCGATGTTTTACCCATTCCCAGCTTTATATTTTATTTAAAATCATTTTTAATTATTAAAGTCAGGTATGATAGGAACCCTATGGGACATCAAGACACTATCCAGAAATATAGCAACGTTCTAGGAATTGAAGTCATCTATTGCTGTAATAGGAGAAACAAGCTTTAGTTTTTACTAGTCAACACTGCAGAATAACATAGAATACAGAATAATAGAGTTGGAAGGGGCCTTGGAGGTCTTCTAGTTCAATCCCCTGCTCAAGCAGGAGACCATTTATGCTATATTATCCTTATATAGTAATCTCCCTATATAGGAGATTACTATACTATATCTTATACAAATGGATGTAAAAGCCTTCAGTGATGAAGCACAACTGTATAGGCAAGCTGTTTCAACACATGCCAGGATAAGTGTGAAACAAACAAGCTTTCTACAAACTGTATAATATGGTCCATGAAACATGCCTTGCTGAAAACCCAATGGGAGAATAGGTAATGCATAAATGAAGTTTGACATCAAAGTAACAAGTGAATGTTCTTTTATAATACTTAAGCATTCAGTCAATGAGCACACTGAAAAACACCTACCCTGTTTCCCTGAAAATAAGACCTCCCAGGATAATAAGCCCAATCAGGCTTTTGAGCGCATGGGCTAATAAATCCCTCCCCCGAAAATAAGCCCTTCCTGAAAATATTGAAACACAGCAGCAGCCATGACCTTGCTGCTTCCTGCACCTCAAATATAATAAGACCGCCCTGAAAATAAGACCAAGTACTTATATTGGAGGTCAAAAGAAAATAAGATAATGTCTTATTTTTGAGGAAACATGGTAACATCTGTATATAATTGATGTAGCAAATAAAACATTTACATACCATTTTCTCCATGCTTCAACTCTAATAAGTGATCCATAACATCTAAAAAAAAGAGAAACTTTTAAGAAACCACTTATTTACAGACTTTTCTGTAAATTTCATACTTAGAATAACTAATCCTATTGAAAATAATCTGGGAACAGGTTCCACTGAACTCAGTGAAATTTACTTCTGAAATATTTATATAGTTGCAGTGCATACCTAAAAAAAACATACCTGAATTTTCTTTCTGGTTGAAGTTCTCTCCAAAAGTACTCAGCATGTCATTAGCATCTTCTGCTGTAACCAAAATGTTTTCTAGGTAAAATCAAATCCATCAAAGAAAAGAACAATACTGAAGATGGCCAGTGTCTCTTACATTTTTCTATCTGATCATTTTAATACAGGGGCTTTGCATTTAGCCTGAAATAGTACTGAAGAAAGGATTAATCAGTAAAAAGGGTTTTATTAATCAAAATATATTTATGATAAGTCTAGATTAATACAAGGTAATTAGTAAAAGTATAGTGAGCTTTAAAAGGATCAACTTACACAACTTAAGGGATATCAAAATAATATATTCTATTAAAAAAATTCATGCCACATTTGAAAAGGACACTGCATTACTTGTATTTATTACGCTATGTATATTGTAGAAATTATTGATGTTTAACAGTTTACAAACATCAATGTTTAGCTGAGAAATCCACCATTCTCCCAATTAAACCCTAATACAAGCTGCAACATTCTGTTGTTACAAAAATAAGGGTAGGTTCTTTCTTCTGCTATGGATAAAATCACATTTTAGTCTTAAAATCATATTTAAAGATATCAAGATCTTTTGGTCTTTGCTCTCTTGGCAAAAGAACTCTGATTTCTGTCTGAGAGATTTCAATTCAAATTTAGAATAGGGCTACTATAAAATCATTTTAGGAGCACTCTGTTTGGCTTTCACTTTGTATAGTATTCTCTGTGGATAACTCTTGAAAAGTAACCAGAAACTTCGAAATTAGATCCATGCAGGTACCATATATGGAATGGGTTGATTTTGCTCCAGTGTTCAAGTAATTACCAATTGTTTTATTGTTTTTGTTAGTCAATTTATTTTATCAATTTAAACACAGCTTTTAAACTAACATTTTTACAACTGTTTTAATGTTTTCTGTGCTATTAATATTCTCCATTATGTATTTTATACCATACATTGGTGCTTAGTAAACAGTGTATTTATCTGGGTCAATTTATTTATATATACAGTGTTTTCCCGAAAATACGATATGGCCTGAAACTAAGGCTGTGCTGCATATTTCGGGTGGGCAACAATATTAGTGCCCTCCCGCCCCGAAAATAAGCCCCCTGGAGAATCCCTCCCCTCTGGCCAGGCAGAGCATCGCTCGCCAACCTAGCGGTATCCCGAAGGCGCTAAGCTGCGGGAGCGCCTGTTTGCTGCTCTCTGGCTCCTGCGGCTCGGCGTCTTTGGAATGCCCTAGGTGAGTGAATGGGGCTCTGCATGGCTGCAGAGGGGGTTGCGGGAGCGGCTTTTCCGCTCCTTGCTCACATGATTCCCAGGCTCGTAATGCCCTTGCCTAACTCTTCCTATAGAGCTGCTGCCGCCACCCGCCACATGGCTTTTTCTGTGGCTTCCAAAACATGGAGGTAGGATGCCGTTCTGGGAGTACGCTCTGTGGTATGCTACCATAGAGCTTACTCCCAGAGCAGCATCCTACCTCCGTGCTTTGGTAGGATGCCGCTCTGGGAGTACGCTCTATGGTACGCTATGATAAAGCTTACTCCCAGAGCGGCATCCTACCTCCATGCTTTGGTAGGATCTGCTCTGGGAGTACGCTTCCGCGACAGAACCTGCAGCTGTCAGTCCGCTTCGGTGTGTAACGGATGATAAAGTGTGGGAGAGATGCAAGGGGAGAGATGCAAGGCTTGCTTTGATCTGGAGTGGCCTGCGGTGTGGCTTCAGTTGTGCAGGCACCTTGTTGCACTGAGATTCCCCCCTTCCCCACCAAGGAATAAGGAATGGTAATCTCCCCATTGCAGCTTTCCATTCTTTTTTCTTTTCTGACAAAAGGGGGAAAGGATGAAATCGTTGCGCAGGGACTTTTAGCGGTAACTCCTGGGAACTGTTCAAATGGTAGCCCGGCAACCCCAATTTAATAAGCCCCCCCCATTATACGACCAAGGCCATATTTTGTGTGTTACAAAATATGTAAGACCTGTCTTATTTTGGGGAAAACATGGTAGTAATAGTAGTAGTAGTAATATTATTTATTTAGACACATTAATAATCTTTCAACTTCTTCTACCTCTATTATCTAACAATTGATAGAACAAATTCCATGGTGAAAATATTCTTTACCTTCTTTGTCTTTTATCTTTAGTGTTAACCTATCCATTTTTGCATATTTTTAAGTTATATTTTCATCTGCAGGAATTTCCTTATTCTTCCAGTGCTGTGTAAATATAATTCTCGTATTTGCACAGCACAGTACAGTATGAAAATATGCTAATATAAATAAATAGTTTAATCAAAATGTTCATAATAATTTTATTCTTGCTCTCATGCTTATAGAACAAATTCTCAACCAAGTCCAGATCACAAATGTTATTCACTGAGAAATAGCATAAATGAGAGGTCTGATTCATTTGCAAAAACACAGTCGAGTGTTTTAGCTGCTTTAGCAGAGATTACCATTTCTTTTTTATTGGACTAACACTAGCTGTAGCACAATGCTATCTCTAGCTTGAAAAACAATTGGTCATTTGAAGTGCTAAGGTGAAACACTATAATATTTATTTTATTAGAAAACTTCATAATTGGTTAAATAAAATTTTAAATGAATTGCAAATATCTTTTCTTAAATGGATTTCTTGTACTTTAAATGTTTTAGAGTTGGTATGAAATATCCTGATGGTATTAATACTCTAAAGTAGCCTGTTAGAACAAAATGTTCATAGCTTTTATTAAGACAAGTGGGAATTAGGAGCATGCTTGGCATTTGCAAAACATAATATAAAAGAATACCTGAGTTGGCTGTTTCCTTGGTGTTGCTTTCATCATCTAACGATATCAACCTTAAATTGAAAGGGGTGAAAATGAGCTTACTTCCTCATATATTTTAAGAATATTTTTAAAAAACTATGATACCCTTTTTCTGACTTCAGCTTGTGAATTACACCAAAACCTTCTGAAGCTCAGTTGCTAGTATTAGTATTATTCTTTCAACAAAAACTAACTCACTACATGTAAATGTACATTTTTCAGTACCTAAACCTCAGATTTTATCATGAGTTGTAGGAGTTAAGTTTTCTTGCTCTGGTAAAATAATATTTAGTGTGATATGTTACTTAGTGTTACAGAGGAATAGAACTGATATTTCTGCCAGAACTGCTTTAGTATTAGGGGTGTAGGAATGAGAGTTGCATTACACCTATTATGTGGACAGCAGGGTCTAGTATAGGATTGATATAGTGTCCTCGATTCTGAATTACATATCTTGACAGCTTTCAAAATAATTACTTCCATACTTTATTATCATCCTTTGATGTTATTGGATTTTCTCTATCTCATTAATTGTTGTTTAGAACCAGAATCTGACATTCACAGAAAACTACAGGATGAACCATTGTGTCTCTTGTACTATTAATAGTAGTTTAACTGTTCAGTTGGTTCCAATTCTTGAGTTTACGGGCAAATCTCTCCATGCTACCCTGTCACACAGCTTCTTTCAGTTGTTGGATACAGTGATCCCTCGTTTTTCGCGGCCTCGTTATTCGCGGCTTCACTCATTCGCGGATTTTTCAAAAATAAATAAATAAATAAATAACCACCCTCCCAAGCAGCCGGAGCTTGCAATAGGCGGCGTTGCAAAAAGGGTCGTTCTCCTGACCCTCCAAAACTCTCGGGAAACTCCTCGGCTTGCCTTTCTAGCCCTCGCCTAGCCGAGCTCCGGGGATGCAGCCGCCGCTCGCCATTCCCTCAACCCTGCCACACACACACATACACACACACACACCGCCCGCTCGCTCCGCCTTTCTAGCCCTCGCCTAGCCGAGCTCCGGGGATGCAGCCGCCGCTCACCATTCCCTCAACCCTGCCACACACACACATACACACACACACACCGCCCGCTGGTTCCGCCTTACCAGATTTCGGGTGCGTCAGCTTCCCAGTTCGCCCCTTTGCCCGCCGAGCTGGAGTCGGCGACGGGACGCGCGGGGGTCGGTCGGTGGCTCGCTCGCTCCACCCGCGCGGCGCTGCTCCCTCACTGAGGAGGCTGCCGCATTGACTTGCCTCCTGCTGCTGTCCCCAGGGGGGGGTGCCTACTGCTGCTCCCCAGCCGAGGAGGGAAGCAGCCATTTCGGCCACCCCTCCCCTCCTCACTCCTTCCCCAAGTCCACCACTTTTCCACAGAAGCACCAACGCTGAGGCGCGCGGGGGGGGGGAGCATTCCTAGTGGCGAATCCCACTTCGCGGTTTTTCATTTTTCGCGGAAGGGTCCGGTCCCTATTACCCGTGAAAAACAAGGAATTACTGTATTCATCTTTGTATCAACCTTAATGGTGCCAAGTTCTTTGTTTACCCCCTTTTTCTAGATCCACTAACCATTCCTAGCTTCTTTTGCTTTTCCAATGAATTTGTATGCATTACATGGCCAAAGTAGATTAGACATAGTCTTGTGATTCTGGCTTTTAATGATGTTTCTGGTTTTATATGATTCAGCACTTTCTGTTGTTTGCTCTTGCTGTCCAGGCAATATACAATAATTTACACTAGCACCACACTTCAAAGACGTCAATTCTTCAATAAGTCTTTCTTAGCATCCATCTCTCAAACCCATATCTTTATAGGTAAGACCATTGTTCTAACTAGCTGTTTTTTGTATTTATATCAATATCTCTGCTTTTCTAGATCTTTTTCATATTAATCATTGTGGTGCAGCCTAAAGTTATCCTGCGTTTGATTTCAAGGTTAGAATCTTACACAATTTTTGATCCAAAGAAGATAAATTACTGAACTAATTCGGTTGCTTCCTTGTTACTGTATTTTTCAGAGTATAAGACGCAGTGGAGTATAAGATGCACCCGGGTTTTGAAGAGGCAATTTTTTTTTAAAAAAGCAGGTAGGTAGATAGAGAGATAGAGAGGGAGATAAAGAGAGAGAAATATAGTAGGTAGGTAGGTAGGTAGGTAGGTAAGTAGGGAGAATAGATAGTAGGTAGGTAAGTAGGTAGATAAAGGGATAGAGAGAGAGAAAGAGAGACAGAGAGAGAAATACAGTAGGTAGGTAGGTAGAGAGAGAGTGTAGATAGGTAGGTAGAGGGATATAGAGAGAAATAGAGATAGATAGATAGAGAGAAATACAGTAGATAGGTAGGAAGAGAGAGCGTAGGTAGGTTGGTAGGTAGAGGGATAGAAAGAGAAAAATAGAGATAGAAATACAATAAATAGGTGGGGGAATGAGAGAGAGTAGGTAGGTAGGTATAAAGGTAGATGGGGGGATAGAGAGAGAGAGAGAAATACAGTAGGTAGTTAGGGAGAGAGAGCAAGTAGGTAGGTAGATGTTTCCAGGTGTATTTATCCATATGCTGGAGAAAGAAATTGCTGACAACCTGTTGCACCTAAAACTTTGTTTCTGCTGGGACAGCACTTGATCAATGTAATTCTCATCAACCACTCTAACTAAACAGCTTTCAGACAGGGGAAAAAAAGTTTTTGCACTCTGCAAAACTCCCCAAAACGGCCCGCTTTTTTCATGAAAACAGGTCCATTTATTTTATACTGTAAAGGCATGGGTAGTCTTTGGAGGGGCTTGCAGAGTGCTCCTGGGGGTGGGTGAGGGACCAAAAATGAGCAAAAAATGGGACGCTTTTTGCAAAAACAGGCCATTTCCCCCCCCCCCCCCCAAATATTGCATGCAGAGCCTTATGGAGACTTACAGAGTACTGCTGGGGGCTGGGGAGAGAGGAAAAGGACCATTTTTTGCTCATTTCTGCCCTCCCCAGCCTCCAGGAGCTGTCTGAAAGCCTCCATAAGGCCATTATGCATGGGCATTTTGGTGAAGGAACAGGGATTCAGGAAGCAAAAAATGCTGTATTTGGTGTATAAGACACATCCAGATTTTCAGCCTCTTTTTAGAGGAAAAAAGGTGAGTCTTATACTCCGAAAAATACGGTAATTTTAAATGTAGCTGTTGTCATTATCTTCATGTCTGAGGAATTCTGGGAGTTGAAGTCCATTCATCATCAATTTGCCAAAGTTGAGAAACACTGCCCTACTATATACTTGTATTTCAGAAAGTAAAAATGCACAAGGATGAATGATCTTTATGAATAGAAGACAGATAATTTTTTAGGGATTCTCAGGGTTTTTAAAGGTTTTATATAATTATTCTATAGATTACACATATTTTTATGTTTATGACAAAGATAAAAATGTGGAAAATTATTTTCTTTTCAGATTAAATTTTACTTTTATTAAATTTCTATCCCAACCTATCTCCCACAAAGGGACTCAGGGCGGCGCACAGGAACTTAAAATCCAAAAATACAAACAATAAAAATCTACAAAATTTAAAACTACAATTAAACAGTTTAACCTGTGCTAAAAAGAGAAAACAATTAATTTAAAACCCAGCTCTAATAAATATGGTTGTAGCAGCTATGCCAGGCCGGCCATATGGAAGAAATAGGTTTTTAAAGTCCGGCGGAAGAGGCGAAGGTCGGTGATAGTCCGGAGGTCTTGGGGGAGGTCATTCCAGAGGGCGGTGCCTGCCACAGAGAAGACTCTTCCCCTGGGCGTCGCCAGCTGGCATTGTCCAGCGGACGGCACCCTAAGGAGGCTCTCCCTGTGGGAGCGGACAGGTCGAATGGAGGTATGTGGTAGAAGGCGGTCCTGCAAGTAACCAGGCCCACTGCAATGGAGCGCTTTAAAGATGGTAACTAAAATCTTGAAACGCACCCAGAAGGCTACCGGCAGTCAGTGCAGCTTGCGCAGAAGTGTTACATGGGAGCATTTTGAAACTCCCAAGATCCCCCATGTGGCCGCATTCTGCACCAACTGGAGCCTCCAGGTGCATCTCAAGGGGAGCCCCATGTAGAGAGCATTGCAGTAGTCCAGGCGAGAACTGACAAGAGCTTGAGTGACTGTCTGTAGGGCGCCACGATCCAGAAAGGGGCGCAACTGACGTATCAGGTGCACCTGATAAAAGGACCCCCTGGCCACGGCCATCAGATGGTCATCTAAGGACAGCCGGGAATCCAGGAGGACACCCAAGTTGCGGACCCTTTCCACGGGGGCTAAGAATTCCCCTCCGATAGCCAGAGATGGAACTAACTATGTTGTTGCGCCAGAAACCACAGCCACTCAGTCTTGGACGGGTTGAGTTGGAGCCCGTTCCTCCCCATCCAGACCTGCACAGCCTCCAAACACTGGGACATCACATCGGCGGCATCGTTGGGGTGGTTTGGGGTAGAAATGTACAGCTGGGTGTCATCAGCGTACAGATGGAATTCTACCCCAAAACCACAGATGATCTCGCCCAGCGGCTTCATGTAGATGTTAAACAGGAGGGGCGAGAGGACCGACCCCTGAGGCACCCCATAAGTAAGGGGCCTCGACATTGACCTCTGCCCCCTGCCAACACAAACTGCGACTGGTCAGAGAGGTAGGAGGAGAACCACCATAATACAGTGCCTCCCAACCCCAACCCCTCCAACCGGTGCAGTAGGATACCATGGTCGATGGTATCGAAAGCCGCTGAGAGGTCTAATAGGACCAGGATACAGGAGTAACCCCTATCCCGTGCCCTCCAGAGATCATCCACCAATGCGACCGATGCTGTCTCCATGCTGTACCCAGGTCGGAAGCCGGACTGGCACGAGTCTAGATAGGCAATTTCCTCCAGGTGCTGGGGAAACTGTCGTGCCACCACACTCTCAACAACCTTCGCCACAAAACGAAGGTTGGAGACCGGACGGTAATTAGATAAAACATCTGGGTCCAGGGAGGGCTTCTTGAGGAGGGGCCTCACCACTGCCTCTTTCAAGACCCCTCGCTCAAAGAAGCATTAACAATTCCCTGGAGCCAGCCTCGTGTCACCTCCTGGGAGGCCAGTACAAGCCAGGAGGGACATGAGTCCAGTAAACATGTGGTGGCATTTAGCTGCCGCAGCATCCTGTCCATGGCATTGGGAGTCACGGGATCAAACTCAGCCCAGATAACGGTCTCAAGATCTGTCTCTGTCATCTCGTCCGGACCAACCCAATTGGAGGCTAACTCGCCCCGGATCTGAGCGATTTTATCCTGCAGATAACATCCAAATTCCTCTGCCCTACCCTGCAAGGGATCTTCCCGCGGCCTCTGTTGAAGGAGGGAGCGGGTCACCCTAAACAGGGCGGCAGGGCGGTTATCTGCAGATGCAATGAGAGTGGCGAGATGATCCCGTTTTGCCACTGTCAGCGCCACGAGGTAGGTCCGCAAATGCAACCTCACCCATGTCCGGTCAGATTCGGTACGAGTCGATCTCCAAATTCTCTCTAGGTGTCTCTTCTGGCATTTCATTTCCCTCAGCTCCTCAGAAAACCAAGGAGCCAAGGTAGAGCGACGCCGGGTGAGAGGCCGCAGTGGCGCGACCCGGTCCAGGGCCCCCGTGGCCGCCAAATCCCAGGCGGCCACTAGATCCTCAGTCGGGTCGTGAACCAGGGAGTCAGGTATTGGCCCAAGCTCCATCTGGAATCTCTCCGGGTCCATCAGGCGCCTGGGGCAGAACCATCTCAGAATATCAGGTTCTGCCTCCCCGCGGTGGGGTGTAGCGGTTGGAAAGTCAAGCCGAAGGAGAGAGTGATCTGACCATGACAGGGGTTCAATGACTAGTTCCCCTAATCCCAGATCACTCATCCACCGGCCGGAGACAAAAATTAGGTCCAGTGTGTGTCCTCCAGTGTGTGTTGGGCCACAAATTACTTGGGTCAGGTCCATGGCCGTCATGGAGGCCATGAACTCCTGAGCCACCTCAGATGATTCGCCTACAGATGGCAAGTTGAAATCCCTTATGAGTAAAAGTCTGGGGGTCTCGACTGCCACCTCGGTGATCACGTCCAGGAGTTTGAGTAGGGCTGCTGATACGTAGCGGGGAGCCAGGTACACTATCAGCAAACCCAACTGCCTCCCGTGGCCCCACTTCACACATAGGGATTCGTAACCGGCTGTCTGCGGCACGGTGGTCTCTCTCGGTCCAAGACTTTCCTTGATAACAACTGCCACCGCCCTCCCCACCCTGCCTTTGGGCCCGTGGCTGATGAAATGCCCGATAGCCTGGCGGGCACATTTCTACGAGGGGAACTCCTCCCTCATGGCCCAGCCAGGTCTCCATGATACCCACCAGGTCTGGCTCCCCCTCCGACACCAAGTTGTAGATGAGGGGGGCTTTGTTGACCACGGACCTGGCATTGCATAACATCAGCCTAGAGCCCTGGCTCTGAACACCCTGACCTCCTGCAGGAGGAGCCGTGTGGATCGGAGCGCGCAATCTCCTGTAAACAGTGGGTGCACCCTCCCGAACCATGATGGAATCTCCGGCTCCCGTCATATCTACCCCTCCCACCGACCGTCCTAATACTGTAACCCTCTCTGGAATGAACCATAGCCCCCCCCCCCAATATCTGAACCTGCAGCCTCCCCGTCGGAACCATCGGTCGGCTTGGAGATATCTCAAAGTAAGCTGCTTCCCTCATCAACAACCCTTAACCCCGAAGACCCTCCCCCCTCCCTGGAACCCCCTAAAATCCGAATTAAAAACTCTCTAAAAAAAACCTCAATTTCCTTTTTCGCCACCTCTCGAGATTAAGAAATCCGTCATTGAGGCGGGCCCTCGTTAGAGCAGAGGGCCAAACCTGAGAGAGGGGGGACTCTCGCAGGGCGAGGAGGTCAGCTGTGGAATAAATCAGCTAGTCCATAAGTCTGGAGACGAGAGCCACCTTGAATAGATGTCATCAGCCCATAGTCATAAACAGGTAGCGTGGCTCGAGCTGAGTCAACAAGCTCTGTTGGTACGCCACAAGCCAGTCACTATGGTCTTTAAAGTGCTTGAGTGCACTGTGTTGCCAAGATGGACCAAGGCAAGTCAATTGGCCAGGGGGGGCGGTAATCAAGATGGTAAAAAGATGGTACAGAGGGGAGAGGACTGGCGGTGGTGGGAAAACCAGGACAAGCAGCAACGAAAAACAAACAAACGATGGTACATGGTATCAAAGTCAATTAATGAGATGAGGGACAGCATGCAGGGTAGCCAGAATAGATCATAAGTCAAGATATAGCAGAAGACCAAGGAGACATAGGAAAAACCTGGGTAAAAGGGGAAAATTAATTGAAATAGTCCATATGCACTTGAGGCTTGAAGATTGAAAACAATCCAATTGATTGAAGATAGTCCATGAGCAAGCCAATGGCGGCAGCGATGAGAAACGATGACGGTGAAGGCAGGACGCAGGCAGCAAACGAGGAATAGGCAGGACGACCAGGGCGAATACAACAGAGCAATGAGGACGAAGGCAAAGACGGCGGCAGCGGGGACAGCGGCCACACAAACCAGGATGACGGGCCGCTCCCCAGCTGGATGACTTACGCCGATCATGACAAATGTCGAAACAGCAGATCGAAGGACGAAATGACAGGACAACGATGGAAGGAGCAGGGCACCGGCAGCAGGTGAGGAACGAGAGGGACGCAAAAACACAAGGGAACAGGGCGACCAGGACGAGCAGAACAAGCAGGACGAATACAGGCGAGGAAACGAAAGACGAAGGCAGGGACGGCGGAAACAGCAGCAGCGGGGATGACGGCCACACAAGCCAAGATGATGGGCCGCTCCCCAGCCAGATAGAAACATGCCGACCGCCAACTGCCGACCGCTAGCTCTCCCGGCCAGCGACACATCCCCTTGGTGTTAGCGAGGGTCAACAGGCCAATTTAGCAGCCGCTCCGCAGTGGCATCTCTCGGGCTGATCAAGGCAGGCCCTCTGTCCCTGCGCAGTTCAACTCAGCTCCTCCATCTCAATGAAAAAAGGAGCTCCTTTCTGGCCTTATATAAGCAAGAGGCACAGCCACTGAATAAGCAAGTTATTGGTTACATGAGCTGATGACTTAGTAAGGTTCACTATGTGTCTATAATCATCTTTTTAGACCCAGGAACCAAGCACCGAGGACAGATTTTTTGAGGAGTACAGACAATATACAATAATAATACTGTATCTGCCTAATAATACTGCTTCTGCTACTATATTGTCTGTCATTATTTGCATCAGAATAATTAAAATAATTTTATGTCTTCATTCATGCAATAATGAGGCTGAAAAAGAAGCTGGCATCAGTCAAATCATTTATCTCTTCTTTTAAAGGTTCTTTTCAGTTGGTTTTAAGTGCTTTTACTGACTATGTTAGGGAAGGTGTTAGAAGCTTTCTTTGCAGCAGCCATTCAAAATTGCTCTTATACAAATTAAAGTGTGTGTTTGCTAAAGAATTCCTAGGTGCATCAGTGGTACATAACAGATGATTCAATGTAGACATGAAAATAATAGCTTAAAAGAAACTTCTCAATAATATACTGAAGCTGCTAAATAATACTACTTTTAAGAGTCCAGATTAAAGAAAGTTTAAAAAAAATAATGTATCTAGGAATAGAAATAATTTCACCAAGATTTTTTGGAAAAAATCAAATAAAATCCAACAACCAACACTAAAAGCTTTTTCCCCCTGGTGTATTAATAATTTGCTTCCATTAACCTGAAACACAGATGACAATAAGATTTGCCCGTTCTGACTGTTTCCACAAAAGATGGATGCTATCTCTTTCTGATTTTTTTCTTCATGTCTATATCAGCTCAAACTATATACATTTAGGTCCAGAAATAGTGGGACATTGACACAATTCTAACATTTTTGGCTTTATACACCATCACAATGGATTTGGAATGAAACAAACACAATGTGCTTTAACTGCAGACTGTCAGCTTTAATTTGAGGGTATGTACATCCAACTCAGGTGAACGGTGTAGGAATTTCAACAGTTGGCATATGTGCCTCCCACTTGTTAAGGGACCAAAAGTAATGGGACAGAATAATAATCATAAATCAAACTTTCCCTTTTTAATACTTGGTTGCAAAATCCTTTGCAGTCAATCACAGCCTGAAGTCTGGAACGCATAGACATCACCAGACGCTGGGTTTCATCAGTGTCTTCAGTTCCTGCTTGTTCTTGGGGCATTTTCCCTTCAGTTTTGTCGTCAGCAAGTGAAATGCATGCTCAATAGGATTCAGGTCAGGTGATTGACTTGGCCATTGCATAACATTCAACTTCTGTCCCTTCAAAAACTCTTTGTTTGCTTTTGCAGTATGCTTTGGTTCGTTGTCTATCTGCACTGTGAAGCGCCATCCAATGAGTTCTGCAGCATTTCGCTGAATGTGAGCAGATAATATTGCCCGAAACACTTCAGAATTCATTCTGCTGCTTTTGTCAGCAGTCACATCATCAATAAATACAAGAGAACCAGTTCCATTGGCAGCCATACATGCCCACGACATGACACTACCATTACCATACTTCACTGATGAGGAGGTATGCTTAGGATCATGAGCAGTTCCTTTCCTTCTCCATACTCTTCTCTTCCCATCACTCTGGTACAAGTTGATCTTGGTCTCATCAGTCGATAGGATGGTGTTCCAGAACTGTGAAGGCTTTTTTAGATGTCATTTGGCAAACTCTAATCTGGCCTTCCTGTTTTTGAGGCTCACCAATGGTTTACATCCTGTGGTGAACCCTCTGTATTCACTCTGGTGAAGTCTTCTCTTGATTATTAACTTTGACACACATACACCTACCTCCTGGAGAGTGTTCTTGATCTGGCCAACTGTTGTTTTCTTCACCAGGGAAAGGATTCTTTGGTCATCCACCACAGTTGTTTTCAGTGGTCTCCCGAGTCTTTTGGTGTTGCTGAGCTCACTGGTGTGCCCCTTCTTTTTGAGAATGTTCCAAACAGTTGTTTTGGCCACGCTTAATGTTCTTGCTATCTCTCTGATTGTTTTTTTTTTTCAGCCTGATGATGGCTTGCTTCACTGATAGTGACAGCTCTTTGAATCTCATCTTGAGAGTTGACAGCAACAGATTCCAAATGCAAATGACACACTTGAAATGACCTCTGGGCCTTTTATCTGCACATTGTAATTGGGATTATGAGGGGATATCACACACCTGGCCATGGAATAGCTGAGAAGCCAATTGTCCCATTACTTTTGGTCCCTTAACAAGTGGGAGGCACATATGCAAACTGTTGTAATTCCTACAGTGTTCACCTGAGTTGGATGTACATACCTACAAATTAAAGCTGACAGTTTGCACTTAAAGCACATTGTGTTTGTTTCATTCATTGTGGTGGTGTATAGAGCCAAAAATGTTAGAATTGTGTTGATGTCCCAATATTTCTGTACCTGACTGTAAGTCATCTATTACTGCAGTATGGACGAATCAGACAAAATGGTGTACTAAGGTACATAAAATACATCCACCTGAGTTTCAAATGTTGTCTCAGTCTGGATCAAAAAATGGAAGGATAGAGTAGTGCTTATTTATCAGGAGTGCCTGTTCCACAAATGGCTGGATGTCGGGCCATCTTTGAGCAATTGGGCCAATGGGAAAAACTAGAAACTGTTTCTTTTGTACCTTCTATTCAAATGCAGAGTGGCATTCCTGCTGAGGCTGGTAGTTTGTATGTTTAGGCTGTTGATTCTAGCTTGATACTACAAACCCACACTGTGGTTGTAAGAATGATGAAGCCAAATTACTTCCCTATTCTTACTGAAGCTGTAAAATGCCATCTGGCAACAATTTTTGAAGTGTTTTAGAGAAAGACAAAAAATTGCAAACAGGCTGCCATATAGTGATTTGGATAAAATTACTTGCATTCTTTTGGAGTTGCAAACTGGCAGCACTTCAGAGACTGAAGAAATGCCAAATTTGATCTCTTGTAAAATTACCTGGAAAGAACCTATTGACCCCAAGTGAGGAAGTGGGAAGATTGCTTTTAAAATGAGTGTGTGTCTATATGTTACAGTCCTACTTGTATGGGCAAACCTGGGATTGGACAGGAATCAGTCTGGGCAATTATAAGACATAAATGGGAGGATGGCAATCCTATTAGTCCTCCTGGAATCCTCACCAGTGTTTAATACTATAGAATGTAGCATCTTTTCAAACGGTATTCACAAACATATATTATGAGCTATGATGCTCTTTTACAGTGGTTCCATGCTTTCTGAGTATATGTTTACAACTTGACTACAGCCCCAGGACATTCTAATATGGGGTGCTCTGGAGTAGACTCTCTCCCCCATTTAGCATATACATCAAGCCACGTAGATAAGATTCTTCAACAATACATGACATAACATCATCAATATAGATAGTCTTCAACTTATGATTGCATTACTTTAATTGATGAATACTGTAAGACTTACTGATTCTGTTGCTCATCATCTGATTTGGTGTGGTGCAGTTCCTCCTCCCTTTCTTCATTTTCCATTAATTTATTTACAGGTTCTTGTAAGTTCTAAGCCAGCCATTAACACAAACGCAAAAGAATATATAAAGTCAGTAATAAAGAATGCTGATATTTTTAAATGTTTTAACTAATCAAACTATGTAAAACAAAAAATATAGTAACTACTTTGATCTAAATGAGCGAAAAACATTGACCTTAAGAGATCATTAGCTAAATTTTATTATAAGTATTATAACAAAAAGAAACAGAATGCTTGTTCTCATAAATTACTAATAACTAAAATTAAATGTGAAAGTTTAAGAATAAGCAAAAATGCTTTATTTTGTGTCACAAATTCAAGGACAGACATAATGTTAATTGCTTAGTTGTTGGAACATATTGAGTTGTGAGGTGTCCCAGAAGAGTCACAAGATATTTCATCCCTTCTTTTATGTGTAACCACATCACACTATTGATTACACTGACTCTCATTATACAGAATTAAATATGTCGGTCCAATTCAAAGTCCTGATTTTAACTATGAAGGCTAAAATGCCTTAAATAATTTGGAAGCAGTATGTCAGAAAATGGCCTTTTCATATTACACACATTACCTCAAACTGACAATTCTTTATAAAAATCTAGTCCTGAACTAAAGCAATGAAATAATGATTATTGAGAAAAAGGCACTCTTCTTTTGTTCCCTAGTTATGAATTGTGACTTCTAGATTATCTTATTCACCATCATTTTGGCAAAACAACAGATACAGATTTTTAAATACTTCCTGAATCTTTAAATCCTAGTTTTAATATTGTGAGTTCCTGAATATTATATTTTAGTAGATTCTAAATGCTGTAATGATATTTTAATAACATTTTTTTCTATAAATTATATTTTGTATACTATGCACCACATAAAGTATGTAATAAAATACAAGGAAATTTGCAGTATTGCTGTATTGTGATCTTAATGATTAATCATGCTAGGGAGTATCATCTTCACTCCAAAAAACATTCATATATATATAGTTTAATAAACTGTGCCACTGATTTAACAATAGCCCAGTATTATAGTGGGCTATGGTTAAATCAATGACACAATTTATCAGATTATATAGCGCCACATAACACTTCCTTTGAAAGGAAATGTTTCATTTGAACCCTTATGTAATGTTTGGTATTTACAAAATCAACTAGTGATTGCTACTCTATAGACCAAACAGCATTATTTTGGATATATCATTTATTCATTTTTAGAAGAATTATTTATTTTTAATACAAATGTCAAGTTTGAACATTTATTCAAATATTCAACTTATCTCTGACACTGAAAGAAACATGCTGCCATAAAAATGCACATTGCATTTTCAAGCTGCATGAAATAGTGCTTTCTTTTAAATCCACTTTTTTGCTTTTCAATTCTTAAAAACCAGTTTACTCGTTTAGTTATTCCTACTCTGATTCTGTAGTCCAAAAATATAGTTCTTAGGTAGCAGGTCTCCCACCAATATTTATTTGCATCAACCAAAGCAAATCACAAAAGAACAGAGCCAAATATTTGCCTTATTTTTCCCCATAGAGAAGAGTTTGGGGACAATATGCGCCCTTTCTAGTTTGTGAAAATTTACAGTTCTATTTCACAGCTGAAGAACCCATAGGAAAAAAGATTTTAAAACTAGAAACCTAGCTTTGCCCACAGAACTTGGCATGCCATACAAAGCATGGTACTGTTTCAAGCTAATGAACATTATACAACATTTTAGTACTACATTTCTTATTAAAACGCTTTTAAAAGAATATGTTTTTAAATTGTAATAATATATAGAATTTCTATTTTTTGCAAAGACAATTACAATGTTACCTTATTTTTCTTTTTAAATGCTGTTATCAAACTCATGAAATACTATAGTTCACAGTAATCAAAGTAACAGGCAGTAAAATTTTATTTCACTCATCTTAGCAATATCTATCACAGGACGTTTTATTTGGGGCAGTGTGCAAAATTAAAGACAAGCCTTTTTTATACAGTACATTTCTGTTTCTATATAGTTTAGTGGACTAATTTACTAGTGGAGACATAGCAGTCTTGCCAATTTAATTTTGATCTTTGTTTTGCTAACACAGCTGCTTGTACTTACACTACCCTTGATATTTTTAAATAGATTTGATTAACAAATTTGCTATTTCATTTTCTAACTATTGCACTGGGCTTTCCTTGAAATACTGACATAAATTGTAAACCCAACATATGCATGTTTCCCTAAATATCATAATTATCATAATTGGCAGTGTAAACTGTCTTTTGAAGAAAATCTAGTTCCTCCTACACAGGTTTAGATCTAGGACCTAAGGAAAGAATGATTTCTTATTATTTAGTATTACCGTATTTTTCAGAGTATAAGACGCACCGGAGTATAAGACGCACCAAGGTTTTGAAAAGGCAAATTACAAAAAAAAGTAGGTAGGTAGATAGAGGGAGAGAGAGAGAGAAAGAAAGAGAAATACAGTAGGTAGGTAGGTAGGTAGAGAGAGTAGGTAGGTAGGTTGATAAAGGGATAGAGAGAGAAATAGAGAGAGAGAAATACAGAAGGTAGCTAGGGAGAGAGTGTGTGTGTGTGTTTAGGTAGGTAGGAAGATAAAGGAATAGAGAGAGAGAAATAGAGAGAAAGAAATACAGTAGGTAGGGAGGGAGAGAAAGACTGTGTAGGTAGAAGGATAGAGAGAAATAGAGAGAGAGAGAGAAATACAGTAGGTAGGTAGGTAGGTAGAGAGTGACTGTGTAGGTAGGTAGGAAGAAGGATAGAGAGAGAAATACAGTAGGTGGGGGGGGGGAGAGAGAGTGTGTGTGTGTGTAGGTAGGTTGATGTTTCCAGGTGCATTTATCCATGTACTGGAGAAGGAAATCACTGACAAACCTTAAACCTTTGTTTCTCCTGGCACAGAAACAGTTAAAGAGCCTTCCAAAAAAGCTTTCCGAAAGTGTTCTAACTTAGGGGTTCCCAAACGTGGCAACTTTAAGAATTGTGGACTTCAATTCCCAGAATTCTCCAGCCAGCTATGTCCACAAGCTATGCTGGCTGGAGAATTCTGGGGGTTGAAGTCCAAAGTCTTAAACTTGCCAAGTAACTAAACAGCCTTCCAAAAGGGAAAAAAAAGGTTTTTTTGCACTTTGCATACCTCCCCCAAACTGCTCTTTCTCCGCGAAAACATGGCCGATTGTCTTCAAATAAAAGGCACGAATAGCCTTGGGGGGTTTGCAGAGTGCTCCTGGAGTGTGTGTGTGAAAAATGAGCAAAACCCACCCCATTTATCGCAAAAATGGGCCATTTTTGTGTCAAATGAATTGAATGCATAGCCCTATGGAGGCTTATAGAGTGCTGCTGGGGGTGGGGTGGGGTGGGGAAACACCCCAATTTAGGCTAATTTCTGCCCTCCCCAGCCCCCAGGAGCTCTCTGGAAGCCTCAATAAGGCTAGGCACAGCCATTTTGGTGAAGGAGGGCAAAAAATGCTGTATTCGATGTATAAGACTCACCCAGATTTTCAGTCTCTTTTTAGACGAAAAAGGGTGCGTCTTATACTCTGAAAAATACGGTATATCAGAATTTGAGTTTTCTCTGGAAAGACAATTTATACAAGGTCTTTCCTTATTTAAATCCACAAATTATTTGGTTATAGTAGTGCTAATTCTATCTTCATCTCTGGCATATGGTTTATGATTCATCTCTGGCATATAGTTTATGATATTAAAATTTATGCTCTTTACATATTAGGATTATTTTGAAAAATTGCTCTAATTGTCTTAATAAACTTGCTGTATCTGAAGAAGTTGGTGGTAACCTGCCAGGTTTATTCTAAATTAAGTTAGTCAATGTAAAGTAAAGTAAATTGCTTTAAAAGTAAAGCAATACATATTCAACCATATAAAGAAAAATGCATCTAAATAATTCAAAAAGCAGCAAGATCACAATGATATTCGTTATGTAGGAAATGAGGTAAGTCTAAAATTAAATGGAAATTATTCCAAGCAAAACAAAAACGTACTGCAGTAATCATGCAAACAGCATAATATAAACATGTACAATGCAATGTATTTCTTTATTTCTGCTATTTAGAGAGGAATTAGCTGTTCATAAATATGGTTTATTATAAATTAAGCATATAAGAGTAGCAACAATATAACAGGTGATAACTGTCACATAATATAAAATCCATGGAAACCTTTTTAAAAAAACAACAACCAGGAATTTTGATTTAAAAAGCTGCAAAGACAAAAAAAACATTTCTCAGAATCTTTTTAGTTGGCATTACGTCTAATCATACTTTGTTAAAGTCATTAATATATTTCTATCCCTTTTTTGCAAGGTACATAACAATATCAATTGTCAAGCACAATTCCTCCAATTGCCTTTTCCTTTTTGCAAAAAAATGGTGAGGCCTGCGAAACCATGATTATTAACTTCAGGATTTGTCCAAAAGTTTCAGATTGTTGACATTTATGATAAATCAACCACTAGAAATAATTAAGATATCCAGCATAGAATATTTGCAAGTAAACTAGGTATTTTTAAATGCCCAACTTTAATTTTCTTAAGAATGTCTTCAGAAATGCCTGGTATTCTTATTTTCTAGATTTTATGCTGATCCATTAAGCTCTCCCCCTTGCCTTTGGTTTGTAACATGGGAAAATAACCAGTCTTCTTCACGTAGCACATATCAATAAATCAGAATTCATCCTTCTAGGCAGCTCTGTTGGAGAAGGTGGTGTCAAGATAGCAGCACAACCATGTGTGATTAAGGTCAACTGTTTTGACCGTGCCTCCCCTGGCAGCCCCCCTCCCCATAGCTCTGCTTCCAGATTCTATTCTCTCATTTTCAGGATATTTGGTACTCCAGTGATAGCCCCCTCCTTTCAGCACCTAAAATATTCCATCTTATTGCTATCTTTCTCCAATATCCCTTAGTATTTGATTGCTCTTTACTAGATGAATAGATGAATAGAGGCAAAGGCTTCAGAATTCTAGAAAGAGTAAAAGTAAGAAGGCAAAAGATCAGTGACAAAATAAAAGTCTACAGTACTGAGAAATCTGTTCACATTTCTATTCTGCTTTTTTCTCAGTTGTGTTTTCATTCCCTGTTGCTAATTTAGTTTCACAACATTAGTAGAAAAGTTATTTTACTATAGGATACATTTTAAGTAATTCCTTTTCATTTTAAAGAAGGTAAAAGAATTAACATTTTCAAAGCACTGGATAACTCCAAGCAAATAATCTCTTTTTCAACAGGATTCCGTGATTTGTTAATGCATTCGAAATATTATCTCAAACATAAACTTGACTATCAGGAAAAACAGCTACAATTACATTACTTCCACAATATACCCTGAAGTAAAGAAAATAATCTTTTATCAGACTGTCCATTATCAGACTTTAGCAAAGAGAAGACAACGCTCTAAAACAATCTTTTATTTCCAAATAAATCCTAAACACAGGAATATTTCTGGATCTGGAGGTAATGTTTTCCCATGAACAAATCACCAATTCTTAAAGCTATGTTTTCTTTAAATAATATCTATATAAATAAAAATGTAAAATAGTTTGTATGAATCCACTAATCTCAAAAACTACTGGGCCGATTTACACCAAACTTTCAGACAATGTAGCCAAGGACTTCCGATAATAGAATAGCTAATCATTTTGTGCCTAGCACGCGTGTGTTGTGTACAAATTACACACAAAAAAGTACCCACTGAAATGTGTGTTAACATCCCTGTAGCCACGCCCATCAAACTGCTTTTCAACTGTCAGTGTTGGAAAAGGCCTCATACGGTGGCCTCTTGGGGCCAAAAAGGCATAGACGATAGCAAACTCCCAGGTGGCACATAGAGGGGGGGGGGGAGAAATTCTGCTCAGGACTGTTCTCTGAGGTAAAAAAAAGGAGGCAGGCAGCTGCTTTAAACTGTTTAATACGAACTGAACCAAACTGTAACAAAGAATCACCCATCTGACAGCAAATACAGTTTAATAAAAGAGGGACTAGGGAAGACATGATAGCAGCCTTCCAATATCTCAGGGGTTGCCCCAAAGAAGAGGGAGTCAAGCTATTCACCAAGGCACCTGAGGGCAGAACAAGAAGCAATGGGTGGAAACTAATCAAGGAGAGAAGCAACCTAGAACTGAGGGGAAATTTCCTGGCAGTGAGAACTATTAACCAGTGGAACATCTTGCCACCAGAAGTTATGGATGCCCCAACACTGGATGTGTTTTTAAGAAGAGACTGGAAAACCATTTGTCTGAAATGGCATAGGGTCTCCTGCTTGAGCAGCGGGGTTGGACTAGATGACCTCCAAGGTCCCTTCCAACTCTGCTATTGTATTATTGTATTACAGTAGGTAGGTAGATAGGGGAATAGAGAGACAGGGAGAAATACAGTTTAATAAAAGAGGGACTAGGGGAGACAGGATAGCAGCCTTCCAATATCTCAGGGGTTGCCACAAAGAAGAGGGAGTCAAGCTATTCTCCAAAGCACCTGGGGGCAGAACAAGAAGCAATGGGTGGAAACTAATCAAGGAGTGAAGCAACTTAGAACTGAGGAGAAATTTCCTGACAGTTAGAACAATTAATCAGTGGAACAACTTGCCTCCAGAAGTTGTGAATGCCCCAACACTGGAAGTCTTCAAGAAGATGTTGGATAGCCATTAGTCTGAAATGGTATAGGGCAGTGATGGCTAACCTTTTTTGGCTCACGTGCCAATAGCAGGGGGAGTGCAGGGGCGATGTGCACAGGTGTGCCACATCCATAATGCTATGTGCATGACTCCCTGCATTTGGCATGCTTTTTACGTCATCCCCAGGCTCCAGAGTGTTTATAGGAGCCTGGGGAGGGTGAAAACAGCCTTCCCTCACCTCCAGAGGGCAAAAAATGGCCTCAAAAGAAGGCCTAAATCAGCTGGCCAGGGCACACATACAAACTGAAGCTGACAGGGCAATGCCTCGAGTGGCCTAAGAAATGGTTCCGTGTGCCACCTGTGGCACCCGTGCCATAGGTTCGCCATCATGGGTATAGGGCTTCCTGCCTAGCAGGGAGTTGGACTAGATGACCCCCAAGGGATAGATAGAGAGGCAGAAACAAGGTAGGTAGGTAGGTAGGTAGGTAGGTAGGTAGGTAGGTGGATAGATAGATAGATAGATAGAAAGAAAGAAAGAAAGAAAGAAAGAAAGAAAGAAAGAAAGAAAGAGACAGTAGGTAGGTAGGTAGGTAGGTAGGCAGGCAGGCAGGCAGGCAGGCAGGCAGGCAGGGGGAGAAAGGAAGAAATATAGTAGGTAGGTAGGTAATTAGGTAGGTAGGTAGGTACATAGATAGGGGGATGGATGGATAGATAGATAGGGAGAAACACAGTAGATAGGTAGGTAGAGGGATAGACAGAGAGGGAGAAATACAGTAGGTAGGCAGGTAGGTGGATAGGGGGATAGATAGAGAGGAAGAAATACCGAAGGTAGGTAGGTAGGTAGGTAGGTAGAGGGATAGAGAGGGGGAAATACAATAGGTAGGTAGGTAGGTAGGTAGGTAGGTAGAGGGAGAAAGAAATACAGTAGGTAGGTAGGTAGGGGGATAGATAGATAGAGAGAGAGAGAAAAATACAGTAGGTAGGTAGGTTGGGGCTTATATGGTGGTTGGGTGTATGTGTGCAGGTGTAGATCTACACACAGATTGGTTGCCATTTAACCAGACTGGGCCACAGCAACGCGTGGCCGGGTATAGCTAGTTATTAATTAAAATTGAAGAGTAGAAATAAACTTGCATTTCATTAAAGGCTACTTGATTTAGATAGGGCAGCATAACTGCCTTGGAGCATCTAAGATGCTAAGATCAGAAGATCAGCAGTTCAGCGGTTTGAATCCCTAGTGCCACATAACAGAGTGAGCTCCCATTATTTGTCCCAGCTTCTGCCAACCTAGCAGTTCGAAAGCACGTAAAAATGCCAGTAGAAAAATAGGGACTACCTTGGTGAGAAGATAACAGTGCTCTGTGCGCCTTTGGTATTTAGTCATGCCGGTCACATGACCCCAGATCAGAGTTCAATATTTATCTTTTCAAAAAAGGAGCAAACTTCACCAAAGCTACCATGGCATAAGAAATATATTGAAGATGAGGCAACTTGGGACACTCCAGAGGTTCTTGGATTGCAATACATCATCCCTCATTCCTGGCCATGATTTGCTTATTCCTAATATGACACTTAATAGTATTCCTTATTCAAGACATAATCAATGAAGCTCAAGGCTAAACTAGATAATGTATACTGCTTTCCCCTTTAACTGCTTTTAAATAGAATGACATTTAAGAAATAAGTTAATTCCGAAACATGCCACAACTATATTAGGCTTCTTGGTTCTAAATACCGTATTTTTCGGAGTATAAGACGCACCAGAGTATAAGACGCACCAAGGTTTTGAAGAGGCAAATTACGAAAAAAAAGTAGGTAGGTAGATAGAGGGATAGAGAGGCAGAGAAAGAAAGAAAAATACAGTAGGTAGGTAGGTAGAGAGAGTAGGTAGGTAGGTAGGTAGATAAAGGAATAGAGAAATAGAGAGAGAGAAATACAGTAGGTAGATAGGGAAAAAGAGAGAGAGTGTGTGTAGGTAGGTAGGAAGATAAAGGAATAGAGAGAGAGAGAGAGAATAGAAAGAGAGAAATACAGTAGATAGGTAGGGAAAGAGTAGGTAGGTAGGTAGATAAAGGAATAGAGAGAGAGAGAGAAAGAGAGAGATAAGAGAAATACAGTAGGTAAGTAGGGAGAGTGTGTGTGTGGGGATAGGTAGGTAGGAGGAAAGAGAGAGAGAGAGAGAAATACAGTAGGTAGGTAGGAGAGAGAGAGAGAGAGAGAGAGAGAGAGAGAGAGAGAGAGAGAGAGAGAGAGAGAGAGAGAGAGAGAAGGTTGGTAGGTTGATGTTTCCAGGTGTATTTATCCATGTCCTGGAGAAGGAAATCGCTGACAAACCTTAAGACTTTGTTTCACCTGGCACAGAAACAGTTAAAGAGCTTCCAAAAGAGCTTTCCGAAGCCTTGGGGGGGCTTGCAGAGAGCTTCTTGGGTAGGGTAGGGTGTGGGAAATGAGCAAAAAAATGGCCCATTTATCGCGAAAATGGGCTATTTTTGAGTCAAATAAATTGAATGCATAGCCCTATGGAGGCTTATAGAGTGCTGCTGAGGGGGGGGGGAGCTCTCTGGAAGCCTCCATTAGGCTAGGCACAGATATTTTGGTGAAGGCGGTGGGGTTTTGGAAGGGAAAAAATGCTGTATTAAATGTATAAGACGCACCCAGATTTTCAGCCTCTTTTTATACTCCAAAAAATACGGTACTTAAACACATAAGTTTTTCACATGAAAAAAAAATTCAAGATATAATTTCTGTGAGAAAATGGTAGTGGTTAAGAACTTAAGAAACTCCTTTTCCTCTTGCTATTTTCCTGTTTGAATTTTCAACCAATAAAGAATATTTTTCATTTCAAAAATATAATGAATGATATATTTTATATATGACTGACTGAACAATCTTATGCTTGCTTCATATACTGTAATTTCAAAGGCAGAAAAATATATTATATGCAAGCATTCCTCCTTTATCCTTCTTTTCATATGCCATCTTTCAATATTTCTTTCCTATTTTATATAAAGCAAGAATTTCCTGATACGTTTGAATTGGGAAATTACAATGTAGTTGTCCCTGGAATCAATGCTTAGAAAGAATGAACCTATTATCTCTGCATACCGTGGTCCTAATAAAAATCTTAACCAATCACATCTCTCTTTAATCTGTTGTTTTTTTGTCTTTTTTCATTTTGCTAATAAATTTAGATTGACATCCATACCAAATAAGCAACATCCATTGTTTCTGTGAACAGGCAGAACAAATGATGATTTTGTTACATACCAGAAGTCCAAGTTAGAATGAGACTTCACACTCCATAGCAAAGAAAAAGAAGCAATTTAGTTTGTGAATTTGGATAGATTAACAACTATTGTAGGTTCTCTGGAGCATATTTAAATAAACGTTGCCAAAATGGTTTATCTTCTACTTTCCCAATTAGGATAGTATGGTCAGGGTGGGAAGAGGGAAGCAAAGGCGGTTTATACCCCCAAATTTATTTTCTTTGCAATGCCTATGTGAAGCTATCACCAATGAGTTATTCCTAACCTATACTGATAATATAATGACTGCCATATATATATAACTAATATTTCTACCACTATCTACCACTATGCCACTATCAAAATCAATGTGAATTTTTATAAGAAAATTATGGTACATACTTTTACAAAAAAGGGGAACAAAATAATTAGTGCCACTTCCTTACAGTATCTCAGCTTTGTGGTAAGCCAATGACTGATGGCAGAATTATAAAAGCAAATAATAACATAATTCAGAATGTGTAGATAATAACCCACACAACAACTGCATTTTGCAATAGATTTCATTTGTTAAGATCACACTATTAAAATAGTGTTTAGTCAACTTTTCTTTACCTTCAACATAGTGAATTGGTATGGCTGATAACCTTTGAAACTTTCATGGATAGCTGCCATGGTATGAGATGTTTTTTCCCAAAAATGAAGAAGAGTTGTCTGTAATGGAAAGAAATGTGATTCTTCAAATGACATCTAATGGTTAACATTTCCTGTGACATCCAACAAAAATTGTCTAGTTGCAGATATTTTACTACATAAAGTTACCTCTCTATCACATAAAAGCTACATGACTCTCATTCCTAAAAATAGCCCCTACGTTTTATAGATTCTTTCCTTATGAATACCTGGTATGTTGTAAGGACGTGAGACAGAAGATTACATCTACTTGCTCCAAGAAGATCCACTTTTTGACAGACATCAGTTTTCAATTTGTCAAAATTCAATTTTGTATGACGGACTTGTGCTTGGACCTATCAATATAGAGATTACTTGAAAAAATAAGAAATTCTTAAATATCAGACTATCCAAAATACTTCCCTTCATTCCAAAATAACCTTTAATTACATTAATTATATTTAAGTAATCATAATTGTATCATTATTTTTAATTTATACCTATTTTATTTTTAATATATTTATGACATTCAATAAGACGTTTTCACAGATGCTTCTGGCAGTTATTAGAAAATAAATATAACTTGTTGAAAAACAGTATACAGTTCACTTAGTTCTTAACTGCTTTATTCTTGGTAGAAAGAGAAAAAATCAGAATGTTCAAGAATCTGATGACTCTTAAGGGTGTGCCTTGCTGGCTAGCTGAGGACTCTTTTCTATAAACATTGCAATGTTATTTTTCCAGTAAAAATCAAGGAGTAGAACTCAGGAAGGAAGTGAGAATTCAGACCAAAGGCTTCAAAATTGCTGGGAGAAAAATAATCAATAAGATAAATTTGGCAAGCAATTCAGCAAGGAACCACGATTACATCCTTGAGGGATCTGTTACTTCTTTTTCAGTGCTGCTTTGTTCTGTTTGGCCCGGTTTAATATAGTATATATTACTAATCTCTATCTTTTTGTTATGATTGCTTCTGTTAAAATACAGATTTCAGCCCATTAATCTGGAACAGCCTACACAGGTATTTTACTTTAATATCTTCCTGAGTATAAACATGTTTGGAAGGATATGTCAGGCTTGCATTGATATTTGTGTGATAGAGATACTCAATTCCTCCTTGCTACAAATTCATGATTGTAATATCAGTAGACTCATTGGTTAAGTCTATGCTACTTGAATAGAACGGCCTGGAAAAACAATCTGTAAAAAGCAGAGCAGGTAAGTAGTTTCTTTCCAGGCCATTTGCATCATTTCTGAAGCTAAACAGGAAAGAGTCATGATACTTGTTTGAAACATATTTGTTTATCCATCAACCTATTAGAAACATATTTCAAATGAAATATTTTCACACAAGCCATCTTCAACTAAATTAAATCATTCTCCAATGTTCTCCATTTAGATACTCCTGATTCTTTGGTGATCCTAGTAACATCAATCAGAGAACAAGCATCTACTGTAGTAAAAAACGAATATGGAATGCGATAATTTGGAAAATGCTTCTATTCATGTTGTACAAAGTATCTATAATGTCTATAGTCAATGGGTCAGTAAAAATATTATGTGATAAAATGAATGATAGATGAATTGAAGAGTGGGAAAAGGGGGAAATAAAAAAGATGAATGGAAAAATATAAAGAAACACACTTGTTGAATGTATGCTACTGTACTTTTTGGACTATAAGACACACCGGAGTATAAGGCGCCAAAATTTTGAAGATGTTCATTAAAAAAAAAGATTTTGCCCTCCAAAGCCCCCAGGAGTACTCTGCAGTCTTCCAAGCCCTCTGCACGCCCATTTTTTTGTGAAAAATGGGGCATGCAGAGAGTTTGGGAGGCCTGCAAAGTGCTCCTGGAGGCCGGGGAGGGCAAAAATGGGGCATGTAGAAGGTTTGTGAGGCCTGTAGAATGCTCCTGGGGGCTGGTGAGGGCAAAAACACCCCCGTTTTTGTGAAAAACTGGCCTGTTTTCACTTGTTGTTGCCCTCCCCAGCCCCTAGGAGCACTCTACAGGCCTCCAAAACCCTCTGCACGCCTTATTTTTTTTGCAAAAAACAGGCCCATTTTCACTCATTTTTACCCTCCCCAGCTCCCAGGAGCATTTTGCAGGCCTCCCAACCCTCTGCGTGTCGATTTTTGCAAAAAATAGGATCCATGGGACGGGGTTTTGGGAGGCCAAAAATGCTGTATTCAGTGTATAAGATGCACCCAGATTTTCACCCTCTTTTGGGGGGGGAAAGGTGCATCTTATACTCCGAAAAATATGGTATTTTCTTCTAAACAGAGATGTTAAGATTGTCACCTTCTTTAAATAGAGCTTACTTTTAAAGAAGTCGAATTAGGCACTTATTGCAGCTTAAATACTTTGAAATTTTAAGAACTCATGGTCCAATTCAAAGATTAATACTTAAAGATTATCTTACATTGGTTTCCCTTTCTATATCCCATATCTCCTATTTCTGGCTGTATCCTAATTTTAGAAAATCCCAAGAAAATTCAAACCAGGAAGAAAAATGAAAGATATGGCAAAAATTTTAAAAAGGCAGAGCATGCCAATATTAGACTATTCTGACTTTGAAATAGGATTGTTCTCTATTCTTAAAACCCAGCTAGGTGGTTTACAATCTAATAATAAAAATATATCTAAAAATAAATAAATAGAAAAACTGTATTTCTGGAGGAGCTCTACCGCTAAAGACACAGGACATAGAATTCAGGAGCACAGACGAGGACGCTGCTCAGTTGCAGGAAGAGGATAAGTGAGCATCATTCTCCACTGATTCCTTTGACACAGTTTCACAACATCATGATTAGTGATGTTTGAGGCAGGGACCCTAGGGGCCAGAAATAACAACAGCTACTACTTTATTCTGCCTAGAGGTCATAGCTAGCATTACATTACAAAACTAGAAAGACCATATTTCAAAGAAAGAATAGACGCATCTGCCACCCAATGTCAAATCAGGTTTCAGAGACTAAGGGTTGGTCAACCCTCTCATTCATGATAAGGTCATGGATGAAAGTTGAACTAGCATTAAGTAGCAGTTAGCTGGTATTCAGAGCTGCTAAGGCTCTAGAAACCAAGTCATGGAACTGAGCACAAGGAGCCAGAATACACTGTGAGTAAAGAAGCAACAAAACTCCTATATAAATAGGGAAAAGATTACTTGCAGTGAAATACTTAATCATACTTTATATCACTTTTTAAATTTTAAAATGCCACTGTTTATTATATAAGAATAAAAATAATGAACATTGTGACTTTAAATATTAACATTATAGTTTGTTTAATTATACATTTAGATTACGTCTTAAAATGTCCAACTTGTTTTTTGAATCAGGATTAATTTCTAACTATCCAATCAAATGTAGCAATTGTTTTAATGTACAATGTCTATGGAGATTCTCAGTCATCCAAATCATGGGTGTCCCAAAAATGCTTTTTCAAGAGGCAACAGGACTTTCAGTTTTTTCTCTGAAAGTATTTCGCTTCTCATTCAAGAAGCTTCTTTAGCTCTGAAGCTTCTTGGATGAGAATCGAAATGTCTTAAGAAAAAACAGAAAATCCTGTTTAAATATTAAAGTCAGAAGGTGAGGAAAACAGAGGCAAAGAAAACTACAATGCTTATTCTCAGCTTAATATTGTAAGCTGATTATTAAATATAAATTGACCTAAAAGAACTGTATATGTATCCCTCACCAAAGCTTATAGATGAGCATTCCAACTTACTCTTAATTCCATTTCCCGGAAGAGCGAGGCTACATGGCATATAAATAAGGAAACAATTATTTCTAATCAATCAGGATTCAGAGAAAGAACTCATATTTTCTGAGAGTTTGCAGCCTGAAACTTTTGATATGACCTGCTTAAGATCCTAAATGAATGAAAATAATAGAAATAAAACTACTTTGCAGGAAATTTGTATAACATCCACAATCCCTTTGTAAGGGAGTTGGGAGTTTTAAAATTTGGTAGCTAGCCATTTAGAATTTAGATAAATGTCCTTTTAATAGGATGTTATAAATGTTCTTTAGGTATTGTCTAGTATTTATTTGGGAAAAAAGTATAACTATGGTAAATTCTCCTGTACAAATATATTATAATCAATATATTTTATGTGAACTGATCTACTTTATCCAAATAAAATTCAAAGATTTACAAGCTAACCAATTAGACTGTAAATATTTTTTTCTGCTGGGATAGCAGAGTGTTCCATTAGTTTTATTTGTACAGCATTTGCACATCTATTTGTACAGGAGCATTTAGTTTATTATACTTTTTCAAATAAACATTAGATAGTACCTAAAAAACTTTTAAAACACCCATTGAAGTATATGTATGTGTTATATTCTCCCGCCCACCTCTTTCTTTCTTTCTTTCGTCAATTCTGCAAATTTCTGTTTGTAAACTTAAAAATACAAATAGATAAATTCTGGGCCTGAGTTTTTAAACAGATTCTTGACATGGTTATATTTCACAAACATCATGCACTTAATATATTTCACCATGTCACAGTATTTTAATTTCTAGTGAGAAATGAAAGAAATAAAAAGTGTACTATAACCATAGCAAAATAATGGAATAGAATAAACAGTGAAAAGGAAAGCAATGACAAAGCAATAGAATAAAAGATGGGAAAGTGGGGAAGTTGGGAGCAATTGAGGAGGTGGGGTTTGCTATCAATCTATTAGCCACTACTAGTGTGGTATTCCCCCATTGGGTTCCCACACTGATTTGCAGAGCCAGGTCTTCGGGCTCTTGCTGAAGGATAGGAAGGTGGAGACAGATCTCACCTTGGAGGATAGGGTGTTCCAAAGGGCAAGTCTTACCATTTGTTCCTGTCCTTTCTTTGAAATCTGAAGTTAATTCTGAAGGAATTGCAACACAACTGGCCACTTTACAGGGTCGAGGAGGGGAAGAATCAGTGTTATTTGCCATTTATAATGGCAATCATTTATAAAAATAATAAAGTTAGGATAAATAAGTCTAAAATATCACCTGTGGCTAGAAAGGAGATTGTGGTTTGAAAAAAAGAGTCATGGAACAGCTTATTTGTTAAAACAACGAAGATAACTGCTGAGTTTATCCCTAATAGTTGAAATGGCCTTAATACTTATAAAAGATAAGAAAAGAAGGCTTTACTGCTAAAAAGAGTGTTACAGGGATAAATGTGTTTTAATTAAAAAGATATTTTTACAAGAAACTTCAGATGGTTTTATTAGAAGGCAAGTTGGATTCTCTTAACTGCCTGTTTTATTTAGTGATTCTATTTATACTTCATGTGTTTCTTGCCTCTTATTTTAACCCCATCATCACTCTGTAAGGTAAGATAACCTACACCTACACAGTGTCATGGATAAACAAGGACTTGAATTCAAACATAATCAAAAATTTAAACCACTGCATCTTATCATATAATACATAGGAACTACCATATAAAAACAAAATGTTTTATTTATATATTTTAAGGGAATATACAGTATATATTTTTTCTACTGTTGTAAAATAAAGGTGGCAGTTTATCCTTTGAAGCTAGTAAGTCATTGGTACCTTTTATTCTACAGTTTACACTAATGTTTAAGATATGGATAATTGCTCTTTATTTTTAAGAAGGAGGTCCATTCAGACAATGCAAACTATGGTAGAAATCATTACCTGACTAAGGGTGAGAGTCCTTTCCTCTTTGTAACAAAGAGTACATTATCTCGAAATCAATGGTGAATTCCTACCAGTTCAGACTGATTCGGCCGAACCGGAAGTGGGTTAGCTGCCTGGGTAGCTGGAACCGGGAGCGCTCCAGGCCTGCCATGCCCCTGAACCGGTTCTCCCAGAGGTACTGTATGCACCGCCATCTTGTTTTTTGCTTCTGTGCATGCGCACCCATGAGCGAACCAGCAGTAGTGACTGCCAGAACCCACCGCTGCTCTAAGTAGCAAATGACTTTATGGCTAGGAAGATTTCTATATAAACATATTTCTGGGATTTGTCATTGCTACCAAATTAAACAATTGTTTTAAAATTGCTCTACTCTGTGAATTTCATTTACAGCATTAAGGCAATATAGGTGGTCTTCAACTTATAACCACCACTAGGACTGAAAAATTCATCATTAAGCAGTGATGCTGTGATGGTCATAAGTGAGAACAGGTTGTTAATTTTTTGTACTGAAATGATATTTTATATCTTGCTTACATTTTACAGGTTTGTATATATTTTAATAACTCCGCTTATTATAATACTGGCATGATGAAGTATTGCAGAAGACTCCAAAGGCCCATGCTTTATCAACAGTCATCCTTCTGACAGCACCTGAGATATTTTTTAATCTTTTTTCTATTTTACAATCTCTTCATAACCTTCAAATATAATATTTAGATTTATACGTTCTAGTATCAAAAGTAGTTAACAGTTCAGTATACATAAAGAATAAAATAATAGCAGCAGCATAAAAAACTATAATGCAGTGCTCCCAATTCTATTTTCAAAATCTCAAGAATGATGGTACTAAAATTCTTAGGATGATGAAATATGTGTCAAAAAGTAGTTTAATATTCGCACAGAACAATGGTGCCATAGTTTTGGGACTTGGTATCAATGTGAAATGTAAAATGCTATCTACTAGTACACCACCCAAACATTTCATCAGCTTATTAACAAAATGGCTGCCTGAAAGATACAGGAGATAAAATAAATCTCCTGTATTTCACAAATAGAAAAAAAAACCAGCTTAAGGCCTTCATTTTTACTCTGTATACATAGCTGATTGCAACTCAGTTCAAACAACAAATTTCCATCTGCCAGCTTTATTCAAGTGACAAGAAGCATAACAATCTAAATTGATGATGGTAAGTAAAAACAGGAACAAACAGAGTATTTTTACAGTAAATCAGAGTATAAGATGCACCGCAGTATAAGACACACCCAGGTTTTGAAGAGACAATTTTTTTTAAAAGGTAGGTAGGTAGATAGCTAGAGGCGGAGAGAGAGAGAGAGAGAGAGAGAGAGAGAGAGAGAGAGAGAGAGAGAGAGAGAAATACAGTAAGTAGGTAGGTAGGGGGACAGAGTGTATAGTTAGGTAGGTAGATAAAGGAATAGGGAGAGAGAGAAATACAGTAGGTAGGTAAGTAAGGAGAGATAGTGTGTGTAGATAGATAAGTAGGTAGAGGGATAGAGAGAGAGAAATAGAGAGAGAGAGAGAAAGAGAGAAATATAGTAGGTAGTAGGGAGAGAGTGTAGATTGTTAGGTAGGTAGAGGGATAGAGAGAGAGAAATATATATAGAAATATAGTAGATAGGTAGGGAGAGAGAGAAAGTAGGTAGGTAGGTAGGTAGATGTTTCCAGGTGTATTTACCCATGTGCTGGAGAAGGAAATCACTGACCACCTTTGGAACAAATCTTTGTTTCTGCAGGCACAGTACTTGACCAACGTAATTCTCATCAATCACTCTAACTAAACAGCTTTCCAAAAGGGCAAAAATACCCCTTTTTGCATTGTCCAAACCTCCCTCAAACGGCCTGTTTGTCGCGAAAACAAATAAAAGGCATGAACAGCTTTGGGAGGGCTTGCAGAGTGCTCCTGGGGGTTGGGGAGGCCAAAATGAAGAAAAACAGCCCATTTCTTTTCGTGAAAACGGGTCATTTTTTGGTCACAAAATAGCATGCATAGCCTTATGGAGACTTATAGAGTGCTGCTGGGGGCAGGGCAAAAACTCCCTGTTTTTTGCTCATTCCTGCCGTCCCCAGCCCCCAGGAGCTCTCTGGAAGCCTCCATAAGGGTATGCACACGGCCATTTTGGTGAAGGGGTGGGATTTCAGGAGGCAGAAAATGCTGTATTCGATGTATAAGACGCACCCAGATTTTCAGCCTCTTTTTAGAGGAAAAAAGGTGAGTCTTATACTCCAAAAAATACGGTACATAAAAACAGACATTCATAATGTATTTTCAGAAATAAAGATGCTAGAATTTCTAGTTAATTACAAATTCTAATCACCTGAATGTTTTCAGTTCAATAACACTTATATGTTTGTTGGTCAAATATTGTTAAATTCAGAAGTAGATATCCTTTGTGTCAGAAAAGAGAATAAACAGGAAACATTTAGAAACATCTCTAAGAACAACAAAAAGATCATTCAAATATACTACATATGATATACAGGAAGTTCTCAACTTACAACAGTTCATTTAGTGACTGTTTGAAGTTACAACGGCACTGAAAAAAGTGACTAATGACAGTTTTTCATACTTATGAGTATTACAGCATCCCTATGGTCACATGATTTACATTAGGATGTTAGACAACTGACTCACATTTATGATGGTCACAGTGGCTCAGGGTCCTCTGATCACCTTTCGCAACCTTGAGACATCCAAAGCCAATGGAGAAACCAGATTCACTTAACAATTGTGTTACTAATTTAACAACTGCAATGATTCAGTTAACAAACAGGGCAAGAAAAGTCATAAAATGGGGCTTAACTCACTTATTAAATTTCTCACTTAGCAACATAAATTTTGAGCTCAATTGTGGCCATAAGTCGAGGACTGCATGTATTACCACTGAGAAAAAGTAGACAAAAGAAGAAATTATACCTTTTTGGTATTTATTTTAATCTGATACAATGTAGACAAGGAAAACAGGAAATCTCTATTTTCCACCTTCAGCTGGAACTCAGGTGAAAATATTTGACTATCTATATGCAATTTCATTTCCTCACACACACAAACGTACAAAATAAATAATATGTAATTTCCAATTTTCCAAAAAACTTAACAGTAAAAATTACATTGGCATAGAAATGTTCTTCATTAACTTAAACTTCAAATAGAATAATTGCACAGTATAGAACTGAGAATTCTTAATCTGAGGGTTGAGGCTCATTCTCTGACTTTATGGGTAAGTTTCTGAACTTTTTGCTACTGGTCTAAATCAGGGCCCCCCAACCTTTTTTGCACCAGGGACCGATTTCATTTTAAAGAAAATTCTGCGGACAGGCTGGCGTAGAGGAGGAGCGGGGGGGGGGGAGGAGAAGGGGGAACAGGCAGCGCATGCACACGCGGGGGTGAGTTGGCTCACTTGGCCCTCTAGGGCCTCCAATGGTGCGAACAGCCATGCATGCTCATGCGCACGCAGAGGAGGGAGTCGGCTCACTCGGCCCTCTAGGGCTTCCAACGGCGCGAGCGGCTGTACCTGTGTTCTCCTGCATCCAGAGCGTGCTCTGCCCAGGGGGATGCCCCCTCCTCCCTCCTCCTCCTCCCCAGCCCTGCGGCCCGGTTCCTATCAAGCCACGGACAGGCACCGGTCCATGGACCGGGGGTTGGGGACCCCTGGTCTAAATAACACTGTATGGTTAGTGGGTCTTGTGATAGGTCTGGTGCGGGTCGTATCAAGTGAGGGACTTCTGATGGGTCAGGTGTGGGTCATGTCAGATTAAGATTTTATGATAAGTTTTGTCATGGGGATGTCATATCAGGTGAGGGTCCTTGGAAGGTAATGCTGGTGGGGGGGTTGCTTGGGATGTTGGTTAAGGGTTGGTGCTCTCTCTGGTTGGCTATGCAGAAGGTTTGAATTCTGAAGGGTTCATAGGCTGGTTGTGGGTCAATGTGTCTGTTGATGGAAGTGCCAGTCTACAATAAGTAACGAGTGTGGCTGGTGGTACGGTGACCAAAGATTCTTGTACTGAATTGGTGATGTTTGGTGTCTGGGTGAGTAGAGATTAGGGATTTGGGATCATGGCGATTGACTGCCAGCTGGTGTTCATGGATTCTGGTTTTTAATTGCATGAAGATGTTACCTAGCCTGGTAGTGAAACATTCAGAAACTAACCCAGAAGTTCCAAGAACGAACCTCCACCCTCATTTTATACCCGAGCTACAGATATTCGCAACTATAGCAATTCTTAATCCTAACACTTTTATTATTAGACTAGCTGTACCCGGCCACGTGTTGCTGTGGCCCAGTCTGGTTAAATGGCCAACCCAATCTGTGTGTAAATCTACACCTACACACACAAACATGTACACACAACCACTGGATAACCCCCAAACTACCTACCTACTGTATTTCTTTATCTCTCCCTCTACCTACCTACCTACGTACTGTATTTCCCCCCCTCTCTATCCCTCTACCTACCTACCTACTGTATTTCTCCCCCTCTCTCTATCCCTCTACCTACCTACTGTATTTTCCCCTCTCTCTTTATCCACCTACCTACCTACCTACTGTATTTTTCCCTCTCTCTTTATCTCTACCTACCTACCTACTGTATTTCTCCGCCTCTCTCTTTATCCCTCTACCTACCTACCTACTGTATTTTCCATATCTCTCTTTATCCCTCTACCTACCTACCTTATTTTCCCTCTCTCTCATTATCACTCTACCTACCTACTGTATTTCTCCCTCTCTGTCTATCTCTCTACCTACCTAACTACCTACTGTATTTTCCCTATCTCTCTCTATCCCTCTACCAATCTACCGTATTTTCCCTCTCTCTCTTTATCCCTCTACCTACCTACTGTATTTTCCCTCTCTTTATCTCTCTACCTACCTACCTAGTTACCTACCTACCGTATTTTCACTACCGACGTACCTACTTACTGTATTTCTCCCCTCTCTCTTTATCCACCTACCTACCTACCTACCTACCTACCTACCTACCTACCTACCTACCTACTGTATTTTCCCTCTTTCTCTCTCTATCCCTCTACCTACCTATCTACTGTATTTTTCCCTATCTCTCTCTATCCCTCTACCTACTTACCTACCTACTGTATTTTCCCCTCTCTCTCTATCCCTCTACCTACCTACCTACCTACCTACCTACCTACATACCTACCTACCTACCATGCAGCCTCCTGGGACCAAAAATAGGGCACATGGGAGTGTGGTACCCCCTGCACCTGTTTTGGGCCTACCTACCTACTGTATTTCTCCCTCTCTATCTATCCCTCTACCTACCTACCTACCTACCTACCTACCTACCTACCTACCTACCTACCTACCTACTGTATTTCTCCCTCTCTATCTATCCCTCTACCTACCTACATACCTACTGTATTTCTCCCTCTCTCTCTATCCCTCTACCTACCTACCTACCTACCTACCTACCTACCTACCTACCTACCTACCAACCAATTGTAATTTCTCCCTCTCTCTCTCTATCCACCTACCTACCTACCTACCTACTGTATTTTCCCCTCTCTCTCTTTATCCTTCTTCCTACCTACTGTATTTTTGCCCCTCCCTCTCTATCCACCTACCTACCTACTGTATTTTCCTCATCTCTCGCTATCCACCTACCTACCTACGTACCTACCTACCTACTGAATTTCTCCCTCTCTTTCTCTCTATCCCTCTACCTACCTACCATGCAGCCCCCTGGGACAAAAAATGGGCAACATTGGAGTATGTCACACACACCCATGCATACTTGTGGGCCTACTAGACGTTCATGCAGACTCTTGGGACCAAAAATGGGCAACATGGGAATGTGCCATGTGTGAGGGAACACTGGAGGCATGTGCGTGATGCAGCATAAGAAGCAGCTGGATGGGAGGAGCTTAAGGGAGGTGAAAACCTCAGAAATGCACACCTTTTACATTTGTGTGCCAGCCACCACAAACTATGTATGATTGCTTCGGAAGTTCTTGGGAACATTGTGTGAATATTTGGTGCTGATCGGTGCAGTACTTTCTGAGATTAGCAGCTTTGCACAAACTATTTTAAATTTTTATTTATATAAATAACAAACTTGAGATAAAAAGTTCCCAACATGAACTCGGAATATATGGAGTAGTGAACATAAAGTAAATAGCACCTCTCACAAAAAAAGATCTTATTCCATGGAAATTCTAATGCTGGCTTACAATTCGCAAACAGTTTTTCAGTAGATGATTATTAATCTTGATATAGTTCATGACAAACCCATATGTAAAATATCACTGCATTCAGATATTAATTCCTAAACAATAATTGCTTATTGATACTCATTCATAAATAATAATGTCCCAGCACATAGTTAAATATGTTTAAATCTAGGCCCACCTTTCTATATTAGATTATTTCACAGATTTGCAATAATTTGGGTAAAAAAAGTGTGCATACCAGCTAACCTTTATATAACTAAATGTCCTAAATATAACTAATATTTACATTTTTAAAATGAAATGATCAGAGACCTGTAATAAAATGTTCTATAAATATAATGCTATTCAAATTCCACTTATTGTCACATGTCCATCATATCTTTGTCATGTCATAAAGATAATTTCAATATGGTTACTCAATTTTAGACTCTGCTGTATAAATTTACAGATGTGTTCCTTTGTTTGATGAAAAAGGTCTATAGTACTGTGTTTCTTCAGATTTTAAAAAATCCTCAATTTATATTGTAGTCAGTAAAATACTACCATACAGTGGCAGTATTTAGAATTGCTTCATTTCTTGTAATATTATCAACAAGTATATACTGTATTTTTCGCTCCATAAGATGCACCTGACCATAAGACGCACTGAGGTTTAGAAGAGGAAAACATGAAAAAAAAAAAGTCAGTCAGAGCCTGAGAGGACCACAGATAACCAATCTCATTGTAATTTTATTACAATCTTATTACAATGACAATAAAGATGATGATGATGATGATGATAAGTGTTTTCTAATGTGCTTATTGACTCCTGAACTGCAGAAAAGAGACAGAAGATGTGGGCAATGATAAAGACAGAAGAGGTGGAGGTTCAGAAATGTAAAAGGACCCCACTGCGGCGGCCTGGCAACTCTTCACCAAAGATGCACAGACATTTCCACCCACTTTTGGGGAAAAATGTGTGTCTTACGGAGCAAAAAATACAGTAATTAAATGTACAGTTCCTAATATTTTCAGCATTAATTTGGCAAAAGATCTCAGAAAAATGCATCATATAGAAATATTCCATTTTTAACATATATAATTGACAAATTTGAATGTTTTAACCAATATTAAATATTTAATCAAACATTTCAACCTGGTGTTCAATACAGTCCTCAACATATGATAGCAATGGAACCTGTCCATTATGGCCGTACTGTATGCCAGGGGCATGTTAAATGAATCTGGTTAAGTGTTAAGTGAAAGAAAAACCATCCTGACTCTAACTGAAGCATAGGTCATTAAATGTACATGGGGTACCTTAGAGATGACCTCGGACCTCCTACCCTGCACCCATTATGCAAAAAGAGCAAAAATGTTTATCTACGTTCTAACAAGTATCAAAACACTAGCCAGATCAAGACCTTCCTAGTTTCTTAAAGAGGTATTATATGTTAACCAGTCATTTTAGCTTTCCATAAAGCAAACTCTGATCAACTAGTCTGATAAAATATCTTGAATATAATGTGGCACAATTGTTAACCTTTTCACTGCTAAAGACCACAAAGCAGCTTCTTAAAAAAATATAGAACTTTTCACTGGATTGTTACTTTTTAAAAAAGAAGAAGTTATTTGTCTTTATTTAATTAAATGGAGTAGAAAAAGAAACTAATGTAACCCCCCTCAAACCTTCAAACATCCACATCTGCCTATTCTAGGTACTTAAGAAGGACTTGGTAAGTGGATAAAAATGCCACATTCAATCTGAACAGCTGTCTGATTGTAACAAATTTATAATGATATATGGTCATCCTTCATTAAAATTATCCATGTCTTTAATAACTGAGAGGCTGGTAGAACTTGGCCAAATAATCTGTAGAAACAGCCAATTTATATAGGTAACATTGGTGATTTTTATCATGTGTGGTATCTACCATATTTTTTGGAGTATAAGACGCACCTTTTTTCCTCTAAAAAGAGGCTGAAAATCTGGGTGCATCTTATACATTGAATACAGCATTTTTGCCTCCTGAAACTCCGCCAAAATGGTGATGCGCATACCCCAATGGAGGCTTCCAGAGAGCTCCTGGGGGCTGGGGAGGGCAGAAATGAGCAAAACCGGCAATGCAGAGACTTCACTTCCGGCTTTTGACGGCGACGGACGGGCTTTGAGCTTCGTCCCCCCGATGCCTTTCTAGCGGGCCCCTTTTGGGGGCACAAGGAGCCCTGGAGGGGCTTCTTGCCGAAATGGGTGGCTTGTCGGGACCCCCAGCCTGTCGGCAGTCGGCGGGGGATACTCCGACCTTGCCCTAGGCGTTGGGATGGCACAGAGGGGGGGCAAACACTTTGTCTCTTCGCCCGATGATTTTTGGAGGTAATATTCTAACTTGAACGAGTGACTGGAATGCCAGCGATGGAGAGGCACCCCCAAACCCCTTGGATGAACGTTGGAAGCCAGGCGGCAGAAGAAATGTGAATTTTGTTCAACAAATCAATGGGAAAAAGAGGGGGGAGTTCTTCTTCTTAACCCCTGCTTGAAACAAGCTGCGATTAAACATTCTCCTGGATAGGGAGAAGGAAAAAAAAAGGATATAAACTTTGCCATTTGAACTAACTTACTGGGAAAGTGGAATGACAGCGATAACAACGCGTTACAGAGCAGCTTTAAAGACTTAATTATAACTCTCACTCTCTCTCCCTGCGGGAAAGTGAGGCAAAAATGGCATCTCTTGTTCTACTATCAAAACTTTCTCTCGCCTGTGGAAAGTCCTGCTGGCAGTCGTTTAAGAAAGAACAATTGGTGTCTTTTTGTGCTTACCCCAGGGGGCCTCTCTACCCCTCCAGTGTGTGGACTCTCTGAATAAGGACAATAAAATATTTCTTTTTCCTCTCTTTTAAAATTGGAACTAACGAATTTGGACTTGGACTTTTCCTGACTTTGCGAGCCTCTCCACCTTGTTTTGCTCTTGGACGCCATTTTCTGTTCTCTGCTACTTTTGAATTGTGACAATGGGTCCTAAAAAACCCCCAACGGGAAAGCCTGCATCTGACCTTTCGTCTGCCCCCGCGTCGGCTGATTCTAGCCCTACTACGCAACAAATGAAACTAACTTCCTTCTTGCAGAAAGAGGCAGTGGTAGAGACTTCGCAAGAATCATCTATGACTCAAATGTTACAAGAAATATTGAAAAGCATAATGACTTGCGGAAAGAACTGTTGGACTCTAGAGCAGATATTAAAATTGTTCAACAGAGTACAACAGATAACAGAGAAAAGATTGTTTCACTGGAGAGGAGAGCGGATGAGGTGGGACGGGAAGTTAAGGAACTACAGAAAAAAAACCTTGAGTTTCAAAATTATGTTTCTAAAACGGAATTTGAAAGAATGTCTCTTTTTCTTAGGTTTCAAAATATACCAGAAGTGGAGAATGAAAATATCAAAGAAATTATGAGTGAGATGCTAGCAGAATATATTAAGAGACAAAGATCAAATATGGTGGGACATAGATTTGGTATATAGAATTAATTCAGCATATGCTAGAACTCATAATCTTCCAAGAGAGGTCCATGTGAAATTTTTCAGGAGATCCACGAGGGAGGAGGTATTGAGAGCACAGAGGGGTGTGCCGCTGAGATAGCATGATAAAGAGGTGACCATTCTGAAGCAAATACCCAAAAAAATAAGAGAATTGCGAAAGAAATATTCTTTCTTATCTAGAAAATTATATAATAAAGGAGTTTGGTTCAGATGGTTGATGCCAGAAGGAATGTTGATATTCTGGGAGGGAGCCAGAATTAATCTTAAAACACAAGCCGAGGCGGAAGTCTTTTTGAATAAACACATTTCCCTCCTAGGTGACACAAATAGCAGGGGCAGAGAAAAAACAGAAGAAGCCATGCCTCCACCAGGGGGCAGGGGGGAGGAAACGATACTGACAAAGCTCAAATCGTAAAAATGAGTTTAATGGAGTTAATATTATAGTTCTTGATACAGAGGGCAAAGTAAGATGGGATTGAACATGTGTTTGATACAATGTGAAAACTTGTTTGTGCTTTTTTTTCTAGAGTTTGTTTTTCCTTTCTTTTAAAATACTAAAATATGAGGTGGGCGGGAGCACCACTGCCGGCATGAAGCCACCAAAAAATTTTATGCACTATTTCCCTTTTTCCTTTGTATACTATTAAAAAAACCAATACAATTCTTTGAAACAAAAAAAAAAAAAAAAAGAAATGAGCAAAACCCAGGGCGTTTTTGCCCCTCCAGCCCCCAGCAGCACTCTATAAGCCTCCATAAAGCTATGCATGCAATTTTTTGACCAAAAAATGGCCCGTTTTCACAAAAAAAGTGCAATTTTTCCTCGTTTTGCCCCCCCAGGAGAACTCTGCAAGCCCCAAGGCTATTCACACACACTATTTGAAAATAAAAACGGGCCAATTTTCGTGAAAAACGTGCCGTTTGGGGGAGGTTTGCACAGTAGAAAAGGGTTTTCCCCCCCCCTTTCGGAAAGCTGTTTAGTTAGAATGATTGATCAGAATTACATTGGTCAAGTACTGTGCCTGCTTTGTTCCAAAGGTGGTCAGTGATTTCCTTCTCCAGCACATGGGTAAATACACCTGGAAACATCTACCTACCTACCTACTCTCTCTCTCTATCTACCTATCTACTGTATTTCTCTATTTCTCTCTCTATTTTTCTCTCTATCTCCCTATACCTACCTACCGATCTACACTCTCTCCCTACCTATCTACTGTATTTCTCTCTCTCTCTCTCTATTTCTCTCTCTATCCCTCTATCTACCTACTTTTTTTTTTATAAGTTTGACTCTTCAAAACCTTTGTCTTATACTCTGAAAAATATGATAGTTAAAATATTTACATCCTCCTTTCCTTTAAATAGCCAAGCAGCTGATCTAGATCATTAGACGGATGCCTATTAATGAGCTATCAATATATTTACACACACATGCACACGGTATGTAATTGAAGTTGGTATAATACATTTGTTGCCAAACCTTTTAGCAGGGAAAAATATTCTTGTCCAGAACTGGTCTGATACACAGAAAATAATGAGTAGAATTATACATTTCTCAGAATAATGAAATCCATTATCACCACTGACTATTATTTAGAATATTGTGGAAAACCTCATACCTTCCTAAATTTTTCCATCTGCTTATAAAGATCAGGATCCAGCTCTTGAGAAACATCTTTCATCCATAATAGAGCTCCTCGGTATTCAGTCCGACATTGTTCCATTCGGTTGACTGTCAACCATGTATCCGAAATAGCTCTGTATCTAAATGTCTCCACTTCTTGGTATAGTCTGCACAAAGGAGTACGCAATGCCAGTCTATAACAAAAAGATAAATATGTGAGCTTAGAGCAGTTGTCCCAGAATTATTTTTTTGAAGTTGACTACCAAGCTCATAAAATATGAGAACCATATTTTTAATATAAGAAACATTTTCAAGGTAATTAGAACAGTTGTAGATCTTCAAGTCTTCTTTCAAAACACAATATAAAAAATAGAATTTTCACAACAAAAACACAATCACACAACTATTTACAATGTTTTCAGGGTTGCTGCCTTGAATTACGTACATTTAATCATAACACACTAATCATAAAGAATTTAAAAGTATATTAAGAGTTTCTGATTGTTCAATCTCAGAATTTGTAAAAATTGACCTTGAAAGATAAACTGCCAAACAGAATGGGCCGTTGGTCTTACCTGATACGCCCCTTCTTGAGGCAGGTAGAGACAGTGGTCACATTGTTCACTCAGTCGGTATCCAATAGAACTGAGTCTACTAAATGATATCATCACCACGCAGGAGTATCTTCCCGCTTTTGTTGACGAAGGAGATCATAGACTGTTGTGGATAAAAAGATCGCTCTCTCCTGCCAAGTAGTAGTTAAGACACAGCTCCCTGAGACCGGACAGGCCAGATCCAGAAAAGGGTGGGGGTGACCACTGTCTCTACCCGCCTCGAGAAGGGACGTATCAGGTAAGACCAATGCCCCATTCTCCAATGCTGGTAGAGACAGTGGTCACATGCGGGACGTACTCAAACTGGACATGTCCCCGGGAGGGAAGGAGCCTGGCCTAGGAAGTGGAAGAGGGGAGCACCTGCTGTAGAACCTGCTGCCCAAATGCCGCATCTGCAGAAGCGTGTCTATCCACTTTGTAATGGCAGATAAAGGGAACTGTAGTAGTCCAGGTGGCCGCCCTACAGATTTCGTCCACCAGTGCGTGGGTGGACCATGCCACTGTTGTGGAAGCGCTGCGTGCAGTAATGGAGGAGTCGGAAGATGTTGAGCTGAACAGGTCATGGAAATAGTCAAGCGGATCCAGCGGCCAATCATGGAAGAGGAAGCCTTGAGTCCTTTGTTTGGAGGGAGAAAGGCCACGAAGAGGGACTCCGTACGCCAGAAATTTGCTGTAGTGTCTATATAAATTCGGAGAGCCCGCCATACGTCCAAAATGTGAAACTTTTGTTCAAGTTGGTGGACAGGCCTGGGGCAGAAGTCAGGAAGAACAAGGTCCTGTGAGCAGTGGAAGGCAGAGTTCACCTTAGGGAGAAAGGTGGGGTCCAGGCAAAGAATCACCAGTCAGGGTGAAAAATACAAAGGTCAGAGCGAGTGGAGAGGGCCGTCAGCCTCGCGGAGGTGATAGCCACGAGAAAGATACAATTTAGGGTGAAATGGTGCAGGGAAGCCAACCTGAGAGGCTCGAAAGGCGGACCCGTAAGATAATCCAGCACCGTGGGAATGTCCCAGGTGGGAAAGCGGTGAATAGCTGGAGGACAGAGATTTGAGGCACCCCTGATGAAGCATCTGATATGGGGTGGTGTGAAAGGGGATTATCCCTGTGGTGCGAGAGGACCGAGGAGAGGGCCAAGACCTGCCTCTTTAAGGTGTTAGGTGAAAGATGATTGTCGAGGCCTTGTTGCAGAAAGTCCAAGACCTGAGTCACGGAGGTCTCCAAGGGCACATAGCCCCTAGGAAGGCACCAAGCGGTGAATGCTTGCCAAGTGGCTTCGTATATCCGGTTTTTGGACGGACGGCAGGAGGCCTGAATAGTCCTAATTACACTTTCCGAGAGATTGGAGGCTCTCAGGACCGCCCGCGCAGCCTCCAGGCGGTTAGGTTGAGCCATGGGAAGTCTGGGTGAAGGATGGAGCCCTGAGAGAGGAGGGACCTGATTTTGGGGGGACGCCAGGCCGGGCCCACCGACAGATTGATCAAGTCGGCGAACCACGGCCGGCACGGCCAATAAGGAGCGATGAGTATTAGCTTAGCTTCCTCTTCCAGCATTTTCTGAATCACCCTCTGAACCAGGATCGAGAGTTGTTGTCCTTGAAGGACTTTCTGGGTTGGAAACGCTGGTTGTTTCTGCCAGATATATTGGGAAAGGAGGGCCCCTGTCCGGGGGGAGCCTGTCGCAGGGAACGGCAAGTGGAAGCACCTCCGTCCTGTCCACGAAAGGGCTGCCGCCGAAAAAAGGATTACGGTCTGGAATCCTGCTTCTTAGTGGCTGGCTGCAACACCTTTCTCTTATCCTTGGATTCCACTAAAAGCGGTTCCAAGAGGGCTCCAAAAAGGTTGGAAGGAGAGTAGGGGGCGGAGGCAAGACATCACTTGGCCTTGGCCTCCACCTGCCACTGCTTGAGCCAAACCAAGCGCCTGATGGAGATAGAGGTGGCAATTGATTTGGAGGCAAAGCGAGCTGCATCCAAAGATGCATCTGCAGCATATTCCAGGGCTGCCTTGACCTTGTTTACGTCACAGCGTGCCCTGGAATCGTGAGGAGGAAGCCTGGCCTGGAGCTGTCTAAGCCAGAGGAGGGAGGAACGGTTAAAGAAAGAGGCCAATGTAGAGGCCCTGATTGACCAAGCTGATGACTGATGGGCTTTGACCAAAGTCTGTTCGAGCCTTTTGTCCTCAGGACGCAAGGAGTCCTCAGGAGGAGCTGAGGCCGTATTAGGTGAGGCTAAAGCCACGACGGGCAGGTCAACTGGGGGGACTTCCAGGGCCTTGAGAAGGTCAGGGCTGGCATTGTACAAACAGCGATCCAGAGTGTTAGGAAGAGGACTGGAACCTGGAGAAGTCCACTGGTTTTGGACAACATCAAGGAAGAGCCGGGGCAAAGGAATCACCTCTCTTTCCACCATCGGCTGAGCGAAGAGCGGGTCGGTGGTTGTCAGCAGTGGCTTCCTGGGTGACCTTGGGTGGAGGAATACCTGAAATCTTTTTCGCCTTAAAAAGGATAGATTTAAAAACAACAGGTTTAAATAACCCCACAAAGGCAGGAGGATCAGGAGGCAACCCTTTGTCCTCAGACAAATTTGAATCATGACCAGGCTGTTCGTCCTCCCCAAAGACAGAGGCCTGAGTAGAAGGGCCAGGCAGGTCATGGCTCGAGGAGGCAGAAAGGTCTCCATCCCTGCACCTGGAGCTGGAAGCAGAGGAAGATCTACGTGGTGTAGAGTGGGTGGAGGCCCTGTGTTTGAGGCCTGCTGCTATGCCCCTTTCAATGGCATCTGAAATAATGGTTGCCATGTCAGGAAAATAAGCTGCCTGGGGTAACACCTGAGGACAGTGTCCTGAAACAACGCTTCGCCCTCTGGAGTCACACTCCTGCCCCCATCGGATTCCTCCCCGCTGTCTGCCAGGTCCCCCGCTCCGCTGGCCTCCTCAGGCTGGATAATGGAGGCAGATGGAGAGATATCATCCTCTGAATCAGAGGAGTGTTCCGGGGGGGGGGGGGCTAGGTGGGGCCTGCCTCTGCACCCTGAAGGGAGTAGCCTCAAGGTGTTGGGTCTTGGCTGAGGCCTTCTTGGGTGCAGGGTCTGGAGTTGAGGTAGGCCCTGAAGTAGAGGCCTTGGATGGGGCCTTTCGAGCTGAGCCTGAGGCCTTAGACTGGGGCCCAGGAGGCTGGGCATCAGTGGCAGCCTTCCTCTTCTGGGCCCTAGGCTGGGGGCCCTCCTTGGAAGGCAATGGCTGGGTAGAGGGAATGGCCTGCAGATCTTGGGAGGCCTCCATACTCACGGTTTGGTTGATGGTGATGACAAGATGGCCGCTGCAAATATTCGCGCCTAAACAAAATGGTCGTTGAGGCTATGAGCCTATGGGCCAGGCGCCACAAGGTGGCCGAGTTGCCTCGGGTGTAGAAATGGCCGCTGGAGGCCGAAACTGCTTGCTGGAAGCGTTGGGCCAGTGGAGGAACGAGCGGAGGCTGGGCTCGAACCCCTGCAGCTAAGGCGAAGATGGCCCTGGCTGCTGTTGGAGACTGCTGCTGCTAAGCGGCGGCGGTTGAAGCCGCCAATGGCCGGCGAAGGGAGGATGCAGTGGCGAAGTCCAGCGTGTAGGCGGCGAGGGTGGCAGTAATGGCGGCGGCGGTGGCGAAGGAGAGACGGCCAAAGATGGCAGCGGCCGAAGCGGGCGTTGCCAGCCAGAAGAGGACAGCGGCGAAGCCACAAGTGTCGGCAAGCCCTCAAGGGGCCGAAGCCGAGATCTTCAGGCTCCGGAGAGCCTAGGAGCAGCCGGACGCTCTACAGAGGCTTGCAAGCCTCAGGCAGGATCCAAAGAATTAGAAGGAAAAAAAAGGAGTTTTAAAAGTGAAAAATAAAAAAAGTTTTAGAAAATTAAGCCAATTAAAAGTAGCAAAGTTGTGGAGAGAGCTTTTCACACAGCCAGTTCCGATAGAACCGAGTCTAAAAAAGCGGGAAGATACTCCTGCGTGGTGATGACATCATTTAGTAGACTCAGTTCTATTGGATACCGACTGAGTGAACCCACATGTGACCACTGTCTCTACCAGCATTGGAGAACACACATCTTTCTTTTATTCTTTATTTGCAGTGAATAAAATGTCATCTTTAAAGTATTTTGGTTTTAGAGTGATTATATTATGGGTTATCTCTAAACAATATAAATCAAATGTAAGTAGTGTTGATTAAGTGAACACACAATTACAGGTAGTCCTTGACTTACAACTACAATTGAGCCAAAATTTATGTTGGTAAGCAAGACTGTGTTGAGTTTTGCCTGATTTTTTACCTTTCTTGCCACATTTGTTAAGTGAATCACTGACTTCGTTAAGTTAGTAACACATTATTAAGTGTGAATCTTGTTTCCCCATTGACTTTGTTTTTTAGAAGGTCAGAAAAGGTGATCAGATGACCCAGGGACACTGCAACTATCATAAATATGAGTCAGCTGCCAAGCATCTGAATTTTGATCATGTGACCATGGAGCTGCTACAACAATCATAAGCGTGATAAGTCACGCTTATGGGCATAAGTCACTTTTTCCAGTGCTGTTGTAAGTTTGCATGGTCACTAAATGAACTGTTCTAAGTCAAGGACTACCTGTATTTATAAACAGTGGATTTTGCCAAATATTGGTAGTTTTAAAGCATTTCAATTCAAGTATTAACAGAAATAGCAAGCTGGTTTGACTCTTTTGTGCTACAAGAATATTTTAATAATTATTTTATTAATCTTATTTAAATATTATTATTTTATTATATGTCAAAGTATTATTATTATTAATTATCTACAATTTCATTAATCATTATTACAGTTTTTAAAAAGTTGAACCTTTCTTTCATCAGGACAGAACATGGGAGATCATGAAATCCTGCCTTTGCCATGAACCCAGGCAGGTAATTTTGGGCCAGTCATTCTCTCTCAGCCTGCTAACCTCACAGGGTTGTTGTTGAGGGAGAAAAAGGAAGAAGGTAGGTTGGATATATTCGTTATCTTGAGATATTTGTAAAAATAATCAAGATAGGATACAAATAAATAATGTATCACTATATTAATTACACTTTAGTGACATACCTACCTAGATCAAAATTGAGATTGATTTCCAATTAAGTAATAGATGGATACTAAATATAGTATTTAGGATAGCAGTGAATTAATATAGTAGGGTAATGATAACAGAGTAACGTAAGGGACATTGGAGCTCTTCTAATTCAATTCCTCCTCAAGCAGGAAGCCCTATATTAGTGATGGCTAACCTTTTTTGGCTCGTGTGCCAAAAGCAGGGCGAGCACAGGGGGAGTCGTGCGTGGACATGCCACATCCATAATGCTATGTGTGCGACCTCTTGCTTTTGGCATGTTTTTTTCACCCTCCCCAGGCTCCAGAGGCTTTCTAGGAGCCTGGGGAGGGTGAAAACAGCCCCCCCCCCCACCTCCAGAGGGCGAAAAAATGGCCTCAAAAAAAGGCCTAAATCAGCTGGCCAGCACACACAAACGCGCTAGAGTTGACAGGGCAACGCCTTGCGTGCCCTAAGAAATGGCTCCGCGTGTCACCTGTGGCACCCGTGCCATAGGTTCGCCATCATGGCCCTATATTATTTCAGTTAAATGGGTATCCAATCTCTTCTTAAAACCCACCAGTGATAGAGCACAACTTCTGAATGTAAGCCATTCCACTTGTTAATTGTTCTCACTGTCAGGAAATTTCTTTTTAGTTCTAGGTTGCTTCTCTCCTTGATATAGTTTCCATCCATAGCTTCTCGTTTGTCTTCTGATATTTTGGAAAATAGGTTGAACCCCATCTTCCTTGTGGCAGCCCCTCAAATACTGGAACACTGTTATCATGTCACCCCCAATTCTTCTTTTCATTAGACTACTCATACCAATTCCTGCAACTGTTCTTCATATATTTTAGTCTCCAACCCCCTACCATCTTTGTTACTCTTCTTTGCACTCTTTCCAGAGTCTCAACATCTTTTTTATATTGTAGTGACCAAAACTGGTTGCAGTATTCCAAGTGTGGTCTTACAAAGCACTAAGACTTCACGTAATGTTGATTCTATCCCTCTGTTAATGTAATGTAGGATTGCACCGACTTTTTTGGTGGCTGTAGAACACTGCTGGCTCATATTTAAGTGATTGTCCACTAGACTCCAATATCCTTCTCACAGTTACTAATATTGATCCAGGTTTCACCTATTCTGTACTTGTACATTTGGTTTTTCTTGCCTAAGTGTAAAACCTTATTTTCTCTCTGTTGAATTTTATTTCGTTAGATAGGGCCTAGTATTCAGTCTGTTGAGATCCTTCTGGATTCATGAGCCTATCTTCTAGGGTGTTGTGCAGTTCCTGTCAGCATGGTATTATGTCTGCAAATTTGATGAGTTCCCCTTCTATTTCCTAATCTAAATAAAGATATTGAAGAGTACTGGGTCTAAGACAGAACTTTGGGGTACCCTACTACTTACCACCCACCAGGTAGATATATTTCTATTATGGATACATGTCAAATATGGCTTGTCAGCCAGTTATGAATCCATTGAGTGATGTTCCTGTCTATCCCACATTTTTTAACAACTTACCAAGTAGATTGTGGTCTATTTTGTCAAATGCCCTACTGAAATCCAAGTATACTTTGTCCACAGTATTTTGCTAGTCAATCTTTTTTTGACAAAGCCACTTTGGCTTCTCATTATAACTTTGCTTGCTTTTAGGTGTTTGCAGATCTGTTGCTTGATTACCTTTTCCAGATAATCTGACCAGACATTGATATTGGGCTAATTGGTTTGTAATTTCCTGGAACTTTCTTTCCTTTTTTTTTTTAAAGATGGCAATCACATACCTCTTTTTCAGGTCTCTGATAGTTCCCTAGTGCTCCAGGATCTTTGAAAGATTTGATTCAATAGTTGTGAGATCAGATCTGCCAGCTCCTTCAAAATTCTGGGATCTAATCCATCTGGTCCTACTGGTTTGAATTATCTAGAGTGGATGGGTGTTCTCTTACCATTTTCTTGCCTATTTTAATTTGAACTCCAAATCTGTCTTTTATGGTTCTGTTTTTGTAGGTTGGGCTTTTATTTTCTTTTTGCATTAAGACAGATGCAAAGACTGAATTAAACTGCTTTTCCCCTGTTGCCCGTCACTTCTTTGCCACCTTCTCCTATTAGTGGAACAATTGTTTCCTTGATGTTTTTCTTGTTTTTTACTTTTAAAATTATTTTTCACATTTGTTGCAAGTCTTGGTTCGTTCACACTCATCCTTGCATATTTGTGCTTTATGCTGATATTCTGTTTTAGTTATGTGTCCTCTTTCCATTTTTTTATACTTATCCATTTTGTCTTACAGTTTATTAGAGAGTTCTTTATGCAGCCATACTGGTTTCTTCTTCGATTTCTTATTTTTCTTTTTCTGTTATATTGTGCTGGACAGGGCTTTTATAATCATATTTTTCAAAATTTCCCAATCTTCTTGGGTTTTTCCCCTTTAAGATTTTCACCCATTTTTATCCTTCCTGAATTTTCTGAAATTAGCTCATTTAAAATCTAAGACACTAGTTTGATTATGTTCTATTGCATTATATTGAATTTCAACATGACATGGTTGCTCTCACCCAAAGTTCCTGCAACTTCAACTTCCTCTATCACAGGGATGTCCAAACTTGGGAACTTTAAGACTTGTGGACTTCAACTCCCAGAATTCCCCAGCCAGCTATGCTGGAATTCTGGGAGTTGAAGTCCACAAGTCTTAAAGTTCCCAAGTTTGGACATCCCTGCTCTATCATTTCTTCTCTGTTAGTAAGAATTCAATCCATTAGGGGATGCGCTAAATAATTATTTTAAACAAAGCCATGCTAAAATGTTTCAAACCGTAAAATTTATCCTTCTCCGTCCAGAATTATTTCCAAATCTAAACATCCAGATTAAGAAAGTTCAGCCTCTTTGTTCTATGGATTTATGAAATTGTAATGCCGTATAGCCTCTTAAGAGATATGGAGTTAAAATTTAAAAAAGTATTAAAGGAAAGGATATGAATATAAGGATAATACAAAGAACAGAAAAAATCAAAGAGAAAACTAAAGCAGAAATACAAACAAGAATTTTGTTATAAAGTGATAAGTCACTTCCTATTTCTTTTAAAATGGACTGCTAGAAAACAAAAGTAGAAAGCAAAGTTAATGGTCTTTTCCATACATGAAATATAAAAAATAAAGGAGCCCATCTGGCTAAGCATACCTTTGTTGAGAAGAAAAACAAAGTGCCTTTCCGGTAGCTTGCATCATCTTGCCTGCTCTTGTTTTATCCTGAGAACCCTGAGATCGGAGAAATTTTCCCAATTCATTTTCTTCCTGAGATAGAACTAAAGAAGATGAAAAGCTAAAGTGATTAGATATAGGGGAATGATTTAGTTCCCTCTTTTTTAGAACGAAAATATTGCAAGAAATGCTCTTTATATACCTCTACAATTCCTAATTAACCTTAATGTGTTTTCTGTACTTATGAAAAAGTCACATTTATCAACCTTACCTCCCATTTCTCCACTCTTGGAGTAAAAATTATATTGATATTGTTCTTATAAGAATAGCTAAATGACTTTTATCAAGAAGATATAACAGCAGAACTATCTGCTTTAGGTGAAACAAACATATAAAACTATTGGGACTATAAAGTAGACCAATATTGTGCACTGGTCACAATACTTAGAATTTCCTTTGATTGTTTCAGTAAGCATCCTTTTCAACTTCTTGAACCATGGAGAAGTGACAGTTCATTATTTGTACTCTAATATATTGAGTATGTTTAATTCTAAACCTGGGTTCAGTGCCAATTTAAAATCTTCGCAAAGATTGATGATTGCTTCAGTACTTCCTTCTTCGGTTGTTATTATTAATGTATATGTGGGAGCATAGTTAAACATAGTAGGGTACATTTTTACTGGACATGCATAGAATTTGCACTAAATTGAAAAGGGTGTTATACCTGAGGATACTTACAACAAATCCTTTTTTGATAATGTTCAATTGCTTTAAGTAAATCCATACAAGTTCTCTGAATTGAATGGAACAGCTAAAATAAATATAAAATGCATACTGTAAAATATTCTTTGAAAGAACAGAGACAAACAAGACATTTTTCTTAATGCCGCATTAAAACAAGCACTTTTATGACTATGGAATAGTATTTTTCACTAATGGAATAAAAACAAATAGATCTTAGATAAACATTAAAGCAGGTTAAGATAGTGTAATCAAACCATATGCATTTAGGCTCGTTTTATTTACTAGGATAATGAAAAAAGTTGTTTTAACTATATCCTCTTTTGAAAGCATTTATTTCTTGCTGCAGAGATTAAAATCTTAAATCAACAAACATCCATTAAGTTATATTTTAATTTGCAGGGTAGCAAAATACAGCCATGTTTTAACACAAGCTATACCAAAGAGCTTTTATATTAATTACATCTAAAATCTTGGGTCTTAAATTTTCTCACAGCAAAATTGTAATAAGACATAATAAAAAATTTCGACTTCCGGTTGAGTTGCGGACGCCGCCGGCAGGTTTTTTCGAGCCTGCCAACCCAGTCACCTGTAGAGGCGTTTTTAAACCATCAAAACGCCTCGGAAAACTCTAATCTCCCAAGGAGCTTGTGAGAGAGCTAGCGCCGTCTGGGTAGAGTTTGCGGGGTGCCCCAGAAGGTTTTTTTTCCTCTGGGGTGCGAGCAAGGTGGAGCTCCCCTTTTAGGCAGCTACTTAGCTCCGGACCTCTGGGAAACTTCGCTACAAAATAGCGGAGCAAGGCGTCGTTCTCAACCTTCAATCCACACTCCAAACAAGCCAAGAAAATACCCTGCTCTAATCGTCTTAATCGCAAGTATTCAAAGTCTGTGAATTTTCTAAATAACAGCAGTGTTAAACTTGAATGCTACGGATTTGGAACAAAGCATTTAGAACAAAGGGCTTAAGATGGCGTTAATCTTCAGATGAAAGTTGAAAGGAAACGAAAGTTAACTGCTTTGTGTATTCTAGTTTGTATCTAACCCTGGCTGACAGTTAAAGGCGGAAAGGCTGAAAACAACTATAAAGTTAACTAATATATAACCTGATCTATTTGGAAGAGTATTCTGTGAGAAAGTTGGGAAGAAGTTCGTTTATAAGCATGGCAACGGAGCAAGGGGGGGGGTCCCCCAGCTGGTGCAATAAATCTCCAGGATTTGAAGAACTTTATAGGTAAAGAAATTGCCTTTATAGGTAAAGAAATTAATGAGGTCAAAGGAATGGTCCAGGATACTATGAAAAAGTATGATCAGCTTGATAAAAATATGCAAGCAATAGCCACGGGTTTGTCTGAAGTTGTGCTTAAGGTGGATAATAAGGTTGAACAACTGGCTTCGGATTTGGAAATCAAAACGAAAAAAACTGACTTGAAATTTGTGGAAGTTGAGGGGAGAATACAAAGGATGGATAATGAAATTATTATGATGCAATTTAGATCAATGGAATTTGCTATCAGATTAAGGGGAATAAGAAGAACACTAGAGAAGATATTAGAAGAATTTGTGCTGAAGCTCTGGCTACGTTACTCAAACTGGACGATCCTGATGAGATTTTTTTTTAAATTGACAAAATTTATAGAGTAAACTCACGTGCAGCTTTACAAAGGCAGCTACCAAGAGATGTGGTTATATACTTTACTGATAGAAATCTCAGAAATGATATTTTGCAGAAGTCTTTTTACTCTGCTCTTCAAATAGATGGAACCCAGATTGGTGTTTTTAAGGAGTTACCACCAGCGATGTTAAAGTTTAGAAGGGATTTTGGATTTTTGGTAGCGGAGTTGAAGATAAGACCAATACAGTATAGGTGGGATGCCCCAATGGGTGTTATACTGAGATAGGATGGTGTGAGATATCGTTTGAATACCTTAGATAAGGCAAGAGAATTTTATTATGAAATATTGAAGGCAAGCACTACACCTCCATGCACATCCACACCAACAGATATTGAGACTATAGAGCAGAGGCAGTTTGAGAAAGAGACAGAAGAACAAATAAGACAGACGCAAAAAGAAAAGGAAACTCAGGGTGCTGCAGGTGGTCTCCAGGTGGATCCTTCTGGATCTCTTTTAAGCTCTTTTTTGGAGGAACCGTCCAAGACTCTCACAGAGGGAATTGTCGAAATGCCACTACTTAAATCAGATGAGCAACGTGTTACCAGATCTACCACCAGACAAATTCAAGAGGCTCAGAAGCAGGGGAAGCCCCAAGAACAGCGAGCCAGGAAAGACAAAGGCAAGAAGAAAGTTGAAGCTATGGGAGGAGCAGGACCGAAGATTAGTCTCATGGAGAAAGAACTTCAGCAAATGCTCTCAACGCTTCAGATTAGACCAAAAGGTGCTTAAACTTCTATCCTGGAATGTAAATGGTTTGAACACTCCACAAAAAAGAAAAAAATATTTCACTATTTGAAGCAATTTAATAATGACGTTATTTGCCTTCAAGAAACTCATATTAGGCTGCAAGATCAGAAGTATCTAGTGAACTAGATACTTGGGAATACATTTTGCAGCCTCTAATTTGGAAAAGAAAAATGGAGTGGTGATATATATAAATAAAAGACTTTCAGCTAAAATTATAGAAGTGGATGATTCGGGCAGATATATAGCAATTGAACTTGACACAGATTATGGCTCTATTTTAGTGGTAGGAATATATGCACCAAATCAATAACAAGGAAACTTTTATAAGATGCTCCATTCAAAAATCTTGGATTGGAATTTTAAGAGCATTTTAATTAAGGGAGATTGGAACGGAGTGATTTCTCCAAGGATAGATAAAAAAAACGACGACTAAATCTACTATTAAACTACCACAGGCTTTTTTTGAATTACAAGAGGACCTGGAACTGAAAGATATTTGGAGAATACATAACCCAAACGAGTTGGATTTTACTTTTTATTCAGAGAGACATAAATCTTTCTCAAGGATTGATTTCTTTTTGGTAACAACCGATTTATTTCCTAAAGCCAAGAAAACAAAGATATTTCCCAGGACATTAACTGATCATAGTCCGGTGTGGCTAGAGATGGAATTAGGGAAGAGGCCAAGAAAGTCATGGAGACTAAATGAAAATTTATTTAGATATGAAAAAAATGTTGATGAACTTAAAAAATATATGAAGGAATTTTTTAACTTCAATTTGAATAAGGGCACCCCTATTGAAATAGTCTGGGATGCAAGTAAAGCTTATATGCGTGGGGTCCTGATACATATGAATTTTAAACATAAACAAAGCAGACAGAAAAAGAGAATAGAACTGGAAGAAGAAATAAAAAAGAAGGAACAGCTACTTATAGCAACTCCAAAAGATGGGTCACTCCAGATGGCGATAAAGTTGTTGAAAGATCAATTTCAAATGCTTATATCAGAACAAACAGCAACTAACTTACAATTTGCTCAACATAATACTTTTGCTAATGCTAACAAACCTGGTAGGTGGTTGGCTTATACCTTGAGAAAGAATACGAACAACAGCATTATTGACAGAATCCAGTATGGAGAAAAAATGGTGTATCAACAAGATTTGATTAAAAAATCCTTTGTGGATTATTATGCTAAGTTATATGCACAGGACAATATACAAAATAAACTAGTAGATGATTACTTGGAAGGAAAAAGGGTTACTAAAATATCTTTGTTCCAAAAGGCAAATTTGGAACGTTTGATAACTGCTGATGAGATTAGTCTAGCCATAAGGCAACTTAAACTAGCTAAGGCTCCAGGGACTGATGGTTTGACTGCAATTTATTATAAAACTTTACAATTGGAGATGATTGAACATCTTACAGAGTTATTTTGTAATATACAGCAAGGAGGCAAAATACCCTCCTCATGGAAAGCGGCTTTCATATCGTTGATACCTAAAGACAAAGATGGTCCTAAGAAACCAGAGGATTATAGACCAATATCTCTCTTGAACACAGACTATAAAATATTTGCTAAAGTATTAGCCAACAGATTGATGCCAGTTATCTAAGAGGTTATTCATCATGACCAAGCAGGATTTATCGAAGGTAGACATATGAAGGAGAATGTAAGGCAACTTATAGATTTAATTGACTATCTTGATAAAAATAAGCAGATCTCTGCAGTGCTGGTTTTCTTGGATGCGGAAAAGGCCTTTGATCGAGTGAATTGGAACTTTCTAACCAAGACTTCGGAAAAAATGGATATGGGAATACGGTTTCGACAGGCGATAGGAGCAATATATCAGCAACAAAATGCACAACTTATTATTAACGGAAATTTGTCTACGACTTTTGAAATACAAAAAGGTACAAGACAAGGTTGCCCATTATCTCCATTGTTATTTATTTTAACTTTAGAAGTCTTGTTGAATACAATTCGGGACTCAAATTCCTTAAATGGTATAGTTATAAGGCAAAAGGAATACAGAACTAGAGCATTTGCCGATGATCTGGTTGTTACCCTATCACATCCTTTGAATTCAATAATCCAGATGAAAAATATTATAGAAGAATTTGGCATGGTATCTGGGTTTAGACTTAACCAAAAGAAAACGAAAATGATTGTTAAAAACATGACAGAGACTCAAAAAAAGAGACTTACAAGTTTGGCAGATTTTGAAATAGCTTCTCAGGTCAAGTACTTAGGTATACAAATTACAGACTCAAATACAAAACTTTTTCAAAATAATTATGAGGCGTTGTGGCAAAAGATACAGAAAGACCTACAAGTATGGAAAAAGCTACAATTATCTTTGCTTGGAAGAATTTCAGCAATTAAAATGAACATCCTACCTAGATTTATTTTTTTATTTCAGATGATACCGGTGCTTAAATCAGATAAAATTTTGTTAGAATGGCAAGCAACATTGAATAAATTCGTTTGGAATGAGAAAAAACCAAGTAAAGTTGAAGATTATGCAAGATTCTCGTGAAAGAGGTGGCCTTAGACTTCCAAACCTTCGACTGTATTATGAAGCAGCGGTATTGACACATATAGCAGAATGGTTGGGGAAAACAAAAACTGAATTGCTGAACATAGAAGGTCACGACCTTGTTTCGGGATGGCATGCATATCTTTTTTATGAAGATAGGGTGGACAAGGTGTTTAATAGTCATATCTTCCGCAATGCCTTGCTGAGAATATGGAAGAAGCACCGGCCTAATTGGGATTATAAAATACCGCTTTGGTTGGATCTTGCAGATACCATGTGGATTATAAATACTAAGTCACTCGGGGGGTGTTTATATAAAGATGTGCTTTTCGTTGATGGGGGTAGATGGCAGTTGAAAACTTTGGAACAACTGTTGGAAGAAGGAATTATTTTAAATTGGTTACATTATAAACAGCTACAGAAGAGATGGAAAGAAGACCAAAGAGTTGGTTTCATGGACAATGAAGAGGATCTGATTAAGCAGATAAAAGAGACTGTCCCAAAACATATCAAAAGAATATATAATGTATTGTTAGAAAGGGATTCAGAAAGTGAATTGGTAAAGGATTGTATGATTAAATGGGCTCAGAATTTTGATGAACCTGTTATGTTGGAGACATGGGAAAAAATATGGGTTCAGAATGTTAAATTTACACAATCACAGAATTTAAGGGAGAACTTTTATAAAATGTTTTACAGATGGTATTTAGACCCTAAGAAATTATCATGTATGTATCCAAATGTTCAACCAAAATGTTGGAGGTGCGGGTGCTTAGATGCTACATTTTTTCATGTATGGTGGACTTGCAATAAGGTTAAAGCTTTCTGGATAAAAATATGGTGGGTTATGCAAAATGTATTTAAGAAAAGACTACAATTTACTCCGCAAATATTTTTATTGGGTATAATTAAGGATTTTACAAAAGGGGAAATGAAATTGTTTTTGTATATGGTTACAGCAGCTAGGTTGCTGATTGCTCAGCATTGGAAAAAAGATTTTTTACCTACGATTGATCAATGGATTCAGAAAGTGGCGGGGTTTGCGGAAATGGCAAAAATCTCAGCTTTCTTAAAAGATCAGAAACAGGAGAATTATATGCAGGAATGGGAAAAATGGATTGATTATATACAGAACAAATACCAGACTAGAAAGTATCATGTAGCTTTTAGGTAAGAACGAGTAGATTGATAAGGAGATATGCAAGGGGTATAATAGAGTGAATAACATATGGGTTGTTTGGAATTACTAGAGTGGTGTTTAGTGGACGTCAGGGGGGTGGGTTGGAATGGGAGGTGGGGGAGGGTTAGGGTGGTGAGGGAAATATATTTGTTTAATTGTATAATTAGTTTAGAAGATGGGGAGAATGGGATTTTTTTACGAGAAATTTATACTATGATGGGTGGGAGGAGGGGGGTACAGTACTTGTATTTGATTTATATTATATGTATGGGGGGGGAGGGGGAAAATTTGTTTGTATAAAACTTTTTCAATAAAAAAAAAGACATAATAAAAATTTATCTTAAAAAAAAAGAGGCTATTGTTGCCTTTAACTCAGAGATAAGCAATTCTTATTGCACTTAAAGGCACATTAAAACTGGGGTTGGGGAGAATAATGAAATTATATAATAAAGCTTCTAAAAATGTGAAGGTTCTTAAGGAAGCATTTTAGGATTATCAAGTATATGATTAAAGGAAGAGTAACCTGGTATGGCAGTCTTGCATTCATTATTTCAAGAAGGCTTTTAATACCCTTCCCCAGCTGTCACAATAATGTTTACTGATTACATCTACTAGAGCAGGTGCTGTGATTCTGCTTTTGAAACTATAAAAGCAGCAAATACTATATGTTTCAGATGTGGCTCATAGAACCAACAGGAGAGAAATATTGTTGCAGATCGTTGGACTCAAAAGGCCCCATCTGAATTTAACAGATGTTTCACTTTAACCACCCCTTCTTTTTTCCATGTGTTCATTAAATCAAAGTTTTACCAAATTATGTATTTTCAATGATTAATATGAGGATACACCCAGTGAAAAAATCACCTATTAAGCCATATCTTGGTTGGCTCTTTAGCCTTTTGTTTACATCGACATATGGAAACTGACCTCTGTCTATGTAATTGGTTTTACTAATGAACTATTCTTACTGTTAAACTCACAGGAAAAGCAAACTAGATATTCTTTTCCATTAAGCTTGAAAGTTGAGAATAAAGATCAATGTCAATTGCACTGTGTCATATACCAGCATATTATTCAAATAATGTCCTTGAATTATATACTATTCATTGTTACCATAAAAAATAATGAATGTTGAATGAAGGAACCTATGGCCTCTACACCTCCCAGAGTCATGTGATCAAAATTTGGCCGTGCCCTCATTACTACTACAATTCTGTCCCTCACCTTGGGAAGGAAAACAATGGCTGGCTAACTCACCTGGCATGTGGACATTTGCCACAGTCCAGAAATCCACAGCCAGCTAGTCTTAGAGCAGGGGTGGGTTCCTGCCAGTTCTAACCTTTTCTATAGAAGAGGTTCCACAAATCTACAGTGGTGTTTAGAACCAGTTCCAGCTCCCTCCATCCCGCCCATCCACACCTCATCAAGATGAAGAGTGAGAGGAGGAATTCTGGGAGTTGAAGTCCACAAGTCTTAAAGCTGTCAAGTTTGAACACCCCTGGGTTTTTTTTCCTAAAGGGTTAGGGGTGCAAGGGTCTTGTAACTTGACAGCTTTAAGACTTAACAGCTTCAATGCCAGAGTTCCTGAGCCAATATGACTGGAGGAGGAATTCTGGGAGTTGAAGTCCACAAGTCTTAAAGTTTGAACATCCCTGGGGTTTTTTTTTCTAGAGGATTAGGGGTGCAAGGGTCTTGTAACTTGACAGCTTTAAGACTTGCGTACTTCAAATGCCAGTTTCTGAGCCAACATTTTGGTTGCTAAGCAAGAGCATTGTTAAGTGAGTTCCACCACATTTACAAGTTGACCACGCCCACTCAGTCACATTACTGGCAAGCCACTTCCACAAAGCAGGCCACACCTACAGAAGAGGTTTAAAATTTTTTTGAAACCCACCAGTGGCTCAGAGATATGTAGGCCTTCCTTAACCAACCTCTCCCCCCCCCCCCCTCAAACAACTTCAAAGAGGCCTGGGCCTTCTCCCTATCTCACCACATCTGAAAATCTCTGGGCTAGGCCCAGAGATGTGTGGGCCTCTTTCCTCTTTCCCCTATCACTCCTGAGAGGCTTGGCTTTTCCTGCCCCACCAGGCCTAGATTCACTTATCTTTCCTTTTCAGTTTGGCTACTAAAAGTGCACAGCCAATGCAAGGTCCAGTTAGAAATCTTCCTCAAGGCTAGACATGCAGGTTTCTGCTTGCTGGGCTTCCCAAGGCCTCCTCTGCCCTGTTGAATTCTGAATTGAATTGTGGTCATAATAACTACTTGTATTTTTGTGATCTATGCTCAGTAGTACTGAATTCAGTCAATGTATGAATAAATGTATCTGTTTCTAGCTATTTAATTTATATGGTTACCCATTTCCTAAAAGTGACTCTAGATGACATATGAAAGTTAAAACAACAAGTAAACCAGATCTATCATTAAAAAAACCCCAATTATGATTAGCTTCATGCAATATTTTAAAAGCAAATAAACCTCATTATGGTTTAGCCATATGTGTAAAAATACTTAGGGATACATGCTATCTTGGGAACAATCTAAGAAAAAATTCTGCAGAGGATTGTTAAGAACATGTGTTAAGATGAAAACTTCTTTGGCATATAGTACTGCTAAGTCAATGACTAACTAGTTATCTCTCAAAAATTCTTCAGCAAAGCAACAACATCTTTTGTTGTACTCCTCCCACTACCTAACCCACTAAATTCTAAATCAGTCTTCTGAATTATCTATCCTACTCTGTTGACTAATTTGAGTGATGAACTTATTTCACATATTGCTCTGCTGCTAGGGAACCTTTTAAATGGAGATTATAGGAACTTTATTTAGTACTGCACTTTTAAAAAGTAAATTATGAGGTTTACAACTGAATTAGAATTCTACCTAGAAAACATCGCACAACATTCCTAAAGTTTCTTGGTGTTCTCAGATATATTTGCGAAGTCCTACAGAATTACATTAAAGGATCCTTAAAATGTCCTTAGTCCTGATTATATCTTTCTTCCCATTGTTGGGATTCTTGTGTTGAGATCAAAGTGACCAAAAATTTCTTTGTAGCATGACAATGCAATAGTATTTCCTAAACTCAGATGCTTTGATTTTGAATTGGCAAGTTGTTAACAGGAATGACTTTATCAATATTTAGGCTTGCTTGTATTTAGTTCAGCTATTGCAGATAAATTTTAACCATTCACACAAGCATCACATATCAATTATTACAGAACAGTGATAATCAGAAAATGGTTTTTTGGCAGAAAATTATTGCTGAATGAGATGCCTTCTGTTACTGAAATACCACTATGTTTACAATTTATTTGGAGGTCATTCCATATAGTGAATATAACAGCAAAGTTTTTAACAGTTATTTCTAAAGCCATGTGCTAAATGCAAAGTTACTTCACTGATATCACAAGTTATTTTAGTGATGAAAGTTAATATATATGGTTGACAAATTTTTAAAATGTTTTTCTCAAACTGGAACGAAGTCAAATTACCAGTCTTTTTTTTTTTAAAAAAAACCCCAATGCATTGTATTTTATGTTTCAAAAGCTTCAATAACTGCTACATGCTAGATATATCTGTACTATGCTGTATCTGAATATACTTTAAAACAGTTATTTTCACATGTTTTTGAAAGAAAAAGCATTAACATTGGCACATCTTCAGGAGGAGGATAAAATTAAAATAAGGGCCGCCATGATGTTTCCTTTCAATCAGTAAATGCAGGTATAAGAGAAGACGATGAGAAAAGAAAATTGCAATAAGGAACTAGAACTGAAAAGTACTTGGAGCATTTACATACTTCCAGTTTAGCATCCAGATCTGCATCTGAGGCCACTACATGCTCATCCTCTTTTTTTCCAGTGACTTTGATAAGAGTTTGTTTTGTTTTCCAGTATTTCTGCTGCATTTTATTTACTACAGATTTATCTTGGCCTTGAGCATATCGATCATAAAATTCCCTCGAATAACTGCTGGAAAGCAAATAATATAGTTAAGAAAGACATGGAAATTATACAAGGTAACATTTATATTTGACATCTACATTCATATTAGCATTTCTTGGACTTAGGTTCATGCTATTTTTTCACAGGTTTGTGAAACACTTCATACTATTACTCTTCCAATGTCTGGCCTGCCAATCACTGATTCTACTTGTAATATTAATTAGATTTCAGTAAAGAAAAGCCACAACTCTGCTGGCTCAACTTGTCCTCCATTTATGACAATTGCACCCAGATTCTTAATCATAGGCTGGTTAAGTCAGATGCTGTATGGCCACTTTGCGCAATGATCAGTTATGGTAACTATGTAACTCTGCGGGTTATTAAATGGAGCTGCAGGAAATGGGACTCCTGGCTACAGTGACAGACCTAGGCCCTCTCCCATCACACCAGGAAAAATGATTGAAAGGACAATGGGATAGTGAGACAATGTTTTACAGTGGCCAAAAATGCCTTTCTGATCATAAAGCACTTGTTCTGAGGCCATTCTGCAAATGATTGTTAAGTGACTAGTTATAAATTGAGGACTATTTGTACATATATGCATACACATAAGCACACAAACATACTTACTATTTATGGCTGTCCATGTTTTTAAAATATTTTTCAAATGCTATGAATTAAGAAAAATAAATGATTATTCTTATTATGTACTTCCAGCCTTATAAACAGTAGAGCTAAAACTTAAACAAAATTAAAAACAATATGAAAAAACATTACCTTTATTCAGTTACATAAAACACAGCAGACAAAACTGTAACATTTATGCATTTATATTATCCCAGTACATTTCAGTAATTAAAAAACCCTATATAACCAAAGACTACTGTCAACAATTAAAAGCCAAACATAACAGAATAGAATAACTGAGGTGGAAGGGACCTTGGAGGTCTTCTAGTCTGACCCCTTGCTTAGGCAAGAGACACTACACCATTTCAAACAAATTGCTGTCCAATCTTTTCTTCAAAACTTCCAATGTTGGAGCACCCACAACTCTTGGAGGCATGGCCATTTCATTGGTTAATTGTTTTAACTGCCAAGAAATTTTTCCTCAAAACATTCACTCTCCCGCCAGACCACAGGTGCCACTACTACTACCTAAGTACCCAACTAGATGGCAACATCTGACTGACCGTAACTGACATAAAAAAACTAAACAATGTTAGATTTACTTAATACTCTGATGGAAAAATACCAAAAAATACCAGAGCTGTGGGACTAGATTGGGAAGATGAAGAATATTTCCTAAGTAGTAATGGCAAATTACTTCTGTATTATTGCAACAACTTTATGCAGATAATTATTGTTTAGCAATACATTCCAGCAAAATGGTCTCTGAGTGGACCACATGAGAGAGAGAGAGAAGAAAGAGAGGGAGGGAGAGGGAAAAGGAAAGAGAGACTGCAAAAACTGCTTACCTCTAGAACTGAATATTTAGGCAAGAAAAACCAAATGTACAGATATTGGATAACAGGCTCAACAGCTTAACTGTGAGAAGGATCTGATGAGGGCTCTGTGTCAGAGGCAGAAAGGGGGCCAGAGCTGTATGCCATTATCAGCTGCCTTCAGAGTCAGACATCAGTGAGGCAGACGAACAGCTGGAGACTGTTCCCAGTGTGCGCATGTGTAGAGTTGCCAGATGAAGGGAATAGCTAAAGAACAGGGGTCGACTTGGGAGTAAGGCCACAGGTGGACGATGAATGGCCCCTTCCAGAGGAAATAAAAGAAGAGTGAAAGGGGAGTGGAGTTTTCAGGACACAATCAGTTCGCTTAATTGGTTCATGCCTCTTTGAGACTTCTTGCCAAGTTTTGCAGATATCTACCTGTCAGCTCTCCAACCCAGATAATGTCTGTGACTGTAAATCCTCCCTCAAAAGACTTTGCTGGATGTGAATGAACATAACTCACAGTAAATTAATAAAGGGTTTTTGTTGGGACAAGGAGTTTTCTTCAGGCGATTGGGAAATCTAAGTCAGAACGAACCTGAAATAATATAGGGTTTCTGCTTGAGCAAGGGGTTGGACTAGAAGACCTGTAAATTTCCTTCCAACTCTGTTATTCTATAGAAGCACCTCCATCTGCATAACTGTTCCTACTAGGAGACTGACTCCATTCAGAAAAGAGAGATCTCCACACTGCTCTGGTTTTACACTACAATAAAAGCAATTTGAATACTGTTATACAAGTAGTCCTTAACTTACAACAGTTCATTTAGTGATTGTTCAAAGTTATAATGGCACTGAAAAAAGTGACATAACCATTTTTCACACTTACAATCGTTGCAGCATCCCCACAGTCACATGATCCAAATTTGGATGCTTGGCAACTGGTTCATATTTATGACAGTTGCAGGATCCTGGGTTCATGTGATCACCTTTCGTGACCATCTGGCAAGGTCAATGGGGAAACCAGATTCACTTAACAACTATATTACTAACTTAAAAACTGCAGTGATTCATTTAACAACTGCAAAAAATGTCATAAAATGAGGCAAAATTAAAAAAAATTGAATGTTTTTTAATGATCAAAATGTTTAATGATCAAAAACATTATTTGTTCCTTTAAAAAAAAACTCCAAGAAAATGAATGAACAGAAACACAAACTATTTTTAAATTATTGATTATAAAAGAATAGCATCCATAATCAGAACCAAAATTGTCACCTTCAACCACAAGAAAGGGTGGATGGGGTCTGAATAAAGAAGAATGTGCTAAAATAATAAATCACAAGACAAAGGCTACTTTGATCTCAGAATCCTATATAAATAAAACCCCTTCAATAACATGAGTGAGCAATGCAGAATAGCAAAATTTAAAAAAAAATCAAATTGAACAAAGACCAGGAAACCCTGTACATCTCTTATAATTGGGGCAAACTGTTATCACAAAACAGAAAGTTCAAGGTCATGATAGATATATTCAATAGTCCAATCCAGGCAGCTCAAAGATTCATTTTTCTTGTTTAGTTTAAAATTTGTAGCAATGCAGGTGTTGTAGGATTGCCCCTACATATTCCACACAAAAGTAAACTTTCAGAAATTAAACAAATTGCTTAAATAATAAAAAAGTCTAAAAAGTCATAATAAATTACCCAAATACTAAATGAAAATTCACAAAGCTGAATGGCATTGCTGTATAATCAAACTTTTTTGTAATAGGTAGTAAAGGCACCTAAATATTTATGCTATTCCACTCTTCTCAAAAATGCATGCATTATGAACCAGGTGCAAAATTTCAGAAATGTATAGAATGATCTCTAGTGGTTAATAACTTCAAAAGTCCGTTGTCATGGACTAAATAAAGGATGCATTTCTTTTTAACAACTAGTATATAACAGAAAGGACAAAGCATTTGCTGATGAAGAAAAGAGTCGAGTGAAATCTTTTTGTAAATTTGCATTGATAAATATTTAAAAGTCAAGATTGCTTTGATAATAGTAGTAGCGTTTTGTGGAAATAATAGTGACAGTATCAAAAAGTTGATGCAGACTCTATGCTCTTCTCCTTTCTAAATACATCAACATTTGCGTTTTTGGCAGGCAAGGTAGGAGGGAATTACAGATGAAGGTGGTGAACTGAGAAGATATAAATCAAAGATTAGGTTCTCCTAGTCTCAATGAATTCATGAACATGCTGCATCGAAAGTCAATTTCTTCTTTACTCTATTACAAAATGTAATCTAGGAATTAGGCAAAGTTGAAGGGACTCCTGATTATTGTTAATGGGGAATACAAATTGATCAAAGCACGTAGGAATAGGTTATGAGTTTTAAAATAAACCACGAATAATTCCAACTCAGGAACTGAAGAATGAACAGGTTGAGCAGGAAAGATGTATTTGAATACAATGGAAGTTTCAGCGAAGTTATTGGTAAATGCCTATAGTTATATTTTTTTAGATTTGCTGAATTTATAACATAATAAGAATACTTAGTGATAGTGTATTATATTACACATCTAGACAGCACCTAATTTTTGTGTATTATAAACTTAAGAGTCTTTATAGCTGGGCCATTTTATTTTCTGACATGCCAGAACTAATGCTTTTCAGACAGTTCTTTCAAAGTTCCCACTTCTTCAACCTATTTGATATTTAGAAAGGCAGGTGCTTGGCAGAGTATTCACGTACAAAATGGCCATGTTCTCCATAATTTAAACACAGTTCTTGTATGTCAGCACAGCCTTAAAAGAGGAGCTCTGCTATGCAAACTATGTGGGTTCAACTTCCAAAATCTCTGAAATGGAGGGGAGGGAGATGAGGCAGGATCAAGAGATTTCCCCCCCTTTTCTGCTTATACGCACTGTAATTTAACTCAATATAGATAATCAATATAGATAATTTAATCAATATAGGTAATCCTCAATTTACAACCATAATCGAGCCCACAATTTCTGTTGCTGGGACATTTGTTAAGTCAATTTTGCCCCATTTTACGACCTTTCTTGGTAGAGTTAAGTGAATCACTGCAGTTGTTAAGCTAGTGACATGCTTCCCCATTGGCTTTGCTTGTCAGAAGGTTGCAAAAGGTGATCATATGACCCCAGGATACTACAACCATCAATAAATAGAAGTCAGTTCTCAAGCGTCTGAATCACATGACTGTTGGGATGCTGCAATAGACAAAAGTATGAAAATGAACTTTTTTCAGTGTCATTGTAACTGAATGTCACAAAATGAACTGTTATAAATCAAGGACTATCTGTACTTAAGAAAACACAGGACAGAACTTTTAAGTTACAAGGTGTTTGGGATAGCCTGCTCCCCAGAGTGCTGTATTTCTAGTCCAGAGTTCTGTCCTCTATTTCACTTTAACTAACAATTATGGTGTTTTCATTCTAGCTTACATACTGAGCTATCAACTGTAAGTCAACAGCACCCACCTATATAGAGCACCTACCTTGGCAATAGATTTTATACTTGGCACGTTTCTATTTGACAGATATAATGACTATAGTGTTCAAAAACTGATGCAGTTATCCAAGTCTGGACAGTTCTGTATCAGGAGGGTTGCCCATGTTGCAGCTTTCTCAGCTATTACATTGCAAATACTTCTTACACAAGATATGAACTGGACATCCCATTTCATCAGATTCTACAGTACTCTGAGGATAGCCAAAATTACTGCTTTCAATTGAGATTTCTTTAAACAAATCAATTTCTAGAATGCTCCCCTACCCTTTTACCTGAAATTGCCTTCAAGCCCTTGCTCAGCTTTGGGCCAATCACTGCTTCTCAGGACCCTGGGAGAAAAATAGGTCAAAGTGTTGTAATTAAGAAGTGAAATACTTTTGTTAAGGTCCTCCACCCCACCCCCCAAAACCCCAAATCACAGAAAATCACCAGGTATTTCCAGCCAGAGCCAACAGCTGCTCATCTTGATTTTTTCAATTCAAAACAGTACAAACCCTGGAAGAGGATTCTTTTTTTATTATTATTATTTCTTAAAGCAGTCTGCATATACAGTATAAGACATGTGGACAGTAGCAGTTCAAGTTAACTACAGGAAATCACACAGCAAATGGCCTTCCTCATCCTCCCTCTCCCCACCCCAGTGATGGGGAGGACATGCACCTGCTGGGATAATATATCTTGAAATGATGAGTCTGGGGAAAATGAACTGGCAAAGGGAAGAGATGCCATTTTGGAAGCGTATTATTCCACAGATGGGTAGAAACTGGGGCTCGGGTCTCATTTTGCTCTCTGCAAATTACAAGCTCTGCATCCAACTCGTCCTCCCTCTCCCTCTCCTCAGAACAGTTCACCTGTCCTTCTTCCTCCTCCTCCTCCTCCGGAGGGAAAGGAGCCAGAGATCCCCCACCTTCCGATGGCTGCTGAGGCGGCGGGGGTTTATTATTTACGTGGTTCCTGACCAGCATGCGCAGCCCCGCCCTGCGGCGGTGGCGACAACCGTAACCGCTGCCTCAGGAAGAACCTGTTTTTCCAGCCGCGGGGACCGTGGCTGAACCTGAGCAGGCCCCGGGCCAGAGCTTCTTCCGCGCGCAGCAGCTACCTCGACCGCGGTTCTGCTGGGAAGAAGATAAGCCGTGGCGGTTGCGCGCGTCCCGCTCCGATGCCGGTGGTTCCTCCTCACCGGGGAGCCCTCATGGCGCTCGAACGCCCCTTGCCTTCCTCTGAGAGCTCACAGCCGGGACGCCACTTGCGACTTGTATAGTGCCGTCGCGTCGCTCGCTCGCTCGCTGGCCACCGCGGTGGCTCCAGGTGCTCCAGCGCGGCGAGCGTCACAAAGCCTCCGCCTGACAGGAGAACGGCCTTGAGCAGAGTGGGGCGGAGCTTCGGCTGCCGTCGCCACCACCATCAAAGGCCCTTCTACTTTTTGCCTTCGGGAGGCGAGCGGGCTCGAGGGACGCACTCCGCCCTGGCTCAGGCGAGCGAGCGGGGCTTCCCTTCCTCCCGGCACTCGGGGCTGCTTGGCGCAACCGAGCTTCCTGCTTTTGTTCTTTCTGTGCCCTCAGAGCAACGGGCAGCAGGGTGACATTGACGCTTGGAACACCCTACCGCCCTGCCCTGTGTAACCTTAAAAGATTTAAAAAATTTAAAAGTCTTCTCAATAAGAGGACGGTGTTTTTCTTCCGTTCTTTGCCGTCGACATCACGGCCATAGCAATAAGCAGGTGAAGTGCTTTCTATGATTGCCAAAGAATTTACATTCAGCATCTTTTCCCGTGCTTCTCCCTCCCCCGCCCCATTCGCCCGTTAAAGCATAAGACTTCGGCCATAGAAAAGGGTTTTTCTTCTTTTCCTGTAAAGCAGAATCACGGCGTCAAAACTGGTTTTGTAATTCCGTTGTTTCTGGTTTGAGTTGTGGGGAGTGAGGAAGGAAACGGATTCCAGTAGTGTGAATAAAAGCAAGTTACACAAAAGTTTGTCTTTTATCTAAACCAACACGAGTAACGCGAACATAACCGTTTTTCAACCTTTCTTTTGAATGGCTTAAAATACAATTGCATGTAATTGGAAGTATGTGAGTAGATCTGCTAGATTGCATTTTCCACTCCTGACTCATTTGTCAAGACCTTGCAGTTATAAAATATTGCCTTTTGTCTTAATTTTATATCCTTTGCTATTGCTGGAAACACTTCCATGTTTTAGTGTCTCCTGGGATGACACAACTTTTATGTTTATTTACAGTAGATGAACTTTTCTTACTTCATAATAGCATATAGCAATAACTAAACATACCAGCATTTTCTGAATTTCCAGTACTTCCATTTTTGCACTTTCCTATTTTGTATTAGATTTATTATGTATTCCTATTTCATTTTTCATAGTTTTGATAAGTAATATATGTGCAACTAATAATAAAAATGTAGTTACAATGTTTTTATTTGACTTTGAAATGAAATCCAATTACATGCGTTTGTATTATAAAAATCTTAATTGTGTACACTAAGGTTATTCCTTCTATCAAACTGGAATAACCTGTTAGCCCCTGTCACTTACCGTAATATGTACTCCCCTGTCCTGTACATGATTTTTTTTTAAAAACCCAACATAAATCCATTTAAATTAGCCTCCTTGAAATTAGAAGTCTTGTTCTGGAGAAAAATTAAAAGATCCTTAAGCGTTGACACTGACATGATGACACATACTCAGATTCAGAACTCAATCAAGATAACTAGTTGAGTAATTCTATATACTTTATATTCATATAAGCAATTTCCACATTTAATGTTTTAATACCATTGTATCTTCTACATGTAGTATGTGTCAGTATCACTTTGAATTAGCACTATAACAAGGAATCACATTGGATTCCTTTATTCCTCAAAAATTCCTAAATACAATTACTTTATTCTTTCTGAAAAGTAATGTAAACCTTAGGTAAAATGTAATATATATTTTAAATATTGTGCTTGGCAAATAACATATTGTCTTAATGGTATTTTTAAATTACCAGTGAAAATAGAATATTTAAAATACAGTTATTGATCTAATGGGCTGATTCTGATACAATAATATGGTTTTTGTACATAATTCAGGATTATTCTTTTTCTGTATTCTTGTTTGCTTCAAGGGAAGCTAAAAGTGGCCTGAAAACTGTTTTCATCGAACTACTTAATCAATGGTATATATAAAAATAAGTCACTATCATCAAGTATTAGCAGGAAAAGTAAGTATATTTTGTTCTGATAATTGAACTGTCACCTAGGAAAACATGGCATTTGTTCTGAATTGTTCCTTCTGTGATAATAGTATTTTGGTAGCAAGAAAACAGAAGTACTACTTTTAGTCTTATTTGCTTTTTATATTTATAGATTGTAAAGAATGCAACAGATTCCTATTTTGTTTTAGCGATCCAATTGCAATTATTCTGAGCAATTATATATTTCATATAAGAGGAAAATAATATAGCTGTTTTCTATGCCAGGGTAATATTCCAAATAAAATTTTAAATACACAATTCAGATAGAAGATACTGTTGACTAGAGATACCTCAGCATGTCTGCTGCAGGCTTTTTTCTTTAGGCCATATCAATAGTACACTCAGATCACAAGTTTTAAAACTCAAGAAATCTAGTTCTTCCTAGTCCTTCTGAACAGGTTTTCTCTTTCTAGACAACTCTAAACTCATAGAATTTCCTAAAACAGATGTATTACTTATCCTGAGTTTACATCTACTGAATTAGTTCTAGGACCATGATGGCGAACCTATGGTACAGGTGCCACAGGTGTCAGGCAGTCTTCTCTGTGGGCACACCAGCCATTGCCCCAGCCCAGCTCCACCGCACATGTGTGCACACCTCCCAGCGTCTAGCTGCTCTTCAGGTCTCTGCTGCGCATGTGTGGGTGGGATGCATGTGTGGGAGGGGGCTGCTCGCATTGCATTTTGGGGGTTTGTATGTGCGTGTGCCCCCTGAACTTTTTTTGGGCCTGGAAGGCCGCCTGCACTAACCTGGAAGCCAAAAATGGGCAAGGGGCGGGACATGTGCACGGGGGATGGGGCGTATGCATGGGGGGCACTCGCATTGCATTTTGAGGTTATGTACGTGTGTGTACTTGACACTCAGCAACAAAAAGGTTAGCTCTCAACTGTTCTAGGATAAGAAAAGGGAGAGTAATAGAATGCTTTAACTTCCAAAAGACTGAAAGAAAAATGTTATATACAGAACAATTTTAAAAACCCATTTAAAAATAATTAAAATGTAATGAACTTTATAATCACTTACTTCTTTTTCCTAGACATAGCTTTTTTGAAAGGGTGAGGCAATTTGAATCAATGACATGGCATTGAAAATGTAACTGTGGCCTTTACTTCCTCTCCCTGCCCCCCCCCCCGCTCTGTGTGTGTGTGTGTGTGTGTGTGTGTGTGTGTGTGTGTTTACATATAGCTGCCTGTAATCAAACTGGTTTGTCCTAGTTCTGAGGCAAGTTCCGAAAGTAATATTTTAAGAATAATATCAGGGTAATGAAACAGTAGAGTTACACTTGGATTAAAAGTAAAAAATAGGTGGGGTTATTGTAGATTTTAATAAAATAACATTTATAAATAAAACTATTAACTTAAAATAATACATGACATATCAGACACTATCAAATACTCCTATAGTATAAGGTATTATCACTATGTTCTGACAGTGTATCATTTGAAATACTCTAGTCAAACAGGATAGCCATTTAGGTTATTTCTCATGCACCAATTTATTTAAGTATTACAATAAAAAGAATAACTAGCAATGCAATGGCTAAATTGATATTAGCCCCATAGTGGGAAGAATTGTGGGTTATATCCGCCTTTCCCTTTCTCATGTTTCATACCTTTATGTATTACAATTGTCAAAAATATCAATCTTAGATTTCATCTGTCTAGTGGCAATAAAAAAGCAATGAAAACATATTAATCATCTTATGGCTGTTTGGCATATATTAACAGAGAAAGTTAATTTTGCTCTGCTTATCATTGATTGGTTATAGCTATTCACACAATAACAATAGCTCTTCGACTAATATACTGCTTCACAGTTTTTTATAGTCTTCTCTACGTGGTTTTCAGAATCAGCATATTGCCCCCAACAATCTGGGTCTTCATTTTATTGACCTTGCAAGGATGGAAGGCTGAGTCAACCTTGAGCCTGGTGAGATTTGAACTGCTGCAACTGCTGGCAGACGGCAGTTGAAGCCTGCAGTACATTGGATTTTTCTTGTTTCTGCATTCAGCTAATGATTCCCAAGATTTGTTTCAAGATTTCCCCTAAGCCTTAAAATGTATACTTACCTCTCATTTCTGTAACTGACATCAATTGCACTTTTTGACATTTCTCAATAGTGTGTAAAAAGTATTTTATCTTCTCAAGAAATTTACCATCAATGTAATTCACTTCCAGGGCATCTAGATAAAATAAACTGATTCTATAAGAAAATTACTAAGCATGCTTGAAAATAGATATAATAAATGTATTTGAAATTCTTCAACACTTTCTCTGCATTTTTTGTGGCTTCCAAAATACTATAGAACTATTGCCTTTACATGTCTAACAATAAAGTTCAAACTTAATAACTTTTTTCATTCAGAATTTGTCTTCTCTTTTATTTGAAATAATTGGTATCTTTTAATAGGAAATTTGCATTAGAAGAAACATAGAGAATTAGGAATTATTCTAATAAATTAATGCTAGTAACTTACTATATATATCCATATATTATATGTACAGGTACTGTAGTTCTCACAACCATTTTTAGCAACCATTTGAAGTTACAGTTGTATTGAAAAAAGTGTCTTGAAACAGTCCTTTCTTATATACAGTATTCCTATAGTCTTGTGATCAAAATTTAGGCACTTGGCAACTGGCAATGAAGTGTCCTAGAGAGTCATGGGATTACCATTTGCAATCTTCTCAGCCAGCTTCTGACAAGCAAAGTCAACAGGAAGCCTGGTTCAGCTATGTGATTCACTTAACAACAGAAGTGATTTGCTTAACAACTGTGGCAAAACAATATATCATAAAATTGGGCATGACTCAATCACTTTGCTTAGTTAATCACTTTGCCTAGCAATTGAAATTTTTATCCCAATTTTGGACATAAATTCATGGCCACCTATAATATACATCAATAATCTGTAAATTATCAATAAAGCTGCAACCTTGAAACAGGTGAGAGAGGACTTTGGTGCCCCTAGCAAACAAGATACAGTAACAGAACAAAACATATTTTTCCTTCAGAAGTAGCAGATGGCCCAAAGGCAGGAAAATAAAGCACAGAGGCACAGGAGGACAAAGGATAATATTAAACAAATGCAAGAGCTCCACATGCTGGCCATTAACAGGAAAAAGAAGAGAGGGATGGAGCTTAAGACAGAAGACAGTTAAGAAAGAAATGTTGATGCTTAGTTGGAATAATGTATAGTAGTGATTTTTGTTTGTTTAATCGTGTCCAGTTCTCAGAGATATCTTGATTCTTGGAGATTGCCTGGACAATCCCTGCAATTTTCTTGGCAATGTAGGACTAGAACTAATGTTCTTCAAGTTTCCAGACTGATGCCTTAATTACTGCGCTAATCTGGCTCTCTTTAATAGTATGTAGTATAGAATATAAATAATTGTAATAGATAATAGTATATTGAATAGTAATACTACAGTATAGAATATAATATAAACATTGCCATAAGGTATTGTAATGCCGTAGTAATTATATAGTAATAATATTGAAGTAGGAAGTGAATACAATTTTGGAGCATTCAGAGCATGTTTTTACTAACTATCTCTCCAACAAACATAATATCCCTTATAAGGAGATATAAAGATACACATCTATACAGGGACCATCTTTTGTCGCTTAAATCTCAGTTAATCTAGAATCCATGGAGAGTTACAATGAGTATCTTTTGCTATATATTAATTACCTGAAACACAGTTGAGTTTTCTTTAGAAGATGCTGACAAAGCATCAATAACATAGATTCTATCAATAAATTCAAACCAAGTTAAAAGTTACTGCTTCCATATGGTCTCTTCTGTAGAGATGCCTAGTACAGAGGAACATTAAATTAAAGTATTTTTTAATTACAATCCATATATATATATATATATATATATATATATATATATATATATATATATATATATATATATATATATATATATATATATATATATATATATATATATGTATGTATAATATATAACCCCCAATCTATCTACCTACTGTATTTCTCCCTCTCTATCTATCCCCCTACCTACCTACCTACCTACCTACCTACCTACCTACCGTATTTCTTACTTTCTCCCTTTATCTACCTACCTACCCCCTGTCTGTCTATCCCCCTATCTACTGCCTACCTACCTACTGTATTTCTCCCACGCTCTCTATTCCTCTACCTACTTACCTACTGTATTTCTCCCTCTCTATCCACCTACCTACCTGCCTACCTACCTACCTACTGTATATCTCCCACTCTCTCTCTATCCCTCTACCTACCTACCTACCTACTGTATTTCTCCCTCTCTATCCACCTACCTACCTACCTACCTACCTACCTACCTACCTACCTACCTACCTACTGTATTTCTTCCTTTCTCCCTCTATCTATCCCCCTATCTACCTACCTACTGTATTTCTCCCTCTCTCTCTCTATGGGCCACCTGGGAGTTTGCTATCATCTGTGCCTTGTTTTGGTCCTTTTAGGCCTCCATACAGTGTTGCTGAGGAAATGACTGTTGGAAATGCCAAGTGGGAGGAGCTACAGGGAGGTGAAAATCTCACAAGTGGGTACATTTTACGTTTGTGTGCCTTGCACATGACACATGTGTGCTAGCCACAAAATAAGTACATATTATATTATCGGAAGTCCTTGGGAACATTGTGTGAAAATTTGGTGTAAATCAGTCCAGTAGTTTTTGAGATTAGTGGTTTTGTACAAACTATTTTACATTTTTATTTATATAGATAAAGACAGGCAAAATATAAAACCATTCCCATATTCCTTATAATATGTTGTTTGGTTACAAGCTTTTCTGCAGCAATCTTTACAATTATATATAATTACTGATTTTCCATCGAACATAGCTAAGTCACTGTCATTGAGCATTTATGTGTTCAGTTACAATTAATATTCCTTCATTTCAAACAATAATAATAATAATAATAATAATAATAATAATAATAATAATAATAATAATAATAATAATAATAATAATAATAGTTTAATTTCTTGACCGCTCCTCTCCCCGTAGGGACTCGGAGCGGTGCACAGGGAAACTAAAACCATAAATATACAATCAAAACATCTTAAAAACAAATTAAATAATACCTGTGCTAAAATACCCAATCTAAGCTAAAATTCCCACTATACAACTAAAACCCCATAGAGAGAGACTACCCCAGACCGGCCAAGCAGAAAAAGTATGTTTTTAATTTCAGACGGAAGGAGCGGAGGTCCGTGGTCGTTCTAATGTCGGGGGGAAGGTCATTCCAGAGGGCAGGGCCCGCCACAGAGAGAGCCCTTCCCCTGGGCGTCGCCCGCTGACAAAATCTAGTGGACGGCACCCGGAGAAGTCCCTCTCTGTGGGAGCGAATCGGCCGTGAGGAAGTATGGGGCAGGATCCGATCCCGCAAATAGCTAGGTCCCGAGCCATGGAGCGCTTTAAAGATGATAATTAGTACCTTGAAGCGCACCCGGAAGACGACAGGCAGCCAGTGCAGCTCGCGCAGGAGAGGTGTTACATGGGTAAACCTAGAGGTACCCAGGATTGCCCGCGCGGCTGCGTTCTGGACCATCTGCAGTCTCCGGGTGCACCTCAAGGGAAGCCCCATGTAGAGAGAGTTACAATAGTCCAGTCGGGATGTCACGAGAGCATGAGTGACTGTGCGGAAGGCGTCCCGATCCAATAGGGGGCGCAACTGGCGAACCAGGCGAACCTGGTAAAACGCCCTCCTAGCCACGGCTGTCACTTGATCTTCCATGGACAGCCGGGCATCTAGGAGGACACCCAAGTTGCGCGCCCCATCCACAGGGGCAAGATGTTCGCCCCCTATGGCCAGCGATGGAGTTAGCTGGTTGAATCGGGCAGCCGGAAACCACAGCCACTCGGTCTTGGTCGGGTTGAGTCTGAGTCCGTTACTTCCCATCCAGATCCGCACGGCTTCCAGGCACTGGCACATCACCGCTACGGCATCGTTGGGGTGGTTTGGGGTAGATATATACAGCTGCGTATCATCAGCGTAGAGATGATACTCTACCCCAAAACCACGGATGATCTCACCCAGCGGCTTCATATATGTGTTGAACAGGAGAGGCGAGAGGACCGACCCCTGAGGGACCCCACATGTGAGGGGTCTCGAGGTCGACCTCTGCTCTCCTGCCAACACAAATTGCGATCGGCCAGAGAGGTAGGAGGAGAACCACCGTAAAACGGTGCCTCCCACCCCCAACCCCCCCAACCGATGCAATAGGATACCATGGTCGATGGTATCGAAAGCCGCCGAGAGGTCTAATAGGACCAGGATGGAGGAACAACCCCCATCCCTGGCCCTCCAGAGATCATCAACCAACGCGACCAATACCGTCTCGGTGCTATGCCCGGGCCGAAAGCCGGACTGGCGCGGATCTAGATACTCAACTTCCTCCAGGTGACGGGGAAACTGTTGTGCCACCACACTCTCAACAACCTTCGCCAGAAAGGGAAGGTTGGAGACTGGACGATAGTTGTTCAAAAGAGCTGGATCCAAAGAGGGCTTCTTGAGGAGGGGCCTCACCATAGCCTCTTTTAGGGAGGCAGGCAAGGAACCCTCACCCAAGGATGCGTTGATAACCTCTTGGAGCCAGCCTCGTGTCACCTCCCAGGATGCCAGTACAAGCCAGGAGGGACACGGGTCCAATAAACATGTGGTGGCTCGCAGTCGCCCACGTAACCTGTCCATATCCTCGGAAGTAACGGAGTCAAACTCCTCCCAAACAAGATCTGTCTCGTGGCATCCCACTGGGCCATCAATGGGGGCTAGCTCGTTCTGTATCTGAGCGATTTTCTCCTGCAGAAAAATCACAAATTCCTCTGCTCTACCCTGTAGCGGGGCTTCCCGCACCCTCTGTTGAAGGAGGGAGCGGGTCACCCTAAACAGGGCGGCAGGGCGGTTTTCTGCGGATGCTATGAGGGTGGCACAATGATGACGTTTGGCCACTCTCAACGCCACAATGTAAGTCCGTAAATGGGCTCTTACCTGTGTTCGGTCAGATTCAGAACGGTTAGACCTCCATCTTCTCTCTAGGCATCTCTTGCGGCGTTTCATCACCCTCAGCTCCTCGGTAAACCAGGGAGCCGTGGTGACTCGCCGCCGCAAGAGAGGCCGCAAGGGCGCGACCCGATCCAAGGCTCCCGCGGTCGCCGTATTCCATGCGACCACAAGGTCCTCGATCGGGGCGCGGGTCGGGGGTACAGGAAATGGCCCAAGCGTCGTCTGGAACCCATCCGGGTCCATCAGGCGCCTGGGGCGGAACCAAATTGGAGACCCGGGTTCCGCCCCCCCGCGGAGGGGGGTGGCGGTTGGAAAGTCGAGCCGGAGAAGTGAGTGGTCTGACCATGACAAGGGCGTGATGACTATGTCCCCTAAACCCAGATCACTCTTCCACTGGCCGGAGACAAAGATGAGATCCGGTGTATGTCCACCCTCGTGGGTGGGGCCTAAAATTAGTTGGGTCAGGTCCATGGCCGTCATGGAAGCCATGAACTCCCGAGCTGCCTCAGATGATTCGCCCACCGATGGCAGATTAAAGTCCCCCATGACTAAAAGTCTGGGGGTCTCCACTGCCACCGTAGCGATCACCTCCAGGAGCTCAGGCAGGGCTGCTGCTACATAGCGGGGAGCCAGGTATATAACCAGCACGCCCAACTGCCTCCCTAGGCCCCACTTCACGCAGAGGGACTCACAACCGGTAGTCTGTGGCACAGTGGTCTCTCTCGGCTCAAGACTTTCCTTTACAATAACCGCTACCCCACCGCCCCTGCCAAGGGCCCGAGGCTGATGAAAAGCACGGTAGCCTGGTGGGCACATTTCGACGAGGGGGAGTCCACCCTCGTGGCCCAACCAGGTTTCCGCTATTCCTGCCAGGTCCGGCCCCTCCTCTGACACAAGGTCATGTACAAGGGGGGCTTTGTTGACCACGGACCTGGCATTGCAAAACATCAGCCTCAAGCCCTGGCTCTGTACTTCCCGACCACCTAGCAAGCGGGGGTTGTGGCACTTCACCGTATGTAACCAACGGTTCTGTGCCCTCAACCGGGAGGATAGAAATTGTCTCCCCTCGGACCTGCGTCTCCCCACGACCATCTGGATGGAATTGCCCTCTAACGGGATGACTTGTGTTTCCCCCCTACTCATGGCTCCCTCCGCTACCCTCCGTCGTCTGCTGGCCTGGCCCTCTCTCTCCGTCTCCATCTCTATGCATCTATACCCTCCCCCCTCCCTGGTACCCCCTAAAACAGACAATAACCTAACAACTAAAAAACCCCTTAGACCACGCTTCTTCCACCTCTCCGGATTAATAAACCCCTCATCAAGGCGGGCCCTCGTTAGAGTGGAGGGCCAAACCTGCGAGAGCGGGGACTCTCGCAGTCGCAACAGGTCAGCTCTTAAGTACATGATAAAATTGATATAAATAGATCGGATTTAAAAATATAAATAGGTCGCAATACATGATTTAAAAAGCACAATGGCAGCTAAAACGTTTAAGGTGTTAAATATAAAATTCATAATTAATTCCAGGAGTGCATGGCATGATAGTAAAAGATAATAAGAGGCACAGAGGTCTTGATGTAATAATTCTTATAGTTCTTATGATAATAGTTCAAATCAGGAAGTTCATGATGGTAAAAGTTAATAGTTCTTATAGTTCAGGCAGAAGGTTAATGATGGTAAAAGTTAAAGTTAAATAGGCCATGGGGTAAGGTCTAAAAAGCAGGCCTCAGCTGCAGGTCTTTCAATTCCCTCATGGCACCTCGGCTTCATCCCGGCAGCCAGGCCTCCATATCAAACCTCCACGCCGTCCGTCGTTCGCCCCCACTGCTCGCCATTCATTCTGTCCGGCTCTCTCACAGCCTTCTGGCCCTCTCACGGCCTCTGAATGGCGCCTCGTGTGCGGCGTCCGGCGTCCGGCTCGACTGCCAGGTGGCCAGGCCTTCATGCCGTCCTGCCGCTCGCCCCCGCCTCTCCCCGCTCACCGCTCGGTCGTCACAGTCGTTTCGGCTCTCTCTTACCGGCTCTCTCACAGCCTCAATCCTTGGGCTCTCTCACAGCCTCTCTCTTCGCCGGCGACTCGTTCTTCCTCGTTCTTCCTTCCAGCTGGGGGCTCTCTCACAGCCTCCAGCCTCCAACGTCCAGCCCGGGGCGGCGCTCGGTGGAAAGCGCCCAGCGTCCGACTCGGCGCCCGGCCCAGCGTTCCATCTCTTCGCCGGCGACTCGTTCTTCCTCGTTCTTCCTTCCAGCTGGGGGCTCTCTCACAGCCTCCAGCCTCCAACCTCCAGCCCGGGGCGGCGCTCGGCGGAAAGCGCCCGGCGTCCGGCTCGGCGCCCGGCCCAGCGTTCCATCAGCCGGCCTCCTCCTGCCTCCAACCTCCGTTATTCTCCGGCCTCACTATTCGATCCTCCGACCACCCTGAGAGACCCGCCTGGTCTCAAAACGCTCCTCAGGTGGTCCACTCACTGGGTCCGGCCTCTTCGTTCGTCTCCAGGCCGGACATACCCATTTTGCTGGCCATTGAGCCTCCGCGACCCGCACGGGACTCAAGAGCCGACCACCATCTTGCGCACGCGCATGCAGGAGTCACCTCCTGCATACAAACCTTATTTTCTAAGATCCTTTTAATAACAATAAGCCTTTATAAGAATCACCCATCTCTTTCTATTGTTCTTACAAGATAAAAGAATTTTCCATCAATTTTGTTATGCATCATTACTTTCAATTATGAAGAAGGATCACCCATCATCCATAGAATATACAGTACTTAAATATCACATATTCAAGCTCTATTGTTATATTCCCATTGTTAAATCAAATAGTTGCTGTTTCAATTCATATATATATCAATCATTTGTTACATCATTATTCTGTTTAACATACAAAATGTCTTTTGTATAAAGACATAAAAATAATCACTACTTACTATTATACATAGTGTTCCTATCATCCCACTCTTACACATTAAATTCATAATTATCCTTTTTGTATCATGTATTCAAACATTTTATTTCATAACAAAATAATTTCATAATATTAACTATCACTTTCTAATAATGTGAAAGTAAACAAATTAATTTCCAATTTCTTTTATCTATCCGTTGATGAAACAAGTCCCATACCTTATAAAATTGCTTGCCTTCTTGTTCTCTGATTTCATATGTCAGTTTACTCATTTCAGCACCCTCCATTATTTTTTGAATAATTTCCTCCTGTGTTGGTAGTTCCTCATTCTTCCAATTTTTTGCAAATACAATTCTAGCTGCAGTAAAAATATTACAATCAAATATTTCAAGTCTTTGTTGTATGTTTCTGGAATAATTCGCAATAAAAAAAGTCTGGTTTGAAGTCTATGCGTTTATTTTCTCCAACCATCTGTGGATTATAATCCAATATCTCTTAGCTTCAGTACAGTCCACCAGATGTGGTAGTATGAACCCGGCGTCTGATGACATTTCCAACATTTTTCAGATATGTTCTTAGACATTCTTGCAATTCTTGTTGGGGATAAGTGCCACCTGTAAAACATCTTATACAATTTCTCTTTATATGGAGTTGACATTGTCATTTTATAGTTTTGTGACCACAATTTTTGCCATTTATCTAACTCTATCCCATGCCCATTTGTTCCATTTGTTAAAACATAAATTGCCAATTCACATTATCAAAGACCTTCTGTGCATCAAGAAACATTAAAGCCATTTGATTTTCAGAGTGAACCTCATAGTATTCCAAGGTATCCAAAATTATTCTTATGTTATCTTTAATTTGTCTCTTTGGTAAAAAAAAAAATACATTTAAGTATTTTTTAAGTCTCTCTGCCAATATTGATGCAATTAACTTATAATCTGAGTTTAACAGGGAGATTGGTCTATAGTTCTTAATTTGTGTAAGATCTGCTTCTTTAGGTAACAATGTAATATATGCTTCTGACCATGAGTTAGGCATTTTGCTTTCAACCATTACTTCATTCATAACTTCAAGGAGCAGAAGCAACAAGGGTTCTTCTAATGTTTTATAAAATTCCACTGGTAGACCATCTGGTCCCGGAGCTTTCCCATTGTTTTGTCTTTTAAGAGTATTTTGGGAGTATTTTCCTATTTGGTTTTGTTATTTTGTGGGTTTTGTAATCCATGTTCTGATTTGTAATGCCATTAAAATCTCCCATCATACAAATATCAGCATAATCCAAATCACTAATTTTCTTGTGGAGTTTTTTGTAAAATTCATCTTGCTTTTCATTGGGTGTGTACTGTAGATTGTAATTAATAGTATTTTCTTGGTATTATCTATAATTTTCACCATGAAGATTCTTCCATCTTCATCTGTATAAATTTGTTTCGCTGGAATTTTGTCTTTAATATAAAAAATCACTCCTCTTTTCTTACAATCTGCCAATGAAATAAATATTTTTCCAGGTTTTGGTTGCACTAATAAGTGTCCATATCTTCTTTGAATATGCACCTCTTGTAAGCAAATTATATCTAATTTTAACTTTTCTAATTTATGAAGTATTTTCCTTCTTTTAATTGCTGAAATAAGTCCATTTATGTTGAATGAAAACATTTTTTTTCTTCCATAGTTATATTTTATATGTAGGATTTATGGCTCTAGTTGATCTTGGTTCCCATTGTTCTCTGATATCTACACCCCTACAGCACTTTCTTCAGTAACGATCCCGCCAACCACACCTGGTCTCTGATTCTTAGTTGTTAACTGACTCATAATTTCATCAGAATCACTTGACAATGAACTTAATACAATATAAATAAGTTTTAGTCCATTCTTACTTAATCTTTATGTAATTACATATTTCTTTTAAGAACAATAGATTTTATCTTTAATGCACACCTGGCTGAATATGATCATCTCTATATTGATAACTATTTTTTCTCCATCTTACAGCCCAGATCAGGTGAACTAATATTTTTACTTTTTGTACATATTAATTCCTTTAGGTTTTATAAGTGATAATCAGCACCTTGAATTCCATTGAGAAGCCTACTAGGAGTCAGGGCAATTAGCAGACTAGAAGTGAGTATATTGAGGCATGTCCATAATTACCATGCCTCTGCATTCTGGTCCATTTGCAGCTTCCAGATGGTCTTTATGGAAAGCCCCATGTAGAGCACATTGTAACCAACGTGACTGAGTGACCATGAACAGTTCTTCCAGGTGCAGGTAAAGGTACATTTAATAGAATTGTACAAAAGTCATCCTGGCCATGATTGTCACCTGCTCTACAAGCAGAAACTGTGAATCAAAGAGAACTCCCAGTTGTACAGAAAAGAAAGTGCAGCGCACACAAAAAAATTGAAGTATTCTAGTTCTCAGCTAAGGAGACCTACAATCATTTAGATTTATCAAAATTGAAAACCTTTTCTTTTAAAAAATTATGCCATATCACAGTAGCCTCCAGACACTGGATCAGAATATTTACACCAATGCTTGGATGTGATGATGGGAGAGACATGGGTGAAATTTGACCAGTTTGGACTGGTTCAGGTGAACCCATAGGGACAATTTCAATCGGTTCGCTGAACTGGTAAAAACCACCCCTGGTTGGCGAAGCCTGCCTGGTTGCCGCTCACACCCCTTCGGGCCACTCACTCAACCCTTCCGGCTGCTCGGTCACCCCTTCCAGCCATTTGCTCTGCCTACTGACTCCCGCCCTATATATGTTGTCTTTGCCACGTGGCCCTGCTAATCACCTTGCCAGTCGCCTTGCTTGCTCAACTTACCAAAGGTAAGCAATGCATGCCGCCCTCTCACCCTTCATCTTGAGTCAGGGTCAGGACCAAGGGATGCACCATTCTGCAAGCCACCACCCACTTCAACTAGATTGGAGAATTCACCATTCCCTGGCTCTTGCCTTGTCCTGGAGCTGCTGCCTACTCACAGTCCACCTTGGCTGGGTAGGGGAATATGCCATTCCCTGGGTCCAGCCTTGTACCAGAGCCACCACCCGCTCGCCGCCTGCCTTGCTTACCTACCTTTGTGCCTTGGTGGGGAGGGGCATAGCGATGCCTTGAGTCACTGCTGCTCATTTTTGGCTGAAGGCATCGCTGTGACACTGTCCCTCCAGCTGCTGCTGATTTGCCTGGGTCCAGCTGCAAGTGGCACCAGTAGGGAATGGGGTACACATATGTGGCTGCCACCCTGTTCCTCACCCCATTGCCTGCCAATGTTGCTTGCAGCTGGACCCAGGCAGGAGAATAGCAACAGCCAGAGGGACGATGTTGCAGCGGAGCTGCTGAGGCAGCCGCTGGCTGCAGTCTTTAATGTACAATCCTAGGAGGGAGGGAGGGAGGGAGGGACCAAAGGGACAGATTGTGGCCGACCTTCTAAGCAGCTCCTCTAAGAAGGGAGGGAGAAAAGTTCAGTTTTTCTGCCACAGCATTCAACATGGCTGCTTCTCTCCTCCTCCTTGGACTCTTACACACAGAGTAAACATAAGAAGTAGGGGAGAAGCAGCCAAGTTTGACCACCAGAAAACTTGGCTGGCCAAAGTTTCCGTTGGTTCTATGGGCATAACTTGGTGGATTGCTGTCAGTGATGTAAAGTTGGCCACACCCACTCAGTCACATGACACCCTTCAAGCCACGCCCACAGAACAGTAGGGAAAATTTTTGGATTTCACCATTGGAGAGACATAATTCAGAATCATTAGCAGACTGATAACCCTGCACCCGATGCTTCTCATGTGAGTACAACAAATGTAATTGTATAATATCTATTAAAGTTTGGGATAAACATGTTGGAATAAACTTTGTGGTTTGAACTTATATCAAATTCTGGTAATCAATCTGAGCATTTCTACACCAATGTGAACCAAATATTCCTTAGGTCAACCTGTTAAGTATTAGACTTAAAGTTCATAAGTATTAATGATTGTGTTACAAATAGATGCTTGCTTTGGTTTGGGTGTGGGTTTTAGTATTTAAAAATCATTTTCTAAAAGAGTTTGTTTATCAATGTGGTAGCAGTCACTAAATAATCCACACATACTTTATTATCTTTGACATGTGTAACTGTTTCATTTTTTGGAAACCAAATAACAAGAATATTGTTGTTGCGATGAAGAAAGACGCTCAGACAGTAATCAGATTTCTGGGAAGATGCCCAGAACAGCTGTGGGAGCACCCCATGGGAAGGCACCCAGAACAGTTGTGGGAGCTCCCTTTTTATTGTCATAATGGTTGATGTGGCAGAAGCTGATTCATTGATCAAAGTACACTTGTAATGGTTAGCTAAACAAAGCTCATGGTTAATACAAAGCTCATGGTTAATACAAAGCTCATGGTTAGTGCTTATCCATGTGGACAGTTCAAAGTTTAGTGCTGCAAGTGATGTAATGTGCTTACGTGCCAAATCTTATGTTTCACTCTCTTTGAAGAATTAATCATGATCACTATGCTGACTGCTGCTTTCTTCAGCGTGGTTTGCCAGCCACTGAGAAAGCAATAATTTCCACAGAATATATTCTCAGATTGCAAATTTTCTTACTAAAATTTATATGTAACCCCCAAATCAATATGGAGGTGCTTTCATGGACATTTGTAGACTTGCACAAAGTGGTGAATTTGAGAAGGGTGACAAATTTCCAGCTGAACGTCGAACAAGATGATGCTCTACCTTCTTGTTTTAGTTTTCCTACTATGAACAAGCATTCTATATTTCCCCGAGGAACAATGTTTCACTATTCGCTAATTCAATGTTTATAGCTATTTTACAGAAATGACTAGATCAAAATCCGAGAGTCAATTGGATTTCAAATTACAAATGACCCAATTGATTTAAATTACTGTACACAATAGCAGAATTTATATTTACAATTTTTGGTTGTGTAGAACTATTAACCTTATCTGTTTTTGTATGAGTTTCATAAAAAATATTAATGTTCTAAATAGGAAAATAAAATGTGAAGCATTAGGAGTCTAAGTCCAAAGCACACTTCTCCATTTTTTAGTCTGGAATTATTACCAGGAAATGATAGATATTAAAAATAACATAGATTTCTAAAGCAATTTTTGGGAATATTGTAAGTTGCTTTCCATTTTTTAAAATAATATGCACATTTATTTTAACTAGTTAAAAGAATATGATTAATCAAAAATTTTAAATAGGCTGGCAACTACAAAATCCATGTGGCCATGAATTATGACTAATTGTGCTATTTGGTAAAAATACCCTTTTACTTCTGTCCCTAGACAGGAAGTTATTTGGTGGGTTGCTAAGTATCAATTTGGAAGTCTCTTATCTGCTGACAGCTGCATGCTCTATCTGTCAAGGAATAGTACTTGCTTAAAGAAGAAAAATGATGGTTTGTCTTCTAAAAAACTATCAATTGGTATAGAAAGTAGTCTTTGTAAATCTATTTCTAAGTATAAGTATTGCTTGCTATCCTGTACACCTTTACTGAATTGGGAAAAGTGGCTGCAATTTTATCTGACTCTGGTAAAATTGTCATTTCTTCAAAATGTGTATCAATCTGCTACATATTTCCAAGGGCAATTTCTGTCTTTTAAAGTGCAGAGATCACCTGTTACAAAAGAATCTGAACTCTAATAGGGGTTGTCTCGTGCATCATGTAGAATATTTATTACTTTCTCTTCTTGTGATTTGGATTTTTCTCATTCTTTATTTCTCTGGACTGAAAAAAAGAGGACAGATGACTAGATTTTAGAAAGCTATATTTACTGCTCTGTGTGGGACACATAGCATCATCTATATAAATAAAAATGTAAAATAGTTTGTGCAAAGCCACTAATCTCAGAAGCTGCTGGACTGATTGACTAATAGAGAGAGAGGGAGGGAAAAATTCAGTAGGAAGGTAGGTAGAGAGAGAGAGCGAGAGGGAGGGAGAAATACAGTAGGTAGGTAGGGGGATTAGAGAGAGAGAGAAAAAATACAGTAGGTAGGTAGAGAGAGGGGGGAAGAAATATAGTAGGTAGGTAGGTAGAGGGATAGAGAGAGAGAGGTAAAACAGGTAGGTAGGTAGGTAGGTAGGTAGAGGGAGAGGGAGAAATACAGTAGGTAGATAGGTTGGGGGTCATACAGTGATTGTGTATACATGTTTGTTGTGCAGGTATACATCTACACACAGATTGGTTGGCCATTTAACCAGACTGGGCCACAGCAATGTGTGCCGGGGTCCAGCTAGTACAAAATATTCCTGTGTACTATATTTAATTCAAGAACATTTAAAGAGATGGAGAGAGGTGTAGAGATGTGTCACTTCTCTACAAATTTTAGATAAATAATGCATAACAGAAGATTTAAACTAGTGGCATGTAAACTTCTTTGTCCTCAGGGCAGCATTTTCACCTTGAATCATATGCCAAGGCCCACATCCTAAGAAGTAGTAGAGTGAGGATACACATTAAATTTGATTTAATAGCATTTAATTATAGGTTACCTTCCAGAGATTATAATATGTTTCAATTAGTGGATAACTGCTGGAATTAAGAGTACTTACAATGTTCTGAAGGTGAAATGAAGGAGTACAAGAGGAAGAAAATGAGAACATAGACATTTTCTTAGCTTTACTGTTGTTTTATGGGTCTCTGCCCACCAGAAAAGCCAAGTTCTTCTCTTCTGTGTCTGGAGGATCTTCAGTTATTTGCTTATTTCTCACGTTTATATCATATCTCACAAAAAGTGACTGCACAGTGTGGGTTGCTTTAGATTCTATTTTTGAACTTGCAAAATCAAAATTCCTTTGCTATTATCACACTACCAATAATCAATCTGGAAGAATCTGTAAAAAACATAGGTAGCTTTTGTAACAAATATAGGTAGAAAAGCCAGAATTTTTGTAATTTAGCTAACAAACCACAGCTGTATTTGCATATGTGCTAAGCCATGTTTTAAATGTGATTTGTTGAAAAAAACCACAATAACTGGTTTCATACCACATGAAAAATAAAAAGTGAAGAATTGCTTTATAAATAGGGTGTGTGTTATATATATAGAAAGGGGGAAATTACATTATGCTCAATGCAAAAACTACCGTAAACCATTTCTATGTCAATGCATTCAACATAAATCTGCTGCACTTGTTTCTACATTACAAGTTTGTTCTCCATTCATAGATTTCCAACAATCTGTGTTTCAGGGCTTACTTATTAAGTCAGCTAGGAAATGGATGCCAACCACCAGCTGATTCTAAACAACAGTCATTAAGGCATTTTTCCTTAATTATAGTTTTGTACAACTCTCTAAGTCTAAAAATAACTTGACTTGAGCTATGGTGTGAATGCAGCCTATATGCAACAAATAGCATAGAGTTAATTTTTATCTATTAGTTTCTGATACTATGTGAACACAATTTCCTGTACTGCTTTATGGGTCTCCCTCTCTTTTTATTTTATCAAGAAGTTTGGATATCTGAGGATTTGGGATAACTAATTATTTTTAAAAGTAAAAACTTACACTGTTTCTCAGTATTGAGATTGGCTGCTGGAAACCTAAAACTCAAGAAAAATGCCTGATTTGAACTGAATGTTTATTATAATATTTTCTTGCAGACATAATGTGCATAATGGCATGGGTTCAGATTATATGAGGAACTGTCTCACCCAGGAAGGACTGGCCCACTCCACCTGCACCAGCAGAAAGGGTATACTGTGGATCCCATTGATCAAGAAATTGTAACTGGCAGGTTCCAGGAGAAGAGCCTTCTCTGACATGGCTCTTGCCTTTTGGAACATCTTACTAGCTCAGGTGAGATTGGCTCCCACCCTCCTGACTTTTTGTAAGAGCTTTAAAGCCTGCTTCTGCCAGATGACATGGGAACCCAATTGGGGGAGTCTGACTAATTAAAAGCTTTCTTCCCCCCACCATATATCTGGCTCCAGGGGTGGGTTGCTGCAAGCATTTCTACCAGTTCCCTTTCTGCGCGCTTTGACTGTGTGCTGTTTGCTTCGCTCATACGTACGCCCACCTCGCATTGCTTGTGCATGCACAGTTGCCTGTAAATTGTTTTGCACATGCTCAGAATATGATACAATGACAAAAAAACTTGCCGGCAATGGCATTGGCAACTGGGGGAATCGGTTCGGGGGCATGGCCAGCCTGCTGTCCCTTCAGGTTCGGCAATCCAGTCCCAATTGCCACTACTGGTTCGCCCGAACCGGTGCAAACTGGTAGCAATCCACCTCTGCCTGGTTCCCTTGTTTTCCATCTAGTGTTATGCTTTTATTTTGTATTCTGAGACACATAAACTAAAATGTGGTTTATTTTCAAAACTGCAGCAGCTGACAACACCTAACTCTCTTTTTCTGTTAATAGATTACATAGGTTTGATTAATATTAATTTATTAATAATATTAATAGTACAACCAGGCTATTGTAAACTAGTCTAGAAAGTTGAAAAACATGCCAGAAGAAGCAGTTCAATCTGCTTAAAAATAATTATAGAAATCCGGGAAGTCAGAGTTAAGGTCTATTTCAAGGCAACTTTTCCTTTAATTTATTAAAGTGACTACCAGTATGTTTATTTTCTATGTCCTTCTAGAAATAATGCCAAAGAGGGACAACAAAAAAACACTTAAGCATCAGTGAGTAAGAAATGCTGAACTGTATAATTGTTATATGAAGAAACAACTATAGTTTTAGACAACATTAGGTCATAATAATGCAATCTGCAATGTTTGTAAAATATTTTCATTTTTCAAGGTTTTTGCAATTTAACAATCACTTTTTGCATTTCTATACCGATTGTTTTTATATTTTTGTTGTTTTATTGATTTTGGTATTTTGCCCAGAGTTATTTTTTCAGATATGGGCAATCATATAAATTACAAATAAAATAATTGGCTGAAAATTGAAAATTTGCAATAACTTATAACCCACGTGTCTATCAAAAACATTGTATATTATTATTTTGAATCCATAATCTTGCACTGTAATTTCAATAAGTAGAATATATACAGTAACCATCAGGAAATGAAGTTTAGAACTCTGGTTGAGCAAAACTTCCTTAGACCAGGGGTCTCCAACCTTGACAACTTTAAGACTTCTGTACATCAACCAGGGGTGAAATGCTAATGCTATTGGTTCAGACCGGTTCACCAAAACTGGTAGTAAAAAATGCTACCAGTTTGCCCGAGCCGGTAGCTCTGATCATCAGCTGTGTGACAATCAGCTGTGCCACTCGATTTCTAATTGCGCGGCACAACTGATTGTCACACAGCTGATCATCGGAACTACCGCTTTGCCCGAACCAGTAGCATTTTTTTTACTATCGGTTCGGGTGAACGGCGCATATGCACAGCTGAAGCAAACCAGTAGCAGACTTAAGAGCATTTTATCCCTGACTTCGACTTGCCAACTCTGGAAGTTGAAGTCTACAAGTCTTAAAATTGCCAAGGTTGGAGACCCCTGCTTTAAGATTGATGAAGTGGCTGTTTTAGATAGCAGACATTGAAAGCAGGAGGAACTGCAAGGAACTGTTAGAATTCAGAGCTCTATAGAAATCATAAGAGAGGTGATCTTGAGAAATGGGACCCTACTGCCAATGCTAAAAAAAATTCAAAAACAAGTATAACATACAGAAACTGACTGAATTTTTAAAAAATTGCATAGGCATTGACAAATTGCTTAAACGGACCTCCGCTCCTTCCGTCAAAAATTAAAAACATACTTTTTCTGCTTGGCCGGCCTAGGTTAGACATCTGTTTATTGCTTAATTGGGTTTTTAAGGGGTTAGTTTTTAGTATTTTGGGTTTTTAGAGCAGGGATAAATTGTTTAATCTTGATTTTATTTATATTTATGGATATTTATGTTTGTATATTTTAATTCCCCTGTGCACCGCTCCGAGTCCCTTTGGGGAGAGGGAGCGCTCTATAAATTAAATTATTATTATTATTATTATTATTATTATTATTATTATTATTATTATTATTATTATTATTATTATTATAAACAAACACTAGAATAAAGATACAAAAAGCAAGATAATAAATACTGTTTGTATCTGTCTTATTTCCTCTATTGTTTTTTAATTGATCTCTTAACTATTTTCCTAAAAGCTGTATTATTTCAAAGGTTTGAATTTGCCTTTATCTTTCTTTACTGAAAAATCTGTAGAGTTTTGGGATTGTTATCATTACAGGTAGTTCTCAACCTATGACCACAACTGAGGCCAAAATTTATGTTAAGTAAGACATTTGTTAAGTGAGCTTTGCCCAACTGTATGACCTTTTTTTGCCACAGTTGTTAAGTGAATCACTTTAGTTGATAAGTTAGTAACCCAGTTATTAAATGAATCTGGGTTCCCCATTGACTTTGCTTGTCAGAAGGTCTCAAAAAGTGATCACGCGATCTTGGGATATATCAACGATCATAAATATGAATCAATTGCCAAACATCTAAATTTTGAACACATGATCATGGGGATGTTGCAAAGGTCATATGTGAAAAACGGTCATGTCACATTTTTCAGAGCTGTTGTAATTTTGAGTGGTCACTAAATGAACAGTTGTAATTTGAGGACTTACTTGTACTATTGATCCAAATTTTAAATTCTTATGGATTCATTTTATTTAAAATTTGTGTAAGAAAGGCCACTCCAAATTGTCAAAAGATTTTTCTGCATCTAGGAATATTACTGCCACTTTTTTGTTATGTTTGATTCATTTTATTGCAGTTATTGCAGTAAAGCTGCTGTTTTCATTCATCTTTCTCTTGCGAATGTAATCTCAGCAACAGTAGATTATCCAAATTCAGTTAAATATATTCTTAATGATTAAAATTATGCAATATTATTTCCCAATTTCATGAATTCCCATTTAATTCTTTATCTGAAGCCACCAGGAACATACCTATTGAAAATCCTTGTACTAAGAACATGACTTCATGGTTGTATTACTTATTTCCACTGGAGTGCTTGTTACAGGCTATATAAAAAGAAATATAGTCTATAAATACTATAACCTAGATTTAACTTTGAATAAAATATATGGGCATCATATTTCCTTCTTGTATTAACAAAGACCCTTGCATTTATGGATATTCTCTTATATCAATGAAAAATGGATACAGTTTATATCTTATGCAGCCCAATCCCATGTATGTATTAGGTCATTATTTTACTTATAGTAGTTTCATAAATGTTTCCATAAAATTATTATACATTAACAGCTTGCAGGGTTGGCTGAATTTCATTATGTAATGTGCATGTATATAGGTCCGTCCGTCCGTCCATCCATCCATCCATCCATCCATCCATCCATCCATCCATCCATCCATCCATCCATCCATCCATCCATCAACAGTAGTAGAAGCTTAAACATGCCATTTTGCATTTGGTAGAATCTTAATCCTTGTATGCTTTAAATTAGTTTGTGCAACATAAAATTCAACTCAGGAGGCTCTCTGTGTTTTAAAGGGAATTCATTCACAGCCTGTAAAATGCAATTTGTATGCAGCAACAGTGACATCTGGTGGCTTTTTGTACCCACTACAATTTGCAGAATACATAAAATATTTTAACCCATTATAGAAATTCTGTTGGCAGTTCTCTATGAGTACTGTGTACCAGTTCAAAAGCAGTTTTTGATCTCTATGCTCCCATGGTGTCCACTGATTTTGACAGTCAAGCCAATTTATTTTGAGGTCAGTTACAATGCAACCCAAATAAATAAAATAATGTCTTTGGTCCTGTATCAAAAAGCATCCCAAATCTTTGAAATGAATATATTTTATTTAGGAGAACCTCTACATGATGTAATATAAAGAATTTCTGTCCCAGTAGTCAAGCTGAAACAATTGCTTGTATAACTTTTGAAAAATAGTTGTACAAATTATTTTTGGAGGCACAACACTGAACTACATTAACACTTGTCTATTTCACAAGAATATATCAACTAATGCTTTAAATTAATTGGTGTATCAAAAAAAAAGGAAAGGAAAAACATGCAAATAAGCAGAAGACTAACTGCCCCTGTAATATATGAACAGTATGTTGTTCTGTTTGTCAACAAGGCAGATCTTGCAAGCAGAGTGAAAAGGGACAGAGCCTAGGAAGTCGCTAGTGTTAGTTTCTGATTTTCTAGTGATGAAGGACATGGTGCTACTGGCTGCCTTAAATGTTTGTCATTACTTAAAAGATAGCAAGTCACTGCAGCCTTCTCTATCCTAATATTCTTCAAATGAGGTCATAATTCTCATAATCTAGAACTAGCATGAGCAGATGAGTCACTACACTCAAATGTGACATAAAATATGTTAAAATGTATACAATGTATTTTGAGACAACTCAGGAGCAAAATAGTGTCTTTCAAATAGTGGTTTATCTACAAGGAATATGTACATACACGCACTAGGCAAAGTCAGGCAATCAATCATCAACTATAGCACGGAAGGAGCAAGAGGGCCTCACAGGGTCTTTCTCATAAAACAGCCTCTTAAAGTGGTAGCAGTGAAATAACCCTGCTGACTCATTGCTACCATTGCATCATTGTTATAGTGTTACGGTATTACAACATTACAGCAGTTGGTCAGCTATTAAATCATTATTACCCTGGCAAAATAGAGCCAAACTAAAATCACATCACAGATATTTGAAATCTATAGAATGAACTCTGTTCACCATCCACTATCTACTTTATTTCCCCCCCAGTTTTGTTCTGCTACTCTTTCCATTATTAGCAATTGCCATTTATAATTTTAATCATGAATGATCACTAGTCATAATTGTGCATCATGAGTTAGTTTGCAGCCTTACCCTGAAGTGCTTAATTTCCCAAGTACATCGTTGTTTCATGCCGTAGCTGATATTGATGTCCAGTGATTTTGTGATGCTTAATATTGCAATTATATTGTGCAAATAATGGAAATATCAAAGAAAGCATTTCTAGTGATCATTGATATAAATAGGATATCAGTAAAATATTCTTATACTAAAATCATGGACAATGGACTCTTTATCAGAAGGGTGGAATTCTCTAAATATATTGACCTTATTTTTTTAAAAGATGCATAATACCAGTAATTTTAATATAGCAAAGGTATTAAAAGTTACTTTCCAACATCTATCATGTCTTCATTGGTGTGATGTCCATTATTGCTGAAAAGATGGAGCAACAGCAGATATCAGGATTTGTCTGCTGGGTACCACGTTCCATGTAGTGGAAGTAAAATTATAATCTGGAAAATACAGGTCTCATTTTGCTAAAAAAATGTGGATATTTTGTTGAGTTCCACATCCATGAATGCAATTGGCTTTTCAACTTGCATTAGTTAATAGAATTTTGTCCTCCAATTCTCTGAAGAGTTTCCCCCCCCTCAACATCTTTACTGACTTCTCACAAAAAAGGAGCAATTGCTTCAAAGATATTTGAAAGGAAAGCATATATTAAACTACATATAGGACCCAAAAGATCATTAGTTGACTTTGCTTTGTTTCTAGTGCAAAAATGTGGAATTAAGGGCCCACGGGAATACTGTAGGCCTGAGTTCATCAAAACTCATTCTGGTTAGGAGTTCCCTTGGCATTTGAGCTCAAGCAATTAGTATTATGAGCTTTGATTAAACTGGTTCACTGCTGCATTCATCATTAACCATTCAGGGTAAATAATTACAAACTTTTTCAATGGCCTCAGAACTATCACTCTTTATTACATTTTATATTATTAGAAAAGTTCACAAGATAACTTAAAGCTGTCCTACTTGGGTTGCAAAAACTGGATAACCATGAGGTGGCAGATACATTTGCTGTCTTCTCATGGTTGTCTACATTTTTGCAGCTCAGGGCCATAGTTAAGCCCCCCCTTCCCCTACCTTCTAAATCAGTGGTGCTCAACCTGGGGGGTCACGGCCCCTTTGGGGGTTGAATGACCCTTTCACAGGGGTCGCCTAAGACCATCGGAAAACACATATTTTCAATGGCCTTAGGAACCGAGACACCAATTTTATGGTTGGGGGTCACCACAGCATGAGGAACTGTATTAAAGGGTCGCGGTGTTGGGAAAGTTGAGAACCACTGTTCTAAATGAAATATGTCTTACTCCAGACAGGGCACCAAAGGCAAGTGGAAAACCAAGAGCTTTCTGAATAATAGCTCATCACTTTATCTCCAGACTTACCTATGTTTCCCTGAACAATTTTTCTTCCATGTAGTTGGCCACAAATATACATCTTCCAAGTGATTTGGCAAAACCTCTCCCTAAGGAAGTTTGTTTTAACAAATATAATTAGATAATAAACAATCTAAATGCAAAAGGCAATAAAATTTTTCCTTACAGAGGAAGTAATCATGTGCAATCACAAAAAATGACCAAAACATTAAAATTTTAAAATTTGTGCATTATTTTACAGCTATACAATAATTTTTCTTGTATTACTGTTGCATGCCTTCCTGGCTGGGTTCGGTTAGTTTTTTTTGCGATTAAGTCAAAGATGAATATTCTTTGCTAGTACTTTACTGTTTTTATATTTGCCTCTGGTAACATTATGGTGGCAATTTATTGATAGTTTTCAACTTATGACCATAATTAAACCTAAAATTACATCCAAAATTCTGTATATGTATATCAATGTAATCAAGAACCATATATCACCAATATTCAGAATATAGCTTACAATATTAAATATTTTACTTTGTCTATTGGTCTAGTCACCAGACTGTAAACCAAGAAACTGTTTTAGTCTTGCCTTACATATGAAAGCCAGCTAGGAGACTTTGGGCATGACTTCACAGGGTTGTTGTGAGGAAAATAGGAGAAGGAAGGAGCATTGGATATGTTCATTGCCTTAAGTTATTTGTAAACATAGTAAAAGCAGGATTAAAAAAAAACCTTCAAAAGGGGGTATGGCTAGCATGAATAACTCTGCATCATCTCACATATTCATTTTCTCAAGATAACATTTTAGGATGAACCAATAAAAAAGCATTACACAACATCCTGGACTTTAGCTAACAACCCTAACCCTAACCCTAACCCTAACCCTAACCCTAACCCTAACCCTAACCCTAACTCTAACCCTAACCCTAACCCTAGAAGTATATTCCATAATTCTTTTATAGGAGCTTTCTAAAATTCCAGATCATTTATTATGTGTAAGGATGGCTGAAAAATTAAAACTTGGTTCTACAAAATAAGATGATAATTGCTATATTTTGGAGTGTCACACCCAATTAAAAAGAGCCCAGTAGTTTAATTGTGACTAAATTGATTAATTTTAACAAGATTGTTTTTCAAATTTTGAAAAAGTATATAAGAACATATTTGAGATCATTGTTTGTAAGAGCCAAGACAATATAGTAGTCAAATGGTAACATCTCTTCTAAAAACACATTGCATTTCCCTCTGAATGAAAGTGATTGGAAGAGCATCATTCATTGAATTCTGATTAAAGATAGAAATGGCAGGGAATAGCAAAATAAAATTTAATCTCAAGCTAGAATCATTGGTAGGTACAACATGACTACTAAAGAATTGACTAATCAACGACCTTGTGTCGGAGGGGGAGCCGGACCTGGCTGGGATTACGGAGACCTGGCTGGGCCACGAGGGAGGACTTCCGCTCGTGGAAATATGCCCGCCAGGTTACCGCGCGATTCATCAACCCCGGACCCTAGGCAGGGGTGGGGGCGGGTAGCAGTTATTGTTAGGGAAGGCCTTGAGCCGAGAGAGACCACTGTACCACAGACCACCGGTTGTGAGTCCCTCTGCATGAAGTGGGGCCCAGGGAGGCAGTTGGGTGTGCTGGTTATATACCTGGCTCCCTGCTATGTATCAGCAGCCCTGCCCGAGCTCCTTGAGGTGATTGCTATGGTGGCAATTGAGACCCCCAGACTGGTAGTCATGGGGGGACTTCAATTTGCCATCGTTGGGTGGATCATCCGAGGCAGTTCGGGAGTTCATGGCCTCCATGATGGCCATGGACCTGACCCAAGTAATTCAGGGTCCCACTCACGCGGGAGGACACACGCTGGATCTGATTTTTGTCTCTGGTCAGTGGACAAGTGATCTGGGTATAGGGGATTTAGCCATTATGCCTCTGTCATGGTCAGATCACTCACTTCTCCGGCTCGACTTTCCAACCGCTACACCCCACCGTGGGGAGGCAGAATCAGAGACTCCGAGGTGGTTCCGCCCCAGGCGCCTGATGGATCCTGAAAGGTTCCAGACGGAGCTTGGGCCACTACCTGTGACCCTGACCCACGCCCCGACTAAGGACCTGGTGGCCGCATGGAGTATTGCGGCTGCCGGGGCCTTGGACCGGGTCACGCCCTTGCGGCCTCTGATGTGGCGGCGAGTCACCCAGGCTCCTTGGTTTACTGAGGAGCTGAGGGTGATGAAACACCGCAAGAGATGCCTAGCGAGTAGATAGAGGTCCACACGGTCCGAATCTGACCAGACACAGGCAAGAGCCCAGTTGAGGACTTACCTTGTGGCGATAAGGGTGGCCAAACGTCATTATTGTGCCACCCTTATTGTGTCCGCAGATAACCGCCCGACCGCCCTGTTCGGGGTGACCCACTCCCTCCTTCAACAGAGGCCATGGGAAGCCCCGTTGCAGGGCAGAGCAGAGGAATTTGGAGATGATCTGCAGGATAAAATCGCTCAGATCCGGAGCGAGCTGGCCTCCACTGAAAGTGGTCTGGAGGGACTAGCGGACCCAGATCTTGAGACACCATTATGGGAGGAGTTTGACTCTGTTACTTCCGATGATATGGACAGGTTGCATAGGCGAATGCGAGCCACCACATGTTTATTGGACCCGTGTCCCTCCTGGCTTGTACTGGCATCCTGGGAGGTTACACGAGGCTGGCTCCAGGAACTTGTGAACGCTTCTCTGAGTGAGGGGTTCTTGCTGGCCTCCCTTAAAGAGGTGATGGTGAGACCCCTCCTCAAGAAGCCTTCCCTGGACCCAGCATTGTTAGTAAATTATCGTCCGGTCTCCAACCTTCACTTTTTGGCGAAGGTTGTAGAGAGTGTGGTGGCGCAACAGTTTCCTCGCCACCTGGAGGAAATTGATTATCTGGACCTGCACCAGTCCGGCTTCTGGCCCGGAAACAGCACTGAGACGGCATTGGTCGCGTTGGTGGATGATCTCTGGAGGGCCAGAGATGGGGGTTGTTCCTCCATCCTGGTCTTGTTAGACCTCTCAGCGGCTTTTGATACCATCGACCATGGTATCCTATTGCATCGGCTAGAGGGGTTGGGGGTGAGGGGCACCGTTTTACGGTGGTTCTCCTCCTACCTCTCCGGCCGATCGCAATTTGTGTTGGCAGGAGGGCAGAGGTCGACCTCGAGACCACTCACTTGTGGGGTGCCTCAGGGGTCGGTCCTCTCGCTGCTCCTGTTCAACACATATGTGAAGCCACTGGGTGAGATCATCCGTGGTTTTGGGCTAGCGTACCACCTCTACGCTGATGATACACAGCTGTATATATCTACCCCAAACCACCCCAACGATGCTGTCGAAGTGATGTCCCGGTGTCTGGAAGCTGTGCGGATCTGGATGGGAAGGAACAGACTCAGACTCAACCCTTCCAAGACGGAGTGGCTGTGGTTACCGGCGTCCCGGTACAACCAGTTGACACCATCACTGACCATTGGGGGCGAACATCTAGCCCCCGTGGATAGGGTATCCTCCTGGATACCAGGCTGTCATTAGAAGAGCACTTTACGGCCGTGGCCAGGCGGGCGTTCTACCGGGTTCGCCTGGTTCATCAGTTGCGGCCCTTATTGGACCGGGACGCCCTTCGCACCGGGACGCCCTTCGCACTCATGCGCTCGTGACATCCCTTATAGACTACTGCAACGCTCTCTACATGGGGCTTCCCTTGAGATGCACCCGAAGACTGCAGTTAGTCCAGAATGCAGCTGCGCGGGCAATTATGGGAGCTCCTAGATGCTCCCATGTAACACCGCTCTTGCGTGAGCTGCACTGGCTGCCTGTGGTCTTTTGGGTGCGCTTCAAGATGCTGACTATCATCTTCAAAGCGCTCCATGGCATGGGACCTAGTTATCTTCGGGATTGGATCCTGCCCCATACATCCCTTCGGCCGATTCGCTCCCACAGAGAGAGACTTCTCCGGGTGCCGTCCACTAGGCAATGCCAGCAGGCGACGCCCAGGGGGAGGGCCTTCTCTGTGGCGTGCCCAACTCTCTGGAACGACTTACCCCCCAAACTGAGAACGATCACGGATCTCCGCTCCTTCCGCCAGAATCTTAAAACTTACTTTTTCCAACAGGCCGGCCTGGCCTAACTTACATCACCTAGCCCACAGTCTACAGTTAAAATGTTTTAAATTGGTTTTAGGGATATTGTTTTAATATATTTAAATTTTTGGCACAGGGATATTAATTTAATTTGGTTTTATATTTTGTATATTGTTGTTTATATATGTTTTTAAATTGCCTGTACCGCCCCGAGTCCCTTTTGGGAAGGGGTGTGGTATATAAATTAAATAAACCATAAACCATAAACCAATGCCCACTCTGGTTTTTTCCCATGCAATTTCCATAATTTTAGAATATAATAATAATAATAATAATAATAATAATAATAATAATGATGATGATGATGATGATGATGATGATGATGATGATGATAATGATAATGATAATGATGATAATGATAATGATGATAATGATAATATATGAATTTTAGAATATATGATAGAATACAATTCATAATATTATTTCTTTCAATCCCACCTGTCTGCCTTGATTATTTTGATAGTATTTTTGCAACTGTAAATTAATGATAGACAAATTCACCAATTTAGTTCAGATGGGCTCCCATAAATCGAACTATTTTTTCCCCAAAACTGGGAAATATCTTAGCATTTATTAGGTAAAATATCTTTTACCTAATAAAAGCTCCCAATTGGAAAAATACATTTGATAAGCCCCACCTGGTAGCCCCAATCAGAAAATCAACTCCACAGGAAAGCTAGAATTTATTTTGCTGAGTGACTATAAAAACAGAATCTTGCAAATGTAAGATTGGTTGTTCTATCTCTTTTCTCTTTTTCTACTTCTGTGAACCAGAGAGGTGTCTGGCTGAGTTTTTTCAAAGTACCGTATTTTTCAGAGTATAAGACACACTGGAGTATAAGACGCACCTAGGTTTTGAAGAGGCAATTTTTTTTTAAAAAAGTAGGTATATAGGTAGAGGGAGAGAGAGGGAGAGAGAAATAGAGAGAGAGAGAGAGAGATACAGTAGGTAGGGAGGTAGGTAGCAAGAGAGAGAATGTACATAGGTAGGTAGGTAGAGGGATAGAGAGAGAGAAGTAGAGATAGATAGAGAGAAATACAGTAGATAGGTAGGGAGAAAGAGAGAGAGAAGGTAGGTAGGTAGGTAGATGTTTCCAGGTGTATTTACCCATGTGCTGGAGAAGGAAATTGCTGACCATCTGTAGCACCTAAAACTGCTGGCACAGCACTTGACCATGTAATTCTCATCAACCACTCTAACTAAACAGCTTTACGAAATGGGGGAAAAAAGTTTTTGCACTCTGCAAACCTCCCCAAAATGATTTTTTGCAAAATCTGGCCTGATTTTTTTTCCCAAATAAAAGGCATGAATAACCGGGGAGGGGGGGGGGGGCTTGCAGAGTACTCGGGGGGGGGGGGCAGAAACGAGCAAAAATGGCCTGTTTTTTGCGAAAATGGCCCGTTTTTTGTCAAAAAATTGCATGCATAACCTTTACTGCTTTTAGAAGTTTGCTTAACTAGGAAAACTATCAAGGGACATGAGGACTGTAGGCTTACTAGGAACCTAGACAACAGATCAGAAAGCAATGGCAAACCAGAAAAAAAGCATCTTTGTGTACTTTTAGTAGCCATGAAAATGTGTCTTTTTAAAAAATATACATGAATATGTATATGCCTATATATCTTCATTGCCAACAATGGAATGTATGTATGCATAGTTAATACAACGTATATTTTAAAAGTTTATTTGATACAGAGGAAAAAAGGGATGAAAGTTATATCTCAGGTGGGCAGAAGAAATTTCTTATTGCTGCCAGATGTGTATTTATAAATTACAACTGCCCTCAATTTTTTCTGTTATTCATATGTATACATATTGAATACATATCCATATATATTCAAGTATGCATAAAGATTGCTTATTTTCATTCCCAAGCCAGTTAGACCAAAATGAAGAAGTGATTTAGTTTTCTGGGCCTCAAGAAATATCCATGAAGAACAGTAAGCTCCATATTTGGCTACTAAAATTGTTGGTAATTCAGTTGTGTTGAACACCATCAGTTTGTTCAGATGTTTCCTACATCATATCATTTTACATTTTGCATATCCATTTGACTAATGTATTGTTATGAATATTTTTCTATAAAAGTAAAATATATTAAGCTTAGAGCTTTTGTTACTCCATATTATTTAGCTCTAAAAGATCAAATTTTATTTTTGTCTGCCTGCATTTAAATAATATATCTTTAATGTCTACTTAACCTTCTGTTAACCTGTTCCATTAAAATTCTTCAGACACACTGTAGTGATGCTCATAATCTCTAGTTCATTATCTTAATTAGATCTATCCTATATTGTCCCACTCTTCATTCTCATTAGTTTAAAGGTGATCAGCCTTCAAAAGGCGGGTGGACGGAATTCACTATTGTGGCCATCTAGCATTCACCTTCTTTTGAATCTTTCAGGTGTAATAATGATGCTACTACCTGGTAGATTTAATTAAAAGTTGCTTTCAAATGATGTGAAGAGTCATTTTGGAAAATGAAGACAAAATTAATTCATGGATGTAAAATGCCTACACTATAATGGATCTGAACTGAACTGGGTTCCTTATTAAAATGTAAATGACACATTAAAAGTGGCATGAAAATTAATGTCCCTGATCCAAGAAGCACTTTTAAAAACCTTTCCTAGACCAAGAATATTTATTCAAGTAGGAATGCTAACAATAGTGTCTAAGTATTATTGGTTCAGAATTCCATTTTAAAAAGTCCTCCCTTCAAAGAATTTACCAGATTCTACTTTAAACAAATCTCGATATACCATCACTTAAACTATTGGAACATTTTAGTTTGTATTTCTAGCACCAACTATTCATATGCTCCAATTCTTGCCAAATGAAAAACAGAACCCTTTAATTTACTATATCTTCTTCTTCCCACCTATATATCTTCTTCTTTCCACCTATATAAGTTAATTTTCATATCATCTGAAACAAGAACATTTGAACACACTATGGAAAGTGGATCTCCTACCCTCTCTCTCTCTGTCTCTCCCTCCTTCCTTCCCTCCCTCCATCTCTCCTTCCCTCCCTCCCTCCACATCCAATGTGTGGATTCTGGGAATTGAAGTCCACATATCTGAAAGTTGCTACAGTTCAGAAACACTGTTGTACTGAAGATAAAACACTTTTCTCTGCTCCAAATTACCCTTCTAAAAATATTGATTTAGAATAGGCAATCTTTCAACAAACTGGTGTAGTGTCACCCCTGAAAGGACACCTAAAGTCTGGATCCCTCTTTTGTCCAGGCAATTAGGGCTTCCCTCACTCCCTCAGTCTTGTCATCTACTGTGTATCTACTGTAACATCATCTACTGTGTATCACTCACCTTGCATCCCAACATGTCTTCCTCTCTGTCTCTCTCGGTCTGTCAGGTTATTGTCTCCATACTGGCCATTTGCTTGCTCATTCCGCTTGCTTGGCTCCCCTCAGCTATTCTATGGCTCATCTGGATCCCCTCTGGTCTGCTTGTTCTACTTGTTCAGTTTGCCTCTCTTGTCCTCTGGCTTATCTGGTGTCCTTCTGGCCACTCACCTCCTCCCTCTACTCATTGGAAAGTCTCTCCCACCCCCTGACAAACCCTGGGACATCCAATTGTATTTGTAGAATCCAGTGGGCAAATGGAAGCATCTTTTCTTGATTACCTAGATGCATGAGGATCTGATGGTAACCACTTCTCAGATCCAACAGACTGAACCACTTTGCCCCCCAATAAGCAATGCAAAGAGTCCTCAATCTGTGGGGTAATGTATAGACTGGAATTGTTCTCTGATTGAGAGTGCAGTAATCTGCACATTCTGAGGAATCCATTCTTCTTCTGTGCCACAACTATAGGAGAAGTATAGAGGCTCTGAGACTCTTGGATAACGTCTTTAACTCTGCTACTGTAGATGCTCTCTGAAGTCATCCAAGTCATCTAAGGGAATCTGCCAAGACCTCTTTCTGAATGCCCTATCTTTTTGTAATCAAATTTGATGTTGGGCACTCATAGAACATCCCATGTCGAACTCATAAATGCCATCATCTCAAAAATTGGTCTCTAGCCTGTTCTACCCATTTTGGAATAAGCGGGATATTTTTTGGGTAGAACCATTCTATTGGGATGTTCTTCTCGGCCCCTTCCCCTGATGATGCAACAGGGATAGCAGGACTTAATAACATCCAGTCCTTCAACCTCATCAGGACATCAGTAGCATTTTGGACCCCAACCAAATGTTCCTGTTGGGTGTGCTGCAATGCCTATGTAGAAACCACCTCAGGGATTACATGCACTCCAACATCACCTCTTGTGCGATCAGTTTTGAAGTTACCCTAAGGTCCGACTGTTTCCTGTTCAGCCTGAGGGATGCTTACAGACACCCTACCTCCCTTGACTGCAATGCCTTCCTCATTCAGCTTCGAGTGCTACCCCTCTCTTTATGCAGGGGCCTGTTGCTCTTGCACCATGCATTGGTACACTGCCCACAGTGCCTAGTACAGTGATGGCGAACCTTTTTTGGTTCGCGTGCCAAAAAGCAAGAGGAGCACAGGGGGGGTCGTGCATGGGTGTGCCATACATACGTGCGCTTTCTCCCTCTGGCACTTTCTCCCTCCCTCCCTTTGCTTGTAGGGTCATTTTTTGCTCTCCCGAGCCTTCAGCAGCCTTCAGCCCTCTGGAGCCTTCAGGGAAGCCTCCAGAGGGTGAAAAACAGTCTCAAAAGAAGGCTGGACATGTGCGCTGGAGCTGACAGGGCAATGCCTCACGTGCCCTAACAAATGGCTCCGGGTGCCACCTGTGGCACCCGTGCCATAGGTTCGCCATCATGGGCCTAGTAAATTCCCCCTGATTCTGGGTTACTTGCTGAAACAAGAGGTATGAACAGTCACCTGACTAGATCGGTATTTGTCTCCACAACCAGGACTTCCAGGTTGCTCTTGAAGTACATACAATGGCCAAGGTGTCAACAGGCTTGGAATGCCGCACAACCAGAGAGTCAAACATTAACTGGATGGGGAGGTAACCACTGTAATGAAACTTCTCAGTTCCAGGGCACCAAATCTTCAAATTGTCCAGCTTCTATAGGTGCAAGTGTTTTAGGTGCCTGTCATAGATGTGCCTGTACAATAAAGTCATCTGCACATTTGAGTCAAGGAGAGCTCTTGTGTAAATGCCTTTGATTTGCACTGGCACTATGGGGACAGGACCTATGAGTTTGCCGGGGACTCTGCCAGCCAGGGCCAATGCACCTGGTTTAGTAGTTCATGCTTAGACACTCTTTTTGGTTTCTGGAGGCTTTCATGCAATGTTTTGTTGCTTGACTTTCTCTAGTCTCTCCTGGGTAGAAACCTGACACAGAAAAAGGTATTCTCATTGATTCTGTGGCAAAGCTTTGATGAGGTTTCAGTTGCCAATTTTGATGCCCAATTCTGTCTTCTTAAAGCTAAAGCTAGTTGCTGTAGGTGGGCACCCAGTTAGCTCTTCACTGGGGCCCTTGGGAGTTTCCCACTTGGGTGTGACTTCTTGGTCTGGGCAGCCTCATGCAAATACGTCTATAATCATCTTTATTCCCACAATTATAGCAAATCAGTGAACTCAATAAATTCTTGGCTGGAGAAGTGGAAAGTTCCCCTCTAACCGATCCAACTTGAGAGCGTGGTAACCTTTCCGATAACGTCACAAGGTCAAGGTTTGTTGGTGCATGTACTCTGACTGGTAAATCAGGCAAGAAATTATCTTTGTTGATCTTCTGGCAATATGATGAGGCAATCATAAGCCATACATGACTCCCAACTAAACTTTAAATTTCTAATGCCTTCTGGAGTGGGACGTTTCACGATCTCTGTGATCATCTGTTTCTTCTGTGTCTCTGGGACATCCCATTCATCGACTGCCTGCATGACTTCTTCCATCTATGTTTCATACTCCTTCTCCCCTGCGAGCACAGGCTGAATCCCCAATATGCAGTTTCCTGTACCCAACTGCCAAATGATTGTTGCTTGCACATTGTCATAGCTTTGAGAAATTTTGTCCCTGGTGTCCCTTGTGTGGCAGGGTTTTGTGCTTACTCCTTGAGGGCCAATGTACTGTCCAAGAGCATGGGCTGGTCATGACCCCCGATTTACTAGTCCATGAGTCACTGATCTGGGTGTTTGGGTGGACCAACCACATCTGGAAGGTGTCTCAGTCCACTTTCATGTTTACAATAAATATCCTCTGATCTGGAGATGGGGCCCTCACCACCTGCAGCTCTAGCTCTTCTGTTCAGTCACCTGCTTAAGTCTACCTTTTTGTTCCTTGCATTACTTATTAATGGTGATGGGGTTTATTTTACCTACTTAGCTCATGTTTCTGGAATTTAGTTTAGTTTATTAGTTTTTTATACCACCCTACTCCTGAAGGACTCAGGGCGGTGTACAGCCAAAGTAAAACAGATATATAAATAATATATATCTGATATATAAACAGCTCTCTATGGGAGCGTACTGGCTGGTGGGAGCCTCTCGGTGGCAGAAGGCGATCTCGTAGGTGATCACCTCTCCTGAAAAAAAGGGCTAGAAATAATTATGGATAAGCCTCCACTTGTAGCATCACCCCCAAAAGAGTCACTAAAGTCCAGGGAAAAAAGTCTCTATCTTCCTCCAGGAGATTGGGGTCGCCCCCACCCTCAATCTTATTCTCTGCACATATCACTCACCTGGCATATCAATATCTCTCTCCCTCCCTCCCTCCCTCCCTCCCTCCCTCCCTCTCTCTCATGTCATTGTTTCATTTCTGATCAGCCACTTCTCTACTTGCTCAACTCTCAGTAGTGGAAATTTTGAGTAGTTTGGAGAACCAGTAAATACCACTTCTTATTGGCCCCACCCCCATCTATTCTTTGCCTCCCAGGTCCCAACTGATCTGGAGGGAATGGATATTTTACAGTATCCCTCCCCAGCCACCAACATCAAGCCACGCCTGCCATGCCATGCCATGCCATGCCATGCCATGCCATGCCATGCCCACCAAACCACACCCACAGAACCGGTAGTAAAAATATTTGAATCCCACCACTGCTATACTGGTGACTCCAATGTAATAGATTATTATTTCCATAATGCTGCCATAATCCTCCAGTCAAAACAACTCTACTTGCTAGGCCCTATAGGATTGAACTCTAACATTTTTCAAGGGCATAGGTTTATGAAATGTTAGTCTTTGCATTATAGAAAACTGCCTATTTAGGGCCAACACATTTTGAAAGAGATTTTCTCCCAAGCTACAGATTGTTTGAAAAGATGTATAATATCATAGCAGTTGTTTCCAAAGAGGATTTACATTGAACTTTCATATTCTCATTACATGTTTCCACAGAGACCAGATTGCCCATTATCTTGGTATAATGGTATCTAATTTAATAAAACAGAATAAGAAAGACAACTGTGATTATGCTCTTTGGTCTGCTCTCTCTTTAAAGGATACACGTTACTTTCTTTTTTGAATCCGAAATTGATGGAGTTTGATTCTATTTACCAAATGGCAATATTAAGAGAGGCTCACTATCTTTTAAAAAATAACACCTGTTGTTTTTCTAACAGCTTTTTACATGAATTCTGAAAAAAAGCCAATTTCTACAGCTAGGTGGTGATATTTCTTCTTAGCAGTTGTGAATAAAATATAAAATAGGCTCTTGGGGAATATTGTTTCTTTTTAGTGCTTCCTACTGCATGCAGGGTCAAACAATAGCAGGCATTTTAAGGGTGCAAAGATTGTCTCATTGGAACAAATTCTTTGCCACAGATGATTGAGTATCTTCCTACATATGGCAACTCAAGATTTTAGAAGCGCAGTCCAGATTTTGGTGTAGGAATGTGATGGAGAAAAATGCTTCAACAAGGAAGTTTTCTTCCTGAGCCATATTTGAGATATCTATATATAAATAAAAATGTAAGATAGTTTGTGCAAAGCCCCTAATCTCAGAAATTACTGGACCGATTGACACCAAATTTTCACATGTGCCTCCCTGTCCCAGTCCAATCTTAGCTGTATAAGCCTCCAACCGCTCTCCTTCCACCCCCCTACCCCCAGGATCAGAAGCATCCAGCTTCTCCTGCCGTCGTCCTGCAGCTTCTGGTGTTTCTACATCCCCCCCCAATCAATCTCCTCCAGGCCTCTCTCCCTCCCTTGAGGCCAACGGCAGCAGGCACCTGGTAGCTTCACCTCCCAGTGCTTCTACCACCGCCGCCACTGCAGCAGCCTCACCCTCCAACCTCACGGTGGCAGCAGCACCAGCGAGAAGAGATTGGTGGGCCGGTAGGAGGCAGAGGGTGAGTGGTAGAAACGCCAGGAGGCGAAGCTACCAGATGCCTGCTGCCATTGGCCTCAAGGGAGGGATGATGACGGCAGCAGCAGCAAGCGGGCCTGGAGGCAGAAACTCCCCCCCCCCAGGAGAAGCCGGACGTGGTCTTCCATGAAGGTATAAGGTGCCTGCTGCCGTTAGGCTCAAGGGAGGGAGGGAGGGAGGGACGGAGGGGGGCCTGGAGGAGGTTGATTGGGGGGCGGTTTGGGGAGGGGAGGGATAGGTAGTTAGGTAGAGGAATATAGAGAGAGGAAGAAATACAGTAGGTAGGTAGATAGGTAGGTAGAGGGATAGAGAGAGGGAGAAATACAGTAGGTAGGTAGGTAGAGGAATAGAGAGAGGGAGAAATACAGTAGGTAGGTAGGTAGAGGGATAGAGAGAGAGAGGGTGAAATACAGTATGTAGGTAGGTAGGTTGAGGGATAGAGGTAGGGAGATATACGGTAGGTAGGTAGGTAGGTAGGTAGGTAGGTAGAGGGATAGAGAGGGAGGGAGAAATACAGTAGATAGGTAGGTAGAGGGATAAAGAGAGAGAGAGGGAGAAATTCAGTAGGTAGGAAGAGGGATAGAGAGAGAGAGGGAGAAATACAGTAGGTAGGTAGGTTGGGGGTTATACAGTGGTTGTGTGTACACAGTTTGGTTGGCCATTTAACCAGACTGGACCACAGCAACGCGTGGCCGGGTACCGCTAATAATAAGTATTAATTCTTCAATATCTCAGGCTTCTATAATTTGGTTCTGGAGTAAGAGAGAAATTTCTCTCTCAGTACTATTTCTCTAATGAAAATCTTCATGAAGCCATTATAAAATAATATATGATACGTAATATTATATCTGTATGTTTTGGGGTGCAGAAGGGAATTGATAAAAGAATTCAGAACTAACCATCTTCTTGCAGTATTGTTTCCCAACCCCAATCATTCTACCAAAGCAATGTATTATTTGCATTCAAATAAACCTGATATTTGTTACCAGAAGACAGCAAAACCACCCAGCAGCCACATCTGGACGTCATAGTTTTAATATTTTATAATAGCTTTGCTAGACACCACACTTAAAAATATTATGAGCAGTTACCGTGGTGTGATGTCAATGGCTAGTGCAGATTAGGGGATACTCTGTTGTTCAGCTTAAATAGGTATTTATGGGTTTTAAGGCAGCGTTTTGCTTTAGGCATCTGAAATAATGTCTCAATGATTTTTTGCATGGAACCTAAGAGATCAAAATAATTCCAATACAATGTGATCAGTTTTGCGGAAGGGTGTGCGAGAGAGAGAGAATGTCTATATGACTTTGATTATTTAAGTTTTCTTCTTATGTAGTCATATCATCCTTATTCTATAGGGGGCCCTCCAGATGTTTCAAGACTGCAGCTTTCAGTATTCTATAGTCCAACACAACTAGACAATACCAGATCCCTCTCATTTCTCTCTGTAAACATGAAACTGGTTATAATAAGAGGAGATAGGACAGCCTGATTAAGGAAATTGAAGCACTAAAATCTATCTTGCACATTAAAAAGGGTCAGATGTTGATTGGAGGGCCATAGCTGCCATCTTGCCTTTTCTGAACCCTCTGCAGATGTCTCAGCTGAAAGAAATATAACTCTGAAAGAGTTATACCTTTAAGATTAGAAAAGAAAAACATGTTCTTCAATGATAGAAAAGGAGAAAAATTGATAGTTGTGCAAGGAAAATATTGAGATGGATTGAATGAACGTTAAATGCTTGTCCCCAAAGAATAATGAAAATGGCTTACATTCATAATATTTCCTGTCTTCAGGTCTCATTATAATCATTTTCCCAATGAATGCATGCATGGTATATCATTTCCTTTTTCATCACTATTTTTGTCATGGAAAAGAAGCTATCAGAATCCTAATGACTTAGTTATTTAAGCCATTTCTGTGTTCTTTATATTTTGAACAACCTCTCTCTTTCACTTCTCCACAGGTTATTAATGCTAAGAGTGGGAATTGCTATCAAATTGCCAAACAATGAAAAGGCCAAAGTATCAAAAATTGCTATTATCTCTGCAACAAAGATTATATGACATGTGCGAAGAAAAAGCCAGAATGAATTCAGCGTATGTCTCCTGAAGGCAAATGATATTAACAAATATTACCAAAAGCAGTGGCAGTAAACAGAAAATATTTCAAGGTGTTCAGTTCCTTCTCTGCAGATGAGATTTGACATTCGTATTCTCTGAGGGCCTCATTTCCCTGAACAATGGAGTAGTTTCACAGAAGCACCTATTTTATTTGGGGTTTTTTGAGAAGGAAAGTTGGCTGGAAACATCCTTTCTGCAATATCTGAATATATGTATTAATATCCATTGCATGTATGATAGAAAGGAACAGCTTAACAGTCAACAATGACAATATTTACTTTCCAGATCACTGATTCTCAGAAATGGGCCCTCTTATTCATTGCAAGAAGCTAATGCCCCTGCCAGTGGTGGGTTTCTGCAGGCTCGCACCTACTCGCGAGAACCGGTTGGCAAAATTTAGAGAACTGGTGAGAGGGGGTTCCACCGGCGTACCTGGAAGTAAATCTGGCCCGCCGCTGCCAGTGACCCAACGGGAAGGAAAGGAAAGTAAAGGAAGGAAGGAAGGAAGGAAGAAAGAAATAAAGAAAGAATTTATCATCACAATTGAGTCCAAAATTTTGGTTGCTAAGCAAGAGCGTTGTTAAATGAGTTTCACCACATTTTAAAAGGTGGCCACTCCCACCCTGTCACATGACTGCCAAGCCACGGCCACAAAATAGGCCACACCTACAGAGTAGGTTCTAAAAAAATTTGAAACCCACCACTGGCCCCTGCCTTCCCTCAATCTCTGCATATCACGCCCTTATACCACTAGTTTCTATAACCTTCCTCTTTTTTGTGCTGCTAAAGAATTTGCTCATAGAGTATTGCTTTTTGTGGAGAGAATTATACAAAGACTGTCCAATAAGGATACCTGGAGCAAGGTAAAAAAAGTAAATATGATAATTACAATTGCACAAGTAAAGCCCTGCTATTTTTTAACATGGACTACATATTTAAGAGATATGGGCATCACTCTGTTGTTGCAACCACCATACTCTCCTTCTCCATGGATGATGCTTCCCCCCCATCTTTTCACGGGGGTTATAACCCATTTCTTAATCACTGTGAAACACTCTCTTATAATTTTGTTAATGGATTTCAAATATTTGGTCTGCTGATAGATGGTCATGTATCCTACTTTGTTAAAATGGACATCGACTGCAGGCAGTTCTGTTTGAAAAATCCTTTAGGCCAAACTCAAGATTAAAATCAAGATCATAACAATTGTCCAACTTCAATTAGCACTCAGACAATCGGCTGAGATAGCTCTCAAATGGAAATGTTCTACATTTCTATTTCACTGGAGTAAGAGTTTCACAATGTTCATCTATTTTTATAAATGAACATATTCACATTTTGTGTAAATACGGCTGATCAACGGCAAACATTATTTAATCTCTTTTATGCAATGCTCCCCCCCTCCCCCCAAAGTTCATTAGTACGCAGCATACAAACTAGGGTTTGATTTTGGTAAGCTTTTAGCATTTGTGACATCTCCCCCTCCATTGTGTGCCCTTTTAAATTACCTACTGCAGGAAATGGTCAATCCTTTGTTGATGTGATCCGCTTTGGGCTAAATTTAGTTGACAACTAGCAAATCTCACTGTTCAATTGCCTTACATGGAGAGATGGGGTTTGCATTTGATCTAGCTACTTAAATAACTGCTTTGGGATGAAGAATCTAGTATAGAGGGGACCACTGAAAATCCAAGGGCAACATGTATCCTTGGGGTTTCCAGAGAAAATTGTTCCCTAATTGCTAATTTGTATATAACAGAAAGACAAAAGTGGTAATTATTAACTAGAGAGTTATACTGATATATTTAATGACATTGAACTTTAGGTTTAGTTCTGGCCACACACTCTCTTTTTTAAAAGTGTTACCACATAAGGTGAATCTAGTCTTTTGCCAAAAAGAAGTTGTGCAGTTTTTTGATTGAAGGCTTGCTAATTTTCAAAAAGCAGGTGAGCCACTCAGATACAGTAGTGTGCATATTGCCCATAACTGAGGAAGGATTTAATAATAGAGAAATGTGCAGCAGAGTGACAGGTATGCAGATTTCATTGTTTAGTTTCGGGGTTTTATTTCCCTGTGCTCATTCTTAGTGCATTCTACTTAAAGAAAGTAAATGTAGAAAATAATATTTATAATGGTTGTTGTTATCACTCTGCAGTGCTTTGTATGTAAAATGAAGGTGTTTTAGAATACACTGGTGCACACATAAACACCTCTTGGCAACTCCTTAAATCCTACACATCTTTTTTTGAGACTGCGCTGCACTGCAACTGCAAAAACAAAAACACCGCCCCGAGTCCCTTTGGGGAGAGGGGACAGTTTATAAATGTAATAAATTATTAAAAACAAAAACAACCGCTCGCCCCCAATATGTGATACTGTAAAATTCACTGCTGCTTTAGGAAGTTCATAAATGTTATATAAGCACTTATGCATGGTCCAAAGCATCTTTTCTTTTTCTTTGAATCCAAAGCATAATCTTGATAAATATTCTTACAGCTCTACAAAAAATATATTCACATTCTACATTTTTATAAACGAATGATTTATTATTATGTGCAGTGTTGGCTGTTAGTGACCACAGAAGTAGACCTTCTGCAGAGTCACCTATTCTTAGTCTGTCTCTTCAGGTTTTCCTATAGTGCACCAGGTACTGCCATAATTAAGCCAGTGAAACTTGCTTTGTTGTTTTCTTCTATTTCCTTCTATCTTTCCTGGCATTATAGACTTCTTACAAATCTTTGTATAATCTATCTGAAGCAGGATGATTTGATGATTTTTGTTACCCCTTTATTTGTTTCCTTTGCTATCCATGGTATTCTCACAACTTTGAATACCAAAATTCAATATAGTGGAACCTCTGGTCATGAACACTCTGACCATGACCAAACCGTGTTCTGACCAAAAAATTTACGATTTTTTTTTTTGCAGCCAATTTCCCTTGAATGAATTGAAATAATTCACGAGATGGAAGTTACATAATTACGCAAGTTACGTAAGTTCCACAAATATGTAATGCAATCGGTAGCACTGATTATTTATGCAAATATTAACAAATTTTGGTTTTCAAATGTTATGAAGTGTGTGAATGTACCTGTTGGTTACATTGAATGGTATATTTTGCAGATAGAGAAGCCCTGGTGGCACAGTGGTTAGAATACAGTATTGCAGGCAAACTCTGCCCATAGTTGGGTGTCCAATCCTGATGGGATCAGTAAATGAGGTCCTAGATTGTTGGGGGAAACATGCTAACATTGTAAGTTGCTCAGAGAGTGCTATAAAACACTATAGAACAATAAATGAAGTATCTCTAAATGCTATTGCTATTCTATCTCTATTTTGACAAAGGTTATTTTCTTATTAAAGAAGCAACAGTTCCAATAAAGGTAAACAGAAATGACACTGTATCATCAAATAGTATTTCTTTATAGAATCCTGCCTTTCTTTGCATAAATAAAGGGGTGCCTTGGGGTGTGTTTTGGTATTGATGTAATTTCCCCACAATTTGATGCAAATATATTTGAAAGATACTGTTTGTCCCTCAAATGAGTTTCATTGTATTGTCATTACTTTGCTTTCTGACCTGATTATTTCTGCTTTGTGGGTTCCATGCCTCACTAAACAGCGTGACTGTATATACTATACATCTGTCTCACTGTAAATATAATGCCATTTTTAAAAGCCTGTAATTTCAATCCTCTTTGTTAATTAATGAAACTCAGCATGTTTTCCAAAAATGATTTAATATTAACAGGGAGTTGAACAAAGTCAAGATGGAAGCCATCAAACAATTCTATGTAAAATTGGAAACGCTTTGATTGTATCCATATAACCTCTCTGTTGATTTATTATACTCCTTCCCTCTGCCTATGATCCATTTTGTTTCCTTTGCCAGCAGGGAACGATTGTAAGTAGGTGAGAAGAGACTAAGTTTAGATAGTGGCACAAACAAAAAAAGAAATAATGCTCCCTCTTTGAGTATAAGAGTAAATCTAATCATTTCAAAACACTACTAATTAAGTTACATACATATTTTTGGCATATAAATCTTAGCTGCAGTAAGATTCCTATATTTCGAAGGTCACTGAAGAACACAAACTGATCCTACTGTGTTTATCAGGATATTCCTGATATTTGGAGAACAATAGATTGCACATTGATCACTGCACACTCTAATGTTCTCCAAATATCAGGAATAATGTAAAATAAAAGCAACACTTTGGGTTGCAATACAGATACATGTGGTACTCATACAGCTGATCAAATACTACAAAGTGGTCAGAGTATTTTGGACTCCAACCCCCAAAGTTTTAGGCTAAAAATACAATGAATAGTTGCAAGTACTTGGCATGGCTAGTCTAATGAAGAGAAGGACCAGGGGAGACATGATAGCAGTGTTCCAATATTCGAGGGGCTGCCCCAGAGAGGAGGGGGTCAAGCAGTTTTCCAAAGCACCCAAAGGCCAGACAAGGATAGAAATTGATTGACAAATTTAACCTAGAAATAAGGAGAAAATTTATGACAGTGAGAACAATCAACCAAGGGAATAGTTTGCTTTCAAAAGTTGTGGGCGCTTCATCACTGGAAGCTTTCAAGAAGAGACTGGATTGCCAGGGTCTCCTGCTTGGGTGGGGGGTTAGACTAGATGGTCTACAAGATCCCTTCCAAATCTGTTAATCTGAATCTCCTATAATTCTGTAGTATCTGAATCTGAAAGTGGAAGTTTTTCTTAACACAATATCTCTTGTCAAGGAAAGAAAGAGGAATATGCAGTAAATTCTAAAGCACTGCAATTTTTTTTCACCAATCCTTAGAAAGTTCTATTGATTATTTCCAATCCATCATTTCTCCTAATCTGAATTGTAAATTAGCCATCCATGAATCTGTTGAGTTTTTACATTTGTGTAAAAGACTGACAAACATTCAATGGTGACCTTTCTCCACTTTTGAAGTTGCAGTTCCCCAAACCTCCTGCTCTTTCTATACCTTTTATGGGTAGGGCCTTGGTCCAAGTCCTGAACCACAGTTTTATATGAGTTGTCATTACTATGCATATTTTAGTGATTTTATCATTATGTGTGTTGCATGCAAATCTTTTGCTGATTGGCTTCATGTAAGCTATAATACTGTTTGGTTTTAATATAGTTTTTGGTGTGAACCAGCTATTATGGCTTGTAAACTATACTGTATGTTATGGTTTAGCAGAGCTTGATGCCATGTGGTGTGTGAATTGTATGTGTGAGTGGAATATACATAAGTGGGATATGCAAAGGAAGGGACTGAATGGGCATGAATGACAGAAAGAACTTACCCAACTCTGTGAAGATATTGTAGAGCGCACATCTTTCTTGATGCCAATAATAATCAAATGAAATAAATTAATGAGACTAAACAACACTTGGAGGTATTGTACTCCTTTTCATCATAATACAACCATAGAATTGGTGCATCAAAAGTTAAAACAAAAAATAATCTGAGATCAGATATTTAAAAACTGTGCTGCTCAGTACTAATTTTTAATTGCATAAAATTGGGATTTTTATTTCTGTGATGTGAAGTATTTTTACATAATATTAGTGCACATGCATAAGTGATAATATTGAAGTCAGCCCAAAAATACTTTCTCAGAGCAGCCATAGTCCCAAATAGTGCAACATCTAATTGTTAATTCAGAATTCAGTTAATTCCGAATTGAAAATAAAACTGGTGCAAATTTACTTTTAAGAGTTCAACACAGTGGAAAACATAGTGTTTATGAATTTTTGGAATCAGTATCCCACCTTTTCTTCAAGAAGACATTTATTGCAGTCTCTCTTCAAATATTTGAATTTTAATTTGGAACTTTCTTCAGCCAAAACTTTGGTATGTAACTGAGATAAAATCTATCCCTTACTCCAAGTTCCTCCACCAGTAAGCTAATTCTTTCAACTTCATACTATTTTTTCTTCTCTTCCAAATGCAGTTATGGATTGTGAGAAAGAAACACGTGTGCTCATTCTGACTCCTTTTCAATGGATTAAAAATAGAAGCTAAGGATCAAGTTTAAATAAGTGCCTTCTTTAATCAAGTGTCCTGTGTGCCAAAATAGAAAGACTGAAGAGCTTGTTTTCATGGAAATGTTCAAGAAATGATTTTGGAAACAATGTAGGCAGAGTGATGAGATTATTAATGAGTTAGTTGCCCACAGCTGGGTCTGAAAAACAGACTCATTTTCCATTTAAAGACAACCCCCCCACCCCCCACCAATATGCTTGTCTGAGAATGCTTCTTTTGGAAGAAATCAAATTTTCATTTTGTGGGTTTTTCATTTATTTCCATGATGTTCTTCCTGACTTGGATCAATGCAGCAGTTATACACACACATACACACCACACACACACACATACATATATTATAAACACTATATGTACAGAGAGAGAGAGAGAGAGAAAGAAAGAGATATATATACACACACATATACTTTATATAATACTCCTCTTGCTCATTCTCACAGTGAAAATCCTGGGAGGAAACAGAATATCTATACAACATATTCTAGAAAAATGGATATCATCACAACTTTATGAAAAAGTGCCTGATCACTCAACCCAATACATCACAACTCAACCCTAAAAATAATAACACTTACATACATCAAGAACAGAAACCACCAACAGACTAGTACAACCAACCACATGGAATCAGGGGAGCACATAAGCCAAGTAAAGTATTTTTAAACACCCTAAGTAAACAAAAAAACCTATAAGCCCCAGAAGAAAAATTGTATATCTACAATATAATGACTGCGAAAACCACTACATAGGATAAACAGGCAGAAGAAAGGCAGAAAATATCTATGAACACCAACTAACAGTCAGAAGACGTGATGAAAACTCTTCAATTTCACAACATATAAATAGACTAAACCATAGTTTCAGCTGGGAAACTGGGACCAATCGTAGACCAAAAGTCCAAAAATGCTAGGGAATTTCTACAAGCTTGGCAAAAAGCTTCTACAAACTCTGATAAATTAGTCATCAATAAATACATAGAGAGAAACAATATTTATACACAATACAAAAGAGACAATCAGCAAGCCAAGAAAAGGGAACTAAAAGACCAAATCACCTCCCCACCAGCAATTAGCATCCAGATAAGCATAGATTAACTCCACGATTGACATCAGACCAACAATCAACTGCTAAGACCACACTCACTAACAGTGACAAAGCAAGTTACTAGGATAAAAATTGAGTGCTTACTAGCACTTACTATATTACCTTGTTTGAGTAATGAAAACAACACCAAGGGTTAGGGTTAGGGTCATCTGAACCCTAACCCAAACCAGCTCAGCTTGCCTATCTACCTAGTGTTGTTTTATCATTTATTTTATTTCATTTTATTATTTATTTTACTGCGTTGATTTTTAAAACTCAGGTGATAATGTTCCCCCTAAAAAGCAAATTACAACTCTAGAGAAAATAAGGAAAGAATTGAATTACAGTGAGCTACTGGAAATCTCTTAACACCAGTTTCTGTGCTAAAATGCAAAATATCAAGCTCCATGTGTTTTCCTTTCTTTCTTGGACTGCAGGATTTTGACACAAGATAGTCCAATATTTTTGTGTGTGTGAGTGTTAACAGCCAAGCTCCTACTATGGACTTCTTCTTTGTTCCAGGCCATACACCCTATTTCTCCTTGGTAACAGCTAGGCTAATGGACTCTTATTATCTCTCTCTCTCTCCCTGGAAATTATGCCAGTGCTCCTTTAGAATTGGCCAAGAACTGTGCTGAATCAATGATGCAGCTGGCACCCTCCCCAGAGACTGAATGTTTTACCTTTTTGATTCATGCAGTCTGTGCTAGCTAAGATCCATGATGCCATGAGTGATTTCTCTTTGAGGCAGGTGAGAACAAAAGAGCTTTGTAAACCCAGTTCAATAGAAGCTGGAGACATGGCGCTCTATTGATTACAAAAACACAACCACAGTCCAGAAGCATTTTCTCTGTAATTGATTTCTGTGTGAGGTACGGCTGAGAATCCTAACAAAACATTCCATACCTATATTGTCCTACACATATCAATAAGTAGGTGGGATCTCAGCAGTAGCATTTTAATGAAAGGAAGTGTCAAACTTTACTCAGAACAAAATTTGCTCACTGTAGATTATGTATGTTGGAAATGATAGAGTAATATTGACTTTTCTCTTACGCTTCCTTCCTTCAACTTGTAAGTCACTTTGTACCCATAAAGATAATAAAACTTAATTAAATGCAACTAAATAAACCCACAAACTCAGTATGTAGTAGTGAAAGTATCAAGAATAACAAACGTTAACAGATGAAAAGGAAAAAATAACAGCTTCAAGGCATAATTGTTCAGTTACATGTATATTAGTATGCTGAGCTTACCAAGTTGAGAAGCTTGACAGAATACAAAATCCTTTGCCTAGTTCTGAAAAATGATATAAAATTCTATAGAAGTAGTCCTGCTAAATTGTTACAGCAAACAAACAACATTATGAATTGTACCTATTAAATGTATTGTGACAGATGCATGAAGTGCTCCTCACAATAGAAATAACACACAGCATACAGAGAGTTGTCAGGTCCCTCTACCTGAATCAAATCCAATACTGTTCATAGTGACAGATTCCAGAAAACAGCTTTAACAGTCTGCTGTAGCAAAACAAGCTAACAAACACATGAAATATGTCATTATGAAGAGCTCTGGGTTTAACTGCAAGATGCAGAAATCCATCAAGGTCAAGATTCCAAAGGCAACACAACTAGTCATTTCCCCTTATTCTCTCTCTTTCATTATATTAAAAAAAACTTACAAAAATGACAGGGTATCTCCCAATTATTTATAAGACTATTTCAATTTATGTTTGGTTGGTGAGTCACCACGTACTAATTTACCTGATTTTTAAAAATCACGTTTCAATTCAACTCAGTTGGAATCTAGGCACATAGTAAAATAGTTGTCACATTTGTTGAACATTGCAAAAATTATTGCTCGTCTCAGGGTAGTGGAACAAGGCAAAATTATTCATGTAGTCCCACTGACTTCATTGAAAAAAACCCCAGTAACTTTGGAGGGGAGGAGCCAGCGTTGCGTCCATACAACATGAGGGCTTGATGATCCGAGATGTCCGTTGACACTTTTGCCACTGATTGGATCATTTGGACTTAAACCACCCCGAACCACCCCAACGATGCCGTCGAAGTGATGTCCCGTTGCCTGGAGGCCGTGCGAGTCTGGATGGGGAGGAACGGGCTTCGACTCAACCCGTCCAAGACCGAGTGGCTGTGGTTTCCGGCGTCGCAACATAGCCAGTTGGTTCCATCTCTGGCTATCGGGGGCAAATCATTAGCTCCCACAGTGAGGGCACGCAACTTGGGTGTAGCAAATAGTAGCAACTGTGAGAGGGATCTAGGAATCTTAGTGGACAACCATTTAAATATGAGCCAGCAGTGTGCAGCAGCTGCCAAAAAAGTCAACACAGTTCTAGGCTGCATAAACAGAGGGATAGAATCTAGATCACCTGAAGTGTTAATGCCACTGTATAGTGCCTTGGTAAGGCCACACTTGGAATACTGCATACAATTTTGGTCGCCACGATGTAGAAAAGACGTGGAGACTCTGGAAAGAGTGCAGAGAAGAGCAACCAAGATGATTAGGGAACTGGAGACTAAAACATATGAAGAACGGTTGCAGGAGCTGGGTATGTCTAGTTTGATGAAGAGAAGGACCAGGGGAAACATGATAGCAGTGTTCCGATATCTCAGAGGGTGCCACAAAGAAGAGGGAGTCAAACTATTCTCCAAGGCACCTGGGGGCAGGACAAGAAGCAATGGGTGGAAACTAATCAAGGAGAGAAGCAACTTAGAACTAAGGAGAAATTTCCTGACAGTTAGAACAATTAACCTCTGGAACAGCTTGCCTCCAGAAGTTGTGAATGCCCCAACCCTGGAAGTCTTTAAAAAGATGTTAGATAGCCATTTGTCTGAAATGGTATAAGGTTCCTGCCCATGCAGGGGGTTGGACTAGAAGACCTACAAGGTCCCTTCCAACTCTGCTATTGTATTGTATTGTATTAGATGTCCTCCTGGATTCTCGGCTGTCCCTAGACGATCACGTGACAGCCGTGGCCAGGGGGGCTTTTTATCAGGTTTGCCTGATACGCCAGTTGCGCCTCTTTCTGGATCGCGATGCTCTATGTACAGTCACTCAAGCCCTCATCATCTCCTGCCTGGACTATTGCAACTCCCTCTACATGGGGCTTCCCTTGAGGTGCACCCGGAGGCTCCAGCTAGTTCAGAATGTGGCCGCGCAGGGGATTTTGGGGGCCGCTAGATGCTCCCATGTAATACCTCTCCTGCGCGAGCTGCACTGGCTTCCTGTGGCGTTCCAGGTGTGCTTCAAGGTGCTAGTAACAACCTTTAAAGCCCTCCATGGCAAGGGATCTGGATACTTTCAAGACCGCCTCCTACCATACACCTCCCTCCGACCAGTCCACTCCCACAGAGAGGGCCTCCTCAGGGTGCCCGTCAGCCAGTCAATGTCGGCTGGCGGCCCCTAGGGGGAGGGCCTTTTCTGTGGCGGCTCTCTGGAATGACCTACCCCCTGACCTACGCACAGCCGTGGACCTGCGCCTTTTCCTCCAAGCCCTGAAAACTCATCTATTTTGTGCGGCCGGCCTGGCATAGTTTTAATTGGCTTTTATTAGGGGTTTTAGAGGGTATTTAAGAACAGGCCTGTGTTTAATTTATTTTTAGTATATTTTTAGTATAGTTATTGTATCAGATGTTTTATTGTTGTTTTTACTATCGCCTGTTCACCGCCCTGAGTCCCGTAAGGGAGAAAGGGCGGTGTATAAATCCGAATAAATGAAACGAAATGAAACCGTCTTGGAGGGACGGTGACTAGGAAGAGGAAGCCTTGCTGGTCACAGGGACGCTGCAAAGTCCCTGTTTGACCCAAGGGGGGCGCTTCTATTAGGCAGCAAACAGGCAGCTTCATGCTGCGGCTCCGGAAGGAAGCTGAAAGAGAAAGTGAGTCCATCTGGAAAGGTATTTTGTCTTTTTGAGATACTCTGCCAAATAAACTTAAAAAAAAAAAGTAAAACTAAATCCTTTAAGCAAAAGAAACAAGCGATGGAATTAACCTACTTTGGACTGATCTAGAAAGTTTTTTTTCTTTTTCCTTGTAATTGTGGATTGAAACGCCTGTAATAGGGTTTTTTTTCCCCCTCTTAAAGCGAATGGATTATTTCTTCTTCTTCTGTTTTTTTTACTCTATTTTTTGAGTCTTGGACTAAAGCCCTATTTTTACTTTTATAATTCTTCTTATGACTTGCTACTAAAATTCCAATAAGAACATTATTATTATTATTTTTTTATAACAAAGAGAGACATATTAGAACATGAAAAGTAGCAACACTGCCACTGGGAGGTCAGAGGCTGAACCTTTTGAGACAATGTATTTTTTTTTCTTTGGAGATTGTTGACTATTTGGATGAAGGGTTTACAACTTGTTTATAGAAACTGATAAAGACTCAAGGGCATGAATTATTTTTTTATAGGTGCTCTTTGATAATTGTTTAGGCAAAGGAAGGAAAAGGGGAAAAATACAAATCCTTCTCCTTTGAAGAGTACAACAGAACCTGTAATTTAAATTAATTTAAAATGAAAAGATAAAATAGGCCTGAGACCAGGATGGCAGTGGTAATTAATTTTCCTTATTCCTTTTTTTTTTTTTTGGTAGCATGGATCAATATCTAGATGAGAATACTTTAGAATATCAATTTTTTTTGGTTGGGATTTTAAATCTTTTGGAAGGATATAGAAGAATCGATAAGAAATTGGAAAAAACCTGTTTATTACAACAAAATATGAGGAGAAAAATTAAAGAGAAGGAAGAAGATGTAGAAGATAAAGAGATACCCCCTTCAGTTGAAGACAAAGATAAGACAACAGAGGATTTTACTAATGGATCAAATGTGGGAAAAAGCAGAAAGTAGGGAATTTTGAAAAGGAAACCTGAAGAATCTGAGCTCCATTTCGGTCTCCAAGAAGAAGAGGGGGAAAAAAGAATTGATGATGGATGTAAGAGGAAAAATTCTTCCAGAAGCATGTCTGATAACTAAAGATAAACAACTTTTAATAACAGAAGGAGGGCAACGATACCATTTGAGAGTTGTTTTGAACAATAAAGGGCGGAAAGAAGTTTACAAAAACCTTATAAAGGAGAACAAAAGAAGATTGAAACAACAAATGGCAAGAGAGATAAGACTACTTCGCTATTGGAAAGATACTGATTGATCATGAAAGCTGACAAAAGATTAGCCATTCCTTGATGATTAATAAGTAGAAATTTAGTAACTTTTAGATTGTTTTAGATTGTTATTGAAGGATTATTAGTTAACAAATATTTAGCTATAATAAGAGTAATGAAATAATACTGAATATAGCTTAATGATGATATATGAGATATGGTGTGTGTGTGTGTGTGTGTGTGTGTGTGTCTGTGTGTGTGACTAGTAAAAGAAGTTGGAGACAAACTAAATTGTGATTCTGAAAAAAGACCAAAACAAATTAATAATTTTTTATTTAGAATTCATTACAATTTTAAGTGGAATGAGGATGGACATAAACAGTAAAATATTTTTAGTCAACTATTAAGGAATGTTAACGGATATTGTTTAATAAAAGGGGGGGTGGGTTTAGAAATAGTATTAATTGACTGTTATGTAGAACATGTTCCTAAGGTGCAATGTTATTGGAGACTTTTTGAAATAGTCAATGAATGCTATTATGTAGTTATGTCTATAAGTGAGAACTATCTGAGGAAAAAGCACGCCTAAATAATTTTGGTTAAAGGAAAATTTTGGTATAATGATATTAAGATATACAATGAAATTTTAATTTAAAGTGTATAATTTAATATGATTTATGAGTAATGATGGTGGAAGAAACGCATGAGAGCTATATGTAGTCACGCTTTTTACAGGATGTAATGAAAGATGATTTTTTTTGTATTTCTGTTTAATTAAAAATAAAAAAAACTTTTATAAAAAAGAAAAAAACAGTAACTTTAATAGGATAAAAATGTAACTAATACTGAATGATTCAATGTATGTGTATGTATGTGTGTGTATGTATATATATACAGGTGTTTATATCATTTTATCTATTTGCAGTGTGAAATAGCTTTCCCACTTAATAGGGAACAGGCAAAAGGACTCAATTTCAAAGTAACATAATTAGTCAAAAGTATCTGCCCATATAGTTGAGCTACTTTTCCTTAAAGTCTTGAAAGCAAGTATCTTTGGTTTGCAAGATAATGTAGGTTCTAAAGAGAATTTGGAATAACTATTGTGGGATTGGTGATGGTTGTGATGGGAGATGTCAGTGAACCAAAACAATTAATTTCAGAGAGTTTTAATGTACTCTTATCTTAGATTCGAACTTTTAGCAACCTTTCAGGGCTTTGATAATTTTTTGAATTATAAGAATACATTGTGGTTAATAGCCATTATGGAGGGCATGCCTGTTCAAAAATAATAGTGAAACTAGACCTGAAGAGTTACAACAATATCTATTCACCACAACACAATGGCCTAACCCACTGAAATAGTAAAAACAATACAAATTTTGAAAGATAAAAGTAAGGAAAGTGAAGAAAATAAATAAGTAAGTGGGGGGAAAAGGGCAAAGAAAAAAAAAGAGAAAAGAGAAAGAAAAGAAAAAGTTATAAAGAAGTGCAAATACAAGGGTGCTATATTTTGCCATCTTTCTCTAATGTTACAGTATAATTTCCTTCTTCCAGAGTTTTCCATTTCTAATCACAAAAGCCATAAATCACAAGCATAAGGGATGGCAAGGAGCCATGTTAGCACAGAATACAGTATTGCAGGCTAACTCTGCCCACTGCCAGAAGTTAGAGCCTGACTGGCTTCATGTTGACTCATCCTTCCAAGGTCAATAAAATGAGGACACAGATTTTTTTGGGGGGGGCAATATGCTCATTCTGTGAACCACATAGAGCAGTGATGGTGAACCTTTTCAGCACCGAGTGCCGAAACTGGAGCCTGGAAGCACATGTGCAAGCATGTGTGTGCTGGAGTGCCAGAATTTGGAAGAGAGCATCTGACGAGTGCACATGCATGAGGTGGCCAGTTGTTTTTCTGGGTTCCGTCACACACATGCTGGCCTGGCGAGCATGCACATGATGGAACCTGGAAGAGCAGCTGGCGATGGCGCATGTGTCCACAGAGAGAACTCTGCGTGTCATCTCTGGCATACTTGCCATAGGTTCTCCATCACAGACGTAGAGAGTGCTGTAAAAGCACTATGAAGTGATCTATACAACTAAGTGCTACTGCTATTGCTACATAATTGGTATATAACAACTATACACCAACCAAGCACTGGGCCACAAAATTTATCATTCTTATTTTCTAGGATGGCTTATATTGGTTTGAAAGAACTTCTTTTTGAAGAGCAAGTGTTAGCTGTGCCTAGGAAAACCTTTTCACTGACAATTGGGATTCATTCAATGATACTATATGTTCCAATAAACCTGGAAGCTTTAACTAATCCAGAATATGATGACACAAGCAGTAATGGGTATCCCTTGATATGTCTGTGTAACATTCCTGCTTCGTGAGTTGCCCATTTAAAATTGCTAAAAACTTTGGATGACCTTGCTTATGCTTATCCTAGGAACCCAAAACTGAAAGGATAGTATCACTCCAACCTCACTATCATTTTCAACCTCACTGCCTTTGTATGCAAAATATTGTATTGCCTAGGAAGAGTTAAGCATAGGCTGCTTTGTCTCTAATTTTTTTCCTTTAATTTATTGTGGTGGTGTATTAAATGCTGAATTTCAAGAAAGGTGTCATTAGCAGCGAGGATCAACTACAATTATTAATACTATTACTTCATATATGGATACAGACCAGTTAAACCAAATTTTATTAAAATATTAAAAATACTTCTCAAATTAGAAATCAGGGTTACTTTGCATATTGCAAAACCTACCTGATAATGAATGATCCAACGAAAAGGGCAGCACCAAGCAACTATAGGCCAATCACCTACTTACTAACAGTTTTCAGAGTGATAGCTAGTGTGATAGCTGATGCAGTCCAAAAGTAAAAGACAAAATGATTTTGGAAAACTATGAGAAGGAAGACTGTCTTGAATGTAGCTCGCAGTGATTATAAGAAACCATCTGACTCTCAGCCACATGACTAGATAACCAATTGCCTAAAAATAACAGGAGTCTGTAGAAACATCAGAAGCTTTGCACAAAGATCAATAGCACAATGGAAGGCATGGTTGCTGGTCAAAGGTGATATACTGGGAGAGGTTAATATCAAGAGGAGAATCTTTCTAGGAGACTCAGTATCATCACTATTGTTTGCCAGTGCATCAGTTCCTCTGTCAACAGTATTGAACAAGTCAGCCAGAATGTTATCAAACATCAAAATCATCTGCCAGACTATTCCATTATATTATCAGAAGCTGTATGGAAAAGCATAATCTGAAATAGAATTATTGCTAAACACCATCTGTATATGCAGCCAAGGTAGTTAAGTTTTGGCTGGACAAATGCGCCACCCTCACCATCAACAGTAAAACATAGTGAAAAATAAAGGAATCGAGCTGTCTTATGGAAATTACATCAAGTATCTGAATGAAGACAACCGTTACAAATACGTATTTAGCAATCCTTCAGTATAATAACAATGTCCACCGAAATAAAGAAGATTAGTAGTGAGAGTGAAATAGATCCTAAAATCCAAAATCAGTGGAGGAAGTACCATCAATGAGATTAACATTTGTGCAATTCCAGTCATTAAATACACAACTGAAATAATGGTCTGGACTCAAGCAGAATGAAAACCCTGAATAGGAAGATCTGAAAAATAATGACAATGAATCATGCCCTTCATCCATGCAGCGATGTTGATAGACTCTAGTTAGCAAAGAGCATAGGTTGGCATAGAATGTTGCAAGTATACCAGACTTGAAAACAGGGCATTGGAAGACTATCTGAAAGACAGTGAAGATGATGCACTGAAGCTAGTATACCAGAAAGGTTTACTGAATACCAGACTGACCAACATGGCCTACAAGAAAGACCAAATGAAGAATAGAAAAGTGTAGAAGAAGAAATGGCAGAGTCTAGAAGTGGAATCAAAAGAGGAATCAGCCTAGATTACAAGCAGACTAAGTCCAATCCATTAACTCTAATTGAGCATCAAAATAGTTGATTTATTAGACTAGATTCCTGTGCATACATGAACAATAAATGAGTTTAAATGGAGCTCTACATGTGCTCCTGGTCATTCATGGCTGACAAAAAGCAAAGTTTTTAGGTTTTAGGTTTTATTAGTTTTTTATACCGCCTTACTCCTGAAGGACTCAGGGCGGTGAACAGCCAAAGTAAAACAAATATATAAAAGTTTAAAAAGTTTTTAAAAAACATATTAAACAATTTGGCCTCAAAATTAAAAAACCAAACAAACCCCGATTAAAATTAATAAAAATTCGTAATTTAAAATTCATTTTTATGCCAGCCTGGCTTGTTGGAAAAAAAAGGTATTGAGAGCACGGCGGAAGGTGCGGAAGGGTTAATTAAGGGATAGTTCTTAATTCCGGGGGCAATTCATTCCAGAGAACAGGTGCTTTCATGGAGAAGGCTCTCCCCCTGGGTGTCGCTAGTCGACATTGTCTAGCCGACGGCACCATGAGGAGACACTCTCTATGAGAGCGTATTGGCCGGTGGGAGGCTCTTGGTGGCAGAAGGGGATCTCGTAAGTACCCAGGTCCTAAGCCATGGAGCACTTTAAAGATGGATTTGCTGTTTGATAACTGAATTGCTCATGCGCTGTGACAAACTGAAGAAGAAGAAGAAAAATTGTGTTTGCTGACTGTAAGCAATTTGATATTTGTTGAGACTTTGTTTTTGACTCAATTTAACTTCACTGCTTGTTAAGCAGTAGTTTAGTTTAGCAGTTTTTACAACTTCAGTAAAAGCTATTTTATTTTACTTAACAGAGTCTGGTCTACTAATTGTGTGTACACTAGCAACATTCTTCTAGCTGCATACTCCGCTGCACACCCTTTGCTGTCTCCCAATGGAGATATCATCTAACAAATATAAAGCCAGAACTGAGAAGACAGCAACAGAAAGCAAATACCATTTATGCACAGAAGCCAAAGAAACAGTAAATTATCTGGCTAACTGCTGAAAGAAGATTGCATGTATAACAAGCAATGGTATAATAAAGTAGCAACAAGGGTGGACTGAAATATCTGCAAAAAAATGCCATTTGACTGGAAGTGCAAATTGATGAAATCACAAAATAGACAAAATAATAGAAAATGAAGAAATTAAGTGCCTTTGGACTTTTGAATTCAAAGAGAAAAGTGTCTGCCACACAACCCTCCAGGCATAACAATTGTCAATAAAAAAGACAAAGAATAGTGGATGTGGCAGTACCCGGAGACAGCAGAATAGAAGAGAAAGAATAGGACAAAATCAGAAATGGAGGTAAATCGAAGTAAAAACAATTACATGATTCTGTGTGTCTATGGAGATTCTCAATCATCAAGGTCATGGTTACCTGAAAGGTGTTTTTCCAGGAAGCAACCAGAAAATGTTTTGCTTCTTAACCAAGGGAACTGAAGACACTTCTTGAGAAGTGATCAGAAGTGAAAAATTTTCAAAGAAAAACCAAAGAAAGCGAGTTGTCTTTTGGAAAAGTGCTTTTGGGAACTATGATTCTACTTCTAATGCTATCAAACATTTGCCAGTTCCCAGCTCCTTGGGAAGGAATTGATAGATAAAAATGTCAAACCCAGTCTAAACATCTGGCTGATTGTGTGAACAACCATAATAATAATAAAGCTCTGAAAGTAAACAATCTTTCTTTGCATACCTATGTCTGGTTTAGTTTAGTTTAGTTTATTTACATTTATATCCCGCCCTTCTCCGCAAAGGACCCAGGGCGGCGCACAGGAAAATAAAAAAACATACAGAGTACAAAAATAAATACACAATTTAAAATATAAATTAAACCGTCTTATCCTATGCTAAAAACCCAATTTTAAAATACCCAATAAAACTATCTAAAATGTCTGGTGAAGTTGAAGCTGTTGAGATCCATGACAACCTACTTGATAATAAATGCATTTGTCCTTAAAGTGCCATAAGATTCTTTGGTAGCATGGTATTGTGGCAACAAATGAACAGGGTGATTTTTTGGGGGTGGGGGAATACTAATAAAATACACATTTTAAAAAGTCATTCTGGACTTAGCAAAATTTTATTATAAAATTTCATGATTGATGCTTGCTACAGAATTTCAATGAAGATTATTTCCAATTTCCTTTGAATTTTCTTTGAATAATAATGATGGAAGCAGATGTTCCTCATAGATTGGCAATATATATGTTTCCTAATTCCCTTTTACCCAATTTGCCTAGAACAGTATTGGCAGCAGGTATTTATTTATGTTCTGTGCTCCAATCTGGAACAACAAGCAATATAATGACTTGTCAACACGGAATTCACAAAAGTCTCATTAATGATGTTTGCATACAGTTAAAGTTTGAATATTGGAATGTAACTTAGGTGCTTACAAAATAAGTTCTATTCATGGATCCTAAGACATCTTACCAAAACTTTTTAGATTCACAATTCTCCAGGATACTCACTATATACTGTGAGGCCCAAGGAGGCATGTTTTTTTCTCTTTGTCCTACCTGTTAGATCAGACAAAGGATTCCGACTCAGGCATGGTCAAAACAACAGGAACGTTTATTCACACTATTTACAACAGCACAAGAATTCAACTGGCAAGGTTCCTTGTCAGGAACCCTCTTATATAGAGTTACTTAAGCAGGAAACTGCTAACAAGCGATTGCAACATTGTAAGTATTTTCCCGGGCAGATTCCAGACAGCTTGTCTCAGTTAATCACTGCAGCTGCTGGCTCTGCTCCGGAATGCGGTGACTCACAGGTTACCAGACTTGTTGTCTGGGACGTAGGCTTGGGACTCAACACTCCTTCCCCCATAGTCAGTGCGCATGTGTCTAGGTTCTCTGTCCAACACAATACATGTGCACGCGTAGTCGTTCAGATAGGCGGGGCGGTGTCGGGTCCGCCCTGAACGCCTTAGTTCTTGAGGACGCTCCTCCCTGTGGGAAACGGAGCCTTCGCCTATGTCACCGCGGCCTGCCCTCGGAGGTGGAGTCGCCGTAGGCGGCAATGGCGACCCTAGCAAGTCCGGGCGAGGGGGCGTGGCGACCGGGCTTGAGGTAGTTGACATTTCCTGGCAAGTATTATTCTGGTAGGGTGGTTCTCCGATGGGCGAGGCCCCCAGCTGAGAGTCAGATTGGGTTGTGAGGTCCTGGCGGTCTCCCCATGCTGTTCCCGCCGATACGAGGTCTGGACAGGCTAGGGACTCCGGGGTTCCAAACAACTGCTCGGCTTGAGCAGAGAACGACGGCCCAACGGGGGCCAACGGGCAGGAACGGCCTGGCGTGGTGACTGCTGTTTTGGGCAGGCGGCGCCTCAGTTGATCCAGGTGGCGCCGCCACTCGGATCCATCCTGAAGGCCGACTCTGTAAGAACAGGGTCCGGTTACGTCCAAAATGGTTGCGGCAATCCATCGCGGCTCCCCTGAAAAGTTCCTTGCCCAAACCAGGTCCCCAATTTCAAATAAACGAGGAGTGGGAATCTGTAGGTTGCCCCTCTGCAACCCGTCGTAATCGGGGTGCAGTCTGTCCAGAGTGGTCCGCAAGCGTCGGCCCATCAAGAGCTCCGCGGGGCTTTTCCCTGTGGCTGGGCAAGGTGTGACATGCTGTCCCAAAAGGTATGCAGCCACCCTTGCCTGCCAGTCCCCTTTATCCAAACGGGCCAAGGCTTCCTTGGCTGAGCGCACGGCTCGTTCCGCGCGTCCATTAGACGCCGGGTGATAAGGGGCGACCGGTGCGTGGCGGATCCCTTGGGTGGCCAGAAAGTCCAAGAAGGTGGAGGATTGAAATTGGGGTCCGTTGTCGGACACAACGACGTCCGGCAACCCGTGGGTCACGAACAGATGGCGCAAGGCACGCACCGTGCTCTCCGCTGTGGTGGAAGCCATGAGAATCACCTCCACCCAGCGTGAGAACGCATCCACCACCACGAGGAAATTCTGGCCATGGAAGGGACCCGCGAAATCCAAGTGGAGCCTGGACCATGGGCACCTGGGGGCGTCCCACTCCTTCGGCGGGAAGACCGGCGGGGCCGGCCGGGACGATTGGCAGGAGGAGCAGGCGGCCACCCATTCCGCCACTTCAGCGTCCATGCCGGGCCACCAGACATAGCTCCGGGCCAATGCCTTCATACGGACGATGCCTGGGTGGTTTGCATGGAGCGACTGAAGAACCATGTGCCGGAGAGGGGAAGGGACGATGACCCGATCTCCCCAACATAAGCACCCGCAATGGAGCGAGAGCTCCAGCTGGCGTGACTTGTAAGGCCGAAAGTTTTCAGCCACGCTGCCCGAAGGCCAGCCCCTCAGCACCCATCGGCAGACCTGGGCGAGGACGGGGTCTGCGCGGGTGTGAGCGGCAACGGCGGAAGAGGACAGAGGCAAATCCGACTCCACGACCATCAGGACAGAGAGAGCAGGCACAGGGGCCGGATCCGGCCCCGGGAGAGGGCAGCGGCTTAGGGCATCAGCATGCCCTATCTGCTTGCCCGGACGGTATAGCAGCGTATAGTCATACGCTGCCAGGAATTCCGTCCAGCGGGTCATCCTGGGCGACAGGATGGGGGGGGTCGGACGGTTACCGGCCAATAGCCCAAGGAGCGGCTTATGGTCCGTGACAACAGAAAAGGTCCGCCCATAGAGGTAATTGTGGAACTTCTTAATCCCGGACACTACAGCCAAAGCCTCCTTGTCGATTTGGCTGTAGTTTCTCTCCATTTGAGACATTGTCCGGGAGTAAAAAGCAATGGGGGCTTCCGAGCCATCTGGAAAGACGTGGCTAAGGACAGCCCCCAGGCCAAAAGGGGAGGCATCACATGCAAGCGTCAGAGGAAGCCTGTCATGGTACTGGACTAGTACCGCGTCTGACGTGAGCATGGCTTTGACAGCCGCGAACGCGTGTGCTTCGCGGCTGCCCCAGTGCCAGGCCGCGGATCGGTCGAGCAACCGATGCAGCGGCTCGGCTAGCGATGCCTTATGGGGAATAAACGGCGCGTAGAAATTCAAAAGGCCGAGGAATGCCTGCAGCTCCGTTTTGGAGGCAGGAGTGGGGGCCTTTTGGATGGCCTCGACCTTGGAGGGGGTTGGGTGAATTCCTTGGGTGTCAATCATGAAACCCAGGAATTCCACCCTAGGCGCAGCAAACGTACATTTGCTGCGTTTCAACTTTAAACCCGCGCCCCTGAAAACTCTGAGGACCTTCCGTAACGTTTTGGCGAGTTCTGATATGCTGGAAGCAGCAATCAGGACGTCGTCAAAATACGGTACAACGCCAGGGAGCCCATGGAGCAGTCGCTCCATGAGGCTCTGGAAGATCCCCGGGGCTACGGACACGCCGAATTGGAGACGGCGACAGCGGAAAGCCCCACGGTGGGTCACGATGGTCTGCGCTTCCGCAGCCTCGTCATCCACCGGGAGCTGTTGGTAGGCCTGCGCCATATCCAGTTTCGCGAACACTCGACCTCGTCCCAATGAGTGGAGTAGGTCTTGCACCACCGGAACCGGGTATGGGTTCGCCTGAAGCCCGAGGTTGATCGTCGACTTATAGCCGGCGCAGATCCTCACGGACCCGTCGGGCTTAATGGGGACCACAATGGGGGTCTCCCATTTCGCCTGATCGACGGGTTCGAGCACGCCCTGCGCCACCAATCGATCCAATTCCGCTTCAACCTTGGGCTTCAGCGCGAACGGCAGCCTGCGGGCCTTCAAGCGGACTGGAGCAACCTGGGGGTCCAAATTTAGGGAAACTGGAGTGCCTTTGTACGTTCCTAAGCTGCCATCAAAGACGTCGTTGAACTCTCTGATTACTTCGTCTACCGGAGAACTGGCTGGCACGCTGTGTACTCCTTGGACTGACAGTCCCAAGGCTGGAAACCAGTCCAATCCGATCAAGGCAGCTAGGGGTTTGGCCACTACCAGGATGGGAAGGGATCCATGGAAGGGGCCGTAGTCTACTCTCACTCTGTGCAGACCTAGAATGGGAATTTGTGAGCCCTGGTAATCTTTCAGGATCGTCGCCGTGGGACCGAGATCCCGCTTCCTGAGCTTGGGGCAAAGCTTAACTAAATGCGCCCAGGACATGAGTGATCTAGAGGACCCTGAATCTATTTCCATTTTTACCCCCACCCCCTCTAAGCAAACCACTGTTGACAGTCTCCTACTCTCTGCCTGGCCGTAGCTTAGAGCTGGGGGCATCTCCGCCAGCGCGAAGCAGTCAGTCGGCTGTGGCTGGTAGCGTCCTGAACGCTTCTGCGACCCTCGTTGTCCTGGTGGAACGGTTCTGGAGGCGGCAGCTGGCGTTGTCGCTGGAGCGGCAGCACAGCACACAGCTGCTAGGTGTCCTTTCTTGCCACATCTGCGGCACACCGATGCCTTGAATGGGCACTCTGGTCTCTGGTGGGCCCCTCCGCAGCCTAGGCAGTTCCCGGACTTCTGCTGCGGTGTGAATGCGCGATTCGGCACGCGCCCGGTCACCCTCATGCAGTCCCCGCGGTCTTCCTCCTCCAGCTCATCCAGCGGCGCTATTTCGTCTACCAGACACGCTCGCGGAGTGGGGAAAAGAGGAGGGCGCGCGCGGCCCATGTCGGATGTGGAGATCTCCGACAATTCTGTCGCGCGTGCTTCTTCCACCGCTTGCTCGAGAGTCAGGACAGTTTTTGAAAGCAAGGGGCGCTTTAGGCGGATGTCTCTTACGCCGCATACAAACTGCTCCAGTAGGTATTCCTCCAGGAAGCCTGCAGGGAACTCGCAGGGAATTGCGGTCGCTCTCAATTTCTGCAGGAACTCGGCTACCGACTGTTGCGGCTGTTGCACACATTGCCTGAATGCATAGCGATGCACTATGCGGGAAGGTGCCGGCGCGTAGTGTGCTCTCAGGCGGCCCAGGAGATCGTCCCACAACACTTCGTGCACCGCTGCGGGTGCTGCTATGGTTCGGGCGGTAGCGAACAATTCAGGGCCGCCGCACTGGAGGAATAGGCTCAGCTTCCTGGCAGGCGCGAGTTCGCCGTAGTCGCTGGCTATCAGGAAGCACTCGAACCAGGCTAAGAAGGAAGCCCATTGTTCCTTCATCGGGTCGAACGGTGCAAACGGAGGCATTGTCGCCATAGCCATGGTGAGGCTGTGCGTCGCGCTGCGCTCTGTTGTTGAAGTATTCGTTACCCGTTGCGTTCTAAGGCCACGGCCTGAATCCCACCTTCGTCGCCAGTGTTAGATCAGACAAAGGATTCCGACTCAGGCATGGTCAAAACAACAGGAACGTTTATTCACACTATTTACAACAGCACAAGAATTCAACTGGCAAGGTTCCTTGTCAGGAACCCTCTTATATAGAGTTACTTAAGCAGGAAACTGCTAACAAGCGATTGCAACATTGTAAGTATTTTCCCGGGCAGATTCCAGACAGCTTGTCTCAGTTAATCACTGCAGCTGCTGGCTCTGTTCCGGAATGCGGTGACTCACAGGTTACCAGACTTGTTGTCTGGGACGTAGGCTTGGGACTCAACACTACCTACAATCATTGCTCCCAAATGGAAGTCACCTGTAGTGCTCATTGCCATATTTTATACAGGCTAAAGATTCACTACCCCCAGAATATATAGTTTGTCTTTGAAATTTCATATGTATATATACTTCTACATGTTTGAAGAGCCTAGCACAGGGGTGTCAAACTTGATTTCATTGTGGGATGCATCAGGGTTGTGTTTGACCTTAGAGGGCCAGGATTGTGGGGTGTGTATGGGGCGTAGATGCGGTGGGCGTGGCCATGGTGGACATGACACAGCACCGCACCTCTGCACACATGGTTTAATACACTTATAAAAATAGAGAGACATACATTTTTGTGATTTTGTTAATCTACTTGATCACTTTATCTACTTGATCACCCCATGAGAGAGAGACCAGATCAAGAAACTGACTCCATAGAAGGACTAGAAGTATAAATTATTGATGGCTAACCTTTTTGTCAAGGCATGTTGAAAGCAGGGGGGGGCATGGGGGGCATGTGTGTGTGTGCCCACACCCATAATACAATGTCCTCCCTCCATTCATGCATGTACAATCCCCCCCCCCCCCCGCGCATCTGCTCAGACCTCACTGAAGCCTCCAGACTTCTGGGAGGTGCGTTGGGCTGTTTTATGTCGTCCGCAAGCTTTAGGAAAGCCTCCTGAAGCCTCCAAAGGGAGAAAAACAGCACAACGGCCAACCTGGGAATTCATGCCCGAATTTCCAGTGGGCCCTGTTGGGCCATTTTTTGCCCTACCCTGGCTTCAAGAAAGCCTCCTGAAGTCTGGGGAGGTCAAAAAATGGCCCAACAGGCAAACTGGAAGTTGGGCTGTTTTTCTCCCTCTGGAGGTTTCAAGAGGCTTCCCTAAAACATCAGGAGAGCGAAAAACAGGCCAACATGCAAATTGGAAGTCCGTTCCTGAACTTCCGGTTTGCCTGATGATGAAAAATGGCCAAAAATCAAGGCTAAAAATCAGCTGGCCAGTGCACGCATGTGTGCTGCAGCTGACAGGGCAACGCATCATGTGCCCTCAGAAATGGCTCCACTTACCACCTATGGCATTTGTGCCATAGGTTCACCTAGCTATCTGCGGGATCGCATTCTGCCTCATACATCCCTGCGACCGATTCGCTCCCACAGAGAGGGACTTCTCCGGGTGCCGTCCACTAGGCTGTGCCAGCGGGCGACGTCCAGGGGAAGGGCCTTCTCTGTGGCGGGCCCGACCCTCTGGAACGACCTTCCCCCCGAAATCAGAACAACCACAGACCTTCGCTCCTTCCGACAGCTTTTAAAAACTCATTTCTTCCGTTTGGCTGGCCTAGGATAATTTTAATTAATTTATAGTGTTAAGGGGTTTTAGGGACAGTTTTTAGTTTTTTATAGATGTTTTTAGCGCAGGATATGTTTAATTGTGATTTTAAATTTTGTATTCTGTTTGTGTCTATTGTTTTTAGTTTTCCTGTGCCCCGCCTCGAGTCCCTTTGGGGAGAGAGAGCGGTTTATAAATAAAATTTATTATTATTTATTATTATTATTATCATGAACATAAGCTATAGTAGCAGAATCCTGCAAGCCTGAAAGGTAAAATATTTTACCCTTTCCTTCTTTTTATAAACTTCTGAATCAAGGATGGTTCCTGCAGCATTCTGGCAGCCAAAAGGAGGCACAGATAGCATAGGATCTGCAGGCCGGTCCTTTGCTATTTCCAGGCTGGTCCCGCAGGGTTGATCTAAGCATCCTGTGGCCAGGCTGCGGCCTGCGGGCCTTGAGTTTGACACCCCTGCACTGGCATGTATGTTGAAATTGCATAACCTAAGGCCCCATTCTTGTTTCTTAACTGCAAATTGCTCAATAGTTGGTATTTTTACTAGGAAGAGCGACACATTAAGCCATAAGAACTACTTACATTTTAGAAAGATATTTCTAGTCTACGTCATTAGGTTATGGCTCTGTAAACTCAGGATATTGTATTAGTTTATTTAAATCATAATTCATTTAACCATGATTAAGTGGATTTTAAGACACAGCTGTGGAGATATAGGAAAGAATGTTGATCAGAATGGTTTCCTTCAATATACTAGACTTGGCAGAGGAAGCGGAAGGCATGGCAAACAATCCTAAATGAATGATAGTAACTTTTCACAGACATATCATGCTATAGTTTTAACATATGTGAAAACTGTCCAGATTAGGTTTGACTCAAAAGAGAAAGCTTACAAAAGGATTGATGAAAACAGAATAAATAATTATTATCTTCTAGTTATGTCTGTCTAATTATGAAAAGAAGTCTGAATAAGTGCTTAAACAAGCTCTTTTTAAAATCCCTTTACCTTTGCTTTATGGGTGGAGATGTATGTTGTCACCTTCCATTTGAGCCTAACATCTTTTAAGCTCTCCCTCCCTCCCTCTTCCTCTCTCCCCTCTCCCCTCTCTCTTGTAGTTAGGGAGAAGATCCATGCAGTGGGGAGATGAGGTATAACAGAACAATTACTCATTTATGAATAGAGAAATGAGCTACAATCATAGACCAAAGTCAATTTGTCAGGGTAGCCATTATCCTGAGAGTGACAGACAGAGTGTTTCTTCTTAGGATGCTGAAGTTTGATGTTTAGGTCTACTGTGTAATTTTCTTGTGCTGGAGTTTCATGCTGAGGTTGCAGCAAATTTATATTTGACTCATGTAATCCTTTAATATGCATTTATGGAAGGACTTTTAACATGTAAAGGTACGAAATTTAAGGGATAAAAATACAGCTGGTGCCTTTCTGTGCGACAGAAGTGAAGTTGAAACTACCCTGCTGAATCATTAGCCAGCACTCACAATCAGTATTTTTAAAGGATTTTCATTACCTACTTTATCCAAACTGTTCCTTAAATTATGTACTTGATGTTGACCTTTCTTGTAAAATGGATAACATCTAGGTTGTTGTTGACCATAACTATTAGTTTATGTCACATTTTGGTTGCACATGTTGGCACCAGATGTAGTCCAATAAAAAAAATCTTGCAGATTACAGAATTATTAACTAGTCACAGCAATGATTAAGCTTGCCTTTTAAAACTAATATTAATGTTAATTTCTATAGCAATGCTGCTCCATTTTCTTGCTTAATAGGCAATATTAAGAGGCCAATTTGGATGCATGTATATTTGTTTAATATTAAAAGGTGCACAATCCTATACTAGTGCCTTCTCTTCATCTCATATTGCTGCTCAGTTGAAGGTAAACTTGATTCAATTTTCTTAGTTTTTCAGCATATCTGAACTAAGGTACATTAGGCATTTCTTCAATGCTTTCAGTTCTGTGCTCCTTTACTGCAGGGACGAGCATTTCATGCTTCAGATGCAACTTTCTTATTTTTGTGGTGCAAACTGTCCCTCTCCTCATCCCTACTCTACTCCCAGCCACATACATGTAGTCCTTCACTTATGATTGCAACTGGAACCAGAAATCTAGTTGTAAGTCATTATAGTCACAAGTTGATGTGCTCACATGAATGGAAGTGATTTTATGATCCTTTTTATGGTGGTTGCTAAATGAATGCATTAGGTAAACCAATTCATTTGAATGGATTAAATAGGACAAAAATGTCAGAATCTGGCAAAAAAAAAGAGGCACAAATTATAGTCATGTGACCACGAAACACTATTTATTAAAAAGTGACTGTTTGCCAAGTGCCTGACATGTGGTCATGTGAGGACATGGAAAGGCATAATTACAGTATTTATGACAGATGGGATTGCTTTAGAGGTCATAATAACCAACTCTTTTGTTTTCGTCAATGTGAACAGTTGTTAAGTAACTGAACATGTAGAGGACTACTTGTAGCATCAAGGAAATTAGGTGAAAATAGCTATGTTCATTCAGTAAGATGCATTCTTACCTTGTTTGTGTGTACAGTATAATTAATGCCCAAAGTCTCTCAATATAATTCTCACATCCATAAACTAGTCTAACATTGTTAAATCTCTCTCTTCCTCTCCCTCCCTCCCTCCCTCCCTCCCCCCTCTCTTTTTCTTTTCCCCTCCCCCCCCTCCCTCCCTCCCTCCACTTCTCCCCTTCCCCACTTCTCTCTCTCTCACATACACATCCATGGCCTTCTAATAATTTTTTATTTTCTTACTCTGCTTTTATTTTTTAAAATTATGTTACTCAGGAGCAGACTTTAAAATTTTTAGCAAGGGATTCTCTCCTAGTTGCTTGGTGGGCCTGGCCATGGTGGGCGTGCCTAGTCTGCTCCTGCACCATGGTGGAGACAGGGTTTTTGCCCTCCCTGGGTTCTGGAGGCTTTCCTTGAGCCTCTGAGAGAGCAAAAACGGCCTTCCCAGGCTCCGGAGGCCCTCTGGAGTCTAGAAACGGGCACTGTCTGGCCTTCCTAAACTTCTGGTAGGCCCATTTTTCACCCTCCCCAAGCCTCCATGCGTGTCCTGCACTTACCCGCAGCCAAAATGGGCCGGGTGGGGACTCCTGGGAGGGGAGGGGTGGGTGGGGCCAGCCAAGAGTGGGATTTAGGGGTTCTGTGAACTGCACAGAATCTTTGCTAGAGGTCTTCCCGAACCCCTGTGAACCTCCAGCACCCCTGATGTTACTGCTATGAGAAAGAGAAAAGCAAAAGTATAAAAGAATTCATTCCACTTTTATATAACATATAGTACTGCTATAAAGAAGCTCAGTTTTTCAATTATGTCTTTAGCAAAACCAATTTACCAGCTAAAAATGAACATTTTTTCTGAATCAAGGATTCTATATCTGGCATTGCAGTCTTTTTCTAACCACTTGTATCTTCTTCATTATGTTCCAAGCCTGATCTACCCAAGAATCCATGAATCAAGGAATTCCAAATGTTTAATAGATAATTTAATATCAGCCACATTTTAAAAATGTAAGTTAATTAGCTTTTGTTAAAACCTAATACCATGTCTTATCCCAACTCTTTATTTTATTAATACTATATCAAATCCACTAGTTTTACTTCATCTAGAAGCACCTTTAGTTTGCATCTTTTTTCATTGTTATTTGATCCCCTTTTAACATTTCAGAAGACACAAGAAAGACAGAAAGATAATATTTTAACTCACTCAATGTAACAAGACATATATGAGAAATATGTAGATAATGCTTCTTCTATGTGCAGGTCCTTAAAGTATATGGAACCTTACTCTGGCAGTGGGCCATAAAGACAAGTAGCTTAGAAAGCGTTGGCCAAATGATCTAATACACAGCCTTCCAATAGAGTTTCCACCCCTTGTCCAGCTGCATTTGTTCCTAAGGAATCTGTGTCATTCTACTTAAAGTTATGCCTGGTCTTGCAACTGTTGTGATACAACATAGCAGAACAACCTAGCTTTGACAGGCTACTTTAACCTACCTGTAATGAAGGGCCAAACTGAAGACATGGTGTCTTCTGGTGGACAGGGTAGCATGTAAATCAGTACAATGAAACTGGGGACTTTCAAAATACCATCACCAGTTTATAGTCTCCAACAAAAAATAAAATGGAGCAAGGTGGAGCGGAGCGGAACAGAATGGACCAGAACAGAATGGAATGGAACGGGACAGAATAGTATAACAGAGTTGGAAGGAACCTTGGAGGTCTTCTAGTCTTGCTCAGGCAGGAAACCCTATATCATTTCAGACAAATGGTTGTCCAATCTCTTCTTAAAAACTCCAATGTTAGAATAGCCACAACTTTTTTAAGCAAGTCATTCCATTGATTAATTGTTCTAACTGTCAGGAAATTTCTCCTTAGTTCTAGATTGGTTCTTAGTTCTAGTTTGGTTCTTTCTTTAATTAGTTTTCATCCATTGCTTCTTGTCCTGCCTTGTGCTTTGGAGAAAAGGTTGACCCCTCTTCTTTCTGTCAGCTTTTTAGATACTATAACACTGATATCATATCACCCCTAGGCTTTATTTTCATTAAACTAGACATACTCAATTCCAGCAAACTTTCTTTATATGTTTTAGCCTCCAATCTCCTAATCATCTTTGTTGCTCCTTTCTGCACTCTTCTAGAGTCACAAGGACTTGAAGCAAAATATATTCATCTTTGGATTTTCTAAATTGAAATGTTGAAATTTAGTAGGCTATAGAATCCAAACAATGCTTACATTAAACTAATCATTAGGACATCATCCTATAATTAATTTGCAAAAGAATATTATTTAAAGAGTGCAAATTCTGAACTAACAAAACTCCTCTTATTCATACACAAACCAAAGCAAAGAAAGCCCAGTATCCTTTCTATCCATATTTTTACTTCATGTTGTGTATATTTTTGCCCATTTGGGAAATAATAACAGTAACAATAAAAGAACACCTTAAATTTGAGCAATTACTCCAAGGAAAAGCTTTTTGGTTTTCAAAATATGTTTCTTCCCTCACGTAAAAGCATATTATAATAAATAAAGTTGCAAAGGTGAAAGTCATGAATATGTCAGCCTTTTGCAACCAGATGCCTTGTATGTCATTTAAACCATGGTTGCATGCTTACGTAGGCTAGATTGGGGGTGGCGGGGAGGAGAGATATTCTAAACAATGTCTGCAGACAGATCTTAGCAAAGTACACTGAATCTCCAGACAGGAGGCAAATGTTCCTACCAGTGGAGAAGCAAACCTCCTACGAGTTCCCCCCACTCCTAAACATGAAGCTTTGTAATGGTTTCAGATAAAATTTTGTGGAACCAAAAGGAAAAAAGAAAAAAAGAAAAAAAGAAAAAAAGGGAAGAATAGGAAGGGAAGGGAAGGAGACATTCTTCATTACTGGTGATGCTGGGATTCATAGTTGATTCTAAACTGACTTTATTTACCAAGGACACTTTCTCTTCATTCACACCATGAATGTGGTGACTCCTTTCCTTTCATGTTTCATGCAGGGAAAGTGGATTTGAAGATGAAAATCCTTGTTAAAACTTCACTGCTTTGTATCCTTCTTCCAGTCTTCCCCTGCAGTAGAACTGCTCCTCCATACTTTGCATTAGCAATTTCCTGCTTCACTGCTTCCCCACTATAAAACAAGCTTGAAGATTTAGCGATCTCACTCAGCAGAGCTGTGCAACAGCACTTCCATTTTTCTTTGACAAAAATTGGCATCTCTCTTCCCTTGCGAATGCCTCAGCCCCTGTCAATCAGACTTCAGATACATCAAGCGCGTGGAACAGCAAGGAAAAGGGAAAAAGAACAGTGTCAGCCATTTTTTGCTACAGCACTCCGGCTTTTTTATTTCCATCCTATCTTTCTCGCACCATGGATTCATTCTGCAGCATGATTCTAATTGCCTGAGCACCTGCGCTATGAAAAGAGATATATTTTCAGTTCCAGTGAACTATATATAACAAGCACACAAATATCATCTTAGCGCATTAGTTTGGAAAGCACAATTTTGAGCCTTCATATTGAGACTTGCATTCTGCATGTTGAAGTTTTTGCCTGGTGTTTGCAAAAGATTAGAGCAAGAGATAGACAGAAGTCCAAACATTTACCATGTGGAGCAAAGTTTGTTTTAAATCTCATGAACCTAGTTTCACTAGTAAGCTTAAGTTTTCCAAAGTGTAACAGCCGCTCCAGCACAGTAGGTCTTTCCAGGTAATTTCCAAAATTTTCTGAGATGGTATGACACACTGGCTCTCCCTCTTCAACATGCTTTACCTGGAGTAAAGGAAAAGAGAATTGATCAGAATTATTAAGGAGCAATTTGTTCAAAATTAATTAAGAGCTAGAAAAAGGATAAGAAGGAAATTCAGAACAACATCCCCTTGGTTTTAACATAGATAAGATAGAGATAAACGTCGACAACTGTCAGAATTGTACTGTTATACTGTACAACAGGGGTGTCAAATTGGATTTCTTTGAGGGCCAGATCAGCATTGTAGTTCTCCTTTGCTGGCTGACTTGGATGGACACCAGATGCAGCACTCTGCTGGTCAAAATGGGGTATGGGGGAGGGCACATGGCCTGTTTTAGCTGGCAGAGTGCTACAGGAAGCTACCCAGGCCAAAACAGGGCATGAGGGGGGGGGGCTCATGCAGCCCCCACCCTATTTTGGCTATCAGTGGCACTGTAGTTGGCAGCAAAGGACAGTGGTAGTGGTGCCTCTGGCAGCCAAAACAGGGTGGCTGTGCACATCCCCTCCCATGCCCCATTTTCCAGGCTGGCCCCATGGGCCAGATTTAAGCACTCCATGGGTGGGATCCAGCATACAGGCCTTGAGTTTGACACCCCTGCTCTACAACAATAAAACATCATTCTCAAATCCCTGTGGTTTCTCTTTCTTGACCTAGCCTACTTCAAAGTCATTGATCTCTCTACCAATCTAGCCAAAGCTCTGCAATCTTTTGGCATGTACAATCTAACAGGCTGGAAAGTCATCCATTTTGAAATTATCAGAGCTCTGCCTATTTCACTAGAATGTTATAGAATCACAGAACTGTAGAATAGACTACAAGGATGATCTAATTCAACATTGTACAATGTGCAGAAAAACTAATTATCCTATTCATGAGTGGCTATCCGGCTTCTTCTTAATATCCTACAGACATGTAGAATTCATAACCTCCATAAATTCCACTCTTGTAAGGTTTCTACAATCAGGAAGTTTCGCCTTGTATTTAAACAAAATCTAGGTCGTTCAGCTTGTACCCATTGTTTCTGGTCTTAGTCCATTTACATACCTGAACACTGTTATTAGTCTTCTTTAAAAATTCCTAGTTTCTTGATTCAATATTTGGGAGGTATGTTTTTGAGCTGGCAGACTTTGGTGTGAGTTTTCCACTAGAGATTATTTTTTCAATGCTTTATCTCTCCATCCTTTTCTTTTTGAAAACTAGATACACAACTGAATAGGTTCAGGTGTCTCCACCATCCAAGTGACTGGGAACTTGTCTAATCCTATGTGTCGTTAGGTTTGTTGAGGGCAAATTTAATCTCCTTGGGTAATTGAGTGAGTCAGTTGGTTCCTTTTTGGATTTCTTACAATACACAAACCCTCATTGACCAGGTAACCATGTTATGAAAAAGGGTAATGAATCATATGTAGGTTTCATATCTATAGGATGGTGTCATTTCACAATTTCAGCCCAAAAATCCATGTTAACAGTGCAAGTTCTATAAAGAGTACTTAATTTTAAAGCTTCACTTTCTGCATTGTACAGATGTCCAAGTGTTCTCTGATGCCAAGAGGCATATTAAACAGTTCTGAAACTGCATTATAATGAGTGAAAACATTGTTCAACTAGCCTAATCTTTCTGTTCTGGCTGGCAGCATATGTCCCAGAATTGCAGGGATAAATCCTTCCTATTATCAGAAAACTGATCAGGAGTTGAAACATGGGATTTGAAGCAAGTACTTTGCTCCTTGAGCTCTAGAATCCTCCCTGAGTTAAGCCAATAAGTTCCAGTCCAATGTTAAACAACCATGATGTTATTCAATTAGGCCACAATCAGTAGTGGGATTCAAAATTTTTTAATACTGGTCCTGTTGGCGTGGCTCTGTGGGCATGACAGGGGAGGGTTACTGCAAAATCCCCATTCCTTCCCCACTCCTGGGGGGTGGTTACTGCAAAATCCCCATTCCCTGCCCACCCCACTAACCTGCTTTCCAGCCCCGTTCTCCTGTTCAGGGCAACAAAAGATCAGCTGGGAGGGTGGGAGGCAGCAGGGGCGGACCATCCTATTTGCTGGTTCTCTGAACTACTCAAAATTTCCGCTACCGGTTTTCCAGAACCTGTCAGAACTGGCTGAATACCACCTATGTCCACAAGGCTTGGATGTAAACAGAAGGGCCATCAGCATCTTACCTCCTTGTCTAGTAACCTGCTCCTTTGACTGTCCTTATTTCTGGCTATCTGTAGTAAAATTTTCTGGTTCTCCAGAAAGATGTGGAAAAATCTGTCCGAAACATTTCCTGAAAGCAATCAATGTTGATCCTACATTGGAACAATAACCTGATTCACTGGAGGAATTTCTTAAATTTAGCAGCATGAAACCTGCAAAATTATGGTGTACTGAGACAGTGTTCATTTACTATTCTAGTCAGCCAATACAGACAGTCCTCAATGTACAATGATTTTCTTAGCAACCATTCAAAGTTACAATGGCATTATAAAATATTACTTGACAACTGATCCTCACACAACCAACAGAGCATTCCCTATAGTCAAATGATTGAAATTTAGGAGCTTGACAACTCAGATTCATTTACAATGGTTGCAACATCTTGGGGTCATTTAATTGCCATTTGTGACTTTCGAGGGGCTTTCGAATAAACAAAATCAATGGGGAAAGCTGTATTTGCTTAACAACTACATGATTCACTTAAAACAGCAATGATTTGCTTAACAACCATGGCAAAAAAGATCAAAAGTTAGACATGACTCACTTAACTAATTGCCTAGCTTAGCAATAGAAATTTCGATCCTAATTGTCCATGAAGATTCTCAATCATCCAGGTCATGGTTGTCCCAAATATGCTTTTCCAAAAGCCTATTGAACTTTCTTTTTTTTCCATCTCCCTCTTTTGGATGAGAAGCAAAAATTTTTTTCAAAGAAACAAACCCCAAAAAGTCCAGTTGCCTTTTGGAAAAGCACTTTTGGGATCTCTCTTCAATACTTCTCTCACCAACCATTTTAGTCAACAAAACAGAACGATTAGTTCTTTGTAAGCTGTTCTGGAGAGTTTTTCCCACTCTTTCGTCTTTTCCTCAAGATATTCTAAGCCGGAGGGTGCCTTCAAGCAGTTGATGTTTTTCTTTTGTCGCTCTCAAAGACCATTTTGACTGCTCAGATAAAAGTAATCACGCAAGTCAGTACATCAATAACAGAAAATGTCTTGTATTTTTTCCCTTTTAGGTAAGGCTACAACACTGTGAACCTAACAGTAAATGGAATAAAGAAATAACTATACCTGAACTGATTAAAGTTACCCTGTCTGTATTCTACCCTGGGATGCATTCGGCAGTATTACAAATTGACACAAGATGGAGATAGAGGATTTATAATAGCATTTTGCAATTACCACAGCTTTGTAAATCACATCTTTGTCAAAGTCAAAATAGAAAAGGGCTTTTACATTAAATGAGGCAATCCATGCAAATTGGTCATTTCTCAGATGCAGTTCCACTGTCTCAAATTCTTCTTAATGTGCTGTCAAGAGCGAGACAGAAATGGACTAATGTGCAGTACGAAACTATTCCATGCAAAAGAGCAACTAAAAATTACATTCTTTAAGCAGTGTAATATCAGATTGGCAGGTGTCTCCCTTATTTACCATGATCTCTTCTCAGAACTCAGAAACAGTCTAGTTGCTTGGGAGTTAGGTTTGTATGTGAGGAAAGCAAGTGTAAAAGGTCACTGCAGTTTTGGAACAAGACATTAATTTAAGGGAATTCACAAGAATGTATGTGTGTGTGTGTGTGTCAATTATATAATGGCACACATGAGTGAGCAACTGAATATCTGACTATATATATATATATATGCATAGTAATGAACATTAAAAAGAGATGGGGTTTTAATCTACCCACTGTACCTGCTATTTGATATCTTTGACCGCCTGTGGCTTACACATTGTACAAAATCTTAATGTAGTTTTCTTATTTATGTCTTCATGTAACATGTAAGCCCTATGCAATGAAAAGATGTAACCAGGTTTATTCAACAAACTATGGTTAGAAATATATGGATTTATTTATTTTATTTATTTAGCGTATGGCAAATACATGGACTTATAGTGGTTCAAATATTAATGTCCAGTTCACTCAGCCATTCAAGGACAGGATGGTCTACATGGCAATGGATATGTGGCTTAGTATAATATATGATTCTGCCCAATCTTTCATGCCAGAGCTATCTCACACATACATTGTAAAACTAAAACAACCTCACCTTTAAAGGTAGAATAGAAAAGAATAGAGTAGAGTAGAGTAGAGTAGAGTAGAGTAGAGTAGAGTAGAGTAGAGTAGAATAGAATTCGTTATTGGCCAAATGCGATTAGACACACAAGGAATTTGTCTTTGGTGCATATGGTCTGTGTAAATAAAGAAAAATAAAATACATTCATCAAGAATCATAAGATACAACACTTAGTGATAGTCATACATTACTAATAAGCAATCAAATTGTACTAGAAAAGAAAACAATATAAATTGTAAAGATACAAGCAACATAGTTATAGACATAAGTGGGAAGAGATAGATACTAGGAAGAATTAGAAGAACAATAGTACTGCAGTCTTAGTAAATAATTTGACAGTATTGTGAGAATTAGTTGTTTAGCAGAGTGATGGCATTCGGGGGAAAACTGTCCTTGTGTCTAGTTGTTTTGGTATGCAGTGTCCTATAGGTATATGGGATGACAAATATATTATTAGTTGTAATACAATCAAGTGATGATTGCTGCAAAAATAGAGCATGTCCAGAGAATCTCTGCAGTTTGCAAAAATAGAAATTATTGTGCCACAATAAAAATTGACAAAGGAAAGCTTCCATACTTCAGATCCATCATATTTGGCTCTCAGAGAAAACTAATGAGAAAAGATTTGAGTTGGTTTTCTTGGAGAAACTTAAATGAGCTGAATCTTGCTCTGTTCTTTCTTGATTCTAAGCAGATGTCAGCAAAATATTTGTTTTATTCCTGCACTAAAAATGACAATTTACATTAAAATATGTAGTAAAATCACTTTAATACACAGCATTGTTTTAAAAGATGACCTCACCATAGTATGAAAATACAGGCAATCCTTATTTAACGACTGCCTCATTTAGTTACTGCAGTTATGACAGTGATAAAAAAGAATTTTATAGTTTTATAACCAATCTCCACAGTTATGAACTGTGAAGCAAAAAGAAAGGAAGAAAGTTGAAGTAAGATTGTAAAGTTGTCAGGTTTCACTTAATGATTAAGTTGCCAGTCTCTCTCTCCCCCCTCCTTCTCTCCCTTTCTCCCTTCCTCTCTCCCTTTCTCTCTTCGCCATCTTACCAAGTGATTCTGAATGACATTTAAAAAACCAATTACAATAATGCAAAAATTAAGGTACATAGAAGCTGAGAATGAATCACACATCACAATCCCAAAATTAATCAAGAAACATTGCTCTGCACATTTTGAACACAATTTTGGTCACCAAACGAGGAGTATCAGTGTTTTCTCTTTCTGTTTATACAGGAGTGCTAAAGTTAGGCAATGAACTATCAACAATTTATATGAATTTATATGAACTATTCACTCATGCAAAGAACCTAGGCACAAAAGACCAGATTCAAATTATCTTATTTTGGACACGTGGTATGAAGATCCAACTCTCTGGAAAAAGCTCTAATGCTGGGAAATTTAGAAGGAAAGAGAAGAGAGGACAACCAGCAGCAAGGTAGATGAACTCTTGGAAGTCTGAATAGATCAGATTAGGGACAGATCATTATGGAGAAAAATCAATGTGGTTTCTAAGAGTCTAAATAACCCAATGGCATATAATCAGGCTTCCTAATTCTATGCAGAAAGTACCTATTTTCCCCTCTCTCCAGGATAACAAGGAAGGGGCCATCTTCAAATGAGAAAAATATTCCATAATGGCAGTCAGAGAAAGTTGTTCTCCCTTGAACCTTATTCCCGTAATTGCACATAATGGAACAGAGTCAAAAGTAGGTGGAATTTATAGGATGGACATTGTCTACTTAGAAAGAAAGAAAGAAAGAAAGAAACGAAGGAAGGAAGGAAGGAAGAAAGAAAGAAAGAAAGAAAGAAAGAAAGAGAAAAAAAGAAAGAAAGAAAGAAAAGATTTCACATTTATCTAGGATCTGAACCTTAAATTGTTTTACAGGTAACAACATTTTAAATAATATTTGCGCCTATGCAGCTCTCACAATATAACTGTTATTCCACTAAAATTAAACGTGGCCCATCACTAAGTAGGCAGCTGCAGTTGGGTCAGTTGTATTTTTAAAAATCATGTTCAAAGGCAGCTTCATGTTGAGCAAATTCTGATAAATCAACTCTGAGACTGTCCATTGTGGCTGATGCTCCAAAGCATCCCAATCCCAAAAGAGATACATCTAAACTGGGTAAAGTTTTCCTGCAGGAATTTTAACCATTAAGAGAATTCCCATGCCATGTACCTGTCCTTTCAAAGGAATGTGACTTCACTGGGAGCTGCAAACAGAATTTAACTGGTTATAATGTTTTCTGGAAAAACAGCTACTCTTTCTCATTGGAATTTAATTTGGCTGAAATGGCAAATTTGACTACTTTGATTAAAGAAAAGAACCCAAGTACTTTTGTTTCCACATGGAAACTGCTACTGAACTTCATGCTTGATGTGGAAAAGAATGAAAAGTTGGCTTTGGGTTTTACAGATTAGATTGATAGATCTTTATAGAAGTACTTGTTCATGCTATTATGGAAAAGCAAAAAGCTGTGATTTGATGCTAATCAGTGGTGGGTTGTCAATTTTTTTACTACCAGTTCAGGTGTGCTTGTGTGATGCTTCTGCGCATGCACAGAAGTGTCCGGGCTGGTGGGGGAGAGCCTCCTACCGCCACTACAACCAGTTCGTCCAATCCGGATCAAACCAGGATCAACCCACTAATGCTTTATTCTACTGAAACAGAGAGAGTTGGAAGTCAGTGCTTCTGTTTCTTTTCTTTCTGTATCTTTCCCCACTTATCTTTCCCACTTTCCCTCCCACCTCACTGCTTTTTTATTTACTTTTGTATTTTGTATTTTATGATACTATATAACTTAATAAAAATGGTTTTTTAAGGAATTTAATTTGGGCCCAATTCTCTCCATGAAATTCCTCATGGCATAAGGAAAGACCTCCTGCATCATGGTAGGAGGGGCGTTTTTGCCCTGGCTCTGGAGGCTTTCTTAGAACCTCAGGGAGTGTGAAAATGACCTCCCCAGGCTCTGGAGGCCCTGTAGAGGCCAGAAACAGGCCAATTCCTGGCCTTCCCGAGCTTCCAGTAGGCCCATATTTAGTCTCCCAAGTCTCCACATGTGTCCTGCACTTACCTGCATCCAAAACGGGCCACATGGGGACCCCTGGGTGGGCGGGGCCAGCCAGGAGTGGGATTTGGGGGTTCTCCATATTCTTAGAATCTTAGCTAGAGGTTGTCCCAAACCCCGGCAAACCCCCAGCAGCCCACCCCTGGATTTGCAGAGGAAGAAGTTCAAGTTGGCCTTCACTCCTGGCAGCTACATGGAGTTTTCTAGGTAACAGGGGATGTAATATAGGAATTAATTTCACTCATCAGAATATGAAAGACGAGATGGCTTAGGAAATTTTGAAATCACCAGATAGACAATTTCTTAACAAGTACTTTTGGGATGGACGGAAAGAGGAGAAAATTTGGAGCTATTGCCTTCAGTACCATAATATGTTGTCTAACTGCAGAAGAAATTAAGCATCTAAAGTGCTAATATTAACAATCTATCCCTACTTTCTCCCATTTAAAGAAAAGTGGAAGGTTATCTTTCTTCCTACAAAAGCTTGAAGTACATGCTGTGGTAATTCTGCTGTTTTATATTTTATGCTTATGTTTATGATTATGATCATTAATACTGTATGCCAGTAATTAAAAAAAGGTTTGCCATTGCTGCTGTATGCTAATGTTGAACACAATTGGATGAGAAAATAACTTTATCATGACGTATGTTTCACACATACATCCTCACGGCCGATTCGCTCCCACAGAGAGGGGCTTCTCCGGGTGCCGTCCACTAGACTTTGTCAGCGGGCGACGCCCAGGGGAAGGGCTCTCTCTGTGGCGGGCCCAGCCCTCTGGAACGACCTTCCCCCCGACATTAGAACAACCACGGACCTCCGCTCCTTCTGTCTTAAACTAAAAACACATCTGTTCTGCTTGGCTGGCCTAGGGTAGTCTCCCGTCTATAGGACTGTTAATTTTAGTTAGGAATTTTAGTAGTTTTAACTGGGATTTTAGTGCAGGGATGTATTTAATTCGTTTTTATTGTATGTATGTTGTTTTTTATGGTTTTATTTGCCCTGTACACCGCTCCAAGTCCCCCCAGGGAGATGGAGCGGTCAATAAATTCAAGATTTATTATTATTATTATTATCTTATTTCTCTGTTATAGGTAAATATATCCTTGGAGTTTATTTCGTTTGGATCGCCTCAAATTTGTATAGATATTTCTGCTATGTCTGTAAGTATCCCCATTGAAAGATGTGACTGGCAGGCGTAGTTGAATAGAAGAGTGATGTAAAGGAGACTACAGATTATGGGCCTCTGGTACCTGTAGGCTCATTTTCTTTATGGAAAAGTGCAAGATCCTTTCTATGTGAAGGGACTATGGAGAGACTCAGAGGCACTAGGTAAATCAGACATTTGCCAAAGGCCCTTCACAAATAATAATAATAATAATGATGATAATGATAATGATAATGATAATGATAATGATAATGATAATGATAATGATAATGATAATGATGATAATAATAATAATAATAATAATAATAATAATAATAATAATAATAATAATTTTAATTTATAACCCGCTCTCTCTCCCCGAAGGGACTCGAGGCGGGGCACAGGGAATTTAAGAATACAAATAAAAACCACAAACATAATACAATATTAAAATGAATTAAACTAAAACCCTGCGCTAAAATCCCATATTAAAACTAAAACGAAGCTCCTAAAAACCCTAAAAACAGTTTAATTAGCCCAGGCCGGCCAAGCAATTTTTAATTAGCCCAGGCCGATCGCAATTTGTGCGGGCAGGAGAGCAGAGGTCGACCCCGAGACCCCTCACATGCGGGGTGCCTCAGGGGTCGGTCCTCTCGCCTCTCCTGTTTAACGCATACATGAAGCCGCTGGGCGAGATCATCCGTGGTTTTGGGGTAGAGTACCACCTGTACGCTGATGACACCCAGCTGTACATATCTACCCCAAACCACCCCAACGATGCCGTAGCGGTGATGTGCCAGTGCCTGGAAGCCGTGCGGATCTGGATGGGAAGTAACGGACTTAGGCTCAACTCGACCAAGACCGAGTGGCTGTTGTTTCCGGCTGCCCGATTCAACCAGCTCTCTCCAACGCTGGCCATAGGGGGCGAACATCTTGCCCCTGTGGATGGGGCGCGCAACTTGGGTGTCCTCCTGGATACCCGGCTGTCCATGGAAGATCAAGTGACAGCCGTGGCCAGGAGGGCGTTTTACCAGGTTCGCCTGGTACGCCAGTTGCGCCCCCTATTGGATCGGGACGCCCTTCGCACAGTCACTCATGCTCTCGTGACATCCCGACTGGATTATTGCAACTCTCTCTACATGGGGCTCCCCTTGAGGTGTACCCGGAGGCTTCAGTTGGTCCAGAACGCAGCCGCGCGAGCAATTATGGGCACCTCTAGGTTTGCCCACGTAACACCGCTCTTGCGCGAGCTGCACTGGCTACCTGTCGTCTTCCGGGTGCGCTTCAAGGTGTTAATTACCATCTTCAAAGCGCTCCATGGCTCGGGACCTAGCTACCTGCGGGATCGGATCCTGCCCCATACATCCTCACGGCCGATTCGCTCCCACAGAGAGGGACTTCTCCGGGTGCCGTCCACTAGACTTTGTCAGCGGGCGACGCCCAGGGGAAGGGCCTTCTCTGTGGCGGGTCCAGCCCTCTGGAATGACCTTCCCCCCGATATCAGGACAACCACGGACCTCCGCTCCTTCCGCGGACCTCCGCTCCTCCTTTAAAATTAAAGACACACTTTTTTCGTCTGGCCGGCCTTGGGTAGTCTCTTTTTAGGTTAGGGGTTTTTAGGGGTAATTTTTAGTTTAGTTTATGGGTTTTAGCGCAGGATCAATTTAATCTATTTTTAATTTTGTATTTTGTATTTGTCTGTGGTTTTATTTGTATTTTTAATTGCCTGTGCCCCGCCTCGAGTCCCCTTGGGGAGAGAGAGCGGGATATAAAATTAAATTATTATTAAAAAAAAAAAAAAAAAGCAGAAGAAGTGTGTTTTTAATTTAATTTAGGAGCGGAGGTCGGTAGTTGTTCTAATTTCGGGGGGGAAAGTCATTCCAGAGGGTCGGGCCCGCCACAGAGAAGGCCCTTCCCCTGGGCGTTGCCCGCTGGCATAGCCTAGTGGATGGCACACGGAGAAGTCCCTCTCTGTGGGAGCGAATTGGCCGCAGGGATGTATGGGGCAGGATGCGATCCCGCAGATAGCTAGGTCCCGTGCCATGGAGCACTTTGAAGATGATGCCAACACCTTGAAGCGCACCCGAAAGACGACAGGCAGCCAATGCAGCTCGCGCAGGAGCGGTGTTACATGGGAGAACCTAGAGGATTCTTACCATCTCTTACCATTGGGAGCTATTGCTACACTTCCTCTTGCTTTCCATCATTTTGCTTCTAGTTTCTTCATCAGTGCCACTCTCTTTATCCGCTATATAAAAAGAAGTCCCGCAGCTTCTGTTTCACACATACCAGACTTCTTTGAGAGAAGTATAAGAAAACAAGATAGAACAGCAGCGATGTGCCTAGAGCAGGGGTCTGCAAAGTCGGCTCTTTTAAGACTGGTGGACTTCAACTCCCAGAATTCCCCAGCCTGCCAGGCTGGCTGGGGAATTCTGGGAGTTGAAGTCCACCAGTCTTAAAAGAGCCGACTTTGCAGACCCCTGGCCTAGAGTATTTAATACCCAGAGTAAATCAGGGGCTGAGCAACAGCCTGAAGATCTGGAATGGCCCAGCCACACTATTGCCAACCTGTCCTGCATCTCCATAATTTTTGCCTCACTAATGGACATAGGCAGCTGATTGATGCTCTAATTTGCTGCTGATCCTCTGGATAGTCTGTAGGACAATGCACCACCTTGTTGCCTACATCTATTTGCCCCTACGCCCCAGCCTTGCCTTCATTATACTAGTGGAAAAGAATTGGATTAAACATGAGCAATTTCATTTAGAAGATCCAATGACATTAGAAAACCCAGTGCTATAATTAAGGGCTTATCCAAACGGTTAGCAACATGGTAGCTTATGTGGTTAGGATGCTGGGTTGGCAAGCAGCAAGCCAAGTGTTCTCATGGGGTAGGGTGGGGTGAGCTCCCATCCTTTGCTTCAACTCCTACAGGGACATGAAAGGAGCCTCCAACTTTGCATCCCTTGAGCAATGCTGGTATCACCGGTTAATCTTTTAAACTTGGAAGTACTTTGGTGCTTCTGACACAAGCGTGATGCGATCCTCAATGGTCCATGGCCCTCTGACCTAAAGGCTATGATAGCTTTGTAAAACTTGAACATGGCTTCTAGAAAACTCTGGCTGTTTGTAACTTTAATGATTGAAAGAAGGAAATATATGACTGTAGAGTATTCATATTAATTATGATTTTAATTAATATTTATGACAGCACATTTGCTTAGTCTTAATCCTGTTATTATGCAGAATATAGCTCCACAAACAAGAAAAAGGCTTGCATTCTGATCCATTGCTAAAACCAGCAATTGCCATTTTCTACCAAAAACTATTTGGCATATATATAATTAACATCATACCTACTTGAATAAAAACAGAAATACAGAACAGATTTTATAAAATTTTTCCTATATGCATTTTTTTCTCGGTTGCTATAGCAGTTTTTAAAAAAAGGCCCATTATATACAATATGCAGAGGCAAACCTGGGTTTTATGTTGAATGTTTGCTCAGTAGGGAACTGTGGCCAAATCACAGCTCCTTGACAAATGGACCTGTAGGATATTCATTTGTCACATTCACTTTTCACCCCTTTAGCTATGCAGCTAAACTGTGTCAGCTATTAGGCAGCTTTAAGGCTTTCTTGCATGTTCCCAGCTGTGCCCCAGGATTCAGGTTGCAAATTCTTTTGCAGTTGAACTTATAAAGGAAGGTTATACACTTGTTACAACCCCAGACCAATGTTCTTGGATCAGTGGAATTGAATATCAAAGGCTTTAAGTAAGAATCCTTGTTTTTCTGGTGACCTGAAACCCAATGGAAATTTGGGAGGGGGGGGGAATTAAGAGTCCCCACTCTGCTATGCCAGTTGTCCGCATTCTGGATAATGCATTCATTGAAAACAGCACTCCGGGGCAGGCAGATTCCTCTAAGAACATGTTTATTGGATACATCATATCAAAACAGCTGGTGAAAACCAACTTTGAAAGTTCCCATGGTTTTCTGGATGGGAAGTAACGGACTCAGGCTCAACCCGACCAAGACCGAGTGGCTGTGGTTTCCGGCTGCCCGATTCAACCAGTTGATGCCATCTCTGGCCATAGGGGGCGAACATCTTGCCCCTGTGGATGGGGCGCGCAACTTGGGTGTCCTCCTGGATACCCGGCTGTCCATGGAAGATCAAGTGACAGCCGTGGCCAGGAGGGCGTTTTACCAGGTTCGCCTGGTACGCCAGTTGCGCCCCCTATTGGATCGGGACGCCCTTTGCACAGTCACTCATGCTCTCGTGACATCCTGACTGGACTATTGTAACTCTCTCTACATGGGGCTCCCCTTGAGGTGCACCCGGAGGCTTCAGTTGGTCCAGAACGCAGCCGCGCGAGCAATAATGGGAACCTCTAGGTTTACCCACGTAACACCGCTCTTGCGCGAGCTGCACTGGCTACCTGTCATCTTTCGGGTGCGCTTCAAGGTGTTAGTCATCATCTTCAAAGCGCTCCATGGCTCGGGACCTAGCTATCTGCGGGATCGGATCCTGCCCCATACATCCTCACGGCCGATTCGCTCCCACAGAGAGGGACTTCTCCGGGTGCCGTCCACTAGACTTTGTCAGCGGGCGACGCCCAGGGGAAGGGCCTTCTCTGTGGCGGGCCCAGCCCTCTGGAACGACCTTCCCCCCGATATTAGGACAACTACGGACCTCCGCTCCTTCCGTTTAAAATTAAAGACACATCTTTTTCGCCTGGCCGGCCTTGGGTAGTCTCTTCTAAGGTTAGGGGTTTTAGGGGTAGTTTTAGTTTAGTTTATGGGTTTTTAGCGCAGGAGTAATTTAATTCATTTTTAATTTTGTATTCTGTCTGTGGTTTTATCTGTATTTTTAATTGCCTGTGCCCCGCCTCGAGTCCCTTTGGGGAGAGAGAGCGGGATATAAAATTAAAATTATTATTATTATTATTATTTCACCTAATTAAAAGAAGAAAAACTCCCTTCCCTGGTGTCATCAGTCACATTGTCCAATGAATACAGTTGGCAAGCTCTTCTCCCCCTTCAACAGCCACCTGTTACGATGACCTTGGTTCCCACAGGGACATTTTTTATTTTGACTGTCAGCTGGACTATCTACTTCCCCCACATCCCCTTCTTTCTCAGTTTTCTTGGCAACTGTGAAGCAGCACAAGATGGCTTCAACCAGGTTTACTTCAGAATTAATGCCAGCGATCATTGTTTCTGTCCAGTAGAAGAATTTCAGGAAGAATCAATGTCCTTCCCTACATGAACATATACACTTTCCAATCAAATCTCACCTTTTGATTCAATTTTGCCTTGCAAACCTGCTCATTATCCAACTTTTCCATGCTTTTGGTTATAATTCACATGGTTCTGCAGTCATACCTCATGATCACATATTTGAAATTATTTTGTGGTAAAGCATTTGAATTTCTTCTCCTTACCTGAAATTGACAGCCCTGCTAGGTAGACATCTTGCTAGTCTGATTATTCTGTACCTTCTCCACCTCTGACTTCTTATAGTTTAGTGAATTACAAAGATCTCTATCAGAATGGCTTTTGAATGTTACTTCGTTGTAGACTTTTTAAAAATGCTTCAGCACCTGGGCAATTGATCCTGCATATCTCTATCAATATCTTCCTTACTCCCACAGCATCAGATTCAACATTTATTTGCTAATTTGATCAAAGTCCTATTTATTCAATTGATACTGCTTTCTTGTTTTTTATGTGTCTAGTTCTCTTGTCCTTTAGATTGCCTAGACATTATAATTTAGGATTTAGTGCAATGTCAGTTATAGAGCATTCAGACTTATAGTGAATATTTTTAAGTTCGATATGGGTTGTTTCCCCCCTCTATGTCTTCTGTTACAAAATGAGAAAGGGCTCTATGGTCTAATATTCTTCCCAGATGAAAAGGGACAACCTGCTATGCTCAACTTGCTGCAGCCAATTTGCCATGGCCAACTCGTCATGTAGCAATTAGCTGTGGGACAATTCAACAAACTACATGTTAGGGGTAAAAAACACCCCTGTTGGAAAATAAAGGCGGAATAGTGCACTATACCGGACAGCAAGAGATACATTGCTTAAACCACACAAATAACTATCAATCACTGAGTAGGAAAAATAAATAGTCTTTACTTTTGTAGTAACTAAAATACTTCTTCCAAACAGTGATATTAACTCCTCTAACAATAAACAGTCCTTCACCAAAACTACAGTTATCTTACAGTAATTCAAAACAATGATACTCTTCTTCCGTCTTCAGTTTCAGCTCCTCCCTCAGTGGCATTCAGGAAGCAAAGGAAAGCAAAAGGGAATGAACTGTGTTTTCAGCTGCCTTTATGATTGAGCTGGGAAGCACAGCCAGTCAGATTCCACATAGTCCTTAAAGTTACATATACTCTTTTAAGAATCCTGGCTTATATATATTGTCAACCCAACATCAGGATAATTATCCTAACACTACAAAAGTTAAATTAATCAACTACTTTTAATGAAACTGTGGCCATAATAATAAAATAAAGTCAATCCAGAAAAACAGGATTTATAATAATTTCAGTGAAAACATGATTGACAATAATAAAACTAACTGAATGAAGCAATTAATAGTGTTGAATTGTTCCATGGCAAGTTGTCCTGAAGTGAGTTGATTGTGGAAGTTGGATGTGGGCAATTTGGCCATTCAATTCCCAGAAGTACCCAGTAAGATATATTTACGTTAGGTTTCTACCTGAGCCATGGTGGCACAGTGGTTAGAATGCAGTACTGCAGGCTAACTCACTGCTCACTGTCAGGAGTTCAATTCTCACCGGCTCAAGGTTGACTCAGCCTTCCGAGGTTGATAAAAGGAGGACCCAAATTGTTGGGGGCAATATGCTGACTTTGTAAACAGCTTAGAGAAAGCTGTAAAGCATTATATGTCTTAAGTTTATTGCTACCAGACATGTTGAATTTCCTGAAACATCCTATTTTATCTGAATAGAGAGGTCCCTATCCCCAGGTCCCAAAGATTTTCCCCTTCAGTCCAGATTTAGAAAAAATTAAAAAAGAAGGCATCAAGGAATTTTCTGAGCCCAAACTCAGAAATATAGAGTTAAGTAAACCTCGTGCCAATCCTGAAAGAAATGGCTAGATGTGCAACTGTACAGTCTCACACATCATGAGAATTTTAAAGAGCGATCTCCTTATTAAACTAATAAAGTCAATTTTCTTGGAAAACAGGAAAAACAAAAAAAGCTTAAAAGAACCCAACAATAGAACAAATCATCCAAGCTAAACTAGTACTTTCAAATTCACTTCAGAGAGTCCAGTTGGAGACGGATCATATGAACCTCTTGTATTGACATATAGGGCAGGCTATCATCACCAATCTTTTCTCAGCATTTCTTTTCTTCTTTTTAGAAACCTTAGAAGAAAAGTGAAAGCCAGCCTCTTTGAAAAGGCAGGCTATTGCTGTGATCAATCAAGCAAGATGCACCTTCTATGATGATATAACCAGCAAATGAGAAATAATGAGAGAGGGAGTGAGAATAAAGTGGCTAAATTTCTCTTCCTAATAATCCTTGGTGGAATTATAGAGGCACACTCTGATTTTTCCAATTTTGCCATTGTATAATTTGGATTGCCTGAAGGGATTTTTAGGAAAACCAAATATGAATTGTGCTTATTCATATAACATTGAATTATAGAGTTTGAAGGGACCTAAGAGGTCTTCTAGTCCAACCCCCTGCTTGAGCAAAGGAATTCAGGTTCCTTTGGAATGTGATACCACTCTCTATTAAAAAATACTTATTGTTTTATTGGGTGACTTGAAAATGCATTACAAGATAAATTACAAATCCGCTTGTGGAGGTTTCTCTAATATATAGATGTCAGAAACTATAACCTACTATAATGAGCTGCATTACTGCTTCAGAAGTGGGGAAGCTGGACTTTTTTCAAATATCTGAACCGTATGGTAACCCCAGCCTGAAATGCAAGGCAAAATTCTGCTAAGAACTTTGAGCTCCCAGGCCTAACATGAATTTTGGCATGCCTCGTGTTTCAGGCTGGGGTTACTATACTAGCTCTTTCTCAATTCTGGTAGAAGGAAATTTTTACCAGTTGAATTGTGCCAATGATACAATAGGTTAATTAGAAGTAGGGGAGATTTTCTGTGGGGAAAAAAAAACAGATCTGGCAATCAGAGATAGAAATAGCTTCCATCCAATGTTCAAGAATGTAACTGGGCTATGGATCAAGATGCAAGAACTATTATTATAATTTTGTATTATCAATGTTTATGTCTTCAGCCATGCTGCCTTTGGGAATCTGTCAGTTAATAATCCCTAGGGTGACCAACATAAAGAATCCTTTTAATTGGATTTTAATGAAAAAGTTCACTTTAGTCACACAGCAATTTTTGAAATCTAATTATCTCTTTAGCAGAACCACCCAATTCATTGCTTTTCTCAGCAATTTGTTTCCTTGTTCACCACAGGTCTTTTCTTGTTACTTTGCTGTAAGGTATTTTCATGTACAAGTATGTATGAGTAATTAAAACAACGCTATTCCTTAGAGTACTGTTATAGACGACTTATCCTATCTGATGAAGTATATGACAGGCAAAAATTCTAAACATGTATTGTGTAAAATTATTCCAATAAAAAAACCCAACAGATTTTTTTGGAGTAGTGAACAAAAACCTCAATAACCCTTTCTTTTCATTTTTTTCAAGGTAGTCCCCCCAATCTGTGTGTGTGTGTGTGTGTGTGTGTGTGTGTTCTCTCCCTTTTCATCAATTTTTTCACAATTTTGTAAGTCCAATATTAAAAAATTACCCAAATCCCTCTTCTGATTGTTTGTTGTATGTTGCTTTTAATTATGAAAACATTGGCTGGTTTCATTTGCTTATCCAGTTTTTTAAAATCTTTTTTCAGATGATTCTTGTAACCTATCATTTTTTAAATCCATATTCAGATTGACTTCATTCTTATTTGATTGAATTCTTCCATGACATCATTCACACTAAAAAGTCAAATAGATTTTCTTCTTTAATTATATTCTTTCTTCTTTTAGCTCCTTCTAGTATCCGACTTTCAAAATTCCATGTTACCATGGTTTTTTTTAAAGCCAGTTGCTCATAGGGAAGACTTCATTAAATTAATTTTAAAATCCCATTCTAAGTCTATTCATACCTTTGATCCATTTGTAATTTTCCAAAAGCAACAGTCGAATCATCCTTTTGCTGTTTATATTCCCAAATGACTAAGTCCTTAAAGTCATACTTTAGATTTCTTTTGTTAAAGATTAAAGGAAATGAATGCCATCAAACTTGTTGATGCATAGGTTCTTAATATTAAAAGAAACAATTAAACAATTCCAAAAGTGGTAGCATTTCTGGTGCTTGATGATTAGCTCTCATTTAAGGCCATTTGCAGCATCCCATGGCCATGGAACCACAATTTAAACCATTTGTGCTGGAAACTAGCAGTTACATGCTATTTCCAGCAAAAATAGTCCCATAGTGAACAACTCCTTTTCTAGTTCAGCCATACAAATAACTTTAGACATATTCAATTTGAGGTTTTGATTAGCTACAATCCCCCATTTCATGTCAATCCAGTGTGGCTATTCATATATTTTGATAGGTAATAGTTTTGGTTTGGTAAACAAGCTATAGTATCAGAATGGTAGGCCATTCTTTGGGTAATCAAGGCCATTCCTTGGGTAACCAAGGTCCACAATGGTTAGGGCAGTGATGGCTAATCTTTTCTGGACCGCATGCACCCTGCCTTCCACGCATGTGCAGCAGAGAGCCGAAGACCTGCTGGCTGGTAAGAGGTGCACATGCATGTGCAGAATAGCTGAGCTGGGGTGATGGCTCATGTGCCCACAGAGAAGGTGCTGTGTGCCACCTCTGGCACACATGCCATAGGTTCATCATCATCGGGTTAGGACAATTGTTGAAAAATGGAATGAACTATGTCACATATTTAAGTTATGATGTCAGATTTTCTTGTTTAAATTTTAGTTGTGACCAGTAAATTTTAGAAATTATTCTAAATCCTCATGTTATTGTCTCTTCAAAAAAATAGAAATGCCAGACTTTTTCAGAGAATTTATAGTTACCCTTGAGTATAGGATTGTTCATCTTTCCATAAATCAAGATATCAGAAACAGTGAAGTAATACTATACAAATAGTGTAAACCACAGTAGTAAAGGTGACACATAGCATTTAATTAACCCATTATGCTTAAGACAATGTGTGAACCCAGAAGAATGTACTTAATCTTAATAATGATCTATTTAATCTATTGGGATTTCAAATCTTCAGGATCTTATGACCTAGTGAGAAGAAAGGTGCAGGAAGGTGTAGATAATAAGCTACTGATTTATTTTGTATTCTTATTTGTCCGTTTCTTTCTCTGCTCTTTATTTTTGAGAATGCTAATCTCAGTCACCTTCTTTTGCCTCTCTCTCTCTCTCTCTCTCTCTCTCTCTCTCTCTCTCTCTCTCTCTCTCTCTCTCTCTCTCTCTCTCTCTCTCTCTCTCTCTCTCTCTCTCTCCCCCTCCCACTCTCTCTCTCTCTCTGTGTACACCACTCACACCCTCAGAATGTTGTGATCTCCTCCTGATGGGATGTAGTTAGCTAGGTGATAGACTTTGCTTATCCTTTTAATGCATTTCCTGTAAATAAATCATCTGTCTGTTGTAATTATAAAGCCTGCTTCACTAATCATTGCTTAGGTAGAATTCTCATTTTCAGGAATGCTCACCTGCATACATATAATGCCTCAACAACCAATATAAACAACCCATGTTTACACTGGCCTATTTTAGCTAGGATGAGGGGCAGGGATGAAATTCAGCAGGTTCTGACAGGTTCTGGAGAACTGGTAGTGGACATTTTGAGTAGTTCAGAGAACCGGCAAATACTACCTCTGACTGGCCCCAGAGTGGGGTGGGAATGAAGATTTTGCAGTATCCTTCCCCTGCCACACCCACCAAGCCACGCCCACAGAACCAGTAGTAAAAAAACTGAATTTCCCCTCACTGATGAGGGATATTCATAATAAGTCATGATGGTGTTAAAAATGACAATATGTAGATCATGATATCATCACATGAAGGACATAACTTGTATAAAACAATTTACCACAAGTGCACAAATTGTGTCTCTCATATGGTGATTATTTGCTTTTCTTTGTCTCTCCCTGATAGCCATGCTTAAATCTGGTCACAGCTCAGGATTCAGATGATGTATTGAGGAGGAAACAGAAACTGAGGTAAAATGTCCTAGTCTCCTCTTTGTGACTAATCCACTAGATAAGAAATGAAAGACCTTTCATGGGTGGAGGAACAAACCTATTATGACAAACCACATCTAACTATGTAGACAGTTTAGATTGGCTTCCCCTAGAATAGATTCAAAATTATGCTGCTTGAAATCCGATCATTTATTCTTTTGAGATGAAGATTCCAACACAGTGCAGGAAAAATAATAAGAGAATTAGAAGAAAAGGATTTTTGTCAGCTTCACTTTAACACTACAAAATTTGAATTGAACATTTCCTATAGATAACTTTTGACGCAAGCAGAATAAGTCATCTTGTTCACTCTGAAACACTGAAGATGGTGTCTTTTTCCCCTCTCCTTCACTTTATCCATTTCACTAATAAAGATGAGTCTTCCTCCAGGGGACATCAACCTAACTCCATTCCCCCTTCCCAAATAAAAAAATTATTTTGCCCCCTCCATTTTTTGCCAGCCATTCCTCTTCCATAAGCTGAAGGACCCTGCTGTGGAAGATCTACCAAAATATCACAGAGATAATGAGACTTTTCTGGTTGGGGATTTTAGTGTGTCACATGCCAGATCATCATTTACCCTGAAAGAGAAGCTGACTGTTCAACAAAAGGTGAAAGAGCTTTGATCAGTAGAAATAGCAAGTTAAAAAATGCAGCTGTATTATGTTATGTTTTTTTATTTATTGAATTGCTTGGTTTTAACAGGAAAAATGAACAAGTTACTTCCATGGCATGTTTCTAGGTTCATTTGTTAAAAGAAGAAAACTGTAAGAAAACAAGCAAAGAAATATACATCTGAGCCATAGCTCCTGAATCAGGTTTGTAAAACCATAGGGACTAGCAGCTAAAGACTAGGTCCCATTAATCCCTTTGTTTTGCTGACTGCTTGTGGCAGCAGAAATGACAGTTCAGTGCCTGACAACCTTCAGCAGCTGGCAGGGCTCCTGGGTAGATTGAAAGTTTTACAAGTCTGCATTAAGTCAAGATACGTGGGTCTTTTTATCTACTAATAGTTTTAGGCTGTTATGCCAAAGCAATTTATCTTCCTATGTTTAGTTCTGGCACTCATTTGCCTTTGGCATTACTAGATTATTTCTCTCTTGACCTTTGCATCATCCTGGAGTCACTACACCTTCTGGCATTCTTCTCTTTTTGGAGGATCAGGTAGACCTTTTAAATCTGCCTCCTAATAGCCAGGGAAACAAACAAAATTCTGAAAGCTGGAACAGAAACCACAGAAGATGGAGAGAACAACCTCTGGCATGAAGTTGTACTGATGAGAAAGTCACAAGAGCAGCTTATGATGATACATTGGATCACTGTTGCTGCCATTGTCATTTAACTTAATGAAGCGAAATCAGGACAAAGTTACAATTCCAAACGTTCTCAGTAGGAAATAAGATACATTGAACTCAGTTGGATTTCCTTCTCAATAAACATGGTGGAATGGTGCTGCCAGCCATACTCCTTCACTTAATTGAGTTGTGGATCAGACTGCCTGTTGTTACAAAGTAAAAGAGCATTTTCTAGACCTTCTTGGGTGGTAAATGTACATTGCATAAATTAATGAAAAAGCAAGAGGACACTATTTGCACAATAATCTTCCTTATAAATAACAAATCCAAATACGAACACGTCTAAATGTGCAGTTTTCTTCACTGAATGATATTAATTCATCTGCTTTAGTAGGATGCCCATCAAATGCACTGGACTACCAATCTCCTCATCCACAATTGGTATGCTACAGCCATAACATTTACATTAAAATACATTGATGGATTGTGTATCAAAAGAATGGTTGATTGTTGATTATGAGAAGGACCCATTACAAGCAGATAGTCTCAATTTAATTCTGAGATTTTTTGTGTGCATTACAAGGCTTTCCACTTAATGCTATTGAGAGCTACTGCTGGTTAATGCAGGTAAAATTAGGCTTGATGAAAGAAAAACTTCACATTAGTTTTCTAGGATTGAGGCCATTTACCAAGATTAGAGTTTCTAACTCTCCTTCCTTTACGTAAGGCTTCCAATATGTGAACATGTTCCTGTAGCTTTTTTTTTCATATTCATATTTCAATGATGGGAGCATTTTCAAAAATATCACATCTTCTCTGTGCATCTGTAAGAGATGTTAACAAAGATGGGCACCGAGTTAAGATACTCAGCCCTATTTTTGTAGACTCTGAAGAATAATTTTTCTGTCAAGTTTCTATGGTAAATTTGATGAGAAGATGTTTGTATTTTGATATTTGCATAAACAAATATTGAAAACTGCAGGGCTTAACAGAATGGAAAATGTCAACACTCTCTCTACTCCTTTAGTACCACATATTGTTGCTGTGCACCCTAGGATTCTTGAAGGCTGAGGGAGAGGAGAGAACTTACCTCCTGTAGCTCAGCTCAGTAATATGAGACTAAGTCATATATCCAACAGAATTGTTTCATCACCATTTAAGATTAGATAAGGCAACCTTTATTGTCATTTTTTTCTGTGAGCACACTGGCACACATTAAAAATGAAATTCTGTTGCCTACATGCTCTCAAAATAAAGCATATATCTAGCCATACATGTATATAACACACATACTGTATATAAATTCTACATACCAGAAGTGTCAAAATCGTGGCCTGGGGCCTGGATGCATCATGTGCTGGCCATGCCCCCCTGGTTTAGCAAAGGGAAAAACAGCAGCGACACATCAGGTGACAATGTGTCATTGCATGTTTGACACCCCTGCTATATACATACATATACCTACACACACATACACAAAATCCCAGTAAGGGGTATGGCCAGCTGATGAGAGCTAATAAGCTTGAAATAGATCTATCCTGGTCTCTCTCTAATTTAATTTATTGATCAGCTCATAAAAACTAACACACATATCTAAAAAACCACACAACGTAATTCCTGGCTTGCTGTCTAGATGATCTCTGGTGATGAGTCGAAAGGCAGGAAAGGAAACAGTATGTCTCCTCCCTTAATTGGGGCCTAATAATGAAAATAATTATCACAGGTCCTGTTCAGGGTCCCTTTAAGGGGAGGAGACTTAACGTCAGCCCTCTCTGCCCTTCGACTCAACCCAGAGATCATCCAGACAGAGAACCAAAATAGATTACTGCTGTGTGACATTTTTTAGATATGTGTTAGATTTTTAAGGGCTGAAAATAAAGAGACCAGGATGGATCCATTTCAGGCTTATTAGCCTTCTTCAGCTGGCCATACTCCTTCTACTGGGATTTGAACCAGGGCTTTCCAGCATTTGAGGCAAGCTCTCTATGCCTTGAGCTATCTGGTATCCCTGATACATCAGCCAATTTACTGGCTGGTCTCTTTATTTTCTGGTCTCTTTATTTTCAGCCCTTAAAAATCTAACACATATCTAAAAAATGTCACACAGCAGTAATCTCCCATCCTCCCGGTTGAGGACACAGAACCGTTGGTTGCAAACGGTGAAGTGCCTCAACCCCCGCAGGCTAGTTGGTCAGGGAGTACAGAGCCAGGGCCTGCGGCTGATGTTTTGCAATGCCAGGTCCATGGTCAACAAAGCCCCCCTCGTTCATGACCTTGTGTCAGAGGGGGAGCCGGACCTGGCAGGAATAGCGGAGACCTGGTTGGGCCACGAGGGCGGACTCCCCCTCGTTGAAATGTGCCCACCAGGTTACCGCACTTTTCATCAGCCCCGGGCCCTAGGCAGGGGGGGTGGGGTAGCGGTTATTGTAAAGGAAGGTCTTGAGCCGAGAGAGACCGTTGTGCCTCAGACCACCGGTTGTGAGTCCCTCTGTGTGAAGTGGGGCCTAGGGAGGCAGTTGGGCTTGCTGGTTGTATACCTGGCTCCCCGCTATGTAGCAGCAGCCCTGCCCGAGCTCCTGGAGGTGATCGCTACGGTGGCAGTTGAGACCCCCAGACTTTTAGTCATGGGGGACTTTAACTTGCCATCGGTGGGCGAATAATCCGAGGTAGCTCGGGAGTTCATGGCTTCCATGACGGCCATGGACCTGACTCAATTAATTCAAGGCCCCACCCACGAGGGTGGACACACACCAGATCTCATCTTTGTCTCTGGCCAATGGAAGAGTGATCTGGGTATAGGGGATATAGTCATCACGCCCTTGTCATGGTCAGACCACTCACTTCTCCGGCTCGACTTTCCAACCGCTACTCCCCTCCGCGGGGAGGCGGAACCTAAGTCACCAATTTGGTTCCGCCCCAGGCGCCTGATGGACCCTGATGGGTTCCAGACGGCGCTTGGGCCACTTCCTGTACCCCTGACCCGCGCCCCGATGGAGGACCTCGTGGCCGCATGGAATACTGCGACCACGGGAGCCTTGGATCGGGTCGCGCCCTTGCGGCCTCTCTTGCGGCGGCGAGCCACCCTGGCTCCTTGGTTTACCGACGAGCTGAGGGTGATGAAACGCCACAAGAGATGCCTAGAGAGAAGATGGAGGTCTACCCGATCTGAATCTGACCGGACACAGGTAAGAGCCATATTTACGGACTTACATTGTGGCGCTGAGAGTGGCCAAACGTCATCATTGTGCCACTCTCATAGCATCCGCAGACAACCGCCCTGCCGCCCTGTTTAGGGTGACCCGCTCCCTCCTTCAACAGAGGGTGCGGGAAGCCCCGCTACAGGGTAGAGCAGAGGAATTTGTGACTTTTCTGCAGGAGAAAATCGCTCAGATACAGAACGAGTTAGCCCCCATTGATGGCCCAGTGGGATGCCACAAGACAGATCTTGTTTGGGAGGAGTTTGACTCCGTTACTTCCGAGGATATGGACAGGCTACGTGGGCGACTGCGAGCCACCACATGTTTATTGGACCCGTGTCCCTCCTGGCTTGTACTGGCATCCTGGGAGGTGACACGAGGCTGGCTCCAAGAGGTTGTCAACGCATCCTTAAGTGAGGGTTCCTTGCCTGCTTCCCTAAAAGAGGCTATGGTGAGGCCCCTCCTTAAGAAGCCCTCTTTGGATCCAGCTTTATTAACCAACTATCGTCCAGTCTCCAACCTTCCCTTCTTGGCGAAGGTTGTTGAGAGTGTGGTGGCACAACAGTTTCCCCGTCACCTGGAGGAAGTTGATTATCTAGACCCGCGCCAGTCCGGCTTTCGGCCCGGGCATAGCACCGAGACGGCATTGGTCACGTTGGTCGATGATCTCTGGAGGGCCAGAGATGGGGATTGTTCCTCCATCCTGGTCCTATTAGACCTCTCGGCGGCTTTCGATACCATCGACCATGGTATCCTATTGCATCGGCTGGGGGGGTTGGGGGTGGGAGGCACCATTTTACGGTGGTTCTCCTCCTACCTCTCTGGCCGATCGCAATTTGTGTTGGCAGGAGAGCAGAGGTCGACCTCGAGACCCCTCACATGTGGGGTGCCTCAGGGGTCGGTCCTCTTGCCTCTCCTGTTCAACACATATATGAAGCCGCTGGGTGAGATCATCCGTGGTTTTGGGGTAGAGTACCATCTCTACACTGATGATACTCAGCTGTATATATCTACCCCAAACCACCCCAACGATGCCATAGCGGTGATGTGCCAGTGCCTGGAAGCCGTACGAATCTGGATGGGAAGTAACGGACTCAGACTCAACTCGACCAAGACCGAGTGGCTGTGGTTTCCGGCTGCCCGATTCAACCAGCTGACTCCATCGCTGGCCATAGGGGGCGAACATCTTGCCCCTGTGGATGGGGCGCGCAACCTGGGTGTCCTCCTGGATGCCCGGCTGTCCATGGAAGATCAAGTGACAGCCGTGGCCAGGAGGGCGTTTTACCAGGTTTGCCTGGTTTGCCAGTTGCGCCCCCTATTGGATCGGGATGCCCTTCGCACAGTCACTCATGCTCTTGTGACATCCCGACTGGACTATTGTAACTTTCTCTACATGGGGCTCCCCTTGAGGTGCACCCAGAGACTTCAGCTGGTCCAGAATGCAGCCGCGCGAGCAATTATGGGAACCTCAAGGTTTACCCACATAACACCGCTCTTGCGTGAGCTGCACTGGCTGCCTGTCGTCTTCCGGGTGCGCTTCAAGGTGTCAGTTATCATCTTTAAAGCGCTCCATGGCTCGGGACCTAGCTATCTGCGGGATCGGATCCTGCCACATACATCCGCATGGCCGATTCGCTCCCACAGAGAGGGACTTCTCCGGGTGCCGTCCACTAGACTCTGTCAGTGGGCGACGCCCAGGGGAAGGGCTCTCTCTGTGGCGGGCCCAGCCCTCTGGAACGACCTTCCCCCCGACATTAGAACGACCATGGACCTCCGCTCCTTACGTCTAAAATTAAAAACACATCTTTTCTGCTTGGCTGGCCTAGGGTAGTCTCTCTTCTATAGGGTTTTTAATATATTAATTTATGGGGAATCTTAGTATTTTAATGGGGAATTTTTAGCACAGGAATATCGTTTAATCTGTTTTTAAATATGTTTGTATATTTATTGTTTTTTATTCTCCCTGTGCACCGCTCCGAGTCCCTATGGGGAGAGGGAGCGGTATACAAATTAAATTTTATTATTATTATTATTATTATTATTATTATTATTATTATTATTATTATTATTATTATTATTATTATTATTATTATTATTATTATTATTATTATTATTATTATTATTATTATTATTATTATCTAATTTGGTTCTGTGTCTGGATGATCTCTGGGTTGAGTCGAAGGGCAGAGAGGGATGACGTTAAGTCTCCTCCCCTTAAAGGGACCCTGAACAGGAGCTGTGATAATTATTCTTCATTTAAGAGTCCTGTAAATTGGCTGATGTATCAGGGATACCAGATAGCTCAAGGCATAGAGAGCTTGCCTCAAATGCTGGAAAGCCCTGGTTCAAATCCCAGTAGAAGGAGTATGGCCAGCTGAAGAAGGCTAATAAGCCTGAAATGGATCCATCCTGGTCTCTTTATTTTCAGCCCTTAAAAATCTAACACATATCTAAAAAATGTCACACAGCAGTAATCTATTTTGGTTCTCTGTCTGGATGATCTCTGGGTTGAGTCGAAGGGCAGAGAGGGATGATGTTAAGTCTCCTCCCCCTAAAGGGACCCTGAACAGGACCTGTGATAATTATTCTTCATTTAAGAGTCCTGTAAATTAGCTGATGTATCAGGGATACCAGATAGCTCAAGGCATAGAGAGCTTGCCTCAAATGCTGGAAAGTCCTGGTTCAAATCCCAGTAGAAGGAGTATGGCCAGCTGAAGAAGGCTAATAAGCCTGAAATGGATCCATCCTGGTCTCTTTATTTTCAGCCCTTAAAAATCTAACACATATCTAAAAAATGTCACACAGCAGTAATCTAATTTGGTTCTCTGTCTGGATGATCTCTGGGTTGAGTCGAAGGGCAGAGAGGGATGACGTTAAGTCTCCTCCCCTGAAAGCAGTGCTGCTCAATTATTTTCTGTCAGGCACCCCCTAGGAAGAAGAAAACATTTCGCGCCCCCCCTTTTTTACTGTAAAAGCATTTTATTAAAATAAATTTGATAAAAATAAAAAAATCCGGTTTAAATAAAAAAAATCCGATTTAATTTTTAAAAAAATCAGATTTTTAATTGTTTTTTTAAAAGCGCATCCCTTCCTTATCCCCGCCGGCCAGTAGAGGGCGCGTCCGCTTTCTGCCTCGTCCAGCCTAGCGGTGCTCAAGAGGCACGGCTTCCGGCCGCTCCTTCTCTGACGCCTTTCTCAGTCGCCTTCGGGCTTTACCTACAGCCGCCGCTGCTGCCGCGGAGCTGGCCTGGGATGCCAAGACGGCGGCGGCGGTGGTATCAGTCTTTCCGGGTGTGACTATCGGCGATGCCAACGGGGAAATCCAGAGGCACTAAGAGCAGCAGGCGCAGCCGAGGTCAAACGCGCCCCCTTTACGGAGCCTCGCGCCCCCCCTGGTGGGCGCGCCCCACTATTTGAGAAACGCTGCCTTAAAGGGACCGTGAACAGGAGCTGTGATAATTATTCTTCATTTAAGAGTCCTGTAAATTGGCTGATGTATCAGGGATACCAGATAGCTCAAGGCATAGAGAGCTTGCCTCAAATGCTGGAAAGCCCTGGTTCAAATCCCTGTAGGGAAGTATGGCCAGCTGACGAGGGCTAAGGAGCCCGAAATGGATCCATCCTGGTCTCTTAATTAATTAATTATTATTAATCATCCCTTAAAGAAATTTAACACATATCTAAAAAGACAGCAGCAATTTAATAGGTCTCTGTCTGGATGGTCTCTAGGTTGAGTCGAAGGACAGAGAAGGATGACAAGTTTGTCTCCTCCCTTAAATAGGCCTAACAGGAAGCTGTAACAAAATATCCACTTCATCAATAAAGTCCTGTAGAAAGGATGATGTAATCAGGGATACTGGTTAGCTCAAGGCATAGAGAAGCCTGCTTTGAATGCTGGAGAGCACCAGTTCAAATCCCTGTAGGGAAGTATGGCCAGCTGACGAGGGCTAAGGAGCCCGAAATGGATCCATCCTGGTCTCTTAATTAATTAATTAATTATTATTAATCATCCCTTAAAGAAATTTAACACACACACACACACACACACACACACACACACACATATAATATGTGTATGTGTAGATATATATATGTTAGTTTTATGAGCTGATCAATAAATAAATCAGGGAGACTAGTATAGATCTATTTTGAGCTTTTTAGCCCTCATCAGCTAGCCATACCCTTACTGGGATTTGAACCGGGGCTTTATTTATTTATTTATTTATTTATTTATTTATTTATTTATTTATTTATTTATTTATTCATTTATTCATTTATTCATTTATTCATTTATTCATTTATAAACTTTAATTTATTAAACTTTATTTATTGATCAGGTCATAAAACTAACACACATATTAAAAAAATAACACAATGGAACTCATGGCTTTCTGTCTAGACGGTCTCTGGTGATGAGCTGAAAGGCAGAATGTCATGCCTGCTTCCATCATTAATCAAGAAAGACTACACTCAAAACCATTTTGAAGTTTTAAGGTTACTTTTACTGATTATGAAAAGACAGCAGTGAAAGTCAAGCAAGGAATGAGATATTTTGGCGTGAAGCATACATAGCAAAGCATTACCCATCCCCTATACCCCATGACCCTCAGGATATTATCCAATGCAGAATCCTCCACAATGACAGGTGGGCAGCACGTCCAGGAACATCATCAGAATGGAATGTGAGACCGTTGGCCTTGGCGATATCAAGTCCTGGCTCCAAACACCTCCAGCACACTTAATGTCCAATACCCACAACCCCTCCCTCCCCGTTTCAATGGCAGCCGAAGCAAGCAATAAAGCGGAGGCTGACGCAGAAGAGGAAAGCAGTATGCTTCCCCCCTTAATTGGGGCCCTAACAGGGTGTTGTGGAACAAATATATATTGCTGTCTATTTTGAATATGTAGCAGAAAGAGGAAACATGAGAGTTTACAAGGTTGATATTATATGGAAGAAAACTGTGACTGAATCAAATGTTCTGCTTCAGATACCAGGAAGCTTCCTCCCAGAAGGTAAAAAGGAAAAGGGTCCAGACAATACTGTGGACCCTGCTCAAGCATCACTTATATTGCACATCCTATTTATTTATTTATTTATTTAATTATTTATCTATTTATTTAATTAATTATTTATTTATTTATTTATTTATTTATTTATTTATTTATTTATTTATTTAATTATTTATTTATTTATTTATTTATTTTTCAGATTTTTATACCGCCCTATTCTCCCTAGTGGGACTCAGAGCGGTGCACAGTAAGAATAAAAACCCACAACAAATAGACACAATATAAAATAGAATTAAATAATTAAATCTGTGCTAAAAGTAGTTAAAACAATTAAAATCTTAAATTTAAAATTGAACCACTAATCTATGCCAGGCCAGCCAGATGGAAAAAGTGCGTTTTAAGCATCCAGCGGAAGAGGCATAGGTCCATGATGGTGCGCAAGTCGGGGGGCAGGTCATTCCAGAGGGCCGGACCCACCACAGAGAACGCCCTCCCCCTGGGAGTCGCCAGCCAGCATTGACCGGCAGACGGCACCCTGAGGAGGCCCTCTCTGTGGGAGCGGACAGGTCGAAGGGAGGTATGTGGCAGGAGGCGGTCTCGCAAATAGCCAGGACCCGTGCCATGGAGCGCTTTGAAGATGGTTACTAACACCTTGAAGCGCACCCGGAAGACCACAGGCAGCCAGTGCAGCTCGCGCAGGAGAGGTGTTATATGGGAGTACCGTGAAACTCCCAGAATCCCCTGCGTGGCCGCATTCTGCACTAGCTGGAGTCTCCGGGTGCATCTCAAGGGGAGCCCCATGTAGAGAGCATTGCAGTAGTCCAGGAGGGAAATGATGAGGGCTTGAGAGACCTTGCGTAGGGCGTCCCGATCTAGAAACGGGCACAACTGGCATATCAGGTAAACCTGATAAAAAGACCCCCTGGCCACGGCCGTCACATGGTCATCCAAGGACAGCCGAGAATCCAGGAGGACGCCCAAGTTGCGGGCCCTTTCTGCGGGGGCTAATGACTCACCCCCCATAGCCAGAGATGGAACTAACTGGCTATATCGAGACACCGGAAACCACAGCCACTCGGTCTTGGACAGGTTGAGTCGAACCTTGTTCCTCCCCATCCAGACCCGCACGGCCTCCAGACACTGGGACATCACTTCAACGGCTTCATTGGGGTGGTTAGGAGTAGAGATGTACAGCTGAGTATCATCAGCGTAATGATGGTACTCTACCCCAAAACCACGGATGATCTCGCCCAGCAGCTTCATATAGGTGTTGAACAGGAGGGTGAGAGAACCATCTCCTGAGGCACCCCACATGTGAGGGGCCTTGATGTCGATCTCTGCCCTCCTGTCAACACAAATTGTGACCGGTCGGAGAGGTAGGAAGAGAACCACTGCAACACGGTGCCTCCCATCCCCAACCCCCCCCCCCAAGCCGGTGCAATAAGATATCATGGTCAATGGTATCGAAAGCCGCTGAGAGGTCTAATAGGACCAGGATAGAGGAACAACCCCTATCCCGGGCCCTCCAGAGATCATCTACCAATGCGACCAATGCAGTCTCTGTGCTGTACCCAGGTCAGAAGCCGGACTGGCGTGGGTCTGATGATTTTTTTCATCAGATTGCGCATGCGTGAAGATGGAGTCAGTTCCTTGAGCGCAGCCGGGTCTAGGGGGACTTTTGGACCCTGGAGGATGTCGCTAGCCCCATTGTCCATCTGTGGGGGGCTAGCCCAACAAGCGGAGTACCCTGCCTCCACAATGGGACGAGTCCGGTCCCATGTAGTGAAGCGGGCGAGGCGGGCGACGCGGATAACGCGGAGGCCCGCTAGGAGGCTGGAACGCAGGCAGCGGTAACATACAGGCCGCAGAGGCCTTCAGAAGCCAGGAGAGGCTCCGAGTGGCAGCGGAGAAGCAGCAGAGGCAGCGGAGGTAGCGGAGGTGAGACTGCGCCAAGATCGGAGGGAAGACTGAGGCCGAAGTAAGATCGAGGCCGATGAGACCAGGGCCGAAGCCAGGCTAAAACCAGGCCGCATAGGAGGAGGCCGTTCCGGGGGAGTGTTGGGCCATCTGCTGCGCGAATAACATCGCATCGCGCGGCAACCACCCGGCTAAACCGTACTGGGTTTCGTAGGCTTGAAGAGGCTACGGAGGGCGTCCAGGTCGATCAGGATGATCAAGAAGGCGGCAATGGAGGCCCGGCCAGGTCAGGCCAGACTGGGCTGAGTACCATGACATCTGGCCGCGCGGCTAATTCAATCAAGCCGTGGGGCTTGTACTTGGCCTAGGGCCCGAGAGAGGCCGAAGAAGATGGGAGAGGTTTGCGTTGATGGAGGGCAGGGTCAGAAGAGTGAGGGCGGCACGACCAGGTTGGGCCGAAGGAAACATCTATGGGCCGAGTGATTTACCAACTGACTGCATGGCATACCAACTGACCACGCGGTCTACACCTGGATTGAACTGCAGAAAGAGATGGGGGTTGGTTTGGGGTGAGGAGCCATGGAAACCGGGCGATAATAACATCGAGGCGCACGGCTAAATGGCACCCCCCTTGGACAGAGAGAGACTGGTGTGCCCAACAAGCCAAGTAGGCCTGGCCAGGTGGAGGTGAAGAGGCCAGGCCCGATGGTGAACCATCTGGTGGGACTGTTTATCGCCAAGACATTCTCAATTATTTATTTTTATCTATTGCTGCTCCTCCATCCTACCCCCATCCTACCCCCCCTTTCCCCCTCCCCTTCTCCTGAAAGATCTTTTGCCATTTTGAAATTTTTAACCTTTAACTCAAAGCTTGATGTTATCATTGATGCTATCCTTTCATAGTTCACCACGTCCCATTTTATTTACCCTATTTTATCTATGTACTCAAGGTCTGATCTCCTCTCCCTGCGGGAGTCTCCTCGCGCAGGTTTGCCCTTTAAATCTGACAAGGGCCCATCTCAAGGATGGATTTATTAATCAAGAGAGGTGGGCGCATCGCAAATTGAGGGTTTTTTTAGCAAAAAATTTAATTAGGATTTTAGGGGCCCCCAGGGTGGTAGGAGGGCGGTTTTTAGAGGGTCTTAGGAAGGAGGGAGGGATTAGGCAGTCTAAGGCTAGGAATATGGTCAAGCCGGTTGGCGGAACAAATAGAGCAACGGATGGGTCCGACAAGGGGGGGGGGAAACACGGGTCGACCTTGCGGAGGGTTTTGTAATCAGTACAGTTGTAGGGAGGGGTAGGGGCGATAGGAGACAGGCACCACACCACCGGATTGGGGAACGTGGCCGCTGTTTACAGGTGGTCGCGTGCCCCGACCCCCTGAGCTCCCCCCATGAGCTAGGTGGTCAGGGTTTACAGAGCCAGGGCCCTAGGTTGATGCTATGTAATGCCAGGTCCATGGTCAACAAAGCCCCCCTCATTAATGACCTTGTGTCAGAGGGGGAGCCGGACCTGGTGGGGATTACAGAGACCTGGTTGGGCCACGAGGGGTTTACCTCTCATGGAAATGTGCCCACCAGGTTACTGAGCTTTTCATCAACTGCGGGCCCTATGCAGGGGTGGTGGGGTGGTGGTTATTATTAGGGAAGGACTTGAGCCAAGAGAGACCACTGTGCCACAGACCACTGGCTGTGAGTCCCTCTACGTGAAGTGGGGCCTAGGGAGGCAATTGGGCTTGCTGATTGTGTACCTGGCTCCCCGCTACGTATCAGCAGCCCTGCCCGAGTTCCTCGAGTTGGTCGCTGAGGTGGCGGTTGAGACCCCCAGATTTGTAGTCTTGGGGGACTTTAACCTGCCATCGGTAGGCGAATCAACCAAGGCGGCCTGGGAGTTCATGGACTCCATGACGGCCATGGACCTGACCCAGGTAATTCAGGCCCCCCACACACGAGGGAGGACGAATGCTGGATTTAATTTTTGTTTTGGGACAGTGGACGAGTGATCTGGGTGTAGGGGAGTTAGCCATCATACCCCTGTCATGGTCAGATCACTCACTTCTCCGGCTTGACTTTCCAACCGCTATACCCCACCGCGGGGAGGCAGAACCAGACATTCGTAGGTGGTTCCGCCCCAGGCGCCTGATGGATCCCGAAAGGTTCCAGACAAAGCTTGGGCCACTGCCTGTGACCCTGACCCGCACCCCGACTGAGGACCTTGTGGCCGCATGGAGTACTGCGGCCGCTGGAGCCTTGGATCGGGTCGTGCCATTGCGGCCACTCATGCGGCGGCGAGTCACCCAGGCTTCTTGGTTTACTGAGGAGCTGAGGGTGATGAAATGCTGCAAGAGACGCCTAGAGAGTAGATGGAGGTCCACACTTTCCGAATCTGACTGAACACAGGCAAGAGCCCAATTGAGGACTTACTTTGTGGCAATAAGGGTGGCCAAACATCATTACTGTGCCACTCTTATCGCATCCGCAGATAACCTCCCTGCCGCCCTGTTCAGGGTGACCTCTCCCTCCTTCAACAGAGGCCGCGGGAAGCCCCGCTGCAGGGCAGAGCAGAGGAATTTGGAGAGTATCTGCAGGATAAAATCGCTCAGATCCGGAGCGAACTGGCCTCCACCGAAAGTGGTCTGGAGGGATTATCGGACGCAGGTCTTGAGACACCTTTATGGGAGGAGTTTGACTCTGTTACTTCCGACGACATGGACAGGTTGCGAAGGCGACTGCGAGCCACCACATGTTTATTGGATCTGTGCCCCTCCTGGCTTGTACTGGCATCCTGGGAGGTGACACGAGGCTGGCTCCAGGAAGTTGTGAATGCTTCTTTGAGTGAGGGGTTCTTGCCAACCGTCTTGAAAGAGGCGGTGGTGAGGCCCCTCCTCAAGAAGCCTTCCCTGGACCCAGCATTATTAGTAAATTATTGTCAAGTCTCCAACCTTCACTTTCTGGCGAAGGTTGTAGAGAGTGTGGTGGCGCAACAGTTTCCCCGCCACCTGGAGAAGATTGATTATCTGGACCCGCGCCAGTCCGGCTTCCGGCCCGGTCACAGCACGGAGACGGCATTGGTCGCGTTGGTGGATGATCTCTGGAGGGCCAGAGATGGGGGTTGCTCCTCCATCCTGGTCCTATTAGATCTCTTGGCGGCTTTTGATACCATCGACCATGGTATCCTATTGCATCGACTGGAGGGGCTAGGGGGGAGGGGCACAGTTTTACGGTGGTTCTCCTCCTACCTCTCTGGTCGATCGCAATTTGTGTTGGCAGGGGGGCAGAGGTCGACCTCGAGACCACTCACTTGTGGGGTGCCTCAGGGGTTGGTTCGCTCGCCACTCCTGTTCAACACATATATGAAGCCGCTGGGTGAGATCATCCATGGTTTTGGGTAGAGTACCATCTCTACGCTGATGATACAGCTGTATATTTCTACTCCAAACAACCCCAACGATTCCGTCGAGGTGATGTCCCGGTGTCTGGAAGCCATGCGGGTCTGGATGGGAAGGAACAGACTCAGACTCAACCCGTCCAAGACCGAGTGGCTGTGGTTTCTGACGTCCTGGTAGAACCAGTTGATGCCATCACTGGCCATAGGGGGCGAACACCTAGCCCCCGTGGAAATGGCATGCAACTTGGGCGTCCTCCTGGATACCAGGCTGTCGTTAGAAGACCACTTGACGGCCGTGGCCAGGGGGGCATTCTACCGGGTTCACCGGGTTCATCAGTTGCGGCCCTTATTGGACCGGGACGCCCTTTGCACAGTCACTCATGTGCTCGTGACACCCCGTATAGAGTACTGTAATGCTCTCTACATGGGGCTCCCCTTGAGGTGCACTCGAAGACTGCAGCTAGTCCAGAATGCGACCATGCGGGCAATTATCGGAGCTCCTAGGTGCTCCCATGTAACACCGCTTTTGCGCGAGCTGCACTGAGTGCCTGTGGCCTTTCGGGTGCGCTTCAAGGTGTTGATTATCATCTTTAAAGCGCTCCATGGCACGGGACCTAGCTATCTGTGGGATCGCATCCTGCCCCATACATCCCTTTGGCCGATTTGCTCCCACAGAGAGGGACTTCTCCGGGCGCCGTCCACCAGGCAATGCCAGCGGGTGATGCCCAGAGGAAGGGCCTTCTCTGTGGTGGGCCCAACCCTCTGGAACGACCTACCCCCCGAACTTAGAACAACCACAGACCTACGTTCCTTCCGCCAGAAACTTAAAACTTATTTTTTCCAACAGGCCGGCCTGGCCTAGCTCACACCACCTAGCCTTTAGTCTGCAGCTAAATTGTTTTAAGTTGGTTTTTAGGGACATAGTCTTAACCTATTTAAATTTTTTAGCACAGGGACAAATAATTTAATTTAGTTTTTAAATTTTGTATATTGTTATGTTTATATACGTTTTTTAAATTTCCTGTGCACTGCCCTGAGTCCCTTTTGGGAAAGGGAGCGGTATATAAATTTAAATAAAGTCAAAGTCAAAGTCAGTTTCGTCCAGGTGTCTGGGGAACTGTTGTGCTACCACACTCTCTACAACCTTCGCTAAAAAGCTAAGGTTGAAGACCGGACGATAATTAGCCAACAATGCTGGGTCCAGGGAAGGCTTCTTGAGGAGGGGTCTCACCACCACCTCTTTCAAGACGGCCGGTAGAAACCCCTCACTCAAAGAGGCATTTACTATTTCCTGGAGCCAGCCTCGTGTAACCTCCTGGGAGGCCAGTACCAGCCAGGAGGGACACGGGTCCAATAAACATGTGGTAGCATTCAGCCACCCCAGCAACCTGTCCATGTCACCTGGAGTCACAAGGTCAAACTCTTCCCACAAAACGCTCTCAAGGCCTGCCTCTGCTTGCCCTCCTGGACTAACCTCATTGGAGGCCAGTTTGCTCCGGATCTGAGCGATTTTATCTTGCAGATAATTTCCAAATTCCTCTGCTTGACCCTGTAGGGGAGCTTCCCGCGGCCTCTGTTGGAGAAGGGAGTGGGTCATTCTGAACAGGGCAGCAGGGCGGTTATCTGCGGATGCGATAAGGGCGGCGAGATAATTGCATTTTGCCTCTCTTATCGCCACGAGGTAGGTCCTCAAGTGGGACCTAACACGTGTTCGGTCAGATTCGGTGCAAGTGGATCTCCAAATGCTCTCTAGGCATCTCTTGTGATGCTTCATCCCCCTCAGCTCCTTGGAGAACCAAGGGGCGAAGGTGGATCAGTGCCGCATGAGAGGCTGCAAGGGCGCAACCCGGTTCAGGACCCCAGTGGCCGCGTTATTTCAAACAGCCACTAGGTCCTCAGTCGAGTCACGGGTCAGGGTCCCAGGTATTGGCCCAAGCTCCATCTGGAACCTCTCTGGTCCATCAGGAGCCTGGGGCGGAACCATCTTGGTATTTCCGGTTCTGCCTCCCCGCGATGGAGTGAAGCGGTTGGAAAGTCTAGTCGAAGGAGAGAGTGATCTGTCCATGACAGGGGTGTAATAGTTAAATCCCCTAATCCCAGATCACTCCTCCACTGGCCGGAGATAAAAACAAGGTCCAGCGTGTGACCCCCGGTGTGAGTGGGGCCGTGAATTACTTGGGTCAGGTCCATGGCTGTCATGGAGGCCATGAACTCCCGAGCCATCTCAGAGGTTTCACCTACTGATGGCAGATTGAAATCCCCCATGACTAATAGCCTGGGGGTCTCAACTGCCATCTCAGCTATCACCTCGATGAGCTCGGGCAGGGTTGATGAGATGTAGCGGGGAGCCAGGTACACAATCAGCAAGCCCAACTGCCTCCCAGGGCCCCACTTCACACACAGGGCTTTGCAGCCGGCTATCTGCGGCACAGCAGATAGCCGGCTTTGCCGCTGGCTATCTAGGCCCTCCTTTACTATAACCGCCACCGCCCCACCCTGGCCTTGGGGTCATGGCTGATGAAATGCCTGGTAGCCTGGCGGGCACATTTCGACGAGGGGCACTCCCCCCTCATGGCCCAGCCAGGTTTCCCTCACCCCCACCAAGTCCGGCTCCCCCTCTAATACCAAATCATGGATGAGGGGGGCCTTGTTGATAACGGACCTGGCTTTGCACAGCATCAGCAATGGACCCAGGCCCTGAGAACCCGGACCTCCTGGATTGCGAGAAGAGCCATGGAGACCGGAATGCGCAACCGCTTGTAGACAGCGGGTGCGCAGTCCCACAATGTGATATGGTATCCTAGACAGAAGGAAGTGAGCTTCCAATAATCTTTTCTGCCATCTTCATCACCCTCTGCACCGCCATTCGGTCTGAAGCAGTAATGCTTCCAAACCAGGCAGTAATGTCATATGATGAGCTGCTCTCAATCATCCATCCATAGAAAATGGTAAAGACAGGGGAAAGAAGATGTACTTTTCTCATACAATGCAGAAAATACAGGTGCTTCTGTGCCCGCTTCACCAGTGTCTCACTGTTGAGCGACCAAACTAGCCTACTCATTAGCTGCACACCCAGAAACTTGGTGTTGTTAACTACCTCCACAGGTGAATTATTAAAATGTAGAGATGTGTATCTGCCTTTACTGAAAGTGACAATGATCTCTAGCTTTTCCTATGTTTAAGACGAGGCTGTTTTTATTACACATTTCTTCAAGCCCTAGATTATTCAGAACCAGTTCCTAACATTTTGTAACTTGGAGTAGAAAGAGGAAATAATTTTCCTCTACCCAGGATGAGATGCATAGCACCTAAGGCTGACTAAGTTTTGGTACATGAGACAGAAAATCCCACAAGAATCTTTTCCCTTACTGTCAGTAAAAATATGGTACTAATTAAAAATAAATGAAAATGTGCTGCCCTTCGATGACATTTTAATTCAGCTGTCTGAGAGGATTGCTTCAAGTTGCCTAATAAAGGGACTGGCTAAAAGAATTCACTTCTTCTTACAATTCATAGTAATGAAAAAGTCGATTGCTGCTTCCGAAGCCTATTAACATCTAGAATTAAGGTTCACTTCAGATCGGAAAGATTAAAGCTGATTTATTGATTTCATAAACAAAGACACCATACATATGCGTACATGCATATATTCTTTTTATTTGTAGTGTCCGTTAACAATTTTCTGGAGGGCTAAGATTAAAGCAATTCAAAATATTTTTAAAAGATGTATTGCAATGAATGGAAGTGAATGGGAAGAATTGTTAACATCAACTCATCCTATTAGATTGGAAGTAGTTTGTCATTGCCTGCTTCCTAAGGCTGATAGAGAGTGACTGGCCAAGGCCATCCAGCTGAGTTTGTATCTAAAACAAGGCTAGAATTTATGGTCTCCTGCAGTGGTGTATTAACCATTAAGCAGATTAAGCAGGCGCTTAGGGCACCAGGCCCAAGCGGGCACCACAAAGGTGAGAAAGAAAAAAAACCAGTGAAGATTTCTTCAGTATGTACAAAGGAGGGGGGCACCAAGATTTGTGAATGCTTAGAGTACCAGTGAGTCTTAACCCGCCACTGGTCTCCTGCTTTGTAACCCAATGTTTTAACCCACGGGTATCAAACTTGTGGCATCACATTGCTGTCATGTGATGTATCACAACGTTTTCCCCCCTTCACAGAGCTGGGGTGGGACTGTCCTGTGCATGATGCTTCCAGCCCGTGGGCTGCCAGTTTAATACCCCTGTCTTAACCACTACACCAAATTACTTTTGAAACTTAAATAGACATTGGCAAAAGCTCAGAAAGCAATTCAATTTAAACTACTAAAACAATCTGTGCATAATAATCCTTTATTAGTGCACCATACTGCAGTTTTCATTCCTTTAAAAAAGCGGGTCCACATTTTCATTTGAGGACCCTACCTTGACCAACTAGCCAACAACATCAATACAATCTTAGCTGGGGTGGGTTCTGGATGCCATTACTACCAGTATGGTAGTAAAAAAATTTGCCCATGCGCATTTTCATTTAAAATGATTTGTGCATGTGCACAACACTAAAAAAATGAATAAGAATTACATTTTTAAAATGAAGATTGTTCTGTGCATGTGCAGAATAAAAAACAAAGATGGTGCCATCGATCATAGAACCGGTACCTTCATGTGTCCACTGGAGTTACTACCTATTCGGCTGAACTGGACCGAATAGGTAGGATCCCACCTCTGAATCTTAGCTAATCACAGAAAACTAATTAGGTCAGAACTGATCACCAACTGGATAGGAAACTATCAGGAAATGCCAGGGCTGAAGGCTATGCTACCAAAAACAAGCAAATAGAAAAAAAAAAACCAATAACAAATCATTTATGTATTATTGCTAAAAAATTACATCTGTCCATCCACTTCCCTATTCATTGTTCAATTTTTAGTTTTTTAGAGGGGCATCTCCCCTGGGTCCAAAAAAGTCAATATGGTAACCACAATTGCAAAATTAAAGCCCCACTTTTTTTTTTTTACAGGATTGGAGGCAGGGGTGGGATCCTACTGGTTTAAGAACCCGTTCGCTGAGCGCGTGCTTTGCCTGATACACCTGATGTGTGCTGTGTGAATGTGTGTAGCCCACAGTAAAACAGCTGAGGCATGGTAATCTACTCTGCCACGCCTATCAGCTGGGCTAAAAAAATAAGGAAATATAGGTGAGTATAGCCTGGGGTAAGTGGTTGGGCACACTTGAAGGTCAAAGTTAATAGGTTCGCTCACAGCTGATCTTCAGAGTTACTGGTTTGGCTGAACCGGGCCGAACTGGTAGAATTCCACCCCTGATTGGAGGGTCCCCTTGTTTCCTGATGTGGATATCCCTGGCTGTTCCTATTTTGGCAGAGGAAAAGGAAGTAGCTTCTAAGAATGATAGCTCTTACAGTAATTAAAAATAGTTGATTTAAACTGCCTCCCTCACAAAACATGGGGATAGAAACAAAATCCTAGAACTTGGAGCCACTGCAACCCCTGTCAAATGTTGGGTATAGCCAGCACTTATAGGGGCTGCTCATATCTAATACAGGGCACTGTTTAAATCAATGTAGTTTATGATGTATGAACTATAACTCTCAGAATACATTAGCCAGCCAAACTGGCTAGGGAATTCTGGGAATTGAAGTCCACAAATCTTCAAGTTGCCAAGTTTGAGAAACACGGATTGCAATATAAGAAAGCATAACTATAATGAAAAAAAAACAGTTTGGCTTACTGGGGCTTGTTTCATTAAAATCTATTTCTTCAATAACATAAACAGCTTTTGCTTTACTTCTTTCTCAAGATAATCTCTTCATCTCCCCCCCACCCCCCAGGACAGAAAAGAAAAGTTAGTCTAGATTTTCCACACAACTTTAACTTCCCAGCTGCTTCATTGTTGCTGTTTCCCTAGGAGCCAATGGAGCGAAACTGATTTAAATCTGGTCTGTAGTTCTGAATTATATAGCTCATCTCACCTCCCCTCTTGTTGAGCTCACTACAGAGACTAATTTAAGTCAGAATGCCTGGAATGATATGGACACACTTCAACAACAAGTCCCATTGAAACCAGCAGAGCTTACTTTCAAGTAAATATTCCCGCTTGTTTGCCAGTTCCAAAGATAAAAACAGTCCAAAAGGCATCCCATGAACTGCTCATGTTTGTTAGAGTTGCATCAGCTATGCAAATGATGGGTGAATAATTTATTTATTTTGCTGAGAAATAGATACTCCATCAATACATAGATGGATCCAGAACAAAAGCTGAAGTTAATTTCATTAAAATTATGTAAGTATCTAATTTAACTGAATTTTTTTCATCAAATTCATTTAACCCTTTTCCCTTCCTTTAAGCTATTTTCCTAATTGTTCAATAACACTTAAAATTTGGTAAATGCTTCGATTTCCCATTCCCTATCTTAGTAAATGCATGCAAGTAAATTGAAGGAAATAGTCAAATTGCAGGTCAAACTGTGGTTCTATCTTTGCTGGGTGAGTTTAGACCACAGTTATTTTTGTGAAGATAAAATGAGAGGACATCTCTCTTTGCTCTGATACAAAAATAGGGTAGATATCTAATTATCATTATAATCAGATTCAGAGTGATAGGCCCAGTTTAGAGTAGTGGTTAAAGTCATCAGGCTAAAAACAGGAAATGTGTGAGTTCTAGACAGGTGGTACAAAACCATCTGGGTTACCTTAGGCTACTCATTTTATCTTAGGAAGAAGGCAGTAGCAAATCACTTCTGACAACTTTGCCAAACACCCCTCCCTCCCAAACCTGCCGGAACATATCCAGTTGCCAGAAGTCAACCTTGATTTGAAGAGGCTATCTATTTACCAAATAAGAGAAAGAGGCCAAGGTTTAAAGCATTTATCAGAATGGTACAGTATATGTGTATAACTTCCAAACATTCTCTAGTTTTACACAGGGGATATGTGTGTGTGTTTACCCACTTTCATTAGCCACCAGGAGGCAGCACATCGCTGGTTTCATCTTATTAGGTATTGTCAGGTAGTCCTTGATTTACGGGCAAAATTGGGATTGAAATTTCTGTTGCTTAGCAATGTGGTTATCAACCAAAACTGCATAGCTTTGTGACACAGTCCCTGCAACTTCCTGCTGGCTTCCTACAACTGAAGTGGGTGGGGAGGCTAATAAGAAGACGCAAGTCTTAAGCCGACAGGCAGGAAAGTAACTGCTGCTGCTGGGTGAGCGAGGAGTGTGTAGAGGTGTGAGGGTGTGTGAGAGAGGTGCCATGTCAGTTGGGAAGAATATGCAAGAATGATAGCAGGGTGTCTTTCTGTGGAAGCTAGCAGGGAAGATTGCAAGTTCTGTTCCGGTGATCATCTGAGCAATTGGTCATAAGTCTAAATGGGTTGCCAAGCATTACTTTGTAATCATGTGGCTGCAGGATGCTAACACAGCCAGAATTATGAGGAGCAGTCATAACCACCATTCATTCAATGCCATCATAATTTGGAACAATCACTGACCAAATGGTTGTAGTTTGGTACAGTACTACCTGTATTCAGATTTTATTCTATGGGCTTTAAAACCCTTATCAGAAACTGACACTCAACATGGATGCAGAAAGGAATGTAGGGACAATATCAGGAAGGTCAGCTGTGAAACTGGAGGGTATATTTTTCAGATGAAATATTACAGCTGGATCACGTTCCTGGTTGTAGATGAAGTTGGATTCAATGATTGTATGTCGGGAAGGTGATAGCTTTAAATGCAAGCAATGTGGTATGGTTGCCAAGATAGGCACATGGCCATCATGTTTATGGAATTACCAGTAATGAGCTGAAATGGAAGATTTTTCCTTTTAAGGTACTATAATGGAATCATTGCTTCCTATTCTCTAGAATGATGGGTAGGTGAAGTAAGAACAGTAAGCAATGTTCAGGAGTTTGTTATCACACTTTTCTCAAGTAATGTTCCATACAAAGACACCCCTCTCTTAGATGGGAACCTGAACAAAACTGTGCCAAGGTGGTTGGTTGTAGCTTTAGGCTCTATTTTAGATCAAAGGCAACTGGAGATGGGAAGAAATCTCATGGTAATCAATATTATACAGGTAGTCCTCAACTTATGACCATAATGGAGCCTGCCCATTACAGTCATAAGGCACGGTGGTTGTAAAGCAGATCTTCCATATGACTGATCCGATTTTATGATCTTTTCCATGGCAGTTGTTAAGTGAACATTACAGTCATTGATCAGTATGACTGGTTTTGCTGAAAGCCAGAAGTAAATGACGGTTTTCAGCAAAACATCATAAAATGCAGCCACATAATCATGGGACACTGCAGCATAAATATGGGCCTGTTTCTGAGTACCCAAAATGTGGTCATTTGAAATATACAGCCATCAGTTGGTTCAAGGAAAGCAGCAATCTGCATTGCTTCAACCAAATATCAAATAAGATTTGTTTAAATTAAGGGCAATAGGGAAGCTGTGTTTCTTATGCTACCAGTCTGTTTTTATTGGTGGATTAATTACTGAAAATGAAAAATCCTTGCTGATTTATTATAAATCACCTAGAGAGCCATCAGTAGATCCACGTATAAAATATGTCAAATTCCTTATTGGTGACTGCTATGATATTGCCTTTTGCCGTGTGTGTGTGTGTGTGTGTGTGTGTGTGTGTGTGTGTGTGTGTAAAAGTGTTAAGCTGCTACAGCTTAATGATTTGCTTTCATTATTGAGTGGCACCTTTGTTAAGGAGACAGAAGATAATTTATGCTTAAGAATGACGAACTAGGAGATTTAGAATATGAAAGGAGCAAGGCTAGGATCTAGAATTCCAGAATCCCTTTTTAGTAATTTAATGAGTTCACAAGAGGCTTGGATTTTTTTGTGGAAATACAACCCGAGCTTAAAGAAATGTTCGCTGTGGGTTCCATCATGGTCACATCCAGGCTCCAATGCAGTTTATCTAAAGGTATTTAATCACCAATCAGCTTTTTATTGCAATGTTCTAAAGTGAAGCTTCTGAGTTGAAACAGTATTTTAGAGATTAGTATCAAAATGTCAGACAGCAATATTAATCATCCAGATGTGTTCCAAGAGAGCAGGTACTTGGCAGGACAAATGAAATCCTTTTCTTTTCTGCTAGACTAGAGCATTCATAGGGTGACGGTCTCTCTCCCTCTACCCGTTTCCTCCTTTGGAAGACGATAAATCACAGGCTTTGTCAGAGAGTCATGAGAGGGGCTGCTGTTTGTTAGAATCTGTCCAGCTAAATATCAGAGTTGCATGGATTGGAAGTTAGAGCTTCAGAGATTTTTTTAGAAAGGAGAATTTTAAAAAACACATGAAGAGCTCCATTTCTTTACCCCCTCCATATTCTCAAACAGTTTGCTATGAAATCACAGAACCAAAAACAGAGAAAGGTAGTGGTGGGGTGGTGGAAAATGTGGGTAGTTCAGTTTGGAATATTTTGTGCAAGCACACATGGATGTGCATCCTTGAACAAGATGTTGGCATTCTTTTTTAAGCCTGTGCAGGTATTGTCCCCAAGTCACTGGCATGTTGAGTGCCAGCAGTCACAAATGCTGCTCACCTTCTAGCTGAATTCTTTCTTTTTATAATCCCCCCTCCCTTTTTCTCAAAAAGCTGTCCAAAACAGTCACTAGGCTGGGACAACACATGATTTCCATTTTCCAGGAATGTTTGTGGAACATGGAGGCTATGCTTGGATCTTCACTCCTCAATGCACTGATTATATTGTTGCATTAGATAATAAAACAGCACCCAGAAGAAAAGCAAGCCCAGGGAATACCAAGAACCCAGTAAGAAAATATTTTGCACAATTAAGTGGGATATGAACTGCCATCTTGGTTTCTATGAGTCACAGAGACAAAGATGATCCAGCCTAAAGGAAAAACAGCTCTCAAGTGATCTACTATAGTACTTGAGAATGATTTCAACTTTGGGAACATTTACCTTGCTTTCAACTGAGACACCTTAGGATTTAAGCCAGGATGTCTGTGTTTGCTGGATCTCTGGATGTGCTGTATCTTTGTTATTCTACTACACTCTTGATGTACAAAGTGTACAACTTGTAGTGACCAATCTATCTGTGAATTGATGTTGATGAACACAAATTCATGTCTTCATCACTTGCAAATTCACTTCTTCATCTCTAGCAAATGCACTCTAAATTAGGATTGCTTTTAAAACACCAGAAAGCAGAGTTCTGGTAGCTGAAATAAAAGCTGTCTGAAAACACTCTAAAAATTAGGTAACTTATAAGCTTGGTGTAGTAGCCTTCTTTCATTATAGCATCTGCAAGATGTGCTTGGTATTATTAGCTCCTCAGTTAATGTTCTATACGCAGTCTATTGTAGCACATTTGCATTGCAAAATCTGCCCAGAAATAAACTCATTGAATTCAATGGTATGCAATTCTAGATAAGTCTGTAAAGGGTTGCAGTCTAAATCTCTCCCTCCCTCTCTCTCTTTTTTGCTGAACCAGGACAGCAAAAAGAAAAACTATTCTTTCTGAATGAATCTGTGAAATTCTTAGTTAAGATTATTTACAATAGGTTTACCAAGTCTCCTCTTCCTTATTTTTACTTTAGGTGAATTAATCTTAGATCCTTAAATTCCCTGTTCATGATTCCACATTTTTCAATCTGATACACAATAGGATACCAAAAGTGGGTATGTGCGTGTGTCTACAATTGGGCTATATAAATCAATAGCGTAAATTGGTAAATTGGTGTTAGGGGGAAACTGACACATTAAAGAACTTTTATTTTGTACTGACAGATGGAGAACGGGAGGCATGCATGTTAAGGGCCCAGCAGAGATTGGGCTGATCTGACTTAAATCCATTGTGTAACGCCTATGTTCAAGTCTCAAACGAGGCAGTCCGAGGCAATGATTTCGAAGTAACTATTCCGAAGTTATTGTTCCAATAGGAGTGAGGAAAATAGCCTCAGCCACCGGTATCGACCTCCAATTTCACCCCGCCCCGGAAAAGGGCGGGTTTTGCATCCGAAGCGGCTCTCGCCACGCCATGCCACGCCGCCCAACTTTTCTTATCTCGGGTACCAGACTTCGCGGCTCATTGCTCTAGCCGTCTCCTAGCCCCCTGCAGTCAACTCCAGGGAAGCATCGGAGGACTTGAAGCTTCCCTTTCCAAGTGCTTTATTGTTTGTTCGGAAGCCAAGGGCGACATCATTATTCATATTCATGGGATATTAATTGCTACTGAGAAAGAAGAAGGAGCCAGAAAGCAGCAAGGCAAGCGGGGCGGGGCGAGAAAGACAGAGAGAAAGAGAGAGAACGAAGCGAAGCGAAGCCAATCTCTCTTCTGTCTCCCGGCGCAAAGGGCACGCGAATGCTTTGCTAGGGCATCCCTTTTTCCACGCCCCGTGGTTCACGGCGAGGAGACCACCGTGAACGCGGGCGGCTGTGCAAGCCTGCGAAAGAGCGGAAGGGAGTCCCCTGGCGGTAGGGCACTGCACTGCAGAGCGCCTCGGGAGGACTCTGATTCGCCGCCAGTTTCAGACTATAGAGGCTGGGATGCAGCTTAAAGTCTCATAGCTTTCTTTCCCCCTTTCCTATTTCCAGCTGAAATGATTCGGACAGCGCTCTGGGGCTCTGCCACCCAGCCGCTTGTATTGCGTCGCTTGGCTTCTCCTCCCCTTCCCCTTTCCACTTCTCCTCCCCCTTTCTTCTTTTTCTCTCCCTTCCCCCTAAAGAGATGATCAGCCAAGGTCTTTGCAGATAGATTTTATCGAAACTTAAAGAGCAGCCATCGCCGGGTACTTGCTGGCCAATAAGTCATTTTTAATAGAGACAAATCACTCGGAACGCCCAGGAGGCAATAGCGGTGGCTACTGCTGGTGCCGCTGGCTGCTGCAAAAAGACGCGGGCGGTCCGGACAGCCTCAGGTCTCCTTCCTCTTGCAAGTTTCCTGCCGTCGTGACGTCCCTGGGCGCTTCCCTTCCGAAACCGGCGGCACCTGTTTCCACGGGACCTCTGTCCATATCATGGAGCAACCGCGCCGAGGGGACCCTGTCCGAGCACCCGAGCCCGCGTAGCTGGCTTTGATTGCTGTGCTGGTTTCTTTTCCTATGGACTATTGCCAGAGATCGGCACCTGCTTTCGGACCCCACATGCAGTAGGTGGACGCTTTCCTTTTCCCCACGAGCCTTCGGGGGGAAAGAGGGGGCGACTCGAACAGCGGGGAGATTTGGCGACCAGCGATGAGGCAAAGAGGGTCAGGACAAACCAGAGACAGAAGAGCGGCTTCGAAGCACCGAAAAGGGGAGGTGGGGGTGGGTGGGTTGGAGAATCCGAGGTTTGTGGGAGAAAGCGAGGTGTGTGTGTGCGCGCGCGCACGAGCTTCTTTGGGCGCCTCTCAGGTTCAAACCACTGTCTCGAAACCTTTGCCTCCAACTTGAGCTTGGTCTCGGCCATGATCCGGGAGCCCAGGTTAATCGATTGGCTCCTCTCAGCCTCCCCATCGCTCTCCTGATCCTTCTCCTCCCCCACTTTCCGCGCCCTCCTGGCCGAGCGCGTAGCTTTACTCCTGCCCTACGCGAAGAGTCGGGGTGGCGGCGAAAGATCTGGTGGATGACCTCTCTTCCCACCCTCCTAGACAGCAAGAGCGCTGGACATTGGGGGAAAAAACCCCACCCCAGCTCTTACTGAGCCTCTCGCTCTGGAGTCAGCCCGCAACTAGTTAATTTGGCCCAAGGAAAGCTCTTCTCCCGGCGCTCTTGCCAGATGGACTAATTCTCTTTGAGGCATCCCCTTCTTCCCCCTCGCCGACTGGGTGCCCCTCCCCCTTCCCTTTCCACTCAACTCGGCAGCTAACCTTGTCTCGTGGTCATGGAGTTTATCCTTTCATTTTTGCCTAGGCTGAAGCGAGCTGTCCTGGCTCTTTAAAGTAGATGCCGGGTGGATCTATGGTTCTGGCGAAACAGAGAGGGAGCCCGAGCAGCGCGAAGGAAGTTTGAGCCGCGATGATGCAGCCCACATACTGGTACGCGGTGCTTCTGCTGCAACCTGTGCTGTACCTGGTAAGTTTCTGCGCCTCTCTTCTACCCCCCCCCCCCTTCTCTGCTCGTCTCCCAGCCGGGGTTGCCGGCGGGATATCAGCAGGGGAGGCCTCGATCCCGGAGGAGGGGGTGGAACGTCCTACCCTCCAGACAAACTTCTTGAATCCCTCAGTGCCTCCATCAATCACGGACGTGCCGTGAAACCAAGAGGAGAGTTTGGCCCCGGCAACTTCAAAGGTCTAAGCTTTAGGTTGAGGAGGGGGAGGTCGCTCTTGGGGAGTTTTTACTTGGAGCGGGGAAGGGTTGTTTGTCACACAGCGGATACTGGGCAAGGGATATTGCAATCCTATCGACCAGGGGTTGTTTTTGTGTGGGGAATTCAGAGTGTGAAGGTAGGAATCCTGCGCAGCGATTCTTGGAAGGATTTTGCCAATTAGCGGTGTGTTTCGGACTCATGTTCTGTAAAACTTTTTCCTCCCCACGTTCTTTTAGTTGAGCATTGAGCATTCTGTTCGTTCACGCATAAGAAGGGGGACAAAATCACGGGGCGTTTAGGAAACACACGGGATGGAGTTCCAAGGCCATTCTGATGCGTCCGCTGTCACCCTGATTCTTCCCTCCACCCGACCCCTCCCTCCGCCGCGCCGTCCGAAACTCTCTTCCCGATCCCGTGCCTTCCTAATGACCTTCCATCTCTCTCAAACAATTGGCCATCCGCCTCATTAGTTGGGGATGATGGGAGCGGTCGGCTCCCTGTACAATCTGGGGATGATGGGAGTTGTCGTTTGACAATTCTAGTCGGGCGTTTTCAGAATTGGAACCTAATAAACGCACTAGGAGCTAGGGATGGGAAAGTAATATTTGGTAGAATGCTTCTCGGTGTGATTATTGGAAGTCAGCACCCTTGTCTCCGTGCCCCACCCTTCAGGGTTTAGAATGGTTTTCCGGACTGAGGAAAAAAGTCTTAGTTGTTACTCCGAAAAGTCCTTCCAGTCGTTTTCCACTAGCGGGAATCTTGCGCGTGGGAAAATAAAGTCCTGTTAAGTTATCTTTCCACCGCCCACCGAGCATCCTCCCTTAGCTTACTCGGAAAGTGCTCGGGAATAACTCCCCTTTAAGATACCGAGGGTATAGAAGTTGCAGCTGCTTCTTTTCCCGCGGATCCAGTTCTCTGCATGGGTCGAGCGATCTGCATCACCGGAGCCCTCCATTCGGTTTCTTTCGGAAGCCACCGGTTTACAGGTCGGATAAGCGACAGTACGAGGGTTAGAAAACGGGGCAAGAGGTGAAAAAGCTGGAGTGTAATTTGAACCCAACAAGCAGAAACCTAATGAGCTTCTTTATAGGGTATTCCGGGTAACGCTTTCTTCGGAAGCCTTTTCTCCCCGCTGCCTGTAATTACACACTTTGGGCGCTTGAGGGCGCTGTGCCCCAATTTCAGCCTCGCTCGAGACATCTCGGGGTAAACAGGTGAACACGGGGGCAACCCCTCCCGTTGGAAATCATCGCTCTTGGATGCTATCCACCTGCTCGTGTAACCTTCGCTCCCTCTCCCTCCCAAAGGACGATCGTGTGCCAATTTAGAAGTAAAAAAACAAAAAAATCTTGGAAAGCGTTTTTGTCTTTCCTTTTAATAAAAGACCAACATGCGTGCATTCTCTATACAGTGGACAGGTGTGGATCCAAAAGGAATGTGAGAACTGGCTGGAGATTTGACACTCCGCCAAGATTCTCAGAGTGGCAAAACTCACACTAGTGACATCACTTAGGGCAATGGTTCTGCAAGGCTTCATAGACTACGGACACATGAAAGGGTCCTTTACCCTTTGCAATTTTTTTTTCTTTTAATTATTTTTGGGCGGGATGGAGGGGGGATTTTGTAGCGCCATCCCTATTCCTTCTGATTGTTGTAAAACGATGTTAAGAAAACTACCGAACATATAACCAGGGTCGAGATTCCTAAACTGCGTGATTTCCCCCACTTTCGCCCATCGTGTTGTTTGCTAGAACTTAAAATAAGTCCTTGTTCTAAATGTGCGGCACGCTGGAAGCAAGCGCGTCAGTTCCTTAATGGTAAACTGGGAGCATTTGAAATGCATTCGTACGCAAATTAGGCTGATTCAATTACTGTTTAGTTACCAATTTCATTACCTGAGTGCCTTCACATCGTACACCCCCCCCCCCCAGCTGTGGAAACGGGAGGGAAGAGGGGGGGAAAGAAATTCCTGAAAACAATGCAAGATTTAACCAAATTTGAAAACAAAGCAACGCTTCACCCTTTCTCGACTTGGCCCAATGTTTTTCCATAGCCCAACTTTATGGTTCGTGTCCAAGTCGCCCGTGCTTCTGATCGTACTCCAATTTTTGACTAGAGTTTCCCGGCGCCCTTCTGCAATCAGGTCGGGTGACAGCACTGAGCTTTTCAAACCTTAATTAAACTTGACTAAAGCATTTAATGCGATGGCGCAAACCAGTAAGGGGTAACGTGTTGTTGCCTGCCGCCTCTTCCTCCTTGAAGGCCGAATTGTACAGAATGGGCCGGAGCCAAGCAATGTGGAGGGTTGGCGAAAAATAAAATCCGCTTTCATTCTGAGTTTTCAGCCGGCACTGAAAATCGATCGAGGTGTATAAAATGAAAGGGAAGATGGATCCCATCAGTTCCGAGGAGCATCTGCTGCCGGCCGGCAGCAAGGAAAGCCGTGGTCTTGTTTGGCTCTTCAAGAGCCTGGACCAAGTTCTGTTCTTGCTCAGTCGGTCGGGCTCCGTTTTTGACACAACCGATCTCCGGCCGAGCCTGTCCGAAAAGGTGAGGGCTGTATCCACCCAACCAACGTAACCTTAGCTACAAGCCGACTGAATTGCTGGCTAAAGTTACTGCCGCTCCCAAGGCCAGGAGCTGTTAAGACAGCGGGTGCTTTTCTGGCCTGAAAGCTCTGGATTGAAGCCAGGAATGGCTTCCGGGTGTTTCTGGCTCTCGAAGGAATTCGGGGCATAACCTTAACAAGTTTTCCTTCTGCTTCCTTCTCCCCTCTCCTTTTGGCTTAGTCCTCGGGAATCTCGGCGTTGGCTTCTTCCGGATCTCCTGAATCCCTTCTTTCTTTGCACCGGGGAGCGATGCTTTAGAAGAATCCCTGGATGGTGCAGAATAACCATTTTAACCAGGAAGCTTTCGTTAAAACAAGAACAAACTTCCGTTCGCGAGCGAATCGCCACCTATATTTAAAATGTGCCCAATGAATAATAGATAATTCCCCAGGCTCACTGTAGATGAGCCGATATATACCGTTCCCTTTAATGTTTCGTGTGTGTGTGTGTGTGGGGGGGGGGGTAGACACGAAGTATTACAGGAGTTGGAATCATTCCTAACCTGAAACTTGAATCTGATATTACTTCTGGAGCGTTTCCAGCAAGCTTCCAAGTGTGCAAATTATACTTGTGGGTTATATATGACATTGGGACAAACAGATACAGGATACTGTGAAATAAGACGATATAAAGTTCTGATAGGCAAATCATTTAATATATAAAATCATACATTATTTTTTAGGCAAGTGTACAGTACAAATAGGAATTATATATATCTTCTCCATTTACACACTAAAGGCAAGAATAGTTATGTGTTAACATATCTCTCTGTGTACCTTTATCAGACAATCAGAAAGCTCTCCACCCACATCTAAATTATATAAAATAAAAGTTTGTAAGAAAAGTTTTTTTGGGGGGATATCATGCGTGGCAACCAGATAGAATCCACCGCAAGACTTTAGCCGAGGCCCATTGTCTCAGAGACGAAACACATTGATTTCAATAGGATTCACTGCGTTCAAACCTAGCCTGTGTGCCTCCGAAGGAGGAAGGGAAGAGGCAAGGTAGAAGTACAAATCGTAACTTGCAGTCTCTCCCCTCCGACCTTGATTTAAAGCCCCCCCCCCCCCTGGAGTCGTGGAGTTCCTTCCATTTCGGCGCTGATCACAGTCAAAATCTCATTGCGCAGATTACGCCACTACGGGGAGTCGGCAACCTCCGGCCTTACTATAGAGATGCCTCGCGTTCTGGGACGCACGTTCGTCGCCCAGCTTTTCTCTACCTGGCGCCTGACTTATTGGAGGGACCTCATTTCCCATCACCCAAGCGGGATGGTAATGGGAACTGTCGTCTAAACAGGCTGGAGAGCGCCTGGTCGGAAAAGATTGGCGGTCTATCTGCAAGGCCGCGTCGAAATATTTGCCCGGTGGTTGTGGCGGCTAATGTTCCCTTGAAAAAGGTTGATAGATTTGTTTCGACCCATGTCCTGCTTAATAGTGTGAAGCCCCGAATCAAATATTTTATTCTGATGATGAGACTTGTCCTTCTTTGCTTTCCTAGATTTATTTTAGGCACCTTTTCCTACATTTTCTGAACTCTAGATTGGAAACCAATGACCCCTTTAGCAGTACCAGGAGTTGGTGTGGGTGAGTACGGTTCTAAGAGTGTGTTAAGTAATAGCGTTTTCCCCTCTACCTCCAACAATGTTCTGGGCTAAATTACTTTTGCTTTTACTAATGTGTTGTATTAGAGTTTTTTAACCTCCTGTGCACCGCCCTGAGTCCCCTCGGGAAGATACGCGCGGTATAAAAATCAGATAAAATCTCAAATCTCAAATCTCAACTTCGCAGTTTAGCGGTGAAGCAGACGTGTTTGCCGTTTAAAACCCTAAATTTTCGCCCGTATCCTGATTGGGTAGTACAGTACATAAGGGGACTTTGCTGTCGATAAGGGAACTAACATTTGGAGATTTTGGAGTCCCAGGTTTACTTGGCAGCCAACTTCATGGTCTTCAGTGGAATGTGTGTAAAGGCATAGAACATCGAAGCTCTAATGTTAGAATACTTTTGGCCGCTTTACGTGGTTAACTTCGACAATTTCGGGGCCAGCCACTAGACCTCATGAAGTTGGTGACTACTAATTATGACATGTTTTGTTTTTGTTTTTTAAAAATCGAAGTTGCCACCAGGAGCGGACCAAAAACCGTGTCTGAAACCCGAACACTTTTCCTGAAAAAGCTTAGCTAGGTTAGGGAAATTGTATATACTTTAGTTCAAGGGTGAGAGTTTGAAATAGTGCCATGAAAGTGCTCCACTGACGCTGGCCGAAAATCCCAACAACTTTTGCTATGTATATATAAAAAAGAAGGCCCTGTATATGAAGTTCCCGATTCTGATCTCCACCCAATATTGCCTTGTTAGCTTCATCGAGGGAATGCCGTTCTTTCAAATTAAGGATCCCGCACGACTCGAGTAGCGGCTGGGCTGACATATTCCGAGGCCAATTACCTAAGGGAGGGGGCGTGACCACACCTTCCTATCTGCCCTTCTCAGATCACACCGCTCAGGAGGCCACTTGACTTCATCGTCGGAAAGGATCGGAGGGGTGTTTCGAGGCCACTTCCCCGCTTCGCACACTTTGAGAGCTGTCCGCACTGGCGATTTCCATCACCTTCTTGAGGCATAGACATCACTAATGCGGATAGGTGAGGACAATCGCTGGTGTGCATAGCCTGCTAGTGTAACCAAAGAAGGCCGGTAGGACTTGGGCGCCATTGCTTCTAGACGGGTGCCTATGCTTAGGCATGGAATTAACTGTAGGGTAAAAGGCTTGTGACCCATGGCTTCTTTTGGGAAGATTGCGTGTGTGTGAGAGAGAGAAAGAATAGCTTTTTGGGTGGGTGGGTGGCGCGGCTGCAGATTCTAGAGCAGCTTATATATTTCTTCATTCAATTCTCCCCGTTCCATGATTTTGGTGTCATTATTTTCTTCTTCCAGGAATTAAAGGGCAGAATTATAACCCCTCTCCCCCCCGCCCAAGTCAGCTAAGCATTTTCCGCAGGCTGCAAGGAAATTATTACCAACTGGGCCCTATTGTCCTCCACTAACCATTCCTCCCAAGGCTTTTTCAAAGATTGTGTGAGAGTGGGTGGGTGAGTAGTGCGAGTGGGAGTGCTGAAAGCATTTCGCTATTATTTGACTGCCTTTCTCCCCCCTCTCCTTTCTTTGAAGCGATTTGCTGTACTTTTGTAGATATCCAGAGAAAGAGCAAAACAGCTGGCCGCGCACCCGCGGTCGTCACAATTGATTTTGTTTGTTTGTTTGTTTGGAAGGATAAATAAACAAAGGAACCCCTAGTTGAATTTTTCTGCCTGTAGAAAAATGGTTGTCCATAATAAGGCTGGGTAGGATTTGAAGGGTGTTGCGATAAGTGACCTATGAAATAACAGTAAGTGTCTAGCTGTGTTCTGGGTGGAAGTATGGGTCACACGCATCCACACATGTATAGTGATTATTTCTAAGAAAGCAATTATTAGAAGGAACACAGCATACCTTACAGAATACTCTTTGCGCTTCTGTGCAGTCCACTTAGTGCAAGGCTCCTCGTGTACCCAATATCATGCTTTTAATCCCATATAATACATGAACATTATTGTGGCGTATCTGGAGACCTCGCTGGCACTACACAACAGTGTCATTAAAGAGCATCGCTCGCTCCCTTGGTGGGTCCAGTCTGCTGATGAATCGTTTCCTGACATTCCATTGCTTTTATCCTCCTAATCCCAAAGACTTTTTTCCTGGGATCAACACCCCCCCCCCCCCCGCCCGAATCCAGTGCGGCTTCCTTCCGAGGAGCTGAATAAAATGACCCGATTAGTTTAGCGGCCCGATCTTCCGGTACAGTTCATTAGCACTTTGTTTCTTAGCTGGCTAATGCCTTTTTGTAGCGTACAGGGAGTCAACTGGGATACCCACGCGTGTTAGCAACTTTCCTCTGCTGCACTTCTGCAAGCATTGGAGTTCAAAGAACTGAACTGATCACGTCCAGGACTCAGAGAGTTCAAGGAAGCGTTCTTCCTAAGGTAAAGCTCCGCAGGGACAGAAAGCAAACTTAGATCTTTGCTAAAAACACAACTAGCATCAGTTCAGGCGAGATCTACTACAAATTCTTCTCCTTTTCTCCTCGCCCGCTTATATTGTTTCTATTTTTAAAATGGGGGCGGGGGCCTCCTAATGCTTCCTCTCTTTCTCTTTAATATCAGGAGGAGAAGGGGGAAAAACACAGATTAGTACAAAGGCATTTAAGTAAAAAGGGAGTGGACATTTCTCCCCTTGCTGCGTTTAGCTTGCTAATTGAACTCCCGCTTCCTTCGGCCTCAATAGCTTGTTTTAAATGTTGGAGTCGCGGGCGAGGTGTGTGTGTGTAAGTGAGTGTGTTTCTCCATTTACACAGAGGCAACTTTCCCATCTGGTGATTCTGGCAAATATTGTTGATTATACTCATAATATTATAATAGTAATGTTATTAACGCAAATCGCCGGTAGAGCAAGGATGGCAGGAGGGGGGGGGGGGGGAGAAAAGCAGGTTATTCTCTCTCTCCTATCCCTCTTGCTCCCTCGCTGGGAAGCGCCCGTTTCTCGAGGGGATCCAAGTCTTGATCTCCCAGAATTGTTCTACCAGTCTTACTATCTGTGCTGCGATTGGGGCGAATGACGCCCGTGATTTCCCTTCTAGTTTAACTCAGCCCGGATTCGCCTAACTTAGCATTTAAAGCACCCCCTCGGGTGCTTGGTAAATAGGAGCTTTTAGCTATATTTTATACTATAGACTGACAATTTGACGACTCTGCTTGACGGATTTCTACTTCTCTCCCTCCTCCCAGTCTTCGCTCACCTCCACACTTTTTTCCCTTCTAAATCTTGGCAAGCACTTTATCAAAGATAAAAAGGTTCTGCCGTAAGGATGTCACTCAATTTATGGTGAAAGTCGAACGAGTTACTTTTAATGAAAGTGCCTTCGCGATGAATATTGCCAGCCATTTCCTGAACAGGCTCCCTCGGACGGAAGGAAAAGAGGACATGCCAGTTCTTCTCCCTGAAAAATATCTCACCCTCCAAACTCATTTACCAGCGATGCCGACCCCGACCTTTCCGAAAACAATTGGCGGGACTGTAGAGCAGGTCGGCGCACGGGGATGCCTTATTGTACGCCGAGTAGTGCGGCAGACCAATTTCTGCCGGAGGTGCAGCCCAGGCTAAACTAAAACGATGAATGACTGAGTGAACCCAGTTAACAGTGCCCCATTCAGCTATGTGAATAAGCAAACCGTGGCTTGGTATGATCTGTAATTCCTGCCTCTGCCTTTTTATGCCCTAATCTTGCTTATTCATCTCAGATGCAACTCCTTTAAGGTTACTAATGGTATAGCAGGACTCCAAAATCTAGGAAAGTGAGAGAGGCACCCACAGCAGAACAAAGGTGTCTCCAGATATACAGTTATGCTGGCCTCCAAGTTCAGCAAAGTTTAGGAGGGTTTGATGTATGGAACAGCTGATCTTTACACACACATACAGAGAGAGAGAGAGAGACAGACAGACAGACACACAGACAGACAGACACACACATACACTCAGATAGACAGATGTATGTGTGTAAGGTATATTATATAGAACAATTATTGTTCTTTATATTGTTCTCTATGACATACCTTATTTCATGTTTCTGGATTGTATCCACAGCATAAATATATTTAGGATGAAGATGATCTCTAAAAGTTTATCAATTTCTCTGGGGCATATAATGTTCTTTTCTTACTATAAATCTTCAAGTTTGTTTTAACTTTTTTGAATAATGAATTAATTGAAATATAGTCCAAAGCACACTTCTTCAACAAGGAATCCTCCAAGAATTGGCTGGGAGATTAATGGGATTTGAAACCTAACACTTGTAATTAGGATATTTAGTAGAAGGTGGTGTCTACCTTCTAGTGTCTTTAATGCAAGCATGTTTAAGGTCACAGACTCTAATGACATGAAAACTTCAGTTTCAAATAAAAGTAGCTAGAATTGCTGTGGGGACTTTTCCTGAAATTTATGAAATTTGTTTGTCAATATACTGGATCACTTTAATGGTTTTATCATTGGTTGCAGGGGATTAATGGGTCTAGGAAGTGAAAAAGGATTTTATCTGATATGAAATACCACCCAATACCACACTAATGCAGGGCACAGGCCAATGATATGAACCAATGCTATATCTAATTTATCATTTGGAATAAATTTTAGTAGATTCACAGGATGTATCTGAGAAACATAATCATAAAAGAATTTAGTTGGTAGCAAATGAATTAAAAAAGAGAGAGAAACAAATGAGTTTATCTCTATCTCAAAACAAATCCCATTGCCATTCATTAATTGAAGCTGTATTCAAATCTTCACTACACACTCCCCAATTGACTATTGTACTGGTCCAAATTACTTGTGAAGAAAAATAAAATAAAAATAAAGCAAACAATGCATATGCATCTAAGGTGTGTATTGCTGCCTTCTCTTTAGTGCAAACCTTAGTAAGAATGATACAATGTTCTTTCTCTGTTCAATTTTTTTTTATTTTTTTAAAGCCACCTACATTACTTTATAAGTAAACTCAAGGCAATAAATATATAATACTTCTCCCATTTTCACCACAAAACAACTGTATGATCTAGTTGGGCTAAGATCCGCTCAAAATCATCCAGCATCTTTCATGCCTAAAATGGGACTGGAACTCACAGTCTTCTAGTTTCTAGACCAGCACCTTAACTACCACACAAATCTGGTTGTTTTATGTTGCTTCTAATTTTCTGATAGTTTCAAAATTTTCTGTGAGACCAGAGTTTCTTTTGCCTCCAAAGTGATTCTAATCAAACTTTTGGCCTGGATATACTGAGGGTTGCTGGTAGCCAAAATTGCCTTCTTCCTGTAGTTTCTGTCAATCCATTACCCACTTAAAAGCAGCAAAAATAATTAAAGTACAAACCAACTAGTCTCTTGTTAACCACGGGGTGGAGTTCAGATTGTGAAACCACAAATGTTGTCTAGGATGGAATCTGGCAGTCAATGAATTATACTTACACAGAATAGCACATGATTCATTCTTATTGTAAAGATGTCATCTACTTTTTGGTAACCTTACTTTGAGCTTCTCTGCCTTTACCTAACATAATTAGAAATGGGAAGAGCTTTTATGACTGTTTAAAATTTATTATTTATTTTTCATTCAGTTGTTCAGTGCTTGTAGATTCTGCTTGACCTACCATAGTTTGCTTGTAGGTACTCCTTGACCTACAGTAGTTTAATTAGTGACCATTCAAAGTTACGACAGCACCAGAAAAAGTGATTTATGGCTGCTTTTCAGTTACAATCATTGCAGCATCTCCATGGTCACATGATCACAATTCAGATGTGTGGCAACTGACTCATATTTATGACAATTGTGGTGTCCTTTTAAGACCTTCTGATAGCAAAGTCCATGGGGAAGCTGCATTCACTTAACAACCATATTACTAACTTAACAGCTGCAGTTATTCACTTAACAACTGTAGCAAGAAAAGTCATAAAATAGGACAAAAGTCACTTAACAAATGCCTTGCTTAGCAACAGAAATTTTGGGCAGAAAGTTGAGGACATCTGTGATTGTTCATAAAATTAACACAAGACATAAAAAGAGTGTGACATAATCTGATTTTTTAAAAACCAAAAGCCTAAAATGGAGCTGGGAGTTCAGGATGAATACTTCCATTCTCTTCACAGTGGATTCTAATTTTAAAGATCGAACAACTTTCTGCATCCTTGAAGCTTCAGATTCATCTCACTATAAACTTTAGATCTCTAATTAGTGTTCTCCTTGGAGTTAATGCAATATCCATCTCCATTTATTTTATATTTATATAATTTTTGATTACATCCCACTTTTTTATTCAAGTAGTGCATATAACTAATACTCCTTCCTTCTCTTATTTTTTCAACAACAACAACAACAACAACAACCATGTGAGGTGGATTAAGTTGTGAGAAAATGTCTGGACCAGTTACCCAATTGGCTTTCCTGCCTAAGATGGAACTAGAACTCATGGTGTCCTAGTTTATTATATGAATTCAAATATAGTCTTCAACAATATATCTCTGGAAGAATTTTCAATAAACTGTAATGCTCTCTACATTGAGGTGCACCCGGAGGCTCCAGTTGGTACAGAATGCAGCCGTGCAGGGGATTTTGGGTGCCTCACGGCATTCCCATGTAACACCTCTCCTGCGTAAGCTGCACTGGCTACTGGTGGCCTTTCGGGTGCATTTCAAGGTGCTGGTAACCATCTTTAAAGCGCTCCATGGCACGGGGGCCTAGTTATCTGCGGGACCGCCTCCTACCACATACCTCCCTTCGGCCAATCCGCTCCCACAGGGAGGGCCTTCTCAGGGTGCCATCTGCCGGTCAATGCCGGCTGGCGGCTCCCAGGGGAAGGGCCTTCTCTGTGGCAGGTCCAGCCCTCTGGAACGACCTACCCCCCGAACTGCGTACCATCACGGACGTTCGCCTCTTCCGCCGATTACTTAAGACGCACTTTTTTCATTTAGCAGGCCTAGCTTAGATCCTGGTGTAATTATTACAGATCTAGTCAGTGAATTTTAACATTTTTATTAATTGTTAGCATAGGCCAAATTAATTTAATTATATTTTAACGTTGTGACTGTATTTATTGTTGTTTTGTTTACTGTATTTTAACTTTCCTGTGCACCGCCCTGAGTCCCATTGGGGAGATAGGAGCGGTATAGAAATGGAAAGAAAATAAATATATAAATAAATAAATAAAATAAACCACTGAAGATATTCTACTTACACTGTAAACCTTTATATACACATTTTTGTTTTGTTGTGTTGCCATATAGAATAAATGTTTCAGCCAGAATACCCATCTTCTATGAATAGACTGGATGAATATATTTACATGAGAAGGTATTTACTTTACCTGACACTTCAAAAATATATTAAGTATCTAATTTACTGATTTAGCGTTGTTCTAGTGAATTTTTTCTTTTTCATGCTTCTCTAAAGAGAGAATCTAAAGTAGATTTTTTAAATGCAAACTGTTCCTTACTTGCTTTTCTCTCACCCCAATCTTATTGCACCTTATTTGCTTTTCTAAGGGACTGAGTAAGAATGCCTGTTGAGAGGTTATTTCAGTACCATGGACAACTACCACCTTTATTTTCTTCTGTGAGATTCTGATACAATAGAATAAAGTTCCCTCTTCTAAACATGGATAGAGTTTTAAGTGTCATATTCTCAAAGGATCACAAGTATGTTGCATTCAACAACAGCCTGTAGTAGTGGCATTTCTGATTCTAGTCCTTGTACAAAAGGGTAGTTGAAAAGCAGGGCTCTAGAATGCAATTTTTTTCTTTGGAAACAAAGACAACAAATAAGATTGATGTCTCATTAAACATTGGATTTTAAGTGAAACAACTGGAATAAAATGTCTATTTGAGAAACTTTTTTTCCAGGCTTCTTCCCTCTCCTTCCCCATAACATACATTTTAACATTTCTTCTAGAATTTGTTTTTAAGACACCGGACAAATATAAAGAAATAGTCAAGGTAGACCAAGCCCCTTTAAAAACAGCTTCCACTAAATGTTTGAATATAAGTACTAGGAGCTCGTCATCTTCTCCTCAAAAAGAAAAGAATTGCTGAAATTAAAAATATCAGCCAGAATTAACTTCCCCCCCTTCTTTACCTAACTAATTAATTTGCATTAAACATGAATAGAAATTGAGAAAATGAATTGATTTTGGATGAAGTGCCCCATTAAAAGGATTAAACATGGAAGGAAAGGCTTTGGGGATAGATACTTTTTAGAGTCTCCCCTTCAGTGGATTAAAACAAACAAACAAACAAAATTGTAATAGATTGGAAAGATTAACTTGAAAGATTATTGATAATGAAATAGCTGCAGAAATTTGAAGGCAGAGAACATTTAATGACCTTCACCAAAACATAGTTAATGAGGGAGTTTTCTATTGAGCCTTTCATTAAATCAGCAACTAATAACAATAATTAATAAATTAACCTTGGCCTTTACAAAAATAATGGCAACAAATCTCATTTGACTCAAAGTCAAACATTAGGAATTATGCCACAAGAAAGCTGTTATAATCAACTAGCCATAGTGATGGAAATCAACACATTTAGGACGAGTGTTTGCCCAATTAACCTAAACATAAATGACTGTTTATGAATTGGGTTGGGGAGGGGATGGCATTCCAACAAGCATATTTCCTTGCTAAGTAAAACATAATCACTGACTTTCCCTCTCAATCACATAAATCTTCACTTAATATTGGCAGAGCTTTTCCCCAAGGGCTTTGCCTGCCAAGAAGTGGTTGTCAATAAAATACAAGGGGTTGCATAGCTGGAAGAATGATAGGGCCTGTGCAATAAAGAATGGAAGGACTGTTTTGAATCGGACTTATTCAAACTCCAATGAAGAATATGTATGGGATTGTGGGCAGTAAAGAATAGAACCTAACCACTGAAAATGTTGTAAGCTCTTTGGAGATTGTGAAATAAAGCTACTTGGGTAAGAAAATGTCAAGACTTACCTTAGCTATCCATCTGTGCACTTTGAAACCTGTGAAATGGATAGAAGACTGCCCTGAATTGAAGAGGTGTCTGAGCTACAGTTCATTGCCTTGAAATTTAGCAAACATTTTGAAAAGTGAAATAGGAGGTTTGTTTTTTTACATCTTCCACAAGAAACGGAAAGTGGCCTACATCCTTGCAACAATCGTCATATAATCTAGGATATAATTGTTCAAGGTCACCCAGTGAATCCTAGCAAACCCCAAGTACATGGTTATATTTTCTTAAGCTCAGCTTTCCTGGTGATAAATGTTGTGTAATATTTTAGATGTACTATACAATCATTTTTCTGATGTTCCCAATTATTCATTTTCATACAGAATTAGTCCACAGTTACCGTGAACCAAGATAAAGATAGGATTTGACTCTGAGTCTTTCTATATTCCAGCATTTTGTTGTAAATGTCTCCACTCTTAATTTTATATTTGTTCTCCATCATTTTCTAAACAACATGCAATCCATGGTGATATGTGGTGTAATCCAATAAATTTGTGACAACAAGATTGGAGAAGGTTTCTCTGCTTCACAGATTTTTCCTTTTTCTTTATTATTATATTTCTATTTTGCCTTCTCCCCAGTGATCTGTTTTATTTTATTTTATCTTATCTTTATTTATCTTTATTTTATCAAGAATAACTTTGTGGTTAGACTGAAAGATAATTACTGGCCTCATGTCAACATATATGTTTCTATGGTTGAGGAAACCAAACCAAACCTGTGTCGTCATCAAGTTGCTCTTCAAACCTAATTCCCCAAGTGATGGTAACTTTTACAATAGAAGTGAGTCATTCTAACTATGCCCTAGCTACAACTCCTAACAACCTCAAACAGTTGGGATAATGGTGAATGTTGCTTGGTAGTAATCCAACAGATTGGAAAGTCTATATATTTTTCTTTATATGATTCCTATTTTTTGTTTTGTTTGGGACAATCCATCCTCATTTTGGGTCCAGTTTTGGTTGCCATGATGTAAAAAAGATGTGGAGACTCTAGAAAGAGTGCAGAGAAGAGCAACAAAGAGGATTAGGGGACTGGAGGCTAAAACATATGAAGAACGGTTGCAGGAACTGGGTATGTCTAGTTTAATAAAAAGAAGCACTAGGGGAGACATGATAGCAGTGTTCCAATATCTAATGGGCTGCCACAAAGAAGAGGGGGTCAAACCATTCTCCAAAGCACCTGAGGGTAGGACAAGAAGCAATGGGTGGAAACTAATCAAGTAGAGAAGGAACCTAGTAGAAATTTCCCGACAGTTGGAACAATTTGCCTCCAGAATTTCTGGATGCTCCAACACTGGAAGTTTTTAAGAAGAGTTTGGATAACCATTTGCCTGAAGTAGTGTAAGTTTTCCTGCCTAAGCAGGGAGTTGGACTAGAAGACCTCCAAGGTCCCTTCCAACTATTCTATTCTATTCTATTCTATTCTATTCTATTCTATTCTATTCTATTCTATTCTATTCTATTCTATTCTATTCTATTCTTTGGCTTTTTTCCACTTTGTTTTCCACTTAGTTTTTCCACTTTCTATGGTATCTTGTGCTGGCAGGTTCCTTTTCACATGTAAATTGTATTGTTCATTGAGCAGGTCTGTCATTTTACAGGGGGAGCCTGCTCAGCCACTCCAGGTCCAGTTAGTTCCCCATTATACTCCTTATTGGTGGCAGCAGCTTTGAATCCACTGCCTAAGCTAGTAAAAAGTCTGACTTCCTTTTTTTAGACTGAATTAGAAGAAAAGATGATTGAAAAAGAAATTGTTTGGTTTCTTGTCTCTTCTTTTCTTGATGAATTTTGAAAGCCATTATAATGCCTATTCTTCTGCATTATTTTGACTGGTGTTTTCTAAAGCTTTACGCCTTGGGAGAGGGAATAACTTGGATTTTGGGAACCTTTAGCAGCACATCCATTGCACAAAAAGGATACCCAGGCTACATTGTCAATCACTGATTTCTGCAGGACAGTGGGAATTGTGCAGAGGATCAGTAGCTAAGATATAATCTGAAAGGAAGGCTTGTTTGGGGGGAAAAAACCCTTCTACAGCTCCATGGTAAGAGAAAATCTTTAGTTATTGAATTAGTTTACAGTAGTAAAGTGAAACAATTATGGGGTTTTTTCAGGATTTAGTTTTGACAGTGTGATAAGTCTATTGTCCTACATATGAAGTAGCAGCTTGAGGGGTTTGATTTGATGCTTTGAGCCATTTTGTATTGATTTGATATTTCTTGTTATATTGATATTTCATGTAAGGACTTTTGAATACTTATTTAAAAGATAGTGTCAAAGCAACAGCTTTGAAAGGAAGGGGAGGCTCCCTCTCAGGAAAATTGTAGGCCTCTTCTCTACATTTTTTTCAACATAGACAAAAGAAGAGAAAAGAATTAATCCAGCCATTTTACATGTGCTTGTTGTGAAGGGGAACATGGCACCTTAATAATAATAAGAAAATTGTATACATGTGGATGATGAAAGCTGCAGGATAGATGTAATTCTTTTCACTGAATCTAAACAACATACTCTTTGCTAAGCTAGTTCTTTATACATACTGTATGTCAGAAGTGGAGTTCCCAGAATTCCTAGCCAATATGGCCAAGGATTATAATATAGCGGCAGATTTAGTAACCATATCCAGAGTTGTGGGAAATGAAGATGTTGTTCAGTTCATGTTATTGTCTTACAAAATCATGCCAGTATCTTTTGTAATTTTTTATATTCTTAGTCAGCATACTTTTTACCCTGTTTCCTTGAAAATAAGATGTCCACGTATAATAAGCCCAATCAGGCTTTTGAACGCACAAGCTAAAATAAGCCCTTCCCGAAAATATTGCAACATAGCAGCAGCCATGAGGTGACCACGCTCACCTCCTCCTGCACCTCAAAAATAATAAGACCTTCCTGAAAATAAGGCCAAGTGCTTATTTCGGGGGTCAAAAGAAAATAAGACCCTGTCTTATTTTCAGGGAAACATGGTATCTGTGTATTTGTAAACTTTAATTCAAATTATTATAATAAATTATGGGCCATATATTTTGTTTACTGAAAAATAGAAATTAGACTTTTCAATGATACTATGCTGATGTTTAGTAGGCACAGCTGCTCCAGGTTTGTGTCTAGATCTAAATAAACAATGCTGGTGAATCTATAAAGATATGAACTCTTTGGAATTAAGATGCTAAACCAACACCTTTCTCAGTATATGCTTACACAGTTTTATGATTTGCTTTTGGAGATTCTGCTTTGTGTGTTTCTGCAAGTGAAGTGAGGTTATTAAGTATTCTTGATAATGGCATCTGAGTTTTATTAGAATACTCCCCGGAGAAGTTAATCTGATGTCTTCTTGTGCTTTATGCATTTGGTAAAGATAGAGTTATTTTCCCAGACTTTTTACCTACAACCTGTGCTCCCACTATATTAAAAGAATGACTTTTAATTTCAGGTGGGTTTCTTTTGTAGGTTTTTTAGTAAGATATATTTTTATGTTTACAATTTTATTGTTTGTTATCTGAGTAATTGTTTCTTGGTTTTTTAAAAAATTTTTTGCTTTTTATTGGTTTGCCTTCATTTTTAAAATGCACACATATTTATTGATGGGCAATGAATAACAAGTCATGTCATTAGGGGAAACAAAAGATTGGATTAGATGAACTCTTGGCCTAATCCAGGAGCACAATTTTGATAATCTTATACCAAATCTAATTATTCAAGTAAACCGAAAGACTTTGGGGAAATAGACAAGTATTAGGAGAATGTTATCAAGCTTTGTGAAAATGTTTTCACAAAATGGTGCATTAATGATGATATTTAGTCTCTTCTTGTTGTATATTTATAATTGCATTAAAAATCATATATATAAGTACGGTTCAACTTGGAAGATCAAGTAACTAAAGTTCTAAAAAAAGATTGTTACCTAAATAGCTTGATTTTCAAAGTTTAATAGGAAGAATACATGCTTAATTATTTTATATAGAAAATATGAATCAAGTTACTTTGCATGGGTTTAGGTCATGGGTGTCAAACATGCGGTATCACATTGTCATCATGTCACATTTTGTGACTTTTTTCCCCTTCATGGAACTGGGGTGGGCTGCATGTGAGACATCTGGCCTGTGGGCTGCCAGTTTGACATCCCTGGGTTAGATAGTTTCAATTACTGTAGTATGAAAAGCAGCACAGTATGATTGCTAAGCCTCACAAAGAGATCTACAGTATAGGATGCTACCATGGCAATGATTTTGTTACATGGCATGATATGAAGCTTCTGGTTTAGGATTGGAGTATACCAAAGAGTAACCAGGATTGGAATCTAATATTATACTTCTGAAAATCACACTGGGACTGATTTCTGAGAAAACATGTAGATTTGGGGCTAAATTTGTTAGTCCATAAACATTTCTTTCTTAGCCCAATGTCTCAAAGTTTGGTCCAAAAGTCTTGTTTGTAGCATTATTTCTATTTCTCTATTAACCAATTTTGTCTCCTAGGAAAAGTTTGGCTAAATACCCACCATCTTGACGAGTAATTGATGATAATCCATAGTGGCTCTAAAACTTTCCTGTGATCTCTTTCATTTTATCCATTTACTTTGTACACTATTTTCACTTTTCTATTATTCTCAACCTTTCTGATCACAATTATTTTTCCTAGTTTATTATCCTACTCATTCCATATACCCAAAGAAAGTGAATTTCTGCTTGTGAGAATCATCAGTCATTGCTTTCAAAATACAGTGGTTTTTCATCTCATTCTGAATCAGCTGATCATTTCTTCTTGTTGTGTTTGATATTCAGTTTCCTGATAATCATAAGATATCCATCCTTTTTCTCCTGCTGTTTTCCAGTGCCCAGTTTCACAGTAGTTCATTACCACTACATAGGAAAAAAGAATGAATGGGTAATTTTTCTAATCTGATTTTAATTTAATTATTGTTTTTAATTTTCTTGTTCTAATTTTATAATCATAATTATATATTTATAATTTTTAACATCAACAACAACAACAACAATAGTTGAAAAGAAAAAAGTATGGTTCATTGACATTGCAATACCTGGTGATGCATGAATTGAAAATAAGCAGCAAGAAAAAAATCACAAAGTACCGGGACTTGCAAATTGAAGTTGAGTGACTGTGGAAAAAGAAATCATGTGTTGTCCCAATTGTAATTGGAGCCCTTGGAGCAATACCTAAAGGGCTACCTCTCTATTTAGAAATTCTAAATTTACCAGACTTCAACATTGTGACTACAAAAAATCACCCTACTTGGAACAGTTTATATCCTCTGACGTTACCTTAACAGTTCCTAGATCCTTGGTTAGGATTCGAGCTGTTGAGCTACCAACCAGCCCCAAAGGCTGTTTAGTTTAGTTTATTCAAATTTATACCCCGCACCTTCTCCAAAAAGGACCCAGGGCGGCTGTGAATCTCACCAAAGATAATAATAACAACAACAACAACAACAACAACAACAACAACAACAACATCCTCCGACATTACCTTGACAGTTCCTAGGTCCTTGGTTAGGACTCGAGCTGTTGAGCTACCAACCAGCCCCAAAGATTAACCTAACAACAACAACAACAACAGCAACAATAATATCGCTGTTCCTGGAGATGCCAGAGTCGAAGAAAATGAACTAGAAAAAATCATGAAATATCGTGACCTGGCCATCGAAACTACACGGCTATGGATGAAGCATGTCACAGTGACACCCATTGTCATCAGGGCACTTGGCACCATGTCCAAAATTTTTACTAAATATATCAGCAAATTGCAGCTTCCTGCAATAACACCAGCGGAACTGCCAAAAATGGCGCTACTTGGAACATCTTACATTCTACGAAGATACTTGGTTGATACCTAGGATACTGGCAGCAAACTGTATCAACCATTGGCACCAGTCAATAATATTTGCAATGCATTTTTAAATGTTCAGTTGGCTGAGTTTCATGTTTTTTATGAATAAAGTAAATAACAACAACAATAATATCCTCCGACGTTACCTTGACAGTTCCTAGGTCCTTAGTTAGGACTCGAGCTGTTGAGCTACCAACCAGCCCCAAAGGCTGTGAATCTCACCAAAGATTAACATAATAATAATAATAATAATAATAATAATAACAACAACAACAACAACAACAACAATAATAATAAGTATTATTATTATTATTATTATTATTATTATTATTATTATTATTATTATTATTATTATTATTATTGATTTAAACTTCAATTTGATTCACAATCTGGGACTGGTAAAAAATTAACAGTTCAAGTTTTAACCAAGGACCTAATCGCTGTTAAGATAATGCAGGGGAGTTTGAAATCCTGTGGGATGCTTAGATCTGACTCGTGGGAAGGGGGGCTAGAAATATCAAAGGACTGGCCTGCAGTGCCTCTGCCTGCTGGCAGAATGCTCAAGAGATCTTGGAAGCTGAAAATGGGCCACGGGGGGAGGGAACATGAGGTGCCCCCTGGTCTGTTTTTGGCTGGCAGAGTCCTGAAGAGGTCGTGGAGGCAGAAAATGGGCCATGAGGGAAAGCATGTGGGGGGACCATTTGTCTAAAATGGTGTAGTGTTTCCTGTCTAAGCAGGGGGGTTGGACTAGAAACCTCCAAGGCCCCTTCCAACTCTGTTATTCTATCATTCTAATATCAAGATACGCAAGCACAAGGCTTTAAAATGGGTACAATATAATACTATGTTGAAATTAAAATTTTTGAAAAGTTTTTTCAAAAAGTTTTTTCAAAAAGCATCTGTTTTTCTGCCTTTGTTTTTAGGTGCTGGAGAAATTCTTTGAAAATTCTAGTACAATTGTTTCTGAACTTTTTTTAGGGAAATGATGGGAAGTATTATATTCTATTGCACTTCTTTCCTGACTGCACATCTTAATTTGTGAAAACTTAACAAATAAAATTTGTTAAATTTTGTGAAAATTTAACAAATAAATTCCCCAAACAAATTGGGGAAATATGTTTCTTCATGCTGTTTTGTCTTGAATTGTCAACACTACCAGAAATACTATTGTACAGTGAACAACTCCACCACTTCATAGCTAAATAAAGACAAGTGGACTCGCCCCCCCCCTAGAATTCTTTTAAAAAATAATCTTTATTAATATTCTAGGGTAACATTTTAAAATATAATTCTCTTTGAAAAGAATTACATGAAAATATTTAGGAAAAAGCATAGGAGAATTTTTAAATGTAGTACAGAAAGTATAAATTCTTCTCTTTTAGCATCTGATTTTAATCAAATTCTTTTTTACAGCCAGAATAATACTTTAATGCAGGTTTACCTGTGGTTTTAATTATTAAGGTGGATTACTTTTACTTGATAGAAACTTCTGAGTTTATCAGTGTTTTTGATTATATGCAGTTGTTAAAATCAGTGTTAATTGAAGTGCAGTTAATAATTTACCTTATAATCTCAGCCAGAATGTGAGAATTGTTTTTTTTCCACAACAATTTATATATTTTAAACTAAATACAATGCAGGTAGGTTTACATTTAATCAGTAGGCAAAAAGTCATTTCTATTATAAGTAATAGTTCTTTTAACATATTATATATATGTTGATAGATTTTATAGAAATGTTGGAAACAGAATATCAAGAATAGTGTCAAGCATAAAGCAATATTAGAATATCAAAAGCATTTAGACTTATATACCGCTTTACAGTGCTTTACAGCCTTCTCTAAGCAGTTTACAGAGTCAGCAAATTGCCCCCAACAATTTGGGTCCTCATGTATTTTCTGAAAATGCATACTATTTTTAAAACATGGCTTCAATTCAGAATGATTTTTCTATATGTTTCAAAGTATTTTAGCCAAGGTTTTCACAGGTATGAAGACCTGGAATTAACTGATTATTTAGGATATTTGCTGAAAGTCTAGGATTGCAAAGACTTCTATATATGCTAACTTCTTCTAGCTACCAAAACATTTAATACAAATTTCAACTTGATATGCATGGTAGTGAATGTATATAACTGTGTTGGCGAACCTTTTTGGCACCAAATGCTGAAACGCGTGCCGGAAACCGAAAGAGCAGCTGTCCACTGTGCATATGCACACTGGGAAGATAATGCTCTGGTTTCCAGCACTCCAGTACATGTGAAGAGCAATGGGTGATGGCTCGCATGCCCAGAGAGATGGCTCTGTGTGTCACCTACAGCATAGTGTCATAGGTTCATCATCATGGGTATATAACATTGGGGATAGTCATCTTCTCAACATTATTCTCTATATACTTCTAAAACTCATTGCCATGACCTTTAAATGGACTACTTTACGTGTGCCCAAAATCCAGGACCCAGGACCGTCAACGCAATTAAATTTGGGAAAGTTGTAGCTGTTTCAGTGTTACTGGTTGCAATTACATGATCTTCAAATTCAACATTACCCTGCCAATCTTGTAATCTCTTGCTCCTTTGGTCATCCAACAGCAGCTATTTACTTGCCAGTGGGGATGTGAAGGGAAGGGAAGGGAGATTTCCAATGCTCAATGGGGAGATTGGCAGAAAGTCAGAAATTTCTCCTCCTCCCACCATTTTCTTTGCCTGTCATTTTCATTCTGTTTCTGTTTAGGTAAAAAGTTATCTCTGAAACAATGACCCAGTGGGCCATGGGTTGTCTAGGCTGAGTATAAATGCAGCGGAACCTCCATATATACTTCTGTAGGTAAAGGCAGTCTAAAATGGTATGTTACAAGAACAGCAATATTAAAAAGTCTTACTGAATTTTGTTCAGTGCCCCTCCTCTAGACCAATATTCAAGATTTACATCAGGGCCAACCAAGAGCTTTGTAGCAGCTAGGAAACATGGGTAAAAGAACAAGGCTCTCTTCCATGGTGCTCCCTAGCATTGGTCTATTAAAAGTATGTTGCCCATGATTTAGAAAGTAGCCTACTTTCATTTAGATTACTTACCATTTAAGACATATAAATTTATACCATTAAAGAAATAGGTTCAGTTCTAGTTTTAGCTTCCAAGATTGCTATTAGCAAGCACAATAAGACTAACATACATCTTCCATGGATCAGCAAGGGAAATTGTTTTGGTTTTGAAAAGACCTTTGAAAAACCCTGCAATGAGCAATACATTTATTCAAATCTGGCAGAAACCTATTAACTATATTACTGTAACAATGGTTTGCCTAATGCATTAGCTTTGTCTTTACAACTGTAATTTTGAGTCAGAAATAATGATCTTGGTTGTTTAATAATATTTCTCCTTAAGGAATTTATCTTTTTAAAATCCCTTTTGCATTTGCCCATATACATCTACACATTATTTTTTAATTCCTTTCATTTTATTTTTTCTTCTTGAAATATTGGTTTTTCTACTCTATTTTTTAAATCTTGGTTTGGGGTTTTGGCTTTCTTTTTTTCAGATACAAATAAAACAAACAATACAATATAGCAACTGTGAATCTGATTCTCTATGAATATGATAGGTAAAAATATAAAATATTGGTGGATCTCATTAAGGGTGATAATAAATTTGAAGTGGCAGATCAAAACAATATCTTGAAATTATAGAAAATGATTTTTTTTAAACTTAGCAATGGTATTTGCAGTGCATTGGCCATGTATCGATATGTTACATACTGGTATATCTTATTTGATGGAATCCAGGAAGTATTACACCGGCTTGTAAGGTGTCTTTAAATTAGAGATCCAGCTTGCATAGACTGGCATAAGCATGTTTGGAATAAAATTAAGCACTTTTGTAATGGTTATGGCATATAGTTAGCAGGAATATTGAATGTGACAAATTATGAATACGTTGATAACTAATAGCATTATGACTTGCAATTTAAGAAGAATGAATGGAAGGAAGATGCATTGATTTATCATATTATTTATTTACAGATTTCTAAACTTCACTCCTAAAAGATTCTAATGAATGAAATGAAAGAAAATTAAATATGATGTATTCCTATAAAACTAAGAGAAAGGAGAAGGATATATTAGAACTGTATGAAGATTACCTGATTTTCATAGAGTAGAATTAATGCATATGAGGAAAGTAATATATATAATTAATTATGAATGAAAAGTATGAAATATATGTTGGAAATAATGAATTGGTGTTATCTATGTTGTGTGTATACATGAAAGAGTAATTCACATGCTAATAATAGCTGTATATTATATATACAGCAAAAGTGATAATAGCAATAGCAACAGCACAGTGTTTTACAGCCCTCTCCAAGCAGTTGACAGAATGAGCATATTGCCCCCAACAATCTGAGTTCTCATTTTACCGATCTTGGAAACATAGAAACCTGAGTCAAGCTTGAGTTGGTCAGGATCAAACTCCTGGTAGTAGACAGAGTTAGCCTGCAATACTGCATTCTAACCACTGCAGCGTCATGGTGCTTGGAATGATGGAATAGCATGCATAGAATAATGAAATAACCAAAAGAGTTTACATCATGTTCCGAACAAATGTGGTTTAAGGGAAAGCATTATTTTGCTAGGACACTGAGCTTGTCGATCAGAAATGTTGGCAATTCAGCCATTCAAATCCCTAGTACAGCTCTCCTGTGTGAGCAGGGTGTTGGACTAGATGACATCCAAGGTCCCTTCCAACTCTGTTACTTTTTCCTGTTTACATGAATGAATGCATAAGAATGTGTAAAAAGTTTTCTTGGCCATTTGAGAATCCAAGAATGAATGAGAAAGGTCATTATTTGGTGAGTATCTTTTAAGAAAAAGGTCTCTGTGTTTTGAATATGTAGTTTAATCATAGGTTTGTTCATATGTACAGAGAAAATAATGAATATAGATTTAAAATCATGATTTGATTATTTTTAATGAATTGCTGAAAAAGTAGGTCAAGGAAACAAGGACGATGACAGATTCTAAACATGGGACAGATTATTTTCTGACGGTGAAAAAAGTGGTCAAAAGTAAGCAAAAATGCAAAAAACCAAAAGAAATAAGAGCAAATGCAATAAAAGAAAGGTATAAGTCCCATATGGGGAAAAAGTTCTCTCAATAGAATGAACAGAAAGTGGATGTAAGGAAAAAGTTATTGCGACTGCTCGGCACAGAGAAAAAAGAATGGAATTTCAGAGTGCCATAGAAGTAGGTAGAGTTATGTTAATAGAAACTCTTAAAAAGAATGCTTGATGAGATAGTGAATTGAAAGATGCTGTGGATGAGAAAAATGAACTTTAGAACAATGAAAAATAGATAAACATTTATGAAAAACAAAAAGATTAACTGATTTGACACCCAAATGAGGGAATTTAGGAAAGAATATTTTAGACTAACTATAGAAGAAATACAAGAGCCAGATTGGTGTACCAGTTGAGGCACAGACTAGAAACTGAGAGACTAAGAATTCTAGTCACAACTGGAGCAGGAAACCAGCTGCATCGGTTTTGGGCCAGTTACTCTCTCTTAGCTCTACAAAAGAGACAATGGCAAACAACTTCTGAAAATCTTGTCAAGGAAACTGCAGGGCTTGTCCATGTGAGTGACAGGATTGCCAGGAAAAACATACAAACCCATATATTTACACACAGACATACCCAAAGCTAAACTCATACCTTACCTACATAGTTAGATACTGTGTTTCCCCCAAAATAAGACAGGGTCTTATTTTTTCTTGACCCCGAAATAAGCATTTGGCCTTATTTTTGAGAGGTCTTATTATTTTTGAGGTACAGGAGGCAGCAAGGGTGGTCACCACATGGCTGCTGCTGTGTTGCAATATTTTAGCACATGTCCTCAAAGGCCCGATTAAGCTTTTTATCAGAGAGGCCTTATTTGGGGGGAAACAGGGTAGATGATAGATGGTAGATAGATAGATAGATGGATAGAAGGATGGAGAGATGGAGGGATGGAAAAGGAATGGGAGAGGGAGAGAGAGAGAGAGAGAGAGAGAGAGAGAGAGAGAGAGAGAGAGAGAGAGGAGTTAGAATATATTGAAGAGTAGATGTAATGTTACAGTAATTTAGAAAAAGTTGTTTTCCTGAAGAAAAGATAAGTGAAAAGGAAGTAACATATGCTGCAAGAATGTTGAAAAATAGGCACTTTATCAGCAACAAATTTAGTTATTGTCTTTTATGTAAGGTAAATGATGGCCATCAACTTTTGGTGACCATCATTTTGCCTTATGACTTTTAGAGGTACTAAGAAAAACATAGGATAATCAGTGACTCTTGGAAACTTCTAGTCCTGGTCTATTTAATATATTCAGTATAAGAGACTGTCTGCAAAACCTGAGTGGGACAATACTCAGTGCTGTAAGTGATTTTCTTATGACATCTCATGGACATTTCATGACTGCAAAATGGAAGGGCTATATGGAGTAATTGTGTTATGCTTTGTCAAAGATGTTTTGTGCATTCTCATAATTAATAATCAGATTTTTAAAAGATATTGTCTAGTAATTCTGCTAGCGATATTTAGTAACATCTAGTAATTCCGGTAGTGATGGTTGTGCAGCTTTGTTTCATTTTAATAAGCTGAGAGATATAGTGGATAGTAAAACAATAAATATACACATTTTACAGTATAACAACAAAGGTTAGAAGAGTTTGAGATTAAAAAAAAGATCTTTCTAAGATGAATTACCACATTTTAAGTTTGGCTGGAATTTTTATGGTGGAGCCAAGTTTCTTAAGTGAAACTTGTTACAATTTACATAGCTGTTTCAGATAGTTGGTTGCTCAAATGGAAAAGTCTTTAGGAATAGATACAATTTGAAATCAGCTAAAGTCCTAAATAGGATCACTATATACCATATAGAACTGTTGTTTTAGGAACGTCTCCCTTAAGTTGACTAAAGGGGAAAGTTGCCTGAGTATATATGGTAATTTGGGCTTCCTTGGTTAGGACCCGCCCTGGGTCCTAACAAGGAGAAGGGCGGGGTATAAATTTAATAAAATAAAATAAATAAAATAAATTAATTAGAATATAGTAAGACTAAAACCTCAATAGAAGCAGTTGGTAAATTGTATGAATAAATTTCATAAACTCATTCTGATTATCAATTAACGATAAGTTAAAAAATGTAAATATATATATTGCTATATATATAGTTAGTGGCAGTAACAATTGTAAGAAAAAAAATTGTATAAACAAAAGGACTTTACCCCTTTACCATGCCATTATTAGCAGAAAGACCCTGGCACATAATTTATCTTACTCACAAAATAGTTCTTCATAGAAATAGAACTCTAGGCAGCATTGTATCATGATAACATATGATTTTGGTTCTGGAGGCTTGTCAGAATCTGAGTGATAAATTTACAGATTTATTTATAAATGCCAAAAATGTTTTATTCCTATTATCTGTGTTGACTTTAAAAGAGTGATTTGTAAACTTAATTACTTTGCATGTTGCATAATTTATTAGCATGTAATCTAGCAAAGTGCAATATGTAGTTTCATTTTAAGAATGGCTTGAGAAACATTTAGTTATTTATGTATGGCATCTTTGCCCAAAGGTTCCCAAAGTAAGTTATGAGTGCTCAGTAATAAATATATAGTCTATATGTTCATATTTATAATCTATTCTAAAACAGATGACAAACAAAGGAGAAAGAGATGGAGACAGAGGAGGGAAAGGCAAACATTAGTTTTTAATATTGTATATTATATCACAATTATATTACTTTATATCATTGTGCATATGTTGGATAAAGAAATTCATTAATTACAAAATAATTTCTTGGCTGAGAAGTCTGAGAGTTTCAATCACATCACATCTGGAAATACCAACAGGAAAAACTGCTTGGGTTTAAATAGCTTCTTATGTTTTCTAGTATTGAATCTGGTTGGTCATAAAAATGTACCATGGTAATCACATAAGATAAGGACAACTGAAAATTCGACATATGCCAGGATAAATGAAGTACCTAGAGAGATACATATTAAATTTGTTAGAAGGTCTACCAGAGAGGGAATTTTGAAGGCGCAGAGAGGGGGGCCGTTAATTTACCAACAAAAGGAAGTCGCCATCTTGAAGCAGATCCCAAAAAAGATTAGAGAGATGAGAAGGAGGTATTCCTTCTTATCCAAAAAATTGTTTGACCACGGGATTTGGTTTAAGTGGGCAATGCCGGAAGGGATGTTGGTGTTCTGGGATGAAGGAAGAGTAAGGATTAAAACAGTTGTTGAGGCGGAAGCCTTTCTTAAAAAACATTCCTCTGTCCTGGAGGATGATTCAGGGGGGGCAGGGGGGGCCACGGCCCCGCCCGCTGGGGGCCAGGAAGGAGAAAAAGAAGATACAATTGCCAAGAGACTTAGATCGAAAAAATAACTTTGCTTTTTTATTAACATAGTATAACCTTTATATCTGGATGTTTGCACACAACTGCCAGCATAGAATTGAGAATTTAGGAAACATGTACTTATTTTCACCTTGTAATATTTTTGAAAAATGTTTTTTTTAATGTTTTATTATGAAGCCCTGGAAGGGCCAATGATCCCGACGCGAAAGTTCTTAAAATGTTTCTGTATCCCTTACCCTACCCTTTTGGAAAATTGTAAAAACCAATAAAACTTTTTCAATATAAAAAAAAGAAGATAAGGACAACTGAGATAGAAACAATTATTAAGCTATGTGTCCTGCAGAGAAGGTTCAAGAGCCTTTGTTTTGAATCTGTTTCAGGTGTTAGAATGTTAGAGTTGATCGGGGAGACCTTGGGCTGAATTCCAACCCTGATGACAAAGCTCAGTGGGTGACTGAGGCCCATTCTAATCCAGGGCATAAAGCTACTGTGGAAACAAAAGAGATCACCATAATGGACTCCATGAGGGAAAATCTCCTATGCACTGTGAAACCAAATGAACTAAAATGTTACATTTATAGTACACAGTACTCTGATAAATACTATATAAGTAAGAATAACAAATATAGGAAGTTCTAGAGGCCCCAACGACTTGTTTTATACAAGGCTTTGGGCTAGGGTGGTGGAACCTCTTATTGGATATACCAGAGATGGTGAACCTTTTCGGAACCAAGTGCCCAAATTGGAGCGTGTGCATGTGAGTGCTGGAACGCTGGAAAGTTGGTCTTCAGGTTTCTGGCATGCACATGTGTGCCGGCCAGCTGGTCATTGCATGTGCTGGAACATTGGAAACGCAAAGATCTGCTGACTGGCGCATGCATGCCTGTTTTTTGGCCATTTTTAGCTGGTTTTGGGGTCATATTTGGGCTGTTTTCAGGCCGTTTTCAGGGTGTTGTCAGGCCATTGTCAGGGTGTTTTTGGGCTGTTTTCAGGCTATTTTCTGGTGCTTCTGTGGAGACCAAGAACAGCTGGTGATGGCACATGTGCCCACAGAGAGGGCTCTGTGTGCCACCTTTGGCATGCGTGCCATAGATTTGCCATCACAGGGATATACTGTATCCGATGTTTATTGTTGGGTGGATTTGCCATTTTGTTTACTGTTATGTCCTTTGTTTTTTTATTGTTTATTTGTTTGGATTTACACGCAGTGAAATTTTCATGCAGTGATAGATTGGAATAAGGCAGTTCCTAAACTGAATAAAGCAAGCAAGTAGAAGTCTAATCATCCCTTATTATCAAGCTTTTCTGAATGATTCTTTAAAGATATATAGATCATGCTGCATTTGCTTATTTGGCTTTCCTTAGTTTTCTCTGTTGGTATTCATATGCAAGACGTTCAAGGGATGAGGCTGTGATATGATCTGTGCAAGTGTTGTTATGCAACATTTCTTGATTGGGGCATTGCCAGAAAAATGCAAACATGCAATTTTCACCAACACTACAAGTCTTCAAAAAGATGTTGGATAGCCATTTGTCTGAAATGGTATAGGGCTTCCTGCCTAGGCAGGGAGTTGGACTAGATAACCTCCAAGGTCCCTTCCAACTCTGCTATTGTATTGTATTGTATTGTATTGTATTGTATTGTATTGTATTGTATTGTATTGTATTGTATTGTATTGTATTGTATTGTATTGTATTGTATTGTATTGAAGCCCACATAATCACAGCTACTATCTTGACTTTTTTGAATCCTTCTCAAATTTATCTGTTTCTGGAAACACTGAATCTATAGAGGTTTTACAAACCACCCAAGTTTATTGTAATGTGATGGAGGAGATTAATTGCATATAAATCTGCTTCACTATATCAATAAAATTTTGCAGTCTATAATAAATCCTTAGTTCATATCCTTGTCAGAATTCAAGTAGCACACTAGCCTTCCTCAAATTTAAGCTCTCCAGTTGATTTGACTCTAATTCCAATTATTGTTAGCCATATTAGCTTGGGCTAATGAATATTTTATTGTTGAAAGCTGAGTAGCTTACATATCTAATAAATTATTATTATTAATAATTTTAGTCAGAAATATCTGGAGCAGGGTGAAATGCTACCAGTTCAGACTGGTTCGCCTGAACCAATAGTAAAAAAAATGAAACCAGTTCAGGCAAACCAGTTTTTCCAACAATCAGCTGTGGCACACGATTTATATTAGCTAGAAAGCAGGATTTATCTAGCTAATCTACATCACATGGCAGAGCAGATTTCCCCCTCCCTGTTCACTTATATTTTCAGGTGCTCAGTAGCGGGCTCTACCCACCCTCCCGGATGTCATCACATCTATTTTTTATAATAATAATAATAATAATAATAATAATAATAATAATAATAATAATAATAATAATAATAATAATAATAATAATAATTTAATATTTCTAAACCGCACCCTCTCCCCTCGGGGACTCGGGGCGGTGCACAGGCACAGTAAAACAATAAATATATACAAACATTTCATTAAAAATAAATTAAATCTAAACCTGCGCTTAAATTCCCATTAAAACTAAGCTATGTTATAAAACCCCAATAAAACCCCAAAGACAGAGAGACTATCCTAGGCCGGTCAGACAGAAGAAATGAGTTTTTAATTTGAGACGGAAGGAGCGGAGGTCCGTGGTCGTCCTAATGTCGGGGGGAAGGTCGTTCCAGAGGGCCGGGCCCGCCACGGGCCCGCATGCTCTGCGCATGCGCGGGCTCACACTGCTACCAAACCAGTAGCAAAGGTAAGTGGATTTCACCCTGATTTGGAGGAATTTATATGGGTAAGGATCGACCGGAAGCAGACTATAGAACAAGAGAAGAATAATTTTATGTCCTACTGCAGATTGGTAGTGGAATATCTACAGATATTTACTTCTGTATTGTATTGTACCAAAAAGCCAGTCAGGATAATCAATGATGATAAATGATGTGAGTTAATGTTGGCAAGATCTTGAAGGTCAAAAGTTCATAAGGACATAAGAGAATTCTTCTTCATCTGGACAGTGAAAGGAGATCGTTTGCATCAATGCTAAACTGAAGATCAGAGGATACAAATGATTCTGCTTCGTTTTACTTTTGTAGAGAATATGACCTTGAAAAAACCTTGCTTTGCTTAGAGAAAAACATGGGGAGTTAGAAATCTGAAGTATTCTTTTCAGAGGTAGTATAATTTCTCACCTTTATGTGAATGTAAAAACGTAAATTCAATTGCTGGAGGTAAATGAAATATTTGAAGGTCACACTAGTATCCTCCATAAAGAGATCCAGATATACCATTTGATTCATCAGTGCCTGAACAGACAATAAGGCAGTCTATTGCTCTCTAGTAATCTTTTTCTAAGCACTTTATGGCCAATATTTATGTCCCTAGTTTCTAGTTTGGGAAATAAGAAAACTGAAATAAACCTTTAAGCACTTCATTGTAGGTATATTTATATCCTGACTTACCAGTGTATCAAGCAATGAACTTTATAAAATGCCAAGCCTTCCTGGATTACATTTTCTTAGTTGCAAAATGGCAGTACAGAATATTTGTAGAGATAGGAAGAACAGCTTTTGAAAGCTCTGGAGCAATCTTTGCTAGACTTTAAAAGAAGGAAAATCTTTAGCATCCTTATCCATTATTTCCTCTTGCACCATAACCACAGCAAAGTAGACTCTTTCGTTTTGCTATCATTTTCTGCTACCAAACAAAAGCAGACATATTTTTGCACAGGTAATATTTTGCATTTATCATAATTTCTAAGAAAATGCTTCTGGTATAGTTTGGATTCATAATTCATAAAACTTGCATGTTGAATTTTAAGGAAAACCAGGTAGACCCATGATTTCATGTGTCACTTGAGGTTTCAGAATTCTCCAGGAATGACTAAACCTTGACCCTGCTCATTTCTTCATAATATATTAATCAATTCTTTAGGCCTCAAATTCACATCCTCTGGAGATATTGGACCATACCAATATCCCAAATTAGCACATAATCTATTCGAGCTGAGAGTGATAGGACATGTAATCAAATACATCCTGAACATGTCCATAAAGTCACCACAAGCTGAGTTTGACTTGAAGGAGACACTCACTTTTTGAAATTCAAACAAACAAATTGGACACAAATTAAACTCATACTTAATTGAGAAGTAGACATACAGTAGTAAACATTTTAATGATATAGGTAGAAGTTGACTGGTTGCCTAGTGTATGTACTTGAAAATTTGTGCTGTCATGAAATTGTATACAACAGACATATACAATACAATACAATAGCAGAGTTGGAAGGGAACTTGGAGGTCTTCTAGTCCAACCCCCTGCCTAGGAAGGAAACTCTATACCATTTCAGACAAATGGCTATCCAACATCTTCTAAAAGACTTCCAGTGTTGGGGTATTCACAACTTCTGGAGACAAGCTCGTACGGATCTGGATGGGAAGTAACGGACTCAGGCTCAACCCGACCAAGACCGAGTGGCTGTGGTTTCCGGCCGCCCGATTCAACCAGCTCACTCCATCGCTGGCCATAGGGGGCGAACATCTTGCCCCTGTGGATGGGGCGCGCAATTTGGGTGTCCTCCTGGATGCCCAGCTGTCCATGGAAGATCAAGTGACAGCCGTGGCCAGGAGGGCGTTTTACCAGGTTCGCCTGGTTCGCCAATTGCGCCCCCTATTGGATCGGGATGCCCTTCGCACAGTCACTCATGTGCTCGTGACATCCCGACTGGACTATTGCAACTCTCTCTACATGGGGCTTCCCTTGAGGTGCACCCGGAGACTTCAGCTAGTCCAGAATGCAGCCGCGCGAGCAATTATGGGGACCGCAAGGTCCACCCATGTAACACCGCTCTTGCGCGAGCTGCACTGGCTACCTGTCGTCTTCCGGGTGCGCTTCAAGGTGTTAATCATCATCTTTAAAGCGCTCCATGGCTCGGGACCTAGCTATCTGCGGGATCGGATCCTGCCTCATACATCCTCACGGCCGATTCGCTCCCACAGAGAGGGACTTCTCCGGGTGCCGTCCACTAGACTGTGTCAGCGGGCGACACCCAGGGGAAGGGCTCTCTCTGTGGCGGGCCCGGCCCTCTGGAACGACCTTCCCCCCGATATTAGGACGACCACGGACCTCCGCTCCTTCCGTCTTAAATTAAAAACTTATTTTTTCCGTCTGGCCGGCTTGGGATAGTCCCCCTGTCTTGGGGTTTTACTGGGTAGATTTTAGTTCAGTTAATTTAATGGGAATTTTAGCACAGGCTGGGTTTAATTTGGCTTTTAAAATTGTTTGTATATTTTATTGTTGTTTGTATGTTTTTTACTGTTTTTATTCTACCTGTGCACCGCCCCGAGTCCCCATGGGGAGAGGGAGCGGTTTATAAGTATTAAATGAATTGAATTGAATTGAATTGAAGCTGTTCCACTGATTTACTGTTCTAACTGTCAGGTTAGATATACGTTCTGGTTTAAACAATGTTTGCTTACATGTTATTTTGTTGGTATGAAGAATTCCTTTTTCATCATGCATACAGTTATTGGATCTGGCTTGCAGATAACTGGATGACCAAAAGATGATGAAAAAGTGTTTGCTGTAATCTAACCGTTCTTCGGATTTTGCAGTCTAGATCTGGTAGCCCAAAAATGCATCTTCTCTTCTGTGAGGCTATTTGAAGCAGGCCTAATTAGGTTTAAAAGATCATTTTCATAAAAAGGAAAACTATATATCACGATGAAGAATGCAGATTTGAAATTTATGTCATAATGACTGTAGAAAGGATGCTGTCAAGGCTCAGACTAACTGCATTCATATATAGGCAGAAACCTCTCACCCACTGAGAACAATTAACAGGAGGAAAGATCGAAAATGGAATCTTTACACTGAAGCCGGATGGGTCTATCAGGTTCTTGAACAGCATGGGGGTACAAATCGTATGAAAAAGGTCATTGATTTTGTGCTAATGATTTTTTGAAATATAGATTTTATTCTCTTCACTTTATTTCATTTCATATTGATGCTTTTAAATTCTATTATATGATTTTGCAACCAACTCCTCCAGAATTAAGCAGTTTAGAACAGATAATGTTTTCATTCAGGGAAAACGGGCTAGTGTGAAAAGGAGCAATCATACAATGCTATAGGAAAAAGAAAAATATTACTATGTTAGAACTATCCATATTGATTTTTGGACTTTGACGGTGGCCTGTCTGATTTCTTTTAGCCTAAATCAGTCAATGCCATGGACTGCCCTTGACTATGCTTTATTTCACCTCATTTGAGCAGCTGGCTCAGAAATGGTTTCGAGAATCTTTAGACTTGACTCAGCCCCCTTTTGACTCTCCTTACAGTTCAGATAATGAAACACAGCAATTAAGAACAGCCCTGTGAGCTGACGCAAAGAAATGCAGCTTGGGAGTTAGTCTTAATTAATGAGCATTGCAAAAGGGTCAGATCCCCTCACCACTCCTATTCAGCAAGGTTTTAACTATAAGCCAATGAAGCAAAAAAAGACACCCTCTCCCAAGAATCTCGAGAAAATATGCCCCTTGTTTGCATACTTATCTTCAGTGTTTAAGTAGCAACATGTAGTAGTGGGAGGTCTTACTTGGGAGGCATCTGAATCTTTTGCCTTTTTCCTCCTAAGTCTTGCTCTTCATTTAAGAGAGTTGATTTTGTATAATATAATCAATGTTTGTGTTTTTAATACATTGTATTTATTCCTACCCTTTTTCTGAGGACCAGGTGCAGCCTTAATAGCATATTTGTAGTGATGTCCAAATAGAAGAAAAGCACAGGGGGCGGGGTCTTGAAATCCTTCAACTTTAACAAACTCTATGATAAGAATGGCAAGGGGTTTTCCTTCTCTTTCTCCCACAAATAGTCTATGCCAGCAGGGTGACAAGATCAGGAAGACTCAAAGGTTTTTATTTAGATGGGATATAATAATAGAAACTGGGAAGTCTGCATCTGTATGTCAGACACATATTTGATCCCTTATCCTTATACTTCAATGAAATAGGCAGGCATCTCCTTCAGCCACTTCCAAATATTATGTCATAGTTCTGGACTTTGGAAAAAAATGCCACAGCCATTTTTTTCCTAGGCATTCCTGCTTATCTCCATTAAGGTAATCTTCCTTATTATCTTTAGCTTTGTCTGCTTGGTTGTCCAAACTGGCTGTAGCATTTTGGCGCTATTGATCATTCTTGTCAATGCCCTTGGCTTTCATCATTGTCAGAACCTGCTTGGCACTTACAAAAGTTTTTGGAGGGTTTAATTTGAACATTTTATAGTCTGTTATGTGCCCTGTGTTCAAATAACATATTAAGCCACAACCTATATTATAGAAGTCTCAATGGCTGAATTAATATAATATACCAAGTCAAAACCAAATGAATCACATCAAGATTCGTTAGTATAATATGTGATTAGTATAATATGTGAATTGATGTCTATGACTCGAAAACACCTAAAAAATGCAAGTAGAAAAATAGGAACCACTTTGGTGGGAAGGTAACAGCATTCCATGTGCCTTTAGTCATGCTGGTCACATGACAATGCAGACATCTTTGGGCAGCACTGGCTCTTCAGCTTTCAAATGAAGATGAGCACCGCCCCCTAGAGTCAGAAATGACTAGCACTCATGTGCAGGGGAACCTTCACCTTTACGTACATATATATGTATGTACTCATTGCCATTCAAAGTATGAGGCATAAAGCTGGCTAATATTTCTCATCCTTTCCTAGGCAGTTACTTGATTCCCCCAGAAAGCCTTTCTAGAAATTGGATGGCCCTGAACAGTAGAGATGGGAATATTTACTTTCATCAATATTTCTCTGTTAATTTGCCTTAGGATCCAAGCCTAATGTGAGTGATTATCTCTCCCTTAGCAATCCTCTCAGAGGAACTTTTCAGGGAACAGGAAGCTGTAGGGAAAAGCAACAGACAGGAAACTTTTCTTCCATGATTTTCTCCAGGCTACTTTGTCTCAGGAAAGTCACATTTTTATTCAGCAAATTTATTTAATTTTCTGCTTCTGTTGCTAGCCTTGCATACCAAATACATCTCAGCTATGCGTTTACATTCATCGCCATTTTCTGAGAGAGCTATGGTGATTCTGAAGTGATACAATTCCATTTTTATAAGCTCAAAGGGTTTTGCTATAATTTACCTGGAAACAAAGGGACACAGTGGCTCAATGGTTAAGATGCTGAGGTTGTCGATCAGAAAAGTTGGCAGTTCGGCGGTTTGAATCCCTAGTGCGATGTAACAGAGTGAGCGCCTGTTACTGTCCCACCTTCTGCCAATCTAGCAATTTGAAAGCATGTAAAAATGCAAGTAGAAAAATAGGGACCACCTTTGGTGGGAGGATAACAGCGCCTTTGGTGTTTAGTCATGCCGGCCACATGACCATGGAGATGTCTATGGACAACGCTGGCTCTTTGGCTTTGAAACAGAGATGAGCACTGCCCCCTAGAGTTGGGAACAACTAGCACATATGTATAAGGAAAACCTTTACCTGGAAATAAATCTCACGGAAGACATTGGACCTCCTTGTGAGTAGCCACTTCGAAAATGGCACAGTTGATCTCAAATCTGTTTAGGTAGCTACATTGTTTATTTGTTTAAAAGAAAATAATGTCTCACATTGGAACTTTTTCTGAAACAATCTACATTTTTAACTTGCAAATGCAAATATAAATTAAGAACAACAGAGATGTGCAAAAACTGTTGGAGAATTCTTCTGTATGTTTCTGAGGCACCAAAGACCCCTTCAAAGCACTTCCAGGGGGTCCTGAGTGGGGAGTCCAGACAAGAGACTACAGAGAGAGCATAGGAGAGTCTAGAAAGGAGGTCCAGAGAGGCCTCTTTTGTTTAGGGTATGGCATGACAGCAGAGTATAAGTAGGCATTTTTCTGAATTATTGACATGCTGAGGCATGCGTGTCCTAAATATTCCATTGTTGTCATTGTTGTTGTCATTGTCGTTGTTGTTGTTAGTTGCGAAGTCATGTCCAAGCCATAATGATACCATGGACAACACTCCTCAAGGCCTTCCTGTCCTCTATCATCATTTAAGCTCACGCCTACTGCTTCAGTGACTCCATCTAGCCACCTCATTCTTTGTCATCCCCTTCTTCTTTCAAGAATCTTTCTCAATCTTTCCCAGCATTAGGCTCTTCTCCAGTGAGTCCTGAATATGTGGATTTTCAGTATCTTGAAAAGTATATCTAAATCAGGGATAGTCAACCTTTTTATACCTACCGCCCACTTTTGTAACTCTGTTTGTAATAAAATTTCCTAACCGCCCACTGGTTCCACAGTAATGGTGATTTATAAAGTAGGGAAGTCAATTAAATAAAAAAAAAAGGAAAGTGCTTCAGAATCGGACAAAACCTCTACTGCCCGCCATGAAAGCTGGAACGCCCACTAGTGGGCAGTAGGGACCAGGTTGACTACCACTGATCTAAATGTTTACACGAGGACCTTCATTCTTGGAGCTGTGATATATGCAGTGTAAATGCCTCTAAAACATGTTTGTCTTAATGAAAAGATGAAAGAGAGAATTAGATATATTTATCTTGTGTACAATTTCAACAATTCCATAAATGAATACAAATACCATTTGTGGAAAGTATTGAAGATGTTTATATTGCATTAATGTAACTTCCCGAGGGATGCATTCTAGTGACAAAACACAAATATAATTGAATTGTTCAGTAATATAATTGCCATTTTATCAAGAGGAATGACAGATTATACAGTATGCCTTGCATTTATAGGTGGTTAGAAAAATGAGCCTGAACTTTAAGACCTATTTCAGACTTATCATGATGATTAAGTTTCCTATATAATAATAACCAGATTACTAAAATTGCAGTTTACAATGCAAAGAGTTTTGGACTGGACCAACCCCCCCCCCCCTTCCTCAGCTTCAAATTCTTACTCTGCTCACTCCATAATCTTCAGCCAATCATTATTTCTACTTTAGTTTACACAACAAGATTATTAGGAAGATAAAGTTGAGGACACATAAATGACACCTTGAGCTCTTTGGAAGAAAGCAAGGAGATAAATGTAAGAAATCAAATCAATATCCTGAGTAAATTGAAACGTCCTGTCTAGGTTACTGGACTTTCACAATGGCAATGACAGTCAGCAGCAGCAATTTAGTGAGGACTAAGTAGATGGAAATGGGACACAGCCACATAGCCAAGTAGATAGCACCGACTCTCAATCAACCCACGCAATCCCCCCCACCAGCAGTTCACCTCCCAATGACTCTAGCTGTCAGAGCTCCAAGTAAGAGACCCATAGCAAGCAAAACTCCGAGGCAGGTGGATTCCTCAAAGAATAGCTTTACCATGTCATCTCCTTATCAAAAGACCCATCACAAGACTCATTGATGACTCAGCTGACTCATCCCAAGACCTCCACTTGACACACCCACACCTGAAGCTCTTATAAACAGAAGAACACTGACACTGACATCCCCTAAAGCAAAACCAACAAACTCCCAGCCCATCACAAGCTGGCCATGCCCACACCCAGTTTATTGAAGGGGAAGAAAAGTCCTGATATGTCATGTGATGCCGCTGTGACAATGTGAGCTTCTCTGCACTAAACTTTGCTGAAGATGTTATCTAGCCTGGTAATGATACATTCGGAAACTAACCCACAAGCTTGGAGAATGAAGCCTCATCCTACACTTGCATCCTACATATATTCACCACTATTGCAAAGGCTTGCTGGTTTCCAATTCTATGTAGGATCATTATGATTATAGAGGATTCATCTTTGATAGTACTGAACTCAAGCTCTGACAGTGGATCAAAGAAGATTGAACAGAATTCTCTTGAATCTCAGCACATCAGAGTTATATTTATAGGGAGGGCCACAATTGTTTTATTAAGGAGACAGTATTTTCACTCCTGAGTTCCTTATGCCCCACTAAACTTAGAAATATTGCCTTGTTAGATTAGTGATGGCTAAATATTGGGGACGAAATTGGGATATTCAAAAATGAAATAATATATAATGAAATTTGGAGTATGGCAATAAATGATAAAATAACAACAGAAATTAAAATTAAAAAGGGATGATTAAAGTAAAGAATTATAATATAATATGGGGGATTTTATAAAATCAGTGTTGGTGGAAGGCAAAGGGAATAAACCTACTCAAGAATATATGTTATTTTGAAAGGTATAAGGGCACAATTGGAATATACTGTATATCTAAGAAATATAAGGGGGAAAAAGGGGGGTGGGGGAGCAGGGGGTGGGGAGTGCCCTGTAATATGTGTTTTTTCATTTTCATTTTGTCTTTGTTTTTTTTTATTCAGTTGTATATGTACTGTTTGTATTATTTGTGTTTGAAAGAAATTTTAAAAAGCCAAAAAAAAAGAAAAAGAAATATTGCCTTCTAATGACTTTGCTAATTCAAAATGATGAAAATCTTCCTGTTGATGTATTCATAGGAATTTTTTCCCTTCCAACAAGTTGCCTTCCAGTTATACCACAGTTCATACTCACACCTCCCAACTTGGAATCTGAAAATCACTGGATCTTTAGTATAATTTAAGGAAGATTGATTGAACGGAATCAGACTTTAAAATGCTATTAAAGCAATTGGATTAATGTAAGCTCCTGTAGATTTCTGTTCTAAATACGCCCTAGGATGACAGTAGTTTAGAGAGTTGGTTCCAGAAATACTTTATTTAGCTGTAACTTGTATGAAAGGATATAACTGTCTTCTTTGTTTATTATGAGATATAGTTTTATAACCAATCTCTCATGGTAGCTTAATGTAGTTCCTGCCACATCATTAGCAATAGCTGAACTTAGAGGAACCCTCTTTATCAGTTTGGAAACAAAGTAATTCTATTTCCCAAATAAAAAATAATTATTTTGGTATATTCAGATGATTTATTGAATATATAATGTATGCTAGTTTGTAATGGCATATGTTACATGTGTATGAGGTAGTTTGATGTAACGATGAAAGTTTAGAAACCAGGAGATTATGAGATCTAGTGATGCTTTGGACAGGAAGCCATCTGGGGGACTTGTGGTCAGTTACTTTATTTCAGCCATAGGAAGAAGGCAATGGCAAATTATATAGGAAAATGTTGCCAAGAAAAGTGCAGGGACTCAGCAGGCAATCATTCAAAGGCACAAAATTATAGCTATATCTTTTAATTTTCTTTTAAACCAGACAGTAAAGGACCTGTGCATTTCTTATAGGAAGTTACTTGATGCTTGATTTTAAATTGAGGAAGTTAATTAGGAAGGAAGGAAGGAAGGAAGGAAGGAAGGAAGGAAGGAAGGAAGGAAGGAAGGGGGGAAAAGGCCTTATTAAGATTAGGGACATTAGGCTAATTGCATCATACGGCTAACACAACTCTCCTTCCTGAACTATTTTGGTAATGTATTAACTTTACACCTTTCTTTTCTCTAGAAATCTCTTCATACTACCCCACAAGTAAACATAAAATTCTTGTTACTTTTAATTCTAGAATGCTGAGATACTCATTAAATATCTAGTTCTAAGTGCTGGTTCATAATAAGGTACTATAAGTGTTTACTCGGGTAAAAGCCTTTTTATAATAGATTTTCATGCAAGGGATGCTTTTCTCAGAGTGATCTGATAACAAAACATCAGTTAAATACTTTCCCTCACCTTACATCATCTTGTGGATATTTTTAAAGTTATTGTATCTCAGTCATACTCTTAGATCTTCATATGAGACTTTTCCTTAGCCTTTTCTAGCTAACGTTCTTTTAAAATTAAATCTATTACTTGGATCCTGGATTTTGTTGAATGAGTTATTGGCTACAGGATATCTAATATATACTTTATATATTAATTAAGTCTCTGCTTTGAGTTGGATGACTTCATGGGCACAATCACATAATTTTTATGATAATTTACCTTCTATTTTTTCAAGAATAAGTAAATTAAAGCTTGCTCAACCCTTATAATTAATGTTTCCTCCATCCCAGTATAGAAAGTGTTTTAAAATCCTCCCCCAGTTTCAAATGAACTAGCTACATGAAGGATGTATTTGAGTACAATGTTAGGAGTAAAATATGAAAACATATTTTGCATATAGAGGTTCCTAAATTCAATATCTTGGATGTACAAGAAAGGCAGGGAGATAGTCTTCTGTGATGTCTTGGTAGTACTGGGTTATATTAACCAATGTTTCACCTGCATCCAATAACTTTTAATTTGTGTTGTGATATGGAATGTAAAAAAGAAACAAGAAGCACAGTCCCCAATCTTCCTGGAGCATTCTAGTGGCACTGATCTGTAGATTCCAGTCAAAGAAGTGATACACTACCGGTTACTATATTAACATAGAGATGGCCCTCCATCAACCCCAGCCAGGTTAGTGATGTTGAAAGATGCCCCTTGGGTAATCCAGTTGAATTGGATAGTGTCTCATTAACTAAAGGTATTAGATTCTGCCCTGTAAGAAAATCTTAAAATCTATAGCTTAATCCTGACAAACAACAATCTCTTTGAACAAACTAATAGGAAAGTCAACTTGGACTGTAATGTTCCAGTCAGAGTGAGATGTTCTCTCTGGTCATATTAACGTCATGCTGATTTTCATTTATTTTTAAAGCTGCATGGCTCCCTTACCATGTCGAAAACCCTAATAAATAAATAATGAAGCATTAAATGGCTCAGTGTGTGCCGGCAACAGGAATTGCCAGGCTTTTAATTTTGGAACATTTAAAACCTGCCATAGGTGGTTGTGCCCTGAGTTGATGGATAGAGGTTGGTCCTTAGCAGTAACCTTTCTGCACACATTTTCTTCCCTCCCCCATCTGGGACCAAGCTCTCCTGGAGAATTAATTACCATAAAGAAGGTCTCTTGCCCCTGAAGGCCTCCTCTCTGGTCACGGTTCAGCTTGTCAGCAACGCAGGGTGGAAATGCTTGAACCTGGATAGCCTGCAGATCTGTTGACATCTAGATAGATGGAGTCTAATTTCTAGTTTCATAGTATAATATCCCTGAGCTTTGGAATTTTCCACCTTAGCTGAGGGCATAGGTAAATTTTGCTACAGCAGGATGCACTGCATGATCTCCATTGCAATGGTTTCAGTTTGTTCCTCAGTACAATGTATCTTCTTATGACAGATTTAACTAAATGAATATATCATAATAATTCTCTAACAAAATGGGGGCTTCAAGAAAATAACCTGACCTTCCCGTCTAATTGTTCAGTTATCAGACCTGCTTCCTTTTCAGCACTTGTGGTTGATCTAATGCTTTCAACATTTGATGGATGTCTTGGAGCATTAAAAGTGATTTCTTTCCATGGGTTATTGCTAAATTGTTTTTCAGTGGGATGTGCTTTCTTCTATTGAAGGAGAAAAATGCCATTCATTTATAAGGAAGGAAACAAAAGGTTGCTGTTTGTGGCCCCATGTGGCCCCAGTGATTTTATTGTGGGTTCACTGCCATTTTAAAAAATGGCATTATGTGGATATAACATTATTCACTGCTTCTAAACTGGATAATTATGGGTGGGGCTCCAGGAATTGTGCTGATTGGTGGGGAAACTGATGATAGGCATGGCAATCTTGCAGAACTGCCTAACTCTGTGATGGTGAACCTATGGCATGCGTGCTGGAAGTGGCACACAGAGCCATCTCTCTGGGCATGCGGAGCTGTTGCCCGTTGCTCTTCTGGGTTCCTGTGCATCAGCCAGCTGGACTTCACGTGTGTGGGTGCATCAGAAACTGAAAGAGCAGCCGCCTGAGCCCTGGGAATGCTGACACCTCTCTGAGGCCGGAAAGGGGCTTTGGTTTTCCAGTGCAGGGTGGTAGCCCAACTTTCTTTCCCTGACTGATGCTGTGGAACTGGGTCATTGATGGGAATGCCCTACTATCTTGATGGGAGACAGGGGGATGGGCAGGGAAGTGCGAGGACCCTTGAAAGTCCAGGTGGAGCTGGCTCATGTGCACTAGAGAGCAGGGGGCCAGCACACATGCATGCACCAGATCATCTGCTTTCCCAGTTTCCGGTGCATGCACTTTGGCACTTGGTATCAAAAAGGATCACATGCACTCCCATTTCGGCACTTGGTGCCGAAAAGGTCATCACTGGCCTAGCCAGTCACTCTAAGAAACAAGTTGTACAGGTGAGCCTCCCATATGACTTACTACAACTCTTTTTTGATTCACACCACTTATTTTTTAAAGAAACTCTTCATTCATATACATGTTCCTATAGGTTTATGAGATTCAAGATCTTGGTTACCAGCTGATTTGATCTGCTAGGGTTTAGTTCCATCATTTAAACAATGTCATCTATTGAGACTAGGGAAATGTACCTTCTCTGTAGCAGTGCTCCTTAAATTAGACTAAAGATTCCACTGTTTTTCAGATGTCACGGCTGGGAGGTGTGAGTATGAAATATAATATATCTGGAAGGCAACTAGTTGGAAAACAATAAGCTCTTTTTTTGGTTTATTAAAACCAAAATAATTTAATGCTTTAATGAAGGCATTTTAAAATAATTAAATAGTAATAAAATAGGACGTTCACAGGGAGGTAAAAAGAAAAAAGAAAGGGGGTGACTTCAGCTGCAGAGTTACAGCCATTATTGTGACTCTTTTGACTGTTCCCCTTATGAATGCTCCTGGACAATTTAGGAACAAATAAATATTTTGATTATTTCATAAACAGAACTAAAAACAGCATTTCCCCCCGATAAATGGATATATACGTTATTACTGGACATGGCCTTCAATTCATTCTAGATATGGTGTAAAATCTCTAAACCAGGTTCTTGAGTTATTTGATGGTTACTGCTAAATTGTATTATTCTATGGGGAATAAATAATTAAATTGTGGAACTTTCCAGCATTTTCTTGGTTAAGTTGCCTCTAGTTCAAGCTAACAAGGCCTTTCAACTCCTTTACCAAAGGCTGACATCTTTGAGAAAATTAAATTTTATTTCCTTATTTATGAATGAAAATTATTCCTGATCTGTCCAGTGAGATAATAATTGAAACAACTTTCAATTCATTTTAATGGCCTTGAAGACTTGAAGAGATTATTACTATGATCCTGGTTTGTTTTGATTTAGATTGGCGTATATTTTCCATACAAAGTGACATTAAACAGCAACAAGAGGTTCAAGAGTCATAAAATTTTACAAGGGCTTTCCTCAACATCTGAAAGTAAAAATTCAGTAATAGAAAAGAAACAAATGATTTGCTAAGCTTTCATGACATATGGGACATATTCACACTCATTATTCAAATTGCTTATTGCCAGCTTGATTTTAAGCTGTTTGGAAAAAAAACTTGCCTAGACTGTGATCCTCTGGTAATATCCCGACTGGACTATTGTGACATCCCGACTGGACTATTGTAACTCTCTCTACATGGGGCTTCCCTTGAGGTGCACCCGGAGGCTTCAGTTAGTTCAGAATGCAGCCGCGCGGGCAATTATGGGGACCACCAGGTTCGCCCACGTTACACCACTCCTGCGCGAGCTGCACTGGCTGCCTGTCGTCTTCCGGGTGCGCTTCAAGGTGCTAACTATCATCTTTAAGGCGCTCCATGGCTCGGGACCTAGCTATCTGCGGGATCGGATCCTGCCCCATACATCCTCACGACCGATTCGCTCCCACAGAGAGGGACTTCTCCGGGTGCCGTCCACCAGACTTTGTCAGCGGGCGACGCCCAGGGGAAGGGCTCTCTCTGTGGCGGGCCCGGCCCTCTGGAACGACCTTCCCCCCGATATCAGAACGACCACGGACCTCCGCTCCTTCCGTATGAAACTAAAGACCCATTTCTTTCGACTGGCCGGCCTTGGATAGTCTCTCTGTCTATAGATTTTTAAATGTATTTTAATGGGTTTTAATTTTTTAGCACGGGATAACATAGTTTAATGGTGTTTTAAACTGTATATTTTGTATCGATTGTTTATATTGTTTTTAGTTTCTCCTGTGCACCGCCCCGGGTCCCTGTGGGGAGAGGGAGCGGTTAATAAATGCAAACTTATTATTATTATTATAAACTTATTATAATAGTTTGCAGTCTGCACAGCATGTATTCTACTGGATAATTTTCCTGGCACTGAGTTCTCCATCTTACTGTTTCAGAAGAGCAATAGGCATTCACTTAACTTCCTCTGGGTAGTTTCCAGCTCTCTAGTTAACCTTTTGCCTTGAGACCTATTCACCAGCAAGCTATGCATGCCAGAGGCACAATGTTTTATACCCCTCCCCATCTCTCTCTAGATGTTAGCTTGTGAGGTATTCCTGTCAAGAAGCCTTGTGGAATGGTCCAAAAACAGGCAGATTAGCTCTATTATTGAAAACTTATACTAACAGCATCTTGCAAGTCTGAAAGTACTTGTCTCTCACTTTTACTCTCCTATAAATTAGGCAGTGTCTCTTTTGAAGAAGTGCTTTCACCACCCCTTTTTTTTCTGGACTCAGCTTTCATTTATCAGACCATGGTCTAGGCCAAGGGTCGGCAAACTGCGGCTCTGGAGCCGCATGTGGCTCTTTCATCTCTCTGCTGCGGCTCCCTGTCATCAGTCAGCTCCACAATTGATAGGACTTTTGGTTAGGACAGATAGAGGAAAAACAATTCTGCACTAGGAGGGGACTTTATGGTGTGTGTGTGTGTGTGTGGGAACTGAACTTTTGGTTGGCTCCAGAATTGAATAGGGGGCTTCCGTATAGGACCTTTGTGGCTCTTTGGATGCTGACCCCTGGTCTAGACTGCGGTTCTTCTTCCTGTTTCACAAGGACATTCCTACATATCTTTTCACTAGCAAGTGCTCACTTTATTTTATTAGCAATCTACATCAATCAATACAGGTAATCACTATTATAAAATATGGAATTAATGTGACATTTTAAAAAAGAATTGTCCTTTTTTGCCCTTATTATTTTCATAGAACTTTCTTTCAGAACTACTGGATCTCTAGAAATGGAAGAATGGAGGGACAGCTGTGTATATAGACAACAGGATGGCAAATTTCCAGAGAGTAAAACTGTCCTGATTCTGAACATTTTTCTGATTTTTCTCTCTCTTCCTTCTGCCATTCTTCTTCAATTCCCAACTGAAACCAACCTGCCAGAAGCTATAACAATTCCATTAAAAGACAAAAACTGCAATAGTTGTAGCAAAAATTGTACAGTGCCTAATTTTCTACCTACGAATTGGACTTGTAGCTATTTTCTCAGTAATAGGGTAGGTTGGGTTGATTAGAGGAAAAGAAAGTATAAATAGAAATCAAATAAAAATATCCTTAGTCTTTGCCACCAGACTGATCAAAATTAAAACTTTCCCTCTTTATTTATGTATTCATCCTATTATTGATTTATTAAATTCATATGCTGCCTATCTCGGTGTTTGGGGTGACACTAGGTGGCATATGATATAATGAAAGGTAAAGGTATAAAAACACTATAAATGTAAAAACCAATTATAATGACAGAATTTTAAATACTAAATAAAAGACCACAGGTTTAGACCAGTGCAGTGCTGCTGCCTTCCCTGTCACTGCAGCAACGCTACAGATTCTCCCTTATGGCCCCATGTCAATTGGCAGAGCCAGGTTTTAAGGCTCCACCTAAAGACCAGGAAGGTGGGGGCAGAGCTCAAGTATGGGCAGTGGTGGGTTGCCAATTTTTTTACTACTGGTTTGGGCATGCTCCCGCGCTCGCTTGCGTGTGCATACGATGCTTCTGCGCATACGCAGAAGCCTCCGGGTGGATGGGTGAAGCCTCCTGCTGCTGCTGCTACCTGTTTGCCTGATCTGGGCTGAACTGAGAGCAACCCACCTCTGGTATGGGGGCAAGATGAGTGGGGCCTGTGGTAGAAAAGACTCTTCTCCTGGATCCTGCTAGCTGAAATTCCTTGGCTGATGGGGTCTGGCTTTGACAGGCTTTAAACTACTACATTCAGATAATCCTGAATAGGATTCACATCCCATGTGGCATCTGCTGGGACTCTCTGTATAAATAGGGCATAGTATCCTCCTCTCAGTGTTACTGTGGGATCCTACCTCAAACTGTAGATCGCATCATAAGTGGCTGTCAGCTGAGGGTCCAATATCTGAATTTTTTTTTACATAAACAATGCTGCGTTCCAATGGTGAGACAGCTTAGACATTGATATTTGAAAATAGATCTTTTTGACATTTATATTTTATTGGCTTCTACTTATCTAGTTGAAATATTAATGTATATTGCTAGTCCATGTATGATGTGCCATATGCTAAATAAATGAATAAAGCTTCTGAATACTCTGCAAGGGTAGTCCCATATATCCTACTTGATTTTAAGCTAAATAATGAAACCATACATTGTAGACTAGAAAGCAGGAGACTGCGAGTTCAAGTTTCACCTTAATCCTGAAAGTCTATGGAGGTTCTCAGTCATCCAGGTCATGGTTGTCCCAAAGGCAACTGGAGTTTCTGGGTTTTCTTCTTCTTCTTTGAAGATGCTTCACTTCTCATCCAAGAAGCATCTTCAGCTCTGACTGGATGCTGAGGAATGGAAGGATTTATACTCCTTTCACACAGCTAGTCATTTGCATTCTTTATGAGTTGTTATGACCACCTGGAGGTTTATCTGTATCATCACTCATAATGCAAATGAGTGCAAATGAACTGTTGAAAAGACTATTTTATAGACTGGAGATTTATTTATTTATTTATTTATTTATTTTATTCGTATTTATACCCTGCCCTTCTCCAAAAAGGACCCAGGGCGGCGCACAGGAAATTAAAACATACAAATATAGACAAAATATAAAATTTAAAAAACTATTAAATTTCCCCTGTGCTAAAATCAATTTAAAATCCCCAAATTTAAAACTATCTAATAATAGTCCCAACGGAGGTTACGCTAGGCCAGCTTGATGGAAAAGGTATGTCTTTAGACATTGGCGGAAGAGGTGGAGGTCAGAGATAGTTCGTAATTCCGGGGGTAGGTCATTCCAAAGGGTAGGGCTCACCACAGAGAAGGCCCTTCCCCTGGGTGTCGCCAACCGGCATTGCCCGGCCGACGGCACCCTGAGAAGGCCCTCTCTGTGGGAGCGGATCGGACAAAGGGATGTATGGGGCAGGAGGCGGTCTCGCATATAACTAGGTCCCGAGCCATGGAGCGCTTTAAAGATGGTCGTCAACACCTTGAAGCGCACCCGAAAGACCACTGATGATGTCTTATGGCTCAGGGCTCCATGGCTTGAGGCCTAGTTATATGCGAGACCGTCTCCTGCCCCATACATCCCTTCGACCGATCCGCTCCCATAGAGAGGGCCTTCTGCAGGTGCCGTCGGCCGGGCAATTCCGGTTGGCGATGCCCAGGGGAAGGGCCTTCTCTGTGGCAGGCCCTACCCTCTGAAACGACCTACCTCCCGATCTCCACACCACCTCGGACCTCCGCCTTTTCCACCAGCGTTTAAAAACGCACCTGTTTCAGCAAGCCGGCTTAGGGTAAATCCACCCGATAAATGACTGAGGGTAAGTTGCACAAATTTTTAATCAGAGGGTTTTTAAACAACATTTTTAGTACAGGAGTATTAAGTTTAATAGGGTTTTAGGATGTTTGATATTTTGTATTGTACATTGTGTTTTTAAATGTCTGTGCGCCGCCCTGGGTCCCATCGGAGATAGGTGCGGGATATAAATTTAACAAAATCTAAATCTAAATCTAAATCTTATTCCTCCCCTTGGTTGAGCAAGGGGTGTTCAATTTTGACATAGATCGGTCAAAATTCGAAATAAACTAAACTTTGATCCCTCTCAGTCATAAAAGCTAGCTGGGTGAGTTTGGGCCGATCGCTGTCTCTCAGCACAATCCCGTGTCAAAGGTTTGCTGTTTTATGGAAAGAAGTAGTAGTAGTAAGATGTGTTGAATAGGTTCACCATCTTGAGTTCTTTGTAAAAACAATAAGGGTGAGATATTAATGAATGAATGAATGAATCAATCAATCAATGAATACATACATACATACTGTATAAGATACACCTTTTTTCCTCTAAAAAGAGGCTGAAAATCTGGGTGCGTCTTATACATCGAATACAGCAATTTTTGCCTCCTGAAACCCCGCCCCTTCACCAAAATGGCCACGTGCATACCCTTATGGAGGCTTCCAGAGAGCTCCTGTGGGCTGGGGTGGGCAGAAATGAGCAAAAAATAGGGTGTTTTTGTCCCCCCAGCCCCCAGCAACACTCTATAAGCCTCCATAAGGCTATGCATACTATTTTTTGACCAAAAAAAGGGCTGTTTTCCCTCTTTTTGGGGGCCCCCACCCCCCAGGAGTACTCTGCAAGCCTCCCCAAGGCTATTCATGCCTTTTATTTGATAAAAGGGGCCTTTTTCACGAAAAATGGGCCGTTTGGGGGAGGTTTGCACAGTGCAAAAAGGTTTTTTTTCCCCTTTGGGAAAGCTGTTTAGTTAGAGTGATTGATGAGAATTATGTTGGTCAAGTACTGTGCCTGCAGAAACAAAGATTTGTTCCAAAGGTGGTCAGTGATTTCCTTCTCCGGCACATGGGTAAATACGCCTGGAAACATCTACCTACCTACCTACTCTCTCTCTCTCCCTCTCTCCCCCCCTCTCTCTCTCTCCCTACCTATCTACTGTATTTCTCTCTCTCTATTTCTCTCTCTATTTCTCTCTCCCTCTACCTACATACCTATCTACACACACACTCTCTCTCTCCCTACCTACCTACCTACTGTATTTCTCTCTCTCTCCTCTAAATACCTATCTATGTACTCTCTCTCTCCCCCTACCTATCTACTGTATTTCTCTCTCTCTCTATTTTTTTCTCACTCTATCCTCTACCTACTTATCTATCTACACACTCTCTCTCCCTACTTAACTACCTACTGTATTTCTCTCTCTCTATCTTTATCTACCTACCTACCTAACTACACACTGTGTCTCCCGACTTACCTACCTACTGTATTTCTCTCTCTCTATCCCTTTATCTACCTACCTACCTAACTACACATTCTGTCTCCCTACCTACCTACTGTACTTCTCTCTCTTTCTCTCCCTCTCTATCCCTCTATCTACCTACCTACTTTAAAAAAATGCCTCTTCAATACAATACAATACAATACAATACATTACAATACAATACAATACAATACAATACAATACAATACAATACAATAGCAGAGTTGGAAGGGACCTTGTAGGTCTTCTAGTCCAACCCCCTGCATGGGCAGGAACCTTATACCATTTCAGACAAATGGCAATCTAACATCTTTTTAAAGACTTCCAGGGTTGGGGCATTCACAACTGCTGGAGGCAAGCTGTTCCAGAGGTTAATTGTTCTAACTGTCAGGAAATTTCTCCTTAGTTCTAAGTTGCTTCTCTCCTTGATTAGTTTTCACCCATTGCTTCTTGTCCTGCCCCCAGATGCCTTGGAGAATAGTTTGACTCCCTCTTCTTTGTGGCACCCTCTGAGATATCGGAACACTGCTATCATGTCTCCCCTGGTCCTTCTCTTCATCAAACTAGACATACCCAGCTCCTGCAGCCGTTCTTCATATGTTTTAGTCTCCAGTTCCCTAATCATCTTGGTTGCTCTTCTCTGCACTCTTTCCAGAGTCTCCACGTCTTTTCTACATCGTGGCGACCAAAACTGTATGCAGTATTCCAAGTGTGGCCTTACCAAGGCACTATACAGTGGCATTATCACTTCACGTGATCTAGATTCTATGCCTCTGTTTATGCAGCCTAGAACTGTGTTGGCTTTTTTGGCAGCTGCTGCACACTTCTGGCTCATATTTAAATAGTTGTCCACTAGGATTCCTAGATCCCTCTCACAGTTGCTACTATTGAGCAAGGTACCACCTATACTGTACTTGTGCATTTGGTTTTTCTTGCCTATATGTAGGACCTTACTTTTTTCACAATTGAATTTCATTTTATTAGATAGTGCCCAATGTTCAAGTTTGTCTAGATCCTTCTGTATCTTAAGCCTATCTTCTGGAGTGTTGGCTATTCCTGCCAGCTTGGTGTCGTCTGCAAATTTGATGAGTTCCCCATTTATCCCCTCATCCAAATCGTTCAAAACCTGGGTTTTATACTCCGGTGCATCTTATACTCCGAAAAATACGGTACATACATACATACATACATACATACATACATACATACATACCAGGCAACTGACCACAAAGTTAGTAGATATTTTTATGGATTGCTGCTGCATGGTTGTAATTAAAACTTCTCCTATGGAAATAATGTTACAGTGCAAATGCTAATGCTTATTTTCACATTAATAAATGGTACCAGTTTTACAAAACAGGAGCAGATGAAATCTGGTT